>CM020014.1:9842218-12242218 GCA_009771035.1 Lupinus albus
GCTAAAAATAGATTTTCAACTATTCACTTGTCACCGCCAAGTTGCATCTCACAAACTATAGCTCAGAATGTGATTCTGCATTCTGTTGTTGTCACAATGGATAGAACATATTTTTTCTACCCCAAATGCATATGTCACACGTCCAATTCGGATATACGGAAACAAAGTTATGCTAAAAATAGATTTTCAACTATTCACTTGTCACCGCCAAGTAGCATCTTACAAACTATAGCTCGGAATGTGATTCTGCTTTCTGTGGTTGTCACACTGGATAAAACATATTTTTCTACCCAAATGCATATGTCACACGTCCAATTCGGATATACGGAAACAAAGTTATGCTAAAAATAGATTTTCAACTATTCACTTGTCACCGCCAAGTTGCATCTCACAAACTATAGCTCGGAATGTGATTATGCTTTCTGTGGTTGTTACAACGGATAAAACATATTTTTCTACCCCAAATGCATATGTCACACGTCCAATTCGGATATATGGAAACAAAGTAATGCAAAAAATAGATTTTCAACTATTCACTTGACACCGCCAAGTTGCATCTCACAAACTATAGCTCGGAATGTGATTCTTCTTTCTGTGGTTGTCACAATGGATAGAACATATTTTTATACCCCAAATACATATATCACACGTCCAAATCGGATATACGGAAACAAAGTTATGCTATAAATAGATTTTCAACTATTCACTTGTCACCGCCAAGTTGCATCTCACAAACTATAGCTCGGAATGTGATTCTGCATTCTGTTGTTGTCACAATGGATAGAACATATTTTTCTACCCCAAATGCATATGTCACACGTCCAATTCGGATATACGGAAACAAAGTTATGCTAAAAATAGATTTTCAACTATTCACTTGTCACCGCCAAGTTGCATCTCACAAACTATAGCTCGGAATGTGATTCTGCTTTCTGTGGTTGTCACAATGGATAAAACATATTTTTCTACCCCAAATGCATATGTCACACGTCCAATTCGGATATACGGAAACAAAGTTATGCTAAAAATAGATTTTCAACTATTCACTTGTCACCGCCAAGTTGCATCTCACAAACTATAGCTCGGAATGTGATTCTGCATTCTATGGTTGTCACAATGGATAAAACATATTTTTCTACCTTTATTGCATATGTCAAACGTCCAATTCGATTATACGGAAACAAAGTTATGCTAAATATAGATTTTCAACTGTTCACTTGTCACCGCCAAGTTGCATCTCACAAACTATAGCTCGGAATGTGATTATGCTTTCTGTGGTTGTTACAATGGATAGAACATATTTTTCAACCCCAAATGCAAATGTCACACGTCCAATTAGGATATACGGAAACAAAGTTATGCTAAAAATAGATTTTCAACTATTCACTTGTCACCGCCAAGTTGCATCTCACAAGCTATAGCTCGGAATGTGATTCTTCTTTCTGTGGTTGTCACAATGGATAAAACATATTTTTCTACCCCAAATGCATATGTCACACGTCCAATTCGGATATACGGAAACAACGTCATGCTAAAAATAGATTTTCAACTATTCACTTGTCACCGCCAAGTTGCATCTCACAAACTATAGCTCGGAATGTGATTATGCTTTCTGTGGTTGTTACAATGGATAGAACATATTTTTCAACCCCAAATGCAAATGTCACACGTCCAATTAGGATATACGGAAACAAAGTTATGCTAAAAATAGATTTTCAACTATTCACTTGTCACCGCCAAGTTGCATCTCACAAGCTATAGCTCGGAATGTGATTCTTCTTTCTGTGGTTGTCACAATGGATAAAACATATTTTTCTACCCCAAATGCATATGTTACACGTCCAATTCGGATATACGGAAACAAAGTCATGCTAAAAATAGATTTTCAACTATTCACTTGTCACCGCCAAGTTGCATCTCACAAACTATAGCTCGGAATGTGATTCTTCTTTCTGTGGTTGTCACAATGGATAAAACATATTTTTCTACCCCAAATGCATATGTCACACGTCCAATTTGGATATACGGAAACAAAGTCATGCTAAAAATAGATTTTCAACTGTTCACTTGTCACCGCCAAGTTACATCTCACAAACTATAGCTCGGAATGTGATTCTGCTTTCTGTGGTTGTCACAATGGATAGAACTTATTTTTCTACCCCAAATGCATATGTCACACGTCCAATTCGGATATACGAAAACTAAGATATGCTAAAAATATATTTTCAACTCTTCACTTTTCACCGCCAATTTGCATCTCACAAACCATAGCTCGGAAAATGCTTCTATTTTCTCTGGTTTTCAAAATGAATAGAACTTATTTGTATACCCCAAATGCATATGTCACACGTCCAATTCGGATATACGGAAACAAAGTTATGCTAAAAATATATTTTCAACTATTCACTTGTCACCGTCTAGTTGAATCTCACAAACTATAGCTCAGAATGTGATTTTGCTTTATGTGGTTGTCACAATGGATAGAACATATTTTTATACCCCAAATGCATATGTCACACGTCCAATTCGGATATACGGAAACAAAGTTATGCTAAAAATAGATTTTTAACTATTCACTTGTCACCGTCTAGTTTAATCTCACAAACTATTGCTCGGAATGTGATTCTGCTTTCTGTGGTTGTCACAATGGATAGAACATTTTTTTCCACCCCAAATGCATATGTGACACGTCCAATTCGGATATACGGAAACAAAGTTATGCTAAAAATAGATTTTCAACTATTCACATGTCACCGCCAAGTTGCATCTCACAAACTATAGCTCGGAATGTGATTATGCTTTCTGTGGTTGTCACAATCGATAGAACATATTTTTATACCCCAAATACATATATCACACGTCCAAATCGGATATACGGATACAAAGTTATGCTAAAAATAGATTTTCAACTATTCACTTGTCACCGCCAAGTTGCATCTCACAAACTATAGCTCGGAATGTGATTCTGCATTCTGTTGTTGTCACAATGGATAGAACATATTTTTCTACCCCAAATGCATATGTCACACGTCCAATTCGGATATACGGAAACAAAGTTATGCTAAAAATAGATTTTCAACTATTCACTTGTCACCGCCAAGTAGCATCTCCCTAACTATAGCTCGGAATGTGATTCTGCTTTCTGTGGTTGTCAAAATGGATAAAACATATTTTTCTACCCCAAATGCATATGTCACACGTCCAATTCGGATATACGGAAACAAAGTTATGCTAAAAATAGATTTTCAACTATTCATTTGTCACCGCCAAGTTGCATCTCACAAACTATAGCTCGGAATGTGATTATGCTTTCTGTGGTTGTCACAATGGACAGAACATATTTTTCTACCCCAAATGCATAAGTCACACGTCCAATTCGGATATATGGAAACAATGTTATGCTAAAAATAGATTTTCAACTATTCACTTGTCACCGTCTAGTTGCATCTCACAAACTATAGCTCGGAATGTGATTCTTCTTTCTGTGGTTGTCACAATGGATAGAACATATTTTTATACCCCAAATACATATATCACACGTCCAAATCGGATATATGGAAACAATGTTATGCTAAAAATTGATTTTAAACTATTCACTTGTCACCGCCAAGTTGCATCTCACAAACTATAGCTCGGAATGTGCTTCTATTTTCTCTGGTTTTCAAAATGAATAGAACTTATTTGTATACCCCAAATGCATATGTCACACGTCCAATTCGTATATACGGAAACAAAGTTATGCTAAAAATAGATTTTCAACTGTTCACTTGTCACCGTCAAGTTGCATCTCACAAACTATAGCTCGGAATGAGATTCTGGTTTTTGTGATTGTCACAATGGATAGAACATAGTTTTCTACCCCAAATGCATATGTTAAACGTCCAATTCAGATATACGGAAGCAAAGTTATGCTATAAATAGATTTTCAACTGTTCACTTGTCACCTCCAAGTTGCATCTCACAAACTATAGCTCAGAATGTTATACTGCTTTCTGTGGTTGTCACAATGGATAGAACTTATTTTTCTACCCATAATGCATATGTCACACGTCCAATTCGGATATACGAAAACTAAGATATGCTAAAAATAGATTTTCAACTCTTCACTTGTCATCGCCAATTTGCATCTCACAAACTAAAGCTCGAAATGTGATTCTGATTTCTATGGTTGTCACAAAGGAGAGAACATATTTTTCTACCCCAAATACATATATCACACGTCCAAATCGGATATACGGAAACAATGTTATGCTAAAAATAGATTTTCAACTATTCACTTGTCACCGCCAAGTTGCATCTCACAAACTATAGCTCGGAATGTGATTCTGCTTTATTTGGTTTTAAAATGGATAGAACTAATTTTTCTACCCCAAATGCATATGTCACACGTCCAATTCAGATATACGGAAACATAGTTATGCTAAAAATAGATTTTCAACTGTTCACTTGTCACCGCCAACTTGCATCTCACAAAGAATAGCTCGGAATGTGATTCTGATTTCTTTGGTTGTCACAATGGACAGAACATATTTTTCTACCCCAAATGCATAAGTCACACGTCCAATTCGGATATATGGAAACAATGTTATGCTAAAAATAGATTTTCAACTATTCACTTGTCACCGTCTAGTTGCATCTCACAAACTATAGCTCGGAATGTGATTCTGCTTTCCGTGGTTGTCACAATGGATAGAACTTATTTTTCTACCCCAAATGCATATGACACCCATCCAATCCTGATATACGAAAACAAAGTTATGTTAAAAATAGATTTTCAACGATTTACTTGTCACCGCCAAGTTGCATCTCACAAACTATAGCTCGGAATGTGCTTCTATTTTCTCTGGTTTTCAAAATGAATAGAACTTATTTGTATACCCCAAATGCATATGTCACACGTCCAATTCGTATATACGGAAACAAAGTTATGCTAAAAATAGATTTTCAACTGTTCACTTGTCACCGTCAAGTTGCATCTCACAAACTATAGCTCGGAATGAGATTCTGGTTTTTGTGATTGTCACAATGGATAGAACATAGTTTTCTACCCCAAATGCATATGTTAAACGTCCAATTCAGATATACGGAAGCAAAGTTATGCTATAAATAGATTTTCAACTGTTCACTTGTCACCTCCAAGTTGCATCTCACAAACTATAGCTCAGAATGTTATACTGCTTTCTGTGGTTGTCACAATGGATAGAACTTATTTTTCTACCCATAATGCATATGTCACACGTCCAATTCGGATATACGAAAACTAAGATATGCTAAAAATAGATTTTCAACTCTTCACTTGTCATCGCCAATTTGCATCTCACAAACTAAAGCTCGAAATGTGATTCTGATTTCTGTGGTTGTCACAAAGGAGAGAGCATATTTTTCTACCCCAAATACATATATCACACGTCCAATTCGGATAAACGGAAACAAAGTTATGCTAAAAATAGATTTTGAACTATTCACTTGTCACCGCCAAGTTGCATCTCACAAACTAGAGCTCGGAATGTGATTCTGCTTTCTGTGGTTGCCACAATGGATAGAACACATATTTCTACCCCAAATGCATATGTTACCCGTCCAATCCTGATATACGAAAACAAAGTTATGCAAAAAATAGATTTTCAACTGTTCACTTGTCACCGCCAAGTTGCATCTCACAAACTATAGCTCGGAAAGTGATTCTGCTTTCTTTGGTTTTCAAAATGGATAGAACTAATTTTTCTACCCCAAATGCATATGTCAGACGTCGAATACGGATATACGGAAACAAAGTTATGCTAAAAATAGATTTTCAACTTTTCACTTGTCACCGCCAACTTGCATCTCACAAACTATAGCTGGGAAAGTGATTCAGCTTTCTGTGGTTGTCACAATGGATAGAACTTATTTTTCCACCCCAAATGCATATGTCACCCGTCCAATCCTAATATACGGAAACAAAGTTATGCTAAAAATAGATTTTCAACTATTCACTTGTCACCGCCAACTTGCATCTTACAAACTATAGCTCGGAACGTGATTGTGCATTCTTGTTTTCAAAATGGATAGAACTAATTTTTATACCCCAAATGCATATGTCACACGTCCAATTCAGATATACAGAAACATAGTTATGCTAAAAATAGATTTTCAACTGTTCAATTGTCACCGCCAAGTTGCATCTCACAAACTATAGTTCGGAAAGTGATTCTGCTTCCTCTGGTTTTCAAAATGGATAGAGCTAATTTTTCTACCCAAAATGCATATGTCAGACGTCCAATTCTGATATACGGAAACAAAGTTAAGCTAAAAATAGATTTTCAACAGTTCACTTGTCACCGGCAAGTTGCATGTCACAAACTAAAGCTGAGAAAGTGATTCTGCATTCTATGGTTGTCACAATGGTTAGAAATTATTTTTCAACCCCAAATGCATATGTCAGACGTCCAATTCTGATATACGGAAACATAGTTATGCTAAAAATAGATTTTCAACTGTTCACTTGTCACCGCCAACTTGCATCTCAAAAACTATAGCTCGGAAAGTAATTCTGCTTTCTCTGGTTTTCACAGCGGATAGAAGATATTTTTCTACCCCAAATGCATATGTCAGACGTCCAATTCTGATATACGGAAACAAAGTTATGCTAAAAATAGATTTTCAACTATTCACTTATCACCGCCATGTTGCATCTCACAAACTATAGCTTGGAAAGTGATTCTGATTTCTATGGTAGTCACAAAGGATAGAACTTATTTAACTACCCCAAATGCATATGTCAGACGTCGAATTCTGATATACGGAAACAAAGTTATGCTAAAAATAGATTTTCAACTTTTCACTTGTCACCGCCAACTTGCATCTCACAAACTATAGCTGGGAAAGTGATTCAGCTTTCTGTGGTTGTCACAATGGATAGAACTTATTTTTCTACCCCAAATGCATATGTCACCCGTCCAATCCTGATATACGGAAACAAAGTTATGCTAAAAATAGATTTTCAACTATTCACTTGTCACCGCCAACTTGCATCTTACAAACTATAGCTCGGAACGTGATTGTGCATTCTGGTTTTCAAAATGGATAGAACTAATTTTTCTACCCCAAATGCATATGTCACACGTCCAATTCAGATATAGGGAAGCATAGTTATGCTAAAAATAGATTTTCAACTGTTCACTTGTCACCGCCAACTTGCATCTCAAAAACTATAGCTCGGAAAGTAATTCTGCTTTCTCTGGTTTTCACAGCGGATAGAAGATATTTTTCTACCCCAAATGCATATGCCAGACGTCCAATTCTGATATACGGAAACAAAGTTATGCCAAAAATAGATTTTCAACTGTTCACTTGTCACCGCCAACTTGCATCTCACAAACTATAGTCAGGAAAGTGATTTTGCATTCTCTGGATTTCAAAATGGATAGAACTAATTTTTTTAACCCCAAATGCATATGTCACACGTCGAATTCAGATATACGGAAACATAGTTATGCTAAAAATAGATTTTCAACTGTTCACTTGTCACCGCCAACTTGCATCTCACAAACTATAGCTCGGAAAGTGGTTCTGCTTTCTCTGGTTTTCAAAATGGATAGAACTAATTTTTCTACCGAAAATGCATATGTCACACGTCCAATTCTGATATACGGAAACAAAGTTATGCTAAAAATAGATTTTCAACTATTCACTTGTCACCAACAAGTTGCATGTGACAAACTATAGCTGAGAAAGTGATTCTGCGTTCTATGGTTGTCACAATGGATAGACATTATTTTTCAACCCCAAATCCATATGTCAGACGTCCAATTCTGATATACGGAAACATAGTTATGCTAAAAATAGATTTTCAGCTGTTCACTTGTCACCGCCAACTTGCATCTCACAAACTATAGCTCGGAATGTAATTCTGCTTTCTCTGGTTTTTAAAATGGATAGAACAAATTTTTCTTCCCCAAATGCATATGTCACACGTCCAATTCAGATATACGGAAACATAGTTATGCTAATAATAGATTTTCAACTGTTCACTTGTCACCGCCAAGTTGCATCTCACAAACTATAGCTCGGAATGTGGTTCAGCTTTCTGTTGTTGTCACAACGGAAAGAACTTATTTTTCTACCCCAAATGCATATGTCACCCGTCCAATCCTGATATACGAAAACAAAGTTATGCTAAAAATAGATTTTCAACTGTTCACTTGTCACCGCCAACTTGCATCTCACAAACTATAGCTCAGAATGTGATACTGATTTCTTTGGTTGTCACAATGGACAGAACTTATTTAACTACCCCAAATGCATATGTCAGACGTCGAATTCTGATATACGGAAACAAAGTTATGCTAAAAATAGATTTTCAACTTTTCACTTGTCACCGCCAACTTGCATCTCACAAACTATAGCTGGGAAAGTGACTCTGCTATCTCTGGTTTTCAAAAATGGATAGAACTAATTTTTATACACCAAATGCATATGTCAGACATCGAATTCTGATATACGTAAACAAAGTTAAGCAAAAAATAGATTTTCAACTGTTCACTTGTCACCGCCAAGTTGCATCTCACAAACTATTGCTCGGAAAGTGATTCTGCTTCTCTGGTTTTCAAAATGGATAGAGCTAATTTTTCTACCCAAAATGCATATGTCAAACGTCCAATTCTGATATACGGAAACAAAGTTAAGCTAAAAATAGATTTTCAACAGTTCACTTGTCACCGGCATGTTGCATGTCACAAACTAAAGCAGAGAAAGTGATTCTGCGTTCTATGGTTGTCACAATGGATAGAAATTATTTTTCAACCCCAAATGCATATGTCAGACGTCCAATTCTGATATACGGAAACATAGTTATGCTAAAAATAGATTTTCAACTGTTCACTTGTCACCGCCAACTTGCATATCACAAACTATAGCTCGGAAAGTAATTCTGCTTTCTCTGGTTTTCATAGTGGATAGAAGATCTTTTTCTACCCCAAATTTATATGTCAGACGTCCAATTGTGATATACAGAAACAAAGTTATGCTAAAAATATATTTTCAACTATTCACTTGTCACCGTAAACTTGCATCTCACAAACTATAGCCCGAAAAGTGATTCTGCATTCTCTGGTTTTCAAAATGGATAGAACTAATTTTTTTACCCCAAATGCATATGTCACACGTCCAATTCAGATGTACGGAAACATAGTTATGCTAAAAATAGATTTTCATCTATTCAATTGTCACCGCCAACTTGCATCTCACAAACTATAGCTCGGAATGTGATTCTGATTTCTTTGGTTGTCACAAAGGACAGAACATATTTTTCTACCCCAAATGCATATGTCACACGACCAATTCGGATATATGGAAACAATGTTATGCTAAAAATAGATTTTCAACTATTCACTTGTCACCGCCAAGTTGCATCTCACAAACTATAGCTCAGAATGTGATACAGCTTTCTGTGGTTGTCACAATGGAAAGAACTTATTTTTCTACCCCAAATACATATGTCACCCGTCCAATCCTGATATACGAAAACAAAGTTATGCTAAAAATAGATTTTCAACTGTTCACTTGTCACCGCCAAGTTGCATCTCACAAACTATAGCTCGGAAAGTGATTCTGCTTTCTTTGGTTTTCAAAATGGATAGAACTAATTTTTCTACCCCAAATGCATATGTCAGACGTCCAATTCTGATATACGGAAACAAAGTTATGCTAAAAATAGATTTTCAACTATTCACTTATCACCGCCATGTTGCATCTCACAAACTATAGCTTGGAAAGTGATTCTGCTTTCAATGGTAGTCGCAATGGATAGAACTTATTTCACAACCCCAAATGCATATGTCAGACGTCGAATTCGGATATACGGAAACAAAGTTATTCTAAAAATAGATTTTCAACTTTTCACTTGTCACCGCCAACTTGCATCTCACAAAATATAGCTGGGAAAGTGACTCTGCTTTCTCTGGTTTTCAAAATGGATAGATCTAATTTTTTTACCCTAAATGCATATGTCACACGTCCAATTCAGATATACGGAAACATAGTTATGCTAAAAATAGATTTTCAACTGTTCACTTGTCACCGCCAACTTGCATCTCACAAACTATAGATCGGAATATGATTCTGATTTCTTTGGTTGTCACAATGGATAGAACATATTTTTCTACCCCAAATGCATAAGTCACATGTCCAATTCAGATATATGGAAACAATGTTATGCTAAAAAATAGATTTTCAACTATTCACTTGTCACCGCCAAGTTGCATCTCACAAACTATAGCTCGGAATGTGATTCAGCTTTCTGTGGTTGTCACAATGGATAGAACTTATTTTTCTACCCCAAATGCATATGTCACCCGTCCAATCCTGATATACGAAAACAAAGTTATGCTAAAAATAGATTTTCTACTGTTCACTTGTCACCGCCAAGTTGCATCTCACAAACTATAGCTCGGAAAGTGATTCTGCTTTTTTTGGTTTTCAAAATGGATAGAACTAATTTTTCTTCCCCAAATGCATATGTCAGACGTCCAATTCTGATATACGGAAACAAAGTTATGCTAAAAATAGATTTTCAACTGTTCACTTGTCACCGCCAAGTTGCATCTCACAAACTATAGCTCAGAAAGTCATTCTGCATTCTTTGGTTTACAAAATGGATAGAACTAATTTTTCTACACAAAATGCATATGTCAGACGTCCAATTCTGATTTACGGAAACAAAGTTATGCTAAAAATAGATTTTCCACTATTCACTTGTCACCGCCAAATTGCATCTCACAAACTATAGCCCGGAAAGTGATTCTGCATTCTCTGGTTTTCAAAATGGATAGAACTAATTTTTCTACCCCAAATGCATATGTCACACGTCCAATTCAGATATACGGAAACATAGTTATGTTAAAAATAGATTTTCAACTATTCACTTGAAACCGCCAAATTGCTTCTCACAAACTATAGCTCGGAATGTGATTCAGCTTTCTGTGGTTGTCACATTGGATAGAACTTATTTTTCTACCCTAAATGCATATGTCACCCGTCCAATCCTGATATACGAAAACAAAGTTATGCTAAAAATAGATTTTCAACTGTTCACTTGTCACTGCCAAGTTGCATCTCACAAACTATAGCTCGGAAAGTGATTCTGCTTTCTTTGATTTTCAAAATGCATAGAACTAATTTTTCTACCCAAAATGCATATGTCAGACGTCCAATTCTGATTTACGGAAACAAAGTAATGCTAAAAATAGATTTTCAACTATTCACTTGTAACCGCCAAGTTGCATCTCACAAACTATAGCTCGGAAAGTGGTTCTGCTTTCTTTGGTTTTCAAAATGGATAGAACTTATTTTTCTACCCCAAATACGTATGTCACCCGTCCAATCCTGATATTCGAAAACAAAGTTATGCTAAAAATAGATTTTCAACTGTTCACTTGTCACCGCCAAGTTGCATCTCACAAACTATAGCTCAGAAAGTGATTCCGCTTTTTGTGGTTGTCACAATGGATAGAACTTATTTTTCTACCCCAAATGCATATGTCACCCATCCAATCCTGATATACCAAAACAAAGTTATGCTAAAAATAGATTTTCAACTATTCACTTGTCACCGCCAAGTTGTATCTCACAAACTATAGCTCGGAAAGCGGTTCTGCTTTCTTTGGTTTTCAAAATGGATAGAACTAATTTTTCTACCCCAAATGCATATGTCAGACGTCCAATTCTGATATACGGAAACAAAGTTATGCTAAAAATAGATTTTCAACAATTCACTTGTCACCGCCAAGTTGCATCTCACAAACTATAGCTCAAAAAGTGATTCAGATTTTTATGGTTGTCACAATGGATAGAACTTATTTTTCTACCCCAAATGCATATGTCACCCATCCAATCCTGATATACCAAAACAAAGTTATGCTAAAAATAGATTTTCAACTGTTCACTTGTCACCGCCAAGTTGTATCTCACAAACTATAGCTCGGAAAGTGATTTTGCTTTCTTTGGTTTTTAAAATGGATAGAACAAATTTTTCTACCCAAATTCATATGTCAGACGTCCAATTCTGATTTACGGAAACAAAGTTATGCTAAAATTAGATTTTCAACTATTCACTTGTCACCGCCAACTTGCATCTCACAAACTATAGCTTGGAATGTGATTCTGATTGCTTTGGCTGTCACAATGGACAGAACATATTTTTCTAACCCAAATGCATAAGTCACACGTCCAATTCGGATATATGGAAACAATGTTATGCTAAAAATACATTTTCAACTATTCACTTGTCACCGCCAAGTTGCATCTCACAAACTATTGCTCGGAATGTGATTCATCTTTCTGTGGTTGTCACAATGGATAGAACTTATTTTTCTACCCCAAATGCATATGTCACCCGTCCAATCCTGATATACGAAAACAAAGTTATGCTAAAAATAGATTTTCAACTATTCACTTGTTACCGCCAATTTGCATCTCACAAACTATAGCTCGCAAAGTGATTCTGCTTCCTTTGGTTTTCAAAATGGATAGAACTAATTTTTCTACCCCAAATGCATATGTCAGACGTCCAATTCTGATATACGGAAACAAAGTTATGCTAAAAATATATTTTCATCTGTTCACTTATCACCGCCATGTTGCATCTCACAAACTATTGCTTGGAAAGTGATTCTGCTTTCTATGGTAGTCAGAATGGATAGAACTTATTAAACTACCCCAAATGCATATGTTAGACGTCGAATTCTGATATACGGAAACAAAGTTAAGCTAAAAATAGATTTTCAACTTTTCACTTATCACCGTCAAGTTGCATCTCACAAGCTATAGCTGGGAAAGTGACTCTGCTTTCTCTGGTTTTCAAAATGGATAGAACTAATTTTTATACACGAAATGCATTTGTCAGACATCGAATTCTGATATACGGAAACAAAGTTATGTTAATAATAAATTTTCAACTGTTCACTTATCACCGCCATGTTGCATCTCACAAACTATAGCTTGGGAAGTGATTCTGCTTTCAATGGTAGTCACAATGGATAGAACTTATTTAACTACCCGAAATGCATATGTCAGACGTCGAATTCTGATATACGGAAACAAAGTTATTCTAAAAATAGATTTTCAACTTTTCACTTGTCACCGCCAACTTGCATCTCACAAACTATAGCGGGGAAAGTGACTCTGCTTTCTCTGGTGTTCAAAATGGATAGAACTAATTTTTATACACCAAATGCATTTGTCAGACATCGAATTCTGATATACGGAAACAAAGTTAAGCAAAAAATAGATTTTCGACTGTTCACTTGTCACCGCCAAGTTGCATCTCACAAACTATAGCCTGGAAAGTGATTTTGCATTCTTTGGTTTTCAAAATGGATAGAACTAATTTTTCTACCCCAAATGCATATGTCACACGTCCAATTCAGATATACAGAAACATAGTTATGCTAAAAATAGATTTTCAACTATTCACTTGTCACCGCCAAGTTGCATCTCACAAACTATAGCTCGGAATGTGATTCATCTTTCTGTGGTTGTCACAATGGATAGAACTTATTTTTCTACCCCAAATGCATATGTCACCCGTCCAATCCTGATATACGGAAACAAAGTTATGTTAAAAATAGATTTTCAACTATTCACTTGTCACCGCCAAGTTGCATCTCGCAAACTATAGCTCGGAATGTGATTCAGCTTTCTTTGGTTGTCACAATGGATAGAACTTATTTTTCTACCCCAAATGCATATGTCACCCATCCAATACTGATATACCAAAACAAAGTTATGCTAAAAATAGATTTTCAATTGTTCACTTGTCACCGCCAAGTTGAATCTCACAAACTATAGCTCGGAAAGTGATTATGCTTTCTTTGGTTTTCAAAATGGATAGAACTAATTTTTCTACCCAAAATGCATATGTCAGACGTCCAATTCTGATTTACGGAAACAAAGTTATGCTAAAATTATATTTTCAACTGTTCACTTGTCACCGCCAACTTGCATCTCACAAACTAGAGCCCGGAAAGTGATTCTGCATTCTTTGGTTTTCAAAATGGATAGAACTAATTTTTCTACCCCAAACGCATATGTCACACGTCCAATTCTGATTTACGGAAACAAAGTTATGCTAAAAATAGATTTTCAACTATTCACTTGTCACCGCCAAGTTGCATCTCACAAACTATAGCTCGGAAAGTGATTCTGCTTTCTCTGGTTTTCAAAATGGATAGAACTAATTTTGCTACCCAAAATGCATATGCGAGACGTCCAATTCTGATTTACGGAAACAAAGTTATGCTAATAATAGATTTTCAACTGTTCACTTATCACCGCCATGTTGCATCTCACAAACTATAGCTTGGAAAGTGATTCTGCTATCTATACTAGTCACAATGGATAGAACTTATTTAACTACCCCAAATGCATATGTCAGACGTCGAATTCTGATATACGAAAACAAAGTTATGCTAAAAATAGATTTTCAACTGTTCACTTGTCACCGCCAAGTTGCATCTCACAATCTATAGCTCGGAAAGTGATTCTGCTTTTTTTGGTTTTCAAAATGGATAGAACTAATTTTTCTTCCCCAAATGCATATGTCAGACGTCCAATTCTGATATACGGAAACAAAGTTATGCTAAAAATAGATTTTCAACTGTTCACTTGTCACCGCCAAGTTGCATCTCACAAACTATAGCTCAGAAAGTGATTCTGCTTTCTTTGGTTTACAAAATGGATAGAACTAATTTTTCTACACAAAATGCATATGTCAGACGTCCAATTCTGATTTACGGAAACAAAGTTATGCTAAAAATAGATTTTCCACTATTCACTTGTCACCGCCAAATTGCATCTCACAAACTATTGCCCGGAAAGTGATTCTGCATTCTCTGGTTTTCACAATGGATAGAACTAATTTTTATACCCCAAATGCATATGTCACACGTCCAATTCAGATATACGGAAACATAGTTATGTTAAAAATAGATTTTCAACTATTCACTTGTCAACGCCAAGTTGCATCTCACAAACTATAGCTCGGAATGTGATTCAGCTTTCTGTGGTTGTCACACTGGATAGAACTTATTTTTCTAACCTAAATGCATATGTCACCGTCCAATCCTGATATACGAAAACAAAGTTATGCTAAAAATAGATTTTCAACTGTTCACTTGTCACCGCCAAGTTGCATCTCACAAACTATAGCTCGGAAAGTGATTCTGCTTTCTTTGATTTTCAAAATGCATAGAACTAATTTTTCTACCCAAAATGCATATGTCAGACGTCCAATTCTGATTTACGTAAACAAAGTTATAATAAAAATAGATTTTCAACTATTCACTTGTCACCGCCAAGTTGCATCTCACAAACTATAGCTCGGAATGTGATTCAGCTTTCTGTGGTTATCACATTGGATAGAACTTATTTTTCTACCCTAAATGCATATGTCACCCGTCTAATCCTGATATACGAAAACAAAGTTATGATAAAAATAGATTTTCAACTATTCACTTGTCACCGCCAAGTTGCATCTCACAAACTATAGCTCGGAAAGTGGTTCTGCTTTCTTTAGTTTTCAAAATGGATAGAACTAATTTTTCTACCCCAAATGCATATGTCACACGTCCAATTCAGATATACAGAAACATAGTTATGCTAAAAATAGATTTTCAACTATTCACTTGTCACCGCCAAGTTGCATCTCACAAACTATAGCTCGGAATGTGATTCATCTTTCTGTGGTTGTCACAATGGATAGAACTTATTTTTCTACCCCAAATGCATATGTCACCCGTCCAATCCTGATATACGGAAACAAAGTTATGTTAAAAATAGATTTTCAACTATTCACTTGTCACCGCCAAGTTGCATCTCACAAACTATAGCTCGGAATGTGATTCAGCTTTCTTTGGTTGTCACAATGGATAGAACTTATTTTTCTACCCCAAATGCATATGTCACCCATCCAATACTGATATACCAAAACAAAGTTATGCTAAAAATAGATTTTCAATTGTTCACTTGTCACCGCCAAGTTGAATCTCACAAACTATAGCTCGGAAAGTGATTATGCTTTCTTTGGTTTTCAAAATGGATAGAACTAATTTTTCTACCCAAAATGCATATGTCAGACGTCCAATTCTGATTTACGGAAACAAAGTTATGCTAAAATTATATTTTCAACTGTTCACTTGTCACCGCCAACTTGCATCTCACAAACTAGAGCCCGGAAAGTGATTCTGCATTCTTTGGTTTTCAAAATGGATAGAACTAATTTTTCTACCCCAAACGCATATGTCACACGTCCAATTCTGATTTACGGAAACAAAGTTATGCTAAAAATAGATTTTCAACTGTTCACTTGTCACCGCCAAGTTGCATCTCACAAACTATAGCTCGGAAAGTGATTCTGCTTTCTCTGGTTTTCAAAATGGATAGAACTAATTTTGCTACCCAAAATGCATATGCGAGACGTCCAATTCTGATTTACGGAAACAAAGTTATGCTAATAATAGATTTTCAACTGTTCACTTATCACCGCCATGTTGCATCTCACAAACTATAGCTTGGAAAGTGATTCTGCTATCTATACTAGTCACAATGGATAGAACTTATTTAACTACCCCAAATGCATATGTCAGACGTCGAATTCTGATATACGAAAACAAAGTTATGCTAAAAATAGATTTTCAACTGTTCACTTGTCACCGCCAAGTTGCATCTCACAAACTATAGCTCGGAAAGTGATTCTGCTTTATTTGGTTTTCAAAATGGATAGAACTAATTTTTCTTCCCCAAATGCATATGTCAGACGTCCAATTCTGATATACGGAAACAAAGTTATGCTAAAAATAGATTTTCAACTGTTCACTTGTCACCGCCAAGTTGCATCTCACAAACTATAGCTCAGAAAGTGATTCTGCTTTCTTTGGTTTACAAAATGGATAGAACTAATTTTTCTACACAAAATGCATATGTCAGACGTCCAATTCTGATTTACGGAAACAAAGTTATGCTAAAAATAGATTTTCCACTGTTCACTTGTCACCGCCAAATTGCATCTCACAAACTATTGCCCGGATAGTGATTCTGCATTCTCTGGTTTTCACAATGGATAGAACTAATTTTTATACCCCAAATGCATATGTCACACGTCCAATTCAGATATACGGAAACATAGTTATGTTAAAAATAGATTTTCAACTATTCACTTGTCAACGCCAAGTTGCATCTCACAAACTATAGCTCGGAATGTGATTCAGCTTTCTGTGGTTGTCACATTGGATAGAACTTATTTTTCTAACCTAAATGCATATGTCACCGTCCAATCCTGATATACGAAAACAAAGTTATGCTAAAAATAGATTTTCAACTGTTCACTTGTCACCGCAAAGTTGCATCTCACAAACTATAGCTCGGAAAGTGATTCTGCTTTCTTTGATTTTCAAAATGCATAGAACTAATTTTTCTACCCAAAATGCATATGTCAGACGTCCAATTCTGATTTACGGAAACAAAGTTATAATAAAAATAGATTTTCAACTATTCACTTGTCACCGCCAAGTTGCATCTCACAAACTATAGCTCGGAATGTGATTCAGCTTTCTGTGGTTATCACATTGGATAGAACTTATTTTTCTACCCTAAATGCATATGTCACCCGTCTAATCCTGATATACGAAAACAAAGTTATGCCAAAAATAGATTTTCAACTATTCACTTGTCACCGCCAAGTTGCATCTCACAAACTATAGCTCGGAAAGTGGTTCTGCTTTCTTTAGTTTTCAAAATGGATAGAACTAATTTTTCTACCCCAAATGCAAATGTCAGACGTCCAATTCTGATATACGGAAACAAAGTTATGCTAAAAATAGATTTTCAACTATTCACTTGTCACCGCCAAGTTGCATCTCACAAACTACAGCCAGAAAGTGATTCTGCTTTCTCTGGTTGTCACAATGGATAGAACTTATTTTTCTACCCCAAATGCATATGTCACCCATCCAATCCTGATATACCAAAACAAAGTTATGCTAAAAATAGATTTTTAACTATTCACTTGTCACCGCCAAGTTGTATCTCACAAACTATAGCTCGGAAAGTTATTCTGCTTTCTCTGGTTTTCAAAATGGATAGAACTAATTTTGCTACCCAAAATGCATATGCCAGACGTCCAATTCTGATTTACGGAAACAAAGTTATGCTAAAATAAGATTTTCAACTGTTCACTTGTCACCGCCAACTTGCATCTCACAAACTATAGCCCGGAAAGTGATTCTGCATTCTCTGGTTTTCAAAATGGATAGAACTAATTTTTCTACCCCAAACGCATGTCACACGTCCAATTCAGATATACGGAAATATAGTTATGCAAAAAATAGATTTTCATCTGTTCACTTGTCACCGCCAACTTGCATCTCACAAACTATAGCTCGGAATGTGATTCTGATTTCTTTGGTTGTCACAATGGACAAAATATATTTTTCTACCCCAAATGCATAAGTCACCCGTCATATTCGGATATATGGAAACAATGTTATGCTAAAAATAGATTTTCAACTATTCACTTGTCACCGCCAAGTTGCATCTCACAAACTATTGCTCGGAATGTGATTCAGCTTTCTGTGGTTGTCACAATGGATAGAACTTATTTTTCTACCCCAAATGCATATGTCACCCGTCCAATCCTGATATACGAAAACAAAGTTATGCTAAAAATAGATTTTCAACTGTTCACTTGTCACCGCCAAGTTGCATCTCACAAACTATAGCTCGGAAAGTGATTCTGCTTTCTTTGGTTTTCAAAATGGATAGAACTAATTTTTCTATCCCAAATGCATATGTCAGACGTCCAATTCTGATATACGGAAACAAAGTTATGCTAATAATAAATTTTCAACTATTCATTTATCACCTCCATGTTGCATCTCACAAACTATAGCTTGGAAAGTGATTCTGCTTTCTATGTTAGTCACAATGGATAGAACTTATTTAACTACCCGAAATGCATATGTCAGACGTCGAATTCTGATATACGGAAACAAAGTTATGCTAAAAATAGATTTTCAAATTTTCACTTGTCACCGCCAACTTGCATCTCACAAACTATAGCTGGGAAAGTGACTCTGCTTTCTCTGGTTTTCGAAATGGATAGAACTAATTTTTATACACCAAACGCATATGTCACACGTCCAATTTTGATTTACAGAAACAAAGTTATGCTAAAAATAGATTTTCAACTGTTCACTTGTCACCGCCAAGTTGCATCTAACAAACTATAGCTCGGAAAGTGATTCTTCTTTCTCTGGTTTTCAAAATGGATAGAACTAATTTTCCTACCCAAAATGCATATGCGAGACGTCCAATTCTGATTTACGGAAACAAAGTTATGCTAATAATAGATTTTCAACTGTTCACTTATCACCGCCATGTTGCATCTCACAAACTATAGCTTGGAAAGTGATTCTGCTTTCTATAGTAGTCACAATGGATAGAACTTATTTAACTACCCCAAATGCATATGTTAGACGTCGAATTCTGATATACGGAAACAAAGTTATACTAAAAATAGATTTTCAACTTTTCACTTGTCACCGCAAACTTGCATCTCACAAACTATAGCTGAGAAAGTGACTCTGCTTTCTCTGGTTATCAAAATGGATAGAACTAATTTTTATACACCAAATGCATTTGTCAGACGTCGAATTCTGATATACGGAAACAAAGTTAAGCAAAAAATAGATTTTCGACTGTTCACTTGTCACTGCCAAGTTGCATCTCACAAACTATAGCTCGGAAAGTGATTCTGCTTTCTCTGGTTTTCAAAATGGATAGAACTAATTTTCCTACCCAAAATGCATATGCCAGACGTCCAATTCTGATTTACGGAAACAAAGTTATGTTAAAATAAGTTTTTCAACTGTTCACTTGTCACCGCCAACTTGCATCTCACAAACTATAGCCCGGAAAGTGATTCTGTATTCTCTGGTTTATAAAATGGATAGAACTAATTTTTCTACCCCAAACGCATATGTCACACGTCCAATTCAGATATACGGAAATATAGTTATGCTAAAAATAGATTTTCATCTGTTCACTTGTCACCGCCAACTTGCATCTCACAAACTATAGCTCGGAATGTGATTCTGCTTTCTCTGGTTTTCAAAATGGATAGAATTAATTTTTATACCCCAAATGCTTATGTCAGACGTCCAATTCTGATATACGGAAACAAATTTATGTTATAAATAGATTTTCAACTATTCACTTGTCACCGCCAACTTGCATCTCACAAACTATAGCTCGGAAAGTGATTCTGCATTCTCTGGTTTTCAAAATGGATAGAACTAATTTCTCTACCCCAAATGCATATGTCAGACGTCGAATTCTTATATATGGAAACAAAGTTATGATAAAAATAGATTTTCAACTACTCACTTGTCACCGTCTAGTTGAAACTCACAAACTATAGCTCGAAATATGAGTCTGCTTTCTGTTGTTGTCACAATCGATTGAACATATTTTTCTACCCCAAATGCATATGTCACACGTCCAATTCGGATATACGGAAACAAAGTTATGCTTAAAATAGATTTTCAACTGTTCACCTGTCACCGCCAAGTTGCATCTCACAAACTATAGCTCGGAATGTGATTCTGCTTTCTGTGGTTCTCACAATGGATAGAACATATTTTTCTACCCCAAATGCATATGTCACACGTCCAATTCGGATATACGGAAACAAAGTTATGCTAAAAATAGATTTTCAACTAATCACTTGTCACCGCCAAGTTTCATCTCACAAACTATAGCTCGGAATGTGATTCTACTTTCTGTGGTTGTCACAATGGATAGAACATATTTTTCTACCCAAAATACATATATCACACGTCCAATTCGGATATATGGAAACAAAGTTATGCTAAAAATAGATTTTCAACTATTCACTTGTCACCGCCAAGTTGCATGTCACAAACTATAGCTCGGAATGTGATTCTGCTTTCTGTGATTTGCACATGGGATAAAACATATTTTTCTACCCCAAATGCATATGTCACACATCCAATTCGGATATACAGAAACAAAGTTATGCTAAAAATAGATTTTCAACTATTCTCTTGTCACCGCCAAGTTGCATCTCACAAACTATAGCTCGGAATGTGATTATGCTTTCTGTGGTTGTCACAATGGATAGAACATATTTTTCTACCCCAAATGCATATGTCACACGTCCAATCCGGATATACGGAAACAAAGTTATGCTTAAAATAGATTTTCAACTGTTCACTTGTCACCGCCAAGTTGCATCTCACAAACTATAGCTCGGAATGTGATTCTACTAGATGTGGTTGTCACAATGGATAAAACATATTTTTCAACCCCAAATGCATATGTCACACGTCCAATTCGGATATACGGAAACAAAGTTATGCTAAAAATAGATTTTCAACTATTCACTTGTCACTGCCAAGTTGCATCTCTCAAACTATTGCTCGGAATGTGATTCTTCTTTATGTGGTTGTGACAATGGATAGAACTTATTTTTCTACCCCAAATGCAAATGTCAAACGTCCAATTCGGATATACGGAAACTAAGTTATGCTAAAAATAGATTTTCAACTATTCACTTGTCACCGCCAAGTTGCATCTCACAAACTATAGCTCGGAATGTGATTCTGCTTTCTGTGGTTTTCAAAATGGATAGAACATATTTTTCTACCCCAAATGCATATGTCACACGTCCAATTCGGATATACGGAAACAAAGTTATGCTAAAAATATATTTTCAACTATAAACTTGTCACCGTCTAGTTGAATCTCACAAACTATAGCTCGGAATGTGATTCTGCTTTCTGTGGTTGTCACAATGGATAGAACATATTTTTCTACCCCAAATGCATATGTCACACGTCCAATTCGGATATACGGAAACAAAGTTATGCTAAAAATAGATTTTCAACTATTCACTTGTCACCGCCAAGTTGCATCTCACAAACTATTGCTCGGAATGTGATTCTTCTTTCTGTGGTTCTGCAATGGATAGAACTTATTTTTCTACCCCAAATGCATATGTCACACGTCCAATTCAGATATACGGAAACAAAGTTATGCTAAAAATAGATTTTCAACTATTCACTTGTCACCGTCTAGTTGCATCACACAAACTATAACTCGAAATGTGATTCTGTTTTCTGTGGTTGTCACAATGGATAGAACATATTTTTCTACCCCAAACATATATGTCACACGTCCAATTCGGAAATACGGAACCAAAGTTATGCTAAAAATAGATTTTCAACTATTCACTTGTCACCGTCTAGTTGCATCACACAAACTATAACTCGAAATGTGATTCTGTTTTCTGTGGTTGTCACAATGGATAGAACATATTTTTCTACCCCAAACATATATGTCACACGTCCAATTCGGAAATACGGAACCAAAGTTATGCTAAAAATAGATTTTCAACTATTCACTTGTCACCGCTAAGTTGCATCTCACAAACAATAGTTCGGAATGTGATTCTGCTTTCTGTGGTTGTCACAATGGATAAAGGATATTTTTCTACCACAAATACATATTTCACACGTCCAATTCGGATATACGGAAACAAAGTTATGCTGAAAATAGATTTTCAACTATTCACTTGTCACCGCCAAGTTGCATCTCACAAACTATAGCTCGGAATGTGATTCTGCTTTCTGTGGTTGTCACAATGGATAAAACATATTTTTCAACCACAAATACATAAGTCACACGTCCAATTCGGATATACAGAAACAAAGTTATGTTGAAAATAGATTTTCAACTATTCACTTGTCACCGTCTAGTTGCATCACACAAACTATAGCTCGAAATGTGATTCTGCTTTCTGTAGTGGTCAAAATGGATAGAACTTATTTTTCTACCCCAAATGCACATGTCACACGTCCAATTCAGATATATGAAAACTAAGATATGCTAAAAATAGATTTTCAACTCTTCACTTGTCACCGCCAATTTGCCTCTCACAAACTATAGCTCGGGAAGTGCTTCTATTTTTTCTGGTTTTCAAAATATATAGAACTTATTTGTATACCCCAAATGCATATGTCACACGTCCAATTCAGATATATGGAAACAAAGTTATGCTAAAAATGGATTTTCAACTATTCACTTGTCACCGTCTAGTTGAATCTCACAAACTATAGCTAGTACTGTGATTCTGCTGTCTGTGGTTATCAAAATGGGTAGAACATATTTTTCTACCCCAAATGCATATGTCACACGTCACATTCGGATATGCGGAAACAATGTTATGCTAAAAATAGATTTTCAACTGTTCACTTGTCACCGCCAACTTGCATCTCACAAACTATAGCTCATAATGTGATTCTTCTTTCTCTGGTTTACAAAATGGATAGAACTAATTTTTCTACCCCAAATTTTTATGTCAGACGTCTAATTCTGATATACGTAAACAAAGTTATGCTAAAAATAGATTTTCAATTGTTCACTTGTCACCGCCAACTTGCATCTCACAAACTATAGCTCGAAAAGTGATTCTACTTTCACTGGTTTTCAAAATGGATAGAACATATTTTTGTACCCCAATTGCATATGTCAGACATCCAATTCGGATATACGGAAACAATGTTATGCTAAAAATAGATTTTCAACTATTCACTTGTCACCGCCAAGTTGCATCTCACAAACTATGGCTCGGAAAGTGATTCTGCTTTCTTTGGTTATCAAAATGGATAGAACTAATTTTTCTACCCCTAATGCATATGTCAGACGTCCAATTATGATATACGGAAACAAAGTTATGCTAAAAATAGATTTTCAACTGTTCACTTATCACCGCCATGTTGCATCTCACAAACTATAGCTTGGAAAGTGATTCTGAATTCTCTGGATTTCAAAATGGATAGAACTAATTTTAATACCTGAAATGCATATGTCAAACGTCGAATTATGATATACGGAAACAAAGTTATGCTAAAAATAGATTTTCAACTGTTCACTTGTCACCGCCAACTTGCATCTCACAAACTATAGCTCATAATGTGATTCTGCTTTCTCTGGTTTACAAAATGGATAGAACAAATTTTTCTACCCCAAATTTTTATGTCAGACGTCTAATTCTAATATACGTAAACAAAGTTATGCTAAAAATAGATTTTCAATTGTTCACTTGTCACCGCCAACTTGCATCTCACAAACTATAGCTCGAAAAGTGATTCTACTTTCACTGGTTTTCAAAATGGATAGAACATATTTTTGTACCCCAATTGCATATGTCAGACATTCAATTCGGATATACGGAAACAATGTTATGCTAAAAATAGATATTCAACTATTCACTTGTCACCGCCAAGTTGCATCTCACAAACTACAGCCAGAAAGTGATTCTGCTTTCTCTGGTTGTCACAGTGGATAGATAATATTTTTCTACCCCAAATGCATATGTCAGACGTCGAATTCTGATATACGGAAACAAAGTTATGCTAAAAATATATTTTCAACTGTTCACTTGTCACCGCCAACTTGCATCTCACAAACTATAGCTCGTAAAGTGATTCTGAATTCTCTGGATTTCAAAATGGATAGAACTAATTTTAATACCCGAAATGCATATGTCAAACGTCGAATTATGATATACGGAAACAAAGTTATGCTAAAAATAGATTTTCAACTGTTCACTTGTCACCGCCAACTTGCATCTCACAAACTATAGCTCATAATGTGATTCTGCTTTCTCTGGTTTACAAAATGGATAGAACAAATTTTTCTACCCCAAATTTTTATGTCAGACGTCTAATTCTGATATACGTAAACATAGTTATGCTAAAAATAGATTTTCAATTGTTCACTTGTCACCGCCAACTTGCATCTTCCAAACTATAGCTCGAAAAGTGATTCTACTTTCACTGGTTTTCAAAATGGATAGAACATATTTTTGTACCCCAATTGCATATGTCAGACATTCAATTCGGATATACGGAAACAATGTTATGCTAAAAATAGATATTCAACTATTCAGTTGTCACCGCCAAGTTGCATCTCACAAACTATAGCTCGAAATGTGATTCAGCTTTCTGTGGTTGTCACAATGGATAGAACTTATTTTTCTACCCCAAATGCATATGTCACCCGTCCAATCCTGATATACGGAAACAATGTTATGCTAAATTAGATTTTCAACTGTTCACTTGTCACCGCCAAGTTGCATCTCACAAACTATAGCTCGGAAAGTGATTCTTCATTCTCTGGTTTACAAAATGGATAGAACTAATTTTTCTACCCAAAATGCATATGACAGGCGTCCAATTCTGATTTACGGAAACAAAGTTATGCTAAAAATTGATTTTCAACTGTTCACTTGTCACCGCCAACTTGCATCTCACAAACAATAGCTCGAGAAGTGATTCTGCTTTCATTGGTTTTCAAAATGGATAGAACATATTTTTCTACCCCCAAATGCATATGTTAGAGATCCAATTCGGATATACGGAAACAATGTTATGCTAAAAATAGATTTTCAACTATTCACTTGTCACCGCCAAGTTGCATCTCACAAACTACAGCCAGAAAGTGATTCTGCTTTCTATGGTTGTCACAGTGGATAGATAATATTTTTCTACCCCAAATGCATATGTCAGACGTCGAATTCTGATATACGGAAACAAAGTTATGCTAAAAATATATTTTCAACTATTCACTTGTCACCGCCAACTTGCATCTCACAAACTATAGCTCGGAAAGTGATTCTGCATTCTCTGGTTTTCGAAATGGATAGAACTAATTTTAATACCCGAAATGCATATGTCAGACGACGAATTATGATATACGGAAACAAAGTTATGCTAAAAATAGATTTTCAACAGTTCACTTGTCACCGCCAACTTGCATCTCACAAACTATAGCTCATAATGTGATTCTGCTCTCTCTGGTTTACAAAGTGGATAGAACTAATTTTTCTACCCCAAATTTTTATGTCAGACGTCTAATTCTGATATACGTAAACAAAGTTATGCTAAAAATAGATTTTCAATTGTTCACTTGTCACCGCCAACTTGCATCTCACAAACTATAGCTCGAAAAGTGATTCTACTTTCACTGGTTTTCAAAATGGATAGAACATATTTTTGTACCCCAATTGCATATGTCAGACATCCAATTCGGATATACGGAAACAATGTTATGCTAAAAATAGATTTTCAACTATTCACTTGTCACCGCCAAGTTGCATCTCACAAACTATGGCTCGGAAAGTGATTCTGCTTTCTTTGGTTATCAAAATGGATAGAACTAATTTTTCTACCCCTAATGCATATGTCAGACGTCCAATTATGATATACGGAAACAAAGTTATGCTAAAAATAGATTTTCAACTGTTCACTTATCACCGCCATGTTGCATCTCACAAACTATAGCTTGGAAAGTGATTCTGAATTCTCTGGATTTCAAAAAGGATAGAACTAATTTTAATACCCGAAATGCATATGTCAAACGTCGAATTATGATATACGGAAACAAAGTTATGCTAAAAATAGATTTTCAACTGCTCACTTGTCACCGTCAACTTGCATCTCACAAACTATAGCTCATAATATGATTCTGCTTTCTCTGGTTTACAAAATGGATAGAACAAATTTTTCTACCCCAAATTTTTATGTCAGACGTCTAATTCTGATATACGTAAACAAAGTTATGCTAAAAATAGATTTTCAATTGTTCACTTGTCACCGCCAACTTGCATCTCACAAACTATAGCTCGAAAAGTGATTCTACTTTCACTGGTTTTCAAAATGGATAGAACATATTTTTTGTACCCCAATTGCATATGTCAGACATTCAATTCGGATATACGGAAACAATGTTATCCTAAAAATAGATATTCAACTATTCACTTGTCACCGCCAAGTTGCATCTCACAAACTACAGCTAGAAAGTGATTCTGCTTTCTCTGGTTGCCACAGTGGATAGATAATATTTTTCTACCCCAAATGCATATGTCAGACGTCGAATTCTGATATACGGAAACAAAGTTATGCTAAAAATATATTTTCAACTATTCACTTGTCACCGCCAACTTGCATCTCACAAACTATAGCTCGTAAAGTGATTCTAAATTCTCTGGATTTCAAAATGGATAGAACTAATTTTAATACCCAAAATGCATATGTCAAACGTCGAATTATGATATACTGAAACAAAGTTATGCTAAAAATAGATTTTCAACTGTTCACTTGTCACCGCCAACTTGCATCTCACAAACTATAGCTCATAATGTGATTCTGCTTTCTCTGGTTTACAAAATGGATAGAACAAATTTTTCTACCCCAAATTTTTATGTCAGACGTCTAATTCTGATATACGTAAACAAAGTTATGCTAAAAATAGATTTTCAATTGTTCACTTGTCACCGCCAACTTGCATCTCACAAACTATAGCTCGAAAAGTGATTCTACTTTCACTGGTTTTCAAAATGGATAGAACATATTTTTGTACCCCAATTGCATATGTCAGACATCCAATTCGGATATACGGAAACAATGTTATGCTAAAAATAGATATTCAACTATTCAGTTGTCACCGCCAAGTTGCATCTCACAAACTATAGCTCGAAATGTGATTCAGCTTTCTGTGGTTGTCACAATGGATAGAACTTATTTTTCTACCCCAAATGCATATGTCACCCGTCCAATCCTGATATACGGAAACAAAGTTATGCTACAAATAGATTTTCAACTGTTCACTTGTCACCGCCAAGTTGCATCTCACAAACTATAGCTCGGAAAGTGATTCTGCTTTCTTTGGTTATCAAAATGGATAGAACTAATTTTTCTACCCCTAATGCATATGTCAGACGTCCAATTATGATATACAGAAACAAAGTTATGCTAAAAATAGATTTTCAACTGTTCACTTATCACCGCCATGTTGCATCTCACAAACTATAACTTGGAAAGTGATTCTGATTTCTATGGTAGTCACAATGGATAGAACTAATTTTTATAGCCCAAATGCATATGTCAGACGTCGAATTCTGATATACGGAAATAAAGTTAAGAAAAAAATAGATTTTCATCTGTTCAGTTGTCACCGCTGCTTTGATATTGTAGTTGTCTTTATCGCTGCTTTGATATTGTAGTTGATTTGATAACATTTTTGGATGAATGTAAATCTGATTAGGACAATGTTGAGATATGTAGTTACGGAGGTTATAACTATTAGAAACCCATACTGGTTGTATGTAGTAATTACTAAATGAATGAATTATGTTTTTCCGCAACATGATTGCATGATAATATAATAGGTTAAAAGATTAGTATCAAGTAATGATTCATGAAGGTTTTTCAGTAAAATAATGAATGTATGTAAGGAAAGATTTTAAATAAACGAAAAATTTTCAAGGGTAGAATTTGGGTCCTTTCAATATGGTATCAGAGCATAGTTAATTCTGCGGCCTAGGGTATGGCCTTACTTGCTTCTTTGTAACATGTTTATGATTTAACTAGTTGAGATTGTGTGAATTGAATGTTTAAAGCATGTAGCTTTGTTATAGTGATATGTAATGTGCTATGGGACTATGTGATAACCTGACTTGTGTGAACTAAATTGGTATACTGACTATCCATGAGCGCAGGTTAAAACATGGTTGGGAGAGGAATGAGTCAGAACGTTCCAGATGATTTGTTGGTTCATATGGTGGCTACACTGCAACATATGAACGAGAACTTGCGTAGTCTGAATCAGAACCCCGCACCGAGTCCGAGTTCGCAAAACCTAGTCCCACCCGGACCGACGGAGTACCGAGGTCTAGATGAGTTTTGCAAAAGGAACCCCAGTCAGTTTCACGGGGGATTTGCTCCTAATGCTGCCCTTGAGTGGATTCAGGGAATGGAGCGGATCTTCTGGGCCATGAACTGTTCGGAGGCTCAAAAATTGGCCTATGCCACTTACATGCTAGTGACGGAGGCCGAGAACTGGTGGGAGTTCACTAGAAGCCAAATGGAGACGGAGGGACAATTGATTTCCTGGAATAATTTCAAGGCGAAATTCCTTCACAAATACTTCCCTGCTGATCTGAAAAGGAAGAAGGAAATGGAGTTCTTGAAGTTGGAACAGGGAAACATGTCGGTTGGGGAATATGCGGCTAAATTCTAGGAATTGGCCCGGTTTTGTCCCTACTCTGAGTTGGAAGTGGACGGACGATCCAAGTGCTCTAAATTCGAATCGGGTTTAAGACTCAAGCTGAAAAGGATGTTCAAACATCAGGAGATTGCTGACTTTGCTACTTTGGTCAACAAGTGCAGGATGTACGAGGATGACCTGAAGGCGGGTGAGTTGGCGACCCCTGAAACAAATTTCCCCCGGGACTATGGACCCCAACACAACCATAGGCAAGGAAGGGGTAAGGAGAGAGTGGAGGATGACCGGAAGCCTTATGCGACGATCACTGTTCATCGTGACCGAAATTTCCAAAGGTCTGGCCCACTTACAATTCCTACCGAAGGGGTTTCTACTCCCATGTGCAACAAGTGGGGTAGACTTCATTATGGAAGTACGTGCCCGAGAAAAGGGAATGGATGTTTCCACTGCAAGGAGTTTTGGCACATTAAAGGTTTTATCCCAAGCTAGATCGGAGACTTAATGTCATTCATGCTGAGGAGGCAAGGGAAAACGGTCGTAAGGTTACCCCGAGTGGCGCAGGGACATCAGGTGTTGATGGTCCGGCGAGAGGTAAATTGCATGGTGACAGGTATTCCTTTTAGTGTTGTTTAATCGGGAGCGACACACACCCTATAATTGCTGAATGTGTGAACTGACTGAGATAGTACACCAAGTTGTTGTTTTCGACTTAGTTGTACCCACCCCACCCAGTGTGCCGGTGGTGGATGTCGTTATGGGTGTCTCAGTGTACGGTTGGAGTAAATGGTAGAACCTTTACCATAGTGTTGATATGCGCAATGATGTCCCAACTGGATTAAATCTTGGAATGGACTAGCGGTCAGCAAATCGTGTTATGCTTAACTGGGTGATGATTGTTGAGGTGAAGAATTAAGATCTAGTTGCATTGATATGTATATGTATGCTAAGGGGTAAGACTTATACTGATAGTCGAGGAAAGAGGCTAGTTAAGTTACTTACCCCGTCAATATGATGAATGCATTCGAATAGACGTGAAACTTTTGGTCTCGAATGATCGGTTCTTTTGCAGTAGGACATTGACAATGCACGATATAGTGGTAGTGTACCTCAATTATCTGCTTTGAATGTTGTACCGGCAAAAGTGTTTTTGTTTCGTGAACGTCAGTAATTGTTGTGTATGATTGTAGTGTAACCATATGAGAGAAAACGTTTTAGGTATGTTGAAATGATTATGCAAACTGTGTTTCACGACGTGGTTGCCATGAGTTTTGGGTTCAAACCGTTTCCGAAAATTATTTTTGGGTGAAATATAGCTCGTGGCTTAACATTGATTTAGTATCATGTTGGAGAATCCCAAAATTTTAGCAACGATATCTGAATAAATATGAGGTTGTTAAAGGATGTGGTGATACGATGATGACCATGTATTTCTAGACGTAATGCAAGTCGGTTAATAAAGTTATATTTGCTAGCGAAATTGGAGTAACCAAACTTAACGCCTGTTGAGGGATTGAGTGTTTGTCGACTTGCATTTGTCGATTGGTAACAAAGTATCTAGTTTTGAGGTGAATTGATGGTTTTATGGATTCAATTGAGGCTAAGGATCGGTGATTCCTTTCTATGGTAAGATTTGACGACAGAAATATTTGACGTAATTGGATAATTACTGGATAGTGTGATTGTATACAATGGAAGAGACGCTAAGAGTCTTATTGTATAGATGTTTTTTGAATGAGTAAAATGAAATTATGCTAGTTTCTTGAGTGGGAGTGGAACTAGCTAGTGTATAATGGATGCTAAACGAGGCTTTAGGAGTGGATGAGGGATAAGGAGTTCCCCATTCGCTGAATTTCGGGAGTGTTATCGGGATTCTTAACGTATGTGGGGATTGTCAGCTGGATAAGTCCTAGAGACCTATGGTTCTTCACGAATATAGGAAAAATCTTTGGTCTGAATTACGGTTTAGTTCTCATGGTATTCGAGTGGTTCGAGGCTAGGATCTTAATATTTGGACATTGATGAATTGGTTTTGTGATATCATGGTTTAGTGGTGTATGCCCTTAGTGGCCATTTAAGTAATCTTAATGGATTAGAGGATTGAGTATGATTTTGGTAAAGTATTTCTGATGCCTAAAGTCTAGGCGATGACATTATTTCCGAGAATGGCCTAATAAAATTTTCGGGGACGAAAATTCCTAAAAGAGGGAGAGGATTGTAACACCCCAAATTTATCCTCCTTGAAATTAGGTAACAGTCTTGAGGAATGGGGCACACTGCTAGATTCTCGATTGAGCGAGAGGACCTCGCCCAAGCGAGAGGATCAGTGTTTTGAAATTGGAAATTCTGGGAGTCTCGCCCAAACGAGGAATGGGTCGCTTGAGCGAGAGGAAGCCTGTTGAGACTGTGAGATTCTCGCCTGAGCGAGAATCCCTCGCTTGAGCGAGAGCGTCAGATCTGAAATTTTAAAAAGGCGGGATTTTCTCCCCTAAGCGAGAATGGGCTCGCTTGAGCGAGAACTCAACGACTCCTCTTTAAAATAGAAACCCCAAACACATTTTAGGGTTAGAACTTTGAAGAGAAGAGGGAGAAGAGCTTTTCAAGAGCAAAGAGCCTTAGGACTCATCTTAGAGCTTGAGAAAAGGTAAACCTCTTGTTTCTAACTCTTCTTCTTCTCTAACTTGTTTTGGGTATGTTGGATCTCTTTTCAAAACAGGACAAACCATGGAAACTCATCCTTTAGAGTTATGGTTCGTTTTATGTTGTTTCCTCTTGTAAACTCTTGGTTTAGAGCTGGTATTTGATGAATGGAAAGGTTTTGTGGGTTATGTTTCCTCTTGTGAACTCTTGGTTTAGAGTTGGTATTTGATGAATGGAAAGGTTTTGTGGGTTATTCATGAAAACCACAAAAACCCCCAAAATGAGAATATGAGTAAAAAGAGAAATGGATGAAATGTTAGATGTGGATGATGAGTTTGTGCTTTGAGGTTGATATATGAGATAAACATGTATGTTTAGATGTTTGGAAACTTGTATTGAAGTAGTTTTGGAAATCTTGAAAATATGTGAATCCCTTGTATGTTTGATGATGAAATACGAGTTGTTTATGTGTTATTTTGAATAAATGACTGACATTGTTGTTATTGGTGGAAATGAGGAAAGATCCTAAGGTTGGAGGAAATCACGGAGGAGACTTTTAAAGTTACTCGGAACAGATCCCCAACACTGACCAAGGTAAGGGATAAGTGTCTCTAAATCATACTCACTAGTGTGAATGAGGTAATGTATTTATAAGAATACTGTTGATACCCTACCCGATGAGGTAGTGGTTTATTGTTGATACCCTACCCGAAGAGGTAGTGGTTTATTATTGATACCCTACCCGAAGAGGTAGTGGTTTATGGTTGATACCCTACCCGAAGTGGTAGCGGATTATTGTTGTTATCCTACCCGGAGTGGTAGTGGATTATTGTGATTATCCTACCCGGAGTAGTAGTGGAGTATTGTGGTTATCCTACCCGGAGTGGTAGTGGATTATTGTGGCTGTCCTACCCGGAGTGGTAGTGGATTATTGAAAACTCGACCTGCCCGATGTGGTATGGAGGATAACTCGACCTGCCCGATGTGGTATGGATAATAAGTCAACCTGCCCGATGTGGTACGGAGGATAACTCGACCTGCCCGATGTGGTATGGATAATAAATCGACCTGCCCGATGTGGTATGGATAATAACTCGACCTGCCCGATGTGGTATGGATAATAACTCGACCTGCCCGATGTGGTATGGGTAATGACTCGACCTGCCCGATGTGGTATGGAGGATAACTCGACCTGCCCGATGTGGTATGGATAATAACTCGACCTGCCCGATGTGGTATGAATAATAACTCGACCTGCCCGATGTGGTATAGATAATAACTCGACCTGCCCGATGTGGTATGGATAATGACTCAATAACTCGACCTGCCTAATGTGGTATGGATAATAACTCGACCTGCCCGATGTGGTATGGATAATAACTCGACCTGCCCGATGTGGTATGGATAATGACTCGACCTGCCCGATGTGGTATGGATAATAACTTGACCTGTCCGATGTGGTATGGGGAATAACTCGACATGCCCAATGTGGTATGGGGAATAACTCGACCTGCCCGATGTGGTATGAGAAATGAAATCGATGAATACGATCAAGGGAAATATGAAGGATGAAAATGAGGATATGAATGATAAAAGTAATATTTATGATATAGAATATATATTATGGGATATATATACTATAGGGTAAATATGAAGGATGAAAATGAGGATGTGAATGATAAAAGTAATATTTATGTTATAGAATATATATTATGGGATATATATTGTAGGGTAAAAATGAAGGATGACAATGAAGACGTGAATGATAAGAGTAATATTCATGCCATAGGATATATATTATGAGATATATATACTATAGGGTGAATTTGAAGGATGAAAATGGAAGATGTTGAGAATGAAAGTAATATACATGCTATAGGATATATATTATGGGATATATATACTATAGGGTGGATATGAATAATGAGAAGGTCGATGTTTCGAAAGAACGTAATATGCATACTATAGAATATATATTATGGGATATTATACTATAGGATGAATATGAGTAAAGTGGAAATTAAAGGAAGATGATATGAATGTTTACAATTACGCATGTGTGTTTACGAATTATATTAAAGCTTAATCGTATTGGAAATGTGGATTATCATGTAATGTTAGTTTTTGAACTAATGACTTACTCCCTTGTTTTGTGTGTTGTTTATGATAATCTCATTGTAGGTAAATGAAGGATTTGAGGAGGAAGCTCACTTAGGAAGCTTATGTGTTTATTATCTTGATTGTCTTTATCGCTGCTTTGATATTATAGTTGATTTGATAACATTTTTGGATGAATGTAAATCTGATTAGGACAATGTTGAGATATGTAGTTATGGAGGTTATAACTCTTAGAAACCCATACTGGTTGTATGTGGTAATTACTTAATGAATGAATTATGTTTTTCCGCAACATGATTGCATGATAATATAATAGGTTAAAAGATTAGTGTCAAGTAATGATTCATGAAGGTTTTTCAGTAAAATAATGAATGTATGTAAGGAAAGATTTTAAATAAACGAAAAATTTTCAAGGGTAGAATTTGGGTCCTTTCAGATGGGCCTCGTTCCCGGTACCAAGTCAATGGAGAATTCAACTTCTCTGACTAGAGGCAATTCCGGTATATCACTAGGAAATACCTCCTGAAACTCACAAACTATCGGAATATCCTCAACTCTGGGTTTCTCAATACCCTCCAGGGATGCCAACAAAACAAACACGACTCCTCCCTCCTTAAAGGAAGTTCTGACTCCTTTAGCCGACAATGGCTTCATCAAGTAAGCCTCATCAGAAATCTCATTCAGATCTCCAAATACAACGGTTTTATCAGCAAAATTAAGCATTACATGATTTGCCGATAGCCAGTCCATCCCCATAAATAGATCCAACTGGGACAATGTTAAGTAGATTAAATCGACGGTAAATGTTCTACCATTTACCACTACCGGACATCGAGACACAACCGTCGACACCACCACAAGCACACCAGTTGGGGTGGATACAACAAAGTCGTAAGGCAACGACTCCTTCAGGCGGTTCACACATTCAATACATATAAAGGAGTGTGTCGCTCCCGAATCAAACAACACTAAAAGAGGAATACCTGCCACCATGCAATTACCTTTTATCAAGCCATCCACATCTGATGCCTCTGCACCGCTCATGGTAAACACTCGGGCGGTGGATCGAGGTCTTTCAGCCCTCACAACATTCACACCATGCCGCAACTTAGGAGAATACCGTTTGATATGGCCAACCTCCTTGTAGTGAAAGCAGCTAAGTGTCGTCCTCGGGCACACATCACCAACATGAAGTCGGAGAGTAAGGTTTTCATTCCTCTTGGAACACCTTGCCCTTCCCCTTTCCGTGCCAGAAATTCCGTTGTGGCCCAAAGTGCTTGGGAGGAAAATCATCGGCTGCCAAGTCATCCTCATACATCCTACACTTGTTCACCAGGGTAGGAAAATCAGCAATTTCTTGGTGCCCAAACATGCTCTTCAACTTGGGCCACAAACCCGATTCAAACTTAGAGCACTTGGACCTCCCGTCCACCTCCAATTCGGAGTAGGGACAAAACTGGGCCAATTCTTCAAACTTGGCCGCATAATCCCCCACCGACATGTTCCCCTGCCCCAACTTCAAAAACTCCATTTCTTTATTCCTCTTCAGATCAGCAGGAAAGTACTTATGAAGGAATTTCTCCTTGAATGTACCCCAGGAGATCAATTGTCCTTCCGCTTCCATTTGGCGCCGAGTGAATTCCCACCAATTTTCGGCCTCCTTCACCAACATATAAGTGGCATATGCCAACTTTTGAGCCTCCGAACAGCTCATGGCTCTGAAGATCCACTCTACTCCTTGGATCCAGTTAATGGCAGCATGAGGAGCAAATCCCCCGTGGAACTGACTGGGGTTTCTCCTGCAGAATTCGTCCAAACCTCAGTACTCTGCCGGTCCGGGGGAACTAGTGGTTGCGAACTCGGACTTGGTGCTGGATTTTGGTTCAGGTTATGCAAGTTCTCATTGACTTGTTGCAATGTCACCACCATCTGAGCCAACAGATTGTTTGGAACATTCTGACTCGCTCCTCTTCCTCTTCCTGCCAAGGGTACCTATACTCACTCACTTGTCAGTAATTGAATTTTTTCTAAACAAGGATCACATAACCACTTAGCAATTAGTACTAATCAAACAATTTAAGCACATAAAGGTCACAAAGAAGCATGCAAGGCCATATCCTAGGCTGCAGGATTAACTATGCTCTGATACCATATTGTAAGGACCCAATTTCTACATCGCTTGAGCCAAAGCTTGCTACATCGCTTGAGCCAAAGCTTGCTACATCACTTGAGCCAAAGTTTGCTACATTACTTGAGCCAAAGTTTGCTACATTACTTGAGCCAATGTACGCTACATTACTTGAGCCAAAGTTTGCTACATTACTTGAGCAAAAGTTTGCTACATTACTTGAGCCAAAGTTTGCAACATCACTTGAGTCAAAGTCGCTAACCAATCATGGTCGACTAAAACGAGTTTTCCTTTCATTGATACACCATCAATTCACACATAGTAAATCCACGCAATCCTTATTAAAAACATACCCATATAAGTTTATAATAAATAAGTGGTTCACAACTTGATCATTATCCACAACCAGAAAATCCACACATTTTCTATTACAATGCACAAGTTAAAGACTTATCCTTATCTTGGTGAGTGTTGGGTTTGGTTCTTGGAAACTTCGCAAGTTCCACCGATACCACCTCCAACTTTAGGATCTTTCCTCATTCCCACCATATAACACAATGTTAGTCATTTATTCCAAATAACATCTAAACAACTCATATTGCATCTTTAACCATACAAGAGATTTATCACATTTTCAATGTTTCTAAACTACTTTCATTATAAGTTTACAACATCTAAAATATACATATTCATCTCATATTTCAGCATTAGAGTGCAAACTCATCTTCTACATTTAACATTTTACCCATTTCCCTCTTTAACCACATTTTCATTTTAGGGTTTTGGGGTTTTCAAGAATCAACCCACAAATCCTTTCCATTCTTGAAATACTAACTCTAAACCAAGAGAAAAACAACATAAAACGAACCATAACTCAAAAGGATGAGTTTCCATGGTTTCTCACATTTTGAGAAGAGATCCTCCATACCCAAAACAAGTTTCAAAGGGAAGAAGAGAGTTAGAATCAAGAGTTTTACCTCTTCTCAAGCTCCTAGATGATTCCCAAGACTCCTTGCTCTTGAAAAGTCTCTCTTCCTTCACTTCTCTCTAGGTTATCCCCCAAAAATGTGTTTGGGGGTCCCTAATAAATGCAACAGCGTCGGGTTCTCGCTCAAGCGAGCCTATTCTCGCTCAAGCAAGAAAATCTCGCCCATTTTAAAAACTCAGATCTGACCCTCTTGCTCAAGCGAGGGATTCTCGCTCAAGCGAGAATCTCACAGCCTCGACAGGTTCCAAAATGCCAACTCTCGCCCAAGCGAGGAAACTCTAGCTCAAGCGAGACCACTCTCGCTCAAGAGAGACAATTCTCGCTCAGGCGAGAATCCTTCAGTATAGCACAGGATTTCACCCTCCCAGGTGAGCCTCTCTCGCCCATGCGACACTTTCTCACTCAAGCGAGACTCCCAGGACTGATACTATAATTTTAATGATTTTAAAATCTAGGGTGTAACAGGCATAATAGGATGTTAAAATTCTTGTGACTCATATGCCGACATTGGCGTGTTTGAAGTTGTAGCAAATATTGATGGTAATGATCCTTGAAATTGAGAACTTTGTCCCATATGGTAGTTAGTTGGATATGTTGTGAATGCTCCATAGCGTTGTTCTCCGTATATATGAGGTGATGGTATTTGTGACTGTGGTTGAAACGGTGTTTAACTTGAACTTTGATGTTGAAGTGCAGAGTCATACGCAGGCATGTTGAAATGTTGAGTAGGAGAAGCTTGAGGTCGGGAAATGTTGAAGGCCATTTAATTTAACTCTGTCAATACCTTCTCCAATTCCTTACACGCAAAGTGGACGTATTCTATGTAAGACTAAGATAGCAACTAAGATGGGAGAGGGGTGAATTAGTTGACTTAAGATCATGATCGATTTTTCTGCAATTTTAGAGTTAGTAACAGCGGAAAATATAATGCATAAAAATATCAAATAAAAATTAAGGAGATAAGAGAAAAGAGAGTACACAAGGATTTTATATTGGTTCACCTTCTTGTCCACCGAAGGTTACATCCAGTATTCTTGCAGCACAAGAGATTTCTTCACTAGATATTGTAACACCCCAAATTTTAAGTCTTTAAAATTATAGAATCAGTCCTCGGATCCTCGCTTGAGCGACAGATTCTCGCTTGGGCGAGAGAGGTTCACCTGGGAGGGTGAAATCCTGGACTATACTGGAGGATTCTCGCTTGAGCGAGAGTTGTCTCGCCTGGGCGAGAAATGGCATTTTGGGGTTGTTGACACTGTGAGATTCTCGCTTGAGCGAGAAACCCTCGCTTGAGTGAGAGGGTCAGGGTTGAGTTTTTAAAATGGGCGGGATTTTCTCGCTTGAGCGAGAGAAAACTCGCTTAAGCGAGAACCCGACGAGAACATTAAATGAGGGAAACCCCAAATACATTTTAGGTTAAGAATTGAAGAGAGGTGAGAGAAGAGAGCATTCCCAAGGTCTAGGAGCATTGATTCTTGTCCAAGTGCTTGTAAACTCTTGGTTTGGAGTTAGTATTCCAAGAATGGGAAAGGAGTTTGTGGGTTTACACATGAAAACCCAAAACCCTAGAGAGAGAAAATGAGGTTAGAGAGGAAAGATGGGTAAAATGCTAGAGGTAGAAGATGAGTTGCTTTACAATGTTAAAATATGAGATGATAGGTATGCTTTAGTTGGTTGAAAACTCTTAAGGAAAGTAGTATGGAACCATTGAGAATATGATAAATATCTTGAATGTTTACATGATGCAATAAAAGTTATTTATTTGTTATTTGGAATGAATGACTAACATTGTGTTATGTGGTGGGAATGAGGAAAGATCCTAAGTTTGGAGGTGGTGCCGGTGGAACTTACGAAGTCACCAAAAACCAAACTCAACACTCACCGAGGTAAGGATAAGTCTTTAATTTATGCATTATGTTGGAAAATGCGTGGACTTTCTGATATGGACGATGGATAAAATGTGAATCACTTAATCATTATGAACATATATGGGTATGTTGATGATGGTTAGAAGTGAATTTACGGTTTACTTATTGGGGGAGTACAACTGGAAATAAGACTCGAAAATGAAATCATGAAATGTAAATCACTTTGTAGTTATAAGCATACGTGGATATGTTTATAATGATGTCGGGTGTATTTATCATTTTTGTATTGGGGGAGTACCAATGGAAATAAGACTCGGAATAAAACAATAATTGTAAGTCACTTTGTAGTTACAAACATATGCGTTATGTTGTAATGATGTCGGGTGCATTTATTATCTATTTATTGGGGGAGTACCAATGGAAATAAGACTCGGAATAAAACAATAATTGTAAGTCACTTTGTAGTTACAAACATATGCGTTATTTTGTAATGATGTCGGGTGCATTTATTGTCTATTTATTGGGGGAGTACCAATGGAAATAAGACTCGGAATAAAACAATAATTGTAAGTCACTTTGTAGTTACAAACATATGCGTTATGTTGTAATAATGTCGGGTGCATTTATTGTCTATTTATTGGGGGAGTACCAATGGAAATAAGACTCGGATAATACAATAAACTTGAGTCACTATGTAGTTACAGGCATATACGCTATGCTGTAATGATGTCGGGTGCGTTTATTGTCTATTTATTGGGGGAGTACCAATGGAAATAAGACTCGAAATATAAAGTAATAAATGGTAAATCACTTAGTCACTACAAATATATATGGGTATGTTTGTAGTGATGATGGGTGTATTTATGGTTTATGTATTGGTGGAGTGCCAATGAAAATGAAACTCGTTTTACCCGACCAGAATGGGTTAGCGACTCTAGCTCGAGTTATGTAGCATGTTTTTTTCAAAAGTACAGATGACGAAAATGGTTTTAAGTGGATTTAACTTATATCGTTATTTACTCTATTAAATGTGGATTAACTTACATTGAAATTTTATTGAGTTAATGACTTATTCCTTTGTGTTGTTTGTGTATGGTAAATGTTAATCCCATTGCAGGTAGGTGGACGGATGAGGATGATTCTTGAGTAGGGGATTAGAGACCTTTATTTTGACGTCTCTTTATCCATTATTTTGTAACTTTAATTGATTGTAATTGAAGTAACTAATTGTACTATGAATACTATTTTTGTACATGATATTTGAAAGTGTGCAATGTCAAGAGGAACACTTTGGAAAGCTCTCCTTATATGTCTTGGTTTTGATGAGGACAACTTGTGCTAATAAGAGCTTGAAGATCATCAACAAATCAACATGCTTAAGCCTTCCGATTGGTACCTTGCTTAGACTAGACTAGTTTAGGTTGAGTCCAAGGCTTAAGTCACCTAATACATATCTCAATTGCATAAATCTTTTAAATCTTTTTCATCTTGAGATATGTCATTCATAATATGTTCATGCATCATATAAATTCTGTAAGCTTGGTATAATCGTTTCATTATCAATTAACTGTCACGCAAGAAACTGTACTTGCATCTGCTTACTGTCACGGTTTAATCGATTAAGTGTGGTGTGTTAATCGATTAAGTGGACTGTGTTGAAAGTGTTAATCGATTACCCTGTTTCGTTAATCGATTAATCAAGGTGTTTTTCAGCATTAAGTGTTGTTTTCGAAAAGCGGACATTCTAACCGCTACACCTATTCAACCCCCCCCCCCCCCCCTTCTAGGTGTATTGTAACCACTGATACCTAACAAGTGGTATCAGAGCTAGTGCGAAGTGCTAGCTCAACCGCGTATTCGTGATCCTTAGGGAAAAAGGAATGGGTTCGTCAAACCCATTTGGTGGTGATGGTTCATCCATTAATCGACCACCTATATTCAGTGGTGAAGGGTATGCCTACTGGAAAGTCCGCATGCAAATTTTTATTGAAGCCATAGACTCGGATATTTGGGAATCCGTAGTCAACGGCCCTTTCGTTCCACAGCATCTTGTGGACAATGAACCTAAAGACAAGCCTAAAAGTCTATGGACCGATGATGAGCGCAAAAAGGTGCAGCATAATCTACGCGCCAAAAATATCATCACATCGGCCCTATCCTATGATGAGTTCTTTAGAGTATCGCAGTGCCAAAATGCAAAAGAAATGTGGGACACTTTACAAGTGACTCATGAAGGCACTAGCGAAGTCAAGCGCGCTAGATTAAATGCGCTTACCCATGAGTATGAGTTATTTCGCATGTTACCTAGTGAATCAATCTGTGATATGCAAAAGCGATTTACTCATATTGTTAATCATTTAGTTGCTCTAGATAAATCTTTTGCCAGAGGTGAACTAACTAATAAAGTTTTGCGTTGTCTTGACAGGAAATGGCAACCAAAAGTAACTGCAATTGTTGAATCCAAAGACTTGGATTCTATGCCTCTAGCTACATTATTTGGAAAACTTCAAGAGCACGAAATGGAATTGGGGCGATTGACTATGCACGAAGATTCAGATCGGAAAAAGAAAAACATCACATTGAAGGCCACGACCTCCAAATCAAAAGAAGATAAAGATGATGATGAATCTGACTCCGATCTAGATGATGAAACTATGAATCTCCTTGTTCGTAAATTTAGCAAATTCATCAAAAGAAAAGGAGGATTCAAGAAGTTTCAGAAGAAAGAAGCAAAAGAGTCAACCAACAAAGGCAAGAACAATAAAGATCGCTTCACTTGCCATGAGTGTGGAAAAGCCGGACATATGAGATTTCAATGTCCTACCTATCTGAAAAAGGTTGATTCAGAGAAGAGCACTCCCAGGGAATTCAAATCCAAGAAAGCTTACATTGTATGGGATGTACCTGAGGAGGAAACAACATCAAGCACTTCTAGTGAGGAGGTTTCAGCAAAGCTGTGTCTGATGGTCAGATCTGACAACAATGGCAACTCAGACTCACACGAGGATAATGATGAGGTATATTCTGACACCTCATCCACTTCGGATGACTTACCCTCTTATGAAGTTTTATATAATGCTTATGTTGATTTACATGAGGAACTAAAGAAATTGGCTAGAATAAATGTTGATAAGAAAAGGGAAATCCTTAGAAATGAAAAGAAATTAAGCCAATTACAAAAAGAATTAGATGAATTAAAATTAGAAAATGAAACTTTAGATCTCATCTATTCTTGTAACACATGTGACTGCTCTGCTAATAATTTATGTCAAAAGCATGTATGTGAGACTTGCGAGATTTTGCAAGAAGACAATCTTAAACTAAAAGAAAAACTCGAACGTCTCACAAACAGTAAACAGCAATTAGGCACTCTGCTCAGTCAAACAAGAAACGTTGGTGATCGTACTGGTCTAGGTTATACTCGCTCTGCTAAGAACAAGAGACCATATAGAAAACCTGTAGTTCATACTAAGAATAAAAATCATAAGCGCTCTCCTACATGTTTTTATTGTAATACGTATGGTCATACTTCTTATTCTTGTTACATTAGAAAATATGGTATACCTAGCGGAGCTTATGTATGGATAAAGAAGGGAGATAATTACCTAATCACTAACAGAAAAGGACCCAACATAATTTGGGTACCTGAGAAAAGCAGGTGATCTATTTTGCAGGTATGTCTTCGAACACAAGGACAAAAATGGTATTTAGACAGTGGATGTTCGAGACATATGACAGGTGACAGATCAAATTTCCTGGATCTATCACTTAAAGGAAAAGGATACGTCACGTACGGAGACAACAATAAGGGAAAGATACTTGGCACCGGAACAGTTGGTAACTCATCTCATACTCAAATTGAAAATGTTCTGTATGTTGAAGGACTAGAACATAATCTTCTGAGTATAAGTCAACTCTGTGACAAAGGTAATCGAGTATCTTTCGATTCTGACTGTTGCATCATTCATGACATTTTATCTAATAATGTTAAATTTGTTGGTCTTCGTATAAATAATATTTACATGGTTAACTTGGATGATGTCACCACATTATTTTCAAAATGTTTTATTTCTAAAGAAGATGACATCTGGCTCTGGCACAGACGCGTTGCACACATCCATATAAAACATCTAGATAAATTATCATCAAACCAACTAGTTGAGGGGCTACCAAAACTAAATTTTAAAACTAAAGAGATTTGTGACACTTGTCAAAAGTGTAAACAAACCAAAAACTCTTTCAAAAACAAAAATGTGATATCCACTTCAAGACCTTTGGAGTTACTCCATATGGACTTGTTTGGACCATCACAAATCATGAGTTTTGGTGGTAGCTACTATGCTCTAGTTATTGTTGATGATTTCTCTCGTTTTACATGGACATTATTTTTATCTGCTAAAAGCGACGCTTTCAACTCTTTTAAAAATCTTGCCAAGCAAATCCAAAATCAACTTAACCTGAAAATAGTATATATACGAAGTGATCACGGGGGAGAATTTGAGAACTTTCAGTTCGACAAATTCTGTGATAAGCATGGCATTATGCATCAGTTCTCTGCTCCTCGCACTCCACAACAAAATGGAGTTGTTGAAAGGAAAAATCGTGTGCTAGAAGAATTAGCAAGAACCATGCTCAATGAAAGTAATACCCCCAAATATTTCTGGGCAGATGCAGTTCATACTGCATGTTATGTTATAAATCGAGTATTGTTAAGGCCTAATTTGAATAAAACTCCTTATGAACTATTAAAAGGCCGTAAACCAAACATATCCCATCTTCACGCTTTCGGTTGCAAATGTTTTATATTAAATAATGGAATGCGGGCTTTAGGAAAATTTGATTCAAAAGCCGATGAGGGAATATTTTTGGGATACTCGATTCATAGCAAAGCGTTCAGAATTTTTAATAAGTATTCTATGCAAGTTGAAGAGTCTATCCATGTACAGTTTGATGAATCTTCTCCAAAAGAGAAGAGAAAGGTTGTATCTGATGATGTTGCCGGTGCTTTGGAAGAAGCATACTCAAAGAACATGGATAATGTAGAAGCAACCAATGAAGAATGTCAAAACAAATCTCAGGAGCATTCAGATATGCCAGTTGTGTGGAAAACCAAGAAAGCTCACCCGATCGACAAAGTAATAGGTGACATATCTACGGGAGTGGTAACCCGTAGTTCCTTACGAAACTTTTGTAACTTTGTAGCTTTTGTATCTGAAATTGAGCCTAAGACCATTGATGAGGCCATTGAGGATGTGCACTGGGGTATAGCTATGCAAGAAGAGCTAAACCAGTTCGAACGTAATAATATTTGGGACTTGGTCCCTAAACCTAAAAATCATCCTGTGATTGGTACTCGATGGGTCTTCAGAAACAAGCTTGATGAATCAGGCTTGATCATTCGAAATAAAGCACGCTTGGTGGCCAAAGGCTACAACCAGGAGGAAGGTATCGATTATGACGAAACCTATGCCCCTGTAGCCAGATTAGAGGCCATCAGGATGCTACTTTCCTTTGCATCGATTATGAACTTCAAATTATTTCAAATGGACGTAAAAAGCGCCTTCTTGAATGGCTATATTCAAGAAGAAGTTTGTGTTAATCAACCGCCTGGTTTTGAAAATTTTAAATATCCGAACCATGTTTATAAACTTAAAAAGGCACTCTATGGTCTCAAACAAGCTCCTAGAGCTTGGTATGATAGACTTAGTACCTTTCTTTTAGAAAAAGGGTTCGAAAGAGGCTTGGTTGACACAACGCTTTTTATTCGTAAATCAGAAAACTCTGTATTACTTGTGCAAATCTATGTAGATGACATAATTTTTGGATCTACTAATGATATTTTGTGTAAAGATTTTTCTGAGATGATGCAGGGGGAGTTCGAAATGTCTATGATGGGAGAACTTACGTTCTTTCTAGGACTTCGGATAAAGCAACTAGAAAGTGGGATTTTCATCCATCAGACAAAATATTGCAAAGAGCTGCTCAAGAAATTTGAGATGAACAATTGTAAGGAAGCTTCCACTCCTATGGCATCTGCTTGCTACCTAGATAAGGACGAAAAAGGAAAAACTATAGAGGTAACAAAGTATCGAGGAATTATTGGGTCTTTACTTTACTTAACTGCAAGTCGGCCTGATATCATGTTTAGCGTATGCATGTGTGCGAGATTTCAATCATCTCCTAAAGAATCACATCTTAAAACCGTTAAAAGAATCATGAGATACTTAAAAGGAACAACTAACATGGGATTATGGTATCCTCAGGATGCCTCATTATCCTTGGTAGGTTATTCCGATTCCGATTTCGCCGGATGTAAATTGGATCGGAAAAGCACTAGTGGTACCTGTCACTTGTTGGGGAGTTCATTAGTAGCATGGCACAGCAAAAAGCAAGCTTGTGTTGCTTTGTCCACCGCCGAAGCGGAATACATTGCCGCTGGTGTGTGTTGCGCTCAAATCCTTTGGATGAAGCAGCAACTCAAGGACTATGGTCTTAATATTGAAAAGATCCCTATTAAATGCGATAATACAAGTGCCATAAACCTTTCCAAGAATCCCGTCTTGCATTCTAGAACTAAGCATATAGAAATTAGACATCATTTTCTGCGTGATCATGTACAAAAAGGTGACTGCGTTCTTGAATTTGTTGAAACTTCTAAACAATTAGCCGATATTTTCACCAAGCCCCTTCCCAGGGATACTTTCTTTGTTCTAAGGAGAGAACTTGGAATTCTTGATGAACAATATCTTGATTAAAATTGTTTAGGTGTTTACATCATCGTCTAGTTTCTCTATGTCTTTGTATCTTTAGCTTTTCGATATTTGTTATAATGCAAAAGTATGTCTCTTGATTATTATTTTTTTGTGATTCTGAATGTTTCAATAAATTTGTCACATTGCATACAAAATCCTTAAGAAGTTGAAACCATTTTACTGCCTGAAAATTTTTGTTTACTATGAGTAATCGATTACATCTTCAATTAATCGATTACCTGGGCATCAGTTGCTTAAAAATTCGAAATATTACTATGAGTAATCGATTACATCTTCACTTAATCGATTACCTGGGCATCAGTTCTTTCAAAAAATTCGAAATTTTACACTGATTAATCAATTAACCCTGCCCGTTAATCGATTAAAACCAGTTTTATAAAGGCAAACAGTAGCTCGGTTTCACACTTTCTTTGGCTTTTTCACTTTCTCGCTTATGCTTTGAGTTTCTAAATCTATAACACAACTAATCCAAAGTGCATCAAAAGTAGAAACACCTATTCCTAACCCTCTTAAACCATCAAGGAATCATACTTCTTCATCCTCATTATATCCCATCTCCAAGGTTCCACCAAACATAACCTAGGTTAGGTTTGCCTACACCCATATTTGACCATTCACTGCTATTTCGGTTTCTGCCACATTATGGAGCAAAGTCGTCCTAAAAGGGTCAAGACATCAGCCACTCGTGTACGAAGACGAGAGGTCGGTTCGCCTTCCACTCGGGACCGTGGTGACCCCTACTATTCACTCATCCTGCAAGAAACCCGTATGGCGAAATTTCAAGGTCGGAAACCTACATATATACGATATGTTGACTTAACTTGGTTAGCGGAACAGAACTTTAGCTTCCCGCATGATATGGAAGCTCAGGGAACTATTCAGTTCATGGAATTAAAGGGACAAGTCTACCCTGCTCTTGTTAGGGAATTCTATGCTAATTTTAGATATAAGGATGGAAAATATTGGTCAATGATTTCTGGCAATTTGTTTGAACTCAACGATGAAATTTTCATGAATGTCGGTGGTTTATCTTCTTCTGGATATAGTATAGGAGATTGTTCCTGGGTGAAGGAAAATTTTGATCCTACTGAAGTCTATAAGTCTTTTCTAAGAGGCCCTCATTTATACATTCAGGGTCAACTGACCAAAGCTGGGTCACTATCTGTTGAGAACAGGCTGCTACACTACATTATTGCTTACATCTTAGTACAGAGGAACACAAATCACGCACAGCCTACTGTGAATGATTTACGTTTCATGTATGCAGTAAAGAATAATGTGATGATTAATTGGCCTGAGGAGATCTTGAAAATTATGAACAGTGTATCTTTATCTCAGTCGAAGCTGCTTCCCTACAGTATCTTCATCTCACGCATTGTTGACTATTTGCGCATTGACGTTTCCGATACTATCATTGTTGAATATACTGACAAGGATCATCTGGTTGGTGAAAGCCTCAAACATAAGATGGGTATATACAAGTATGGTAGTACTTGGCAATACCAAGAGGACTACACCACTATTGGTCTGGATTTATCTGATGATGATAATCAGGATGGCACAGATAATCAGCATGCTACAACTCAGGGGGAGCCTTCTGGATCAGCACCTCAGAACTCTGCTTTTGGCTTCGATCAGTTGGAAGCTATGGAGCAACGGCTTAACAACCGTATGGATCTTCACTTCCAAGGACTAAAAGACTCATACTTTGCTGGTATGGAACAGTATGAGGAGCGACAAACTGCGTATTCGGACAACCAATTTCGGGAGTTAAGGAATCTGATTCAATCTACCGCTGAAGCTCAGAATGCCTTGTTTTGTTCAGAATTTCAGAAGCTATCTGTGCTTATCAGGGGAGATCAGAACATTGTCATTTCTGCTGATCACATTGACGATCCTCATCCTCCACCTCAACCTTAGTTTAGAAGACTTTAGACCTAGGATATCTTACCTTAGGTTTATTTCTTCTTTTTGGCACTCTTTGGATTTAGATATTGTTATGGATTCTAGTATCTCTGTTGCGTGCCTATTTTATGTTTTTTTTTAATTGACGTTTTCTGGTTTATATGGCTGCTAAACATTGTTACTCTTTATGCTACTTTTTATAATTATGTCGAATAGCCTACTCTATTTATGTGTATGGTTCTTGATCGTATGAGATTTTCTGCCTTGATATGGTTAATCTCGTATGCCGTTCACTTTACTTGTTTGGCTATTTCTGTTGTATAAACTTGCGCATTTGTTTAATCCTCTTTAACGTAAAACAGGTTAATTGTTAAATCCCAAAATTAACTCATTAACTGTGTTTTATGCATTACTCATATCTCTACCTCTTCTTTGACCTGAGTTATCTTTTTGATAATGTCAAAAGGGGGAGAAAGGTTGTTTTCTTGTTTTCTGATTGTGCAGGTTGATCGTAATAATAGCTTCCGATATTTGCGCATCATATCAACCTTGCCAACACAATCTTCAAGCTATTTTCATCACAGCTGTTACATTTGATGTGGAGTTTGTCATCATCAAAAAGGGGGAGATTGAAAGTGTGCAATGTCAAGAGGAACACTTTGGAAAGCTCTCCTTATATGTCTTGGTTTTGATGAGGACAACTTGTGCTAATAAGAGCTTGAAGATCATCAACAAATCAACATGCTTAAGCCTTCCGATTGGTACCTTGCTTAGACTAGACTAGTTTAGGTTGAGTCCAAGGCTTAAGTCACCTAATACATATCTCAATTGCATAAATCTTTTAAATCTTTTTCATCTTGAGATATGTCATTCATAATATGTTCATGCATCATATAAATACATGTACATGTGCATTCTAGGCATAATCTAAGTATTAAACATGTATGAATTTAAGTGCATAACATATTTGAAGTTTTTACACATGAAAGAATGCTGTTAATCGATTACCACTTAGTTTAATCGATTAATCTAACTGTTTGCACAGTGTAATCGATTACAACAAAGGTTAATCGATTAATCTAACATTTTTGTGAAGCTTAATCGATTAAAGCTGTCGTTAATCGATTAACTGGGCATTAAAATCAATTCTTTATAAACTGCATTTTCAGAATTGATCTCATAAGTTGCATGTTAAATTTTTAGAGAGTTAGAGCATTTTTTCGTGTTAATTGTTGCATCTAGTTGTAAATGCATTTGTGAGCTTAGAAAAGAGAGAATTCTATGCTTTAGGATTGAGTGCTTTTCATGATACATTTCTCATCTTTTCTTGTCACATGTTCTTGCATTTTCACATGATTCTTGATTAGATGTTTACATATTATGCATTCTGTTTTTCACTAATACATTTTTCATACTGCATGAGCTTGTATTAGGTGATTAGAGTAAAGCCTTATCTTGTTAGATATAAGTCTTGTTATAGCTTAAGTTTACTCTGTATTGTTTTGTTTGAAAAAGTGTTGTAATTGTGGGAATCTCAAGGTGTCATATCACCAAGAGATTGAGTGTGTCTTCACTGAGTGTTAGACTTAGGGATAAGTAAAGAACAAGGTTCTTGGCTGGGGCTACGCCGAAAGAAAGGTTTTCTTTGTCGGTAGGAAGGGAGTCAAACCATAGAATAGGTTTCTTTTTATCTTGTAAGTGTCTAATTGTTGTAATTGGATAGTGTGTATGTAATTAACATTCATTCAATTATAGTGAAGAAAAATCTCCCAAATCAGCCGGGAGGCCTGGATGTAGTTTGCGGTGGACAAGCAAACGAACCAGGATAAAATTCTTGTTGCAGGACTTTTTCTATCCCTCTCTCTTTATTGCATTTGATCGATTAATTTGTTTAGTAGATTTAATTGATAATCTGTTTTTGTACTGTATTGCTTGTACTCTGATAAATTCTGTAAGCTTGGTATAATCGTTTCATTATCAATTAACTGTCGCGCAAGAAACTGTACTTGCATCTGCTTACTGTCACGGTTTAATCGATTAAGTGTGGTGTGTTAATCGATTAAGTGGACTGTGTTGAAAGTGTTAATCGATTACCCTGTTTCGTTAATCGATTAATCAAGGTGTTTTTCAGCATTAAGTGTTGTTTTCGAAAAGCGGACATTCTAACCGCTACACCTATTCAACCCCCCCCCCTTCTAGGTGTATTGTAACCACTGATACCTAACACATGGAGACTAGTAACTCAGGATATATGTAGCTATGGGTGTTTTGGAAACCCATAGCTAATCATATGCGGTGGTTACTAGGTTATATTAATGAATTATGTTTTTCCGCTATAGGATGTTGTATGTTTCTTTTGGTCCATAGATCGGATGTGAGGGAGAAGTGAAACATTTCCAATAAATTTTGTCACTCGGTAATTATGATTGATTGTTAAATGCATGGAATTGGATTAAATAAGGAAAAATTTTAAGGGTAGAAAATCGGGTCGTTACAGATATCAAGAGTAATAATTACAAAATTCTCACCCCGAGACTTCCTTGTACCTTACTCACTCTCCAATACCTATGTCACTCTCTTGGGAAACAACATTTCCAAGTGACTCTAACCCTTTTCTAATCACACCCTTGTGATAGAAAATATTGCACAAACTTGAAGAAAATAGTTGCAATGGCAAGGATTGCTTTATACATGATTGACAAGTAAACTTTCTTGCAATCCAACAACTCTTTGTATATTTAGTTTATAATGCTCATAAGGTTCGAAAGACTTTGAAATTTGCACTTCACAACTTCAGAAAGTTATTCCGAAAGTTAAAAACGAATTGTAGAAAAAGTGCAGAAAAAAGTGTTTCAAAAGTTCAGATTTGCATAAGTGAGTTATGTTTTTGTTGTATGAAAGTTGTGTGAAAGTTGTGTATTGAATCTGATTTCCAATGCTTTTATATAGACTTTCCAATTAGGCATAACACCTTTAGGAAAGGGTAGGATTCGTTTGGAATGGATCCATTTCGTTTGGGATGAAAGTCATTCAGATTGAATTTGAAAATCTGGTGTAATAGCTCTCAGTAATCGATTACATCATAGGGGTAATCGATTACCCAAGTGTATTGTCCAACTTAGAAACCAATTTTCATGTTGATTAATCGGTTACTCTAGGTGTAACGACTCTTAGTAATCGATTAGAATACTTAGGTAATCGATTACCTAAGCCTACTGTCCAACTGAATGACTAATTATCAAACTGAGTAATCGGTTACACTGATAGTAGTAATCGATTACTATTTTTCAGTTTTTGTTGGTTAACTCATTTATCACTCATGTAACCTATTACGTGGTTGTAGTAATCTGTTACTCAATCATAGTAACCTGTTACTTAGATCCACTAATCTGTTACTGAGTGTTTTGAAAATTATTTTTATTAAAACTTATAATTCTTATTTTTCTTTAAAAATATACCTTTTGAGCATTATCACTAATAGTATATTTAAAGAGGGTAAGGATAAAAGTACATATGACTTAGACTCTAAATGTCTTGAAGCTTTATCTTCATTGTCTTCATAAGTATTCTTCCTTATTCTTCTTTTTGTGATGTTGGTGTTTTCATCAAAACCATGCCGAGGTGAGGAGCAAGATCTTCTTCACAATCTATAATTTGGATGGGATTGTTGTAAGATTGTGGAGCAGCAGTTCTCTCAATAAGTTCAGTTGTAAAGTTGAACTGCGAAAATATATAAGAAATAGCTAAATAAATAGTCGAAAAAATATATATAAGAAATCGTATATTAAATGAATTAAATAAATTTAAAAACTTACTGCTCCAACAAAATATGCCTCGTCTGGGGACATGTATCTCCTCGTCCTTTTTAAATATCACTACATATACTGCGAGTGGTGATACAAAGGTTCAGTGTCAAGAACACCGTTGACCATGCACTGTTCCCGACTCTCCCACATTTGAATCCAAACTTCATGTTTCTATGTCCAGTTGTATTCATTTTTGCCACGTAAGTCCATCTTATGAAGTTTGTCGAAGTTTGGTTATCTTGTGGGATTGTTTGTTGCAGCCCAAACTCTCTCATGACCCAATCAGCATCATGTCATTCAACTGTTGCAAAATAAATTAATGGCACACATGCTCGGCAAATATCAGGGATTTGTCCCATAATATTCATACTTCAATAAGGGGTCCAGACAAACTAAAAAAGGAGAGAAACAAATAGATAAATAAACTATTTAAAATTTAAAAGTTAATAAAAAATAATAAGGTAATATAGAGAAACAAAATAATAGTTAAACTTACTTGATCAACGCGCAAACGATCTAACGTTGCACGAATAATGATGTCGCGCCCCAATTTTTGGCCGAACGCCGGTTGCACGACTGGTTTGGAGTCGCCACTACGTTTTTTTGCAGTCAAAACGTAGAAAAACCCTTTGATTCCCAAATGTTGGAAATATTGGTCTTTAAACAAGAATTCTGGACTCGGGAGTCGGTTACGGATCGAGGAAGGTATTAGCACCTTGTCTGTAACACCCCAAATTTATCCTCCTTCAAATTTGCTAACAGTCCTATAGAATGGGGCATACTGCCAGATTCTCGCTTGAGCGAGAGGATCTCGCCCAAGCGAGAGGATCTCGCCCAAGCGAGAGGATCAGTGTTTTGAATTTGGAAATTCTGGGAGTCTCGCCCAAGCGAGGAATGGGTCACTTGAGCGAGAGAAAGCCTGGGCAGGCTGTGAGATTCTCGCCCAGGCGAGAGAGCCCGTGTCTGGAACGTTAAATTATCGTGGATTTCTTGGCCAAGCGAGATATTCTCGCCCGGGCGAGAGTTCCCAGCTATAAAAGAAAAGAAAGGGTTTCACAAACCCTAATCTTCATTTTCTTTTCTCCCCTTTCACTCCCAACGGCGGCTCCCCATAGATTCTGACTCATTCCTCCTCTAAACCTCAAAAACACATCAAAACCTCTTCCTCTTGCTTCTTAATGGAACATTGGAGAGATTTGGAGAGGAAAAAGCAACAATGGAGGTTGAAGGAGATTGAAGGAGATGGAGGGAGATTGAGCTCTTTGCGGATCCATGGAGCTTACGCAACCTAAGGTGAGGGAGAAGACCATTGTGGTCTTAGAGTATTTCATTAGAGTCATCATCTCCGATTTCCCTCAAGAATCGGAGCATATTAACGGATAAAATGGATATGAGTATGTTTATTAAAATGAGTATGTTGTGAGTGGTTGATTGTTATAAATATGTATGGGTGTGTTGTAACAATGAATGTGTGATGAGTTGTGAATGTGTTAAAATGGATATGAGTATGTTTATCAAAATGAATATGTTGTGAGTGGTTGATTGTTATAAACATGTATGGGTGTGTTGTAACAATGAATGTGTGATGAGCTGTGAATGTGTTAAAATGGATAAAGGTATGTTTGTGACAATGAAGGTTTTGTATGTTATTTATGGTGATAAAATAATGAGATGCGTTGTGTTGATTGTGTATGACAAGGATGTGAGTGTAATGTGGAAACTCGACCTGCACGATGTGGTATGGGGATTACTCGACCTGCCCGATGTGGTATGGGGATTATTTGTATGGTGCAGAATTGTTGAACGAGATCAAGGGTAAATTATTACGGAATGTGAAGGATGTGAAAAGTGTATACTCAGAATGAAAATCATATGCATGCCATAGGATATATATTACGGGATATATATCCTAAAGGGTGAATATGAATGATGAGAAATGAGTATATTTGGACGAATAAAATATGCACACTATAGCACATATATAGTATGGGATGTATGTGTACTATAGGGTGAATATGGATAATATGTGATAAATAAATATGCACACTATAGAACATATATATTATGGGATGTATGTGTATTATGGGGTGAATATGGATAATATGTGATGAATAAGTATGCACACTATAGAACACATATAGTATGGGATATAAGTGTACTATAGGGTGAATATGGATAATATGTGATGATTGATATATGCTTATCATGATTGATGTTAGATGTGTGTGGTTTTAATACTTTAATGTTATTACTCCATGTAAATCAACGCTACGGTCGCCGTAGTTGGTTCTTACTCCCTCTGTCTTTTCTTGTATGTGTTGCATATTTGAGTTCAGGTTGTGGAAGTAGCGCATTGGACGCTTGCGGAAAAGAGTACATGATAGAGTAGTGGATAATATGTATTTGATATGTTATATGTTAAATATTTGTAATATGAAGAACATGTTAAAGTGAATTCATGTATAAACAACTTTCTTGTAAGTGTATAATGAAGTGGATCTAATGTTTGTATTCAAAGTAATTTTGAGAAAGTCTAATTGTATAAAGGATGTATTTGAACGGAAGTGTAATGACATGTTTTTAAAATGAAAGGTGTTTGGAATACTTCCGTCTTGCAAATTTATAAACGTATTCACTCAAGTTTCCAAACATTCGAGTAATGTCTTTCAAAAGTAATCACTTCACTTTCTCGAATAAGGATTTTAAAAGAGATTTTTCGAGTTATGAAAATTGGGTCTTTACATTGTCAGCCTGTTATTAAACGGTACCCATAATAATCGCATGACATTGAATATACCTTAAAACTTGTTAAATCAAATGAATATTAATTGCAACAAAATATTTTTATTTTTATTCTTTGTGTCTGACAAGAGTTCATCTTGCTCGTACTTATCCCAATGTGCAATAGGAAAATCAAGACTACGTAGTTTTTGGGTAAAAAAGTTGTGTGTTTGGTTAATTTTAATTAATTTTAGTATAAGATGTATGGATAGAATTTGAATTTCTTATGCCAAGGATAAACAAGAAGATTCAACGCTGGACTACATTGCCTTACCTGTATTCAAGAGAAAGAAGAGACAGTTCAAGACCGTGTACCGCTTTTCAGCTCTAACCTTTTGTATGTCTTTGTAAATTGTTCTTGTACCTCTTATGCTATCTTTGGGACACAATCGATCAAGAAAATCAAGAATACAAGGAAAGATGAGTCAAGAATATGCCATGAAATGAATATATGATTTGTATATGATTGATGAGTCATATATTACACACTATTCATAACCTTAATTTACCATTTTTAATGATTCTTGGTGTCTAATTGACTTTGTTTGGCACGGTTTAGTGTTTTGGGCTTTATTGGACTATTATTCCTAAAATGAGTTAATTTGGGATTATTTAGTCTAATTAAATCTAATTCCATTTCCAGGTCATATTTGACACCAAGGACATTTTGGACATTACAAGTGGATGATATGTGCAAAAGTGAAGATTGTATATTGTATTAGGATCTTTATTTCCGTTTGGGTTTTGGGCCCATTGTAGGGCCCATTTCCGTTTTACACCATTTAAACACATGATTTTCGGTTTTGAAGACACACTTTAACATTACATTATTTTTTTGCCTTAGAAGATTGTTATTCCCGTTTTCCCTCTTTTGTTCTCCTAGGGTTTATGCATTTTCGTTTTTGCTCTTCTCCATTTTCAGTTTTGCTTAATCCTTCCATGGAAGGCTAAATTTCTGGACTAAACTCCTTTGGTAATGTATCACAACTCTTGAGGTTTGGTTATTAATGCAATTTCGGTTTCTTAATTGTTTAATTTCTTCTATTAAATTTCTGGATGTGGTTTGCTTAATTCCATGCCTTAGAAATAGATTTGTGAACTGATTTTCGCTTAGTCAATCATTTCTCTAGTGCATGAATGCTTAGTTCGTGTGAATTTGTTTATGAGTTGATTATCGCTTAGTTACTTTATTATTAACAAATTAGGGATTCAACGATTAGAATATGATTTTGATACTGTGAAACCGAGGATTGAGTTGTGATTAAGGAAACCAAAGGGGTTTAGGCGTTTCACTTTTCTGTTAATTACTGTTTCTGTTTTAGTTTTAGATTCATACCATAAAAACAACAAAACCCCCCCTTTGTGTGTGTGAGTAAAAGGTGTTTGAACTATTGCCTGAAAGATAATCCTTGGGAAACGACCTAGGAGTCACTTCCTAGTACTATACTTTATTGTTATATTATTTGTATCGAGTACGGCCTCGATCAAATTTGGCGCCGCTGCTGGGGATTATCGGTTCATACAAAGGTTCTCTGTAGTTTCATAAAGCTTAGTTTAGTGTAGTGTAGTTTAGTTAGTCATTTCTATAGTGTATTTTTGGTGAAAATTCTGATATTGGTGCAAAAAGCTGTTCATTGTTCACTATTTTGCCATTTTTCATGATTTATGTGATTCTGTTTTGCTGGTTTATATAGTTGTAGGTGGAATTTTTGCATGAAATTTTGTTTCCACACTTCTTTCATCCCACATTGAACACCAGAGAAAACAGAACCACTTTCTGAGCTGTAGTTTGTGAGATACAACTTTACGGTGAATAATGAATTGTTGAAAATTTGTTTTTAGCATAACTTTGTCTCTGTATATCAGAATTGGACATATGACATATGCATTTGGGGTAGAAAAATAATTTATACCCACTGCCACACACGAAGTCTGTCATCTCCGAACCAAAAATCCGAGAAAACCCTTTTTGCTATTTCTTTTTTATTTTTTAAGGTTTATTTTTTACTTTTCAAGGTTTATAGTGAAACTGTTTTGCATTTTTAACATAGTTAGGCTTTGAATTTTTTATTGAAACTATTTTTACATGTTCTATATGATTTTAGGATGTTATTGATGTAAATACTTGCTTGATTCTACAATTGTAACATGCATTTCCATTACTTTTGCCTTACTTTCTTCCTACTGTTGATTGTATTGCATGACTAGGGGAAATACAGGCCATTTGCATCCAATAAATCCTGAAATTGATAGAACATATCATAGGTTAGTTAGACAGAGTAGAAATTTACCTTTCCATAGTGTACCTGATTCTGTTTCTGATTCTGATTCTATTTCTGATTCTATTCCTGTTTTTGTGCATTATGTGCAATATACTGATTTTGTGCATTCTGTTGCATTGTCTGATTCTGAGCATTCCGAAAATTCTGTGCACTCTGAAAATATGGCTCAACCACCTACTCCTCCTGGTCCTCGTGAGAGGACATTAAGGGAGCTGATTGCACCTGATTTCACTTATGATAGCTTGTGCATCCAGTATCCCAATGAGGATGTGCCATATGTGCTTAAAACTGGACTAATCCATTTGTTGCCAAAGTTTAATGGACTTGCAGGTGAGGATCCTCAGAAGCATCTTAAGGAGTTCCATATTGTATGTTCAACCATGAAACCTCATGTTGTCCAAGAGGATCACATCTGTTTGAAGGCATTCCCTCATTCACTTGAAGGCCCTGCAAAAGACTGGTTGTACTATTTGGCTCCTGGATCCATCACAAGTTGGGGTGACCTGAAGAGGACATTCCTTGGTAAATTCTTCCCTGCCTCCAAGACCACTGCAATCAGAAAAGATATTTCTGGGATTAGGCAACAACATGGAGAAAGTTAATATGAGTATTGGGAGAGATTCAAGAGGTTATGTGCAAGCTGCCCCCATCATCAGATTTCAGAGCAACTCCTACTCCAATATTTTTATGAAGGTTTGAACAACATGGACAGGAGTATTATTGATGCAGCTAGTGGAGGTGCACTTGGAGACATGACTCCGTTTGAAGCTAGAGGTTTGATTGAGAAGATGGCTTCTAACTCTCAACAGTTCAATGCAAGGAGCAATGATGCCATAATTGTGAGAGGTGTGCATGATGTTGGGACTGATTCGGTGAGGCAAGAAAAGCTTGAGCGGAAAATTGATTCCCTCACCACATTTATCACTCAATTAGCCATGAATCAACAAAAACAACCAATGGCAAGAGTATGTGGCATTTGCACCTCACCTGACCATTACAGTGATGTTTGTCCTTCTCTACTTGAGCCAAGAATTACTGATCATCCTGAGGCTTATGCTGCAAACATCTACAACAACAGACCAAATCAACAACAGCAAAATTATGATCCATCTTCAAGCAGATACAACCCTGGTTGGAGAAATCATCCAAATCTCAAGTGGTCTGATCACACACAACAACAACCTCCTCATGCACCATTTCAGAACAACAATGCTGCACATAATAGACCTTATGTTCCCCCACCAATTCAACAAAAAAGGCAACAATAAGTGATTAATAATCCTCCACTTGTACCTAGTCAACCGTCATTGGAAGAGTTGGTGAGGCAAATGACAATGCAGAACATGCAGTTCCAACAAGAAACCAGAGCTTCTATTCAGAAACAAGAATCTTCTATTCAGAATCTGACCACACAAATGGGACAGATGGCTACTTCATTGAACACATTGCATTCACAGAATTCTGACAAGTTACCTTCTCAAACTGTGATTAACCCGAAAAATGTGAGTGCCATCACCCTAAGGTCAGGAAAGCAGACTGAATTGGCAACCTCTAAACCAAATTCTACTCTAAAAAAGGTTGATGACATTGGCAGACACATTCATGCATCAACATCTTCCTCAAGTGCAGCACAACAACCACCTCCCATCCCTCTTCCATTTCCCCCAAATATCATTCCAAGCAAGAAAATGGAAGAGGTCGACAAGGAGATCTTGGAAACATTTAGAAAGGTAGAGGTAAACATACCTCTACTTGATGCCATCAAGCAGATTCCAAGATATGCAAAGTTCCTAAAGGAGTTGTGCACTCACAAAAGGAAGCTGAAGGGTAATGAAAGGATAAGCATGGGCAGAAATGTTTCTGCACTCATAGGTAAACCTATTCCTCACATTCCTGAAAAATGTAAGGACCCAGGTACATTTACTGTTCCTTGCATCATAGGCAACAATAAATTTGAGAATGTCATGCTAGACTTAGGAGCTTCAATTAATGTCATGCCTATGTCTGCTTTTATGTCTTTGTCGATTGGACCTTTAAAGCCTACTGGTGTGGTAATTTAATTAGCAAATAGGAGTACTGCTTATCCTGCTGGCCTGGTAGAGGATGTCTTGGTTCGGGTTGGTGAACTTATATTCCTTGCTGATTTTTACATACTAGATATGGAAGAGGGATCCTCCCGTAACACAGTTCCTATTATTTTAGGGAGACCATTTTTAAGAACAGCCCGAACCAAGATTGATGTCCATGCTGGCACACTTTCCATGGAATTTGATGATATTATGGTCCGGTTTAATATTTTTGATGCTATGAAGCATCCATCTGAGGACCATTCTGTATTTCATGTTGATTTGCTTGATGAGTTGATTAATGAGCATATCTCTGATTTTATTCATGATTCTGATTCTTTATCATTGATAGCCTCACACACTTGTCATGCATGCACTGATTATGAACTGTGTAGTTCTTGCAATGATGACTTTTTGGATATTATTATTGATCCACATGATATAGAGTCATATTGCACTAACCCAATTGTTCAAGTGCAGGCTACAGAATCTATGCCTGCTACTTTGGTTCCATCGGTTTTGCAGGCACCTATATTGGAGCTGAAACCTTTACCTGATAACCTCAAGTATGCTTACTTAGAGGATGATGAGAAGCTCCCTGTCATTGTTTCTACCTCCCTTGATGTTGAGCAAGAGGAGAAATTGCTACAAGTGCTGAAAAAGGATAAAAAGGCCATTGGTTGGACCTTAGCTGACATTCCTGGTATTAGCCCATCCATGTGCATGCATAGAACTCTTGGAGGATGGAGCTAAACCAGTGAGGCAACCACAAAGGAGACTTAATCCTGTGATTCTTGATGTTGTGAAGAAAGAGGTCACCAAGCTTCTACAAGCTGGGATTATATATCCAATTTCTGATATCCATTGGGTGAGTCCAGTTCAGGTAGTTCCTAAAAAGACAGGAATTACAGTGGTGAGAAATGAGAGGGATGAGCTAATTCCTACTAGAGTGCAGAACAGTTGGAGAGTTTGTATTGACTATAGGAGGCTCAACCAAGCAACAAGAAATGATCATTTTCCTTTACCCTTTATTGACCAGATGCTTGAACGGTTAGCAAGTAAATCTCACTATTGTTTTCTTGATGGTTTTTCTGGATACTTTCAAATCCATATTGCTCCCGAGGATCAGGAGAAGACCACATTCACCTGCCCCTTCGGCACTTTTGCCTACAGGAGGATGCCCTTTAGCCTATGCAACGCCCCTGGTACATTCCAGCGGTGTACGGTTAGCATTTTTAGTGACTTTTTGGAAAGTTGCATAGAGGTGTTTATGGATGATTTTACTGTATATGTGTGATTACCCAATTTTGTCCGGCCAAAAATATTCATTCTAAAATAAGTAAGTAACAATATCAATGTATTTCTCCCCCAATTACACAAGTTTAAAAATTAGTTTTGTTACAACTTTTGATATATAGAATTCAAGAAATCAATTGATAATAAATTAATTTAAACCAATACAATAATTACTGCAATGATACAAATCAATCCATTAATTTACACTATAAACATTATGCCAAATTCAAGCAATAAATTACAGCATGCTTTAGCTAAGTGGTACACCTTTTGGCCATAAAAATATATATTCAGCACTAAAGGAGAAAGCAAAATTTCTCTCTTAACTACACCTAACTATTTTAGTAAGAAGATTCTCCCATACTGCACATGCATCACCTCTCTTGGCTTAAATATAGACTGCATTCAATCCCTGAAAGAGAAAGAAAAGCAAGTCAACAAATTAAATAAGGCAATAAATCAACAATGCTAATGAAATAAATTTAATACAATATTAGTGGCATTCCGAAAAGGGTAATAAGTAAATACAGACTAGAATTATGGTAATCCAATAACCAGCAATTATGAGCACCCTTAAGTGAATAATCAGCATTAGTGGGCAATAATCATAAGCATAAAAAGAGGATATCAATAAGGAAATTAGAATGAAAGTGGAAATAAAATCTTAGCATAAAGGAGAGGCATTAACGTATTGATTGTCAATTAAGAAAAGAAATTGCAAATATGGAAAGGAATCCAAAAAAAGAGGAAATTGAAAAGGGAAATATTGAAAACATTATAATCTATATATAGAGCAAGAATAACTTAGAGATACGGAGAGAAATTAAATACACAGAAATTAACCAAACAACACGGGTAAAAACCAAAGGGAGAGCAGAATCAGAGAAGCAGGAAGAGGAGTAGAGAAGACAAGGAAAAGTAGAGATATACAATTGTGAGTTCAAAGAGATTAACCAATGCTTTACTGTTAGGATGTTCTTGCATTATTGTAATTATGATTTACTAAATTCCTTATGTTTTATATACAATGTGTGTTAACATCTGAACATCCATACATACTTATTGTCATATTCGTAATAAGCATGTGTTCACCATATTAATACTTGCATTTCTATGGACGCCTAAATATTATTGAGCAATCTCATACATCCCTAAGAATAAAATAAATAAATTTCTGATTCACGACTCATGGAATTGCAATCACAACAAATGAAATAAAATAATAGTACTCTACATCCTAATTCTTGAAACTAAATCTTGCTTTTATGTTCATATTAATTCACAGTCAAACTATTTTTCATATAATAATTTCAAATCCCACAAACACCCTAAACTCACAAAGAATTTTATCATTACAACTAAACTTGATTTTTCAAACAATTCATATCCCTAAATACAACCCCAACCAATAAATCTAATACATATATCTAGTTCATAAAAAATTTAGAAACGAAAAAGACATGGTTCTTGGAAATTTTATTTTAACAAGTGTAAATTAAGAGCATAGGTAGAACTGTTATGGTACCTTTAACATTTGCGACAATATACATAGTTTTGTCAATTGTAAATTAAGATATGTGATTTAGATGCTATTTAATTGTAAATTGACGCGTGTGACTTAGGTATATTTAACATTCTAAATATTTGTTTGGACTGCACATAGAATGAAAAATGTCTTAAAGTCCAATAATTAAAACTAGTTTTCTTAAGGAATTTAATAGTTGAAGTTATGATTTGTATGCCTTACCTATTACTTCGAGCCAAGAACCGGTTGCGGTCACTTGTACTGCTTCTGCTATTTATCGAAGTAATAAAATAATTAATAACCTTTTATTCATAAAGTTCCTCTTTAAAATGTAGAAGTTAAATAAAAAATGTTTTTTTTTAGATTCAATAGCGAGGTTACAACTCGTATTGCATCTTTCTTCTCACTTCGAGCCGAGAACCGGTCGCGGTCACTTGTACTGCTTCTGCTATTTATCAAAGTGAGAAGAGGGTAAGCAATCAATGTTGACTCGTCGTCTATTAGTCTCACCTCAATTAAACTCAAACCAATTTTTTAATAACTCTCAATCAAACAATTTTTAATCAAACCAAACTAACAAACGATTTTCTTAAAGAACTACGTAGTCTTGATTTCCCTATTGCACCTAGGGATACGTAGGAGCAAGATAAACTCTTGTCAGACACAAAAATAAAAAACAAACATTTCGTTTTAATCAATTTAATTTTAATAAATAAGGGTAAATTAAAAGCATGCAATTAGTTAGGGTACCGTTTTATAACGGGCGAACGGGGTGCTAATACCTTCCCCGATTCGTAATCGACTCCCGAACTCACGACTCTGGTTTAAAAGACCCATTTTATCCAATTCGGGCACAATTCGATTTTTCCACGTTTTAACCGCAAAAGACGTGGTGGCGACTCCTCAAGAGGTCGCGTGGCCGAAAATCCGGGCGTGACAATATGGATCTTCATTTGATGCATGCTTGGATAGTCTGGATAGAGTTTTGCATAAATGCATAGAAACTAACCTTGTTCTAAATTATGAGAAGTGTCATTTCATGGTAGAGCAAGGCATAGTTCTATGCCATGTGATCTCTAATAAGGGCATAGAGGTAGATCCTGCCAAGATAGATGTTATTTCACTATTGCCTTACCCCTCTTGCGTGCGAGAGGTTCGTTCTTTTCTTGGTCATGTAGGTTTCTATCGCAGGTTCATTCAAGATTTTAGCAAGAAGGCCCTTCCACTATCCAATCTGTTGCAAAAAAGATGTGGTGTTTGATTTTGATGAAAGATGTAAAGAGGCCTTTGACTGCTTCAAGAGAGCTTTGACCACCACTCCTATCATCCAGGCACCTGATTGGACAGTCCCTTTTGAGCTAATGTGTGATGCTTCTATTTATGCATTGGGGGCTGTTCTTGCACAAAAAGTAGACAAATTGCCTAGGGTGATTTATTATGCTTCTAGGACTTTAGATGTTGCACAAGCAAATTATACCACCACTGAAAAAGAGCTCTTAGATATTGTATTTGCTCTGGATAAATTTAGATCTTATTTGCTTGGTTCTAGAATTGTTGTTTTCACTAACCATGCAGCACTAAAGTTCTTGTTGAAGAAAGTTGAGTCTAAGCCAAGGTTGATTAGATGGATGCTCTTGCTCCAAGAGTTTGATTTGGAGATTCGTGATAGGAGCGGAGCACAAAATTTGGTTGATGATCACTTGAGTAGAATAGACAGAGCTGTTGATATGATGCTCATTCTGGATGATTTTCCTGATGAACAACTTTTGCATATCTCTGTTTCTTCCCCCAATCCTTGGTTTACTAATATTTTTAATTATTTGATTGCATCTATTTTTCCTCCACTAGCATCTAGGGCTTAAAATGATAAACTTAAAAGTGATGCTAAATTTTATTTTTGGGATGACCCCTATTTGTGGAGATTTTGTAATGACCAGGTGATTAGAAGATGCATTCCAAATCATGAGATTGAGTCAGTCCGTCAGTTTTGTCATGCCTCTGCAGTTGGGGGACATCTTGGTACCCAAAGAACAGCAAGGAAGGTACTTGATTGTGGATTGTATTGGCCCACCATCTTCAAAGATGCGTGGAGGATCTGTAGTACTTGTGAGCAGTGTCAGAGAGCAGGTGGTACCATTTCTTGGAGACAAGAGATGCCTCAACAACCTATGTTGTTTTGTGAGGTTTTTGATGTCTGGGGTATTGATTTCATGGGTTCCTTTCCTGTTTCTTTTGGTTTTACTTATATTCTGCTTGTTGTTGATTATGTTTCTAAATGGGTGGAAGCTAAAGTCACCAGGACTAATGATGCTCGGGTTGTTATGGACTTTGTTAGGTCTCACATTTTTTGTAGGTTTGGCATACCCAGAGCTATTGTTAGCGACCAAGGCACACACTTCTGCAATAGATCCATGCAAGCTATGCTCAAGAAGTACGGGGTTGTTCATAGAGTTTCCACACCATATCACCCCCAAACAAATGGGCAAGCTGAGATTTCAAACAGAGAGATAAAGAAGATTTTGGAGAAGATGGTGCAACCTAACAGGAAAGATTGGAGCAACAGACTTGAAGATGCTCTTTGGGCACATCGAACTGCTTACAAGGCACCCATAGGGATGTCTCCTTATCGGGTTGTCTTTGGTAAAACATGTCATCTTCATGTGGAGATTGAGCATCGTGCTTATTGGGCTGTGAAGACTTGCAACTTAGCTCTTGATCAAACTGGTGAAGAAAGGAAGCTCCAACTCAGTGAACTGGATGAGATCCGCTTAGAAGCCTATGAGAACTCTAAGTTCTATAAAGAGAAGACCAAAAGATTTCATGATAGCTTGATTTCTAGAAAGGAATTTGTGGTTGGCCAAAAAGTGTTGTTGTATAACTCCAGGCTTGGTCTCATGAGTGGTAAGCTTCGTTCTAGGTGGATTGGTCCCTTTGTTGTAAGTAATGTGTTTCCTTATGGTGCAGTAGAAATCTCAAGTGAATCCACAAATATGATCTTCAAGGTTAATGGGCATCGCCTCAAGCCTTTCCTCACAAACCCTTCCGTTGTGGATGAAATTGTGGAGGAAGTTTCTTTGGTTGAACCTGTTTTCCTCCCTCCATGAATCAGGGAGTTTTTCTTTCTCTCATTATTTACTTTTATTGCACTTGTCCAATTACATTTGCTGATATAACTGCGTGGATATTCTGACTATGTTGCATTGGGACAATGTGTTGTTTAAGTGTGGGGGGGAGACTAATGTAGGTTTTTGTTGATGCATGCTTTTCTTTGATTCTTAGATTTTGCTTAGATTTTAGGCATTTTCTCTCATGCTTTCTTTTAGTTGATTCTTGATATATTGTGTTGTGAATCCATGCATTTTCTGTGTGCTAAGTTACTTTTGAGAATTGAGAGGTTGAAGAAATTGTGATAGACTTGTCCCTTGTGAGATTTTGAGCCTTAATTTTGGATGGATTGTTGTATGCCATCTAGTATTCTTTCATGTGTGATTGTTGCACTCTTGATTACTTGCACTCTAGAACTTGACATGTTTCTTGTTGATACTTGATTCACATATTGCACAATTTGAAGTGATTTAGGCATTTCTTTTGAATACACCACATGCCATATAGCCTACCTTGAATGAAATTATCCTTTGCTAGCCCTTTTGAGCCTTTTTACCATATCTTTGTCATAGAGCTCAATACAAGCCTATAAGTGAAAAACCATGATTATCCTAACCTTAGGGAATTTTGGAGCTTTGGAATTGTTTTGGGAATGGGTATTAAGTAAGGGTGCATTGTTCTTCATTGTTTATAATTCTTGGTTATGACTCATTGGTGGATGTAATTGTGTACATAAGTGTGGTGTCATTGAAAGAAAAAAAAACAACAAAAAGAGAAACAAAACAAAAGAAGAAGAAAAAAATGAAATCAAAAAAAATTGAATAAAAGTTTAGTGTGGCAAAGAGGATTGAGAGGATTGGAATTAGATGATGATTTACTTATTTTGGGTTGATTTTTTCTTACTTTTTACTTATTCCCCATTGCTCCTCTATTCCCTTGGTTTTAAGCTACATATCCATAATTAACCCACCTTTTCCTTGGCCCCATTACAACCTTGAAAAGTCCTTTTGATCACTTTGTGGATGTGTTTATGATGTTGATATTAGAAACTTGTCAAGCATATGGTTGTGTTTGTTTTCATGAAGTGCCTTGAGTGTAAATACTTACAACCTAAAACACATGAGTGTAAACACTTTAGAGAGCATATCTTGTGAGGATATCTCATTGTTGTGACTCACCTCTTAATTTGATTGGTTTCTTTGCATGCTTGAATTGTATGGATGATCTTCAGGGATATCTTGATTCTTTGATCTTGTTACTCTTGTGTGCTTGATTTTGCCTATCTCTTTGCATTTCATAGAATTCAATATGAAGTATGTCATCTTTAGGATTCTTCATTTTCTAGTTTTTAATAATCTACTTACATGTCTCACTTTGGTGCACTGGTTAGCATATCATTAATTCTTGATTTTGCCCAGGAGTGCAAAAGGTTAAGTGTGGGGATATTTGATGAGTCATATATTACACACTATTCATAACCTTAATTTACCATTGTTAATGATTCTTGGTGTCTAATTGACTTTGTTTGGCATGGTTTAGTGTTTTGGGCTTTATTGGACTATTATTCCTAAAATGAGTTAATTTGGGATTATTTAGTCTAATTAAATCTAATTCCATTTTCAGGTCATATTTGACACCAATGACATTTTGGACATTACAAGTGGATGATGTGTGCAAAAGTGAAGATTGTATATTGTATTAGGATCTTTATTTCCGTTTGAGTTTTGGGCCCATTGTTTAGGGCCCATTTCCGTTTTACACCATTTAAACACATGATTTTCGGTTTTGAAGACACACTTTAACATTACATTACTTTTTTGCCTTAGAAGATTGTTATTCCCATTTTCCCTCTTTTGCTCTCCTAGGGTTTATGCATTTTCGTTTTTGCTCTTCTCCATTTTCGGTTTTGCTTAATCCTTCCATTGAAGGCTAAATTTCTGGACTAAACTCCTTTCGTAATGTATCACAACTCGAGGTTTGGTTATTAATGCAATTTCGGTTTCTTAATTGTTTAATTTCTTCTATTAAATTTTTGGATGTGGTTTGCTTAATTCCATGCCTTAGAAATAGATTTGTGAACTGATTTTCGCTTAGTCAATCATTTCTCTAATGCATGAATGCTTAGTTCGTGTGAATTTTTTTATGAGTTGATTATCGCTTAGTTACTTGATTATTAACAAATTAGGGATTCAACGATTAGAATATGATTTTGATACTGTGAAACCGATGATTGAGTTGTGATTAAGGAAACCAAATGGGTTTAGCCGTTTCACTTTTCTGTTAATTATTTTTTCTGTTTTAGTTTTAGATTCATACCATAAAAACAACAAAACCCCCCCTTTGTGTGTGTGAGTAAAAGGTGTTTGAACTATTGCCTGAAAGATAATCCTTAGGAAATGACCTAGGAGTCACTTCCTAGTACTATACTTTATTGTTATATTATTTGTATCGAGTACGGCCTCGATCAATGATGCAAGAATGTATGTGTGAAAAGTGGAAGCCCTTAGGTCATCAATCCTTTTTTCGCACGAAAAATAGTCTTCATTACAAGAATATGAATCACCATGACAGATATATTTGACATTGTTCAGGCTGATTAAGGACAAAGACATCTTCTCCCTAGTTTTACGAAGTTACTCTTGGGCGAGGGTACCATTATGAGTATGCTTATGAGTATGTTGTCCTTATGACACAAAGACATTGAGATGTCATTATATCACTCGAGCATATGTAATGATGTTGGTAAATTCAAACTTATGATGATAAATCTATGAATAAAATGAGTTAAGGATATGAGTATGGTTCTTGTGTTTCACGTGGGCAGACCCTATAAGGATTACAACTATAGGCCACATCCTAGGGTGAGATTCTAAGGTATGTTTACAGTGGACTCCTTATAAGGTTCTAGACTTTGAAAAGGCCACCAAACTGCATCCCATCCATGGAGGAAAGGAAACCCAAACATCATAGGATAGAAACGGGAGAGGTCTAGCCCCATCGAGCATCTAACTAATGATACCGGTAACAGTCTCATCGATCCATCATGCCAATACAAGATTTGACTCGAGGTCAGCACCAGCAAGGCAGATGTCTCATTTTAGAAATTCCTAAATATATCTCTAATACTCGGCTATAGGGAATACGTGTGTGCAAAGACATTGTGTACTAAGTGCGGTGTGTGAGAAACATACAAACCATTTTAAGGATAAACCCCATAGTACTGCAAAACAAATTTCAAAAACATATACATAAAAAAAATTAATTATATACACAAAAAATAAGAAGAAAAAGGACAAGCTTAAAGGGGTACACATGAATTTATGCGATTAGTTGCTTTAGGCTTGACTCTCTTAGGAAATCCCTAGTGGAGTCGCCAGCTGTCGTGCCCGATTTTCGGCCGAACACCGATTGCATAACTGGTTTAGAGTCACCGCTATGTTTTTTATATTCAAAATGTAGAAAAACCGTTTGATGCCCAAATGTCGGAAAGTTTAGTCTTCGAACTAGAATTTTGGACTCGGGAGTTGGTTATAGATCGATGAACATATTAGCACCTTATCCGCCCATTATTAAATGGTACCCATAATAATCGCATGAAATTGAATATACCCTAAAACTTGTTAAATCAAATGATTATTTATTGAAACAAAATATTATTTTTTGTGTCTGACAAGAGTTCATCTTGCACCTACGTATCCCTAGGTGCAATAGGGAAATCAAGACTACGTAGTTCTTGGTAGAAAATGTTGTGTTTGGTTGATTTTAATTAATTTTAGTATAAGATGTATGGATAGAATTTGAATTTCTTCTGTCAAAGATAAGCAAAAAGATTCAACTTTGGACTACACCGCCTTACCTATATTCGAGAGAAAGAAGAAACAGTTCAAGACTGTATACCGCTTTTCAGCTCGAATAAGGTTGGAAGATAAGACTCGGGTCGCTTATTTAACTTTTAAAATATGAGAATTTTTTTTTGGAATAATTAAAACATTATTTTGTGTTAGTGAAATTATCTTGAAAGAATATTAACGATGATTGACTCTTATAATATGAACTTTCATGTATGAACATTTAACGACATCACAAATAATTAGAATCCATTAATTATGAAGCAATTATCTTTAATATTATTTACAATTACTATGTACATGTTAGTGATGATTAAAATATTTGAATTTGATTTTTTTTATGATAAACCAAATTTTGAAGATATTCTTTATTATTAAGACAAATAAAGTAACCATCTTTTTTAGGACCCAAATTACTTATTCTATAAAAAATACATTTGAATCAATCATGTAAAATCAATGTGCTATCATAAAACATAGAAAGATATGGAGTATAATGATATGAACATATTGTTAGATCCAAACAAGCAATGAGTAAATACAAGCACGCAATAATGTACATATAATATATACAACATGGAAAAAAATATACACAAACTATAGAAATGGAGTAACCATAAAACTAAAAAGGGGGAATTGAATCATTTAAGAAAAAGAAAGAGACAGAAAGCACACATAATATATACAAAGCTATTTACAAACAGAAATAAATATATAGAATATAAATATGCAAAACTACAAAATGGAATAATAATAATAAATAAATAAAATAAATAGGATTATTTAAGAAAGAGAAACGCGACTGCTGAAAAGAAATGGAAAATGAGGTTTTCTTCCTCGATGACCCATATGGGTCTTCTTTACACAGAGCCTGTGAGGGATTCATTTCGTCCAGCAACCATGGCCGGTGTTGCGGGTCAAGCAAGAAAAGGGTCGTATGGACCGAACCATTTCATCCAGATCTGGTTCTGATTCGATGGCAATAATAATAGGACGGGGGAACTCCGCCATTAACCCTTCTATCGTTTCAGAGAAGAGATTGGGTCTCTCGCAGGTCGATTCCAACCATGGGGTTTCAACCAATACCTCTTGGGTCACTACTTCAGTCGCCGGTAAGTCCATTGTCACCACTGCCATTTCGGAAGTGAGGCTGGATCCCTCATAGGTCGATTTCGACCATGGGGTTTCCACCAGAACCTCTTGGGTCACGACTTTGGAAATCGGTGGGACCATGAATAGTTTTAGCGTTTCAGATATGAGATTGAATCTCTCGCAGGTCGATTCCAACCATGGGGTTTCAACCAACACCTCTTGGTTCGCGGCTTAGGCTATTGGTGAGTCTCTAAACCTTTTTAAAAAAATCAGTAGATTTGCAATGCTTAAAATATACATATGAAATAAAGATAAAAAATGAATAACAACTTTTTTAGGAAAAGATAGCTTTTGTTTTGTTTTGCTTAGGATAAGACTGTTGAGTGTAATGTGCTAAGTGTATGTATTTAGGGATAATGATTGTGTTTTGGCTGCTAATGATTTAGGGAGGGGTTGCTGATTTGTGTTTAGGAATGTTGCTGAATGTTTAGGTTAGAAATATGTGTCTTAGTTTAGTTTAAGTGAGTCTTAATAATGACCTTCTAGGATTAGGTTTAGGGTTAAGGGATAGTTTAGGATAATTATTGTTTAGTCGTGCTAGTGTATCTAATAGTGAATTAGTCCTTGAACTTTCTTAAAGTATTTAAGAAAGACCCAGACGAAATTGGGTATTCACAAATGATACATTTTTAAAAATGATAACTTAAATTGAAAAGTATAATAAAATGATACATTTTTAGTAACGGAAAAAATTGTAGTGTGTTGTCATGAAGCCTTAGAGCGAGAATTGGGATGTGATCATATGCCCATGATTGAAGTAGTAACAAGCATCCCCCAGCCTCTTTTTGTTCCTTAAATACAACTGCACGACAGAGTCCTCAATATAGAAAAGTCAATATAGTTGATCCCCAACTGTATTCGAATGTTTTTGGAAAATCATCTAGCAAAGGGAGATACATAAGGTAGACTCGGGACCCTGATGTATCCGGCATGAGGAATTCTCCTATCATTCTGAGGATGAATGCTCTAGCTTGTTGCTCTACCAGTTCCTCATTAGCATCTTCTGGAAGTTCCTGGTAGATTCTCTCAAGCCAAGCATGTTGTACCCTTTGCCCCATGATTTGCCTTTGACAAAGATCTTCCCAATCCATAGTTGTGTCTCCAATAATAACTTTTCCGTCAATGGGAAGGCCAAGTTGATATGCAACATCTTCCAATGTAATTGTGAACTCTTCATTATGGAAATGGAAAGTGTGTGTTTCTAGCCTTCATCTCTCAAATATTGTTGTTAAGAGATGATTGTTGATTTCAACACTACCGATAGCTAAGATGTTGCAAAAAGTAGTATTGAGAATCAGTTGTAACACTTGCGCATTAGGTAGTTATTGCCAGAAGTTGTATCTAGCCCGAAATGTGATTTCCTCAACATCCCATACATATCTAGATACGTGACTTTGTTATAGTCTCAACAAGGAGGTGTTTGAGGGACCTGGACCAAAATGTTCCATTTTGAGAGGATATGAGAATAAGAGAAGGTATGAAAGTTTATGTGAGGGAGAGGATATGAGGTTCTGTGAATTGAAATGCATGGGGGTTGGGGTATTTATAGGGAGTGTATAAAGGGAAATTTGTGCCCTTTTAATCTAAGCCATTGAATCCGTGGATTCAATCAACGACTAGGGTGGAAAATAAGGGAGGAATTTGTGTGTATGGTCCACGAATTGGCTGGAATCCGTGGCTGTAGTACACGGATTCCTTGTAAACGTGGCTATTGACCACGAATTTTGTAAGTTTCAATAAAGTGATTTTGTGGCTGTTGACCACGAATTCAGACCTCGAAAAGTGATTCTATGGCTGACACCCACGAATCCTGTCTGATTTTTATCACACCTGAGTCTTACAGGAATAGGATTCCCTTGGCATGCATAGGTCATTTCATGCATTGACTGATATTTGCCATCTTTATTTTTCACACACATTGATAAAATATACTACATTCATTGGTAAGGATGGCAATGGGTACCCGGATCCGCGGGTACCCACAAATAATATCTGCAATGGGTTGAGTCTGGATCCATGTTTTTAACCCGTAGGTAATTGAGACCCGCAATTTTAAGACCCGTTGTCATATGAGTCTGAGTTTGAGTAATGAGGTACCCAGACCCGTAGGTACCCGGACCCACTATTTCTTCCTAAATCTAAATATATATATAGCAACATAATTGTAATATCATGTGAATTTATATTGTAATATCATATTAATCCATAATTATAATATCATATTAATTCAAAAATGTGATTGTTATGTTGTTAAATTATAATGTTATGTTGTTAAATTGTGATGATATGTTGTTAAGCAATGATATTATGTTGTTAATTCATATGTATGATGTAATGTTACGTTAATTGAAGAATTCTTACTCAATGAATTTTTCATCATAATGTTTAAGTTGTTTTTAATGTCTGATTGACTAAAATGAATTTATATTGTAATATCATATTAATCCATAATTATAATATCATATTAATTCAAAAATGTGATTGTTATGTTGTTAAATTATAATGTTATGTTGTTAAATTGTGATGATATGTTGTTAAGCAATGATATTATGTTGTTAATTCATATGTATGATGTAATGTTACGTTAATTGAAGAATTCTTACTCAATGAATTTTTCATCATAATGTTTAAGTTGTTTTTAATGTCTGATTGACTAAAATGAATTGTGTTTAATAGTCAAATTAAGTTGTGTTTAAAACTTAAAATTGAGTTTTATAAATTTGTTTATCTTGTTGATTGTCTAAGTAACATATAAGATCGTAGGAAACAAATACACACTGCACAAATTACTTGCAAATATTTTTCATATTTTGAATTAATGGGTACCCATGGATCCGCTAGATACCCAAGGATCCGCATGTAGTATACTCAGTGAGTATTACCACGAGTCTGGGGCGGTCTGGGTCCAAAAATGAAGCAACGGGACGGGTCCGGGTAATGTACTACCCGGACCCATCCAGACCCATTGACATCCCTATTCATTGGTAAAATATATTACATTCATTGATAAAATATACTACATTTATTAGTAAAATATACTACATTCATTGGTAAAGTATACTACATTAATAAATTAAATATACTACATGCATTGGTAAATTATATTATATTCATTAATTAACTTGCATTCATAAATGACATAACTACGTGCATTATAGACTTACAAAAAAAATCAAATATAAATTCAAATTCAAATTTGTAATTATTATTTGTGATCTATTATTAGTACAACAAATATTAGTAATCTATTATTATTAATCTATTATTAGTAATAATTATTAGTAATCTAATATTAGTATAAAAATATTAGTATTGTTTTAGTAATATATTATTATTAATTTATTATATAGTTAAAAATTAAAGCTTTTTTACTTTGAAGAGGATTTGAAAAATGAATGATTAATTAAGGTTTAAGTATAAAACGTGTGATAGAAAATGATGAAATGAATATTTTACTATGCAATTATTCACTTGGGAATTCTTCAACTCCCTTAACCTGGCCGATTATCCCTTAACTTATGGAGAGAACATGCCAATTGGGTTGGTTACATAGTTGTGTTTCAAGAGATACACAAGTAGCTTTTTGAATACAAGAGAAAAATGACTAAACTCTTTCATCATAATAAATATATATATATATATATATATATATATATATATATATATATAGATATAGGACTCACAGTTAACATATCAATGATATTTCAAATATTCAAAATCAATGAGTTTAAAATATTTCAAATGTTTCATCGATGATATTAAAGAGTTACAAAAATTACAAATTACAAAAAAGTACACAAATTACTACTCATCGTAAATTGGTTGAGTAGAACTCTGACCCACTTCTCTCATACGGTGTAGACACTTATTCATGTTATGACCTTCTGTTCTACACCATCAATATTTCTTAATCTATTGCGATTGAACTTCATCCATTTCATTATGTATTCATGTTCTAACATCCTAAATTTACGTCTTTAAAAATTATAGTATCAGTCCTGAGATTCTCGCTTGAGCGAGGTATTATCGCCTAGGCGAGGAAGGCTCACCTGGGAGGGTGAAATCCTGGGCTATACTGGAGGATTCTTGCCTGAGCGAGAGTTGGCTCGCTTGAGCGAGAAAGGCTCAACTGGAAGGGTGAAATCTTGGGCTATACTGGAGGATTCTCACCTGAGCGAGGGTTAGCTCGCCTACGCGAGAAAAGTGATGTTTTGGACCTGTCGAGACTGTAAGATTATCGCTTGAGCGAGAGGGTCAGATCTGAGTTTTTAAAATAGGCAGGATTTTCTCGCTTGAGCGAGAAAGGGCTCGCTTAAGCGAGAACCCGACGTTGTTACATTAAATAGGGAACCCCAAACACATTTATGAGGGTTAACCTAGAGAGAAGTGAGAGAAGAAAGCTTTTTCAAGAGCAAGAAGGCTTGTGAGTCATTTAGAAGCTTGAGAAGAGGTAACTCTCTTCTTCCCTTTGAAACTTATTTTGGGTATGTTGGATCTCTTCTCAAAATGAGGGAAACCATGAAAACTCATCTTTTCGAGTTATGGTTTGTTTTATGTTGTTTCTATCTTGTAAACTCTTGGTTTAGAGTTAGTATTTCAAGAATGGAAAGATTTGGGGGTTGATTCATGAAAATCCCAAAACCCTAAAGTGAAAATGGGGTTAAAGAGGAAAATGAGTAAAATGCTAGAGGTAGAAGATAACTAAGCATTCTAATATTGAAATATGAGATGAATATATATGTTTTAGATGTTTGTAAACTTATGATGAAAGTAGTTTATAAACATTGAAAATATGATAAATATCTTGTATGGTTAAATGATGCAATGAGTTATTTATGTGATATTGGAATAAATGACTAACATTTTGTTATATGGTGGGAATGAGGAAAGATCCTAAAGTTGGAGGAGGTGTCAGTGGAACTTGCGAAGTTGCCAAGAACCAAACCCAACACTCACCAAGGTAAGGAGGAGTCTTTAAATAGCATATTGAAATGGATAATATGTGGATCTTCTGATTGTGTATAATGATAAAGTGATGAATCGCTTAGTTATTGTAAACATATATGGGTATGTTTATGATAATGGAACGCGTGGATTTACCGTTTACGGATTGATGATGTATCAATGAAAAGAAAATATGTTTTTAGCCGACCATAATTGGTTAGCAACTTTGGCTCAAGTTATGTAGCGATACTTTGGCTCAAGTTATGTAGCGATACTTTGGCTCAAGTTATGTAGCACAAAATGAATTTATAAAACAAATGGTTTCTTAACCCCTTTAAAATGTGGAGTATCTTATAATGGTATTTATTGTTTTGATGACATACTCATTTGGATGTTGTGTGTATTTGCCATTGATAATCCCATTGCAGGTAAACAGGGTAGCTGAGGATGCTTGGTTCAAGGCTGTGGGAGCTTAGGACTTGGATCCTCTATTATGCTTTTTGTGTCGTAAATTGTTATTTGGGTGATTGTATTCGTAACCATTTAACTCACTACATTTTTTTTGTAATGCTGGATATTAGTAACTATGGGTGCTTTGGAAACCCATAGTTAAACATATGCGGCAATCACCGATGAAAGTTATATTTGAATTATGTTTTTCCGCAACATGAGATATATGTTAACATAATATGTTATAAAGGTAGTGTTATGAAGTGATTTTGGGGGAAATTGAGTAATATGTTGAATGTAGGTATAAAAGGATTAAAATAAAGGAAAAAATTTCAAGGTAGAATATGGGTCCTTACACGTGTAGTTTTTGGTATTCCAGTTTGTTTCATACGCATAATAGGATTTGGAATAAATGACAATCCTGAATAAGAAGGGCAATATTCTTCATTACCAATTGGCTGAAACTGATGTCCATAGACCTTCAAAATATTAACTAACTGATAAATTGGTGAAATAAATTTCCCACGATCTAAATTCAATGTTAAACATGTAGCAATTGCATGGGAGCATGGCAATCTCAATGATTGAAACTCTCTGCAATCTCAATGATTGAAACTCTCTGCAATCACACTAATTTTCGAATAGTTTCACCATATACACCCTTGAATGTCGAGCACCTGATGTAGAAGCAACTTCAACCTCGGCTACCCCTGTCTCCCTTGAAAAACTACGAACACATTGACATGTAGATTGACGCTGATTTTCTTTGATCACATTTGTCAACTCTTTGCAATATAAATGTTATGCCTTAATCATGTTAATGGTTTCATCTCTATGATCAACAAACCACGAATTTAGCCTATAATATGTTGTTCGGACAAGGGAAGTTATGGAGAGAGCTCTAGATCATTTCAAAACATCATTAATACACTCTGTAAGGTTGGTAGTCATATGGTCGTGCCGTCTCCATTCATCGTAACATTGAGCCCATTATGCTTTAGGGGTCTGGTCCAACCATGCTTCTGCCTCGGATTTTTTCACGCAAACCACTTAGCATCCGCTCATAACGTGGTCGTATCAACTCATAACCTACAAAAAAAATTAATTAATAATTAATTATGAAATTTATAATTTATAAATGTAAAACAATAAAAATTAAAAAAATAAATACACATTTGAATTAATTAATCTTTTATATTAGAATCTCGAAACTCTTTGTTGAAGTTACTGGCAAGATGACGAATACAATAATATGATTCAGTATTACACCATTCTGGCAGCTGAGTACGAAGTGCATCCAACAACCTTGTACCCCTATCTAATATTACACATATGTTCTATTGTAGGGTAACAAAAGTTCGAAGGTTGTAAAAAAACCACTCTCATGCTTCCTTCGTTTCTCTTTCAACAATGGCAAAGGCAACTGGAAATATACGTTTGTTACCATCTTGCGAACTTGCTATTAGCAATGTTTCAGTGTATTTGCTAGTCAAAAATGTCCCATCGACTTGTAGAATTAGTTTGTAATATGCAAACCCTTCAATGCATGACTTAAAAGCCCAAAATACCATATCAAGAATGAAACTGGTAGGGTCTTCAATTCCATCTACAAAGTGACAAGACAATTCATAACGAACAATTGTACCCGATGCAAAGTTCTACACAACGTTCATCCAACGTGGTAAGTCATTGTATGAACCCTCCCAATCACCATAAATTTGGCTAATTGCTAATTACTTCGCAATCCAAGCCTTTCTATATGTTACAGTATATCCAAAACGACTTACAATTTCTTTTAGAAGCGCCTTAATTGGTATACCGGGATTTTCAGATACCAAATTAATAATATAGTTAGATATGAATGATGAGTTTAGTTTGGTGTGATCTTGGGAAACAATAATGGATACATAAGTATGTGTTCCATTAATTTTCTTAAATTCCCAAACATCTCGTTTTACATTAAATGATGCACGAATTCGCCATTCACACCTTGCACCAAAATGTTTACAACGACCAACATATCTATCTGGCCTTAACTCTACAACAATATAGTCAAACGAGTTACGAATATGAAATTGTTTAATTGCGTCTATTGTTGTTTCTTTAAACTCAAATTGCATCCCAACAAATAAATCATTTTCATTCCTTAAATTAGTTGATCCTGGTCGATAGTCACGACCAGCCTTAGAATTAGTATACGTGAAAAAACATGATAGCCATCTACATAACATGATAGCATATGTTATGTTACGCGTAGTTTAATACTACCAATCTCAACATCGCCCTCCACATCATCATCACCACATAACTCAATCTCATCTTCATCACTGAAATCACTAAGGATATCTCTTATGATAACCATCTACATAAAAAAACAAATTATAAATATGTTTTTTTCATAATGATAATGTTCATAATACAAATGGTTATATGTTAATAATGACAATGTTAATAAAAATAAAGTGATATATTAGTAATATGATATTTTCATAATAAAGTTACCTTAACAAGTGAAGTAAATTCATATTATGTTATTGATATGTGAAGTTGAGAGATTGTGTTGTTGATATGTGAAGTTGAGAGATTGTGTTATTGATATATGAAGTTGAGAGATTGTGTATGTTTATGTATGATTTTGGTATGTTTGTAGTTTATTTTGGTTTATTTTGGTTCATTTTGGTTCGGTGCATGGGGGAATTTATAGTCACCCAAAAACTTGGACCCAATCCGTGGTTTATGCTGAAATTGTGAACACCATTCACGACACCCATAATTCGTTTATGCAAAAAACAAGTAAGGCCAAATTGTGTCTCAAAGACACGAAATCCAGAGAAAACGTGGATTTAATCCACGAAATCCATAAATCGTGGACTGGATAAACGATTTCACCAAAATCTAGACCAATCCCGTAATATTTCAAAAAGTTATACCAAACCCGTAAAAATTAAGCCAAACTACACTAACAATGTAAAATTTCAAAGCCAAGTCCTTAACGAAGTCAAAATTTGGGATGTCCGTTTGAGAGACTGCAAACAAACGTTTGGGCCAGTTGAAATAGACACCAGCCATAACGAGCTTTCTATTAACACGTAATTTATCTTTGTTATTTTTTTCATTCTTGTACACACCTAGACACTGTTATAAAACTCGGTTCGGAGCAGCCGTTGGACTGGTTCGGACCGGCCAGTCAGACCAGTTTAACTGTGAACTAGATATTTGGTCAGTTCAAACCTCTCATATAACCGGTTTTGCATCATAATTGGATTGACTTGGTTGATTTAAACCTAAAATCAATGACTCAGATGGTTGGACCGCCCGAGCCAATCAAAAAATATTTTTAAAAAACAACCAAAACAATGTTGTTTTGAGATGAAAAAACCTTTTAACTTATTTGTAATTATATTTGTCATTTGTTAACTTATATTTTAACAAAATTTACGTTATTTAATTAAGTTTTAAACTTATATGCGCTTTTGTTGCAATTAAAGCATAATACATATGTTGTTTGACGATGTTTTAACTTGTTCGAGACATTTTACAGTAGTAATATCTTCTTTGTTGGTTATTTAATTAGGTACGATAATTTTTTAAATTTCAAATATAGGATTATTAAATAACATGTTAGTTAATATTATAATTTTTTTAGATTTTTAATATAATCTGAGTCAACCTGTCAACATTGTCCCATTGATCTAACTCGTGACTCATTGACCCAATATTTTGACCAAGACATTTACCGGTTGCACCCAAATATGACTTTCTTGTGCGATGTTAAAATAATTTTTTTAACTCATATATGTTGTGGGATATATAACTTCCACGTAGTAAAAGTCGGTCTTGTTTGATTTGATTATTTTGTTTTGGTGACACTTTAAAGATATGGCCACCTTGTTTATTAAAAACAACGAGTTTCTCAACAAAATATAAAAAACATAAAGTGTAAATTATCCATTTATTAAACCGATATTATACTCAACCTTCGCCTTAATCTCCAACGTATGAAAATACATTTTTATATCTAATTGTATTTGATGAGTCATCTAAGTCTATGATAATGTTTGACACTAATTAGTTAAGTTTCTCCAAAAAGACTTAATTGAATGACCAGTGACTGTATTATTAAAGATTAAAGACATTAATTAGTTTAGTTTCTAAAAAAAATGATGGATGACTGTATTATTAAAGATAAAGTTTAAGAAGTTAATAAGATGATAAAATAGTCCACAATGACCTGCGTACTAAAACACACAAAATCTGGAAATTTTATACACTTTCCCCAAAAATATAATTTTCACATGTGACTAAGCTGCTAACAAGCAAAGTAACAAGGACAAAATATACTTAAAATAACATAGATGTTAGTGGTACATGTGACTTATTAGATGATGACACGTTGACATTTTTGTTTACTTTTAAGGAATGAACATTTACTAGATTTACAATCAAACATTTTTTTACCTTAAAAATAAATATAAAAGTCCATGTGTCATCCTTTAATAGGTCACATATACCACTAGCATATATGGTACTTTACATAAGTTTTGTCCTAAAAATAAAATATAGGGATGACCCTGGCAACGTGCGTGCCTTGTTCGATTTTCTTGTTTTGTTTTGAGGGGACCATGTACACGTAAGTTTCATATTTGTCCTAACTAAAATTTATGTATTTTTATATTAAAAACAACCAAACAAGAAATATGTAGCCTTCAATTCTCCATTAATAAAGCTAAGAGTAACATTTTTAATTAACCATATTAGAGATTTTCCATATAATCAACTAAGCTACCATTTTAGGACCAGCAACATGAGGTTTTTTGGATTTGCCCCATTATGACTGATTATCCATTTCTAAAGGATTTTTCATATTTTCTCCTAAAAATCCAGTGACAACTCATACATTTTCGTTTTCGATTTCGAAGGATGTTTTCAATTTTAATCCCGGTCGCAATATTATAGAGCAGTTTCCTTCTCGAGGGGACTTCCACCGTGAGTTGTCTTTGACTGTTTCGTTTTATAATATCTTGTAGTATTGTGTGCTGTTTGAACAGTGGTAAAATATGTCAACTTGTTTATATCATAACTTCAAATATTTACGGGATGAACTATTTAGTTTAGATTATGTTGGGATTAGTTATTTATTTTAGATTATATTTATTTTTTGAAAAATAAGTTGAAAATATTAACTAGGTATTTTTGGTAACCAAATGAAATTATAAACTCAGTTTTTTATTAAAAAAATAAGTCAAAATAGAAGCTCTAAAATTATGGATTAGTTTATTTTTTATTAGCTTATTGTTTCCCAATTTTTTCACTTCTCACTTTACCTCATCATAACTTTATCTCTCTCCTCATTTTACTCTTCCACCAAACACCGTACCCTGCACATCATCGTCACCAAACTAACTTTCATTTTTCTTCTTCCTATCACCACTAAACCTCATAACTCCCCATAACATTTTTTTTGTATCTATACACGTATGTGAATAGGAAATTATGTATACAACTTTGTTATGTATTACAAAATTTGTGAATTATGTATAAACCCCATAAACCCCAAAACTTTTGAATAAAACTTAACATTTGTGTATTATTTATTTTGTGAATTATGTAATTCAAGTTTAACAATTTCTATTTATTTTTGTGTTATATTACTTTTTAATATTGATATTAAAAAATGTATATTTAAAAAATAGTATAAAAAACAACCAAAATAATAAAAACATAAACAAATAACCTCATATCATTTTCTGTAATTTACTATGTAAAAAATAATATTTCTACATTACTCAAACAAAAAAGATTAGTTTATATACAATTTTCAGCTAAGGTACCCAAACATAAATAGATTATAACATCACAGTTCATAAACTGAAACTAAAAATATAATTTGTACCACATGGAGTCTGCAAATTGTTTTTTTGTCGGCCTGGTGGTAGGACTTGTGGCCGATCTTTCCAGATGAGAAACAATAGAGGTACGAAAATGCAATGAATTTAAATGGATATAATCTAATAGATATAATCTAATGGATAACTTTAGTAATAGATGTATTTGAATTCATCCATTATATTCAATACATATTCATGAGTATATCAATTTGGATGAATATTTAATCTACCAAAAAAAACATACAAAAATAGTGTATTTCCTTTTCAATTTAATTCATTATCTCAACTCTCACTTTCTTGTAGTATTTCTCACTCCCATTTTGAACTTTTTATTAAATTAAGATCAATTATAGAATATGTGAATATAGCTATAAAGTTTGTTTCTAAGAACATAACATATATGAATATTTGTTAAAAATTGTACACATAGAATCTTAAACGTCACGTTTTTTTTAGAATATTGAAAAAAATTAAAATCACTTTTTAAAAAATATACATATGATATCTATTCCTAAAAAATCTTCAACAATCCTCTCAATCAAAAATTCATTCATTAATCATTTATTTTGTAAACACAAGAACCACAGGTCCCTACGAAAATATAAAAGGACCCAAAAAATCCAGAAAAATAGAGAGCTTAGGAGCTGCAGCAAACCCTCTTTGCTCCAAACGTGCCGACCAGATTTGCAAGCCTACCCTAACATTTGTTTGCATCCAGTTGGAGACCCTGTGACATACTCTTATGAACTAATATTCTATGAGGTAACAACTTTTACTTGTCACACTATTATGGGCAATTCTCATTAACATATAAAAACTAGCATATATAAGTAAACCATTAAACCATGTATTTATTTATGTGTAATATATATATACCCACTAAATCATAAAACATGATGGTTGCCTTGTACTATGATTGTGTTGAGACTAACTTTGTTTGGAGTCTTAGTTTTTTTTTTCTTCATAAAAAACATAATTTATGTCAGTGTTGTATATTTTTATATATTTACAATTTAAAACAACTTTTTTGGAGACGGTATACATTTCTCTTTGTCACTTTTTATATATATATAAAGTATGTCTATTAGATATCTCATGACTATGGTTTTTGTATCTGTAGATGGAATAAACATATAGGTGATATTCAAAATCAATATAATTACATAAGCAATACAAATAAAAATTAATCATATAAAGAAGTAAAGAATTACAATTACAATATGATGCGGTGTTGGATGTTATGGTTACAATTCACTGTGTTGAAATTGAGGAGTAGTTAATAAAAAAATAGTAACAATTCATACAATTTTAAGGTATGAAGGGGTGGTGTTGGAAACAATGGTTGCACTTCACCTTTTTAGAATTGATGGATAAATACACTAACATTTTTTAATAAATTTAAATATTTTTTAAACACAAAGATGATAAGTATCTTAACTAAAAATGAGATGCAATATCGAACACAAGAGTTGTACTTCACTCATTTTAGTATAAATTAGTTAAGATTAAAAATCACATTTTCTAAAACATAATAAAATTAACTCAACCAACAAATCTTTTTCTACCTAAAGAACTACGTAGCATTGATTCTCTAATAGAGATATGTAGAAGCAAAGTCTCACTTTGTCAGACACTACAAAAAATAAATAAAATTTGTTCTTTTTTAATAATTAATTAAATAACCAATTAACTTTAAAGTATAAATTAAGCCATGCAATTTAGTAAGGGTGCAATTTAAAATGGGCCGATAGGGTGCTAATACATCACCTAGTCCGTAACTGACTCCCGAACCTGGATATCAAAAGCCAAGGCCCCATGTGATCGGGCCAAAAGGTTTTTATACATTTTTGACTGATAAAAAATGTATTGACGACTCTAAGAAAGTCGTGCGGCCGAAAATCGGGGCGGGACAAACGTTTTTAGTTCCAATTAAAAAATTAAATGGATTGAAATTTACTATTAAGTTTAGATATAGATGAATTGAATGATTTAAAAAATGATTTAAATTAATTTATATGGATACATGAAGAAGCGATAGGTTGATAAATAAAATAAAAAATTAAAAGAATGACACATGAGAATTTTAATGTGCAAAAACCTCTTCAAATTGAGAAATAAATAACCACGTGACCTATTCCATAAATGTCTCCCATATATAAATTAGGATTACAATATTTGTATATCTCCTACTCCACGAGGGTAACTCTCGTTCTCACCCAAAAAAGATGAGATACAAACTCTCTCTAGTCTCTCATTGGGAATCCTAGTCTACACTACAGTGGATATCAACTTTCTTGCTTACTCTCTATATTTCTCTTATCACTTGTTTGTTTATCTCTTGCTCATAAGTTCCATTTATATAGTGAAAGATAGGAAGACTTCATCGTAAAAACATAGTGAAATATTAATTCTTGTCACATTTTCAAGACCTTGAAAATACTACTTCAACTTTCTAAGTTAGAATTCACACTATTTAAGAGTCAATGAATAATCACAAGACATTGGAAAGGTCATCATTGGATGAATTCAATGGTCATTTATCAAGGTTCAACGGTCATACTCTCCCATCAATTAGGAATGACTCCCAAAAAATCTCCTACTTCCTGAATTAATTGAGGAGTACCACTAGTCCTGCACCTCTGCAACTATTTGTTAGTTTCTTGATTAAAACTATCTTAGTCAACATGTCGGATCGGTTGTCATCTACATGAATTTTCTCTAGCTGCAATTCACCACCCTCCAAAACATTTTGTATCCAATGATAATTGTAATCAATGTGCTTTGTCCGAGAATGAAATGTAGGATTCTTAGCTAGGTGGATTGCACTTTGGTTGTCACAGTACAAAACATATCTTTCTTACACATTACCCAATTCATGGAAGATGTTTTTCATGCATTTTATCTCTTTGTCAGCTTCAGATGCTTACAATGTACTCTATTTTAGTTGTTGATAATGCAACACAACTTTATAACTTGGATTACCAAGATACAACCCCCCTACAAAGGTAGTTATATAATCTAATGTAAATTTTCTAGAATCTATATCTCCATCCATATATGCATCTCTCTATCATACTAACACATGATCTTCATTACCAAAACATAATTGTCTCTTGGTAGTTCTCCTTAGATATCTCAATATCCACTTCACTGCGTTTTAATACTCTTTATCGGGATTAGACAACAACCAACTCACAATTCCAATTGTAAGGACAATATCTAATATTGTACAAATCATGACATACACTAGGCTTCCTACCATCGAAGAATAAGGCATTATGTTCATTTATTTCATTTCTTCATCATTGGTTGGATAGTGCATTGTGTTTAACTAGAAATATCCAACAAGTGGAACACTAACAACCTTTCTCTTATCTATGTCGAATCTCTTGAGAACTTTCTCAATACACTTCTATTGTGATAGTCATATCAACTTCTTGGAACGATATATAATTATCCCTATTCCAAGGACTTGTTTTGCAAGATCCAAGTCTTTCATGACAAAATGAGAACACATTGATCATTGATTGTCTTCTTAAAATTGTGTTTGGTCATGAAGGATTTGAACTTCTTGTTGTTAGGGTGCTTGCTTCAGACCATATAAAATTTTCTTCAGACGACACACCAAGTGTTCCTTGTATGGTTCTTCATATCCTTCTCGTTACTCCATATAAATTTCTTCTTTGATGTCTCCATGTAGGAAAGTTGTTTTGATAGCAGTTGCTACTTCTAAGTCTAGGTTAGCTGATAGACCCAAGACTAGTCTTATGGAGGAATATTTCACCACTAGTGAGAGTATCTCATCAAAATCAACCTATTTCTTTTGATTGCATCCTTTAACGAAAATTCAAACTTTGTACCTTGGTCTCAATCTACCTTCTTCAATTTTAAGCGTACTTCTCACGTCTTTTTTGTTTATCACACACTTTACATCCAAATTCATCCTTTCATGATCCAAGGTATATGCACTTTTTGGTCTTAGCATCGAGCTTCCTTCTCTCATCATTTGGAATGTGAACGAACACCTTACATCCAAATACTCTCAGGTGATGTTGTCTTCTTGTACATTAATTCCTCTGGAATCTCACTATTCAGGGGTCTCGAAAGCAGTGTTATGAAAATCATACCGTAGCAGACGATTCAATCGGTAAACGTTCCTTATACTTGTACGATACATCAATTATACTAGTCAGACAATCACACCAATCAAAATCAGTCATATCGATCAGTTCTCATTTAAACACAATCGTCATACGACCGATTTTCATTTAAAATTGCAATTTCTTTAGGAAAGTGATTTAATATTTACCAAAATATTGTTATGGAATATCAAACGGATAATCTCTATCTTTATTTATATTTCTAAAACATTCTTTACCACCAAGTCCCACATTTTGTTTTAACAAAATGTATAACTAATTTTTTTATAATATTCTTTATTAATCTTTTAACATTAATGTTAGTATAATATATATGTGTATCTAACTTCACATTTTGTTTTAACAAATTGTATAATTAAAATTATTTATAATATTCTTTATTATTTTTTTAACATTAATGTTAGTATAATATATATATATATATATATATATATATATATATATAGCTTCACCGTTATGCGATTTAATCAGTAAATTATTGCTTGATATAATGTACCACCATACCAATACCATGCCCGATACAATATTAATAACATTGCTTGAAGCTGTCATATTTATGCGATCTACTACAATCTTTAGTGTTTTACCCCATAAAGACATGGGGAGATTGACATCTTGCAACATGCATATGATTTTATCTTCAATTGTGAGGTTCATCCTCTCAGCTACTCCATTAAGTGGAAGATTATTTTGAGGTGTCTTATCCAATATGATACCATAGTCCTTGCAATAGGCTTTAAATGAACCACAATATTCTCAAATACACCACTAAGATGAGAAGTATTTTGAGGTGTCTACTCCCCTAAGTTGAAGAGTATTTTGAGGTGTCTTCTACACCATGATTCCAGAATCCTTACATTTCTAAACATAGTTTGAATGCCATTATTATTCATTATATAAAAAAACATTTTAATACCCGCACTTCATCAAATTTAGGGAAATTTAATAAAATAACAAGCAACACAAAACATTGTTTAAGGAAATCAGAAGAGCAATTTTGTCTTGGGAAATAATGCATTTGAGCAAACAGTCAATGAAGATTGAATATTATTTATACTACTTATATTTAAAAGTCAATAATGATTAAATATGAATCATAGATAATACAATGACAATATAAAAATTCTTACATTGTCACTATATATGTAACACCTCAGTCCAAACATATGACCCTCCCGGTCCACTGAGCATATTATCCAACAACTTAAATACCCCAACGGTATTTTATTCCGCACAAAGGAGAGCCTCCACGCCTCGAACCTGTGATCTCAGGGACAAATAGTCAGGACTGTTGTGTTACAACATACATATTTCTTTAAATGGAAAATGGGGCTAAAGGACCATAGCATTGAAGAAGGGAAAATACTTTTATCATCTAAATCCAACAATTAAGTAAATAAGCAATGTCTCACTAGTGTGAGGAAGTATCTAAATCCAACAATTAAGTAAATAAGCAATGTCTCACTAGTGTGAGGCAGTATTTCCATGGGACAGAAGATCCCCATTCTTGTTGTTACATGCAGGAAAAGCAACGTCCACAATGCAGTATTTTCAAACATTAAATCAAGTAATGTTTAAGGAGATCCAAACATAAGATGCATAACAAAATTTATTGGATCAATTGAGCAAAACTATGGCTAAAATTTACATTATCAACCTTAAACTACAAGCATACTTCATACCTAAGAAAAGCCATGGGATAGAGAACACAAAGCAAATATTGTTTTGAGGGTATTAAGAGGATAAGCAACATATGTGAAAGTCCCATGGATGCAAATTGTTCTCGAATTTGCATGACAGGTTATAAAGGGGGCAAGGTCATGATACCATGTGCTTTTTGGTCATTAAGGATCTGTTTCTGAGTTGAATTTTGGCGGAAAACAAATGAAAGGAAAGACTTCAGAGTCATCACACAAGTATGTTTCATATCTCTCAAGTCTTTCCCTTCCTTCCATTACCTCTAAAAACCAACTCGCAAACTGAACCTAACAGATACTGAAGCAAATTTTATTACTGTTCTTCCTTGATGCTTTTATCTTGTTTCATTAACCTGCATACTGGTTTCAATACTACATTCATCACCGGAAACAGTTGCCTCCTCTTTTAATCCATCACATACTCTATTGTTAGGTGAATGTCCTGGATCCCTCTTGACTCTTGAATCCTAAAACAAAGACAGACAAAGACGCCATTTCTCATTAACTAAAAACAAAACAGCTGCATGGTATAAACATCAAATACCAGACAAGCAAAGTAATAGCTCTTTATCGTCGAAAAAGTGATGATCTTTTCTTCGGTCCTGGTAGGGTCCATTTATTATGAGGTAGAAGATGATAGCTATATGCTGTCCTTCTCCCAGTGGCACATTCGTAATAAGAATTCATGCTCAAGCTATCATACAAACCACCAATTGAATTGAAATACAAGAGTAGAAACTAAAAGTAACACCAAGTCTCCATATAAAGCTTTGAATTGATATTTCATAAATTAGCGACAAATTTTAATTGAACAAGTGACCAATAGTATCTATTCTTTATGCAAAACGAAGAAAAACCAATCCACATGCAATACTTCCTTATTCTTCAATAAGTTATGATGCTGAGGTTGAAAAGTTGAGCAAAAATGCTCTTTACCTCTTTGTAAGGGGAATCTTCAGCTTCAAGCATGTGTATGACATGTCCCATTTTAGGCCGCTTTTGTGCATTAGGGTCTGTGCAGCGCAAAGCTACAAGAAGAGCTCGCTTAAGTGCCCTTGAAGTTGGTTTCTCAACGAGTTTGGGATCCAGCACTCCCTCCGCATTTCTGTTACTAACCATCTTTTTGAGCCAGTCAACTAAATTAACCTGAAAATATAAGAGATTCAGTTACAAGTGAATAAGGTAGTAAGATAACAACAATAACCGAGCCTTAATCCCACTGGGAGGGGTCCACTGTATAGATTGGACGACGCCATTTTGCTCAATTATAATTATGTTCATTGACAAAACATTGATCTCTAAGCATTTCTTAATCATTTCGCCTACAGTTTTTCTTGGTCTCCTTCTTCCTCTAGGAATTAGACTAACTTTTATTTGATCTACCCTTCTCATGGGGCTTTTATCGGTCTCCGCCACAGTCCACACATGTCCAAACCACCTAAGGCAAAATTAAATGATTAAAATTTTAGCATCAGCTTTGTGATAATGAAATAAACCAAACCTCTTCTGGAGGCCGACTATAATCAACAGGATTCCTTCCAGTAATTACTTCCATAATAAGAATTCCAAAACTATACACATCACTTCGCTCATTCAACATGCCAGTACTTGCATATTCAGGAGCAACATACCTGCAGAAAGAAAAATATGTAAGGTGATTTGTCGGCAAAGGAACAAGGGGGAAGGAATAGGGAAGAGGATTTACGAACCCAAATGTACCCATTACACGGGTTGTGATATAGCTGCTATCAGAACCAAGAAGTTTTGCAAGGCCAAAGTCTGAAACCTTCGAATTCCACTGCCTGTCGATCAAAATGTTGCTCGATTTAATATCGCGATGTACAACCTTTGGTTCTAGCCCCTCATGAAGATATGTTAACCTAATTAATCATAACAGTTATAACAAATCAAAGCAGGTTTTCAAAGGGAACTATCAATAAATTGTGAATGAACAATAAATATATAACTCCATTGATGTTTACCCTTTGGCCGTTCCCAGAATAATGTTCATTCGATTTTCCCAAGTTAGAGGACTGCAAGGCCCGACATCCCCATGCAGCCACTGCTCTAAATTGCCATTGTCAACATACTCATACACAAGCATTCTGTGTGAGAAAAAAAACACCTCGTGATCAATTTATACCCTATCCATATAGAGATAATAATAATAATGAATATTTAGTATTAGACTACTAATACGAAAACACTTGGAGAATAGTTTTTAAAATCCATTTGTGGTTGCAATTACATTGCGTTAAAAATAATTATAGAGAATATGGCTGATTTGGCCACAATTTCAATTGCAGTATAGCTGCTGAAACTATCGGTGAGTGATATTGCAGCCTCAACTGAAAGTATGGACAGCAATTAAAAAGGAACTTACCTATGAGCCCCTTCAGCACAATAGCCAAGCAACCTTACGAGATTCTTATGCCGAACCCTTCCTATAGCTTCAACTTCAACCTTAAACTCTCTCTCAGCTTGTCCCCTAACATTATCCATCATCCAAATGTCAATCTCATCATTTAATATAACAATTACATAAACTATTTAGAACCATTTCAATGCATATAATCAATCATCAGTATTTTAAATTGCACTCCGCAATGGCATCGCAACTGCAATTAAAGGGCGACTCAGTATACGAAGTTCCCACTCAATGGAGTCTGGGGAGGATAGTTGTACATAACCTTATCCCCATCCACAGAGACCGGATATATTGTTTTCAGGATTTTAACCCGTGTGACCATTTAGTCACTAAGCAGTAACCTTACCCTTATGCTAAACACACCGCAATTGCGAAGTTTTGGCGTTATTTTCCACTATGGATTCTATAACAGTAAGCACAACTGCAATTTAAAACACACTCAATAACCATGTCTCAAAGAACTAAAACACAAGCGTACTTATTATTGAGCAAATTCTTGATAGCAACATGAGTATTATCCTTCAAAACACCATGGTAAACAATCCCATACCCTCCTTCACCAATAACATTCTCATCGGCGAACCCATCAGTTGAATCTTCAAGCTCCCTGAGAGTGTACCAATGACCCCAACCCAAATGCGAAACTTCAGGGATCACAGTAGCAACCTGATCCACTGTCCTACCCTCTCCACTCCCGTTCTGTAATTGCGAAGATGATCTCATAAAACCACGTTCAGGGTACGAGATTCTATGGTTCTTCCCAATCTCAAACTGAATTCTGTTAAAACCCAACAACCCATTATTACTATTACTATTAGCGTTATTGTTGTTGTGGTTTTCTTCTTGTTGGAGTGTGAGTAAGGCTTGGCGTTCGATTCCGTGAACCGGGTCCGGTTCAGGAAATGGGTCCGGTTTTTTAGGAGGTCGATTTGCATTGTCTATTCTAATTTCTTGGATCTCTTTAGAAATGTCTGGGATTATGGTAAGATCATTATTGTGTTTGGTTTTAGTTTTGGAGCGTTTGGAAGAGAGCCATAAGGAAATGAGAACGAGGATAAGGACAATGGCGGCTCCGACACAAACACCGACAACAACCCATAACCGGAGGCCGAAGATTGATGTTTGTTTTGATAGTTGGTCGTTCATGTTTGTTGTTGTTGTTGGATGATTGGGCATTGAAGGAAGGAAAACCTTATGACAATAGAAGTATTAGAATCAGGAATAACTTAAGCTTAGAATAGTGGAAGTGGAACTAGAAATTAGAATGGAGCTTGCTCAGTCATCATGCTACTATGTTACTGTGTAGCATAAAGTGGACTGGTGTACGTGTGAGAGTGAGATAGAAAGTGTATAGATAACTTAATTAGTAATTAATTTCTTATTTGTTGAACTTGTTTCTAGAAATTGAATATTATTTGAATTTTGGTTAAGTTTATTACTTTAAACTTTAAGCGTTCCTTTAGTTGAGTAGAGGAAAAGAGGAAAAAAAGTCGAGTAGAAAAGTGATTTTTCTCTCATTTGGTTGAGAAGAGAGAAATAAAAAGTGCATAAGTCCTACCAAAATTTTCTCTCTCCATATATGAGGAAAAAATGTTGGAGAGAGTGAAATGACAAAATCATCATCTTTAATCTCCTTCATATTATTTTTATTTTAAGGATATTTTTGTTATTTAAAAATTAAATCTACATTTTCTCTTATATTTCTTTTATCTTTATTTCATACCAAACAAAACAAAAATCTACTTTATTTCTCACATTTTTGTTTTTCCCCTCCCTCTTCCTCTCTTATCTATCTTCTCTCATTTTCTACTCTTCAACCAAACAAATCCTAAATATGTGTTTTAGTTTGAACAAAAGTATAGGACATGAGATAGAGAGATACATACATGAATGATTTATTAATAAACACGTTTGCATTGAACTAGGATATATATTTTCCATTTGTTTTTAATGACAAAATTGTAATTTTATTATAATCAAAATGATATATATGTCATTGAATGTTGTATTTCCCTTTAGTTTTTGAAGCACTTGTCTCTCCATTTATGGAGATGATCCTAACTCATTTGCATTCTTGCATATTCAATCCGAGTAGGAATCCTCTCAATTAATGGAGAGACAAGTGATATGTAAAACAAAGTAAAAATGAAAATGAAAAGACAATTATGTCATTTTATTTACATATGTAATGACATTTTCATTCTTAAGCTAAGTGCAAAAATATCACTTGCCTCTCCATTAATGGAGAGGATCTCTGCCCATTCAATCCTGTTCGTATTTAGCATGTGGTTGGAATTTAAGAACTGAAAAGCATGTCCCTCCGGAGGTGAACTCTATTAAGAAGGTTTTTATTTCAATATAAACAATAGTGTAAACAACTGAAGATGCTCTTGATGACAACTTTAGGGGGTGATTGCCCTTTTGACAATTCTCTTTTTTGAGAGAATTGCTTAGACCATTTCTTTCTTGGAATTTTCACACTTTAGTTGAATTGTACTTTGAATTTTAGGGCTTTGCGGAAGTGTTTATGATTTGGCTTAGGTTGATATGTGTTTAAAGGTCTAGGGCAGAATGTGGATGGAGGGAATAAGAGATGGTGGGGCGCCACAAACACCAAGTGTTTGATAAGTCTGCGAAGTTCGCCACAAGCCACCTAGGTAACTTGATAAGAACGGGTCATTGGCTTGGCCAAGATTGCTAGGATACTCACTCACTAACACAAGGGGATTAAATCCGAAAATCAACTCTAAAATTTTATTAATGACTAAACGAAATACATATAGAAGCTAGGATTAGGGTTCCACAAGTTGGGCCTCAAATCCACATAAGATAATGCTAAATTTAGACTAAGATAATTCAAAGCTACAAATTAGGAAGAATTCAAACTAAGTCAAATCCTAATTCTATCAACTTGTGAGCTTGTTGGCGGCTTGAGCTAGATAGATTAGGTTAAGTCTTTAGATGAGTTATCTAATGACTTGACCTAGGCGGCATGCATGAGATTGGTTGGCCACGTGGGGCTGCCTCCCTTGACTTGGTTTGAATCTAGCCGAGTTTCAAGGAATCCTCTTTTTGGGATGATTCTTTGACGAGTCACTTGAAGATAGATTAGATTAAGTCTTTAGAAGACTTTATCCTTGACTTGAAGTTCAGATTGACTTGACCTATTTTTAAGGAATCCTTATTTTGGAAGGATTCTTGATGAGCCACTTGAAGATAGATTAGATTAAGTCTTTAGAAGACTTTATCCTTGACTTGAAGTTTAGATTGACTTGGCCTATTTTTAAGGAATCCTTATTTTGGAAGGATTCTGGATGAGCCACTTGGCTGCCTTGAGCCTCAAGTCTTGTGATGACTTTATCTTGAATTTAAATTTGAATTTCAAATTTTGAATTTGGATTTCTAAGTTCAATTTCAATTTTCCACTTTCCCTCCATGTTTTGAGCCATGAGCCTTGAACTATTGTCCTTGACTTTGTGACTTGCCAATGGCCGAGAAAATCGGAAGGCTGGTCTGACCTGGCTTCTTACCGAGAAAACCGGAAGGCTGGCCTGACTTGGCTTCTGATCGAGAAATCCGGAAGGCTGGCCTGGCTTGGCTTCCTTGGGCTTGGCTTCCTTGGGCTTAGTCCTGAAACACTTAGCACACAATTGCTTTCTTCTATACAATTTATTCTAAAGAAAATAAATAACTTAACTTTAAATAACAATAATTAAACTATCCTAGTTTAATGCTGAATTAAGAAATCCTAGCTACCCATGAGATATAATTCTCATTTATTGAACATAAATAAAATAATTGACTCAAGGACATAAATGTCCTTTAAGCCCACGAATTTCAGGGTTAATGGAGTCCTTGGTGAGCTTGTTTAGACCTGACTTGGCCCTAGTTTGAGTCATGGGACCCTATTGGTCTTGGCTGCCCCTTGAATCAAGGGTTGCCCCTAGTTAGTTGTCATCAGCTCTTAAGCAGTCAAAGACTCAAACTCAAAGGGTGGAAATATTATTGAATTGGGCCAAACCTTCTTTTGCATAGAATCTAATTTTTACACACAAATAAGTACTTAACATGCTAAAAAATTAAAGGTTATATATCTAATGATGTTGGACTATTAGTGTTATGGTAATTATATAGGAAATTTTATTTTTTGAATTAGGCCCGAGAATTAAATCTTTATGGTTGTCCCTTATAATAAGTGTCATTTACTCAGTTATATATCAAATGATGTTGGACTATTAGTTTTATGGTAATTATAGAAAAATAATTTTTCTGTATTATTAAGAATATCCCTCATCTTTAAGAAATTAATTCATTTCAAAATTTATAGATACCCCTCCCAACAAGTATCGTTTTTAGAAATTGCACACTTAATATTTTAGCCTTCCTGAAATCTAATACAACTTTATATAATTAGACTAATACTTTGTTGTTATATAAAAATAATTTGATATAAGAATTATATCACTTTGATAATATATTTTTTTTCACATAATTATTAAAATCGTTTCGTGCAGGCCAGTTAAACCGGTAAACTGGTGAATCACTCACAATATCAGTATGATACAATAATTATTCCAACCATGCAATTATACCGGTCAAAATCGGTAAAAATCAGTCATACCAGCCAGTTTTCAATTGAACCGTACCGGTCATACCTGTCGATTTTTATTTAAAATTTACTTTTAATGAAAATAAAAATAATTATTGTTTTTTACTGATTTTTCAACATTAATGTTAATATATTATACATGTATAACAAACTTTACCAGTATGTGATTTAATTAGTAAACCACCAATTAAATCGATATACCACTGTACCAATACCTCTGCTGATTTAATGACAGGTACGGTATTAATAACATTATTTTTTTAATGAATGAGTCTCCTTTATCTTGATCAACTAAAGACACACACAAAAAAGTAGTAATGAGTAATGAATTTGTTGGCAGCTGGCATGATGGGACATTATAAATAACAGAGGAATAAATGAATTTGTTATTTGTGTGTGTATGTCTACAAATGTTAGTGGCAACTACGCGCGGTCGAGGGGTCATAGCTTTAACTTCTTTGAAGCTGCACAAGATTATGACGTGTGGAAATTGGAATCTTTAGTTTGCAATTTTTGGGTAGGTTAACATAATTAGGAGATTTTACTAAATTTCATTTACAATGTGACAACTTTTATTTTCATGGATGCTACTTTTGAAATCTAACATCGAATATAAGTAAATATTGCTAATGAAGTTCTTTAAACTTGGATGGTTGGACTCTATATGATATAAAATAAAGTGAATGATTTTGATGTCTTAATATTGAGGTCATGTTGTCAATTGTGGACAAATTTACATATTTGGTATATATTGACTTTTTTTTACTATGGTATTGATGTAACTTTTACAAATTTTATAGGAATTGTGCATATTTTACTGAAATTGTATATTAGAGTCACGTATGCCATTTCTTTCTCCAAGTTTCATGAACCAAATCCACTTATATGAGATTTGTAGTGGATAGGTGAACAATATCCACGACTTACACCAAATACGTGGTTTAATATTTTCCATTTCTTTTCAAATGCCCAAATCTCTGGATTCAAATCACGATTTCTGTTTTTTTTTAATTATTTTTATTTGTATCATATAATCATTTTATAGCAAGAGTACTGCTCAAAAAGCATTGCTATGAATGAGGGTCTGTGTCTTTATGTGCGTATATGGTTGACACAATTTTGTGGATGCTTATTTATACTTAGTTGTCGCAGTTAAACGCTTTGATATCTCCTGTGAACAGTGCTCATAGCCAGAGTTAAACCACTGTTTTTAGGATGGTTTAACGCTTTGATATCCCTTATTTTTAGGATGGTTTTGCTATTTTAACTAGTTATCTATTTGTTATCTTTTAAGTATATATTTCTTTATTTTTTTATCTTAACTAGTAGTTATTCTAAGTAGTTGTTTTATGTCTTAGTTGAGTAGATGTTTCTTTACTTTTTTTAATCTTATCCATAATTATTATAAGTTGTTGCTTCTTTTATCTTTTACTATCTTATCTTTCAATATTTTCAAGCCATCAGTATATACAGAATAAATGTTCAATGTGTTTTGTTCATTTTACCAATAATTTTCCTAATTTCCACCCATTCACATTGACATTAGGAAAAGCTTTACTATAATTTATTTAACTAAATAACTGTGTCCATGCTATGATTTCTTAATGTTATTTTTTCATTTAACACAATCAAATGCATAATTTATATATGTACTGGTTTGAGACTCATAGCTATTGATTTTATGAACTATGCCTAATATAAGAAAATGTTGAAATGCCAAGGTGGTATCATGGATCATCAAATACCAGGGTGGTATCTGTGGACAGTGCTAATAGCAAGAGTTAAACCAATATATCAAAGTGTTCATTATAAGTTAAACCACTTCAACAACTATGTATAAATAAGCATCCACAAAATTGTGTCAACCACATACGCACATAAACACACAGACCCTCAATCATATCATTGCTTTTTGAGCAGTACTCTTGCTATAAAATGATAATATGATACAAATAAAAATAATTAAAAAAATGGAAAACATGGTTTGAATCCACGGATTTGGGCATTTAAAAAAATGGAAAACGTGGTTTGTGTTGGGAAATTCAACACAATAACAACTTAATCTATAACAGTGTAATATGCAGCGGATAATAATTTTGCCTACTTGCAAAAATCTATGAGGAGCAATCAACAAACATTGACAGCAACTAAAAATCACAAACACAAATAGATACACAATTTTAACGTGGAAAAACATTATCAATGTGAGAAGTAAGCAATCACGGGGACAAGCCAGTAATAGAGCTCCACTATAATCAAATCAGGTTACAAGAGAGTCTCAAAATGTAGCATAAATCGTGCTCAACAAGTGTACAAAGCAATAGAGCAATAAACTTGAAAAAGAGAACAATGAAGAACCAGAAATCCTCTATTCTCTTCTCTCTCACTTTTCTCTTGCCTCTCTTCTCTTCTCTTTTCCCTCTTACTAAAATTAGACATCTCTCTTGACCTAAGTGAGACCAATGGACTTGCTCATATTAAGCCTTTCTCCACATAGGAAGGGAGCCCAAAACCCCAACAAATCTCCCTCTCACAACTATGTGGAGATGACCGCCAAACCGGCGATCTCACAGCAAGTCTCAAACTTGCATCTAGGCAATGTCTTAGTCATCATATCAACACCATTATCATCTGTATGAACTTTGGCCAACTCCAACAACCTAGCATCCAATGCATCACGTATCCAATGATAACTCACATCAATGTGTTTATGTAAAGAAGATCTTGCTCCTGACCTTGATACGATTTTAATGAAGACACTAACATCACCAAAAAGAAGAAAGGAAAAATACTTATCAAGACTAAAGAAGATAAAGCTTCAAGAAAAATAGAGTCTAAGTCTAATAGGTACTTTTATCATATACTCTTTAAATACCTTTGTAATAATGCTCAAAACAATTTTTAAGAAAATTGAAATATTCTAAGTATAAATAAAAATAATTTTCAAAACATGGTATGTAACGGGTTACTGCACTTGAGTAACAAGTTACATGTGTGAGAAAAGAGTTATCCAACCTCCAACGGCTAAAAGTAATCCATTACTGTCTTTGAAGTAACAGATTACCAGTTTAAGCAAAATGAGTAATCGATTACTCAAAGAACTGTAATCGATTATACTAAGGTATTTTTACAAACCTGTTGGACAAGACACTTGAGTAATCGATTACTCAAATACTGTAATCGTTCACGCTAAGTGTTTTTCGAAGATGCTGTTGGACAGGAAGTTTGGGTAATCGATTACTCACTGTCTGTAATCGATTACTAAGAGATGTTACATCAATTTTCAGATTTCAAAGTGAAAAGCTTTCACCCCAAACGAAAGTGTTTCATTCCAAACGAAACTTACACTCTCCTAGAGTTGTTATGGTGGATTGGAAAGCCTATATAAAGGCATTAGAACACTTAACTCACAACGACAACTCAAAATAATTTTCATAACAAAAATCACACAAGATTTTCAAAAGCTCTTACACTTTTCTGAATATTTTCTGCACTTTTTAGCAACACACTCTTAAACTTTCTAAGTTACTTTTCAGAGTTGCTTCAAAGTATTTTCTAAGATTTTCAAAGTACAAGAGCATTATTATCTACAGTATTAAGAGTTGTTTGGATTGCAAGTAAGAATTGTCATATCTACATGTAAAGGCAATCCTTTCATTGTGTAATTCTTCATTATGCAAAGAATACTTTCTTTCACAAGGGTATGAAGAGAAAGGGGATTGAGTGACTTGGAATAGTGTTTTCCAATGGTGTTACTTGGAATAGTGTTTTCCAAGGGAGTTTAAATATTAGTGAGTGTGTAAGGTACATAAAGATCTCGGGGTGAGATATTGTAATTGCAACTCATAATATTTAATAAAGGAATTTTTTGCGCAACAAGAGTACTGGACGTAGCCTTCGGTGGACAAGAAGGTGAACCAGTATAAAGCACTTGTGTACTCTCTTCTCTTATCTTTCTACTTTTAAAGTCATTATTTTTATGCATAAATTTCTGCTGCACTTAAACTTCTGATTTTGCATAAAAAGTGGCCATACTTTTACAACAACTAATTCACTCCCCCTCTTAGTTGCAATCTCATTCTTACAATTTGGACCAAGAATGAAATGTTGAATTCTTACCGAGATGAATTGCACTCTGACTATCACAAAATAGAAAGTATTTTTCCTACCCAAAACCAAACTCCTGCAAGAATTTCTTCACCCAAAGCAACTCATTGCATGCTTCTGTAATGGCAATGAACTCTACTTCAGTAGTGGATTGCCATGACACATTCCCCTGCAAACTTAATCAAGTAGCCCGAAGTAGACTTTCTGGAATCAATATCTCCAGTCATATCAGAATCAATATAACCCACAAGAGTGGGTTTATCACCTCCAAAAAAAAGCCTCAAACTAGCAGTACCACAAAAATACCTCAGAATTCTTTTCGCAGCATTCTAATGCTATCTACTTGGATTAGACAAAGATATACTAACTATACCAACATCATGTGCTATATCTGGTCTTGTACACACCATTACATATATCAAACTACCAACAACATATGCATAAGGAACCCGTTGCATATCTGATTTTTTAGTTTCATTTGAAGGACTCCGACTAACACTTAATTTAAAATGAGTGGAAAGAGGAGTGCTTACATCCTTGACCTTTTCCATCTGAAACCTCTACAACACTCTTTTAACATAGTTCTCCTATGACAGCCACAACTTCTTCTGTTTCCTATCCCACATGATTCTTATACTAAGAATCTGCTTAGAAGCTCCTAAGTCTTTCATGGCAAATGACTCGCCCAATTGCTTCTTTAACCTATCAATCATGGAAATATCATTCCCAACAATAAGCATGCCATCAACATACAATAACATGATAATGAAATTATCATCAGAAAGTTTCTTAATGAAGATACGGTTATCAGAAGTAGTCTTCTTGTAGCCTTGCTTACACATAACAGACTCAAACTTCTTGTACCACTACCGCGGAGCCTGCTTCAAACCATATAGGATATTTCTCAATCTACACACATAGTCTTCCTTGCCTTCAACTTGAAGGCCTTCAGGTTGCTTCATGTAAATATCTTCCTCCAAATCACCATGAAGGAAAGCGGTTTTGACATCCATTTGCTCTACCTCCAAATCAAGAGTAGTAGCCAAACTCAACACGGTTCTAATGGATGACATCTTCACCACAGGAGAAAAAATCTCATTGAAATAAACACCATTTCTTTGTCTGAAACCTTTCACCACCAATCTGGCTTTATACCTTGGAGATGTAGAATTGCTCTCTTGTTTCACCCTATAAATCCACCTGTTTTCATGCAAAGACTTCATTTTATCTTGCATTGCATCCAGCCACTTCCGTTTTTCTTCTGTCTCAATGGCCTCTAGATAACACTCAGGTTCACCTTCATCTGCCAAAATAACATAATCATCAGAAGAATACCTGGTAGATGGTTTCCTCTTCCTATTAGACCTCCAAGGTTGAACTTGAGATGGATCAGAAGCATCACCAAGATTCTCATCTTGTGACATCCCATTTTCCTCTTCAGCATCATCAATAGGAACATCTCCAAGCTGTTGATCGACAACATCATCATGTTGCTCATCATTCTCAGCAGTATCCAGATCATGTATAGGTGTCTGAACTGGATCAACATCAGACAAATCACTATCTTTCTCCCGTGTATTATTATCCATCTTATCAATGTCTTCAATGATTTTGTCTTCTATGAATTTCATATCACGACTTCTATCTGCCTTCTTCTCAGCATGATCATACAACTTGTAACCAAATTCATCTTGATCATAATCAATAAAGATACACTGCCTTGTCTTCGAATCCAACTTGGATCTTTCATCCTTTGGAACATGCACATATGCCTTACAACCGAAGACTCGCAAATGATCATACTTGACATTCTTTCCAAACCAAATCATGTCTGGCACCTCTACATTCAAAGAAACTACAGGACTGAGATTAATAACATGCATTGCCGTGTAAAATGCCTCACCCCAGAAATGCTTAGGCAATTTTGCTTCAGAAAACATACACCTAACTCTTTCAATCAAAGTCCTGTTCATCCTCTCCGCTAAACCATTCAGCTGAGAAGTTTTAGGATGAGTCTTTTCATGTCTGATACCATGATGCCTGCAATAAACATCAAAACATTCCACAACACTCACCACCATTGTCAGTACGAATGCATTTCAGCTTCTTGCCTGACTGTCTCTCAACCAAACATGGACTTCTTTGAATTTTTCCAGCACTTGGTCCTTTGTCTTCAAAACATAGACCCAAAGCTTCCTAGAACAATCATCAATGAAAGTAACAATATAAAGTGCACCAGTAAAGGACTTTATCTTCCCAGAAACTATGTCGCCGTTTCTGTGGCCCCTTCAAGGTGACACGCCGGAACGGAGAAGTTCCATATGAAATTGATCTACCCGAGTCCTCAAGGATCCACCCCGTTTTCCATGTTTCGGTGTTGAGACGCTTCCATGGAGACCCACACGATACTATTGTCGAGTTACCCGAGAACCTCGTCTCCAATGAGATGGATTTGACACTAACAGTGGGTCATCATGAACCATAACATGTGCCGTCGATGGAGAGAGATTCACATAGGGGAAAAAGCCATATCAACAGCTTGAGCAAGTGACCACGATGGAAGAAGCTTCAAGGGTTGGGGAACTCCTTCGGGTAAGAGAGAAGGGCTCGGTCAACAGTGACAACCCAAGGAAAAAGAAAGAAGGGGATGACATGAACTTTGTGGAGAGAACCTTTAGTGTTAACAACCTAAGGGAAAAGAAGAAAGAAGATGATGGCTTGCACTTTGTGGAGAGAAAACTAAGAGAGAAGAAGAAAGAAAGGGATGAAATGGAATTTATGGAGAGAACCCACACTAAGACCCCTACAGGCTGCTTCTGGAAGAAATAATTAACAAAAGGGATGTGGGAATTATTGAAGAGGCAACGACTCCTATGATTAATGGGAGTAAATGTGATAATAAATTTTCATTTAGATTTCCAAGTACACTACTTGGAACACCCCCTGGTTAATTCTCATCCATCAGATATTCTTGTTTCATTTGGACCGTTAGATGAGACCCTTTCTCCTCCTTTAATTTTTCCCACTGAGCCACCTGTTCCATTAAAGACATTGGGAGCGGGTCCAAAACGTGTGTCAGTTGCCCACGTCTCCACACCATCCACTCCACTCCCCACTTTAAATCCAAATCCCATCTCACCATCAATTAAGGCAACACTCAAATCAAAGTCTGAATTGCAAGATTCTCCTCAAATTTTCCTACCTAAACACTACACACTGTTCATTCAAGAAGGGGTTTTGGCGCCAACCAACATCCAACCGTCCACGTCTTATACAGTTTTGGCTTCAACAAATTCTAAGTCTCAAGATGGGCTCTCAAACATTGTGGACAAAGTTTATTTCGAAGGGATGGGCAATGATAGTGGCCCAAGCAGGCCCAAAAGGAACAAACAAAAGACAAAGTGGCTTGCTGATTATGTTTAATTTCATTTCAATTATTTCCTTTCAATTTCAGTTATTTCCTTCCAATTAAAGTATTGGGCCAAATTATACAATGTCTTGAGCAGCTGCTGCAAGACATATAATGAAAGTATTGTTCAATATTTTTTCTTCTTTAGATTTATTTTCTGTTGTTACTGTTAGTGATAGTGGTTCCCTATCAGTTATCTACTTGAACAAGTTTGAGAGTGTATGAGGTTTTCTAAGTGTATGAGACTATAAGGATTTCTGATCAAACAAGTTTGAGTGTGTAGAGGGAAGTGAACAACTTTTGATATTTAAAACTCGTAACATATTAACATCACTCATTAAAGCAAGCGTTGTTGATATGTCATCTACAACAACGCTCCTTACAACGAGCTTTTTTGATATGTCATCTTCAATATTGTTCATTCAAGTCAGTGTTGTTGAATAGGTGCAAATCAACAACACTTCCTTAAATGTGCACTGTTAAACAACTCATTCAAGCCAACATTAATTCAACAATGCTCATTGATGCATGTGCTGTTGAAGTTATATCCGCCTATCCAATTTAACAGAGCTTGCTTGAATGAGAGCATTTGATTATCTTCACCTTGTATTTAACAGTGTTGTTCTAGCAAGCGTGATTGGATGACCGTCATTAAATGCGAATTCCGGCTTAGGGAGAGCTAGATTACCATTATGTATTAGAGAATAATGATTTATGTTTATGACTATTATTATTCTTCTAGATTAGGTTTACATAATACATAAATATATGGTCATCTACTCTAACTCTTTTATATCTAGTCAAAACTATAACTTGTATTGTTGTTTTATGGAGAAAAGACCTAATGCACTAAAATATGAGTCATCGAATAATATGAGTCATCAAATATTATTTTTAACATGACTTAGTCATGTGATCTTTGGTTTTTTTTGCCATGTGCTCATTTTTAATTTAGGAATGTTTAATGAATTAGACTATGAGCTCCTGGTGACTGATTTTTAAGACGGTTGAGGAAGTCATTTCCATTTCTTTTTCATGATGTTCATTTTCTTTAACGTGTCATCTTTTTTAAACACAATTTAACCTAATAACTTCACATATAAATAATTTAATAATTGATTTTTTATATATTCTTTTCAATGTTTCATTAGGTTTTTTCCTAAAGTATGTATAGTGAGATAAGAGTATGTTCATTTTAAATTAAATGAAAAGTAAATATAAGTTGTGTTATTACTTTAGGGACAAAATATAACTTCAACATCTTAGTTTAATGTTACATATGCTCCATCAACAACAAAAAATGTTACAGTGTGATGAATGGAAAGTAGACTGACGATTTAGTGGTATAATGTTCCACTAAATTCTTAAGTATTGAATTGAGTTAAATATTAAAGATTTGATTCCTGAAAACAGAGAAATAATAAAACACACCGAAAATGATCAATTCTTTATCCGAGTTAGAGGATATCTTAATTATATAGAAAAAACACTTTTAGTCGCTACAGGAATAACTAATGCATGAGAAATTCCTGAATCGTGCATAAATTTAAAGTACATTAATATTAGGTATGCTAAATCAGTTAGAGTACTCATTAATACATAATTGTTATAGTAATATTACTGGATACCTTTAATTATTTTTTGATATTCTAATAATTTCGCACCAAACATAGCCAATTTAAAATATGAAAAAAATCAAATATATATCCAGTAGCGGTTCCAGTAACCCATCCATGGATCACCTGTCCCAAAAAAAGTCTACATCCTTATATCTCAAGTCAATCATGTTGCACCAAGTAATATAAAAAAAATTATTTTCTATTTTTTTAATTTTCTATTTCATTACATGTCAGTTTTTAAGTGGACTAAGACACATTTGAGACACAAAAAATAACACAGTTCCACCTGCGCACCCCTTGCAAGAGTTAATTAACTTAGAGGTAATACAGGAGAAATAGATGGGAAATGAGAAGAGACGAAATAGCCCATTAAATTAAGAGTATAATATCTATAAAATGTTAGTGTAAATATTTATACACAATCAGTATATCATTTACCATTCATTTTTTGAAAAGTCAGTAATGATTAAACATGAATGATTAATAATACAATGACAATATATAAAACTCATACATGTATATACATTTTTGGCTTAAATTAATGCAAATACAAAGTCATGTGAGTGTACAAATGATAGTTATTGCTCCTAGCCTTAATTAGAAATTAGGACCACTTGAAAAAAAAGTGAAAAAAATATATGCACCAATGCCGCAAGAGTTTTTTACATTATCACTGTATCATCTATCATTCATTTTCAATTATCATTATCTTTTAAGTAAAATTAATACAATTGAATGATAGATGATACACTCGTTGTGTATAAATCTTTACACAGTCAACACATAGATGTTACACTAAAAATATGAGAAAAAGATATATGCATTGACATCGTAAAACTTTACACTGTCATTGCATCGTTCACCATTCATTCTCAATCATCATTGACTTTTAGATAAAAGTAATACGAAGAACGATAAATGATGCACTAACTGCATATAAATCTTTACATTGTTAACACATAGATATTAGACTTAAAAAATTTGGTAAAATTTAATTATTTAATACATAATGTGAGAACAAACCTTCATGATGGAAATTAGCCTCATTGTCACATTAATATCATAATAATTTACTTTTGAAACCTTTAATAGAATTTTATAGACATTGTGTTAAAGCTGATTAAAAGCCAAATAAATCTATACACCAACAATAAAATGATTTATGCAAAATTAATATATCATCCATTGTTTATAATATTTATATTTAAAAATTAATATCAATTAAATATAAATGGTGAATAATATAATAATAAATATAAAAAACTTTTATATTATTAATGTACTATCTTTTTCCCAATATGTTAATCATATGAAGCGTTAGAATATTAGTGCTACTCTCTAAGGTGGTTAATATAACACCTTGATCAAACAATGAGCCTTTTGTAGCTTTCAACACATGGGCGGACCCAAGTGGAGCTAAGTGGGCATTTTCCCACAATGTTTTGGAACTAATTATAGTATAAGTGGATATCATTGTAATTATAGTAAAAGTAGACATCATTGTAGCTTGTCCCCTTGTGTCAATAATGTAGGCTGTCCTTATATTTTATAAGTCAGGTGGAAAAAGTACATGGGCCCATGAAATTTATATATCAAACTTCTAACAAAATAAATGACTTAAAAGAAATTATAATGAAGAAATAAAAATAAGTAAAATAAAAATACATAAGATATACTTTCTTTTTAGTTTGATTATTGTTATTTATTGAGGACTTGAGTATAATATTTTTTGGGTCATCTTCTTAATGAGCATTAAACAATCTTATACTTTTCTCAATCTATGCAAGATCCTTATTTTAATCACACATCAATTATATAATAACATAAAATAAAGATTATTAAAATCAGTATTGAACAAATTTATGTCTAAAGTAATAATAATTGACAACACAACAAATTTCAATAAGAATAAAAGTAACAACATAATTATTATATAGACATAAATATTAAGATTGTGAAGAAGATTAGAAAAACCAGAGAATTGGTGAAGAAAGGTTTTGATATTCATTACGATTTTCTTATTGATCAAAGAAGACGGAAAAACCTTTTTGTACGATCATTGCGCAAAGAGGAAACTAAACTAGAAAAGGGAAAACAATTTTAAAAATTAAAAGCTGCCTAATAAGAAAAACGAGTCATGAGAGAAAATAGCCCACAAACTACAAAGCACAACCCAAAATAGCTTGACTAGGTTTGGCCAAGTTCCTACAATCATGGCTAGGTTCCCTCGGCCACGATCCTAGATTGCTTCAGTCACGACATGAGCATGGCCTGGAGTGCCTCGGTCACAATGGGAGAATGTCGGTCAGAAAGGAAAAATCCTGGGCAATATTTTAACACTCTATCATGTTGGACGATGGATGTTAAGGAGTCCCAACTTGGAGAGAAAATCGTGAAAAGAAGGTGAATGAAGTGGCTTACTGAACACATCAGCAGTTGTTGAGAAGAAGAAATTGGTAGAAGGTGTACGAGGCTTTGTTTGATTTTTCTCTAACAACATGACAATTTATCTCTATGTGTCTCATGGAACACTAGGTTAAATGTTGGTTAATAAGGATTCTTACTTCATCTAGAAGGAAGATGAATAAGTGGTTTGAGTAACAATTAAAAAAAAAATCGGATACAAAAGATAATCGCAGAAATGGCTAAATTTAATAGATTAAAGACTATTTAATCAATTAACAAAAAGTTTGAGCTAATCGATTAACACAAGGCTAAACGATTAACCTTGTTGATTTTCTTGAAAATATTTTGTTCTTGATGCAACAAGAAAACAATGATTAATATGACCTAATATGCACTTAAGAAGTTCAATGAAAGTGACTAATAATGCAAATTCACCTATGCAATAATCTTGATATGAATGTAATCAAATATAACGAAATACGGTAATTGCGCGACACTAAAAGTGTAGGGAAAAAAATAAACTGACACGATCAATTTATCCTGGTTCGATTGCCAACCACTGCAATCTACATCCAGTCATTCCCTTATAATATGAGAGATTTTCTTTTACTAAGAAGAAATCAAATGTCTTTACAAACACTTCTTCCACCAAGATTCTCTTGGACCTAACTTCTAATGGATATCACACCACTCCTAAACAAGTATACCAAAAGAGACTTCTTATTGGACCTGACCTCAGCCTAGAATTTCATCTTAAATTCTTCTTTTCTTCCAATGTGATACCTCACACCCCAAGAGACGACTTTACAACTTGATCGGTAAAAATGTGTACAAAATTCTTTGCACTTATGAATTGCTAATCATACTGAGTGTAGGTCTTCTTGCGGCCTATACACTTGGCCAACCTTTCTGCTTGTAGAGCAGGGGTATAGTAGGATCTCTCCCAAAATTAACTCTACCATTTTGAGTGGAGGAGGAACTACCACTGTCCAAATTTCTTCATTACCCAAAATGGTGAAGAGAACTGTTAATACCAACAATGTGCTTCACTCTCTTTGGTCTCCTATTACTCATTTTGGCAGCTTAATTGATGGTTAATCGATTATGTTAATCGATTAACAGATTTGTGTTTAGGGTTTCAAAAGAGGGAAAATTCTAGATTAAATAATTTGGAAAAGAAATTGATGGAATATGTAATGTGAAGATGAAATTAGATAATGGCGTTTTCAATGTGAGAGAAACCACAGAGGATTTGAGGTTGGAGTAGATTCCTAGAAAAAAAATTAAAGTTCTAGGATTTGAAATGCATATATAATACTGTCAGTGGAACACTGTTTAATCGACTAAGTGTAGTGTTAATCGATTAACGAATTGAATTTTTTGCCCATATAATCAATTAAGGGTTAGTTAATCAATTACCATGATTTAAAAATGTTCCCATGTAATCGATTAAGGGTTGTTTAATCGATTAAGATACTTAAAAAGAAGTCCAATTAATCGATTAACTAATGGGATAATCCATTAATCACAGTTCTTTCATAGGATTTAACACATTTCAAACTTTTCTTAGGGAATTCTAAGATCTAACTAGACCAAACCTATCCTATACACTAATCAATCACATATAAGGATATTTAACCATATAAGAACATACAAAAGCAATTATGGCATGCATTCAAGCTAACAATACAGGGAATGAATAAATATAAAAAAGAAATCATTGAATTTTTAAAACAAACTTAGATACAATTAACAAATATATGATTCATCAAGAATTCCTAGTTCTCTTCTTAATATGAAGAAAGTATCTCCAGGTAGAGGCTTAGTGAACATATCGGCTAGTTTTTTTTTCAAGTTTCAACAAATTCAATTACAGAATCACCTTTTGAACATGATCACTTAAGAAATGATGCCTAATTTCTATATGCTAGGTGCGAGAATGCAGAACGAGATTCTTAGACAGATTAGTGACACTAGTATTATAAAATTTAATATGTATTTTAACAGGAAATAGACCAAAATATAAAAGTTGTTGCTTCATGCATAAAATTTGAGCACAACACACAATGGCGATAATGTATTATGCTTTGACGGTTGAAAGAGCAACATAATCTTCATTTTTACTACGCCATGATACTAGTGAACTACCTATTAGGTGACATGTACCAATAGTCCTCTTCCTATCCATTTTACATCCAGTAAAGTCGGAAATAGAGTAACCTACTAAGCTCAATGATGCATCTCTACGATACCATAATCCCATGCTTAAAGTTCATTTCAAATATTTCATGATTCATTTAATAACTGTGAGATGTGTCTCTTTATGATTAGCTTAATATCTAGCACACATGAAAACACTAAACATAATATCGGGTCTACTTGAAGTTAAGTAAAGTACATAATCAATCATACCACGATATTTAGTTACCTCAATAGATTTGCCTTTATCATTCTTATCAAGATAGCATGAAGTAGCCATTGGAGTGGAAGCTTGCGTTGATTTTTACATATCAAATCTTTTTAAAAGCTCTGCAATACTTTGTTTGATGAAAAAATATTCCAATGTCCATTTCCTTGATTTATAGCCGAAGAAAGAAAGTAAGCTCTCTCATTATAGACATTTCAAACTCACCTTTCATCAGCTTAGAAAAATTCTTACCCAAAACATCTTTAATATTACCGAATATAATATCATCAACATATATATGTACTAAGAGAATATCTTTTTCTGATTTGGTATTAACCTTTCCCCTTGCAAAGCCTTTTTCCAAAAGGAAAGAACTTAGCCTGTATATCAAGCTCTTTGAGCTTTCTTTAATCCATAAGCCTTTTTCAATTTGAAAACATGATTAGGAAATTGGTAGTTCTCAAAACTGGGAGGTTGATCCACATACATCTGTTCTTTATTAAATCCAATCAAGAATGCACTTTAACGTCCATTTTAAAAAGTTTGAAATGCATGATAGATGCAAAGGCTAAAAGCATTATACTAGCCTCTAAACTGGTTACGGAAGTATATGTCTCATCATAGTCAATACCTTCTTCTCGATTGTATCCTTTAGGTACTAATCTAGCTTGTTTCTAATGGTCAAGCCGGACTCATCAAGTATATTTCCGAACACCCATTTTGTGCCTATTATAGGTGATAATTGCCAAATATACCTATTTTTCAATCACTTTTTATGGCTCTGATCTTGGTTATCTTGATTATTCATGACCCAAATTACAACTTATAACTTCCTTTTCAAATGAAATATATATTGTAGATAATATCACCTTTTGTCTTTAGCCATTTTAATTCCATGGAATAAAATGCCTAACATCCTTACGAAAGAAGGATTAACCCAAATCTCAAGCAGACAAGCAACAAAATCCAACATAGAACAAAACTACACCAAATCTGTGAAGAAGATCTTGCTCCTGACATTGGCACGGTTTTGATGAAGACACCAACATCACAAAAAGAAGAAAGGATGAAGACCTATCAAGACTATCAAATACAAAGCTTCAAAGATTTAGAGTCTAAGTCTTTAGGTACTTCTATCCTTACAACTACTTTATTTACATAGTTAATAATGCTCAAAATTGTTTTCAAGAAAATCAGAAAAAATCTAAGTGTGAATAAAAATAATTTTCAAAAACAACATGTAACGGGTTACCATACTTGAGTAACAAGTTACATGAGTGAGAAAAGAGTTATCAATTCTCCAACAGCTATAAGTAATCCATTATTGACTTTGAAGGAACAGATTACCATTTTGAGAAAATAGGGTAATCGATTACTGAAAGAGCTGTAATCGATTACACTATGGCAATTTCACAACACTGCTGGACAGTAACGTTGAGTAATCGATTACTCAATTTCAGTAATCGATTACACTGTGTGAAATTCGAAATAGGTGTTAACATGATTGTTGGGTAATCGATTACCCACTTACAGTAATCGATTACTGAGAGCTGTTGTATCAGTTTTTAGATTTCAAAGTGAAAATGTTTCACTCCAAACTGATTTGTTTCATTCCAAACGAAACCTACACTTCCATAGAGGTGTTATGGTTGATTGGGAAGCCTATATAAAGGGATTAAAACACTCTCACAAAAAAAAACTCATATTACAAACTCTCATAAAGCTCTCACACTTTGAATTTTCTGCAATTTTCAAGCAACATACTCTCAAACTTTCTAAGTTATTTCAGAGTTGCTTCTAAGTGCATTTCAAACTTTTTCAAAGTAAAAGAGCATTATTATCTGTAGTATAAGAGTTGTTTTGGATTTCAAGTCTAGAATTGTTATATACACTTGTAAAGGCAATCCAAGCCATATTGTACATTCTTCACCTTTTCAAAGTTCACTTTCTTTCACAAGGGTGTGAAGAGAAAGGGGTTGAGTGACTTGGTATAGTGTTTAATATAATACCCTGAATTTACATTTCTTAAGATGTGATAACAGTCCTGAAGAATAGGGCATACTACCAGATTCTCGCTTGAGCGAGAGGGTCTCGCCTAGGCGAGATATGGCTCACTTGGGGAGTGCAAAACTGGGAGACACTGAAGGATTCTCGCCTAAGCGATATTTGGCTCACCTGGGCGAGGGAGAGGGGTGTGGAGACTGGAAGATCCTCGCTTGAGCGAAAGCGCCAGATCTGAGTTTTTAAAATCGGAGGGATTTTCTCGCTTGAGCGAGAAAAGGCTCGCTTGAGCAAGAAACCGACGCTGGAACTTTAAAATAGAAACCCTAAAACACATTTAGGGTTAGAACTTGAGAGAGAAGAGAGAATGAGGTAATTTTGAGAGCAAGGATTCGTGGGAATCAATTAGAAGCTTGAGAAGAGGTAAATATCTTGATTTTAACTCTCTTCCTCCATTTCAAACTTGTTTTGGGTGTATGGGATCTCTTCTCAAAATGTGAGAAACCATGGAAACTCTTCATTTGGAGTTGTGGTTCGTTTTATTTAGTTTCTCTCTTGTAAACTCTTGGTTTAGAGTTGGTATTCAACAAAATGGAAAGGGTTTTTGGGTTGATTCATGAAAACCCCAAAATCCCAAAATGAAAGTGTGGTTAAAGAGGAAAATGGGTGAAATAGTAGATGTAGAAGATGAGTATGTGTTCTAATGTAAAATAGAAGATGAATATGTATGTTTTTGTTGTTTAGAAATTCCTAATGAAAGTGGTTTTGGAAACATTGAAAATGTATGAATCTTTTTTATGGTTTAAGATGAACTATGAGTTGTTTATATGTTGCTGAGAATAAATTATCGACTTTTGTTGTTGTTTGGTGGGGATGAGGAAAGATCCTAAGGTTGGAGGCGGTGTCAGAGGAACTTGCAAAGTTACCAAGTACCAAACCCAACACTCACCAAGGTAAGGATAAGCATTTTATTCCGAGATATGAAATATGAGATGTACGATTATATGTTTAAGACTCGAAAGGAATAAGATGTGGGAAGTATCAAAGAAATTGAATGTCTTGCCCAAGTGGTATTGAATTGAATGTCTTGCCCAAGTGGTATTGAATTGAATGTCTTTCCCAAGTGCTATTGAATTGAATGTCTTGCCCAAGTGGCATTGAATTGAATGTCTTGCCCAAGTGGCATTGAATTGAATGTCTTGCCCAAGTGGTATTGAATTGAATGTCTTGCCCAAGTGGTATTGAATTTAATGTCTTGCCCAAGTGGTATTGAATTGAATGTCTTGCCCAAGTGGTATTGAATTAAATGTCTTGCCCAAGTGGTATTGAATTGAATGTCTTGCCCAAGTTGTATTGAATTGAATGTCTTGCCCAAGTGATATTGAATTGAATGTCTTGCCCAAGTGGTAGTGAATTGAATGTCTTGCCCTATGTGGTATTGTGAAAGTATGTGCAAGTGGGAAATGGCTATGAAAAACAAGAATTAAGAGGAGGGTAACAAGGTTTGACATTGAAGAATGTGAATGTAAGAATGGTCGGATGAGGTAGTAAGAAACAAAAATGACATATACCGATTATATGTTGAAAAGCTTAAATTGTTTATCTAACTCTGTTTATGATACAGATTATATCAAAATGGTTTTTATTGAATTAAATGACTTACTCCTTTGTATGTTTCTGTGTGTTGCCATTTGATAATCCCATTATAGGTAGGCGAATGTCTAAGGAACGACTTGATTAGGAGCCTTAGGAGCTTAGCAATCAAGATTTTATATTCGCAATCTTTTGTGTACTCTTTGGTTATATGTTGACTGTTATTTGTATTTATGGGTGTATTTGATATTGTAACCCTGAACCCAGTACATGCTGATACTCCTTAAAATTATGAATGTGCATTATGTTTTTCTGCATAAGAAGGTAGTTAAAGTATGAAACTAAGATTGTATGTCCAGGATCATAAATGACAAAAGGAACAGGGAAATTTAATTATAAAGGAATTTGATGTATGACATAATTGAGGAACTATGTGTAAATGAATTAAAATAAGGAAAAATTTTCAAGCGTAGAATTTGGGTCCTTACAATATGGTATCAGAGCATAGTTAATCCTACGACCTAAGATATGGCCTTACATGTTTCTTTGTATAACTTATGTGAATTGTTTGTTGATTATGTGATAACTGCTGATGTGAAAGATGATTGTTAAATTCCTTGCGGTAAGCGTCTGATTGTGAACTTATCGTTGGATGTCTTGTTGTAAGTTATTGATGAAGTGCTTGTTGAAAATTCCTTGTTGTGAATTTCGTGGAGGATTTCTTGTTGTAAAACCCTTGTTGAATTTTATGGTATGAACTCCTTGTTGAATTTCTGGTTGCGAGTCCCTTGTTGGGAATTATTTGTTGAAACTCCTACTTAAAGTTTCTAGTTGTGAACATCTTGTGGGAATTGTTTATGGGGAGTTTGTGGTTGTGATTTTCCGGATGGATTCCTTGGTGTGAGATTTATTTGTTGAGAGTTCCTAGTGTTGGATCTCTTGTTTGAGCTTTGGTCAACCTCTTGATGTGAATTTTCTTTTATCACTAAGATTAAGATAATTGAAGAGGAATGATTAAATTAGCTTTCTTGGATGTTTACTTATATGTCTCTATGGTTCTATTTGAACAAGATTAAGATAATAGTCGTCCAATGGGACATCTATATGAGGATGGAGGATTTTGTTTGCATCATGAGAGTATAAACTTTGAAAGAACTATATCCTATGCCTTGAAAATTGGATTTTTACTTGATTGATGATTTTTAATGATAAGAGGAATGTTTAGCTCTTGATAAAGATGGAATGATCTATAACATGAAAAATTCGTGCGTCATGCTATATGGTTTCCTACATGTTCCTATTTGAGATATGTTGTTAGTTATCTTGTCGTTCTTCAGGATTAAAACAAGTATGCATGGTGTGATGATTAACCGTTTATTAAGCTCGGTGGCTAGATTGACATTTTCATTATATGAAATGTAACCATGCAAAATTATAACTTGTAAAAGTCTGCTAGCATGTACTTGCCTGTTTTGCCTGGAAATGAACATGTACATCTTGAATCATTCCTGCACATGAGTTTCCTTGCAATGAGTGAAGGTTTAGAAAGTTAAATGTGAGATTGCAAGTACTAGTCAAATTGCAACATCTGTTTCTTGCCTGTGTTTCGATGAAGACAAAGCTGACTTGAAAAGCTTGAAGACTGGATGCATCAACATCCAACATGACCAAGACTCTGACTCTAGGAAGGTTTTAGTTTGCCAATGTAGTTTGCCAATGGACAGGCGAACGAACCAGGATAAAATTTCTTAATCTTCTTTCTCTTTCCCTTATCTTTTACTATTTCAAGCATATTAAGTATCTTGCATTCTTTAACTTGAAAGATTGAATATTTGTTCATAAAGATTAAGTCTTTGATATTTGTATAATTGCTGTGTGCTGTTTGTGATATCCTAGTGAGAAATTGCATGATTCTTGGATAGCTTGTTTACCGTGAAATCATTTTTTACATAGCTGCTGTTTCTGGTTTTTCTACTCCAGATAATCGATTATTTCAATTCTTTAATCGATTAAATCAGTTTCAATTAATCGATTGTATTTTCTGTTAATTGATTATTACTAAATATTTTTGTGATTCTTGATTCTCTGTGCATAAATTCGAAAAGCGGACATATTGACTGCTCACACCTATTCACCCCCCTCTAGGTGTTATACTCTGATTGACCAGTACCATAACAAGTGGTATCAGAGCTAGTACGTGAGTGCTAGCTTAACCGCTTCGATCGTTGATCCTTGGGAAATCAAACGATGGGCTCTACCAATCCTTTTGGCGGTGATGGTGCATCCATTAACCGTCCACTGATTTTCAGTGGCGAAGGGTATGCCTACTAGAAAGTGAGGATGAGAATCTTCATTGAAGCCATTGATATGGACATTTGGGATTCCGTTATGAATGGTCCTTACACACCACTATACTTAGTGGAAGGTGATACGAAAGACAAACCTAAGAGCATGTGGACTGATGATGAGAAACGAAAAGTGCAACACAATTTGAAAGCTAAAAACATCATCACGTCCGCACTATCTTATGATGAATTCTTTCGAGTCTCACAGTGTAATAGTGCCAAAGAAATGTGAGACACTTTACAAGTGACTCACGAAGGCACTAGCGAGGTCAAGCGCGCTAGATTGAATGCTTTAACTCATGAATATGAATTGTTTCACATGTTTCCAAATGAATCTATTGGTGATATGCAAAAGCGTTTTACTCATATTGTAAATCATCTAGTTGCCTTAGATAAGACTTTTTCGAAAGGAGAATTAACTAACAAAGTCTTAAGATGCCTTGATAGGAACTGGCAGCCAAAGGTGACTGCCATTATGGAGTCAAAGGATCTTGATTCGACGACGTTAGCAACTCTTTTCGGCAAGCTCCAAGAACATGAGATGGAGCTTGGTCACCTGACCTTACACTAAGAATCAGACAAGCGTAAAAAGGGAATATCACTGAAAGCATCCACTTCTCAGGACCAAGAAGACAAGGATGATGATGAGACTGATTCAGAAATCGACACTGAAACCATGACGCTTCTAGTACGAAAATTCAACAAATTTCTAATGAAGAGGGGAAGATCAAATAGGTTTCAAAAGAAAGATACTCACAACTCAACCTTCAAACACAAGAACTCAAAGGAAAAGTTCACGTGTCATGAATTCGGCAAAGCTGAACATATGAAGTATCAATGCCTAGTTTATCTAAAGAAAGTCGATGGCGAGAAGAAGATCTCTCGGGACTTCAAGTCCAAGAAAGCATACATAGTTTGGGATGTCCCTGAAGAGATTTCAACAACAAGCACCTCTGAAGAAGAGGAAACCTCAAAGATCTGCCTAATGGTGAAGAACCATGAAGCTAGTACTTCTACTAAGGATAACGAACTGGATGAGGTAAATTCCTACGATTCTAGTTCCTGTTCTAGCTCAAGTAACTTACCAACATATGATGAACTGTATAATGCTTTGTTGAACTGCATGAAGAACTTAAGAAAGTGGCTAAAGTAAATGTAGATCGCAAGAGAATTATTTTATTGCATGAGAAGAAAATTGCTTGCATGCAAAAAGAAATAGATGAACTTAAGCTTGAAAATGAAACTCTTGATCTCATTTACTCTAGTGCTTCATGTATGTGTTCTACTAAAGTTATTGAGACTCCTGTATGTGAAACTTGTTGTGAACTGAAATTGGAAAATGACGAACTGATAAACAAAATAACAAAGTTCACACACAACAGTCAGAATCTTAACAAATAACTTGCTTCGTCAAAGAATATAGGAAATAGAACCGGTCTTGGGTTCAAACATAAAAGCAAAAAGAGACCTTTTATAAAGCATGTAGCTAATAAATCTCATGTTATTAATCATAAACTGCCTACTTGTGTCTATTGTGGTGTTCATGGTCACACATCTGGCTCTTGCTATATTAAACGACATGGAGTGCCAAGTGGCAAGTATGTGTGGGTAGCCAAATGTGCACTAGGTTCTGTTACTAACAAGAAAGGACCCAATATAACTTGGGTACCTAAAAGTAAGTAATGTGTGCCTTGCAGGTATGTCTACGAACACTCGGACAACACTGGTATCTCACAGTGGGTGTTCCAGACATATGACGGGTGATAAGTCCAAATTCTTGGATCTTACACTCCGAGACAAGGGCTACGTCACTTACGGAGACAATAATAAAGGAAAGATCCTTGGAATCGGAAGAGTAGGAAATGTTTCTCAGGCAATTGTAGAAAACATGCTTTATGTTGAAGGCCTGGAGCACAACCTACTCAGTATCAGTCAATTATGCGATATAGGTAACAAGGTATCTTTCGATTCTGACTTTTGTATTATTCGTGATGGCGTAGATGAAAATGTTAAGTTCTTCGGTCACCGAACTAACAATATCTATATGGTTAATCTGGACAATATCACTTCTCTATTTTGAAAATGTCTTATTTGAAATGAGAATGATATCTGGACCTGGCATAGAAGGTTAGCACATATCCATCTACGACATGTAGAAAAGATAGTGTCAAAAGAGCTCGTTGTAGGACTGCCAAAACTAAATTTTAAAACTAAGGATATTTGGTACACCTGTCAAAGGTGTAAGTAAACGAAAAATTCTTTTTCATCTAAAAATGTGATATCCACTACAAGGCCATTAGAATTACTTCATATGGAATTGTTTGGACCCTCACAAATAATGAGTTTTGGAGGCAGTCATTATGCTCTAGTGGTAGTTGACGACTTTTCTCGGTTTACATGGACTTTGTTCTTATCTTTGAAAAGTGATACTTTTAAAACTTTTAAATTGCTTGCCAGGAAATTGCAAAATCAATTTAACCATAAGATAGTGTTTATTCGAAGTGATTATGGTGGTGAGTTTGAGAATCACCACTTCACCAAGTTTTGCGATAAACATGGCATACACCATCAATTTTCTTCTCCTCGCACCCCTCAACAAAATGGAGTTGTTGAGAGGTAAAATCATGTCTTAGAGGAGTTAGCTCGTGCCATGCTGAATGACAGCAAAGTGCCCAAATATTTCTGGGCTGACACAGTACATACAACTTGCTATGTGATTAATCGTGTATTGATAAGACCTTCACTTTCGAAAACTCCTTACGAACTTTTAAAAGGTCGTAAGCCGAACATTTCACATATGCATGTTTTTGTATGTAAATGTTTCATTTTAAACAATGGAAAAGAACTTTTGGATAAGTTCGATTCAAAAGAAGATGAAGGCATCTTTCTCGGTTATTCACCAAGTAGCAAAGCTTTTAGAGTTTATAATAAACGTGCAATGCATGTTGAAGAATCTGTACACGTGCAATTTGATGAATCTTCTCCAAAAGAGAAGAGAAAGGATATTGCTGAAAATGTTTCAGGTACACAAGAGGAACCATGTTTAAGTGAATCAGAACCTGAAAGTCCTACTCAAGAAAATCAAGAATTCTGATCTTCCAAGACCTTGGAAAACAAAGAAAGATCATCCCATTGATAACGTCATAGGTGACATATCTTTGGGAGTGGTAACCCGAAGATCACTAAATAATATTTGTCATTTTGTTGCATTTGTTTTTTCAAATTGAGCCAAAGAATGTTAATGAAGCCCTAGAAGACGAGCACTGGGGTTTAGCTATGCAAGAAGAGCTAAACCAGTTCGAACGCAACAATGTCTGGGATTTTGTCCCGACACCTAAAGATCATTGGATCATAGGCACTAGATGGGTCTTCCGTAACAAACTAGATGAATATGGGTTAATTATTAGAAACAGAGCCTATTTGAGTGCAAAAGGTTATAATCAAGAAGAATGTATTGATTATGACGAAACCTACGCCCCTTTTGCTCGGTTGGAAGCCATTCGCACGATGTTGTCCTTTGCATCTATAATGAAATTTAAGATGTTTCAAATGGATGTGAAAAGTGCCTTCTTGAATGGTTACATTCAAGAAGAAGTTTATGTAAAACAACCTCCTGGATTTGAAAACTACAAATTCCCAAACCATGTGTTTAAACTCAAAAAGGCATTGTATGGCCTTAAACAAGCTCCTAGAGCTTGGTATGATAGGTTGAGCTCATTCCTATTGGAGAAGGGATTTGTAAGAGGAAAGGTTGATACGACACTTTTCATATCCAAATCTGAAAACAATATTCTATTAGTACAAATTTATGTTGACGACATAATATTTGGTGCTACTAATGACTCTCTATGTAAGGAATTTTCAGATCTTATGAAAGGCGAGTTCGAGATGTCGATGATGGGAGAATTAATGTTCTTCCTAGGGCTGCAAATTAAGCAAATGACAAATGGGATATTCGTTCACCAAGCCAAATATTGTAAGGAGCTATTGAAGAGATTTGATATGGACAAAGCAAAAGAAGCTTCAACTCCTATGGCATCCTCATGCTATCTTGACAAAGACGAGAAAGGAAAAGCAATTGAGGTAACTAAGTATTGAGTCATTATAGGATCTTTACTATACTTAACTATTAGTCGCCCTGATATTATGTTCAGTGTGTGTATGTGTGCTAGATATCAGGCTGTTCCTAAAGAATCACATTTTGTGAAGAAGATCTTGCTCCTGACCTTGGCACAGTTTTGATGAAGACACCAATATCACAAAAATAAGAAAGGAAGAAGACCGACAAAGACTATCGAAGATTTAGAGTCTAAGTCTTTAGGTACTTCTATCCTTACAACTCCTTTAATTACTTAGTTAATAATGCTCAAAATTGTTTTCAAGAAAATCAGGAAAAACTAAGTGTGAATAAAAATAATTTTCAAAAACAACATGTAACGGGTTACCACACTTGAGTAACAAGTTACACGAGTGAGAAAAGAGTTTTCAAACCTCTAATAACTAAGAGTAATCCATTACAGACTTTGGAGTAACAGATTACCATTTTTAGAAAACAGGGTAATCGATTACTCAAAGTAGTGTAATCGATTACACAAAGGCAAATTCACAAAGCTGTCAAACAGTGTTGTTGAGTAATCGGTTACTCAAATCCAGTAATCGATTACACTGTGTGAATTTTCAAAAAGCTGTTAACAGGATTGTTGGGTAATCGATTACCCATTTGCACTAATCGATTACTGAGAGCTGTTGCATTAGTTTTTCAGATTTCAAGTGAAAGGGTTTCACTCCAAACTGATTGCTTTTCATTCCAAACGAAACCTACTCATGCCTAAGGTTATTATGGTTGATTGGAAGCCTATATAAAGGCATTGAAACACTCTCACAACATACAACAATATACAACAACTCAGATAACAAACTTTTACTTGAAACTCTCAAAAGCTCTCACACTTTCTGATTTTACTTACACTTTTCAAGCAACCTACTCTTAAACTTTCAAAGTTATTTTGAAGTTGCTTCTAAGTGTTTTTCATATTGTTGAAGAGCATTATTATCTCAAGTATACGAGTTGTTATTGGATTGCAAGTTATAGAAATTGTCATATACACTTGAAAGGCAATCCAAGCCAAATTGCACATTCTTCACTTTCGAAAAGTTTACTTTCTTTCACAAGGGTGTGAAGAGAAAGCGTGAGTGACTTGGTATAGTGTTTACCAAGGGTGTAACTTGGTATAGTGTTTACCAAGGGTGTTACTTGGAATAGAGTTTTCCAAGGGGATTAGATATAAGTGAGTGTGTAAGGTACAAGGAGATCTCGGGGTGAGATATTTGTAATTGCAACTCATTATATTTAATAAAGGAATCTCTTGCGAGTCAAGAGTACTAGACGTAGCCTTCGGTGGACAATAAGGTGAACCAGTATAAAACACCTGCGTACTCTCTTTCCCTTCTCTTTGTTATTTACTTATCCTTCCTAAGTCAATATTTTTCTGCATATTATTTCCGCTGCACGTTAACTTTGATATTGCAGAAAAATTGGCCATACTTATTGCAACAACTAATTCACCCCCCTCTCAGTTGCAATCGCATTTCTCTGCTGTAAAACGCAGTATGAAATATCTGAAAGGAACTATAAATACGAGATTGTGGTATTCGCGGGATGCCGCAATGTCTCTGATAGGGTACTCCGATGCCGACTTTGCTAGATGCAAGTTGGATCGTAAGAGTACAAGTTAAACATGCCACTTGATTGGTAATTCACTTGTGTCGTGGCATAGTAAAAAGCAAGCATGTGTTGCTTTATCCACCACCGAAGCAGAATATATTGCTGTGGGGGTGTGTTGCGCTCAAATCCTCTGGATGAAGCAACAACTTTTAGACTACGGTCTAAAGCTTGATCGAATTCCCATCAAGTGTGATAATACTAGTGCATCAACCTATCAAAGAATTCCGTCTTGCATTCACGAACAAAGCATATAGAAATTAGACATCATTTTCTTCTAGATCATGTGCGAAAAGGTGATTGTGTGATTGAATTTTTTGAAACTTCCAAACAATTAGCCGATATTTTCACCAAAACCCTGCCAAGGGATACATTCTATACTCTACAAAGAGAGTTAGGAATCCTTGATGAAAGTTATCTAAATTAATTTGTTTTGGTTGTCTTTTAGAAACCTACACCTTGCATGATATCAATATGTGATTATGTGAATTATATTGCTGTGAATGAAAAAGCTCTTATTATGTACTGATTTTCATGTATGTTTAAATAAATGTGTAATTTCTTAACTGAGAAGTCATCCAAGTTTATAGAGTGTCTAGTTGCCACACTGTGTCACACACAAAATGCTGAAAATGTCAAAATTCTGTCTAAATAATCGATTAAGGCGAATTTAATCGATTACCTAGGCCCAAACTTATTTTTGAAAAGTCTTTGTTTATGAAAATAATCGATTAAAGTCTATGCTTAATCGATTACCTGGGCTTCAAATTTCAAATGTTTTGAAAATATAAATATCGTTAATCGATTAAACAATCCATTTAATCGATTATCGACGATAGTATATATGACACATAAGGCATTTTGAACCGTCACTGTTCATTCCTCATTCGTGAATCCGTGTCTCTGACCTCTTTTCTCTTGTACCCCTGTTTGAACACTCTAACGTAAGTCTCCTTTTCACTTGGTCTCATTTTTTTTACATTGTCTGCTTAGATCATAAGCACCTGTTTCACATCTAAACCCTAACCTAAACCCCATCTTCCACACTCATGGCTGAACATCGACCCAAAAGAATGAAAACCATTGCAATTCGTCCGCATCGTACATTTGAAACAGGAGGCCCTTCATCTGCAACTCCAGGCAGAACCACTAAGAAAAAGGGATCCTTTCTTCGCCCCTGAATTACAAGCATCAAGGCTGACTCGTTTTCATGGCAGAAAACTAGCATATGTTCGTTATGCCGACATGCCATGGTTAGTGGAGCAAGGTCTCCAGTTTCGTCATGAGCTGGAAGTTCAAGGAACCAATACCTTCATTGCATTGCACGATCATGTTTGAGAGACACTGTCTTTGTAACACCAGGAGGTCTAACAAAGGTTGGAGCTCTTATTGTCGAAAACCGTCTTCTGCATTATGTAATAGCTTATATGTTGGTTCAGCGAAACACAAATCATGCACAGCCTACAACAAATGATTTGAAAATGATCTTTGCCATCAAGCAAGGAATTCTAGTCAATTGGCCTGTAGAAATTCTGAGAGTTATGTCCGGGATTGCAACCTCATCTTCCAGATTACTTGCCTACGAAATCTTCATCTCAAGAATTATTGATCATATGGAGATCGATACCTCGGATGTTGAAATCAAACTAACCAACACGCATGACCATCAACTGGGTGAGTATTTGATTCACAAGATGGACATCTACAACATCAGTGGAACATGGATGTATCAGGAAGATTATAGGACTACTGTTGACTTGGACCTCTCAGATGAAGAAACCCCGGCTAAACAACAGGAGCAACCTACAACACTATCTGAGGCTCCTGAAGCATCTCAAGCTCCTCCATTTGGTTTAGCTCATTTGGACGCATTGGAGCAACGCCTGAATCTGAGAGTATATGCTGGACTTCGAGCACTGAATGGCAATTTGGAATCAGGGTTGATGAACTTATACGACAGGGGTGCTGTTGACATCCGAAGGGAAAATGACCATACTAGGGGAGAGATTGACAGGATTGTTTTCATACTGCAGACTATGTCTAGTGGCTCTATCCCTCCTCCTTCCAACAAACCTAGTTAGAGTCTGTCTAAGCTAGTTAACCTGTCTAGGTTGGAGTTGTGTTAGATATGTGTCTGTTGTGTCATGCTGCCTATCATTTTCTTTTGCATCATATGTACTACTGCTGCTTATACTATTTTGTTGTTCTTGATATAACTCTATGACTGCTTACTTTTACTACTGTTGTTATTCTACTTTTGCTATGACTTGCGTTACGTGACACTTATGGTGGATTTGTTAGGTTATATCTATATGTGTTGCATAACATTGTGCTATTATTGTTGTTTAGCACAAATATTGCAGAAAATTCTCCATTATTTTATGTTATTGTGGATAATTGATTAACTGCTGTCCTTAATCAATTTTTTACACATAGACACTATGCATCTGTTTTAAAACTGTATATATCTTTAAACTCTTATCTTTCCTACCTTTGGCAAAACGGTCCGGTTAATGACCTTTTTGTTCATTCCAAAAGGGGGAGAAAGGTTGGTTGTTGTTATTCTGATATGTATTGTATGCTAAACTAATGCTTCCACAACTCAAAAAGAAAGGGGGAGTTCTTGAATACTCACATACCCAACTCTCCTCATGCACAGAATGAGGGGGAAATTAAGTTGAGGGGGAGCTGTGCAAGATTTTGACTACTCTGATCGCTGCAATCATAACATCAGTCCATCATCAAGCTGTTTCCAAGCTCAACTATTTTCAAGGTTTGTCATAATCAAAAAGGGGGAGATTGAGATTGCAAGTACTAGTCAAATTGCAACATCTGTTTCTTGCCTGTGTTTCGATGAAGACAAAGCCGACCTGAAAAGCTTGAAGACTGGACACATCAACATCCAACATGACCAAGACTCTGACTCTAGGAAGGTTTTAGTTTTTCTTGAAGTCCTAAGATGCTTGCTTAGCTTTGAGTCTAGGTTAGGTAACCCAAAATGATGATCGTCTCACTCGCTCGTAAGATTGCCTAAAAATCCTTTTTGAGAGTCATCATTCTTCCTTTTAGTAGGTTGCATCAAAATTATATTTTCTATGAAAATCATGCATCATACTAAGTACCTATCTATTTTGGAGGGTTACCTCTTAACCAAGAAAACTTATAGTTTTTCTTATAATTGATGCTAACAGTGATATAATTGATTATCTGACTACACAGACCCGTTAATCGATTAAGAGTTATTTTAATCGATTAATTGGAGTTCCAGTAACGATGGTTTTTGATTCTTGGCAGTTATAATCAATTATGTTTTCTGTTAATCGATTATGTTCAACAGATATGTACTATTTTTGAAAACCATTAATCGATTAAGAGGTCATTTAATCGATTAAACCTGTTGAAACCAGAAAACTATAAATGACCAAGCTTCTCTCACAATTTGAACAACTTACAAACTTTTCATAATTTTCATAACTTGATTTTGAGCTTACATTTTCGAAATCCGAAATTCTTTGTGAGATAACTCTTAATCAATTAACGGGTCTGTGCAGTCATAATTTTCATAACTTGTGTAGGCCAAAGAACTCTTCTTTAAGAGTTTCTTGTAAAAAGCTTGTTTCTTGTACTTTTGATTGTAAATCTCTATGGTTTAGAGAAAGTTGTAATATCGGCTAGCTGCGGTTGATTGGATATAGTCTTCATTGAGTATCTTGTTTGGCGTATCGAGTAGCAAGATTGGCAACCGTTTGTGAACGGAGGGAAGTCAAGGCTTGGAGATATAGGGTTCGCATAACAAGTAGGAAAGGCTGAATTTGGAAGTGTGTGTGTAAAGAACATTTTCAAATATAGTGAAGCAAATCTCCTAAGATCAGAAGGGGAGGCCTGGATGTAGTTTGCCAGTGGACAGGCGAACGAACTAGGATAAAGTTTTTTGATCTTCTTTCTCTTTCCCTTATCTTTTACTATTTCAAGCATATTAAGTATCTTGCATTCTTTAACTTGAAAGATTGAATTTTTGTTCATAAAGATTGAGTCTTTGATATCTGTATAATTGTTGTGTGCTGTTTGTGATATCCTATTGAGAAATTGCATGATTCTAGGATAGCTTGTTTACCTTGAAATCATTTTTAACATAGCTATTGTTTCTGGTTTTTCTGCTCCAGATAATCGATTATTTTAATTCTTTAATCCATTAAATTAGTTTCAATTAATCGATTGTATTTTTTGTTAATCGATTATTACTGAATATTTATGTGATTCTTGATTCTCTGCGCATAAATTCGAAAAGCGGACATATTGACCGCTCACACCTATTCACCCCCCTCTAGGTGTAATACTCTGATTGACCGGTACCCTAACAAGATGAAATGAGGAAATTGTGTGTAACATGTTCTGTATGACAATGGTGAAATATCTCTTTGAGATTAATTGCTAATGCTTGGTAAATGGTTCCTTGATTTATGAATTCTGGAAATAGTATGTTAACTATTTTGGTAATAACGTGAAGAGTAATTTAAAATATTTCTATGAACACGTACATGATGTATGTTTCATTGAATGTTGACTGTGAATTATTGGCTTTTAGAAATATTATGCTAACAAGGAGAATGTAAAGAAATGTACCCTGTGTGTTTGAAAGAGACTAAGTTTTGTGTCTTTATTTCTATGAGTTTCTTAAAGTCAATGTTACAATGCTTGCATAGGTTTTGGAATATTTTTGCTGAAAAGTGAACTCTTTGTTCAAAGTAATAATTGAAGTGAGTGAATTATTTAAATATCGTTGTGATGAGTGTGTTTGCATAAATGTGGAATTTTCTTTTGTGCTTATACTTGAAGTGATTCTCTAAACCTTTGGAAACTAAAAGCGAGTCGGTAGGAAAAACAAAATCAGCATAATACTATTAAGGTGATAAATTTTCATTATGCTAGTGACTCTTGTATGTGCATAAGTTTAAGTTTTAATGCTGAATGTTGACATTGTGTGTTTTAGTTTTAGTGAGTCATCGCTAAACTAATCTTACTTTCACCCTATTTGTAGGCGGGGGTAAATGGAATGGAAAAGTTATTTTTGATTCTTGTACTTGAAACTTTTGGTCTATGATGATTGACCATTTGTAATTGAATATTTGCAATGCACGATATAATGGTAATGAACACAAGATAACTACTTTGATAGTGTGCTTACAAAACTTGTTTCTGTTTCATGTGCGTTAGTAATTGTTATGCATGATTGCCATGTTATGGTATAAGTAACTTTCTGTAAATGGATTGTGGAAACTATCTTGTCCTGAATGGAATGTAACTCCAGAACTAACTAGCAATTTGAAAATTGTGATTTGGACGTTCAATGTCGCTTGAGAAAAAGGGTTTTTACGTTATTTTGAAATGGTTATGAAAACCTTGATTTCACGAAGTGATTGTCATGAATCTTACATCTAATCTATTTTCGAAAATCCTTTTAGGTGAAGTGTATAATTTGGCTAAGCATTAACTTAGTTCCCTGTTGAATATCCAAAAGTTTAGCAACTGCATCTTGTACGAATGTGAGGTTGTTAAAAAGTTTGTGAAGTAATTCTGACTATGTGTTTCTAGACATGATGTAGAATTGAATGCGAAATGTATGTCTGCCATTATAGTTTGAGTATCCGTATAACAATTATGTTATTGATTTGAATCTTTGTAAATTTGCAATGATCAAGGGTAACGAAGCATGTGATTTGAGTGGACATATGGTCTTGTACGCCTAGTTGAGATTATGAACTAGCAAATCTTCTTCTAACGCATTCGTTTGTGGTAGAAATGTTGATTGAATTGGATAATGACTTGGTGATTTTATTCTGTACTTGAAAAGACTCCAGAAATCTTGTTTGTCTAAATGCTACTTGTTGAATGACTACCATGTTTCTGTGTTGTAGCGAGTACGAGTTGAAATGCTAGTGAGAATTTTTAAGTAAATTGTGGCTAATTTTCATGTGTGAAATGAAATGACGCTGTTTCCATCGAGTGAATGTCGATCTAGTTATTGCATTTTGGGATGCAAACTAGTGCATCTTGGTAAATGATGGGTATAGAGTCCCACTTCCGATTGGTTTCGAAATTGTTGTTGCGATTCTGACCGTATATGTTGATCGTTTTGAACGATGGTTGTAGTGATAGATCAGGGAGATCTATTGTGACTAAGGAATACTTGAGAATCTTTATTCCAGTTGTGATAATTTTATCTTAGTTGTCCTGATGTTTAGCTTTGGTATTTGGGCTCAAAAATGGTTAGTCCATGAATTGACTATGTGGTATCACTGTTACGTGGTATGTACCCTTGTTTGTCGTTTAAGTGATCTTAATTGTTTAGATAGTTAGATTTAAGTTTGGTTAATTATACCTTATGCCTAATGTCTAGACGATGATAGTATCTTCCTGAGAGTAACCTAATAAATTTACGGAGACGAAATTTCTTTGAGAGAGGGAGGATTTTAACATCCTGAATTTACATTTCTTAAGATGTGGTAACAGTCCTGAAGAATAGGGACACTGCCAGATTCTCGCTTGAGCGAGAGGGTCTTGCCTAGGCGAGAGATGGCTCACTTGGGGAATGGAAAACTGGGAGATACTAAAGGATTCTCGCCTAAGCGAGATTTGGCTCGCATAGGCGAGGGAGATGGGTGTGGAGATTGGAAGATCCTCGCTTGAGCGAGAGCACTAGATCTGAGTTTTTAAAATGGGCGGTATTTTCTCGCTTGAGCGAGAAAAGGCTCGCTTGAGCGAGAACCCGACGCTGGAACTTTAAAATAGAAACCCTCAAACACATTTAGGGTTAGAACTTGAGAGAGAAGAGAGAAGGAGGTGATTTTGAAAGCAAGGATTCGTGTGAATCAATTAGAAGCTTGAGAAGAGGTAAATATCTTGATTCTAACTCTCTTCCTCCCTTTCAAACTTGTTTTGGGTGTATGTGATCTCTTCTAAAAATGTGAGAAACCATGGAATCTCTTCCTTTGGAGCTGTGGTATGTTTTATTTAGTTTCTCTCTTGTACACTCTTGGTTTAGAGTTGGTATTCAACAAAATGGAAAGGGTTTGTGGGTTTATTCATGAAAACCCCGAAACCCCAAAATGAAAGTGTGGTAAAAGAGGAAAATGGATGAAGTAGTAGATGTAGAAGATGAGTATGTGTTCTAATGTAAAATAGAAGATGAATATATATGTTTTTGATGTTTGGAAATTCCTAATGAAAGTGGTTTTGGAAACATTGAAAATGTATGAATCTTTTGCATGGTTAAAGATGAACTATGAGTTGTTTATATGTTGCTGAGAATAAATTACTGACTTTTGTTGTTGTTTGGTGGGGATGAGGAAAGATCCTAAGGTTGGAGGCGGTGTCGGAGGAACTTGCAAAGTTACCAAGGACCAAACCCAACACTCACCAATGTAAGGATAAGCATTTTATTCCGAGATATGAAATATGAGATGTACGATTATACGTGGATTACTCGAAAGGAATAAGATGTGGGAAGTATCAAAGAAATTGAATGTCTTGCCCAAATGGTATTGAATTGAATGTCTTGCCCAAGTGGTATTGAATTGAATGTCTTGCCCAAGTTCTATTGAATTGAATGTCTTGCCCAAGTGGTATTGAATTGAATGTCTTGCCCAAGTGGTATTGAATTGAATGTCTTGCCCAAGTGGTATTGAATTGAATGTCTTGCCCAAGTGGTATTGAATTGAATTCTTGCCCAAGTGGTATTGAATTGAATGTCTTGCCCAAGTGGTAGTGAATTGAATGTCTTGCCCAAGTGGTAGTGAATTGAATGTCTTGCCCTATGTGGTATTGTGAAAGTATGTGCAAGTGGGAAATGGCTATGAAAAATAGGAATGAAGAGGAAGAAAGTGTGTATGTCAAGAGGAACACTTTGGAAAGCTCTCTTTTTGTGTCATGGTTTTGATGAGGACAACTTGTGCGTATAAAAGCTTGAAGATCATCAACAAATCAACGTGCTTAAGTCTTCTGATTGGTACTTAGCTTAGACTAGAGTTTTAGTTTGAGTTGAGTCTAAGGCTTAAGTCACCTAATACATGTCTCATATGCATAAATCTTTTAAATCATTTTCATCTTGAGATTTGTCATGCATAATATGTTCATGCATCACATAAATACATGTATATGTGCATTCTAGGCATAAACTAAGTGTTAAACATGTATGAATTAAAGTGCATAACGTATTTGAGTTTTTACACATGAAAATATGCTGTTAATCGATTAAGGCATAGGTTAATCGATTAACCTAACTGTTTGCACAATTTAATCGATTAAGGCTGTCGTTAATCGATTAACTGGGCTACAAATTTAATTCTTTATAAACTGCGTTTTTCAGAATTGATCTCATAAGTTGCATGTTGAATTTTTAGAGAGTTAGAGCATTTTTCGTGTTAATTGTTGCATCTAATTGTAGATGCATTTGTGAGTTTAGAAAAGAGAGAATTCTATGCTTTAGGATTGAGTGCATTACATGATATACTTCTCATCTTTTCATATCACATGTTCATGCATATTATTGATGTTTCTTGATTAGATGTTTACATACTATGCATTCTGTTTTCAAACTAATATATTGTCATATTGCATGAGTTTGTATTAGGTGATTAGAGTAAAGTGTTGTCTTGTTAGATATAAGCCTTGTAATAGCTTAAGTTTACTCTATTCCGTTTTGATTGAAAAATTGTTGTAACATTGGGAATCTCGAGGTGTCGTATCGCCGAAGAGATTGAGTGTATCTTCATTGAGTGTTAGACTTAGGGATAAGGAAAGAACAGAGGTTCTTGGCTGGGGCTACGCCGAAAGAAAGGTTTTCTTTGTCGGTAGGAAGGGAGTCAAACCATAGAATAGGATCTTTATTATCTTGTAAGTGTCTAAGTGTTGTAATTGGATGATGTGTATGTAATAACATTGATTCAATTATAGTGAAGAAAAATCTCCCAAATCAGCCGGGAGGCATGGAAGTAGTTTGCGGTGGACAAGCAAACGAACCAGGATAAAATTCGTGTTGCAGGATTTTTCTATCCCTCTCTCTTTATTGCATTTAATCGATTAACTAGTATAGTGGATTTAATAGCTAATATGTTTATGTGCTATACTATTAATACTCTGATAAATTTGTAAGCTCTGTTAATTCGTTTTGTTATCGATTAATTGTCGTGCAATTAATCGTATCTGCCTAAGCTTACTGTCTCTGATTAATCGATTAAGTCAAGTTTGTTAATCGATTAAGTCGATTGTGTTGATTGTGTTAACCGATTACCCTGTTCTATTAATCGATTATTTAGGTGTATTTCAGCATTAAGTGTTGTTTTTCGAAAAGCGGATATTCTAACCGCTACACCTATTCAACCCCCCCTTCTAGGTGTATTGTAACCACTGATACCTAACATATGTCAGACGTCGAATTCTGATATACGGAAACAAAGTTATGCTAAAAATAGATTTTCAACTGTTCACTTGTCACCGCCAACTTGCATCTCACAAACTATATCTCGGAAAGTGATTCTGCTTTCTCTGGTTTTAAAAATGGATAGAACAAATTTTTATACCCAAAATGCTTATGTTAGACGTCCAATTATGATATACGGAAACAAAGTTATGTTATAAATGGATTTTCAACTGTTCACTTGTCACCGCCAACTTGCATCTCACAAACTATATCTCGGAAAGTGATTCTGCTTTCTCTAGTTTTCAAAATGGATAGAACTAATTTTTCTACCCCAAATGCATATTTCAGACATCGAATTCTGATATACGGAAACAAAGTTATGCTCAAAATAGATTTTCAACTATTCACTTGTCAACACCAACTTGCAACTCAAAAACTATAGCTCGGAAAGTGATTCTGCTTTCTCTGGTTTTCAAAATGGATAGAACTAATTTTTCTACCCCAAATGCATATGTCAGACGTCGAATTCTGATATACGGAAACAAAGTTATGCTAAAAATAGATTTTCAACTTTTCACTTGTCACCGCCAAGTTGCATCTCACAAACTATAGCCCGGAAAGTGATTCTGCATTCTCTGGTTTTCAAAATGGATAGAACTAATTTTTCAACCCCAAATGCATATGTCAGACGTCGAATTCTGATATACGGAAACAAAGTTATGCTCAAAATAGATTTTCAACTGTTCACTTGTCACCGCCAACTTGCATCTTACAAACTACAGCTAATAAAGTGATTCTGCATTCTACGGTTTTCAAAGTGGATAGAACTAATTTTTCTACCCCAAATGCATATGTCAGACGTCGAATTCTGATATACGGAAACAAAGTTATGCTAAAAATAGATTTTCAACTAAAGAAAGAAGCAAGAGAATCAACCAACAAAGGCAAGAACAACAAAGATCGCTTCACTTGCCATGAGTGTGGACAAGCCGGACATATGAGATTTCAATATCCTACCTATCTGAAAAAGGTTGATTCAGAGAAGAGCACTCCCAGGGAATTCAAGTCCAAGAAAGCTTATATTGTATGGGATGTACCTGAGGAGGAAACAACATCAAGCACCTCTAGTGAGGAGGAGTCAGCGAAGCTGTGTCTGATGGTTAGATCTGACAACGATGGGAACTCAGACTCACACGAGGATAATAATGAGGTATATTCTGACACCTCATCCACTTCGGATGACTTACCCTCTTATGATGTTTTATATAATGCTTATGTTGAGTTACATGAGGAACTAAAGAAATTGGCTAGAATAAACATTGATAAGAAAAAGGAAATCCTTAGAAATGAAAAGAAAATAAGCCAATTACAAAAAGAATTAGATGAATTAAAATTAGAAAATGAAACTTTAGATCTCATCTATTCTTGCAGCACATGTAACTGCTCTGCTAATAATTTATGTCAAAAACCTGTATGTGAGACTTGCGAGATTTTGCAAGAAGACAATTTTAAACTAAAAGAAAAACTCGAACGTCTCACAAACAGTAAAAAGCAATTAGACACTCTGCTTAGTCAAGCAAGAAACGTTGGTGATCGTACTGGTCTAGGTTATACTCGCTCGGCTAAGAATAAAAGACCATATAGAAAACCTGTAGCTCATACTAAAAATAAAAATCACAAGCATTCACCTACATGTTTTTATTGTAATACATATGGTCATACTTCTTATTCATGTTATATTAGAAAGTATGGTATACATAGCGGAGTTTATGTATGGATAAAGAAGGGAGATAACTCCCTAATCACTAACAGAAAAGGACCCAACATAAATTGGGTACCTGAGAAAAACAGGTGATCTGTTTTGCAGGTATGTCTTCGAACACAAGGAAAAAAATGGTATTTAGATAGTGGATGTTCGAGACATATGACAGGTGACAGATCAAATTTCCTGGATCTATCACTTAAAGGAAAAGGATACGTCACGTACGGAGACAACAACAAGGGAAAGATACTTGGCACTGGAACAGTTGGTAACTCATCTCAAACTCAAATTGAAAATGTCCTTTATGTTGAAGGACTAGAACATAATCTTCTGAGTATAAGCCAACTCTGTGACAAAGGTAATCGTGTATCTTTCGATTCTGATTGTTGCATCATTCGTGACATTTTATCTAATAATGTTAAATTTGTTGGTCATCGTATAAATAATATTTACATGGTTAACTTGGATGATGTCACCACATTATTTTCAAAATGTTTTATTTCTAAAGAAGATGACATCTGGCTTTGGCACAGACGCGTTGCACATATCCATATAAAACATCTAGATAAATTGTCATCAAACGAACTAGTTGAGGGGCTACCAAAACTAAATTTTAAAACTAAAGAGATTTGTGACACTTGTCAAAAGTGTAAACAAACCAAAAATCTTTTAAAAACAAAAATGTGATATCCACTTCAAGACCTTTAGAGTTACTCCATATGGACTTGTTTGGACCATCACAAATCATGAGTTTTGGTGGTAGCTACTATGCTCTAGTTATTGTTGATGATTTCTCTCGATTTACATGGACATTATTTTTATCTGCGAAAAGCGACGCCTTCAAGTCTTTTAAAAATCTTGCCAAGCAAATCCAAAACCAACTTAACCTGAAAATAGTATATATACGAAGTGATCACGGGGGAGAATTTGAGAACTTTCAGTTCGACAAATTCTGTGATAAGCATGGCATTATGCATCAGTTCTCTGCTCCTCGCACTCCACAACAAAATGGAGTTGTTGAGAGGAAAAATCGCGTATTAGAAGAATTAGCGAGAACCATGCTTAATGAAAGTAATACCCCCAAATACTTCTGGGCAGATGCAGTTCATACTGCATGTTATGTTATAAATCGAGTACTTTTAAGGCCTAATTTGAATAAAACTCCTTATGAACTTTTAAATGGCCGTAAACCAAACATATCCCATCTTCACGCTTTCGGTTGCAAATGTTTTATATTAAATAATGGAAAGCGGGCTTTAGGAAAATTTGATTCAAAAGCCGATGAGGGAATATTTTTGGGATACTCGATTCATAGCAAAGCGTTCAGAATTTTTAATAAATATTCAATGCAAGTTGAAGAGTCTATCCATGTACAATTTGACGAATCTTCTCCAAAAGAGAAGAGAAAGGTCGTATCTGATGATGTTGCAGGTGCTTTGGAAGAAGCATACTCAAAGAACATGGATAATGAAGAAGAAACCAATGAAGAATGTCAAACCAAATCTCAGGAGCATTCAGATATGCCAGTTGTGTGGAAAACCAAGAAAGCTCACCTGATTGACAAAGTAATAGGTGACATATCTACGGGAGTGGTAACCCGTAGTTCCTTATGAAACTTTTGTAACTTTGTAGCTTTTGTATCTCAAATTGAGCCTAAGACCATTGATGAGGCCATTGAGGATGTGCACTGGGGTATAGCTATGCAAGAAGAGCTAAACCAGTTCGAACGTAATAATGTTTAGGACTTGGTCCCTAAACCTAAAGATCATCCTGTGATTGGTACTCGATGAGTCTTCAGAAATAAGCTTGATGAATCAGGCTTAATCATTCGAAATAAGGCACGCTTGGTGGCCAAAGGCTACAACCAGGAGGAGGGTATCGATTATGACGAAACCTATGCCCCTGTAGCCAGATTAGAGGCCATCAGGATGCTACTTTCCTTTGCATCTATTATGAACTTCAAATTATTTCAAATGGACGTAAAAAGCGCTTTCCTGAATGGTTACATTCAAGAAGAAGTTTATGTTGACCAACCGCCTGGTTTTGAAAATTTTAAATATCCGAACCACATTTATAAACTTAAAAAGGCACTCTATGGTCTCAAACAAGCTCCTAGAGCTTGGAATGATAGACTTAGTACCTTTCTTTTAGAAAAAGGGTTCGAAAGAGGCTTGGTTGACACAACGCTTTTTATTCGTAAATAAGAAAATTCTGTATTACTTGTACAAATCTATGTGGATGACATAATATTTGGATCTACAAATGATATTTTGTGTAAAGATTTTTCTGAGATGATGCAGGGGGAGTTCGAAATGTCTATGATGGGAGAACTCACATTCTTTCTAGGACTTCAGATAAAGCAACTAGAAAGTGGGATCTTCATCCATCAGACAAAATATTGCAAAGAGCTGCTCAAGAAATTTGAAATGAACAATTGTAAGGAAGCTTCCACTCCTATGGCATCTGCTTGCTACCTAGATAAGGACGAAAAAGGAAAAGCAATAGAGGTAACAAAGTATCGAGGAATTATTGGGTCATTACTTTACTTAACTGCAAGTCGACCTGATATCATGTTTAGCGTATGTATGTGTGCGAGATTTCAATCATCACCTAGAGAATCACATCTTAAAACTGTTAAAAGAATCATGAGATATTTAAAAGGAACAACTAACATGGGATTATGGTATCCTCGGGATGCCTCACTATCCTTGGTAGGTTATTCCGATTCCGATTTCGCCGGATGTAAATTGGATCGGAAAAGCACTAGTGGTACTTGTCACTTGTTGGGCAGTTCATTAGTAGCATGGCACAGCAAAAAGCAAGCCTGTGTTGCTTTGTCCACCGCCGAAGCGGAATACATTGCCGCTGGTGTGTGTTGCGCTCAAATCCTTTGGATGAAGCAGCAACTCAAGGACTATGGTCTTAAACTTGAAAAGATCCCTATTAAATGCGATAATACAAGTGCCATAAACCTTTCCAAGAATCCTGTTTTGCATTCTAGAACTAAGCATATAGAAATTAGACATCATTTTTTGCGTGATCATGTACAAAAAGGTGACTGCGTTCTTAAATTTGTTGAAACTTCTAAACAATTAGCTGATATTTTCACCAAGCCCCTTCCCAGGGATACCTTCTTTGTTCTAAGGAGAGAACTTGGAATTCTTAATGAACAATATCTCGATTAAAATTGTTTAGGTGTTTGCATTATCGTCTTGCCTCTATATGCCTATGTGTCTTTTGCTTAAATGATATATGTTAAAATGCAAAAATATGTCTCTTGATTAACTCTTTCTGTGATTATAAATGTCTCGATTAATCCGTCACAATGCATGCATGAGCCCTAAAAAGTTGAAACCATTCTACTGCCTGAAAATCAATTTTTACTATGAGTAATCGATTACACTTGCTGTTAATCGATTACCTGGGCATCAGTTGTTTGAAAATTCGAAATTTTACATTGGTTTAATCGATTAAACCTGTCCGTTAATCGATTAAAACCAGCATTTTAAAGGCATACAGCAACTCGGTTTTACACTTTCTTTGGCTTTTTGTTTTCTTTCACATTCTCTCTTTTACTTTGAGTTTCTAAATCAATAGCAAAACTAATCCAAGTGCACTAAAGTAGAAAAACCTCATCCTAACCCTCTCAAACCATCAAGAAATCACACTTTTTCATTCTCATTCTACCCCATTTCCAAGTTTCCACCAAGCAAAACCCTAGGTTAGGTTTGCCTTAATCCTTCTCTACTCATTCACTGTTATTTCGGGTTCTACTATATAATGGAGCAAGGTCGCACTAAAAGGGTCAAGACCTCAGCTACTCGTGTACGAAGAAGGGAAGTCGATTCACCTTCTACTCGGGACCGCGGTGACCCCTACTACTCACTTATCTTGCAAGAAACCCGTATGGCAAAATTTCAAGGTCGCAAACCCACGTACATACGGTATGTTGACTTAACCTGGTTGGCGGAACAAAATTTTAGTTTCCCGCATAATATGGAAGCTCAGGGAACCATTCAGTTTTTGGAATTAAAGGGATAAGTTTACCCTGCTCTAGTTAGGGAATTTTATGCTAATTTTAGATACAAGGATGGAAAGTACTGGTCTATGATTTCTAGTCATCTGTTTGAACTTAATGATGATATTTTTATGAATGTCGGTGGTTTATCATCTTCTGGTTTTAGTATAGGAGATTGTTCCTGGGTTAAGGAAGACTTTGATCCTACTGAGGTTTATAAGTCATTTCTAAGAGGCCCTCACTTATACATTCAGGGTCAACTGACCAAAGCTGGGTTATTATCTGTTGAGAACTATTGCATTACATTATTGCTTACATTTTAGTGCAGAGGAACACGAATCACGCACAGCCTACTGTGAATGATTTGCGTTTCATGTATGCTGTAAAGAATAATGTCATGATTAACTGGCCTGAGGAGATTCTGAAAATAATGAACAGTGTGTCTCTGTCTCAGTCGAAGCTGCTTCCCTACAGTATTTTCATTTCACGCATTGTTGATTATCTGCACATTGATGTTTCCGATACCATCATTGTTGAGTACACTGATAAGGATCATCTGGTTGGTGAAAGCCTCATTCATAAAATGGGTATATACAAGCATGGTACTACTTGGCAATACCAAGAGGACTACACTACTATTGGTCTGGATTTATCCGATGATGATAATCAGGATGGCATGGGTGATCAGCACGCTACAACTCAGGGGGAGCCTTCTGGAACAGCACCTCAGAACTCTGCTTTTGGTTTAGATCAGTTGGAAGCCATGGAACAACGGCTTAACAACCGTATGGATCTTCACTTCCAAGGATTGAAAGACTCATACTTTGCAGGTATGGAACAGTATGAAGAGCGTCAAACTGCGTATTCAGACAACCGATTTCAGGAGTTGAGGAATCTGATCCAATCTACTGCTAAAGCTCAGAATGCTTTGTTTTGTTCAGAATTTCAGAAGTTATCTGTGCTTATCAGGGGAGATCATAACATTGTCATTCCTGCTGATCACACTGACGATCCTCCACCTCCACCTCAACCATAGTTTAGAAGACTTTAGACCTAGGATATCTCACCATTAGGTTTATTTCTTCTTTATGGCACTTTCTGGATTCAGTTATTGTTATGGATTCAAGTTTCTCTTTTGTGTGCCTCTTTTTTGTTCTTAATTGAAATTTCATCGTTTGTATGGTTGCTGAATACTTTTACTCTTTATGCTATTGGTATTTTGATTATGTTGAATAGCTTATGTTGTTTACGTGTATGGTTCTTGATCATATGAGATTTTCTACTTTGATATGGTAACTCTTGTATGCCGTTCACTTTACAAATTTGGCTATCTCTGTTGTATAAACTAGCGCATTTGTTTAATTTTCTACAAAATAAAACAGGTTAATTGTTAAATCCCAAATTAACTCATTGACTTTGTTTTATGCATAACTCATATCTCTGCCTTATTTCTGAACTGGGTTATCTTTTTGATAATGTCAAAAGGGGGAGAAAGGTTGTTTTGTTGTTTTCAGATTGTGCAGGTTGATCGTAATAACAGCTTCCGAAATATTTGGGCATCATATCAACCATGCCAACACAATCTTCAAGCTATTTCATCACAGTTGATATCACAGTTGATGTAGTGTTTGTCATCATCAAAAAGGGGGAGATTAAAAGTGTGTATGTCAAGAGGAACACTTTGGAAAACTCTCTTTTTGTGTCATGGTTTTGATGAGGACAACTTGTGCGTATAAAAGCTTGAAGATCATCAACAAATCAACGTGCTTAAGTCTTCTGATTGTTACTTAGCTTAGACTAGAGTTTTAGTTTGAGTTGAGTCTAAGGCTTAAGTCACCTAATACATGTCTCATATGCATAAATATTTTAAATCATTTTCATCTTGAGATATGTCATTCATAATATGTTCATGCATCACATAAATACATGTATATGTGCATTCTAGGCATAAACTAAGTGTTAAACATGTATGAATTAAAGTGCATAACGTATTTGAGTTTTTACACATGAAAATATGCTGTTAATCGATTAAGGCATAGGTTAATCGATTAACCTAACTGTTTTCACAATTTAATCGATTAAGGCTGTCGTTAATCGATTAACTGGGCTACAAATTTAATTCTTTATAAACTGCGTTTTTCAGAATTGATCTCATAAGTTGCATGTTGAATTTTTAGAGAGTTAGAGCATTTTTCGTGTTAATTGTTGCATCTAATTGTAGATGCATTTGTGAGTTTAGAAAAGAGAGAATTCTATGCTTTAGGATTGAGTGCATTACATGATATACTTCTCATCTTTTCATATCACATGTTCATGCATATTATTGATGTTTCTTGATTAGATGTTTACATACTATGCATTCTGTTTTCAAACTAATACATTGTCATATTGCATGAGTTTGTATTAGGTGATTAGAGTAAAGTGTTGTCTTGTTAGATATAAGCCTTGTAATAGCTTAAGTTTACACTATTTCGTTTTGATTGAAAAATTGTTGTAACATTGGGAATCTCGAGGTGTCGTATCGCCGAAGAGATTGAGTGTATCTTCATTGAGTGTTAGACTTAGGGATAAGGAAAGAACAGAGGTTCTTGGCTGGGGCTACGCCGAAAGAAAGGTTTTCTTTGTCGGTAGGAAGGGAGTCAAACCATAGAATAGGATCTTTATTATCTTGTAAGTGTCTAAGTGTTGTAATTGGATGATGTGTATGTAATAACATTGATTCAATTATAGTGAAGAAAAATCTCCCAAATCAGTCGGGAGGCCTGGATGTAGTTTGCGGTGGACAAGCAAACGAACGAGGATAAAATTCGTGTTGCAGGATTTTTCTATCCCTCTCTCTTTATTGCATTTAATCGGTTAACTAGTATAGTAGTTTTAATTGATAATACGTTTCTGTGCTATACTGTTAATACTCTGATAAATTTGTAAGCTCTGTAATTTCGTTCTATTATCGATTAATTGTCGTGCAAGTAATCGTGTCTGCATTAGCTTAGTGTCTCTGTTTAATCGATTAAATCAAGGTTGTTAATCGATTACATTAATTCTGTTAATCGATTAAGTGGACTGTGTTGATTGTGTTAATCGATTACCCTGTTCTGTTAATCGATTAATTAGGTGTATTTCAACATTAAATGTTGTTTTTCGAAAAGCGAATATTCTAACCGCTACACCTATTCAACCCCCCCTTCTAGGTGTATTGTAACCACTGATACCTAACAGAGAAGGGTAACAAGGTTTGACATTGAAGAATGTGAAAGTAAGAATGGTCAGATGAGGTAGTAAGAAACAAAAATGACATGTATCGATTATATGTTTGAAAGCTTAAATTGTTTATCTAACTCTGTTTATAATGCGGATTATATCAAAATGGTATTTATTGAATTAAATGACTTACTCCTTTGTATGTTTCTGTGTGTTGCCATTTGATAATTCCATTGCACGTAAGCGGATGTCTAAGGAACGACTTGATTAGGAGCCTTAGGAGCTTAGCGATCAAGATTTTCTATTCGCAATCTTTTGTATACTCTTTGGTTATATGTTGACTGTTATTTGTATTTATGGGTGTATTTGATATTGTAACCCTAAACCCATTACATGCTAATACTCCTTAAAATTATGAATGCGCATTATGTTTTTCTGCATAAGAAGGTACTTAAAGTATGAAACTAAGAATGTATGTCCAAGATCATAAATGACAAAAGGAACAGGGAAATTTAATTATAAAGGAATTTGTTGTATGACATAATTGAGGAACTATGTGTAAATGAATTAAAATAAGGGAAAATTTTCAAGAGTATAATTTGGGTCCTTACATTTACCAAGGGTGTTACTTGGAATAGGGTTTTCCAAGGGATTAAGTATAAGTGAGTGTGTAAGGTACAAGGAGATCTCGGGATGAGATAATTGTAATTGCAACTCATTATATTTAATAAAGGAATCTCTTGCGAGTCAAGAGTATTGGACGTAGCCTTCGGTGGAGAAGAAGGTGAACTAGTATAAAACACTTGTGTATTCTCTTCTCCTTATCTTTGTTATCTTTCTATCTTTCAAAGTCAATATTTTTTGGCATACTATTTCCGCTGCACTTTAACTTTGATGTTGCAGAAAAATTGGCCATCGTTTTGCAACAACTAATTCAACCTCCCCCCCCTCTTAGTTGCAATCTCATTCTTACAATTGGTGTCAGGTGTATTTTTGAGTAAGTTATTCTCAAAATCTGATCATACTACAAGATGGCCTCAAGATCATTCCTAGGAGAAGGCTCCAACATAAATAGACCTCCAAGCTTTGTTAGAGAGTGCTATGACTTCTGGAAAATCAGAATGAGGATTTTCATAGAGTCACAAGACTTAGATATTTGGAATGCGATCAAGGAAGGACCATTTGTGCCATTCACCGTGATCAACAGCACAAGGGAGACAAAGCCAAAATCTTCATGGAATGATGAAGATAAGAAGAAAGTGCAATATGATTTGAAGGCAAAGAACATCCTCACATCGGCGCTTGGAATTGACGAATTCTTTAGAGTGTCCAACTGCAAATCCGCTAAGGAAATGTGGGACACTTTAGAGACCACACACGAAGGTACCGAAGAGGTAAAGAGATTTAGACTAAACACTCTTTCCCAGGAATACGAAATGTTTCGTATGAGACCTGGAGAGAAGATCTTGGATCTTCAAAAGAGATTCACTCATCTCATAAATCATCTTGTTGCACTTGGCAAAGTGCTGTCAAACAATGACTTGAACCTAAAAGTTCTAAGATCACTAACAAGAAAATGGCAACTAAAGGTAACAGCCAAAAGTCTTTCAAAAATGTCTTTGGTTTCTTTGTTTGGAACATGAACTCGAATTGAGTCAACTTGATCAACACGAAGAACAAGAGAAGAAAAAGAATAACATTTCTCTCAAAGAAAAAATAGAGAAATATGATTCATCGGAAGATGAAGACGACAAGGAAGAGACCGATGATATGAGCCTCTTCGTAAAGAATTTCAACAAGTTCCTTAGAAGGAACAAAGGCGTAAGAACCAGCTTTATTAAGAAGAAAACCTGAAACTAGATTCTTCCTCATCTGTGGAGTGTGCATCACATCTTTAAGAATCAGAGTCCTCCCAGATGTAAACTTCAGTTCTACATCACCAGTTTCAGCAACAGTAGTGGTGTGAGAGTCTCCCAACAGCACTTTCTTGTTATCAGCATTCGTGTATGTTTTGAACATAGCACGATCATAGCAGACATGGCGAGATGCACCAGTATCTACCCACCACCCATCACTTCCTCCAATCATTGTGACCTCAATTAACACAACCACAAGTGGGTCCTCAACCATGTTGGCTTCTGGAGGATGATCCACTGGTTGGTTTCTGCATTTGCGTGCCATATGACCTGGCTTCCCACACTTGAATCAGATAAATGGGTTGCTAGAGTCATTCTTAGCATGTGGTTTAGCATATTGGACCTTTTGAGGGTTCCAATTCTTGTTGTGGCCGATGTTCTTGGCCTTATTCCCATTGCGGTTCTGATTCTTAAAGTTGTTGTCCGAAGGCTTCAGAACCGCACCTGAGAATTTCATTCTAGTGCTTCTGCTTGATAAAGCCATCACTTCTTCGTTCTGTTACGAGCATCTTCCTCAATGCGAAGACGAGTGATCAGAAATCCCAAAGAAAATTCTTTGGTCGTATGCCTTAGGACGTTTTTAAAGTCCTTCAAGCCAAGTGACAGTTTGTCAATAATGACAGCCACTTGAAATTGCTCATCTAGGGGCATACCCTCATTGATGATCCCATGAGCAATTTTTTGAATCTCGTGGGACTGAGACTCTACTGATTTATCATCAGTCATCTGATACTTGAGGTAGCGGCTAACAACATATTTCTTAGTCCCAGCTTCCTCATTATCATATTTATTTTTGAGTGTTTGCCAAACTAATTTGGCAGTCTTATATGAGATGTAGTAATCATATAGATCATCTAACAACCCACCAAGAATGAAATGCTTACATAAGTAGTTATTTTCATTCCACAAAGCTATATTAATATCTAGTTTTTCCATTTCCTCTTTCCCAGCTTTTTCAGGGACTACTGAGACATCATTCTACAAAACATGGGCAACCTTTTTAACCGTTAGGAAAAATTCCATCTTGGTTTGCCAACGTTTGAAGTTATTCCCGTCAAACCTAAATGGTTTGCTTAGGTTGAAGCTGTTCGGACAAGTAATATTATCTATGAGGGCCATTGTAGTAGAAACATCTTAAAATTATTGTATCGGTACCTCACAACAATGACACGAGATAATCTTTACTGGTTGAGTCACGACCAGGTCGCTCTCTATAAGACGTTTTGTGGTATTGCCTCAATGTGAAAGCACACTGTCAACCACGCCGTCCCCAGGATAAAATAGTCCAGCTCTCTGTTATACAATTTCTTACTACACTGTATTCCGTTCCAATTCTATACCCACAAACTGACTACCAGTGTCAGTATTCCGAATATCCAACAATATGGCTGCCTGTGCCAATTATAGTGCCATGGAAAGAAAGGGAGAGAAAGTAGGCTGGAAATGCGTCGGCAGAATTATGGAGGGAGGAAGAAAAGAGCAAATAAATTCGTACTTGCTCTTGGTTCAAAAAATAATGAAGGAGGAGGCCATTATTTATAGCCTGAGGCCTCCAACCGATCATTCATCTGACGACAAAAAAAAAAGATCATCTGACTCCATCCTATGGCCAAGAGGAGTCAGGTGTAAGGACCCGATTTTCATAACCCGAAAATTCTTTTTAAAACCTTATTCATGAAAGTAAAGTGATTACTTTTGAAAGACATTACCTGAACGTTTTGGAAACTTGAGTGAATACGTTTATAAATTACAATGCGGAAATATTCCAAATACATTTCTTTTCAAAAGCATGTTATTGCACTTCCTTTCAAATACATAATCTAAACAATTATCCGTTCTTAAGGAACACTTTTAATACAAACATTAAATCATCTTCATTATACATTTAGGAGCAAGTTACCTATACATAATTTAACTTTAACATGTTCTTCGTATTACAAACATTTATCATATAACATATCGATCACATAGCCCTACTCTACCATGTACTCTTCTCCACAATCGTCCGATGCGCTACCGCCACGACCTGAATTCAATCCGCAATACATACAAGGGAAGACAGAGGGAGAAAGAACCAACTACGACGACCGTAGCATGGATTTACATGGATTAATAACATTAAAGTATTAAAACCACACACGTCTAACATCAATCATGATAAACATATATCAATCAACACATATTATCCAAATTCACCCTATAGTACACATATATCCCATACTAAATGTGTTCTATAGTGTGCATATTTATTCATCACATATTATCCATATTCACCCTAAAGTACACATACATCCCATAATATATATGTTCTATAGTGTGCATATTTTACTCATCTCATATTATCCATATTCACCCTATAGTACCCATATATCCCATAATATATATGTGATATAGTGTGCATATTTTATTCATCCAAACATACTCATTTCTCATCATTCATATTAAGATATATATCCCATAATATATATCCTATGACATGCATATGATTTTCATTCCGAATATACACTTTTCACATTATTCACATTCCGTAGTAATTTACCCTTGATCTCTTTCAACAATTCGGCACCGTACAAAAAATCCTCACACCACATCGGGCAGGTCGAGTAATCCCCATACCACATCGGGCAGGTCTAGTATCCCCATACCACATCGGGCAGGTCTAGTAATCCCCATACCACATCTGGCAGGTCTAGTAATTCCCATACCACATCGGGCAGGTCTAGTAATTCCCATACCACATCGGGCAGGTCTAGTAATCCTCATACCACCTCGGACAGGTCGAGTAATCCCCATACCACATCGGACAGGTCTAGTTCTTTTAAAAACGTAATCATGCTACATGACTTGAGCCAAAGTATCGCTACATAAACCGGAGCCTACGGTGTTGCATCATTAACCCGAGCCAAGGTGTCGCTACATAAACCGAAGCCTACGGTGTTGCATCGTTAACCCGAGCCAAGGTGTCGCTACATAAACCGGATCCTACGGTTTGGCATCATTAACCCGAGCCAATGTGTTGCTACATAAACCGGAGCCTACAGTGTTGCATCATTAACCCGAGCCAAGGTGTCGCTACATAAACCGGAGCCTACAATGTTGCATCATTAACCCGAGCCAAGGTGTCGCTACATAAGCGTCTCACAACTTCATCATTTTCATAAACATCACATTCACGTCACCATTATTACAAACACACCCATATATGTTTATAATAACTAAGCGTCTTGTGACTTCATCATTTTCATAAACAACAATTCTCCGCATCCTTTATTATAAACACACCCATATATGTTTATAATAAATAAGCGGCTTACTTCTGAACCACTTCCACAACCAGAAATACACACATTTTCCTTTTCGAAGTGTAATTAACGACTTATCCTTACTACACATCTCACCATAATATCCACAACCACAACCATGTCATAATATTTACATTCATCCAATTATTTACTTAATATCACCAACTCACAACACAATCATTGTCATAAAAAAACCACACACAACATATTATTCATCATAAAACACATTAACGTTAGAACCATCTTTCATGACAGTGTATTACCATAAATGAGCATATTGTGTTTTACTTAAATAAACGGTTTTACCGCACATATATCTCCACTTTCATGGTTAATACATCCTCATATAAAATAAAGATTATCACTTGGACCACAAACACCCAAGAGAGTACCTACCGTTAACGTGCTCCGATTCTTGAAGGAAATCGGAGAAGATGACTCTAATGAAATACTCTAAGACCACAATGCTCTTCTCCCTCACCTTAGGTTGCGTAAGCTCCATGGATCCACAAATAGCTCCATCTTCCTCCATCTCCTTCAACCTCCATTGTTGCTTTTTCATCTCCAAAGCTCTCTAATGTTCCATTAAGAAGCAAGAGGAAGAGGTTTTGATGTGTTTTTGAGGTTTAGGGGAGGAAAGAGTCGGAATCTATGGGGAACCGCCGTTGGGAGTGAAAGGGGAGAAAAGAAAATGAAGATTAGGGTTTGTGAAACCCTTTCTTTTCTTTTATAGCTGGGCACTCTCGTCCGGGCGAGAATATCTCGCTTGGGCGAGAAACCCACAATATTTTAATCTTCCAAACACGAGCTCTCTCGCTCAAGCGAGAATCTCACAGCCTACCCAGGCTTTCTCTCGCTCAAGCGACCCATTCCTCGCTTGGGCAAGACTCCTAGAATTTCCAAATTCAAAACATCGATCCTCTCGCTTGGGCGAGATCCTCTCGCTCAAGCGAGAATCTGGCAGTATGCCCCATTCTTTAGGACTGTTACCTAATTTCAAGGAGGATAAATTTGGGGTGTTACAATCCTTCCCCCTTAAAGAAATTTCGCCCCGAAATTTTATTAGGTTACTCTCGGATAGGTATTATCATCGCCTATACGTTAGGCATAAGATACACTCGGCCGCACTTAGACTCAACCGTCTAAACCATTAAGATCGCTTAGACGACAAGCAAGGGTATATATCACGCAATAGTGATACCACAGAGTCCCAATCATGGGCTACTGTTCTAGAGCCCAAATACCCAAGCCAAACATTAGGACAGCCAAGAGAAAATTATTACAACCGAACTAAAGATTCTCGAGTATTTCCTCCATCACAATAGACCTCCCTGATTTATTACCACAACAATCGTTCAAAACGATCAACATATACGGTCAGATTCACCACAACACTCTTGAACCCAGTTCGAAGTGAGACTCCATACTCATTGTTTACCAATATGTACTAGCTCGCACCCAAAAATGCAATAGCTAGATCGACATCCATTCGATGGAAACAACATCATTTCTTTTATACGTGCAAATACCCACGATTTACTCAAAAAATTTCACTAGCATGTCAATTTATACTTGCTACAATCACAGAAACATGATATTCATCCAAGTAGCATTTAGACAAACAAGATTCTTGGAGTTTTTCACATACCAATTAAAATCACCAAGTCAATATCCAACTCAACCAAACACTTATACTACAACGAATGCGGTTTAAGAAGATTTGCTAGTTCATAAATTTCAGCTAGGCATACAAGGTCGTAGACCCACTCAAATCGCATACGTTGTTACCATTGTTTTTTTGCCATTTACGAACATCCAATCCAAAAACATGAGTTTTATATGGATACCCAAAATACAATGATGGACATGCATTTCGTGCTCAAGTCTACATCATATCTAGAAATGTATGGTCATATTTACATGACACGATTTTTAACAACATCACACTCATCCAAGGTGTGGTTGTTAAACATTCGGATTTTCAACATGAAACTTAATCAATGCTTAGCCGAATAGTATATTTCATTCAAAAATGATTTTCGAAAATAGATTAGATGTAAGTTTCATGGAAATCATCTTGTGGAGACAAGATTTTTCATAATCGTTTCAAAATCACTTAAAACCCCTTTTCCTTATTCAACGCCGAATGCCCAAATCAAAATTTTCAAAAGCTAGTTATTTCTGAAGTTACATTTCATCCAGGACATGAGAGTCCCCACATTACACTTACAGAAACATGCTTATACCATAACATTGCAATTATGCATAACAATTACTGATGCATATGAAATAGAAACAAGTTTTGTAAGCACAATGTCAAAGTAGTAAATTTGAGTCCTTTACCACTATATCGTGCATTACAAATACTCAACTACAAATGGTCAATCATCACAAACCAAAAGTTTTGTTTATCAATTAGCCCGCTAAAACTTAAGCAACACAACATCCATGTTCATCATCAAAGTTCAGATTTATGCACATATAAGAAATCACTAGCACAATGAAAAGTTATCACCATAACATTTGCATGCTAATCCCTTTTCATATTGACTCGTTTTGATCACCCACCATGAGTCACTTTAAAATAACAACATATCCAAATGTTCACGTTTATTCAAATGCATTCATCACAATCACAATGGTATTTAAATACTTCACCCCCTTCAATTTCTTTACATTCTCCTTGTTTGAATAATATTTCTAAAAGCCAAAACTTCATGATCAATAACTCCAGTAAAACATATCCATTTAGATGTTCATAGGAATCTTTTAAATTACTCTTCAAGCTATTACCAAAATAGTTAACATACTATTTCCAGAATTTCACGCATCAAGGAACCATCTACCAAGCATTAGCAATTAATCTCAAAGAGATATTTCATCATTGTCATATAGAACATGTCGCCCACAAATTCCTCATTTCATTCAACTTTCTAAACTTTCATGCATTGCAAGCAAAATTATGTGCAGGAATAAGTCAAGATGTACATGTTCATTTCCAAGCAAAACAGACAAATACATGTTAATGGACTTTTACAAAGTAAACGGCTTGGTTACATGCCATGAAATAAAATGTTGATATTTAGCCACAGAGTCTAATAACCGGTTAATCACTACATCATGCGTATTTGCTTTACTCTTGAGGAATGGCAAGATAATTAACAACATACATTAACCAAGAATATGTAGGAAATCACATAACATAACATACAACTTTTCATGTTATAGATTTATCCTACCATTAGCAAAAGCTCACATTCTCCTTATTATCAAAAATTATCCATCAAATAAAAATCAAATTTAATCATTCCTTTTCAATTATCTTAATCTTAGTGCTAAAAGAAAATTCACATCAAGAGATTGACCAAAGCTCGAACAAGAGATCCACCACTAGGAACTGTCAACAAATAAATATCACACCCAGAAATCCAACCGGAAAATCACAATCACAAACTCCCCATAAACAATTCCAATAAGAGTTTTACAACAATAAATCCTCTAAGAAAATCACAACAAGGAATTTTCAACAAAGACTTCATCAATAACTCACAACAAGACATCCAACGATAAGTTCACAAGCAGACGCTTACCGCAAAGAATTTAACAATCATCTTTCACATCAGCAGTTATCACATAGTTAACAAACTATCAGCATAAATCAAGCAATTAACTCACACAAATTTCACAAAGAAGCACGTAAGGCCATACCCTAGGCCGCAGAGTTGACATATGCTCTGATACCATATTGTAAGGACCCGATTTTCATAACCGGAAAATTCTTTTTAAAACCTTATTCATGAAAGTGAAGTGATTACTTTTGAAAGACATTACCTGAACATTTTGGAAACTTGAGTGAATACGTTTATAAATTACAAGGCGAAAATATTCCAAATACATTTCTTTTCAAAAGCTTGTTATTGCACTTCCTTTCAAATACATAATCTAAACAATTATCCGTTCTTAAGGAACACTTTTAATACAAACATTAAATCATCTTCATTATACATTTAGGAGCAAGTTACCTATACATAATTTAACTTTAACATGTTCTTCGTATTACAAACATTTATCATATAACGTATCGATCACATAAAGCCCTACTCTACCATGTACTCTTCTCCACAATCGTCCGATGCGCTACCACCACGACCTGAATTCAATCCGCAATACATACAAGGGAAGACGGAGGGAGTAAGAACCAACTACGGCGACCGTAGCATGGATTTACATGGAGTAATAACATTAAAGTATTAAAACCACACACATCTAAAATCAATCATGATAAACATATACCAATCAACACATATTATCCATATTCACCCTATAGTACACATATATCCCATACTAAATGTGTTCTATAGTGTGCATATTTATTCATCACATATTATCCATATTCACCCTATAGTACACATACATCCCATAATATATATGTTCTATAGTGTGCATATTTTACTCATCTCATATTATCCATATTCACCCTATTGTACCCATATATCCCATAATATATATGTGATATAGTGTGCATATTTTATTCATCCAAACATATTCATTTCTCACCATTCATATTCACCCTATAAGATATATATCATATGGCATGCATATGATTTTCATTCCGAATATACACTTTTCACATTATTCACATTCCGTAGTAATTTACCCTTGATCTCTTTCAACAATTCGGCACCATAAAAAATATCCTCACACCACATCGGGCAGGTCGAGTAATCCCCATACCACATCGGGCAGGTCTAGTAATCCCCATACCACATCGGGCAGGTCTAGTAATCCCATACCACATCGGGCAGGTATAGTAATCCCCATACCACATCGGACAGGTCTAGTAATCCCCATACCACATCGGGCAGGTCTAGTTCTTTTAAAAACGTAATCATGCTACACGACTTGAGCCAAAGTGTGGCTACATAAACCGGAGTCTACGGTGTTGCATTATTAACCCGAGCCAAGGTGTCGCTACATAAACAGGAGCCTACGGTGTTGCATCATTAACCCGAGTCAAGGTGTCGCTACATAAACCGGAGCCTACGGTGTTGCATCATTAACCCGAGCCAAGGTGTCGCTACATAAACCGGAGCCTACGGTGTTGCATCATTAACCCGAGCCAAGGTGTCGCTACATAAACCGGAGCCTACGGTGTTGTATCATTAATTCGAGTCGAGGTGTCACTACATAAACTGGAGCCTACAGTGTTGCATCATTAACCCGAGCCAAGGTGTCGCTACATAAACCGGAGCCTACGGTGTTGCATCATTAACCCGAGCCAAGGTGTCGCTACATAAACCGGAGCCTACGGTGTTGCATCATTAACCCGAGCCAAGGTGTCGTTACATAAATCGGAGCCTACGGTGTTGCATCATTAACCCGAGCCAAGGTGTCGCTACATAAACCGGAGCCTACGGTGTTGCATCATTAACCCGAGCCAAGGTGTCGCTACATAAACTGGAGCCTACGGTGTTGCATCATTAACCCGAGCCAAGGTGTCGCTACATAACCCGGAGCCTACGGGGCTAACCATTCATGGTCGGCTAAAATATGTTTTCTTTTCATTGATTCAACCTCAACTCATAAACAGTAAATCCACGCAACAATTATTATAAACAAACCCATATATGTTTATAATAACTAAGCGTCTCACAACTTCATCGTTTTCATAAACATCACATTCACGCCATCATTATTACAAACACACCCATTTATGTTTATAATAACTAAGTGTCTTGTGACTTCATCATTTTCATAAACAACAATTCTCTTCATCCTTTATAATAAACACACCCATATATGTTTATAATAAATAAGCGGCTTACTTCTGAACCACTTCCACAACAAAAAATACACACATTTTCCTTTTCGAAGTGTAATTAACGACATATCCTTACTTCACATCTCACCATAATATCCACAACCACAACCATGTCATAATATTTACAATCATCCAATTATTTACTTCATATCACCAACTCACAACACAATCATTGTCATAAACAAACCACACACAACATATTCTTCATAAAACATATTAACGTTAGAACCATCTTTCATGACGGTGTATTACCATAAATGAGCATATTGTGTTTTACTTAAATAAACGGTTTTCCCGCACATATATCTCCACTTTCATGGTTAATACACCCTCATATAAAATAAAGATTATCACTTGGACCACAAACACCCAAGAGAGTTTCTACCGTTAACGTGCTCCGATTCTTGAGGGAAATCGGAGAAGATGACTCTAATGAAATACTCTAAGACCACAATGCTCTTCTCCCTCACCTTAGGTTGCGTAAGCTCCATGGATCCGCAAATAGCTCCATCTTCCTCCATCTCCTTCAACCTCCATTGTTGCTTTTTCATCTCAAATGCTCTCCAATGTTCCATTAAGAAGCAAGAGGAAGAGGTTTTGATATGTTTTTGAGGTTTAGGGGAGGAAAGAGTCGGAATCTATGGGGAGCCGCCGTTGGGAGTGAAAGGGGAGAAAAGAAAATGAAGATTAGGGTTTGTGAAACCCTTTCTTTTCTTTTATAGATGGGCACTCTCGCCCGGGCGAGAATATCTCGGTTGGGCGAGAAACCCACGATATTTTAATCTTCCAGACACGAGCTCTCTCGCCTGGGCGAGATTCTCTCGCTCAAGCGAGAATCTCACAGCCTTCCCAGGCTTTCTCTCGCTCAAGCGACCCATTCCTCGCTTGGCCGAGACTCCCAGAATTTTCAAATTCAAAACACTGATCTTCTCGCTTCGACGAGATCCTCTCGCTCAAGCGAGAATCTGGCAGTATGCCTCTTTCTTCAGGATTGTTACCTAATTTCAAGGAGGATAAATTTGGGGTGTTACATCAGGCACTGATTTACCCCCTTGAATATCGGGTCATATACGTGTGGAGTGGCTTCATGCGTCTCGAGGCAATGCCCATTGGCCATCTAAACCGGACTAGGTCAAGGGACATGGAGTGGCTGCATGGACTAGGTCAAGGGACATGGTCACGTGGGTCCAAAGCCAAAGGCAAGGCCCATTGGCCATCTAAATAAAAAATAAAATATTTATTTTCAATAAAAAGAATGTTGAGCCCAAGCCCGAACCCGACCCGAAGACGAACCGAGCCGAGCCGGCCGGACGACGGAAGAGGAGGAGGTGATGGTGGTGGTGCGCGCGCGCGTGTGTGTGGGGTGAAAAGACCGAAATTCTACCCTTGAAATTTTTTTTTTCTCTATTTAGTTCAATTACATGCAATCTCTCCTATCTCACATTACCAATTTAATGTCTTTACTTCAAATCTTATTTCCCTATTCGCAATCTATCTCAATATTAACATACAAAATCGTTCGACAGAAAAACATAATTCGCATTAATTAAACTTTGTAACCACCGCATATAACTAGCTATGGGTTTCCAAAATACCCATAGCTACACATATCCAGAGTTACAGTCTCAAGTTTGCAATTATATCTATATCGTTAGTTACATCATATTTCAAAATATCAACTATGAACTCATGTACAAAATAGTGCAAGTGAATAAATCCAAAATGTAAAGCTCCCCAAGACTCCCCAAAAATGAGTCCCCCTCATGTCACCTGCTTATCTGCAATAGGATTATCAATGACAAGTACAGAAACATACAAAGGAGTAAGTCGTTAATTCAAATAAACATCATCATAAGATAATCCACATTAGAAATTGGGTTAGTAAACCATTTTTTAAATTCATTTTACTTTGCTACATAACTTGAGCCAAAGTCGCTACACCCCTCGGGGTTAGCTAAAAGCAGATTCTCATTTTAAATAAAACACGCTTATATACTCAAGCCAGAGTTTTGCTTATATACTCAAGCCAGAGTTTTGCTTATATACTCAAGCCAGAGTTTTGCTTATATACTCAAGTCAGAGTCGCTAACCATTCATGGTCGGCTAAAAATATATTTCTTTTTCATTAATTTCTCCATAAATCATTTCTGGTAAATCCACGCCCACATTAGTATAAACACACCCATATATGTTTATACTAAATACGTGATTCACAACTCAATCATCGCATAACCAAAAAAGTAAAACATACTTTCCTTTCCGTAAATCTACGCCTACTTTAATATAAACACACCCATATATGTTTATACTAAATGCGTACTTTACAACTCAATCATTGCATAATCAGAAAATACACATTTTCGATTCCAAATGCACAATTAAATACTTATCCTTACCTCGGTGAGTGTTGGGTTTGGTTCTTGGCAACTTCTCAAGTTCCACCGACACCGCCTCCAACTTTAGGATCTTTCCTCATCCCACCACATAACACAATGTTAGTCATTTATTCCAAATATCGCATAAACAACTTATATTGCATCATTTAATCATACAAAATATTCATCATAAGTATTCAACCATCTAAAACATGCATAATCATCTCATATTCCAATATTTGGAGGTAAACTCATCTTCTACCTCTAGCATTTTACTCATTCTCTCATTTTACCACATTTTCACTTTTAGGGTTTTGGGGTTTTCATGAATCAACCCACAACCCTTTCCATTCTTGAGATACTATCTCTAAACCAAGAGTTTACAAGGTAAGAATGATATAAAATGAATCATCACTCAAAAGGATGAGTTTCCATGGTTTCCTTCATTTTTGAGAAGAGATCCAACATACCCAAAATAGGTTTTAAAGAGAAGAACAGAGTTAGAATCTAGAGTTTTACCTCTTCTCAAGCTCTTAGATGAGTAATCAAGCTTTTTGTCCTTGAAAAAACTCTCTTCTCCCACTCTTCTTCTTTTCTAAACCCTAGATTGTGTTTAGGGGTTTCTCATTAAATGTTGTCTCGTCGGGTTCTCGCTTAAGCTAGCTTATCCTCGCTCAAGCGAGAAAATCCCGCCCATTTTAAAAACTCAGATCTGACCATCTCGCTCAAGCGAGGGATTCTCGCTCAAGCGAGAATCTCACAGTGTCAACAGCCCCAAAATGCTATTTCTCGCCCAGGCGAGACAACTCCCGCTCAAGCGAGAATCTTCCAGTATACCCCAGGATTTCACCCTCCCAGGTGAGTCTCTCTCGCCCAGGCGAGAATCTCTCGCAAAAGCGAGGATCCTCCAGTATAGCCCAGTATTTCACCCTCCTAGGTGAGTCTCTCTCTCGCTCAAGCGAGAATCTCTCGCTCAAGCGAGGGTCTCAGGATTGATACTATAATTTTAAAGGCTTAAAATTTAGGGTGTTACATGGGGGGGGTTTGTTTGTGTGTGTCCTCACCCACTCACAAAACCATGTACCCCTTGGGGAACACCCGAATGGTAGGACTTAAGGCTTTTAAAGTCTTTCATCTTCCCTCCTCCAACCGATGTGGGACTTGGAGATTTTTTGAATTTCACACTCCAAGTTTCCTCATTAATGGCCTCATTAATATTCTTTAGTTTCACTTTGAAAACATCAATTCTCAATAATGATTGTTGTATCGTAGCTCGCAACATTGACACGAGATAATCTTTATTGGCTGAGTCACAACCAGGTCGCTCTCTTTAGGACGTTTTGTGGTACTGCCTCAATGTGCAAGTAGACTATCAACCACGTCATCCCCAGGATAAAACAGGTCAGCTCTCTGTTATACGATTTCTTACTACACTGTAAGAATCGTTCTCAAATACACCTAAAATATGGCTTCCAGTGCCAATTCCGAAATACCCACAATATTTGCTTCTCGTGCCAATTCTATCCCCACAAACTCACTACTAGTGTCAGTATTCCGAATATCCAACAATATGGCTGCCTGTGACAATTCTAGTGTCACGGAAAGAAAGGGAGAGAAAGTAGGCCGAAAATGTCTCGGAAGAATTATGGAGTGAGAAAGAAAAGAGCAAGTAAATTCGTACTTGCTCATGGTGCAAAAAATAATGAAGGAGGAGGCCTCTATTATAGCTTGAGGCCTCCAACCGATCCTTCATCCGACGGCAAAAAAAGATCATCTGACTCCATCCTATGGCCAAGAGGAGTCAGGCACGGATTTGCCCCCTTGAATATCGGGTCATTTATGTGTGGAGTGGCTTCATGCGTCTCGAGGCTTCTCGATTCTTCCTGCATGGACTCGATCAAGTGACATGGTCACACGGGTCCAAAGCCAAAGGCAAGGCCCATTGGCCATCTAAATAAAAAATAAAATAAATAAATAAAATATTTATTTTCAACAAAAACAATGTTGGGCCGAAGCCCGAACCCAACCCCAACACGAACTGAGCCTGTCGGACGACGGCAGAGGAGAAGGTGGTGGTGTGCACGCACGTGTGTGTGGGGTTTTGTTTGTGTGTGTCCTCACCCACTCACAAAACCCATGTACCCCTTGGGTCACACCCCAATGGTAGGACTTAAGGCTTATAAAGCCTTTCATCTTCCCTCCACCAACCAATGTGGGACTTGGAGATTTTTTGAATTTAACACTCCAAGTTTTCTCATTAATTGCCTCAATAATGCTTTAGTTTCACTTTGAAACTATCAATTCTCAACAGAAATGGATTGCGCAAACAGATCGATGACAGATTAGTTGCAGCATGTGGCACGGATTTAGAAGAGATAAGCAGTGAGGATGATGGGCTTTTGGATCTGAGTAAAGATGAGTTTTTTTTGTTGGTGGAATTTCCTGTGATGAAGCAGATGCAAATGATTAATGGACAAACAAAGAACTAAAATCTGTTGTTCCATTTCCTGTCCCAATGGTGTCCTGACCAATCGCAGTGTCATTTAATTAAAATAAAAAATTATAAAAATAAAAAATAATATTTTATATTATTTAATATATTTTTATTTGATAGGGATAGAGAGACATGGTCCATTTGGGACAGATGATACCTGTTCGACAAACAAAAGCATAAGATTAGTTTTAAAACATCAGCAATTATATTAGTATATACTTGCAGTGACATAAATGGAGCTTAGAGTATTAGCTTAACCTATCTTTGGGACATTGGTAATACTAAAGCCGCGTTTTAACTTTTGGACTCACATTGTTCATTAAAATGTTGTAAACATATATAGGTTGCTTTATATATTTTGTTGTTTTACTAAATCTGCCTTATAAAATTTAATTGAGGAAAACCATCCACATCATGCCAAAACTTAAAACTGAGATATAAAATATGATTCTATTCAACATGTATCTTTCTTTGCCTATTTATCCTTATTCCAATTGTAATTTTTATAATAATTGTTAGAATAGGTGTAACAATACTTCATATTGAAATTTTATAAGCAACAAACTTTTCTCTCCTTTAATTATTTCAAAAACCCATTTGAGATTAAATACGGTGCAGACCTTAGTTTATGTTGCTTCATCTATCTTAAAAACAATAAAATTAAAATTATATTTTAACAATTTAAAAATCTCTTTAATATTCGATGCGGTGCGGACATTAGTTTCTGTTGCTTCATCTATCTTGAAGACGATAAAGTTCCAACCATTTTAAACTATTTCAAAAAATATCTTTAAGATTTGATGCGGTGCGAACATTAGTTTATGTTATTTCATCTATCTTTAATATAATTAAAATTCCAATTATTTCAAGTATCGAGGGTTTTAACTATATTGTTCTTTAAGAGGGTTTTAACTATATTGCTGAAAACTTTGATGTTGTTCTCAATGATAAGGAATATCGATTTTGTAACTATCCTTACAAGCTAATATTTCAAGATGGAATGATATTGCATAGGTGATTCATTTTTTCTTTTTCATTATTCATATAGTAGTATTATTCATCCATAGCTGATATTCATTTTTTGTAACCAAATTAAATCTTATAAATATTCTTACAGGGAATTATTAATGGCTACATGGGACGATGATCCAGACTATGTGGAATATCTTAATTTTATTTTGGACAAAGATGATTTCTCCAATTAAACAATTGTTGATGTTAATTTCTTTTTTATTATTTAATTGTCATTTTTACTGTTAATTTCTATTTTGGATTATTTTTATTGTGCAACGAACATTCTATTTGGAAATGAACATTATCTATTTGGCAAATTCTATTGTATATATGCAGGTAAGCGTTCAACACTGTCTAACTCCAGTATAGTTTGATGTTAAAGAGTTGTTTAAGGATTTAAACGTATGGATTTTAGCACTTGTATATATTTTAATTAGCTATTTTGTTCAATGCAATGTTAATGTTCAGTGTAACATATATAAAATGTAATGTTCAATTAATTTTCAATTAACATTTAGCTCTTTTGCTTAATGTGTTTTTGGTGTTTGTACTATTAACATTTAGCTCTTTTATACAATGTTCAATATATATTTATTCTTATGTTTAACTTATTGGATGTGTCGTAAGTCTAAAAGTAGCCATGAATGCAATTGGCACATGTAACAGTGTGTGTTTCCAAACGCGTTGATATATGTTCAACAGCGCTTCTTTGACGGTGCGCTATTAAATATGGAAACACATGTATATCAACAACACACAGTTTACGTAATTTTATATCTAATTGATTGTGTTTAAGTAATTTTATATCTAAGTGATTATATTTAAGTAATTTTATATCTAGGTGATTATGTTTAATTAATTTTATATCTAAGTGATTATGTTTATGTAATTTTAAAATGTCTAAGTTTTAATATAATTATATTGTTATGTTTAAGTGATTGGATGTGTCGTAAGTCTAAGACTAGCCATGATGACAATTGACAGGTGTAACGGCTCAGTTTTTAACTTATACATATTCAACAATGCTTGTTTGAAGGTGGACTGTTAACACACACCTATTCAACAATGCTTTTGTGAAGGTGCACTATTTAATAGGCCATTTCAACAACGCATTTTATAAGGAGCGCTGATGAAATGGAAACACGTAACTATTCAACAACACACCCTTAAAAGAGTGCTGTTGATATGTTACGACATTTAATTTTTAAAATATCAAAAGTCGATTCACAAACGTTTTGTTACGAACCTTTCTCAAAAATCATACACTCTCAAACATCTCTCAAACCTTATACCTTCTGAAACACTCTCAAACCATCAACAATGACTTCCAAAAATGAAGAAAACAAACTTGTTTCTCAAACCCCAGTCTCTTAGAAACGTATTCCACGCGGAGTCACTTTTATGAAGAAAATTATTCGTACAAGGAGAAAGAATGTCAAGTTACCAGTTGAATGGAACACGAAGGGTCAACCATTAAACAATAAAGGTGGAAACACCTTAGTAAGCTACATTGGAGTATTGGTTAGGCAGAATGTGTCGATAACATTCACTTCTTGGACTTGTGTTAGGATGAACTTAGTGAAGGAACGTATTTGGGCTGATATTGTTAGATTTCTCTATTAATTTGTGAAATACCAATCCTAGAATCTTGAATCTTATGATTCTCACACATTATGTTTAAAACAATGATGCAAGTCAATGTCATACCTGAATCCATGTTACAGATCTGTTCCTTTGTATGCCTTCGTAGAGAGGTTTTGGTATATGGTCTTCCTCAACCAAATCCTTGATTCCTCTTGGGACCTTCGTTTTCTCTCTGATGGGGAGAGATGAAAACTGTGTTTGATTTTGGTGTATTGGGGACCATAACCTTCCTGACTTCCTGATGTGTTAACTTGATAGGGTTCCCATTATTCCTTATGGGTTAACTACTCTGGGTATCCACTCATGAAGCCCATATTCATTTTCAGTTTATTTTAGAAGTCACAATGGTTGTCAGTAATAAGATCACTTATTTTATAACCCAGAAAATAAATAGTCGATATAATTGTATAAATATATGATGTCCACCTTAATTAGAAATTATGAATTTCTAACAGATATATCACTGAGTTTCCATGCATTGTAACAATATCTTTGTGTTTATTTGTTTTCATTATATATATATATATATACTTTCGTGCAGTGTATATGTATTTTTGTGTTTCCATGCAATGTATATGTTTTGTTGTGTTTTAATGCAATGAATATGTCTTTTCATGCAATATATATAAATTTGTTTTTTCATGCAATGTATATGTTTTTTTGTGTTTTCATGCAATGTATATGTTTTTTTGTGTTTTCATGCAACATATATGTGTTTTCATGCAATGTGTATGTATTTTTTTATTATTCATGAAATTTAATTTATTTATCTATTTTTTAGACCAGCAATGGCTACCCGTAAAAATAACTCATGGGTGAAAACGGATATCATGGTATCCGCCCCGCGGTTACCCGCGTATATATTCAATTAAATATTTTATACTTAATTATTATTAATTTAACATTATATTTGTCTATTTATTATTATTTCAAAATAAAATTTAGTGGTGAGACTACAACCATAAAATTATCATATACATATCATATTATTTAAGTAATAATTATTTTTATATAATAACTATTGTAAAATATATAAAAATATCATTAAAATTGAAAATTCGTTGTGTACCCGCAAATAGTGCGGATATGGGCACGGATATGCACTACCCGTGCCCGCCCGGCCCCGTTGCCATCCCTAAGCATTACATCCTCAAATATGCCGGCAAGGCTCTCCGACAATTCAGAACCGATGTTGGCAAATGTCTTAGAGATGTTGATGACAATGTCAAACTCAAGCCTCCAATCAAATATGCAAATCTCATTGATGAGGCATATTGGAAGACATTTATCACTACTCGCACACAAGACACCACTTTCGTGGTAAAATCATATTCGTTGTATTGACTTTATTCTTATGTTTTTGTATATATATACACATATCTTTGTTGATGTTAATGTTGTTTGTTTTTGCATAAAGTAAGTAATGAAAACTGCAAAAGAGCAACTAAATCATTGTATCCATAAAGAGCTTATAAAGCGGGATATAGAAGAGTCGAGGAAAGAATTGTAAGTATTGCTAATTTGTACGTAATTAATTGGTTAGGTTTTGTATCCATATCTAATAATTACATTATTATTGGTTATGCATTGGCAGCTCGAACAAAGCGATACACCTTTGAGTGTAGTAGACCTCGATGTTCTGTGGGTGGATGCTCATAAGAACAAGGAAGGTGTTATCGATAACGAACAAGTTCAAGAAGTAACAAACCGTGTTGTAAATGCTTATCATTTAATTAAACTTGATTTCCATACTTTCTTTATCAATGTGATTAATTAATATTATGTTTTTTCTTAATGTATTAGGTTACCCTAAAAGAAAGGATAGGTTTGCTACATAACCCATATAGTCAGGTGGTACTTGAAAAGGCACTAGGACTGCCTCAATACTCTAGCCGTATCCGGGGTGCTGGATTTGGAGTTGACAAACGTACATTAAAACTCCGTGAAAAGCGTGCAACCAAATTTGTTGTAGCTGATTTGGAGAGTCGATTGGATGACCTCACACAACGATTCATTGAATTAGAACATTCAATGAAAAGTAAAGAGCCTGAGGGGCATCAACAAGCTGTCGATGTACCTTCTCTCGTTAGTGAAAGTTACACGCATCCTAGACACAACATTTTTATTCCAGAGGGAATTTAATTAACAAATTTTAATTTATTTTCTCTTTAGTTTAATTATATTCCTAAACTAATTATATGTTTTAACTAACCTTTAGGGAATCAGTAGTTGCAAACTCTTCCTAGATATCCTATCTCCCGGTGTTGGTACGGTGCACAATACACCGAATGTCATGCTGCATAATGCACGTATCCCACCCAATCATGTGAAGGTCGCAATTGATATTGCAATTGAAGATGATGCATTGCTGCCAATTCCTTTTGATGAGGATATCATCACATTGGGATGGGCTATAGGCAATTATGTGACTTGGCTAGTACATCTTGTAGATGTTGTAAGACTGAGATGACAATTAAGAGGGGGTGAATTAGTTGACTTAAAAATATGAAAGATTTTTCTGCAATTTAAAGAGTTAGTAGCAGCGGAAAATTTATGCAGAAAAATATCAAATAAATTCAAGGAGATAAGGGAGAAGAGAGTACTCATATATTTTTATATTGGTTCACCTTCTTGTCCACCGAAGGTTACATCCAATACTCTTGCAGCACAAGAGATTTTTTCACTAGATATCAAGTGTAGTAATTACAAAATTCTCACCCCGAGATTTCTTTGTACCTTACTCACTCTCCAATACCTATGTCAATCTTTTGGAAAACAACCTTTCCATGTGACTCTATTCCCTTTCTTATCACACCCTTGTGATAGAAAGTAATACACCAAATGATTGAAGAAAACTTTAACAATGGAAGGAATTGCCTTTACAAGATATGAATTATATGATCTCTTGCAATCCAATAACTATTTTATACACTTAGTTATAATGTTCATAAGGTTTAGAAGAAGAAAAACTTTGAAACACACACTTACAACAACTTCAAAAAATTAATTTGAAAGTTAAGAACAAGTTGCATAAAGTGTAGAAAACGTGTTTCAGAAAATTCAGATTGTGTATGTGAGTTGTGTTTGAATAATGAGTTCCAATGCCTTTAAATAGGCTTTCCAATCAGCCATAACACCTCTAGGAAATGATAGGAGTCGATTGGAATGAAACCATTACGTTTGGGATGAAAGCTGAGTTTGAATCTGAAAATCTGGTGTAATAGCACCTAATAATCGATTACAGCAAAGAGGTAATCGATTTCCCAAACATTTTGTCCACCTGTGTAATCGATTACAACACGGAGTAATCGATTACTCACATACCCAGTAATCGACTACCCAAAGAGAGTAATCGATTACCCTGTTCGGTTTTTGTTGGGTAACTTGTTTCTCACTCATATAACATGTTAAGTAGTTCCAGTAACATGTTACTTAGTCAGAGTAACATGTTATTTAGATCTAGTAACTTGTTACACAGTATTTTGAAAATTGTTTTCATTTATACTTGTGATTTTAAATTTTATTTAAAAATACTTTTGAGCTTTATTATTAATCGTATATTATAGAGTATGAAGAGAGAAGTACTTATTGACTTAGACTCTAAATATCTTGAAGTTTTATCTTCATTGTCTTCATAAGTATTCTTCATTTTCTTCCTTATGTGATGTTGGTGTCTTCATCAAAACCGTGCCAAGGTCAGGAGCAAGATCTTCTTCACAGATGTAGTTCCTACTACAGTATGTTTTTCACCTTATGCTCATTCATATATTATATATTTTGATCTGTAATTGATATGTTTTGTATTTAATATTTCAGGGAAAGGGGATAGCTGAACATAGTGCAACATCCCCTCCCAGAGTAGAACATGCAAACAAAAAGGCCAAAGTAATGAAGTCCAAGCTTAAAGAAAATAAGTCACGGTCTAAGTCATCATATAACAGAAAGCGCACGGAAACGTTGTTATATGCCCGAAATGAGCGCTATTACTTTATGTATCTAGCGTTGGGGATGAAAATCTCGTATGCATTATGTTCATACTCTACTATATTAGATTTATCATTAGGGGGACTTTAGCACCTTGGGTTTACCTCTTAATGAAATAGTTAAAAAGCATGTGAGATTCAAATGAGAGGAGAAACAAGAGAGAACTTTGTTGTCCTTAAGCATAGGCTAGCTTATGTTGACATTCTTGTAGTGCCTAATTTTGCCAAATCATTTGAACTAGAGTGTGAGCCATCAAATGTGGGAATTAGAGTTGTTATATTGCAGAAAGATCATCCAATTTATTATTTTAGTGAGAAGTTATATGGTCTTGCTCTAACACCAATTTCCTTTCGTAAAATTAATATTACATACAAGCCCATCAGGCACATTCTTGGTTAATTATAACTTACGTATGGAACAAAGCATATATTTTTTTATTTTCTTTAATAAAGATAATGTTTTCACTATCATATTACTTCAATATTGTATTATAAAAACTAACTACCCAATGATACGTAAAGCATATACTCATATAACTACATCATTGTTCAAGTCTCAAGTACGTAGTCCATATGTTCAAAATATTTTAGGTATACACCAGTACAAATAGGGTAAATATATATATATATATATATATATATATATATATATATATATATATATATATATAACACAAAAGGCCTTATGGCTCGGTTTACACTACGACTACCAACAACAACAGCAAAACACTAACGATATAGTTATACATCAAAACGATCGGTACAACACTGATGAGGTCTGCGCCTCCTACCACCCTTCCATACTGACCTCCTTCTGAGTCTTCCTGGTTCTCATCACTGGAAATATAGATAACGCCATCTCTAACATTGAGCACAACAAATTGGGGATGATATGTCAGAGAAAGAGGGGATAATCGGGTCCTCTTCTCCCAAACCCGAGTATTAGCCTCGCCACTAGGATTTTTCCCTCGCACTCTGTGGGAAAAAGACCATGGAGTGTGCACAGGGATACCCCTCATAGGAGTGGTGGGTGGATCCGAGTGACTACTCGACGGTTATGTACACTAGGGACAAGTACAAGTCTTCACCCTCGGAATAACCAGAGGGCTGTAAGGACCCAAATTCTACCCTTGAAAATTTTTCCTTTATTTCAATCCTTTTATACATACATTCCACATCTTACTCTAATTTTTCCCCATAATCACTTCGTAAAACTACCTTTATAGTACATGATGTTAACATATATCTCATATTGTGGAAAACATAATCCATATATAACTTTCATCGGTAATTACCGCATATGTTTAACTATGGGCTTCCAAAATACCCATAGTTACTAATATCCAGCATTACAAAAAAATGTTAGTAAGTTAAATGGTTACGAATACAATCATCCAAATAACAATTTTACAACACAAAAAGCAAAAATAGAGGATCCAAGTCCTAAGCTCCTAAAGCCTTGAACCAAGCATCCTCAACTACCATGTTTACCTGCAATGGGATTATCAATGGCAAATACCACAACATACAAAGGAGTAAGTCATCAAAACAATAAATACCATTATAAGATAATCCACATTTCAAAGGGGTTAGTAAACCATTTGTTTTATAAATTCATTTATGCTACATTACTTGAGCCAAAGTTTTGCTACATAGCTTGATCCAAAGCATCGCTACATAACTTGAGCCAAAGTATCGCTACACAACTCGAGCCAAAGTTTTGATACATAACTTGAGCCAATGTTTTGCTACATAGCTTGAGCCAAAGCATCGCTACATAGCTTGAGCCAAAGTATCGCTACATAGCTTGAGCCAAAGCATCGCTACATAACTTGAGCCAAAGCATCGCTACATAACTTGAGCCAAAGTATCGTTACATAACTTGAGCCAAAGTTTTGCTACATAACTTGAGCCAAATTTTTGCTACATAGCTTGAGCCAAAGCATCGCTACATAACTTGAGCCAAAGTTTTGCTATATAACTTGATCCAAAGTCGCTAACCAATTATGGTCGGCTAAAAACATATTTTCTTTTCATTGATACATCATCAATCCGTAAACAGTAAATTCACGCGTTCCATTATCATAAACATACCCATATATGTTTACCATAACTAAGCGATTCATCACTTTATCATTATACACAATCATAAAATCCACATATTATCCATTTCCATATGCTATTTAAAGACTCCTCCTTACCTTGGTGAGTGTTGGGTTGGGTTCTTGGTAACTGCACTAGTTCCACCGACATCGCCGCCAACTCTAGGATCTTTCCCATTCGCATCATACAACACAAGGTTAGTCATTTATTCCAAATATCACATAAACAACTCATATTGCATCATTTAACCACCCAAGATATTTAACACATGTTCCATGTTGCCAAACTACTTTCATCAAAAGTTTACAACATCTAAAACATACATATTCATCTCTTATTTCAACATTAGAAAGCTTATTCATCTTCTACCTCTAGCACTTTACCGATTTTCCCTTTAGGGTTTTGGGGTTTTCATGACTCAACCCACAAACCCTCTCCTTTCTTGAAATACTAACTCTAAACCAAGAGTTAACATAAAACGAACCATAACTCAAAAGGGTGAGTTTCCATGGTTTCTCTCATTTTGAGAAGAGATCCAACATACCCAAAACAAGTTTCAAAGGGAAGAAAAGAGTTAGAATCAAGAGATCTACCTCTTCTCAAGCTTCTAAATGACTCACAAGCCTTCTTGCTCTTGAAAATGCTCCCTTCTCTCACTTCTCTCTAGGTTAACCCTCATAAATGTGTTTGGGGTCCCCTATTTAATGTAACAGTGTTAGGTTCTCGCTTAAGCGAGCCCTTTCTCGCTCAAGCGAGAAAATCCCGCCTATTTTAAAAACTCAGATCTGACCCTCTCGCCCAAGCGAGGGATTCTCGCTCAAGCGAGGGATTCTCACTCAAGCGAGAATCTCACAGTCTCAACAGTCCCAAAATGCCATTTCTCGCCCAGGCGAGACAACTCTCGCTCAAGCGAGAATCCTCTAGTATAGCCCAGGATTTCACCCTCCCAGGTGAACCTTTCTCGCCCAGGCAAGAATCTCTCGCTCAAGCGAGACTTCCAGGACTGATACTATAATTTTAAAGACATAAATTTAGGGTGTTATAATCCTCCCCCTCTTATAATAATTTTCGTCCCCGAAAATTAAACATACCTCAATTCGAACAAATGAAGGTAATCCTACCTCATGTCACGTTCCATCTCCCAAGTAGCATCCCCTTCGTCTACTTGGCTCCACAGTACTTTCACCAAAGGAATCTCCTTACCTCTTAGTCTCTTGATATTAGTCTCTTAATACTTCCTTAACTGAGACACATGAAACACATTATGAAGGTTAAACAACAACGGAGGCAAAGCAATCTAATATGCTATCGGCTCAATCCTTTTCAATACTTGATACGGTCCAATAAATCTCGGAGTCAGCTTGCGAGACTTCAACACCCTACCAATTCCGGTAGTCGGAACTACTCTCATGAAAACATGATCTCACTCATTAAACTCAAGAGGTTTTCGCCTCTTATCGTAATAGCTTTTCTGCCGACTCTGGGCGATCCTCATGTTCTCCCGGATTTTCTTGATCTTATCCGTAGTCTCTTGGACCAGTTCGGGCCCCAATATCAAGTTCTCCCCAGTCTCAAACCAACTCACTGGAGTTCGGCATTTCCTACCATACAACGCCTCATAAGGTGCCATTCCAATACTCGAATGGAAACTATTGTTGTAAGTAAATTCAATCAGATGTAACATGCCATCCCAACTCCCTGGTTGTTCCAAGACGCAAGCCCTCAGAAGATCCTACAATGATTGTATTGTTCTTTCTGATTGACCGTCCGTTTGTGGATGATAAGCTGAACTCAACTTCAACTTAGCTCCCAATGCGGACTGAAAACTTGTCCAAAAGTTGGAAGTGAAACGGGGATCCCTGTCCGATATAATGCTCGACGGTATCCCATGCAAACGAACTATTTCCCGGATATACAGTTCCGCCAATCGCTCCAAAGAGTATCTCATGTTTATAGGCAGAAAGTGTGCAGATTTCGTTAACCGATCCACTATCACCCATATCGAATAATATCCTTTCTGAGTTTTAGGGAAACTCGATACAAAATGATTGTAACTCTCCCGCCGGTCGTTGATGCTCAATTTTGGCTTTCTGACATACTAAACAACTCGAGACATACGAAGCCACATCTCTCTTCAATTTAGACCACCAAAACAACTTCTTCAAGTCTTGGTACATTTCTGTTGTCCCCGGGTGAAAACTCATCTTACTCTTATGGGACTCCTACAAAATACTCTTCCGTAATTCCTCATCATGAGGTACACACACTCGCCCTTTGTAACGCATCATCCCACTAGAGTTCGTTACGAAGTCAGTTTCCTTCCCGCTCATCATCAAATCTCGTTTGACCATTAGCTCGCTATCCTTAACTTGCATTACTCGAATTCGATCAAATAGTTCATTTGTGACCTTAAGCATACTCAGTATCATAGTATGAGGTCTTATTTGGACGTCTAGGTTCATATCCCTAAACTCCTCTATCAGTTTCCCTTCTCTAACCATCAAAGCCGACATGTGTAAAGATTTCCGACTTAGCGCATCGGCCACTACATTGGCCTTTCCGGGATGGTACTACAACCCAAAATCATAATCCTTTAGGAATTCCATCCACCTTCTTTGCCTCATATTCAATTCCTTTTGATCGAACAGGTACTTCAAACTCTTGTGGTCGCTATACACCTCGAACCTTACGCCATAAAGATGGTGTCTCCAGATTTTTAAAGCAAAGACCACTGCAGCCAATTCTAAATCATGAGAAGGGTAGTTTTGCTCGTGTGTTCTTAACTGACGAGAAGCGACAACTTTCCCTTCCTGCATCAGAACACAACCCAAACCTTGCTTTGAAGCATCACAATAAACACTGAAATCCTTATCGGTGCAAGGAAGAACCAACACTGGTGTCGTAGTCAACCTTCGTTTCAACTCTTGAAAGCTTTCTTCACAACGAAGTGTCCACACATACGGTTCCCCTTTCCTAGTGAGCTTAGTCAATGGCAGTGCCAACTTCGAAAATCCCTCAATGAATTTCCGATAATAACCAGCCAAACCCAGAAAACTCCGGATTTCAGTAACCGACTTGGGCACTGCCCATTCCATAACCGCTTCGACCTTTGAAGGATCGACAGCCACCCCTTCTTTGGATATTACATGTCCAAGAAAGTTCACTAATTCCAACCAGAAATCACATTTTGACAATTTAGCATACAAGTGGTTCTTACTCAAGAGTTCTAGAACAATCCTCAAGTGCTCTGCATGTTCCTCCCGACTTTTGGAGTAAACCAGAATGTCATCAATAAATACCACTACGAATGAATCCAAATACGGATGAAAATCCTGATTCATGTATTCGGTAAATATTTTTGGGGCATTCGTTACGCCAAAAGGCATGACCAAATATTCGAAATGTCCATACCTTGTCCTAAAAGCAGTTTTAGGAATGTCTCCTGCCTTCACACGAAGTTGGTGGTAACCAGACCGAAGGTCAATCTTTGAAAACAACACCGCTCCTCTCAACTGATCCATTAAGTCATCAATTCTAGGCAACGGATACTTATTCTTGATAGTAACCTTGTTCAATTGCCTGTAGTCAGTACACAACCGCATACTACCATCTTTCTTCTTAACCAACAAAACAGGCGCACCCCACATCGAGACACTAGGACGAATAAACTTCTTTGCCAATAAGTCCTCAACCTGCTTTTTCAATTCAGCCAATTCTAATGGGGTCATCCTATAAGGAGCTATAGAGATGGGTCCCGTTCCACGTACCAAGTCAATAGAGAATTCAACTTCTCTCACTAGAGGAAATTCCGGAATATCGCCAGGAAATACCTCAATAAACTCACGAACTATCGGAACCTCCTCAACCTTGGGTTTCTCAATACTCTCCAAGGATGCCAACAACATAAATACGGCTCCTCCCTCTTTACAGGAAGTCCTGACTTCCTTTGCCGACAACGGCTTCATATAACTAACCTCATCAGAAATCACAGGTGGATCTCTGAATACCACGGTCTTGTCAGCATAATTAAGCACCACATGATTCGCCGACAACCAGTCCACTCCCAGAATTAGATCTAACTGAGAAAGTGGTAAGCATATCAAATCCACGGCAAATGTCCTACCGTTTACCACTACCGGACATCGAGACACAACTTTCGACACCACCATAGGCACGTCAGTTGGGGTGGATATGACCAAGTCGAAAGGAAACGACTCAGTTTGCAATTTCAGTCTATCCACGCATCCAATAGATACAAAGGAGTGTGTCACTCCCAAATCAAAGAACACTAAAAGAGGGATACCTGCCACCATGCAATTACCTTTTATCAGGCCATCTGCACCCGATGTCTCTGCACACTCATGGTTAACACTCTACTAGTGGTTCTAGGTTGTTCAGCCCTCACATCATTCACGCCCTGCAGTAGCTTAGGAAAATATCGTTTGATGTGCCCAGCTTCCTTGCAGTGGAAGCAGCTAAGTGTCGTCCCAGGGAACAACTCACCAATATAATTCTTATCACACTTGTTGCAAAAGGACGGAGATTGAACTTGTGATCCTCCCACCTTAACATGTGGCCTCGGCCCATGCGAACTATTTCCCCGATTCCCAACAGTAAGGGAGTATGGTTTTTGTTCCTCTCGGAAAACCTTACCCTTCCCTTTTCCATAACTCCTTTGAGGCCCAAAGTGTTCCGGAGGGTTGGTTTGAGGAGTCACCACTTCATCTTTAGTCAGGTCGTCCTCAAACATCATGCACTTGTTTACCAGGGTGGCAAAATCTGCGATTTCTTGATGCCTGAACATCCTTTTTAGCTTGGGCTTCAGGCCCGATTCAAACTTAGAATATTTGGACCTTCCGTCTACTTCCAACTCAGTATATGGACAAAATCGGGCCAATTCCTCAAACTTGGCCGCATACTCTCCCACAAACATGTTACCCTGCTCCAGCCTCAGAAACTCCATTTCCTTCTTCCTCTTCAGATCAGCAGGAAAATATTTCTGAAGGAATTTCTCCTTGAAGGTAGTCCATGTAATCACTCGCCCCTCCGTTTCCATCGGCCGCCGAGTAAATTCCCACCAATTTTCAGTCTCTTTCATTAACATATAAGAAGCATAAGTCACCATCTGAACGTCACTACAACCCATGGCTCGGAATATGCGTTCCAAGTCTTGAATCCACTCGTTCACCGCATTAGGAGCGAACCCACCTTGGAAATGGCTAGGATTCTGCTTGCGGAACTCATTCAACCTACGGTACTCGGCCAGCCCCGGTGGAACTAAAGGTTGTCAGCTAGGACTTGACGCGGGGTTCTGGTTCAGATTGTGCAAGTTCTCGTTAACCTGTTGTAATGCCGCCACCATCTGTGCCAACAGGTCGTTCGGAACATTCTGACTCCCTCCTCTTCCTCTTATTGCCATAGGTACCTGTACTCAAGTACTAGTCAGTAAATACTTTTCTAATAAGGTAAGTGTCACATAAGCACACAACAGTCAATGCCAACTAAACAATTCAAGCACGCACAGATCACAAAGAAGCATGTAAGGCCATACCCTAAGCCGCAGAATTAACTAGGCTCTGATACCATATTGTAAGGACCCAAATTCTACCCTTGAAAATTTTTCCTTTATTTCAATCCTTTTATACATACATTCCACATCTTACTCTAATTTTTCCCCATAATCACTTCGTAAAACTACCTTTATAGTACATGATGTTAACATATATCTCATATTGCGGAAAACATAATTCATATATAACTTTCATCGGTAATTACCGCATATGTTTAACTATGTGTTTCCAAAATACCCATAGTTACTAATATCCAGCATTACACAAAAATGTTAGTAAGTTAAATGGTTACGAATACAATCATCCAAATAGCAATTTTACAACACAAATCAAAAATAGAGGATCCAAGTCTTAAGCTCCTAAAGCCTCGAACCAAGCATCCTCAACTACCCTGTTTACCTGCAATGTGATTATCAATGGCAAATACACACAACATACAAAGGAGTAAGTCATCAAAACAATAAATACCATTATAAGAAAATCCACATTTCAAAGGGGTTAGTAAACCATTAGTTTTATAAATTCATTTATGCTACATTACTTGAGCCAAAGTTTTGCTACATAGCTTGAGCCAAAGCATCGCTACATAACTTGAGCCAAAGTATCGCTACATAGCTTGAGCCAAAGCATCACTACATAACTTGAGCCAAAGTATCGCTACATAACTTGAGCCAAAGTTTTGCTACATAACTTGAGCCAAAGCATTGCTACATAAGTTGAGCCAAAGTATCGCTACAAAGCTTGAGCCAAAGCATCGCTACATAACTTGAGCCAAAGTATCGCTACATAACTTGAGCCAAAGTTTTGCTACATAACTTGAGCCAAAGTTTTGCTACATAGCTTGAGCCAAAGCATCGCTACATAACTTGAGCCAATGTATTGCTACATAACTTGAGCCAAAGTTTTGCTACATAACTTGAGCCAAAGTCGCTAACCAATTATGGTCGGCTAAAAACATATTTTCTTTTCATTGATACATCATCAATCCATAAACAGTAAATTCACGCGTTCCATTATCAAAAACATACCCATATATGTTTACCATAACTAAGCGATTCATCACTTTATCATTATACACAATCATAAAATCCACATATTATCCATTTCCATATGCTATTTAAAGACTCCTCCTTACCTTGGTGAGTGTTGGGTTGGGTTCTTGGTGACTGCACTAGTTCCACCGACACCGCCGCCAACTCTAGGATCTCTTCTCAAGCTTCTAAATGACTCACAAGCCTTCTTGCTCTTGAAAATGTTCTCTTCTCTCTAGGTTAACCCTCATAAATGTGTTTGGGGTCCCCTATTTAATGTAACAACGTCGGGTTCTCGCTTAAGCGAGCCCTTTCTCGCTCAAGCGAGAAAATTCCGCCTATTTTAAAAATTCAGATCTGACCCTCTCGCTCAAGCGAGGGATTCTCGCTCAAGCGAGAATCTCACAGTCTCAACAGTCCCAAAATGCCATTTCTCGCCCAGGCGAGAATCCTCCAGTATAGCCCAGGATTTCACCCTCTCAGATGGGCCTTTTTCGCCCAGGCGAGAATCTCTCGCTCAAGCGAGACTTCTTGGACTGATACTATAATTTTAAAGACTTAAATTTCGGGTGTTACAAACACCACCAATCAACTTTTATTTCATTAGAAATATTCGTATGATGCCATGAGAAGGCATAATGACAGTGCTTATCATAGTGGAATAGTTAATTCAGCATTAACATAACAATTCAACATTAACATAGCAATTTAGTATTAACATAACAATTCAACATTGGAGAGCATATTCAAGCAACCATCAGTCATATCATCCAACAATCTCAATAATAAATCCAGTCATGGAAAAGTCATTCAATACCAACACAATATCCTCGATGAGTCACGTTAGGTATAATTAAGTATCTTACAACCAAATAAGCCTTGCTGCTCATTTGTTCGCGGCCACAGAAATATTATACGAATATATCCGCCTTAGGCCTAGCTTAGAGATGCACGATTATCTTTGGGTCCATTTCTAAGCTCGTGTATAAAATCACTCCTCTCTATACCTTCACCTTTACTAGTACTAACACTTCCTTGCTGCAGCTTTCCTAATTGTCTAGTACCTGATTATGTCTTAAACGATAAACACTTAAGAAAATGATCAAGAAGAGCTCTAGACACTTCAATATACCAAATATTTCGTTTGGATACAAGTAGAATCTTAACCTTACACGATAAGAATTTTACAGACAGGTTCTGGCCCAAAATCATCGTGTATTTTCCTTAACCATACACGATAAGAATCTAAACCATGGATTTTGAGTTCTTTGGAGTTACAATGGTGTAAACTCATCCCATTTTCCTTCGTTCACCTGAAACCCAAAAATATCACATAGAGGATCTAGAAAACTACACATGAAGCACGAAATTTTAAGCTAGCCACACTAATCTTGATCAAAATGAAGGCTTAGAACACAAGGAATGGTGTTAACATTCATGGATTTTCCTAACACGTGAAGTAGAATTTTGAAACAGAAAATCGAGGAACTAAACAGTGGAATCAACTAAATCTAAGGCCAAATTATGTAAGAACCACTCTTGCATGCAAGAAAATGAGGAAAAATCAGCCCTCCACCCACGTTAGATGATAAGGAAGAAGAAAGCTGAATATGTTTGACTTAAAATGGATGTTTTGACCCCTTCCACTCAACTATGGCACTTTTTATCTGAATGGGGAGTTAGTTAAGGGGCTTGGCGTGGTCAAATTCTGCCCCAAAACCGAAATTAATTAAGCCTTAATGATCCTTAATCACATGCAAGTCAATGAATTGATTCTCAAGTTACTAATCATCTATTGTTGATACTTTATGTGTTATATAGATGAGTTTCTTGCATCCTAAGATACTTTAGGAAAATGTTGAACATTGTATAGATGAGTATAGATGATTACTTATACTTTTAGAGGACTAACAGAAACAGTTGTAGGTACTCACAGGCAATCCGACGAAGCTCACTAGAAAACTAATCCTTGTCGTAAAAGTTTTATCTTAACTTTTTATTAAAGTACAGGGCTAAGGTAAAAGCTTTATCTAATTTCCTTATCAGAAAGAAATCAATTTGAGAATATGCAATCTTAAAACACGTATTGGCTATTGTAAAATGAAAAGTTGAATAGAAGTCTAGAATAGTTCAGTTTTCCAAATTTTATTCTCCTATTCCATATCCACCATGAGCATCTTCAAATCCTCTAATATTCCTTCATTACAAACTTTAGGGATATGATCCAATTTCCTATTCTCTTTACATTCACCATATCCATTCCTTATCTACAATTATACCCACCATATTTTTCAATCTTGTCTTATCGGTCTACCACATCTTAAAACCTGAAGTATTTAATTCCCTTGTCTTTTCCCCAACCCACTTGGTTTCTTGAAGGCACATAAAATTAATCATCGTCCTAATCATTGTGTCAATTTTTCCATCGATTTGCCTATAAGAGTGCATATATTCCATGTTCCAATTCTTATCCTAGATTAATGAAGTAGCTTCTTGACCCGCACTCATTTATGCAAGTACAAGAGTCCTTACTTATTTTCACTACATCCAGGTGGCGGTGCAGCAACCCTTACTCTTTTGACATTGTACTCGGATGATACAGCACATTGCTTCTAGGGAACAACCTAGCATTATCATTAATATATCTTTGATCCATATCATAGATATTCGACAAAGTTTTATATTAACTGTCGAATATATAACCTTCACCTTTTAGCCGGACTTAGGACTAACTATGTATAGCATATGCACACATATGTATGTTCGCATGAATACTCAACATAAAATTAAATTGTACTAGTTAAAAAAGAAAAGATCATGCGTAACAACTGAACATGATTGAAGTCAGAAGATAAAGGTGCTTAAATTCAGAGAGTAATGATGTCCTCTTCAACAACTCCAAAAAAAGCATAAACATTGAAACAGTGTTGCCTTCACGGACCAAAGAAGTTCAATGATGTATAATTAACAATGCATACCATGATAGAAATTTTAAATGATGGATTTATTACACATAAATCTTGAAAAAATAATGGTTTCTCCAATTTAAATATACAGAATCATATAATTAGAAAACAGTGAAAACATGTTGAATACATCTATTCTATAAGAAGGAAAGTTCTATCAAAATCTTTTTTACTCCATCATCTGGTTTTCAAGGCATGTCATTTTATTTGCCTTATTAATTTACTGCAGTTCCCCAACAGGTGCCTCATTGAGCCACAAGAAATGAATGAAGTCATATAGTTTTGCACTTACACTAACCTGCATAAAATTTGAAGTAAAAACATTCAAAAACATTCAAGATATAAATAATGGCCTAATTTAGAGTAAGGTATAACTTCTTGACCTTGTAAGGGGTTGGGTTAAGCCTTCTCATGTGGTCAGGCCGCATTAGCTCGAGTTGTTTGATGCATCCCTCTCTAATGGCCTTTAGAGGTGGTAAATTTTCTCTCGCTTTATCTTCAAAAAAGAATAAGCAAGTTACGAAAAAACTAAAGTTTTCGATCATAAGCGGCATTCACTGGATGAGTTGCAGATAATGCTAGATAAGCCACTATGTAAACAGCCGCGTTTTAATGTGCAACTTTGGCTACCTAATGTCGAGGACTTGCAACCATTTCATGCAGAAACTCAAGTGATACAACAGTCATAGCATTAACAGGTAGAATAATATCTGTTTTCTTAATTTAAAGAGGTAGAGTTAGTATATCAGATTTAGAAGTTGCAAAATGTTATTGAAAAGATGCAGCAGTTTCCTCTTCTTAAAGATTCATTTGCGAGTTGGTTTTTAAAGGGTAACGGAGGTAAGAGAAAGTCTGGGAAGTTATAAAATATACTTGTGAGATAACAGTAAAGCCTTCTTTTTCCCTTCCAAAATTCAACTCGCAAACAGGCCCTAAGCAAGCAAATGTACAAGCTAAAGTTCTATTCATAAGCTGGCTGCTATTATTAATATCCATCCCTGTCTATTATATTAGCAGTTAGTTCTCACCTGAAATTCCAGACCAGTAACACCGTAGAAGCTCCTCAACACGTTGTGGCACCACATATGCTCTCTTGGATTCTTGAAAGGGATGACGGCACAGGATTCTTTCTCCGACCTATGAATAATAGATGATAAAATAATGTTTATGCCTAAATTTCTAAACTACATGAAACCAACTCATGTGAGGCAACACTGACTAGCCAAGAGGTTGGAAACTTATAATATAAGTGCAACAAGCTGACACAATGATGTAAGACTATATATCATTATTTGGATTTGTCTTGTGGGACAGAATAAGGAATAGCAGTTGGATAGAACTTTTAATCGTTTCAGAACAGAAAAAATGGGGTTTAATAAATAAAGTTAATTACACTGACAACTCCTGAGTTTTAATGAAATTACATAGATCACCCCTCCATTTTTTACCCCTACAAAAAGTCCCTGATTTATAAATATACATTACACTGACTACCATTGCATGTGAAATAAGCGTGATTTTTTACATTAAAAATGATGATAAGTGTACTTAAGTTAAACAAAATATGATATATTGTACAGACAAGTCAAAATAGTATACGAGACAATATATTTTCATTATTTTTGATTCATTACAAAATGCATCAATAATTCTAAGGATATATTATTAAAATCACAAAAATAATGAAAATATATTGACTCGTATACTATTTGGATTTTTTTTCACAATATATCATATTTTGTATAACTTAACTACATTTATCACCATTTTTTGTTTAAAAGATAACATTTGTTTCTCATACAGGGATGGTGAATGTAATGTATGTTTATAAATTAGGGGGTTTGTAGGCAATAAAAGTGGAGAGGTGATTTGTGTAATTTCACTAAAATTCAGGGGGTGTCAGTGTAATTTACTCTAATAAATAATTGCATCTATATTATCTGATAATCTTAATCTTTCTTTTCCGATATAAATTATATATATCATTCATGTAGAGTTCTATCAAGTACATGTAGAGTTCTATCAATAACTCTCATCAGTGTACCTGAGAATAATTACTCCGTTGTTCAATTCATAGAAATGATAATTACATGCTTTAACCAGATCATAACACTTGTTTCTAATACTAAACCAGATAATCAGCCCTCAAAAAACCCATCAGATTGAATTCCAATCTTGGCATGCTAGTGATAATATACGCAATAGCATTAACCAATATCTCAACTCCCATGCGGAAGAGGGGATGCGAACAGTAAAAAAAGGTAAACCTACAGTGTTAGGCACATTAAGTCAAGATAATAATACCTTTGGAGATGGTTCATTTTCCCCAGTCATTATGTCTACCAGGGGATAACCTTCTTTCCCATACAACCTATAGCATCTCTTCTTACATGGGATAGAGACCTAAAATAGATAAAGGAAAAACATAGAGAAAGATAATAATTAAATGCAAAGAGATGATTACACAAACATGTCCTGTTAAGAATTTAAACCTTTGATACATCTTCAGAAAGCTTGATACGAGGCTGATTGTTTATCTCAACCAGCTTGAAAACAACACCTAAAGCAGCTTGAGCATAACATGTAACCAAGTATGTTCCAATTCCAAAGGCATCAATCTCATGACCCTGTAAGTAAAAATATAACAGTTGAAAGAATAGGATGAGAATTTGTGTTTGTAAACTTTTCCTTTTTGTCAAAATAATTATACAATTATAAATAAAGACATGGTGTTTTCATTTAAACCTCTACACAGTTTGTGTGGAAAGAACTCCAGCATCATATGAACATGTTCTAAGACAGAAAACATTTTCAGAGAAATTCTACGAGTATAGTGCGACATTAAAAGAGATGGGTGTGGTCACTGTCACTGAATATGCCACTAAGCTCCCCAGAGTAAGTATAGACCTTTTGATTTGGACATGGGGCTAAGGTCCATACCTATTATGCTCAACATGAACCAACTAAAAGACTGGCTTGCTAGCCAAGTACAATGTTGAAGGTGGCAATGGTGATAACTAACAGAGCTCCTAAGCTCTTCCAGTAGCTAAACCACTCCCCTCTTGGATAGGCTTGGAGTTAAAGCCACATACAACTCAGACTACCTAAAAACATTTTCTAAAATATTGTAGAACATTACATCAAATTATAGATTATTAGCATTTGCAGACAATCACAGTGACAGCTACCCCTGCAATAAGGTTCAATTATGAACTATTTGCATTTTCAGGGAATCTCAATGACAGCTATTCGTTCAGTAAAAAATCCTAACTTTTATGGTTAAGTAACTAACGGTTATATAAGCTAGCCTGAATTTATATATCTTCTCAGTTTGAACTTAAAATTGTGACTTCACCAAGTAAAAATTGTGTTATTATTTCCATTTTCAACATCAAATTAGGTAATGTTCAAATTATACAAATGCAAAAACAGACACTGCTAACTTTTTGGCTGAATGTAAACCAAACGGCAAAAAGCTATGAGTTCCAGTTTGTGATGACTAATTACATGTTTGTTTAAAGCATCTATTGTTTCCTCATTGAGATCATTACTAGCAGTGATAGCCATCTTCCCAAATTCAGGCACTCCAAATTCCTTCTCAATGGCACAAAAGAACTTCCTGGCCTCACAAGACAAGTAGGCAAGGTCACCAGAGTCCAATCTAATGCCACCTGCTTTGTACCTGCACAGTACATCAACTAACTTCAGCAATTAATGGCAATTACATGATTCTTTGAAAAAGGTTATTTTTCATGCGCTCCATAGTGAACACAAATATGTTATGAGTAAAGGCTTCCCAACATTAGATAAACTTGAAAGAAAATACAGGTAGACCAAAAAAATAAAACCAATGAAATAACAAAAAAATAATATTTTATCAAATAATTTAGGAAGCAATATACAGAAGCAACCCCATAAAAACATATTTCAAGGTTTTTATGCAGAAATCCTCATCTATGCAGATACAAGCACAGCATATTTTTTAATTCATTTAAAAAACAGACAGAATATGAAATTTTATGTCCCCTGTCATCTAGAATTCAACAGGGAAAAGTAACACAACTGTAAGAAATTCTATACATTTGTAAGAATTCTAATAATCTAGTAGAATGATGAGCATTGAAGTCTTCCTGACATACCCTAAATCATTGAGAGCTAATGCAACAGCACAGAAGTTAGGAACTCCACTTCTCATGACCTGATAACATATGCAAATGTCATCAAATGAAGAAATTGCTAAATTAAAGTAAAAAATAAGGAGTGAACCCAAAAAATTAAGAAACTGTAGCACTTGCTATAATAAATTTATGCATAAAAACTAAAAAGTATTCACTTGACAGATGACATAATAACTGGAAATAACAATAACAGTTTATGCAATTGCAAAATTGACATATTTTCAAAAGCAGGATATAATGATAGAATAAAGTAAAAGGCATTAGTTGGAGTTAACAAGTATTACAACATTAAATACTAAAATAGGTATTACATCACCCAGCTATTCTGTATTTGCGACTTTGTATCGCTGCTGCATGAACATCCCATTTAATTGAGTTATTCTCACTCATTTTATTTTAAATTGAGAGCACCAACATGTGATCATTCTCTTAGTTTTAACTTTTAATCATAACACATCAGTTATGCACATAACAACTCTACATGATAATGTATATTGACCCATTGAGGTAATGGGGTTATTCACAAATAAATACTTACTGACATAACGAGTGAATGGCATGTGTGCATATGCGTTTAAGCAAGTTTCAACTTATGCATAATTATGAGCAAAATAGTGCGGTGTCTACTCATACCCAAACACAGATGTAGTGCATACATACATACATACTTGCATACTGTTTACTCATCTTCGTAGTTATTGAATGCAACAATGACAATGCCTCAGCTATAAGACTCTACGAGAATTGATTCTCACCAAACTAGTTATGTACCATTCTTATTTTCTAATAGTTCCTATTTGTATTGTTAATGGTTGCAGTCAAAATCATGTTGGCAAAACAAAAGCATAGAACCATCTTCATCAGGAAACAAAACTTGTTCACAAAAGACACGAAGGAGTGATAAGCAAGATTCTTCCTGATCCTCAATCATCGGATTAATGATCAAAACGATGCTAAGATTATGTGTGTGAATGTAAGAATACAAAGTCACTAAGAAAATACTTACATCATATGTATCTACAAGGGCAAGAAAATTATTGGGAAATGCCAATGCATATGATATGAATGCTGCCAGCTCGCTTTGATTGGTTTCGCCAAAAATGTCACGTAGTGAATTTGACCACTGCCGCATGGGAACACAGATTAGTAATATACACTGATATATCCATCTTAGATTTTGCAAGAATGCAAAGGATAAATGTATGCTAGAAGGATGATCATTTACAACCTAAGCATGAAGTCACTTTAATTTAATCACATGAATTCAATAAAAAGTTTAACTGTTGTCTTATTTTCCCAGTTTTATCTCATAAATTGTCATGCATACATGCTACCCCCTAGATATTTTCTTCTACATTTCCTCTCACTAGGAACAAAGACTGAGGCCTCCAGCCATAATGACAGCAATTTACAACAGGCCAACTTACTAGGACGTCACTGGTGTATGTGATGCTATTCCTGACGAAGGCAGTTGAGAACCACAATTAAAAAATTAAACATGTAAATACTAATGTTTTGCACCTGAATTTTGCTCAGCCATGTTTGAACCAAGCTAATAAAGTCTTCACATGTAATTGAACCATCTTTTCTACGAAGTGACTTGTCTATAATCTCATCAAGACTCTGCAAATAACAGATAGTCAAGGTAAACAAAAATGTAACCGAAGAAAATATAACAAGAAGCGCATCAAATCATGAGAGTATAGTAATACTAATAACAGAACAACAACACCAATAAAAGCCTTTTCCAACAAGGTGTGGTCGGCTGCATGGATCAATATGAAGATATTGTTATATAATACTGGGTTATCATAAGACTAATAACAGAAATCACATAAAATGCCAACTAGAAATTACAATTCTGCTTTTCTTAAGTATGTGTGATAATACTATGGATAGAAAGAAACTACAGTGTTATTAAATAAGGCATCTACCTCATAGTTCCAAAGTCTCATTTGTTACAACTTCGAACTTATGGGGCCTTACTAGAAATTACTATAAAGATGAATAGGGGCAAAAGTTTAATCTTTAGCTGTGAACTCTACAGCAGCAGAAATCAGTCACCAATCTTGATCTATGATATTAAGTATAAATTAGCTCTCTCCTAGACCTAAAATTTCAATATGAGAATCTAAAAAGAGGTTCATAAAAGTCTTGATTATTAGAAAATAAGGAATCAAGAGTAGAAGGCTAGGGTTTTGCAGTAACTGAAGTGGCAGTTACACTGGCAGTTTCTGACAGTTACCTAGTTCTAAGTAAGGTATCCTGTTGTGCAGGTTACCTTCTGCTAGTTTTTCACTTGTTAGAGAATGTAACCTGATTAGCAGGTTACATTCTAGTTGCTTCTCTTGTAAGCTTACCAAACCTATATATTTGGAGAAGCTAAACCATTGTAATCTAAGAATTTAGTTTGTACAAAATCAATAAAATCAGAATTCAGTTTTCTCTCAATATTCTCTCTTTCTCTTAGTCTAGTTTGATTTTTACATGGAATCAATCGCCTTCATGGCCAACGCCAATGGTCCTGCTTCTTCTTCTCCACCACATGTTCGTTCTGCTTCTGCTTGTGCTCATGTTCAAGTTCTCTCTCCTACCTTGTCTCTTCCAATTCCAACTACAAGGCTTACTAACAAAAACTACCTCACATGGAGTCAGTTTATGATGGTTGTGCTACGAGCTAATAGAGCCATGAGAATTGTTCAAAATCCAAAAATTCCTCCTATGTTTCTCACTGAGGTGGATAGGCAGCAAAATAGTGTGAATCCTGGCTATTATAGCTGGGAGGAACTAGATCAAACCATTTTTTCTTGGCTGTTAAACTCAATTTCAGAGTCTCCTCGTCCTAGGGTTGTTGGATGCTTACATTCTTGGCAGTTATGGCAAGAACTTCATGCATTCTGTAATGCGCATACCAAAGCTAGGAGTCACCAATTAAGAGCTCAACTTCGCACAATTTCTCAAGGTTCCAGCCCTATTTCTGAGTATTTTTTAAGAGTTAAGGTCATAACTGATTATCTTATTTCTATTGGCACACCAATCTCTATTGCTGAGCATGTTGATTGCATTTTAGATGGTTTAAATGAAGAATTTCAGTCAGATATCACTGCTGTTGAGAGTCAGCTTGATCCTCCTTCCATTAATGATTTGGAGCAGTTTCTTCTTACGGTTGAATTGCGTCTGATTAAGAATAAACACAAGATTGTTTCTGATGCCTTGTCTGCTAATGTGGCAGCTGCTCCTCCTAATCAGTCTCCTATTTCGGTGTCTAATTCTATGCCTTTTTCTTCCAAATTCCCACAGACTGAGTCGCATTCTCAGCTCAGTTTGGAAATGTACCACATCATATGTATGGTGGTACACGTGGACATCCGGGAAGAAGAGGAGGTCGTTTTCAAGGTGGACGAAGACTACAGCATCGTCCAAATGCCAGTTACTATTGCAGTTATTGTAACCGCCCATGACCTAGCATGGTGCTACTATGCACCATATGATCCTACATCTAGCAATCCAGGGCTCCACTCAGGTTATCCCTATGGTCCTGCACACAATCCTACATCTAGCAAAGGCCTGATTTTAACTACAATTCTTACACTTCTAGGTCAACCTTTCATCATAACCAGCACTCACATCCCAATGGTCCACCCTACTATCCAAGTTCTTATCCCTATACCTCTAGACCTAATCTCTCGCATGTTCCAAATACTCATCCTTATGCCTTGAATGTTAGCACTGACAATCCTACAACTAAACACAGCATGGTTCCCTGATTTAGGTGCAACCAATCACAGTACCTCAGATTCTTCACTGATGCCAGAACCTCTTGAGCAATTTGGAACTGATCACATTTACATGGGTAATGGGACTAAAGGATCTATTGTTTGTAAGTGAAATACTTATTTTACCTTACCAATTAATTCAAATATTTCTTTTTCTCTTCAGGATTTGCTTCTTGTTCCCACAATTACCAAAAACCTAATTAGTGTCTCTCAATTTTCTAGGGATAATTGTTGTTATTTTGAATTCCATCCTAATGAGTGTTTTGTGAAACCACGGGGTTCTAATCAATCTCAAGGTATCTCTCACATCAGAGGGTCTCTATGCTTTCCATAATCTCTTTCCAAAGGACTCTGTTTGTTCATCAACTTCTGGTTATAGCCTTACACTTAATGCAGTAGCTAATGTCACCACTGTTCCTAGTTCTAGCATTTGTACACCTTACTCCTTATGGCATTGTAGGTTAGGTCATGCTCAAGAAGCAATTGTAAAAAAGGTTCTACATCATTGTAATAATCCTCACTCCAATAAAACTGCTTTAGATTTTTGCAATGCTTGTCGTTATGGTAAAGCTCACAGAGCTCACTCATCTGCTTCTAATAGTGTGTACGCTACTGCTTTGATTTGTTATACCTAGATCTCTGGGGACCTGCCCCTGTATATTTTGAATCTGGTTTTAGATACTATTTTTCTATAGTTGATGCTCACACTAAACATACTTGGATCTATCTTCTCAGAAACCATCACATTGTTTAAGCATTTTATTAAACTAGTTCAAACACAGTTTCACAAAGTTATTAAAGCTGTCCAAAGTGATTGGGGTGGTAAATTTAGACCCTTCACTGACTTCCTGTCCTCTCTTGGGATTTCTCATAGGCTATCATATCCTGATATCCATCATCAACAGGATACTATTCAGAGGAAGCATAGGAACATTGTTGAAATTGGGCTTGCATTACTAGCTCATGCTAGTTTACCCTTAACCTTTTGGGAGTATGCATTCACAACTGCAGTATTCCTAATTAAAAGACTACCCTCTGCAACTCTCAATAATAAATCACCTTATTTTTTGTTGTTTATATTTGTCCTGACTATACTACACTCGGGGTTTTTGGTTGTGCTTGTTTTCCCTTACTCAGACCCTACAATAGTCATAAGCTTGAATATAGGTCTACTGAGTGTACTTTGTTAGGATATTCTACCTCATAAGGGTTACAAGTGCCTATCTAAAGACGGGAGATTATACATCTCAAAGGATTTCACCTTTAATGAAAATGTTTTTCCTTATGTCTCCTCTTTTAAATCTCTTCTTAAACCATTGGTTCATGAGAGTCCTTCACTTGTTCATGAGTCTCCTCCACTGGTTCATGTGTCACCATCTTCTCCACCTAGTACTCAGTCTCAATCTAATCCATCATCCTTTTCCAGTCCAAACACTACACCTTACTCTTCTTCCTGTGGTGGTAATTCCTCTCCTCTTGTGTCAACTTTCTTACCTACTAATTCATTCAGTAATCCTCAGTCTTGGCTACCCTGCTCTCCTATTCAAACTGTCACTGGTTCTAGTGGTACTAACACAGATAATTCTTCTACTTCAGTTCCTAATTCAGGTTCATCTGATATTTTTCCTCCTAATCACTCATCTCATCCCATGACAACAAGGTCTAAGTCAGGAATTGACAAATCCATTGTTCCAAGGATTTCCATATTACTTCTAGCTCATGTTGAACCTTCTACTGCTAAAGAGGCTCTTAACAACCCTGTTTGGAAACAGGCCATGCAGGAGGAGTATGATGCCCTTCTCAAACTTGGCACCTGGTCTTTGGTTCCTCTTCCTTCTAATAAGAGGGTTATTGGCTACAAGTGGGTCTTTAGAGTTAAGGAGAATCCTGATGGCTCTATCAATAGATATAAAGCTAGGTTGGTTGCCAAGGGATTTCATCAACAACAAGGAGTAGAGTACAATGAGACATTTTCTCCTGTTGTCAAACCCATCACCATTAGGGTTCTTCTCACTCTAGCTATCACCCATAATTGGGAAATTCAGCAGCTAGATGTGAACAATGCCTTTCTTAATGGCATTCTACATGAAGAGGTTTACATGACTCAACCAACTGGCTTTCATAATGGTGATAAACACATAAGTGTGCAAACTGCACAAGGCCTTATATGGGTTAAAGCAAGCCCTTAGACAAGGTTTGAAAGGCTCAAGGGTACTCTTAGACAGTTTGGGTTTCATAATAGAAAGTGTGATAATTCACTTTTTGTTCACCTAGGTTATGATTACAAGTTATTTGTTCTGGTTTATGTTGATGATATTATCATCACTGCTTCTTCTACTTCAAAGGTTCATCATTTAATTGATAGACTTAGGACTGCTTTTGCTCTCAAGAAACTGGATTCTTTGAACTATCTTTTGGGAATAAAAGTAAAACATCAACTTGATGGATTTCTCTTTCTTTCTCAAACAAAATACATTAGGGATCTACTCAAAAAGGCTAATATTGATAATTCAAAACCTAGCTTAACCCCTATGGCTAGTGGCTGCAAATTAACCAAGGATGGTTCTGGTCTATTTGATAATCCATCCTTATATAGGTCGGTAGTTAGAGCTCTTCAATGTGCTACAATAACTAGACCTGACTTAGCCTACAGTGTGAATAAAGTTTGTCAGTTTATGAGTAATCAATCCTTTGGAAAAACACTGGGTTGCAATCAAGAGGATTCTAAGGTACCTACAAGGGACTGCTACCTTTGGCATACAGCTCAAACCAGCATCTCCGTCCCTTCCCTTCTCTCTGACAGCATTGTTTGATGCTGATTGGGAAACTGATCTAGATGATAGGAAGTCAGTTTCAGGTGTTTGCTTGTTTGTTGGACCAAACATTGTTACTTGGTGGTCCAAGAAACAACAGACAGTTTCTAGGTCTAGCACAGAAGCTGAGTATAGGAGTTTTGCATTAGCTTCTCAAGAAATGATTAGGATTGAGTCCTTGTTGTCAGAAATAAAAATTCCTCATCGAACTCCTCTCATTCTATGTGATGATCTTAGCACTGTTGCTACAGCTCATAACTTTGTTCTCCATAACAGGACAAAGTACATAGAGTTGGATTTTTTATTTGTTAAGGATAGAATCCAAGCAAAGAGTTTGCAAGTGAAATTCCATCTGAATTCCAGACAGCAAGATGTTCTCACTAAGCCACTAGCCACATCAAAAATGTTATATCTCTCAGAAAGCAACTCAAAGTAGTTGATTTAGCATCTCTAATCAACTATCGTCAGTTTCAGGGGGGTATATTAGAGAATAAGGAATCAAGAGTAGAAGGCTAGGGTTTTGCAGTAACTGCAGTGGCAGTTGCAGTAGCAATTACACTGGTAGTTACTATCAGTTTCTGACAGTTACCTAGTTCTAAGGTAACTTGTGTAGGTTACCTCCTGCTAGTTTTTCACTTGTTAAAGAATATAACCTGCTTAGCAAGTTACATATTAGTTGCTTCTCTTGTAAGCTTTCCAAACCTATATATTTGGAGAAGCTAAACCATAGTAATCTAAGAATTTAGTTTCTACAAAATCAATAAAACCAGAATTCAGTTTTCTCTTAATATTCTCCCTTTCTCTTAGTCTAGTTTTTGAGTTTTTACATTGATGAATTGTGCTGCTTTTATTTATTATAGTGTATATAACATTTATAAATATTCTTATAAAAAGCGTTTTCCTTTTCAAACAGACACCGTAAATGAAAACAATCAAATACAAATATACAATTTTGAGCTTTCAGACATATTGAAAGGGTATTAACAGAAAACTTGCCCTTTCAATTTTCAACTAGATAAGGTCATTACAAATGACAAGTAAATATCAACAAAATAAAAAAGTTCCACTAAATGATCACATACCATATATGAGCTAACAAAGGCATGAGAATGAGTTCCACGAAGAGGAATCCCAAATAACTTTCCTGCTGCAACATTGCTATTGGCACACCCGAAAGAGACAAGTTATACCAAAGCTAAAGTAAGAAATTAAAAATTTACTATACCAATGACACTGGACAATACACCAATAGATTAGGGGGGAAATGCTCAATTAAAAATTATCAAGGAAGAGATTGAAATTGCAATGACAAAAGGTGAGCAATAGAAGCACAATTGCAATGAAAAAAGATCAACAATAGAAGTGCAAATGAACCAGAAAGGAATAACAAGCTACAGTTTCCATCTAAAACAATCATATATGAAAGTTTGTATATATATGTACGTGCACCACATCTTGATGGAATTATGACTTAAAATAATTAAACAAAAATGACATAATTCCAAGTTAACCGCTGCCAGTTTATCCAACAGTGCAACAGTCAAATGGGTAAATCAAGGCTTTTATCCATTCAAACCAAACAATTCCATCATGATAACTACTGCATAGAAATGCTGATATAAGATGTTTTGTTAAGTTGATAATAATATTCCATTTTAATTCTTACCATCCTCACAGCAACCAATGTCCCTCTCCTACTTCTCATTAGTTTTTCAAAACCATTTTTGAGTTATTTCTAGTAACATGGTAGGTTTATTTATGCAGAAAATGGGATTAGGAAAGAGATATCACTACAAGTGATTCGGCTTTAGGGTAATATTACTCAATTTAGATATCTGATAATGGATTCACCAGAATAATATGAAGTCGAACCTTACCCGAAAAAGTCTAGCATGGCTTTCCCAAATGTCAATTACAAATTACAGTGCAGTCAAAATTAGTCTTTTGGTCTCTTATGTTAATTGTTTTATTTCAGCTTGGTCCCATAACTTTGATAAATGTCAAATTGGTCCGTCGGGCTGGAAATTGTTAGCAACATTAGTCCAAACGTTGGTTTCCCACTAAAACTGTCAAAAAGTTCTGTTAAATTGAATAAAATATTTTTTTCCCTCCTCACACTTCTTTCTCTCTTCTTCTTCTTCTTCAGGGAGAGCCTCATTTTTTCCAGATGGAAACCTCCATTTCTGACGACTAAGTAAATCTCACTGGTACAAAGAAACAAGCCTATTCAGTGGCTAAACCTCCAGAATCCACGAATTTATTATCTCTATGTGGTCCTTAAATCTTCAAAAAGCAATCTCACTCCCATTCTTTCTCTAATCCAGTTCATACCCATTTTCACTTAAGAGAATCCAACAATTTGCAACAAACAAATGCAGCAACATTTATAAAAGAAATGAAAAACATTAATAAATGTCCACTAACAACCCCACTTGCCACCCAAAATATCTTCACGCCTTTTTTAACTTCACCAGAAGAAAAATCTAAATTTGATTATTGTGCTGTAATAGAGAAAACAAAACACAGAACAGGGGATGTGATTTTACAATCATTTTGGATTCGTTCTGTTTCGGACAAGAACTGGGAGGTTGGGGTTTGAGTGTTCACGCATAACAGAGGGACTGGGAGGAGATTTGGTGCATATTGGGTGCTTTTGGTTTTATCCATTATTACAAATTCTCAATTAGAAGTATAGTTAATTTAATAGACAACAAAGATAACATTCTGAATGCATTAGTATTGTAGAGAATTTAGTCGGCAGATCATAAAGCATGATAACTTCTACAAATGCATACTGTGATGAACATTTCATCTAAATTATCCAGTATCAAACATGCTAGAATAGAACTTTTTAATTAGAAATACCTTGTTGCATCAAATCCTCCAATATAGCAGTACTTTGAAGCTCCTATTCCACCATCAGGCCCCTAATTCAAAATAAGAGTTTTTTTTTAATCTTGAAGGCCGGTTTTTCACATATGTAATCATGAAAAGATATTTCGAAGAAGAGTTTGTAACCTGAGCCCTTCGTAGTCCAAACTCAAGTAGAGTTTTGGATTTTCCAGCAACATTACGATGTCTTGCTGCATTAGTAGAAACTAATGATGCATAATTAATTAGATTGACAAAAGGTGTTTCCAGCAGTTGTACAATCTGAAGATGTAACAGTCAATTTAATGTAAGAAATAGGTCGTCTTTAATTTTAGAAGTGTATTTTAAGTGGGTAGCTAATTGTAGCAAGTACTCACAGCAATTGGACCTTCAATTCTCAACAAGGGTATCTTAGGAAAAACAACAGTTCCCTCTGGAATGGCATACACCTCGACATCAGAGCAGTCAATTCCTCTAAGATAGTCAAAGAATCCATCCTACAATTTAATTAGTAATTATCAATAATTGAAGATTTATTTAGAGGGAGAATCTACTAAAAAACACAGCAAAATAATCATCAGCTATATTATTTTAGATTTCCATTTGCTCTAATGATATCTATAAAGGAAAAAGGGGAGGGGGGGGGCTGGTGCACGAGGCCTCCACCTAATGGGGTCTGGAGATGGTACATTTATGCAGTCTTGCCGCTCAAGCGGAGAGGATGTAAAGAAACATGAAAGATAATTATGAAAGACAAATATCCCTCAACCAACAGAGTTCCTTCGTTCTTTATATCGATCATTTAGATTTCCCTTAGTTTCCAGGATAACCGGTTGAAAGTGCTGACACAGTTGACATTATATGTTTTTCAATGAAAGTAAAGAAATTTCACCATTAATAAGTCCAAATATCTTAGCAATGCCGCACAATGCTCAGACAAATATAATCTACCTACCACTAGTCCTTTTCGTCTAATTGAGTTCTACCCTCTAAATTATTCTTTCTTAATAGCAGAATCATTTCCTATTAATGAAATTTTTGTGTAACACCTGAATTCATGATAGAAAGAAAATATAATTCTTAGCCTGAATTTAAATCCGCCTGCCCACCAGGCCACCACTGTAAAGAAACATTTTTACATAGCTGCAGTGATAATCACAAATATGTTTACCTCACAGGAATCAGTTAAACTTTCCCTAATGAAAGCAATCTCCTCCTCAGTGAATCTGAAATTAGCAATGAACCTTATAACTTCTTCCAAACCGGCAAACACAGTATACTCCCCACCAAAGGGATTCTTCCGGAAATACAAATCGAACCTGAAAGCAAATCAGAAGCTGTAAATTTAGAGAAAGTAAGGAAGAAGCAGATTGAGATAAACAGAAAAGCAAAGTGTAAAGGGAGAATTCTTATTGATGAAAAGATAATTACAGAAAGTGCCTTTAGGCTTATTTATAGGAGCTGCAAAGACTAAAACAGAATAACCACTTTGACAGCTCACCTAACAGCTTTTACAACAACTAACAGAAAACTTAGAGTTTAATACAGAATACAGTATTCTAATACAAACTTAAACTGTATTCTGTATTTATACAAGATTCAAATACAATATTCTAATATATCCCCCTGAAACAGAGGGTGGTTTAGATCTCAGAGTTGATATCAAGAATTTGCAACTGATTTCTGAAAGTTAGGAATTGATTGTTGGAAAGTGGCTTTGTCAGAACATCTGCAGTTTGAAATTCAGAAGGAATATGCTTGACAGTTAAGGTCTTGTTCTGAATTTTATCTCTGACAAAGAATAGATCTAACTCAATATGTTTGGTTCTGCTGTGAAGAACTGGGTTATGTGATATTGCAACAGTGCTAAGATTATCACAGTAGATAATAGGTGTAGTGTAGGGAATCTGAATTTCTTTTAAGAGAGATTCAATCCACATAACTTCTTGAGAAGCTAAAGCAAGACTTCTATATTCAGCCTCTGTGCTGGATCTGGAAATAGTGTTCTGTTTCTTTGACCACCAAGTAATGAGATTAGATCCTAGGAAGATACAAGCTCCAGAGGTTTCTGTCATCAATATCTGATGCCCAATCAGCATCACAATAAGCTACAAGAGAGAGACCATTACTGATTTTGGTATCAGTGATAGATAGCCCTAGGTTTTGAGTTCCTTGAAGGTATCTAAGAATCCTCTTAACTGCTGTCCAGTGAGTATTGAGAGGATTTGCCAAAAATTGACACACTTTGTTGACAGAATAAGTGATATCAGGTCTGGTTATTGTTGCATACTGTAAGGCTCCAACAATAGATCTATAAAAGGTTGGGTTATCAAACAGGTCTGACCCATGCTTAGTGAGTTTGCAATTGCTGGCCATTGGAGTAACACTGGCTTTGGCAGTAGACAAATTAGCTTTTGCAAGTAGGTCTCTGATATATTTAGATTGGGATAAGAAGAGAGAGCCATTTGATTTATGCTTAACTTCAATCCCCAAGAAGTAGTCCAATGACCCTAACTGTTTTAAAGCAAAGGTGTTGCTAAGATCTTTAATCACTTTCTTAACTAGAGTGGGAGAGGAACCAGTGACAATAATGTCATCAACATACACAAGAATGTATAACTGATAACTTGAGGTAGTAAGAAAAAATAGAGAATTGTCACATTTGCTGACCTTAAATCCAAGCTGAACCAAAGAACCTTTTAACCTTTCAAACCACTGCCTAGGTGCTTGCTTGAGACCATATATGGCTTTATTTAACTTGCAAACTAATTGTTTATCACCTTGTTGAAAACCAGTGGGTTGAGCCATATATACTTCCTCTTCTAGAATGCCATTGAGAAAGGCATTGTTTATATCAAGCTGCTCAATTGGCCAATGATGAGAGACTGCTAAGGTTAGAAGTATTCTGATTGTGACAGGTTTGATGACTGGAGAGAAAGTCTCATTGTAATCAACACCATGTTGTTGATGGAAGCCCTTGGCCACTAATCTGGCCTTGTACTTATTGACAGAACCATCAGGATTTTCCTTAATTCTGAAAACCCATTTGCACCCAATAGCTTGCTTGTGAGATGGTAGAGGAACCAATGTCCAAGTTCCAAGAGCTATTAGGGCATCATATTCAGCTTTCATAGCTTGTTGCCAGATAGGGTTAGAAAGAGCAGACTTTGCACTAACTGGTTCAGTTTGAGTTAAGTGAACCCTGGGAAAGTGCAGTCCAGATTTGGACCTGGTTTGCATAGGATGAGATGAGAAGGAAGGCAAGACAATAGGTGTTAAAGATGAATGAGATGAATGAGGTGAGGGAATATATTCTGAGAAAGACTGTGGATCATCATTAGATGTAGGTGAGTATATGTCAGTAGGTGCTGGATGAGACTGTTCTGCTTGAATTGGGGAGGAAGAGTTTATGTCATTAGGTGCTGAATGAGACTGTTCTGCTTGAAGTGGAGAAGACTGAGAGAGTTGATTAATTGGATTGACAGGAGTGTGAAATATTATAGATGGAGATGTGGGACTAGAGGTTGTTATGGAGGAATAGTCTGTGAGAGAATTATGTCTGGTTGCTAGAAAATTTGAGGTGAAGGGAAATTTATACTCATTGAAAATTACATCTTTAGAGATGTATATTTTTCCATCATTGGACAGACATTTGTAACCTTTGTGATGTAGAGAGTATCCTAAAAATACACATTCTGTACTTCTGGGATTTAATTTGTGTTTGGTATAAGGTTTAAGCAAGGGAAAACATGAACAACCAAACACTCTCAGATTTGTATAATCAGGGTTTTTACCAAATAACAGATGATAAGGAGACTGTAACTGAAGTGAATGAGAGGGAAGTCTGTTAATAAGGTAAACAGCGGTAAGAAAAGCATGATCCCAATATTGAGTAGGCAGGTGAGCATGACTCAAAAGAGTTAAACCAGTTTCAACAATGTGCCTATGTTTTCTTTCTACTGTGCCTTGTTGGTGATGAGTGTGAGGACAAGAAATCCTATGCACCATCCCAAGGGATTTTAACAAGGCAGTAAGGGGTCTGAATTCACCACCATAGTCACTCTGCACAGCTTTTACAGAGAGATTGAATTGTGTTTGAACAAATTTGAGAAAATACTCAAATACTGTTAATGTTTCAGATTTTTTCTTTAACAGAAAAATCCATGTGTGCTTACTATAAGCATCAACAATGGAGAAATAGTATCTAAATCCTGTGACAGAGTAAACAGGAGCAGGTCCCCACAAGTCAACATAGAGTAAATCAAAGCAAGTAGTGTAAACAGAATTAGACCTAGGAGCATGAATTCTATGAGCTTTACCCACACAACATGAAGAGCAAAAGTCAAAGACTGTTTTATTTGTATGAGGTATCTTACACTTTTGCATAATATTCTTTACAACAATTTGATGAGGATGTCCTAATCTTGAATGCCAAAGAGAGAAAGCAGACTCTAAGCTAGAATTATTACAAGTACTACAGTTAGAGTTATTACAGAATCCTAAAACGGTCTTATTACACATGGTAACATGAGGAACAAACAAATTTTTGACAGCAGAGAAGACTTTAGGAGAGTGAGAGGCTGGAAACAGACCGTGAAAAGCATAGAGACCTTCCTTTGTTCGAGTACCATGAAGGAGAACATCATTAGTACCCTGAGATTTTACAAAACAATGATGAGGATGAAATTCAAAGTAACAGAAATTATCTCTAGAAAATTGAGAAACACTGATTAAGTTCTTAGTAATGGACGGAACAAGAAGTAAACTATTTAGAGTCAAAATGACATTTGGGTTTTTAGATGAAGAAAAATATGAGTTTCCAACAGAGTGAATAGAGATTCCAGAACCATTACCCATGTAGATACGATCATGGCTAAACTTCTCAATCGGTTCATGCAGTAAAGAAGCATCATGTGTGAGGTGATGAGTTGCTCCCGAATCAGGATACCAGGTGAGATCTCTTCCTTCTCTGGCGATTTGAGGTTGATCATTAGGTTTGGTGTGAGCCGTCATTGCATATGCTTGATTAGGGTAAGAATGCTGATGAGCTTGATGAGGGTAGGTATGTTGGTGAGATGAGTTTGGGCCTGGCCCAAGCAATGAATCCCCAGCTTGATTTGAAGAGAATGGAATTTGGGATGGAGTGAAGTAGTCAACAGGATGATCTGAGTAGTAGTGGGCTGGATACTTTGAAGATCCATACCCATCCAGAAACGGGTTGTAATTGTTATAGAAGGAGTGACGTGGCAGATGAGGTGGCAAGCTTGGAGACATTGGTTGCATGCACAAGCCACGTGTCCCAGCGTATGATATCTGATTTCCAAAAGATGAAGGCGCATGATAGCACATCATCGCATCATGCCCATGGCGACGGCAGAAATGGCAAAACAGGGAGGACCTTCCTTGAGATCTTCCCCCACGAAACTTACCACCATAGTTTCCTCTTCTACCACGATAACCAGAGAAACTACCACGATGATGATAGTTGTTTGCAAAATCATTGAAGTGAGCTTCATTTTGCGGTGAACTAAACCTAGATGAGAAAGACGAAGAAGACCGAGAGTTCGAAGACATCGGTTTTGACGAAAAGGATGGATCAGCTACAAGATTGACCGATAGAGCATCACTTAGAGCTTTATTTCTCCCTTTTTCCAATCGAGATTCAAACGTGAGAAGAAAGGATTCAAGATTGTGAATAGTAGGAAGATCTATCTGACTTTCAATGGATGTTATCACTGGCTGATATTCTTCATTTAACCCTTCAAGAATATAGTCTATGTGTTCTGAATTTGTAATGGGAGTTCCAATAAAGATCAAGGCATCTACAAGCCCTTTGATCTTTGAGAAATACTCAGATATGGAACTGGACCCTTGCGAGATGGACCGAAGTTGTGAACGAAGCTGTCTACTCCTAGCTTTAGTCTGAGAGTTGCAAAAGGAGTCTAATTCTTCCCAAAGCTGCCATGAATGTACACATCCAACAACACGTGGTTGAAGGCTTTCGGATAAAGAGTTGAGAATCCAAGAGAAAACAGTTTGATCCACTTCTTCCCAACGAAGAAATGCAGGATTAATGCGATTGATGAGGCGGTCATCGTCACTGAGAAAACGATGCGGAATTTCAGTGCCTAAAACAAATCGATTTGCACGATTTGAAGTTAGGGTTGCCACCATGAAGTGACGCCACACTAAGTAGTTTTTCTCTGTCAACTTCATTGAAGGTAGAGGGAGAACTAATGGTGAGGAAACTGCTTGTAAAGGTGTCGCTGCGGAAGGAGATAAAGGAGGAGAAGTGGGCAAAGTCCCAGTATTGGAGGTGGTAGCCGCCATGGCGTGATACCATGTAAATTTAGAGAAAGTAAGGAAGAAGCAGATTGAGATAAACAGAAAAGCAAAGTGTAAAGGGAGAATTCTTATTGATGAAAAGATAATTACAGAAAGTGCCTTTAGGCTTATTTATAGGAGCTGCAAAGACTAAAACAGAATAACCACTTTGACAGCTCACCTAACAGCTTTTACAACAACTAACAGAAAACTTAGAGTTTAATACAGAATACAGTATTCTAATACAAACTTAAACTGTATTCTGTATTTATACAAGATTCAAATACAATATTCTAATAGAAGCCAATTAAAAAATAAGTGTGTTTGGATTTTCCTATTTTATGTTTATGTTCAAAACAACAACTTAAACAAAAACCTAACAAGCGCGACAACTGAAAAAAAACGCTTTTTCTCCTAAAATTAATCAAAACCAAGGTCACCTAATACATGGTTCTCTTTGGTGCGGGTACGTGGTACACGGTACATTACCCTGTCAAATAGTGGTAGTTACGAGTATACTCAGTAGGGATTCTATAGCTCAATGCACAATCATTTCTAGTGCCGCTTCTTGTAGGTTTGAATCAACTTTAGTTTCACCATAGAAGAAATACCCTAGGATAAAATTATTTATTGTTTGTTGTAACTCATTCACATAGGTGAGTGCACATTACCGACTACTTTTTTTTTCTTTGTTCTTTCTTTAGCTTAAACTTAATTGAAAATCTCCAATTCGCAAAAGAACCATAAATTGGTACGCAGCTGTGGTTCTCTACCAAACTGAGAGAGTTATGTTTCAATGATCAAAACCCCATAAAAACATGCTTGAGATACAAATACATAAATATAAAAACACGTTTAATGACAATGAAGGTTGTTGTTTAATGACCATGAAGTCCCAAGTTCAAATTCAACGGCCTCTCGGTTTGCCGCTCTTTATTAATCTTCTTCATAAACTGATCACAAACGTATCAAGTGAGACAAACGTACCTCCTAAACTATACAATTAGTTATATACATACAATCTATCTTACACAAAAAAATTATAATTTGTAACTTTTATAAATTTGGTCCTTTTGTTATGTTTTCTGTATCAATCCTACGCAGCACAGAATAAAATAGTGACAAAAGTGTTCAATTACACTAAACACAAAAACAATCACTTCCAGATTCAGTTACACTTCCACAGTACTAAATCATCAAGAAATTAAACGAAAATAAAAAAAAAATTGCAAAAATGAAAATGATTGAATTACTAACACAGCACGTTCTTGATGCTTCCCAGCTTTCCAATAAGCGTAAGCCATTGTGAATTGGTATAGATCTGTGAGAAGAGGCGTTACCATCGGATTCGTGGGTCCAGGTATGATTCCACCATTTTCCTTCTTCGCCTCCATTGTTAAACCCTAACTGTTAAACTCTACCTAAGGTTCTCTTCTCTATATAAGTATATATATATAAATGTATGTGTACATATATTTACTGTGTGAGATTTTTTCTTCTTTGGTGGATATGTCTGTTTATGGCTGTTAAGCCCTGTCTCGCGCGCGCTGGATTGATACTTACGAGGTTTGATTTGAAGCAAGCGTGAGCGTCACGCACGGGGAAGAAAGTGCTGCTTTTCAATTATAAGAATTGGACCGGAAGGTCTTATGGCCTTTTTTTGTACCAGATAAGTCACCTTTATTTATAGAGTTTTAATTAGGAATGATAAAAATACCTAACTCGTGGGTATCGGTTAAAATATTTATAATATTTATTCGTTAAAATAGCTCATGAGGGAAAATGTTTATCATGATACCCGCGTTGCAGGTATCCACATGTATATTTTAATTAAATATTTTATATTTAATTATTATTATTTTAACATTATATGTGTATATTTTATTATTATTTCATAATAAAATTTATTGATGAGATTATAATCATAACATTATTATATACATATCATATTCTTTAAGTAATAGTTATTTTTATATATTAATTATTGTACCCGAAAATAGTGTAAGTATGGGCATGAATATGCGCTACCTATGTCCGTCCGGTCTCGTTTTCATGCCTACTTTTAATGAAATTATAAAAATTATTCATGTCTTTTTTTTTTACTACATAAGTCACAATTATTACATAAGAAAAAATATGATGAGTGTAATTAAATTTAAAATAATATGGTATCTTGTCGAGACAAGTCCAAATAGTATAATAGTCAATGTCGCTTCAATATTTTTGGTTCGTTATAAAAGTCATCAATAATTTTAAGGATATATTGTTAAAATCACTCATATAGTATATTGTAACGAATCAAAAATAATGAACAATACTATTTGGATTTGTCTCCACAATATACCATATTTTGTTTAACTTAATTATAGTTATCATCACTTTTGTTTAAAAGATTACATTTATCTCTTCTTCATAAGAGTCAATGTATATAAATTAGAAAGGTTTTGTGGTTTGTGTAATTTACTCTTAATCTAGCTAAGGTTTGAACCATTTCCGATAATGGAAGTGAACTATGTTATTCACTTTATTTGAATAATTATACATAACTATAAAGAAATGTCAAAAACATAAAAATCAAATGACACATATAACAGTATCTAGATGAGTATATGAATACAAATATTCTCCTCTAAATATGAAAAGAAAGATGACATGATCAACAATAAAGAATATGTCCTCATACACATAACGCAATAATATTATAGTGAAGGAGTAGTTTGACAATTTCCACATAAAATAAAATTTGACTGTTTTATCTGAGGGATAACACATATAATTGTAGCAAATGAGGACAATGCCATAAAGTCTTATAGAGAGACCTAATATATATGACTCAACCCATTAGCAACATGATTTCATTATCTTGTAACAAAGTGCATGAAAATTATTATCCATTTTGATTTTATCCTACTGAAGTAAGATTTTCTTCCATAGAAGAGAAACGAGATATAAAAAATATAATGAAATCTTCCATGTATGAGCGCAGAAGATATGAGCCATGGATTAATGTTTGGCGATATTTAGAGGAGCGTCATCATAAAAAAAATTAATCCATGCACCATATCCTCTACGCTCATACATGGTGGATTTTATTATTTTTTGTATATCTCATTTATCTTCTATGGAAGACAATCTTACTTGAGTCAGATAAGATCAAGAAGGATGATAATGTTCATATAGCTTGTTACAAGATAATGAAATTGGATACCCTTAAAAAACTATCTTTATGCCTAAATTGGATAAAATGGTCATTGAACCTAAGTTTCGAACACGGAAGTCGATTACGGATAGGAAAATGTATTATTATCTCGTCCACCCGTAATAAAACGGTACCCTCACTAATAACATGAACATTTTATACCCTTAAAAAATTATTTACTATAACAAAATAATTGTTTTTATTTTTGTGTCTGCCAAGAGTTCATCTTATTCTTACGTATCCATATGTGCATTATGGAAATTCAGACTATGTAGTCTTGGGTTTAAAATTGATTAACGTTGATTTGTTTTGTTTGATTTAAAACTATAATTGGGATTATAGAAATAGTTTTCATATGTTTTTTTTATACTTTAGGATAAATGGAATCAATAGCAAATAGACGTCTTTGGTTGTATGTTGACTTTCCGCTTGAGGCAAAAAGGAAGAGATGATGCGGGTCACGACCAGACTATTCAAATCCCATAGATAAACTAAAATAATAATAAATTTTTATTTCTTAAATTAATATTGTTTTTTATAAATGGAGTCAATAGCAAAGAGAGAAACTAGTCGTAGACTGTTTTTTCGCTTGAGGCAGGAAGGAAGATATGATGCGGACCACAACCAGTTTATTCAAATTCCATAAATTAATTAGGTGATAAAATATTTTTAATTATTAATATACAAAATCAATTGCAAAGAGACGACACTAATCGTAGACCGACTTTCTGCTAGATGCAGAAAGGAAGAGACAATACGAGTCACGATCAGACCATTCAAATTCAATTTAATTCGTTTGATTAAAATAATTATTATTACTATTTATTATTTAGTTGAAATAAAAATGAATGAATTAATTATTATATCTAAACAAGGAAATAGATTATGGAAAAATAAACAAACTAAACTTGTCAACAACTAGAGAAGCCACAACATTCCACATGGGACAGGTTGTACACAGCTGCAATTTCCTTATAATGTTTAATTTTTGTAATTCGTCAATTCGTTGTTTTTGTACTTATATACAAGTATATTCTCGAGCCAAGTAGATAGACATTGATCTTGTTCATGCATAATAAATCATCACTATAATGCACCTATGGTCACAATTTTGTTCAACTTCCAAAATTGCTACTTTGTCTTTATCTTGCAATCCTCAATTTCATTGGATAATAATCAAGGGATTGTTGATATGTCACCACTATATAAGCAGTAGGAAACCAATCCCACTGCTCCACTATAAGCATTCATCTATTTAGCCAATTCTTTATTAACTAGAAGCACAGTGACACCTAGACACCTCCTATAACCCATCTTCCACAACCCTTTTGCAGGAACATTTGTTTCTCTGTTCATTTTTTTTAGACTCTAAATATTCACATGGTCAGCCTTTAAACTAGAACTCGATCCTAAACCCAATTAAATATAATGTGTACTTGTTTTAGATAAAATCTTCTAAATATTATTTATTTATTGTGAATATGTAATTTGACATATAAAATAATATATATATATACATATATACATATATTATTAAACATGTATATATGATGAAAAATTAGAGAATCAATGATACTTTCGACCAAAATGTATCATTACTCTGTACACATTTGAATAGAGACACATACAAATATCATGAGTGAGTGACGATAGGATGGGTCGAGACGGGTCATGTTTGGTCCCTACCCGACCTTAAATATTGTTTTGGTCTAATTTTTTAACTCGAATCCGACCCTAGACCCAATGAGACCCACCCACATTTAGGCCCAATCAGGATCGGGCCATACCGGGTCCTGCTCACCCCTACATGTGCTCATTTCTACCTTAATTTCTTGTCTTGAACAAATGAATAAAATCAACCTAATTAATTTTTTTAAAAACACAAAATAACATTTTTATATTACATGCAAAAAGTTGATTGATTAGGGACATGAACACATACTCATTTTGAGACACAAGATTCTTGTTATGGTTGAAGGACAGAGCCCTCTTTCCAGTTCAAATTTTATGTGTCGGTCCAATTAAAAAGTTTTACCCAATTAAAAAGAAAAATTCTAAAAACACAAAATAACATTTTTATATTACTTGGAAAAAATTAATTGGCTTGGAACATGTGTACATACTCATTTTCGGACACGTGATCTTCGTTCTTGTTGAAGGACAGAGATCATATGTCCCCATTTCTCTCCCAATTTTTTATCACAATTCAATGAAAAAGTTCCACTTAATTAAAAGGAAAAATTCTAAAATCACAAAATAACATTTTTATACTACTTGGAAAAACTTGTGTGAAGACACAAACAACATGTCACATTTAAAGACAATTGTATTTGTATTTTTTGGTGTTATCATTTATGACTAAATTTTAATTAGAATAAAATTTTTTACGTGTTGTCAAAATTTTATTAGTTCTTTACTAACTCTAACATACGCAACACAAAAGCCAAAGTTTTACCTTGACCATTGTGAGCACGGCCAACCAAATTGGATCCATGAAGGAGCTTGCTTCCAATATTTGAGAGATGTCCCATATACTAATATCTTTGTATTGATAAGCATTGAGCCATTGATGCTCTACGTGCATGAGGGAAGCATACTGAATGAACCATTTTTGTTGCAGCCGATCATATAGAACCAACATTAGGAGACTCCAAATAGTTATTAGGGATGGCCAAAGATCCCAGTGGCCCCATTGTTCCAAGTTCATTGTTGCTACAAGATCCTTCCCCGTGCTGAAAATTAGTGTGAGCAGTCACATAATGAGGGTTTAGAAGGGGCGAGGGAGAGAGTTGGCTTATAATAAAAACATCACCTTTGGATGGCATGAAATTGGTAACTAAATTATTTTACATAAAATATATAAATTTATTTTAAAGATTTATCATATATAGTTTTTTTAATCATTTATCATATATAAATTTTAATCATTTATCATATATCTATGAATGAGAATTTGAATGAACAAGTGTGTCATTTAAATCTGAGAATTAAAGATTGGTATTGAATCTATAACATTCAATAGTGATAGTTTAAGTGGGCACTTTTAAATATGTTTAATATATAACCTTTATAGTTTCAACAACTTTCACTTAAGTGAAAGTTATTAAATATCATAACATTGATATTTAATACAAAGTTACTAAATATATCCACCAACTCGAAAACAAAAACATATATATATATATTCCAACAACACAAAATAGAAATTGAACAATAAGTGTCTTATACACTGATTGAACAACAATTCCAATGAGTATGTACATTGAACAATAAATTCATTAAGCTCTGTAATTTATACATTGAAGAGTAAAACTAATTACTAATATTTAGTATAAAGTTAGACCATTCTCCCTTAAGGTGTGTAATTTGGTCTTTTGTGCATGTCACTACATCAAATTCACATAAAGATGGTCATTGCTAAATGACCTGCTTCATGAAATACAAAACATAATAGTTGAAATCATTTGTATTGTTTTGGAAGAGGCACTATAATAAAAAACAAATTAACATATAATTGACTTTTGAATATATGCAAGTAGCTTTACTTCAAATTTGACTACTATACATAATTGTTTGAGATTTGTGGTGATATTTCACTTGAGTCCATTTGATGTTATTTGGTGTAGATTTAGAATAAACACGAGATCTATAAATTTGAAAACCCCTAAAAAGAGAAAGTATTTAATTAATTAATTGTAATCAAAATGATAGTGAAAAGATAAAGTACTTAGTCCACTTACCTAGTGAAATTTTTCTTCATATAGGGGTATTGGTTCGCATTGTTATCGACCAATGAGTCAAAATAGTATATTAGTTCTTCAATGCGATTTATGATGATTAAAAGTCAATGAACCTTACAAAACATATGCATATAGTTAGCAAATGTTAAGTACAACATATACTATACACAAATAAATGATGTGTATAGAAAAATGCTCACTTAGTATTAAATTATGCAAGAAATAAATGTTTTTCTTTATGTTTTATAAGTATGTCAGCTATATGTTGTGACTGCCATCTCCTTTTTTCATTTTACATTAGGGTTCATTACCAAAGAAGTCCTTTATGGGGGACAAGAACATCATCGATTTTTTATCTTTTATAAAATTGTCATACACCGCTCCATTGAAAACACTATATTAACACCAATAATGAAATGAAAAAGTGACAAATTCAAAAAACTGAAAGTACCTCGTATATACACATAAAATAGATGAACTTATCCAATCTTGTTCATATACTTCTTTTACTTCATCAATGTTGATGAATTCATCAGTGTTATACCTGAAGATATCATCAAGAATTGATATTTGAAGTACAGAACCATTTCCCTTGCTTTCTAGATGCATCTTCAGAAGATTAAGAAATTCGATCTTCTGAGATCTTGCATCCACGTCAGATCCTATATTTGTCCTAAGTGGCTCTATTATTTGTTTGCCTTGTTTAGACCTCACCACTTTGACTTTTTTCGGTACATGAACAAAAGATTGTTCTTTTTCTCTAAAAGGGGATGCCATTGACGCCATTGTATCTTGAGACACTTTTTCATTGCCTCTAGAGTGTTCATGTACTTCAAAATTTCAAGTTAATATGTCAATAATCGATCAATTAATAAATATAATAAGCATGAGTAGTTAATTAATTTAAAATCATAATGACATACCTTAGGATTTACAACTATAAGGTTTATAGTTGTAGATGTATCCTCATCAATAGAAATTGGTTGCAGTACATCACCATCTACTGCAATATCAATCATGACCTTCACATGATTGGGTGGGATATGTACATTACGGAGTATATCATCTGGTAAGTTATGCACTTTACTAATACTGACTAAGCACTTAGATGAGATATCCAGATATAAACTGCAAGTGTTGACACCCTAAAATGTTAGTTCAAACGTATTAGTTAGTTCATAAGATTAGGAGTTTTATTAAACTAAAGGGCAAGTAAAAGTAAACTAGTCAATATAAGTTACCTCTAGAATGCTATAACTAGAAAGTGTGCAACTGATGTGAGTCTCTTTGGAATGAGTTCTTGTTGAACGATCTATCTTGGTTGGTGTATGCTTATTGCTCACAGTTTTGTGTATGAACTTATGAACAAAGTATGCAGCGGAATAGTTAAGTAAAGATAGAAAAATGTGATTAAGGAATGAGGTGGTGTAGGCACCACAACACTTGAGATGTCTTTGAATATAGATGGCAAGCCTATCATGGCTCCCACGTGAATTACATGAATACAAAGCATTAATGGCCTAATTCATGGTGATCCAAAATTGGATGTCTTTGAGCTATGAATCTAATCCTATACGAGACTACATTCAATCTAGCCCTATAAAAACATATGTTTTATGAAGAAGATCTTGCTCCTGACCTTGACACAGTTTTGATGAAGACACCAACATCACAAAAAGAAGAAAGGAAGAAGACTTACAAAGACCATCGAAGACAAAGCTTCAAGATTTAGACTCTAAGTCTTTAGGTACTTCTATCCTTACAACTCATTTATTTACTTAGTTAATAATGTTCAAAATTGTTTTCAAGAAAATCAGAAAAATCTAAGTGTGAATAAAAATAATTTTCAAAAACAACATGTAACGGGTTACCATACTTGAGTAACAAGTTACATGAGTGAGAAAAGAGTTTTCAAACCTCTAACAACTATAAGTAATCCATTACTGACTTTGGAGTTACAGATTACCATTTTTAGAAAACAGGGTAATCGATTACTCAAAGTGCTGTAATCGATTACACTAAGGCAATTTCACAAAGCTGTCAAACAATACCTTTGGGTAATCGATTACTCAAATCCAGTAATCGATTACACTGTGTGAAATTTTAAAAAACTGTTAACAAAATGTTTGGATAATCGATTACCCACTTGCTGTAATCGATTACTGAGAGTTGTTGTATCAGTTTTCAGATTTCAAAGTGAAGAGGTTTCACTCCAAACTGATTTGTTTCACTCCAAACGAAACATACACTTCCTAGAGGTGTTATGGTTGATTGGATGACCTATATAAATACATTGAAACACTCTTAACAAACACACAACTCAGATTACAAACTCTCATTTGAAACTCTCAAAAAGCTCTCACACTTTCTGATTTTTCCTACACTTTTCAAAGCAACCTACTCTCAAACTTTCGAAGTTATTTTTAAAGTTGCTTCTAAGTGTATTTCATACTTTCAAAGAGCATTATTATCTTAAGTATAAGAGTTTTTGTTGGATTGCAAGTTCTAGAAATTGTCATATACACTTGTAAGGCAATCCAAGCCATATTCTATATTCTTCACTTTTGCAAAGTTCACTTTCTTTCACAAGGGTGTGAAGAGAAAGGGGTTGAGTGAATTGGTATAGTGTTTACCAAGGATGTTACTTGGAATAAGGTTTTCCAAGGAATTAGATATAAGTGACTGTGTAAGGTACAAGGAGATCTCGGGGTGAGATAATTATAATTGCAACTCATTATATTTAATAAAGAAATCTCTTGCGAGTCAAGAGTACTAGATGTAGCCTTCGGTGGACAAGAAGGTGAACCAGTATAAAATACCTGTGTACTCTCTTCTCCTTATCTTTGTTACATTTCTATCTTTCCAAGTCAATATTTTTCTGCATAATATTTCTGCTGCACTTTAACTTTGATATTGCAGAAAAATTGGCCATTTATTTGCAACAACTAATTCACCCCCCCCTCTTAGTTGCAATCTCATTCTTACAATTGGCACCAGAGCTATTTTTGAGAAAGTTACTCTCAAAATATGATCCTATAACAAGATGGCCTCAAGATCATTTCTAGGAGAAGGCTCTAACATAAACAGACCTCCAAGTTTTGTTGGAGAGTGCTACGACTTCTAGAAAATCAGAATGACGATTTTCATAGAGTCACAAGACTTGGACATGTGGAATGCGATCGAAGAAGGACCATATGAACCCTTCAGCATAGTCAACAGCACAAGGGAAATAAAGTCAAAATCTTAATGGAATGATGAAGATAAAAAGAAGGTGCAATACGATCTTAAAGCGAAAAACATCCTCATTTCATCACTTGGCAATGATGAACTTTTCAAAATATCAAATTGCAAATCGGCCAAAGAATTATGGGATGCTTTAGAGATTATGCATGAAGGAACGGAGGAAGATAAAAGGTCAATGCTCAAAAATACTTGTTCTACATCTGAACCAGAAAATGACGAACAAGTTCATCTCTCACTATTGGTATCTCATCATTCTAATGATGAAGAGATAAGTGAAACTAAACTTTTTTCTTCTTCTGAATTACAAATAGCATTTAATGAATTGCATGATGAATATGTCAAACTTAGAAAATTATTTCTAAAACAGAAAACTGAATTAGAAATGTTTAGAAATAAATCATCATCCTCCTCTTCATGTCAAAAATGCATTATCTTGAAAATAAAGTTTCAACATTAAGTTTTGAACTTAATGATTCAAACAAGAGTAGCAAACATCTGGAAAAGATATTAAAGGATCAGAGACATATTAAAGACCAAAGAGGTCTAAGCTATTTCTAAAAGGCAAGCTTCAAAGAAGCAAAATGTCTCAACGAAAATAATCTTTCAAAAACAGTGTATCCATGCATTTGATCATAGTAATAATAAGACTAGGATACATAAACATCAACCCACATGTTCATATTGTAAAAACCATGGGCATACACCAAATACTTGCTTAATTAGAAAATATGGTGTACCCCTAGGACATTATAGATGGGATGAGAAAGGGACTAACCATGAAGGACCCAAGAAAATTTGGGTACCTAATATAACTTAACCTGTTTTGCAGGTAGATTTGAGCGCCGCCCGCAATTTATGGTACTTGGATAGCGGTTTCTCAAAGCATATGACGAGCGATAAAAGTAAGTTCTTTGTCCTCACTCCAAGGGACAAAGGCTATGTCACATATTGTGACAACAACAAAGGAAGAATTCTTGGAGTCGGTAGAATCGGCAAGCCACCTTCAAAAACCATAGAAGGAGTGCTGTATGTGGAAGGACTTAAGCACAATCTTATAAGCATAAGTCAACTTTGCGACAAGGGCTTCCATGTATCATTCTACCCAGATAAGTGCATTATTGAAAGTAAGGAATTTCTAAACTCTAAACTTGTTGGTAAGAGAATTAATAACATTTACATGATAGATATAGATTCATCTCTTCCTATAACATGTTTAGTTGTAAATGACATTCATGATGCATGACTTTGGCACAGGAGAATTGCTCACATTCATATGGACCATTTGAATAAGCTAATCAAGAAAGATTTGGTTGTTGGTTTACCCAAGATGAAGTTTGTTAAAGACAAACTATGTGGTATATGTCAAATGGGTAAACAAACAAAAACCTCTTTCAAGCCAAAGCATATGGTTTCTTCTGATAGACCATTGCAGTTGCTTCACATGGACTTATTTGGGCCTTCAAGGACAAAAAGTTTTGGTGGCAACTACTATGCTCTTGTTATAGTAGATGATTTTTCACGTTACACTTGGACTCTATTCTTAGTACATAAGAATGAGACATTCAAAGCCTTTAGCACTTATGCTAAAAGAGTCCAAAATGAAAAGTCACTTAATCGCTGCTATAAGAAGTGATCATGGGGGAGAGTTTCAAAATGCTTATTTTGAGGAATTTTGTGATGATATCGGGATTAATCACAATTTTTCTGCTCTTAGAACACCACAAAAAAATGGTGTTGTAGAGAGAAAGAATCGATCTTTATAAGAACTTGCTCAGACAATGTTAAATGAAACTAACCTCCCAAAGTACTTTTGGGCTGATGTAGTTAGCACTGCGTGTTATGTTTCAAATAGAGTTCTCATAAGACCTATTCTAAAGAAAACCCCCTATGAACTCTTCAAAGGAAGAAAACCAAACATTTCACACTTGCATGTATTTGGTTGTAAATGTTTCGTCTTAAATAATGGCAAATAAAACTTAGGCAAGTTTGATGCAAATGCCATGAAGGAATCTTCCTAGGCTACTCTCTCACGAGTAAAGCATATAATGTTTTTAATAAAAGAACTTTAGCCGTGGAAGAATCCGTTCATGTCTCCTTTGATGAAACTAATCCCTTAATCAAGGAGAAGTTAACTCTTGATGAAGAGGACTTGCGAAGTTCCACTATCAATGATAATCCATCCTTTCAAGAAGAGTATATTCATTCTAATTTACTTAAAGAGTGGAGAACTTATCGAGATCACCCTATAGACAACATCATCAGCGACATAAGTAAAGGTATTACTACCCGCTTAATGCTAGAAGATGCATGTCTAAACATGATCTTCGTCTCTCAAATAGAACCCTCCAAGATTGGTGAAGCAATCGAGGATGAACACTGGATTCTTGCTATGCAAGAAGAACTTAACCAGTTTGAGAGAAACGAAGTTTAGGAACTTGTTCCTAGACCTAAAAATAGGCATGTAATAGGAACTCGTTGGGTGTTCCAAAATAAATTAGATGAAAATGGCATCATCATTAGAAACAAGGCTAGGCTAGTAGCCCAAGGATACAACCAAAAGGAAGGTATAGACTTTGATGAAACCTTCGCTCTGGTTGCTAGACTTGAAGCTATTAGATTACTTCTTGCATATGCATGTTCTTTGAAGTTTCAGCTTTACCAAATGGACGTAAAGAGTGCGTTCCTTAACGGGTATATACAAGAGGAAGTATTTGTAAAACAACCTCCTGGTTTTGAGGACTAGAAACATCCCTCCCATGTATACAAGTTAAAGAAAGCCCTCTATGGCTTAAAGCAAGCTCCACGTGCCTGGTATGATCGTCTAACAAACTTTCTAGCAGAAAAATATTTTTCTAAAGGCAAGGTCGACACTACACTTTTTATTAAGCAAATATATCATCGTACTTTACTTGTTCAAATCTATGTTGATGATATTATTTTCGGTTCTACTAACGAAAGTTTGTGTAGTGAATTTGGCAATATGATGCAAGGAGAATTTGAGATGTTGATGATGAGAAAGTTAAACTCTTCCTTGGACTCCAAATTAAACAACTTAGTGATGACATATTTGTTAGTCAGTCCAAATATTGCAAAGATTTGTAGAAAAGATTTGAGATGGACGATTGAAAGCCGAGTGCTACTCCTATGGGATCAAGTACCTATATCAATGCTGATGACGCTGGGAAATGTATTGAAATATCTAAGTATCGAGGTATGATCGATTCCCTTCTTTATCTTACTGTCAGTAGACCAGATATTATGTTTAGTGTATGCTTATGTGCACGATATCAATCTAAACCCAAAGAGTCACATCTAGTTGTTGTTAAGAGAATCATGAATTATCTTAAAGGCACAACCGACGTTGGACTATGGTATCCAAAGGGAAGCGTATGCAAATTGGTTGGCTTCTCGGATTCGAACTTTGCGGGATGAAAGTCTGGGAGAAAAAGTACAAGTGGTACTTGCCACATTCTAGAGAATGCTTTAGTTTCTTGGTCTTGCAAGAAACAAGCGTGTGTTGCCTTAAGCACCGCTGAAGCGGAATATATAGCAGCCGGTAGTTGTTGTGCCCAAGTGTTGTGGCTTAAACAACAATTACGGGATTATGACTTAAACTTAGGCTGCACACCCTTGAAGTGTGACAATACTAGTGCTATTAATCTCTCTAAGAATCCGATTATGCACTCAAGAACCAATCATATCGATATAAGGCATCACTTCCTTAGGGACCATGTCCAAAATAAGGATGTGTTGGTAGAGTTCATTGATACTCATAACCAACTAGCGGACATATTCACTAAACCGTTAGCAAAGGAAACTTTCTATAAAATTAGACGAGAAATAGGCATTCTCGATGAAGCTTACTTGTCTTAACATGTTTATATGATAATATGCATGCTTCATTGTGTGTATCCAATGACTACTTGATCTTAAACTATGTTTGTTATGCTTTAAATTTCAAGTTTTTAGAGTCAAAAATCATTTTTAGCATTAGTGGGGAGACAAAATGTTACAACAATCGATTACTGGAAACCATGTAATCGATTACTCAGTGCTACTGTTTTTAAATTTTGCATTTTTGAATGTGGGTAATCGATTACTCACTTAGAGTAATCGATTACTATGTGTAGTTTATATATGAACTGCTACAGTTTTTCAGAAAAACACTTCACTTTCTCTCTCATGTAACTCGTGCTCTCTCACTCTAAACTCTCTCAATCTCTAAAAACTTCATTTTTGCTCCGTTTTGATTGATTTTTGTTGCAAATCACATCACATTCTTGATTTTAAGCACATCTACATCTTCTTTTTCGTGATTTGTGGCCTCAATAAAAAAAACCCCAAATTTCCAAAACAAAAACCTAACCTTCAAAACCAACAATGGCTTCTTCTTCAAAGAGACCAAGAACTTCTAAGTCTAAGAAAGGAGAATCATCTTCCAAGTCCAACCCGTTGAACTTGACGAGGCTTCTTGCAAACGACGCTCAAAGGAAGGTCTTCGAAGAAAATTTCCATGGACGTGCCATTTTCACTCCAAAATACGGTAACATAGGAAATTTTGAATTTGAAGTTTTTCTATTTCCCTACTTATTGCGGCAACAAAAACTTTTCGATTTTTGCTGCGAAGCGAACGATATCTATCCTGAGCTTGTTCAGATATTTTATTGCAATATGAACTTTAGGAAGAATCTTATGACTTCCCATGTTAAGGGAAAGGATATAGTTTTGGATATCAAAACCTTTAGTTCTATTTGCTGTGATGTACCGATGACAGGCGACATCACTGGTTTCGGCCTTGTATGTGATTGGGACGATTACGATCGCAAGAGATTCTATATCTCTATTTGTAGAATTCCTAAGGAGGAAATAGAAAGGCGAAAGCAACAAAGCCTTGGTGAGACAGTTAAGAACAAGGATATCCTCTCTGCTGAATATCTCACGCTGGAAGATCGTTTGGTTCATTATTTTCTTACCTATGTCATTTTGCCAAAATTTTCAAATCATTCACAAATTAGTGACATAGAGCTCCAATTGATGTATGCTATTAAGTATAACATCAATATAAATTGGACTAAGATGATAATGCAACAAATGTGGCATGTTCGCGGCTCCCAACGTCCGTTGCCTTACGCCATCTTCATTACAAAAATCCTTGAGCATTTTGGCGTATCTTTAGATGGCGAGACAAAAGTGGCCCTCAATCTTCGCGAAAGCAAGGTTGATATTGAGGTTGTCCACAAGATGAGATTTGTTCTAGATCCTTCCACTCGTGGAACCTATAAACATTGTACTGACCGCCAAACTGCTCCTACCAACGAACCAGAACCTACTACACATAACCAACCTGAGTCTCATGCTCCATCTTCTTCATCTGCTGCAATGCCCACTAATCAGATGATTATGGATGAATTAGTTTCTCTTCAAGGCTACATCACCACAAGGATGGATGCTTTCGACACTCAGAGCCAACAAATCCATTATGAACTTCGTCGTCTTTCATCAAGGCTGAGCAACATGGATGTTGATTAAGATAGTTATGAGCCCGAGTCTTAGATATTTTGTGTAGGTTTCTGTTTTGTAATGATTATGGTTGTGCATTTTATATGTGGATTTGAACATTGTTTGGGCTGTTTATTTTTAATTCTTGCTGTTTTGGATATTTTTGTATGAACATCTTGTTATTGCGGTTTTTATGCAATGCTTTCGATTTATGTTTCATACATAGTTTAAATTATTCTGCTTATATTATTAAAATTCCATATACTATGAAAAATATTGTATGTTATGCTCTACAATGTATATTGTGCTGGCCTCTTGGTTTTTTCTTCTTTTTGATGAAGTCAAAAGGGGGAGAAAAGTTGGGAGTAGTGTATTTTCTGTAATATTCTTTCAGGCACATAACTCCAAAAGAAAGGGGGACATATATATAGGGGGAGCAAACTCAAGACAAGTCAATATACATCATCCAGTATGCTGCTCTTAGAAAACTACAACTTCAAGAAGATATTGGTTTGTCATCATCAAAAGGGGGAGATTGTGAAGAAGATCTTGCTCCTGACCTTGACACGATTTTGATGAAGACACCAACATCACAAAAAGAAGAAAGGAAGAAGACCTACAAAGACCATCGAAGACAAAGATTCAAGATTTAGATTCTAAGTCTTTAGGTACTTTTATCCTTACAACTAATTTATTTAGTTAATAATGCTCCAAATTGTTTTCAAGAAAATCAGAAAAACCTAAGTGTGAACAAAAATAAATTTCAAAACAACATGTAACAGGTTACCATACTTGAGTAACAAGTTACATGAGTGAGAAAAGAGTTTTCAAACCTCTAACAGCTATGAGTTATCCATTACTGACTTTGGAGTAACAGATTACCATTTTTAGAAAACAGGGTAATCGATTACTTAAAGATCTGTAATTGATTACACTAAGGCAATTTCACAAAGCTGTCAAACAGTACCTTTGGGTAATCGATTACTCAAATCCAGTAATCGATAACACCGTGTGAAATTTCAGTAATCGATAACTTACTGTAATCGATTACTGAGAGTTGTTGTATCAGTTTTCAGATTTCAAAGTGAAGAGGTTTCACTCCAAACTGATTTGTTTCACTCCAAACGAAACATACACTTCCTAGAGGTGTTATGGTTGATTGGATGACCTATATAAATACATTGAAACACTCTTAACAAACACACAACTCAGATTACAAACTCTCATTTGAAACTCTCAAAAAGCTCTCACACTTTCTGATTTTTCCTACAATTTTCAAAGCAACCTACTCTCAAACTTTCGAAGTTACTTTTAAAGTTGCTTCTAAGTGTATTTCATACTTTCAAAGAGCATTATTATCTTATGTATAAGAGTTTTTGTTGGATTGCAAGTTCTAGAAATTGTCATATACACTTGTAAGGCAATCCAAGCCATATTGTATATTCTTCACTTTTGCAAAGTTCACTTTCTTTCACAAGGGTGTGAAGAGAGGGGTTGAGTGACTTGGTATAGTGTTTACCAAGGGTGTTACTTGGAATAGGGTTTTCCAAGGTATTATATATAAGTGATTGTGTAAGGTACAGGGAGATCTCGGGGTGAGATAATTATAATTGCAACTCATTATATTTAATAAAGGAATCTCTTGCGAGTCAAGTGTACTGGACGTGGCCTTCGGTGGACAAGAAGGTGAACCAGTATAAAATACATGTGTACTCTCTTCTCCTTATCTTTGTTACATTTCTATCATTCCAAGTCAATATTTTTCTGCATAATATTTCCGCTGCACTTTAACTTTGATATTGCAGAAAAATTGGCCATTTATTTGCAACAACTAATTCACCCCCTCTTAGTTGCAATCTCATTCTTACATGTTTATTTCCCTACATTATTACATTCGGGAAGAGAAGTAAAGAAAAGCATTGGATTCCTTTGGGAGGCTTTATGTTTTCCACGACCTCATGAAGGCATTGAAAGCAAAAAGCCTTGGATTACATTCTCCATTGATGTCCTTAGCCAAAAGCATAAATCCTTTGAGCACAGTGCATCGTGAAAATTTGCCTTAATTGACCTCATAAAGTCTCAATGGGTAGGAAATAATGAACAACATTGGATTCTTTTTCAAGGAGAAATTCCACACGAATTGGATTGGTTTCATGAAGACTAGGCAACATTGGATTCGACAATGGTTGTCCAAGTTTGAACACATGTGCCGACTTTCTCTCCAACATTTAATGTGGTGGTTATACTTTGATGGCTATTTTCTCATACTTTTACAACCTTTACTTGAATTCAAAATTAAAATAAAGCAGCATCAAATTGAAACACACGTCTAAGGGGAATTAAAGACATGACCCCACTTGCTTATTCAATTCAAACGATCCTAAACAATGTTACACGGCTGATTCGGCCAAGCCCACACCAAGCGGCGAGATGCATATATTATATGTCCAAATCTGATATACGGATTCAAAGTTATGCTAAAAATAGAATTTCAACTATGTACTTTTCACTACTTAGGTGCATATCACAAACTAAATCTTGGAAGTGATTCTTCTTTTTCTGGTGTTTAATGTGGGATGAATGAAGTATGGAAATAAAATTTCATGCAAAAATTCCACCAATAGCTATATGAACCAACGAAACAGAATCATTCAAACATGCAAACTAGTGAACAGTGAACAATAACTGTAACAACAACACAACTTTGGAACCAAATCAGAATTTTCACCCCAAATGCACTACAAAAATGAATAACTAAACTACACTAAACTAAACTAAGCTATATTAAACTACAAAGAACCTTTGTATGAACCGATAATCCCTGGAAACAGCGCCAAATTTGATCGAGGTTGTACCCGATGCAAATAATATAACAAGAACTAGTTTCACAAGAATTTACCTCACTTTGTTTATCATGATCGATAGAGGTGTTAGGTTCTTGTGTGTTCACCATGAGACAAAGTTTTGATGTTTCTTCCTCTTCGGAAGTGCTGGATGTTGAGTCTTCCTCAAGAACATCCCAAACAATTTATGTTTTCTTGGATTTGAAATCCCTTGACGTGTTCTTCTTTCCTTCAAGTTTCTTGAGATAAGTGGGGCATTGATATTTCATGTGACCGGTCTTCCCACACTCATGGAAAGTGAAGCATTTTTTGGGATTATTGCCCTTGAAAGTTAAATTCTTTGCTTCTTTCTTTTTAAACATTTTCAGCCCTCCTTTCCTTTTCAGGAACTTTCTGAATTTTCTGACCAAGAGCATCATGGCTTCATTATCTAATTCAAATCGAAATCCTCCTCAACTCCTTCTTCTTGCATTTGTGAAGTTGATGCTTTGAGGGATGAATCTTTCTTTCTCTTATCCGATTCCTCATGTAAGTTTAAGCATCCTAGCTCCATCTCATGTTCTTGAAGCTTGCCAAAGAGAGTGGCCAATGCCATTGAGTCTAGATCCTTTGACTCTATGATTGTAGTCACCTTGGGCTGCTAATTCCTATCAACACATCTTAAAACTTTATTTTTTAGTTCTCCTTTAGTAAAAGACTTATCTAAAGCAACTAAATGATTAACAATATGAGTAAATCGTTTTTGCATGTCACTTATAGATTCATTCGAAAACATTCTAAACAGTTCATATTCATGTGTTAACGCATTCAATCTAGCCCGCTTAACTTCACTAGTTCCCTCGTGAGTTACTTGTAAAATATCCTACATTTCTTTGGCACTTCCACATTGTGAAACTCTAAAGAACTCATCATAATAGAGTGTAAACGTGATGATGTTTTTACCTTTCAAATTATGTTGCACCTTTCTTTTCTCATCATAAGTCCACATGCTCTTAGGCTTTTCCTTAGATTCACCTTCCACTAAATATAGTCGAATAAAAGGGCCATTGACCACGACTTCCCAAATATACATGTCAATTGCTTCAATAAAGATTCTCATTCTCACTTTCTAGTAGGTGTAGCCTTCGCCACTGAAAATTGGAGGGCGATTAATGGATGCACCATCACCGCCGAAAGCGTTAGTGGATCGCATGGTAATAAAAGACTAGGATCAATGATCTAAGCGGTTAAGCTAGCACTCACATACTAGCTCTGATACCACTTGTTGGGGTACCACAAGATATAGCAACACCTAGAGGGGGGTGAATAGATGTAGCGGACCACTATGACTGCCTTTTCCGATGCACAATGAAAAGTGGAAAAATAAACTGTTTAATCGATTAATCAGAATGGTAATCAATTATTGACAGAAACAATTAATCTATTAACTACAGGTATAATCGATTATCCTGCATAGAAAAACTTACAACCAAAAACAACATTTTCTTGATTTACATGTAAAGCAAAATCTAGTAATCAATATACCCCAAATTGCTAACTGAGATTTATCAACGATATACACAAAACAACAAGTAATCACAATATATGTTGAGCAATTTCTTTAAGCACACAAAGTATCTAAATGTTTGAATTATAAAGAGATAGGGATAAGAATATTGTGAGTCTAAGATTTTATCCTGCTTCGTTTGCTTGTCCACGTGCAAACCAAACATCCCCTTCTGATCTCGGGAGATTTGCTTAACAATATGGAAAATGTATTACAAACAAACTCCCAAATACACATTTCTTTCTCTCTTTGAACTCGAGTCTCTAAGATAAGCTTGAATATTTCCCTCCGCTTCTAATGGCTATCCTCATCACTTCTAACGGCTCAGTCAACTTACTTCTCACTCACAGCCAAGATATTTGGAAATGATATACCAACTGACCGCAACTAGTGATATTCTCACACTTTCTCTAATCCTAGTGAAACAACTTCTTCATACAAAATAAACAAAATCTTGAACTTAAAACACCTAAAATAGTATGCTTATCTCACATAGATGATTCCTACAAACCAATATTGAAACACTCACAGAACCTAAAGACCAAGTGTGTAAGGACCCGATTTTCGTAATCCAAAAATTCTTTTAAAACCTTATTCATGAAAGTGAAGTGTTTACTTTTGAAAGACGTTACTCGAACGATTTGGAAAACCTGATTAAATATATATATATATATATATAAGTTCAATTCGTCTTGCAGGTGCGGAAACAATCCATCGTTCACTTCATTAAAAACATGTCATTGCACTTCCTTTTAGTTACACAATATAGATACAATTATCCATTCTCAATAATACTTCCATTGTTACATCGTTTAATATCCTAACTATACATTTAGGAGAAAGTCACTCATATATAAATCTCATTTAACATACTCTTCATATTACATGCATTATTCAATTACAACATTGAGAACATAAAGCAACTACTCAAACATGTACTCTCCTCCGCAAGCATCCGATGCGCTACAGCCACGACCTGAACTCAAATACATAACACATACAAGGAAAGACAGAGGGAATAAGAACCAACTATGGCGACCGTAGCATGGATTTACATGGAGTAATAACATTAAAGTATTAAAACCACACACATCTAACATCAATCATGATAAACATATACCAATCAACACATATTATCCATATTCACCCTATAGTACACATACATCCCATACTATATGTGTTCTATAGTGCACATATTTATTCATCACATATTATCCATATTCACCCTATAGTACACATACATTCCATAATATATATGTGTTATAGTGTGCATATTTTATTCATCCAAACATACTCATTTCTCATCATTCATATTCAACCTATAAGATATATATCCCATAATATATATCCTATGGCATGCATATGATTTTCATTCCGAATATACACTTTTCACATCATTCACATTCCGTAGTAATTTACCCTTGATCTCTTTCAACAATTCTGCACCGTACAAATAATCCTCTACCACATCGGATAGCTCTAGTTAATCCCCATACCACATCGGGAAGGTCGAGTAATTCCCCATACCACATCGGGCAGGTCGAGTAATCTCCATACCACATCGGGCAGGTCGAGTAATTCCCCATACCACATCGGGCATGTCGAGTAATCCTCATACCACATCGGGCAGGTCGAGTAATCCCCATACCACATCGGGCAGGTCGAGTAATCCCCATACCACATCGGACAGGTCGAGTAATCCCCCATACCACATCGGGCAGGTCGAGTTCATTCCCCATACCACATCGGGCAGGTCGAGTAATTCCCATACCACATCGGGCAGGTCGAGTAATCCCCATACCACATCGGGCAGGTCGAGTTCATTCCCCATACCACATCGGGCAGGTCGAGTAATCCCCATTGCACTCACATCCATGTCATACATAATCAACACAAGGCATCCCATTATTTTATCACCATAAATAACACACAACACTTTCATTATCACAAACATGTCATTATTCATTTTAACACCTTAACAACTCATCACACAGTCATCGTTACACGCACACTCATATATGTTCATAACAATCCACCACTCACAACATACTCATTTTGATAAACATACTCATATCCATTTTAACACATTAACAACTCATCACACATTCATTGTTACAACACACCCATACATGTTTATAACAATCAACCACTCACAAAATACTCATTTATGTTTATGACCATAAATAACTCACACACCATCATTATCACACAACATAACCATTATCATAAACAAACCACGTATAACATATTCTTCATCATATATACATTAACGTTAGAACCATCTTTAATGACGGTATATTACCATAAATGAGCATATAGCGTTTTACTCAAATAAACAGTTTTCCCCACCCATATATCTCCACTTTTATGGCTAATACATCCTCATGTAAAATAAAGACTCTCACATGGATCACAAACTCCCAAGAGAGTTTCTATCCGTTAATATGCTCCGATTCTTGAGGGAAATCGGAGATGATGACTCTAATGAAATACTCTAAGACCACAATGGTCTTCTCCCTCACCTTAGGTTGCGTAAGCTCCATGGATCCGCAAAGAGCTCCATCTTCCTCCATCTCCTTCAACCTCCATTGTTGCTTTTTCATCTCCAAAGCTCTCCAATGTTTCATTAAGAAGCAAGAGGAAGAGGTTTTGATGTGTTTTTGAGGTTTGGTGGAGGAAAGAGTCGAAATCCATGGGGAGCCTCCATTGGGAGTGACAGGGAAGAAAAGGAAGTGAAGATTAGGGTTTGTGAAACCCTCTCTTTACTTTTATAGTTGGGCACTCTCGCCCGGGCGAGAATATCTCGCTTGGGCGAGAAGCCCACGATATTTTAAGTTTCAAAACACGGACTCTCTCGCCTGGGTGAGATTCTCTTGCTCAAGCGAGAATCTCACAACCTGCCCAGGCTTTCTCTCGCTCAAGCGACCCATTCCTCGCCTGGGCGAGACTCCCAGAATTTCCAAATTCAAAACACTGATCCTCTCGCTTGGGCGAGATCCTCTCGCTCAAGCGAGAATCTGGCAGTATGCCCCATTCTTTAGGACTGTTACCTAATTTCAAGGAGGATAAATTTGGGGTGTTACAAAGTGAGTGAGTATGATATGGTGCGTAAAAACAATATTTTGATATGCACTCTAATGCAATATTAAAATACTTAAAGAACTTTTTCCCTAAAACAACTCAAGAAACTTTCTCAAAAAAATTTCTATGACAAAACAATTCCCTCATAGAATCTTGATTAGATTTGAAAATTTTGGAATGTGACTTGTGAGCAAAGTTATGGAAAAACAAATTTTATAGCTAACTGATTTCAACAGTGAATAATCAATTAATGGGTTTTAAAAATAACAGAGTTCTGTTGAACTTAATCGGTTAACAAAAACCTTAATCTATTAGTGTCACCAAGAAATTCAAGATGTTTAGCTACTGAAATTTCATTTAATCGATTAAACCCTTACTTAATTGATTAACGTCATCAGAAATTTCAAGATGGTAGCTACACGAACTACAATTAATCGATTAACCTAGAGCTTAGTCAATTACCAGGTTTCCATAACTATTTAATTTATTAATGAAACATATAATCAATTAACAGTTAAACATAAAATAGTTTATTGGTTTTAAAGTAACTCTCCTATATGATTTAAGTTGGTGCAATGAATGATTTTTGAAAAACCTATCATTTTAATGCAACCTAATCAAATATTAATGGATGATGAGTCATTTTAGTTAAACACATTTTAAGCTTATGTGAGTTACTCATCCTTGGGTTTACCTACCTAGACTCAATCTATGTAACCATCTGAAAACTTCTAAAAATAGAAAAATGACTTCCCTAAGCCTTAGACGACCTTGAACCTTGATATGTTGTTTGTTGACTTGCCATGTCTTCATGCTTTTCCATACCGTATTTGTCTTCATCAAAACCAAATCAGAGACCAAGTACAACGAAGTTGGTCAAATTGACAAATACAAGGTCCGCTTAGTTGCTAAAGGGTGTACACAACAACATGACATTGACTATAATGAAGTGTTTGCTCCTTTAGCATGATCGGGAACCATTCATCTAATTCTAGCACCAACAACACATCACAATTGGCCACTCTACCAACTTGATATCAAATCAAAGTATTTTTATGGTAAACAACCATAAGAAGTGTTTGTAGAGCAGCCCTCTGGATATGTCAAAACGAGGAATGAAGAAAAGGTATATCGGAAAAAGAAAACCCTTTATGGCCTGAATCAAACCCCACAAGCATGGTATAATCGGATAGAGACATATTTTATGAAATAGGATTTTAAAAGTGTGATTATGAACACACTCTATTCATAAAAAGATAAAGGAGGCAAAACTTTAATTGTAAGCATGTATGTTGATGATCTCATATATACAAGAAATGATCATGTTGGTGCAGCGGAAGCGATCGTTGCGCAACGTTGGTCACAAAGCAATCAAATAATGCATAGAATAAATAGAAGAAACAAAAAAAATTGGTAACGGGGTTCGACCAATTGTGCCTACGTCCCTGGGAGCGCTGAGCGGCTACCAAGATATTATTAGAGAATAAGGATTACAAACCCTATCACACCCATGGGCCCAAGTGCCCATGGGGTGTTTCTATTAGGTGCTTATATCTGGTGCACATTACAACAAGGGACCTGAGTCCAATATATAACATTGGTTACTCTACTATATTCCAATACTAGGCGATGTGGGACTTATCTAATAACATATTTCAAGCATCCCCAACAATCTCCACCTTGATTGAAATAGACGGATATTTCGCTCCTTAGAAAATCTACACAAGATTCTTCACCTTAGCAAATATCTGACTCCACCTTGCTCAATGCATAATCTTCTCTAACAACTCCACATAAGAGTCTGCTCCCCTTTAGTATAAACCTTCTCAGTATCCTTGACGATGTTACCAAGAGTCTAGCTCTCCAAACTTTTAGTGCACATTCCCGTACCGCCATCTAATGGAACACGCCGCCTAGCCACCTATTGCTAGGAAGTCTTTCGATATATGGAACCTCTACACAAAAGTTCACCAACAAACGTCCTCTTCAATACTCAGTCAAGCTGAACCTTGGAGCTTCATTGGAAAGCCTCAACCGCTATCACCATTGTCTAGCCCGACAATCATAGTTCAAAAGAACTATCATACTCCACCATAAGGAGTATACCCACAACGCACACCTTGCGTCAATTCTTACCAATGCCCGTGTCACATCCTTGCATCCAAGCCAATGCCCATACCACACCCTGCATCTCTACCAATGCTCGTGTTACACCTTGCATCAAAGCCAATGCCCATGTTACACCCTGCATCAAAGTCATCCAGCACCTGTCTTAGGGTCAAACTCAACAACGGAGTCCCTATCTCCACCTTGATCCTAATCAAATAATGGACTTCTAGGATTCTGGATCAACACATATATCGCTCCCATCATAGTTCCACCATATTTTCTTCTCCTTCAACTCATCTCCTTTATCCTTGCATAGTACCTTTGACGCATCTTGTCTAACCAACATACCTTCACCCTCTTTTGCAATTATCTAGCACCTGGGTTAAGAGCCATCTACCAATTGGCTCTGATACCAATTGTTGGTGCTGTTAGGAATAGATGGCCACATAAGAGGGGGGGTGAATTAGGTGTAGAGACTTAAACCGAATTTTTCTACTTTTATTATAAAACTTTGCAAGTTAAAGAGAGTGTTTATGAGCAGAAGTAATGAACAGAATATTTGAATAGAAGTAGAAGATAATTGCAAAATGTAAAAAGTTAAGGAAGAGAAGATCACACCAAGATGTATACTGGTTCACCTTCATTCTGAAGGCTACGTCCAGTCCTTCTTGTTACCAAGAAGATTTTTCCACTATTGCAAGAACCAATGATACACCTTCTTCGTCTTCTTCCAAGACTACTCACCTATTCCACTAGGCACTAGGCTAACACCGTTCTACACAATATACTGCACTTCACCACACTTGGTGAAATGTTTACAAGACACTAACTTGTATTCTTAAGATGGTTTTTACAAGGCTTTTGAATAAGTGACTCTCTAATAGTAATTGAAACTTTAAGGATTGAATCACTCACTAAATGATCACTTAATTTAGAATCAAATAACTTGGATAAAGGCTTTTGTTTGTGCTTAAGACTTTGAATAATTTCCAGAATTGGAAAGATATGAAAATTGATATCAAAGTCTTAACACTTATGAATGAATGAGAAAAATTATGAGAACTTTGTGACTTTGTGAGTATGAAAGTTGTATTCAGAATTGTGTTGAAAAACAAGTCATAGAACACCTATTTATAGTGTTTAATTCGTTCACATGAACCAGTATGAGTTTGTGAAAAGTTAAGAGCTACAACAGTTCATTCAAAACAGAACCAATATACTGTTCTGGTATGTGTAATCGATTACCATATGGTGTAATCGATTACACCAGTTAAAAATTTCAAAAACAAACTCAACGGATTGATGTAATCGATTACCAAACATTGTGTAATCGATTACAATGTGAAAAAATGCACGTATCTGATGCTTTTAATATGCTGTAATCGATTACGAGTATAGTGTAATCGATTACATCATGTAAAAATTTAAAATACAAAACTCAACGGATTTATGTAATCGATTACCAAACATGGTGTAATCGATTACAATGTGAAAAACGTACATATCTGGTACTTTTAATATGTTGTAATCGATTACGAGTATGGTGTAATCGATTACATCATAGAAAATGCACAGGTCTGATGAGTTTATCAACCTGTAATCGATTACCAGATTAGTGTAATCGATTACACTATTTAAAAACAGTTAGTGCAAATGATCTTGGTTTTATGCATGAGTTTTTCAGAATTTAGCCTTTATCGTATAGTTAAGAGATTATAAGATTAAGTATCGTTTTACCTAGAAGACTTAGACTACACATATGAGCTTCTTTGACTTTTGATTTGCTAGTCTTCTTTTTGCATTTGATGACATAGTGAGCATCATCAAAACCTTAGCCATAGGTTGGGAAAGATCACCATCTTCACAATCTCCCCCTTTTTGATGATGACAAACTATGTCTTGACAATTGATTCATGTTTAGTAGTTCTCCCCTGTCTTTAGGTCTTATTGCATATCTTTGTGAAAATATTTTATGCCTGAAATAAATTTGAACAAACGAAACATACCATTTTCTCCCCCTTTTGACATTATCAAAAAGGAGACTAGGTATAACAGAGTAAGCATAGTAATGATAGGATAACATGCTTTTCAGAGTTTATAACAGATAGTAAATCATATACTTTACACAATATATACACATAATATCACACAATTGATCTTATAATGATTCAAAGAGATAATTTTTTAACTTACTTCTTTTTCAACCAATATACCAAGCTCTTTCCTAATTTTGAAGAATGGTTCTTTTTCCGAAAAGTTTAGTCCTAAGAGCCTTGCTATCTTCTATAGTACATAAATCCTTCTTAAAGATGACATTTAAGCTTTTATCACATAGTTGATCTCATGCTAAGAATATTTTGTTTTAAGCCATCAACATATAAGACATTATCTATAATAACATGTGGAGGTTTACCAATCCTTCCAATTCCTAAAATTTTACCTTTATTGTTATCGCCATATGTGACAAATCCATCTTTTGGTAGAATAAAGCTGAACTTTGATTTGTCACCAGTCATATGCCTTGAGCAGCCACTGTCTAGGTACCATAGATCGTTTTCTGCTCCAAAGCATACCTACAAAATAAATTTATATTTTAGATTTAGGTAAACTTCCTTATGTAATTTATGTTAGTGCCTTTCTCAACCCATACAAATTTACCTTTTGGTACTCCATAATATTTGACATAACAGTTGTTAGGAGTATGACCATGATGATTACAATAATTACATGTATACTTATAGATCAAGTTATTACTTTTAAAAAATTTGGGGGAAGTATAGAAATTTGAGTTCTTAAATTTTGGTACAGCCCTTTCATTGACATAAGGAAGTTTACTAACACTTTCTTTTATAAAGACAATTTTGTTTTGGCCACTATTATTATTAGGAGAATAACCAATCCCTCTTTTGTTATTTGAAGGGCGTTGATTCAACAAGATTTTGTCCAAGTTTTTAGTGCTCCTATTTAAAGTGTTTATTTCATTTGTTAATTCATGTATTTTGGATTCTTTTTCTATACATTTATTACAACTAGTGAGTTTGTTTTGAGAGTTGACTTTACTTTCTAATTCTACAATGGTTTTCTTTTGTTTAGAACATATTTTAGAAAGCTTTAGAAATTGATCATGCAATTCATGAAAAGCTTCTTGTAACTCATCATAACTATGTAATTCAAAAGAGTTACTGACCTCATCAAGTTCATCTTCTGATTGGTGTGAAGCCAATAGTGCTATTTCAGCATTCTCTTCATTGTCGGAGTCAGATGATGAGCTTATATCATTGTAATTGTTGACTTTGTTGTTGTTGAAGTTCTTACTATAATTGTCCTTCTTTTTAAGAGTAGGACAATCTGCTTTTATGTGGCCACTTTTGCCGCATTCAAAGCAAGTGATGTTTTGAGAGGAGGAATTTTCATTTTTTCTTGAAAATTTGTTATTCTTGAAGTTTTTGCTTTTCTTTAAGAATTTATTAAATCTTTTGGCTAGAAGAATCATGTCCTCATCATCATCAATATCACTATTTCTATCTTTAGTGACAGTATTTAGAGCAATTGATTTGTGTTTCTTTTCTATTTCTTCATTTTGCTCTAATCTCCCTAATTCTAATTCATGTTCTTGCAATTTACCAAAGAGGGTTGCAAGAGACATTTTAGACAGACTCTTCTTTTCTGATATGGCAGTAACTTTGGGTTGCCAATTTCTATTTAGGGACCTAAGAATTTTTAAGTTTAAGTCATTAGTAGATAGGTATTTTCCTAAGGCAATGAGATGGTTAGTAAGGTGAGTAAATCTTTTCTGCAGGTCTTGTATTTTCTCACCAGGAAGCATTCTAAAGAGTTCATACTCTTGTGACAGAGTATTGAGTCTTGAACGCTTAACTTCATCTGTTCCTTCGTGGGTGGTCTCTAAGGTTTCCCACATCTCTTTTGCAGTTTTGCAATTTGAGATTCTAAAGAATTCATCCATTCCCAAAGCCGAAGTTATAATATTCTTGGCTTTTAGATCATATTGAACTTTTCTTTTATCTTCATTATCCCAAGCACTTCTTGGTTTTGTTTCTACTATACCACAACTAAGATGACTTGGAATAAAGGGACCGTTTTCAATGGCGTCCCAAATTTCTAAGTCTTGAGACTCAATGAAGATTCTCATCCTAATTTTTCAGAAATCGTAATGTTCACCATTAAAGTTAGAAGCCATGAGAGGGTAAACAAGTCTCATCATAGGTAACTTATTAGATGTCTCATTTATCATGACAGTAACCTTACAAACACGTTGTTCTACATTCTTAGCAAGGAATATACCTAAATGAGAAAAAAAATTTCGCTTATCATTATCCATGGTCACTTCACTATAAAGCACAGTTTAGTAGATTTATGACCATTGTATTCACCCTTGTAAACTTTCCATCGACCATGGATTGTAGCCTTCTGCAAAAATAACAAAATTCACAATTTATTTATTGGAAGAAGACAATTTTATTAAAGATGTACTCGAATATACAAAATATTATAGAGGACAAACAATGAAGAGAAACTAAAGAAAGAAAGAATTACAGGGAGAAGAGGTTGAAGGGGAATTAAGGTTAATACAAATTTAGAAGACAATTGTGAGGATTGGCAACCTAGTTGAAATAGGACATTGTTGATCTGCCCTTTCTCGAACGATCCAAAGTCAGGATTTCACTTTTGCTGCCTCTATCACCTCCTGCATGGACGTCTGAGTTGAATTGAAGATGATATCATTTCTAGCAAACCAGATATACAAAATTATTGCGAGGCAAATGATACTCCAGAACTTCCAATGTATTTTTGTTGATTGACATACCCATTTGAATGATAAAATTGTTTGTTGGATCATTAAATCTTTACTTATCTACTAAGCAAATGTAGAGGAATTGGTTATTTATTAAACAAAACTCTAATATTTGAGATCTTTGAATTAAACTAGCAGCTAGAAGTGAACCCAGCAAAATACATGGCATTATAAATGAACAAAAAAATTGGTGAAAATATATCAACAACCAAGAATGACCAACCTTGCTCATAGTGCAAATATATTCATGAGACAAAGCGTCTATCAGAACACGGCGACAATGATAGGAAGAATGTTCTTCCATAACAAAAGTATGTCATGATTGATCCATGAGACTATGTTGGTGGCATAGATTATCGGAAAATCACTTCAAACTGCAAACCATAAGTTAAAATGAGAAGTTGCAATTAGGGGAGGATGTTGAGGATAGAAATTAGCACATTATGCTAATGTTTAGTGTGTGTGATTTATATTAATAAATGACCAAATCAATTGGTCTATGAGTTTTAGTTTTTAGAATCACATGTTTTAGGATTTGTTGTTAATGTGGTTGTTGGTATGTTTCTTTCTTTTGAATGTTTAACTGATGTAAGATTATTTAATTATCATTCCCTCTCTTAATAACTATTTATAAATATAATATTAATTATTACAAAATATATAAATATATAATTACACTTAAAAATTTGTTGGATATCCACAAATATTCGCTATTTATATGAGTGCGTGCAAATAAGTACAGATATAGGTACGAGAAAACACTACATGTGTTCATCTTAGCCTATTATCATTTCTAGGATGAGTAAGAATGAAAAAATTAATTGATAGGAAACAAAGAACCTAAATTATAAACTATTCTACTCCTAAAAATTAAGAATAAAACTAGATTAAGAAATAAACTTGGATTCATCCCTTAAAAACAATGGCCTAACCAATTCATGAGTTTATGAGTAAAATGTGAAGAAAAGCAATATGTATAAAGAGTCTCCGAAGTTCTACGAAATGAAAATTAGTGAGTTAACTCTCTGTATTAGTATGTGATATATTTCGCCAATTTCTATCACGGAACAATGTTTGATGTTTTACAAATGAGAAGAAAAAATGTATGCATTGACACTGACATGTATAAATTTTATACATTGTCATTGCATCATATATCATTCCTATCTAATTATCATTGAGTTTTAAAAAAAACAATAATTCAAATGAATAGTAGATGATGTAATGAATGTTTATAAATCTTTACACCGTCAGTGTATAAATATTAAATTCTATAAAAATTGCTGACTAACTACAGTATTAAAAACTTAGAACAGTTTTAATAATGTAAAATAATAAAATTTGTTATCGAACAACCTCGATTAACGTGATGCAATCGTTCTATTTCATATTTTTTGGTACATCAGAAATGAAAAACAAACATCTACAACAATGGCAATCAGTCAATATTGAAGATATGAACCCCATCCAAAGGGACAGAGTCCCAATGCCTCACACTACAAATATTGGTTTGACTAATTTTGGAAATAAAGTCGGCAAGCATGTTACCCTCCCTCCATGTATGATGCAAGTCTGCAAGCTAGTCCTCCACAAGTAAGCAACGAATATTATGCACAACTTCTACAACTCTCCCAAGATGAACATCCAAACCTTTAGAGATTATATGAATCGCCTCAAGACATTCACTCTCCTAAAGAACATTATGAAGTCCTAAGTTCCAAGTCAGTCTGAGTCCATGTTCCATGGCCTTAAGCTTTGCTAGAATGGGAATGTCGACACCAAAGCTTGTAGACAAACCAGAAATCCAATTGCCATTGTGGTCACGCACTAAACCTCCACCTCCCATCAACTTTTTTTTGAATGTTACAGCTTTCGTCAACATTAATCTTCATAATTCCAATATTCGTTCCGCTCCAGTGCACACTCGGTAAAGGATCAACAAATGAGCACTTGTTATGAAGGCTCCAGTCTCTCAGCTCATGATGCACCTTTCTGGCGACCTGATCAGCATCTCAAGATGCCTCCCTGAATACTGAATTGTCCCTCCACCTCCAAGCCCACCAAATACATGCAAGAAATAAGCTTCTCTGCATTGATCTAACGTTAGTCCAAAACCAAGAAATGAAAGAAAAATCATCCCAAAAGATGGGACTGTTGAATCCCAGCTGTCTCCAAAGAGTGGTTGTCGTCACACAATCACGAAATACATGGATAAGGTCCTCTTCCTCATTATTATACTAAAGACATGTAGGAGTACTAATCAAGCTCACCTGGAGAAAAGGAGATTAGTAGGGAGGGAGTCATGAGAAGAGAGCCAACATATAAATTTAACATTTTTTGGGATATGAAGTCTCCAAAAGTGGGTCCAAGAAAAACTAGAATTCCCTACCCCTTCCTTGTTCTTAATCCATCAGTAACTAGAATTGGAGGAATAGCAACCCGAGGCATGATTCTCCCAAACCCAACAGTCTAAAGCATCAGGGTTCATAGAGATCAGAATGTTACCATTGATATATGTTATAAGAGGTGGGAGCATAGTAGATGTTATCAAGGGATCCTAGGAACCCTCCCTCCAAAGATCCTTCACAAGAATTTGAGTATCAGAAATGTGGAAAAAATCCACTAAGTTGCAAAGTTTACCAATACCGGTCCAATTATCATACCAGAAAGAATAATCCATGCTTCCTAGTTCATCAGTTACATTCACAATCCTCTTCCAAATAGGAGAAGCCGATGACCTTTTAGGGGTAAACAACATCAAACAATCCCTCGTATACCACAATTTATTACTCTGTTGGATCATGTTCCAACTCAGCTTGACAAGGAGAACGATAATGGCAGATCGAGAGCCACATATCCCAAGCCCTCCATCTTTTTTAAGACTAGTGATCACATCCCATTTAACAACATTGATACTTCTCTTATTCACATACCACTCCAAATGAAATTTCTGGACAATCTATCAATCTCATTACACACGCTCTCAGGAAGCCACATGCTTTGCATAGTGTAAGTGCGCATGGACATTATAACCGATTTGACAAGATATAATCTACATGCTTTGTTTAAAAGGCTTGACTTCTAGGAAGCCATGTGCATATGAATCTTTTCAATGAGTGGGTTAAACTCTAATTTACTAATCCTTCCATTTGACAACGAAATACTCCGATTTTCTACGGTTAGAGATATTCTTAGAGCAAATAAATTTTGACTTAGACACATTGACCTTCATACGTGAGGCTTGACAAAATTTGTCAAAAGTAATGGTTAGAGTTTTAACCAGAGTATTGGTAGCTTTATAGAACAAGAATACATCTTCAGCAAAAAATAAATGAGAAATCAGAGGCTCTCCTTTAACATATTTAGAGCTTGCCATTCACCAAGGACCACCTTTTGCTATATGAGAAGTTCTAGTTTTCCATGAAAAGGACGAACAAATATGCTGATAGAGGGTCACCCTGATGCAGACCCCTGGCAGGGCTGAAATTATCTAGTCGCGAGCCATTCCAAATCAGAGACATGTTACTAGATCTCACACACCACATAATTAGCTGAACAATCTTAGTCAGGAAACCAAAGTTTGCTCCAAGAAAACTTAGTTCACACGGCCATAAGTTTTTTCCATATCAACCTTGAAGGCCAAAATACCTTTTTCTGCTTTGATTCATGAATATAATGCATGACTTACTAGGCCATAATTACATTGTCAGTAGTACCTCTACCCAGGATAAAACTGATTTGTAACGGTCCAATCAGATCATCAAGAAAAGGCCTAAATCTATTCACTAAAACCTTTGAAAGAATATTATAAGAGGCATTGAACAAGCTTATAGGTCTTAATTCTTTCATAGACATTGGTTTTTGAACCTTAGGAATCATAACAATGAGAGTCTCCATAATGTAAGAATCCTCGAACCCATCTCTAAAAGCTTCTTGAACTTCATTCCACACATATTTCCCCACAATATGCCAATATTTTTTTGAACAAATAGGGTTCAAAACCATCCGAGTCTAGCGCTTTGAAAGACTACACAAACATAACCACTCTAGTAACTTCCTCTATAGTGGTCAGTGAAGTTAAACCCATGACACCATCAAGAGGCAAAGTAGGTGTAATAACAGAACATTTGGCCAAGTCGGTTAGGCTACTCCCACATAATAAGCTTTGAAAATAATTATTAGCTTCCTCCTTTAACCAGGATGGCTCAGTATGCCATGAACCATCATCTAAGTAGAGCCCATGAATCTTGTTTCGCTTCCTTCTCACAATGGTTTGGGTATGAAAGTGTGACACCCTAGATTTTTAAGTCATTAAATTATAGTATCAGTCCTGGGAGTCTCGCTTGAGCGAGAGAATGGTCGCCTGGGCGAGAGAGGCTCACCTGGGAAGTTGAAATCCAGGGCTTTACTGAAGGATTCTCGCTTGAGCGAGTATGGTCTCGCTTGAGCGAGGGTGGCCTCGCCTGAGCGAGAGTTGTCTCGCCTGCACGAGAAAAGTGGCATTCAAGACCTGTCGAGGCTGTGAGATTCTCGCCTGAGCGAGAGGAACCTCGCTTGAGCAAGAGATTCCTCGCCTGAGCGAGAATTGCCTCGCTTGAGCGAGAGCGTCATATCTAAAATTTTAAAAAAGCGGGATTTTCTCGCCTGAGTGAGAATGGGCTCGCTTGAGCGAGAACCCGACGATTTCACTTTAAAATAGAAATCCCAAACACATTTTAGGGTTATAAATTGAGAGAGAAGAGGGGAGAAGGTGATTTTGAGAGCAAGAACTCGTGGAAATCATCTAGAAGCTTGAGAAGAGGTAAATCTCTTGACTCTAACTCTCTTTCTCCCTTTCAAACACATTTGTGGGTATATGGATCTCTTCTCAACGTATGAGAAACCATGGAAACTCTTCCTTTAGAGTTATGGTTCGTTTTATGTTGTTTTTCTCTTGTAAACTCTTGGTTTAGAGTTGGTATTTGATGAATGGAAAGGATAGGTGGGTTATTCATGAAAACCCCAAAAAAACCCCAAAATGAGAATATGAGTAAAAAGGGAAATGGATGAAATGTTAGATATGAAAGAGGAGTTTGTGCTTTAATGTTGATAGGTGAGATGAACATGTATGTTTAGATGTTTGGAAAGTTGTATTGAAGTAGTTTTGGAAACCTTGAAAATATGTGAATCCCTTGTATGTTTGATGATGAAATACGAGTTATTTATGTGTTATTTTGAATAAATGACTGACATTGTTGTTATTGGTGGGAATGAGGAAAGATCCTAAGGTTGGAGGAAATCGCGGAGGAGATTTTAAAGTTACTCGGAACCAACCCTCAACGCTCACCAAGGTAAGGGATAAGTGTATCTAACTCATACTAGCTGATGTGAACGAGGTATGTGAAAGAGGTAATGTGTTTGTGATAATACTGTTGTTACCCTACCCGAAGTGGTAGTTGATTATTATTGATACTCTACTCGAGGTAGTAGAGGTTATTTGTTGATTGTCCTACCCGGAGTGGTAGTGGAATATGTGGAATGGATAATAAACTCGACCTACCCGATGTGGTATGGGGAACAAAGTAGACCTACCCTATGTGGTATGGGTAAATAAACTTGACCTACCCGATGTGGTATGGGTAAATAAACTAGACCTAACTGATATGGTATGGGTGAATAAACTAGACCTACCCGATGTGGTATGAGTAAATAAACTAGACCTACCCGATGTGGTATGAGTAAATGAACTAGACCTACCCGATGTGGTATGAGTGAATGAACTAGACCTACCCGATGTAGTATGGATAATAAACTAGACCTGCCCGATGTGGTATGGATAATTAACTCGACTTGCCCGATGTGTTATGGGGAATAACTAGACCTTCCCGATGTGGTATGGAGAATTAACTATGGGAGGAATAGATGGCCAACTAAGAGGGGGGGGGGGGGGGGTGAATTAGTTGTTTTAAAAAAAACACTAGGAACTTTTCAGCTTTTTCTACTTAAGTACAAATTAACAGAGTTGTAGCGGAAGAAAGTTTAGTAGAAGAAGAAGTGCATAAAACAAAAGTGTAAGGATGAGAAAAATCACACCAGAAAATTATACTGGTTCACCTTCTACCACTAAAGGCTACGTCCAGTCCTCTTGAAAAACCACAAGAGATTTCCACTATTGAATGAGTTTAACTTACAAGCAAAGTCACACCTAGACTCCCCCTAAGTTGTATCACTCACTCACTTCAACAAGATAGTACACCACTATCCTTGTTTTACAATGCCTCACCAATCCCTATGGTGATTACTTGAGTACAAGTATGAAGATAATAAATGGCTTAATGACAAACTCACAATGTATCTTAATTCCTTATGAAGTTTTCAGAATTCCAAAGAATGTGAAAGTTTTTCTGAAAAACTTCAAAGTGTTCTTGAATAAAAACTAAGAAATTTGTATCAAGAACTTGGATTTTTGAGTATAAAAGATATTATATAATTATGAGATCCTACAAGGTTTATATAGAGTTCCAAAAGGTGTTTAGAATCACTTTCAAAAGGTATAAGTCGTTTGGGAAAAGTTGAACTAAGTTGGAACACAATGGTTCAATTTAAAAATCAGATTTTCGCAGTAACAATACGTGGTAATCGATTACTTATCCGTGGTAATCGATTACCAGCTGAAAAACAACTGATACTGATGATTTTTGCTAGTGGTAATCGATTACCAATATGAGGTAATCGATTACCTAAGTTGAAATTTCAAATCCAAAGTTGCTCAACGGCTAGTGGTAATCGATTACATCCATAGGGTAATCGATTACCCTAGTTGAAATTTCATTTCCCAGAAATGCCGAGAGTTATGGTAATCGATTACTTACCCTGGTAATCGATTACTGCAATTAAATTTTGGATTTAACTTTCAACAGTAAGTGGTAATCGATTACTACAACAGGGTAATTGATTACCCTAGTTATTTTTGCCTTTTTCCAACTTTTCAAAAATAACTTGGTTTTTCTTAGGAACTCTTATATTAACCTAGATTAAGATCTTTATTCTTAAGGCATTGTGATTTCTTATGAGTTTGAAATATATGCTACTAAAAGACTAAGACTCTTATAAAAATAAAATATACTTCAAGTTCTTTAAGTCTTTGATCTTCAATAGCTTTTCTTCTTTCTTTTGGTGATGTGCATTTGTCTTCATCAAAACCCAGCCTCGGTCAAGGAGCCAGATCATCTTCCCAATCTCCCCCTTTTTGATGTAGACAAATCACTATCGTTTGAAAGTTTGTTCTCAAAGTATAATCATTATACTTGAAGTTCTTTACACTCTTCTTGGCTGTATTTGCTGTGAAACATATGAAACAAATATACAAGCAAACTTTCCTAACAGTTTCTCCCCCTTTTGACTTCATCAAAAAGAAAGAGAAAAGTAGGGATTAACCAAGAATAATTTAGTGTATTTGCATTTAAGCATAAACAGATTTATAAAAAAGTATATCATGCAAAAAATGATATAAAATGATGCACACCAATTCTTATAAACATATTAAATAAATGAGACTTAATTGGTGTCTAATTCATCTAGGATTCCTAGTTCTCTTCTAAGTTTAAAGAAGGAATCCTTAGGTAAAGGTTTAGTGAATATGTCGGCTAGTTGATCATGTGTATCAACAAATTCCATTTCAACATCCTATTTTTACTTTCAGCAACACCATTTTGTTGAGGTGTTCTTGGTGCTGAAAAGTTATGTAAGATACCATGTTTATCACAATATTCTTCAAACAGATAATTTTGAAACTCTCCCCCATGATCACTTCGAATAGAGGAGATTTTTACAGATTTCTCATTTTGGACTTGCTTAGCATACTTTCTAAATGCATGAAAAGCTTCACTTTTTGTGAACAAGAAATAGTGTCCATGTAAATCTGGAAAAATCATCAACTATTACTAAGGCATAGTAGTTTCCTCCAAAACTTTTAGTACTAGTAGGACCAAATAAATTCATATGAATTAATTGTAATGGTCTACTAGTAGAAACTATAAGTTTTGGTTTGAAAGAAACTTTCTTAAGTTTGCTCTTTTCACATGCATCACATTTTCTATCTTTGATAAATTTCATTTTTGGTAAACCAACAACTAGTTCATGTTTGACTAGTTTATTTAAATGATTCATGTGAATATAAGCAAATCTTCTATGCCAAAGCCATGCATCATTATTGTTCACTATTAAACATTTAACTTTAGAGGAAATATCTTCTAAGGAAATCATATAGATATTATTTATCCTATTTCCTCTAAGTTTAGCTTCATGTGTTAACTTATCTTCTATAATGCATGAATCAGATTTGAAAACCACACTAAAACCCTTATCACAAAGTTGACTAATACTTAAGAGATTGTGTTTGAGTCCTTCAACATAAAGGACTCCATCAATAGTAGTGTGTGGTGGTTTTCCTATTCTACCAACTCCAAGAATTTTACCTCTATTGTTATCTCCGTAGGTGACAAATCCTTTGTCTCTTGGAGTTAGAAATGAGAATTTGCTTTTGTCACTCGTCATGTGCTTTGAGCAGCCGCTATCAAGATACCACAATTCATTTCCTGGCTTTCAAGCATTCCTACAAAAAAATTTAAACCTTAATTTTAGGTACCCAATTTAAATTGGGTCCTTTAATGTTAGAACACTTTTTAACCCATATATATTTTCCAGTTGGAATACCAACTTTTCTTATAAAGCATGTGTTGGGTGTATGTCCTATACAATTGCAATAGAAACATGTAGGTTGTTTTATTCTTTGCTGAGAAATAGAAGCACAAGATTTTGAAACTTTGTAATCATGTAAATTGCTTCTAGTAGCTTTAAAAAACAAAGGTTGTTTCATACCATTAGTTTTATGGCTATATGAATAACCTAAACCACGTTTATCATGGGTATGCCTTTGATTGTGTAAAATATTGTCTAATTTGTCAGAGCTCTTTTTAAACACTTCTAATTCCTTGTTTAAGGAATGTAACTTTGTGTTTAGAGTTTCACAATTTAAACAAGTAATGCTTTCCTTATTAAATTTATCCTTGAGATGAACAACTTCCTTTTTAAAGAAATAATTTTGACTTTCTAAGCTTTCAATAATAATTTTTTGTTTGGAACATAACTTAGAAAGTCTCAAAGATTCTTTGTGAAGTTCTATGAAAGCATATTGTAATTCTAAAAAGGAAGGATTATCTAAATCAGCATCACTAACCTCATTTTCGTCATCGGAATGATGGGAGGCCATTAGAGAAAGATGTGCTTGTTCTCCATGGTCTGAATCAGAATAAGAACTTACATCGTTGTCTTCCCAAGCAATATATGCTCTTTTAGATTTCTTGTCCATCTTTCCTTTGATTGAGTTCTTCTTTTATAGTGTAGGGCAGTCAACCTTAATGTGGCCAGGTTTACCACATTAAAAACAAATAAAGTCTTGACTAGATGTTGAAGCATCATTGTTCTTTGCAAATTTCTTTGATAGACTAGATCTTGTACCCTTATTTCTTCTCAAGAATTTGCTGAACTTTTTGACCAAAAGATTCATGTCATCAGACATATCTTCATCAAAGTTTTTGTTATCAAAAGACTCTACTTGAGTGTTTAGAGAAATTGTTTTTCTCTTTTTCTCATTCTCCTCATGTTGCTCTAGTTGGGTAAGTTCAAGTTCATGTTCTTGTAACTTGCCAAATAGTGCAGCTAATGACATTTTTGAAAGGCTTTTCTTTTCGGAGATGGCAGTAACTTTGGGCTGCCATGCTCTTGTGAGTGATCTTAGAACTTTTAAGTTAAGATCACTTGTAGAAATAATTTTCCCAAGTGCTATCAAGTGATTGGTAAGATGAGTGAATCTCTTTTGTAAGTCTAGAATTTTCTCACCAGGTTTCATTCTAAACATTTCATACTCTTGTGAAAGAGTATTCAATCTAGACCTTTTCACTTCCTCGGTTCCCTCATGAATGGTCTCTAATGTGTCCCACATTTCTTTTGCATTTTGACAATTGGACACTCTAAAGAACTCGTCCATGCCTAAGGCAGAGGTAAGAATGTTTTTAGCCTTAAGGTCAAATTGGACTTTCCTCTTGTCCTCATTATCCCAAGCAGTTCTTGGTTTGATAGTGACAACTTCATTGACAAGATGACTTGGTATAAAGGGGCCATTTTCAATGGCATCCCAAATATCCAAGTCTTGAGATTGAATGAAAATTTTCATTCTGATCTTCCAAAAGTCATAGTTTTCACCGTCAAAACATGGAGGACGGTTGATGTTGGAACCTTCTCCTAGGACTGATCTACTAGAGGCCATATCTTATAGGATCAGGGAATAATTTACCCAAACTAGCTCTGATGCCAATTGGGAGGAATAGATGGCCAACTAAGAGGGGGGCTGAATTAGTTGTTTTAAAAAAAAACACTAGGAACTTTTCAGCTTTTTCTACTTAAGTACAAATTAACAGAGTTGTAGCGGAAGAAAGTTTAGTAGAAGAAGAAGTGCATAAAACAAAAGTGTAAGGATGAGAAAAATCACACCAGAAAATTATACTGGTTCACCTTCTACCACTGAAGGCTACGTCCAGTCCTCTTGAAAAACCACAAGAGATTTCCACTATTGAATGAGTTTAACTTACAAGCAAAGTCACACCTAGACTCCCCCTAAGTTGTATCACTCACTCACTTCAACAAGATAGTACACCACTATCCTTGTTTTACAATGCCTCGCCAATCCCTATGGTGATTACTTGAGTACAATTATGAAGATAATAAATGGCTTAATGACAAACTCACAATGTATCTTAATGCCTTATGAAGTTTTCAGAATTCCAAAGAATGTGAAAGTTTTTCTGAAAAACTTCAAAGTGTTCTTGAATAAAAACTAAGAAATTTGTATCAAGAACTTGGATTTTTGAGTATAAAAGTTATTATATAATTCTGAGATCCTACAAGGTTTATATAGAGTTCCAAAAGGTGTTTAGAATCACTTTCAAAAGGTATAAGTCGTTTGGGAAAAATTGAACCAAGTTGGAACACAATGGTTCAATTTAAAAATCAGATTTTTGCAGTAACAATACGTGGTAATCGATTACTTATCCGTGGTAATCGATTACCAGCTGAAAAACAACTAATACTGACGATTTTTGCTTGTGGTAATCGATTACCAATATGAGGTAATCGATTACCTAAGTTGAAATTTCAAATCCAAAGTTGCTCAACGGCTAGTGGTAATCGATTACATCCATAGGGTAATCGATTACCCTAGTTGAAATTTCATTTCCCAGAAATGCCGAGAGTTATGGTAATCGATTACTGCAATTAAATTTTGGATTTAACTTTCAACAGTAAGTGGTATTCGATTACTACTACAGGGTAATTGATTACCCTAGTTATTTTTGCCTTTTTCCAACTTTCCAAAAATAACTTGGTTTGTCTTAGGAACTCTTATATTAACCTAGATTAAGATCTTTATTCTTAAGGCATTGTGATTTCTTATGAGTTTGAAATATATGCTACTAAAAGACTAAGACTCTTATAAAAATAAAATATACTTCAAGTTCTTTAAGTCTTTGATCTTCAATAGCTTTTCTTCTTTCTTTTGGTGATGTGCATTTGTCTTCATCAAAACCCAGCCTCGGTCAAGGAGCCAGATCATCTTCCCAAACTAGACCTACCCGATGTGGTAGATGATTATCTTTGTGAAAGGACTCGGTGAATACGATTAAGGGCAAATAAGAATGATGAGAAATGTGGATGTGTAGAATGAAAGTCATATGCATGCTATAAAATATATATTATGGGATATATATACTATAGGGTGGATATGATTGATGAGAAATCAAGATGTTGAGAATGAAAGTAATATGCATGCTATAGGATATATATTATGGGATATATATACTATAGGATGAATATGAATGATGAGAATGAAGATGTTTGAAATGAATGCAATATGTATGCTATAAAATATATATTATGGGATATATATATTATAGGATGAATATGAATGATGAGAATGAAGATGTTTGAAATGAATGTAATATGCATGCTATAGAATATATATATTATGGGATATATATACTATAGAATGGATATGAATTGTTAGAATATATGGCCACCTAAGAGGGGGGCGAATTAGGTGTAGAGACTTAAACTGAATTTTTCTACTTTTATTATAAAACTTTGCAAGTTAAAGAGAGTGTTTATGAGCGGAAGTAATAAACAAAATATTTGAGTAAAAGTAGAAGATAATCCAAAATGTAAAAAGTTAAGGGAAGAGAAGATCACACCAAGATTTATACTGGTTCACCTTCATTTTGAAAGCTACGTCCAGTCCTTCTTGTTCCCAAGAAGATTTTTCCACTATTGCAAGAACCAATGATACACCTTCTTCGTCTTCTTCCAAGACTACTCACCTATTCCACTAGGCACTAGGCTAACACCGTTCTTTCACAATATACTGCACTTCACCACACTTGGTGAAATGTTTACAAGACACTAACTTGTATTCTTAAGATGGTTTTTACAAGGCTTTTTAATAAGTGACTCTCTAATAGTAATTGAAGCCTTATGGATTGAATCACTCACTAAATGATCACTTAATTTAGAATCAAATAACTTGGACAAAGGCTTTTGTTTGTGCTTAATGTTAGGTATCAGTGGTTACAATACACCTAGAAGAGGGGGGGGGGGGGGGGGGGGGGGTTGAATAGGTGTAGCGGTTAGAATATCCACTTTTCGAAAATCAACACTTAATGCTAAAATACACATAATTAATCGATTAACGAAACAGGGTAATTGATTAACACAATCAACACAGTCCTCTTAATCGATTAACAGAACTAATGTAATCGATTAACACACTATAATTAATCGATTAAACCGTGACAGTAAGCTAATGCATATATGATTTCTTGCACAACAATTAATCGATAACGAAGTGAATATACAGAGCTTACAGAATTATCAGAGTGTAATCAGTATAGTACAGAAACGTATTATCAATTAAATCTACTATACAAATTAATCGATCAAATGCAATAAAGAGAGAAAGGGATAGAAAAATCCTGCAACACGAATTTTATCCTGGTTCGTTTGCTTGTCCACCGCAAACTACATCCAGGCCTCCCGGCTGATTTGGGAGATTTTTCTTCACTATAATTGAATCAATGTTTATTACATACACACTATCCAATTACAACACTTAGACACTTACAAGATAATAAAGATCCTATTCTATGGTTTGACTCCCTTCCTACCGACAAAGAAAACTTTTCTTTCGGCGTAGCCCCAGCCAAGAACCTCTGTTCTTTACTTATTCCTAAGTCTAACACTCAGTGAAGATACACTCAATCTCTTGGCGATACGACACCTTGAGATTCCCAATATTACAACACTTTTCCAATCAAAACGAAAATAGAGTAAACTTAAGCTATTACAAGGCTTATATCTAACAATACAAGACTTTACTCTAATCACCTAATACAATCTCATGCAGTATGAAAATGTATTAGTTTGAAAAACAAAATGCATAGTATGTAAACATCTAATCAAGAATCATCAATAAAATGCAAGAACATGTGATATGAAAAGATGAGAAATGTATCATGTAATGCACTCAATCCTAAAGCATAGAATTCTCTCTCTTCTAAACTCACAAATGCATTTACAACTAGATGCAACAATTAACACGAAAAAAAATGCTCTAACTCTCTAAAAATTTAACATGCAACTTATGAGATCAATTCTGAAAAACGCAGTTTATAAAGAATTGATTTTATAGCCCAGTTAATCGATTAACGACAGCTTTAATCGATTAAACTGTACAAAATTGTTAGATTAATCGATTAACCTTTATCGTAATCGATTAAAACTGTGCAAACAGTTAGATTAATCGATTAACCTATGCTGTAATCGATTAATCAGCATTTTTTTATGTGTAAAATCTCAAATAGGTTATGCACTTTAATACATACATGTTTAACACTTAGTTTATGCCTAGAATGCACATATACATGTATTTATGTGATGCATGAACATATTATGAATGACATATCTCAAGATGAAGAAGATTTAAAAGATTTATGCAAATGAGATATGTATTAGGTGACTTAAGCCTTAGACTCAACCTAAACTAATCTACTCTAAGCTAAGTACCAATCAGAAGACTTAAGCACGTTGATTTGTTGATGATCTTCAAGCTTTTATACGCACAAGTTGTCCTCATCAAAACCAAGACACATAAAGAGAGCTTTCCAAAGTGTTCCTCTTGACATGCACACTTTCAATCTCCCCCTTTTTGATGATGACAAACTCTACATCAAATATATCAATTGTGATGAAATAGCTTGAAGATTGTGTTGGCATGGTTGATATGATGTGCAAATTTCGGAAGCTGTTATTACGATCAACCTGCACAATCAGAAAACAACAAAACAACCTTTCTCCCCCTTTTGACATTATCAAAAAGATAACTCAGGTCAAAAAAAAGAAGGCAGAGATATGAGTAATGCATAAAACACAATCAATGAGCTAATTTGGGATTTAACAATTAACCTGTTTTATGTTAAAGAAGATTAAACAAATGCGCTAGTTTATACAACAGAAATAGCCAAACTGGTGAAGTGAACGGCATACAAGATTTACCATATCAAAGTAGAAAATCTCATACGATCAAGAACCATACACGTAAACAGAGTAGGCTATTCGACATAATTATAAAAAGTAGCATAAAGAGTAACAATGTTTAGCAACCATACAAACCAGGAAATGCCAATTAAGAACATAAAAGAGGCACACAAAAGAGAAACTGTAATCCATAACAACAACTGAATTTAGAAACTCAAAGTATAAGAGAGAATGTGAAAATGCCAAAGAAAGTGTAAAACCGAGTTGCTGTCTGCCTTTAAAAAGATGGTTTTAATCGATTAACGGACAGGTTTAATCGATTAAACCAGTGTAAAATTTCGAATTTTCAAACAACTGATGCCCAGGTAATCGATTAACAGAAAGTGTAATCGATTACACATAGTAAAAATTGATTTTCAGGCAGTAGAATGGTTTCAACTTTTTAAGGCTTTTGCATGCATTGTGACAGATTTATCGAGACATTCATAATCACAGGAAGAGTTAATCAAGAGACATATTTTTGCATTGTAACATATATCATTTAAGCTAAAGAGACATAGGCATATAGAGGCTAGATGATAATGCAGACAACTAAACAATTTTAATCGAGATATTGTTCATCAAGAATTCCAAGTTCTCTCCTTAGAACAAAGAAAGTATCCCTGGGAAGGGGCTTGGTGAAAATATCAGCTAATTGTTTAGAAGTTTCAACAAATTCAAGAACGCAGTCACCTTTTTGTACATGATCACGCAAAAAATGATGTCTAATTTCTATATGCTTAGTTTTAGAATGTAAAACGGGATTCTTGGAAAGGTTTATGGCACTTGTATTATCGCATTTAATAGGGATCTTTTCAAGTTTAAGACCATAGTCCTTGAGTTGCTGCTTCATCCAAAGGATTTGAGCGCAACACACACCAGCGGCAATGTATTCCGCTTCGGCGGTGGACAAAGCAACACAGGCTTGCTTTTTACTGTGCCATGCTACTAATGAACTGCCCAACAAGTGACAGGTACCACTAGTGCTTTTCCGATCCAATTTACATCCGGCGAAATCGGAATCGGAATAACCTACCAAGGATAGTGAGGCATCCCGAGGATACCATAATCCCATGTTAGTTGTTCCTTTTAAATATCTCATGATTCTTTTAACAGTTTTAAGATGTGATTCTCTTGGTGATGATTGAAATCTCGCACACATGCATACGCTAAACATGATATCAGGTCGACTTGCAGTTAAGTAAAGTAAAGACCCAATAATTCCTCGATACTTTGTTACCTCTATTGCTTTTCCTTTTTCGTCCTTATCTAGGTAGCAAGCAGATGCCATAGGAGTGGAAGCTTCCTTACAATTGTTCATTTCAAATTTCTTGAGCAGCTCTTTGCAATATTTTGCCTGATTGATGAAAATCCCACTTTCTAGTTGCTTTATTTGAAGTCCTAGAAAGAATGTGAGTTCTCCCATCATAGACATTTCGAACTCCCCCTGCATCATCTCAGAAAAATCTTTACATAAAATATCATTAGTAGATCCAAATATTATGTCATCCACATAGATTTGTACAAGTAATGCAGAATTTTCTGATTTACGAATAAAAAGCGTTGTGTCAACCAAGCCTCTTTCGAACCCTTTTTCTAAAAGAAAGGTACTAAGTCTATCATACCAAGCTCTAGGAGCTTGTTTGAGACCATAGAGTGCCTTTTTAAGTTTATAAACATGGTTCGGATATTTAAAATTTTCAAAACCAGGCGGTTGGTTAACATAAACTTCTTCTTGAATGTAGCCATTCAGGAAGGCGCTTTTTACGTCCATTTGAAAAAGTTTGAAGTTCATAATCGATGCAAAGGAAAGTAGCATCCTGATGGCCTCTAATCTGGCTACAGGGGCATAGGTTTCGTCATAATCGATACCTTCCTCCTGGTTGTAGCCCTTGGCCACCAAGCGTGCCTTATTTCGAATGATTAAGCCTGATTCATCAAGCTTATTTCTGAAGACCTAACGAGTACCAATCACAGGATGATCTTTAGGTTTAGGGACCAAGTCCCAAACATTATTACGTTCGAACTGGTTTAGCTCTTCTTGCATAGCTATACCCCAGTGCACATCCTCAATGGCCTCATCAATGGTCTTAGGCTCAATTTGAGATACAAAAGCTACAAAGTTACAAAAGTTTCGTAAGGAACTACGGGTTACCACTCCCGTAGATATGTCACCTATTACTTTGTCGATCGGGTGAGCTTTCTTGGTTTTCCACACAACTGGCATATCTGAATGCTCCTAAGATTTGTTTTGACATTCTTCATTGGTTGCTTCTTCATTATCCATGTTCTTTGAGTATGCTTCTTCCAAAGCACCTGCAACATCATCAGATACGACCTTTCTCTTCTCTTTTGGAGAAGATTCGTCAAATTGTACATGGATAGACTCTTCAACTTGCATTGAATATTTATTAAAAATTCTGAATGCTTTGCTATGAATCGAGTATCCCAAAAATATTCCTTCATCGGCTTTTGAATCAAATTTTCCTAAAGCCCGCTTTCCATTATTTAATATAAAACATTTGCAACTGAAAGCATGAAGATGGGATATGTTTGGTTTTCGGCCTTTTAATAGTTCATAAGGAGTTTTATTCAAATTAGGCCTTAAAAGTACTCAATTTATAACATAACATGCAGTATGAACAGCATCTGCCCAGAAATATTTGGGGGTATTACTTTCATTGAGCATGGTTCTCGCTAATTCTTCTAATATGCGATTTTTCCTCTCAACAACTCCATTTTGTTGTGGAGTGCGAGGAGCAGAGAACTGATGCATAATGCCATGCTTATCACAGAATTTGTCGAACTGAAAGTTCTCAAATTCTCCCCCGTGATCACTTCGTATATATACTATTTTCAGGTTAAGTTGGTTTTGGATTTGCTTGGCAAGATTTTTAAAAGACTTGAAGGCGTCGCTTTTAGCAGATAAAAATAATGTCCATATAAATCGAGAGAAATCATCAACAATAACTAGAGCATAGTAGCTACCACCAAAACTCATGATTTGTGATGGTCCAAACAAGTCCATATGGAGTAACTCCAAAGGTCTTGAAGTAGATATCACATTTTTGTTTTTAAAAGAGTTTTTGGTTTGTTTACACTTTTGACAAGTGTCACAAATCTCTTTAGTTTTAAAATTTAGTTTTGGTAGCCCCTCAACTAGTTCGTTTGATGACAATTTATCTAGATGTTTTATATGGATGTGTGCAACGCGTCTGTGCCAGAGCCAGATGTTATCTTCTTTAGAAATAAAACATTTTGAAAATAATGTGGTGACATCATCCAAGTTAACCATGTAAATATTATTTATATGATGACCAACAAATTTAACATCATTAGATAAAATGTCACGAATGATGCAACAGTCAGAATCGAAAGATACACGATTACCTTTGTCACAGAGTTGGCTTATACTCAGAAGATTATGTTCTAGTCCTTCAACATAAAGAACATTTTCAATTTGAGTTTGAGATGAGTTACCAACTGTTCTGGTGCCAAGTATCTTTCCCTTGTTGTTGTCTCCGTACGTGACGTATCCTTTTCCTTTAAGTGATAGATCCAGGAAATTTGATCTGTCACCTGTCATATGTCTCGAACATCCACTGTCTAAATACCATTTTTGTCCTTGTGTTCGAAGAGATACCTGCAAAACAGATCACCTGCTTTTCTCAGGTACCCAAATTATGTTGGGTCCTTTTCTTTTAGTGATTAGGGAATTATCTCCCTTCTTTATCCATACATAAACTCCACTAGGTATACCATATTTTCTAATGTAACATGAGTAAGAAGTATGACCATACGTATTACAATAAAAACATGTAGGTGAATGCTTATGATTTTTATTCTTAGTATGAGCTACAGGTTTTCTATATGGTCTCTTGTTCTTAGCAGAGCGAGTATAACCTAGACTAGTACGATCACCAACGTTTCTTGTTTGACTAAGCAGAGTGTCTAATTGCTGTTTACTGTTTGTGAGACGTTCGAGTTTTTCTTTTAGTTTAAAATTGTCTTCTTGCAAAATCTCGCAAGTCTCACATACAGGTTTTTGACATAAATTATTAGCAGAGCAGTTACAAGTGTTACACGAATAGATGAGATCTAAAGTTTCATTTTCTATTTTTAATTCATCTATTTCTTTTTGTAATTAGCTTATTTTCTTTTCATTTCTAAGGATTTCCCTTTTCTTATCAATGTTTATTCTTGCCAATTTCTTTAGTTCCTCATGTAACTCAACATAAGCATTATATAAAACATCATAAGAGGGTAAGTCATCTGAAGTGGATGAGGTGTCAGAATATACCTCATTATTATCCTCGTGTGAGTCTGAGTTGCCATCGTTGTCAGATCTGACCATCAGACACAGCTTCGCTGACTCCTCCTCACTAGAAGTGCTTGATGTTGTTTCCTCCTCAGGTACATCCCATACAATATAAGCTCTCTTGGATTTGAATTCCCTGGGGGTGCTCTTCTCTGAATCAACCTTTTTCAGATAGGTAGGACATTGTAATCTCATATGTCCGGCTTTTCCGCACTCATGGCAAGTGAGGCGATCTTTGTTGTTCTTGCCTTTGTTGGTTGACTCTTTTGCTTCTTTCTTTTGAATTTTTTTTGAATCCACCTTTTCTTTTGATGAATTTGCTAAATTTTCGAACAAGGAGATTCATAGTTTCATCATCTAGATCGGAGTCAGATTCATCATCATCTTTTTCTTCTTTTGATTTGGAGGTCGTGGCCTTCAATGTGATGTTTTTCTTCTTCCGGTCTGAATCTTCGTGCATAGTCAAGCGCCCCAATTCCATTTCGTGCTCTTGAAGCTTTCCAAATAATGTAGCTAGAGGCATAGAATCCAAGTCTTTGGATTCAACAATTGCAGTTACCTTTGTTTACCATTTTCTGTCAAGACAACGCAAAACTTTATTAGTTAGTTCACCTCTGGAAAATGATTTATCTAGAGCAACTAAATGATTAACAATATGAGTAAATCACTTTTGCATATCACAGATTGATTCACTAGGTAACATGCGAAATAACTCATATTCATGGGTCAGCGCATTTAATCTAGCGCGCTTGACTTCGCTAGTGCCTTCGTGAGTCACTTGTAAAGTGTCCCACATTTCTTTTGCATTTTGGCATTGCGAGACTCTAAAGAACTCATCATAGGATAGGGCCGATGTGATGATATTTTTGGCACGTAGGTTATGCTGGACCTTTTTGCGCTCATCATCGGTCCATAGACTTTTAGGCTTGTCTTTAGGTTCATCGTCCACAAGATGCTTTGGAACGAAAGGGCCGTTGACTACGGATTCCCAAATATCCGAGTCTATGGCTTCAATAAAAATTTGCATGCGGACTTTCCAGTAGGCATACCCTTCACCACTGAATATAGGTGGTCGATTAATGGATGAACCATCACCACCAAATGGGTTTGATGAACCCATTACTTTTTCCCTTAGGATCACGAATACGCGGTTGAGCTAGCACTTCGCACTAGCTCTGATACCACTTGTTAGGTATCAGTGGTTACAATACACCTAGAAGGGGGGGGGGGGGGTTGAATAGGTGTAGCGGTTAGAATATCCACTTTTCGAAAATCAACACTTAATGCTGAAATACACCTAATTAATCGATTAACGAAACAGGGTAATCGATTAACACAATCAACACAGTCCTCTTAATCGATTAACAGAACTAATGTAATCGATTAACACACTATACTTAATCGATTAAACCGTGACAGTAAGCTAATGCAGATATGATTTCTTGCACAACAATTAATCGATAACGAAGTGAATATACAGAGCTTACAGAATTATCAGAGTGTAATCAGTATAGTACAAAAACGTATTATCCATTAAATCTACTATACAAATTAATCGATCAAATGCAATAAAGAGAGAAAGGGATAGAAAAATCCTGCAACACGAATTTTATCCTGGTTCGTTTGCTTGTCCACCGCAAACTACATCCAGGCCTCCCGGCTGATTTGGGAGATTTTTCTTCACTATAATTGAATCAATGTTTATTACATACACACTATCCAATTACAACACTTAGAGACTTACAAGATAATAATGATCCTATTCTATGGTTTGACTCCCTTCCTACCGACAAAGAAAACCTTTCTTTCGGCGTAGCCCCAGCCAAGAACCTCTGTTCTTTACTTATCCCTAAGTCTAACACTCAGTGAAGATACACTCAATCTCTTGGCGATACGACACCTTGAGATTCCCAATATTACAACACTTTTCCAATCAAAACGAAAATAGAGTAAACTTAAGCTATTACAAGGCTTATATCTAACAATACAAGACTTTACTCTAATCACCTAATACAATCTCATGCAGTATGAAAATGTATTAGTTTGAAAAACAAAATGCATAGTATGTAAACATCTAATCAAGAATCATCAATAAAATGCAAGAACATGTGATATGAAAAGATGAGAAATGTATCATGTAATGCACTCAATCCTAAAGCATAGAATTCTCTCTCTTCTAAACTCACAAATGCATTTACAACTAGATGCAACAATTAACACGAAAAAAAATGCTCTAACTCTCTAAAAATTTAACATGCAACTTATGAGATCAATTCTGAAAAACGCAGTTTATAAAGAATTGATTTTATAGCCCAGTTAATCGATTAACGACAGCTTTAATCGATTAAACTGTACAAAATTGTTAGATTAATCGATTAACCTTTGTCGTAATCGATTAAAACTGTGCAAACAGTTAGATTAATCGATTAACCTATGCTGTAATCGATTAATCAGCATTTTTTTATGTGTAAAATCTCAAATAGGTTATGCACTTTAATACATACATGTTTAACACTTAGTTTATGCCTAGAATGCACATATACATGTATTTATGTGATGCATGAACATATTATGAATGACATATCTCAAGATGAAGAAGATTTAAAAGATTTATGCAAATGAGATATGTATTAGGTGACTTAAGCCTTAGACTCAACCTAAACTAATCTACTCTAAGCTAAGTACCAATCAGAAGACTTAAGCACGTTGATTTGTTGATGATCTTCAAGCTTTTATACGCACAAGTTGTCCTCATCAAAACCAAGACACATAAAGAGAGCTTTCCAAAGTGTTCCTCTTGACATGCACACTTTCACTTAAGACTTTGAGTAATTTCCAGAATTGGAAAGATATGAAAATTGATATCAAAGTCTTAACACTTATGAATGAATGAGAGAAATTAAGAAAACTTTGTGACTTTGTGAGTATGAAAGTTGTTTTCAGATTTGTGTATTAAAACAAGTCACGGAACACCTATTTATAGTGTTTAATTCGTGCACATGAACCAGTATGAGTTTGTGAAAAGTTAAGAGCTACAACAGTTCAATCAAAACAGAACCAATATACTGTTCTGATGTAATACAAACTCAACGGTTTGATGTAATCAATTACCAAACATGGTGTAATCGATTACAATGTGAAAAATGCACATATCTGATGCTTTTAATATGTTGTAATCAATTACGAGTATAGTGTAATCGATTACATCATGTAAAATGCACAGGTCTGATTAGTTTATCAGCATGTAATCGATTACCAGGATTGTGTAATCGATTACACTGTTTAAAAAACAGAACACTTATGCTGTAATGCAAATAATCTTAGTTTCATGCATGAGTTTTTCAAAGATCAGCCTTTATCGTATAGTTAAGAGATTCTTAAGTTCAAGTATCATTTTACCTAAAAGACTTAGACTACACATATGAGCTTCTTTGACTTTTGATTTGCTAGTCTTCTTTTTGCATTTGATGACATAGTGAGCATCATCAAAACCTTAGCCATAGGTTGGGAAAGATCACCATCTTCACATGAATAACATGGAAATGAAAGAAAGAAGATATGAATGTTTACATTTACGTATTTGTGGTTATAATTTATCTCAATGCTTAATCGTATTTGAAATGTGGATTATCATGTAATGTTAGTTTTGAAATAATGACTTACTCCCTTGTTTTTGTGTGTTGTTTATGATAATCCCATTGTAGGTAAATGAAGGGTTTGAGGAGGAAGCTCACTTAGGAATCTTAGGTGTTTATTAACTTGAATGTCTTTATCTTTACTTTGACATTGTAGTTGACTGGATAATATTTTGGAATGAATGTAATTCTAATTAGGGTAAAACTGGAGATATGTAGTTATGAACATTATGACTTTTGGAAACCCATACATGGTTGTATGCGGTAATTACTAATGAAATGAATTATGTTTTTCTGTAATATGAATAGGATGATAATATAATATGTTAAAAGGGTAGTTTCAAGGAATGATTCATGAGGGTTTAAAGTAAGGTGATGAATGTATGTAAAGGAGGAATAAAATAAATGAAAAATTTTCAAGGGTAGAATTTGGGTCCTTACATGAAAGTACTTAGTATTACGATCACCAAATTTAACCAAATGCTCCCTGGACTTTTGAAATCAGAACATTTCTTCTTGTCTCAAGATAATATTGTACTCATGTCTAAGTTAAACCTCCAGCTTTATCAGATCAATATCCTCAATATCAGTGTCCTCAACTGCATCAAGTCTAATTTAAACCCCTATAATCCTAGCTTCAAGTTTTCTATTTCTTCTAAAAATGTTGTTGATAACATTCTTATTAAGGGTTATATCCTCCTAAGTAACCTTGGTTAGACCATAAAAAACCTCCCTACCCGCTGACATTGCAAGTGGAGATCGAGATTGCAAATGTGCTTAATTCCTTTGGTTTATATGTAGATAAAGACTTTAAGGAATGCTTGAAGACAGAGACAACTCAACAAACAACAAGCCAAGGCTCAAGGTCTTTCTAGACTCATGAAAGTCTTTTATATTTTATTGAAGTCCTAAGATGATTGATTGGGTAGAGTTTAGGCTGGGTGAACCTATGATCGAAGTCTCATAAAGTTTGAAAATTAAATCAATTTTAAAATGAAATATAGCGTCCATTCATAGATGATAGATATGTGCGTGCATATACATTCACAAACATGATTTTATTGCATTAAAGTGCTACATATTTAAAGTCATGCATCATATACTCATACATCATTTAGAAGGTTCATCATGCATCAAAGAATCAAGTTTTCAATATCAATAATCAATTATCATGTCACATAATCAATTAGATAGAACATGAGAAACCACTAATCGATTATGCATAGGAATAATTAATTATTCGGAGTTCCAGTAGCTAAGGTCTTGGATTTCTTGGTTTCAATAATCGATTATCCTATAGGCAATCGATTATTTCTAACAGAAAACCATATTTTTAGCAGGACGATAATAAATTACTCCATGAGATAATCGATTAGACCTAATAGAGAACATTTTTTTATAAAAACTGAATTTTCACCCATGTGTTCATATAACCATAACATTTATAGATTTCCATAATTCACTTTCATATCATTCTAGAGAAAAATTATTGCTATTGAAAAAGTTCTTAGTTTCTTTGAATCTTAAGAGTGAAAAGTATAAAAGTTTAGCATTCTTTTCAATTGTGCATGTTGTTATACATTAACATAAAAATCTTGCATTAATCACACTTAACATTTAGAGTTCTTGTGAGATTTATGTTTTAGGTTTTAGTTGAGTTTAGTTTTCATATTAACACACTTTAGGTGCGCATAACTCAGAATCAATTTTAGACAACGACATTAGATTCTCTAGTTGTGTTGAGTTTCACTATTATTAGAAAATTGAGTGGAAATCATAGCTGCGGTTAGGTGGTGACTTCACGATTTATAAGGATCTTAGTTGGGAGGAAGAAGTAGTTGGGGCTGGACCGTGAGAAAGGTGTGGGTATCCTTTAGGGACGGGTAGAAGGTCAAACCATCTTTGAGAGACTCTAGGACTAAGAAAGAAGTCTTATAAATTCTTGGAAGTGTGTTTTAAAATACATTGTTTCCAACAATGAATAAAAATCTCTCAAGACTAGAAGGGGAGGCCTGGATGTAGTTTGCATGTGGACAAACAAACGAACGAACATAAAATATGCTGTCACACTCTTCTTATCCCTTAACTCCTTTACAATTCAGTCTTTTACGTGAAATATCGATTTAATGGATTTGCTTATTGATTTTAGTATTTGCCTACATTCTGTGTATAAATAGGTATCATATCTTTAAGTGAATTCCTTCTGTTTTTTATTGAATTGGGGATTACTTGTTGTATAAGAAAGTACTTTTGCAAGAATTGTAGAATCAGAATAATCGATTATTGTTGTTGCTAATTGATTATTTACTATGTTAGTAATCGATTACTTGGTGAGATAATTGATTAACTTGTATTGTTTTTCAATATTCTCATTAATCAGAAAAGTGGCATTAGTGATCTGCTACATCTATTCACCCTCTCTAAGTGTATTTTACTCTATGTTTACCCAACACTCGCTATAGCCTAGGCATTGCGAACCACCTCCTAGAATTGGAAATGGGACGCCCAAGCCGCCTGAAAACGAAAAGGTTTGTGTGAAGAAGATCTTTGCTCCTGAATTTGGCATGGTTTTGATGAAGACACCAACATCACTAAAAAGAAGAAAGGAAGAATACTTATAAGGACAAATAAGATAAAGCTTCAAGACAAATTAGTCTAAGTCTAAATAGGTACTTCTATCTTATACTCTCAAATATACAATAGTAGTAATGCACAAACTATTTTTAAATAAAATTGAAACACTTCAAGTATAGACAAAACAATTTTTAAAAATAGTGTGTAACGGGTTACTGTATCTAAGTAACAGGTTACATGTGTGAGAAATGAGTTATTCAATATCAAACTGATCAGAGTAATCCATTACTATTTTTGAGTAACAAATTACAAGTTTCAGTAAAGTTGGGTAATCGATTACTCAAGTGTGTAATTGATTACGCTGAATAATTTTTGAAAACCCAATTGGACAGAACGTTTGGGTAATTGATTACCCACATGCTGTAATCGATTACTGAGAGCTGTTACACCAGTTTTCAGATTTCAAAGTGAACAGCTTTTCATCCCAAACGAAATGGTTCCATTCCAAACGAATCCTACCGTTTCCTAAAGGTGTTATGGTTGATTAGAAAGTTTATATAAAGGCATTGGAACTCAGATTCAATACACAACTCAATAAACAACTTTGACACAACTTTCACACAAATTTCAAAAAGCTCTTACACACATTCTGAAATATTTTTCTGCACTTTTGGCAACTTGTGCTTAAACTTTCAAAGTGAATTTTTCTGAGTTGCTTGAAGTAAAGTGTTTCAAAGTTTACAAACTTCGAAGAACATTATTACTTAGTATACAAAGAGTTGTTGGATTGCAAGTTATATTACATACTAAACTTGTAAAGGCAATCCTGCCATTGTTATACATTCTTCAATTGATATTGCAGATTTCTTTCTTTCACAAGGGTGTGAAAAGAAAGGAGATAGAGTTACTTGGAAAAGTGTATTCCAAGAGTGAATAAGTATTAGTGAGTGTGTAATGTACATAGAGGTCTCGTGGTGAGATATTGTAATTACAACTCATAATATTTAGTGAAGAAATCTCTTGTGCTGCAAGAGTACTAGACGTAGCCTTCGGTGGAAAAGAAGGTGAACACGTATAAAAACATTTGTGTACCCTCTTCTCTTTTATCTCTTGATTTTTGGTTTGTTAATTTTTTGCATAAAATTGTAAGACTGAGATTGCAACTGAGAGGGGGGTGAATTAATTGTTACACTAAGTATGGCCAATTTTTCTGCAATATCAAAGTTAACGTGCAGCGGAAATAATATGCAGAAAAATATTGACTAAGGAAGGATAAGTAAATAACAGAGAGAAGGAAAAGAGAGTACGCATGTGTTTTATACTGATTCACCTTCTTGTCCACCGAAGGCTACGTCCAGTACTCTTGACGCGCAAGAGATTCCTTTATTAAATATAATGAGTTGCAATTACAATTATCTCTCCCCGATATCTCCTTGTACCTTACACACTCACTTATATCTAATCCCCTTGGAAAACTCTATTCCAAGTAACACCCTTGGTAAACACTATACCAAGTTACACTCTTGGTAAACACTATACAAAGTCACTCACCATTTCTCTTCACACCCTTGTGAAAGAAAGTAAACTTTGCAAAAGTGAAGAATTTACAATTTGGCTTGGATTGCCTTACAAGTGTATATGACAATTTCTAGAACTTGCAATCCAATAACAACTCGTATACTGAAGAAAATAATGCTCTTTTAACTTTGAAAATGTTTGAAAAGCACTTTGAAGCAACTCAGAAATACTTAGAAAATTTAAGAGTATGTTGCTTTGAAAAGTGCAGAAAATTCAGAAAAGTACAAGAGCTTTGTGTGATTTTGATATCATAGTTGTTGTATGTTGTGAGAGTGTTTCAATGCCTTTATATATGCTTCCAATCAACCATAATACCCTTAGGCATGAGTAGGTTTCGTTTGGAATGAAAAACAATCAGTTTGGAGTGAAACCCTTTCACTTGAAATATGAAAAACTGATGCAACAACTCTCAGTAATTGATTACTGCATATGGGTAATCGATTACCCAACAATCCTGTTAACAACTTTTTGAAAATTCACACAGTGTAATCGATTACTTGATTTGAGTAATCGGTTACTCAACAACATTGTTTGACAGCTTTGTGAATTTGCCTTAGTGTAATCGATTACACTACTTTGAGTAATCGATTACCCTGTTTTCTAAAAATGGTAATTTGTTACTCCAAAGTCTGTAATGGATTACTCATAGCTGTTAGAGGTTTGAAATCTTTTTTCTCACTCATGTAACTTGTTACTCAAGTATGGTAACCCATTACATGTTGTTTTTGAAAATTATTTTTATTCACACTTAGTTTTTCTTGATTTTCTTGAAAACAATTTTTAAGCATTTTTATCTGAGTAAATAAATGAGTTGTAAGGATAGAAGTACCTAAAGACTTAGACTCTAAATCTTGAAGCTTTATCTTCGATAGTCTTTGTCGGTCTTCTTCCTTTCTTCTTTTTGTGATATTGGTGTTTTCGTCAAAACCGTGCCAAGGTCAGGAGCAAGATCTTCTTCACAAAAATTTCTGCTGCACTTAACTCTTAATTTTGCAAAAAAAGTGGGCATACTTTTAAGTCAACTAATTCATCATTCTCTTAATTGCAATCTGAGTCGTACAGTTTGTTAGTGACACAATAACCACTACCTCCACTTCTAATCAACAAAGGGTAGTGGTCAGAGTGTAATCTGGTTAAGTTTTCAAAAAAAGCTTCATGGAACTCTCTTCGCCAACTAAAGTTTAATACACCTTTGTCCAATCGCTTCAAAATACTACGACCATTGTGCTCTCTTCTGAACTAAGTGTATCTACTCCCAATAGCCCCAACATCCATCAAACCACAAGAATCTAGAACCTGGGCAACCCTTAAGCGACTGAAATACCCACCCATGACTTTGGAAAAATTAAGGATCTCACCTAAGTCACCAACGAGAAGCCATGCATGTGAATAATGCTCCGCAAATTCCCAAGGTCCTCCCACAGAGTCTCACGCGTAATAATATTCGGACTAGCATAAATAGATGTACACAACCACTCCCGGTCACCATACTCAATTTTAATGGAGATAACTTGATTACAAAAATCCAAAATGCTTGTCCCGAATAAACTCCCAATTGCGCACAGAATCCAAACTCCCCCTATGTGCCTTAATGCTTCAACAATACCACAAGCCTGAAAACCTAGACCCTTCCAGAAGGACACAACAATCTTGAACTGAAAATGAGTTTCCATGAGAATCACAATGGAATGTTTATACTTCCTAATCACCTCCTTAGCATGAAGACGCCCAACTTTGTTGATTGCACTCCAAACATTCCAGGATAAAATATCATTGAACTCAATCATAATAATAGTAGACAAAAAGGAGCAGTGTTTTAAATTGGGGTTGCGATTGCGTTAACGGTTGTGGTTACTGCGATTGTGGTCATTGTGACCGTTGTGATGCGGATTGCGGCCGTTGCGGTGTGAATATTTTGTGATTAAAAAAATATTGTTGAATCCGATGCGGTTGCGTTGCGACCCGATGGGCCGCAACAGTGTTTTATTGCAGTTTTCGGTGTGAAATTCAATCATACCACAATTGCGGTGCGTTGCCGATACGTTGCCAGCTGTATCAGCATTGTTGCGTCTGCATTATGTATTGCGGAACGCATTTTAGAACACGGGAGCATTCCAAATACCCACGGATTACTAGAGTTCCAGAGCAGTGACATTGTTTCACTAGTTGCCATCTTGGTCCTTCCATTTGTCCACCTTTCAACCCACACTTGAACCCACCTTGTAACTCTTCCTCAAGCGGCCTGATTCTCACAAAGTACACCATAGGGATTTCGTCTCCAACTAGATGCAAGGAAGGGCCCCACCAAGCCTCCTGATGAGTGATCGACCCACCACCTTCAATACTAGTCATGTTAGGATGCTTGACCAACTTAGCATGTATCACATTCATAACCTCCTTAGCCGTGGTAGTGTGACGTGCCACTTCTCCTAGAGTCGATTCGTTCTGTTGTGGAATAGTGAGATTGTGACTTGCCAACTCATCCCCTGCATTGCTGGATAGTGGGTCCGAATTTTTGGAAAAAATAACATTCTCCTTATTGGACATGCAAGAGATGGTTATGGTCGATGATTTTGTTGACTTGGATATAGGAATCTTTTTAAAAGTTGTCAGTTTAAAAGCACTCATATTTATAGGCTTTAAAAGGTTAGCAAAAATATCAACTATTTGCCTCTTTTCCATGTCTCTGGAGATAGCGTGGTTAATTCCATTTGTGTTGCAGGACCAGTAATTCATCAAAAGATTCGGCTCTCCCAAAACCGTTGCAGCCTCGTTATTATGCAATGCATTAAAACTGTCTCCTTGTTTCTCTCCCAGATTATTGCTCTTTAATGTGCCAACCTTGAAATTTCCTGAGCTGAACAATTAATGGTGCAATTTCCTTCATGTAACACTTCGATGTCCTCTTAACCAGGGTTGTCGGTTTCCTCCATGTGCAGCGACGGCAGAGTATACTGTTTAGACGGGAACATCTTTGGTTGCACGCAATTTCTTGTGACAATTTCATAATGTTTACAGTGACTACAAATTACAAGGAGACCCTCATGCCAATAACCTTGGACACAAACCTTTCCCACCACCATTTGCTTAAGGTCTATTTCCACAGAGACACGTGCGAAACGACCTCTTATAAATTTCGCAGTATTAACATCGATTTTAATGAGATGACCAATCATAGAAGCAATAGGTAGGATGAAACATTTTTCAAAGAACACCATATTCAAACCTTTTAACCTTATCCACACCATAACTTTTGTCACAGTGGCAGTTGTGGAGTCAAACTCTGGTATCCAATTAGAAATAGCTACATAAAATAGTCATTTTCAATATCCATGAGGTCAAAATCTCCACTTAATTTCTAGACTGCCTTAAGCTTATCCCGGATCACTTTGAAGCCCAATCTCTTTCCAATCAAGGAGATGGTATCTATCTATTCCAGGCTATACTCCTGGAATACCTTTTCATTGAAAGTGATTTTAGGAAGACGATTTCCTCCAATTAGATTAACTTGAATGAAACCGACACAGAGAGGAAGAAATGTTGTAGTGAAAAACAGAGAAAGAGGAATTTGAAGAAGATGAGGTTTTGAGAGAGAATATAGTTGTGGTGTATATGTAGGATGATGAAGAAGAAAAATATATGAATAATGCCTCAGGTAGAACTTTTATTATTGCTTAATGAATCAATCTTGAATACATTCTATTTATAGTGTATCTTGCAAATAGATTAACTAAGTTGCTAAAGATAGAAAGTTTACAAACCAATCTTCTAAACTAAGTTTTGAATCAGATTTTAACATCCTCCTTGATTCAAAACTTTTCTTCAAACATACAACATTCAAAGAATCCCTTAACTTTCTAAACTTCTCAAATTTCAGTGGCTTAGTGAGAATGTCAGCCACATTTTCATTGGTGTTGCAATACTCCAACTTGATCTTGCCTTGACTCACTTTGCTCCTTAGGAAATGATACTTGGTATCTATATGCTTGCTTCTACCATGAGATATGGGATTTTTGGCAAGATCTATGGTTGATTTGTTGTCCATAAACAACACCACTTCCTCTGAAAATTGCAGCCCCAATTCATGCATTAGAGAAGACAACCAACTTGCTTGACATGCTGTTGAACAGGCTGCAATGTACTCTACCTCACATGTTGACAATGCCACAATGGTTTGCTTCTTAGAGCTCCATGTTATGGTTGATCCATTGAGCATAAACACTTGCCCCATTGTGCTCTTTCTCTCAACCAAGTCACCTCCCCAATCTGAATCAGAGTATGCTGTTAGACATAGGCTTCCATCTTCACTGTTTTGTTGTTGGGGAAAGATAACACCAAGCTCCATTGTTCCTTTGAGATACCTTAGCTGCCATTAGATGTGAGTGTCTAGGATCACTCATGAATCTGCTTACCAAGCCAACAGAGTAAGAGATTTTTGGCCTGCTATGGCAAATGTACCTAAGGCTTCCAATAATCTATCTGAACAGAGTTGTATCAGTCACAACTTCATCCTCATGCTTGATTAGCTTCAAATTAGGCTCAGCAGGTATGTCAACTGGATTACATTTTGACATGTTGAACTTCTTTAGAACTTCAGAGATGTACTTCCTTTGATTCATGAAAATGCCTTCTTCTGAATATGCAAACTCAAAGCCTAGGAAATATGATAGGATTCCTAGATCAGTCATCTCAAACTCACTCTTTAGGCTTTGCTTCACCAATTCAATCCCTTCTTGGCTGCTTCCTGTAACGACCCAAAATTCTACCCTTGAAATTTTTTCCTTATTTAATCTAATTCCATACATTTAACAATCACTCATAATTACCGAGTGATTAAATTTACTTTAAAAGTCTCACTTCACACTCACACCCTATTTTTGAACCATAAGTAACGTACAATATTCGATAGCAGAAAAACATAATTCATTAATATAACCTAGTAACCCCCGCATACAATTAGCTATGGGTTTCCAAAACACCCATAGCTACATATATCCCGAGTTACTAGTTCCCAAGATCAATATCATGTACAAAAATAATATTCATAGTACCATTAGTTACTTCAATTACAATCAATTTAAGTTACAAAAGAATGGATAAAGAGACATCAAAAACAAAAGTCTCTAATCCCCTACTCAAAATCATCCTTCTCCGTCTACCTACCCGCAATGGGATTAACATTTACCATACACAAACAACACAAAGGAATAAGTCATTAATTCAATAAAACTCAATGTCAGTTAATCCACATTTAATAGTTTTTCTCAGTGATATAATTTAAATACTCTTAAAAAACTTTTTCGTCATCTATACTTTTGAAAAATCATGTTACATAACTCGAGCTAGAGTCGCTAACCCATTCTGGTCGGCTAAAACGAGTTTTATTTTCATTGGCACTCCACCAATACATAAACCATAAATACACCCATCATCACTACAAACATACCCATATATATTTGTAGTGACTAAGTGATTTACCATTTATGTCGTTATATTTCGAGTCTTATTTCCATTGGTACTCCCCCAATAAGTTCAATAAGTTTCGAGTCTTATTTCCATTGGTACTCCCCCAATAAATAGTCAATAAATGCACCCGACATCATTACAACATAACATATATGCTTGTAACTACAGAGTGACTTACAATTATTGTAAGGACCCGATTTTCATAACTCGAAAATTCTCTTTTAAAAATCCTTATTCGTGAAAGTGAAGTGATTACTTTTGAAAGACATTACTCGGACAGTTTGGAAACTTGATTGATTATAAATTTACAAGGCGGAAATATTCCAAACCCCTTTCATTTCAAAAGCATGTCATTACACTTTCGTTCAAATACATCCTTTATACAATTACACTTTCTCAAAATTACCTTGAATACAAACATTAAATTCACTTCATTATACACTTACAAGAAAGTTGTTTATACATGGATTCACTTTAACATGTTCTTCATATTACAAATATTTATCATATAACATGTCAATTCCATATTATCCACTACTCTATCATGTACTCTTCTCCGCAAGCGTCCAATGCGCTACCTCCACAACCTGAACCCAAATATACAACACATACAAGGAAAGACAGAGGGAGTAAGAACCAACTACGGCGACCGTAGCGTGGATTTACATGGAGTAATGACATTAAAATATTAAAACCACACACATCTAACATCATCATGATATGTATATATATCAATCAACACATATTATCCATATTCACCCTATAGTACACATATCCCATACTATATGTGTTCTATAGTGTGCATACTTATTCATCGCATTTTATCCATATTCACCCTATAGTACACATACATCTCATACTATATGTGTTCTATAGTGTGCATACTTATTCATCGCATTTTATCCATATTCACCCTATAGTACACATACATCCCATACTATATGTGTTCTATAGTGTGCATATTTATTTATCGCGTATTATCCATATTCATCCTATAGGATATACATCCCATAATATATATCCTATGGCATGCATATGATTTTCATTTCGAGTATACACTTTTCACATCCTTCACATTCCATAATAATTTACCCTTGATCTCATTCAACAATTCTGCACCGTACAAATAATCACCATACCCCATCGGGCAGGTCGAGTAATCCCCATACCACCTCGGGCAGGTCGAGTTTCCACATTACACTCACATCCATGTCATACACAGTCAACACAAGGCATCTCATTATTTTATCACCATAAATAACATACAACACATTCATTGTCACAAACATACCTTTATCCATTTTAACACATTCACAGCTCATCACACATTCATTGTTACAACACACTTATACATGTTTATAACAATCAACCACTCACAACATACTCATTTTGATAAACATACTCATATCCATTTTGACACATTCACAACTCATCACACATTCACAACTCATCACACATTCATTGGTACAATCCACCCATACATGTTTATAACAATCAACCACTTACAACATACTCATTTATGCTTATGACCATAAATATCTCACACACCATCATTATCACACAACATAACCATTATCATAGACAAACCACACATAACATATTCTTCATCATATACACATTAACGTTAGAACTATCTTTAATGACAGTGTATTACCATAATTGAGCATATAGCGTTTTACTCAAATAAACGCTTTTCCCCACACATATATCTCCACTTTTATGGCTAATACATCCTCATGTAAAATATAGACTCTCACATGGACCACAAACTCCAAAGAGAGTTTCTATCCGTTAATATGCTCCGATTCTTGAGGGAAATCGGAGATGATGACTCTAATGAAATACTCTAAGACCACAATGGTCTTCTCCCTCACCTTAGGTGCGTAAGCTCCGTTGCTCCGCAAAAGAGCCACATCTCCCTTCATCTCCTCCAACCTCCATTGTTGCTTTTTCACCTCCAAGCTTTTCCAAATGTGTCACCATGAAGCAAGAGGAAGGTTTTGATGAGTTTTGAGGCTTAGTGGAGGTAAAAATGATCCATTTGGGTGGAGCCACCGTGGGGAGAGAAATGGGGAGAAAGAAAATGAAGATTAGGGTTTCTAGGTCCCATTTTATTCACTTTTATAGTCACAGCGATAATTGTAATCGATTACAAGTAAAGTGTAATCGATTACACAGTGTAAATTACATAGGCATCGTCGCGATGTAATCGATTACCAACATGGTGTAATCGATTACATTAATACGATGTAATCGATTACCAGAAGTGTGTAATCGATTACCTAGTGTAAATTACAGAGGCATTGTCGTGATGTAATCGATTACCAACATGGAGTAATCGATTACATTGTGTCAGATGTACATATCTGATGCTTTTAATATGATGTAATCGATTACGAGTGTAGTGTAATCGATTACATCATGAAAAATTACACATGTCTGATCAGATATCAGCATGTAATCGATTACCAGGACCATGTAATTGATTACACTGTGTCAACAGTCCAAAATTGTCATTTCTCGCCCAGACAACTCTCTCTGAGGCGAGAATCCTCCAGTATAACCCAGGATTTTACCCTCCCAGGTGATCCTTACTATAATTTTTAAAGACTAAAATTCGGGGTATTACAATTATTACTATATTCCGAGTCTTATTTCCATTGGTACTCCCCCAATACAGAAATAATAAATACACCCGACATCATTATAAACATATCCACGTATGCTTATAACTACAAGGTGATTTACATTTCATAATTTCATTTCGAGTCTTATTTCCATTGGTACTCCCCCAATAAGTAAACCTTAACTCACTTCTAATCATTAGCAACATACCCATATATGTTCATAATGATTAAGTGATTCACATTTTATCCTTCATCCATAACAGAAAGTCCACGCATTTTCCACATAATGCATAAATAAAGACTTATCCTTACCTCGGTGAGTGTTGAGTTTGGTTTTTGGTGACTTTGCAAGTTCCGCCGACACCACCTCCAAACTTAGGATCTTTCCTCATTCCCACCACATAACACAATGGTAGTCATTCATTCCAAATAACAAATAAATAACTTATATTGCATCATTTAACATACAAGATATTTATCATATTCTCAATGATTCCATACTACTTTCCTTAAGAGTTTTCAACCATCTAAAACATACATATCATCTCATATTTTAACATTGTAAAGCAACTCATCTTCTACCTCTAGCATTTTACCTATCTTTCCTCTCTAACTTCATTTTCTCTCTCTAGGGTTTTGGGTTTCCATGAGTCAACCCACAAACCCCTTTCCATTCTTGGAATACTAACTCAAAACCAAGAGTTTACAAGGTACAAATGACATAAAATGAACCATAACTCGAAAGAGAGAGTTTCCATGGTTTTACACATTTTGAGAAGAGATCCATAATACCAAAAATGGGTTCTCAAGGGAAGAAGAGAGCCAGGATAGAGAGTTTTACCTCTTCTCAAGCTCTTGAACAAGAATCAAAGCTCCTAGACCTTGGGAATGCTCTCTTCTCTCACCTCTCTTCAATTCTTAACCTAAAATGTGTTTTGGGGTTTCCCTCATTTAATGTTCTCGTCGGGTTCTCTCTTAAGCGAGAAAATCCCGCCCATTTTAAAAACTCAACTCTGACCCTCTCGCTCAAGCGAGAATTTCACAGTGTCAACCAGCCCCAAATGCCATTTCTCGCCCAAGAGAGACATCTCTCGCTTAGGCGAGAATCCTCCTGTATAGCCCAGGATTTCACCCTCCCAGGGGAACCTCTCTCGCTCAAGCGAGGATCCGAGGACTGATAATATAATTTTAAAGACTTAAAATTTGGGGTGTTACACTTCCCAAATGCACAAGATCATCTACATAGAGACAAATAATGGTTGTATCTTTGATGCCTTCTGTTTTGACATAGACACCAAACTCTACCAAACACTTTGTGAAGCCAATGCTTGCCAAAAATGAGTCTATCCTCTTATTCCATGCCCTAGGTGCCTGTTTCAACCCATACAAGGCCTTATTGAGTCTAAGCACCTTGTCTTCATGTCCCTTGCATATGAAGCCATGAGGTTGAGTCACAAAAACAATTTGATCTAGTGGTCCATTGAGAAAAGCTGACTTTACATCCATCTGCCAAAGTTTCCAGTTTTTCAAGCTAGCAAGTGCAATGATGAGTCTCACTGTTTCAATCCTTGCCACTGGAGCAAACACCTCTTCATAGTCTAAGCCTTTCTTTTTCATAAAGCCTTTCTTGTTGCATTTGAAGCACTTGACTCTACTTTTTTCAAGCTTCTTTTTACCTCCTCTCCAAGCATTATCACCTCTTCTATTGTCTGATTGCTCTTGATCAGACTTGGCTTGGAATCTGCTAGAGCCTTGTCTTTGGTCTCTTCTTCTACTCCAAGCATTGCTTGTTCCTCTTGAGCCAAGATTGTTCTTTCTTGGTGTTTGAGTCAACAACATTTGATTTTCAGAGGATCTTTCACCCATTCTTTCATTGAGCCTTTGCTCATGTGCTTGCAAAGAACCTTGCAACTCCTCTACCTTCAATTCATCCAGCTTCTTTGACTCTTCTATGGCCACAACAATGTGATCAAATCTTGGATGAAGAGTTCTTAGCACTTTCTCCACTATTGACTTGTTCTTGATGTTCTTGCCACATGCCTTCATTGCATTAGTGATTGCAATGATCTTATTGAAGAAATCAGCCACCTTCTCATTGTTCTCCATCTTCATCATCTCATATTGGCGCCTCAAGGTCTGCAAATTGACCTTCTTGAGTTGTTCAGCTCCCTCACTACATTTCTCCAAGATTCTCCATGCTTCTTGTGAAGTTGCAGCTCCTGCAATCTTCTCAAAGTGAGCTTCATCAACACATTGATGAAGCAAGAACTTCATTTTGTGATCCTTCTTCTTCCTTTCTTTGAAGTCTAGCTTCTGAATCTCTGTTGGGTTTTCTGGAAGCTCTTGAAGACCATCTTCAATCAAATCACTCAAATCTTGAAATCCAAGAATGGAGTCCATCTGAATCTTCCATTTACTCCAATTCTTACCATTTAGAACTGATAAAGTTGTTGTGAAGTTGCCATTGTTTGACCCAATTGCTTTTTGAATCTTTCTTGAACCTCTTGAACCTCTTGAACCTTGCTCTTGATACCATATGTTGGAAAATTGCAGCCAACCACCAAACAGAATGAAACCGACACAGAGAGGAAGAAATGTTGTAGTGAAAAACAGAGAAAGAGGAATTTGAAGAAGATGAGGTTTTGAGAGAGAATATAGCTATGGTGTATGTGCCAGATGATGAAGAAGAAAAGAATATGAATAATGTCTAAGGTAGAAATTTTATTATTGCTTAATGAATCAATCTTGAATACATTCTATTTATAGTGTAACTTGCAACTAGATTAACTAACTAAGTTGCTAAAGATAGAAAGTTTACAAACTAATCTTCTAAACTAAGTTTTGAATCAGATTTTAACAGAGCCAACCCACTTGCTATTAGATCAATTTCCTTACGATTTGGAGGTGGATACTTGCCTGACAGTTTTTTAAATTGCGGTTGCGGTTACTATGATTGTGGTCTATGCTGTCGTTGCGATTCGAATTGCGCCACTGCAGCGTGAAATTAATTAATGTATGCACAAAATATAAAAAATGATATATAATTACTATAAATATTATTATTATTAATTTTGTATAGCTTTTTTATTCATTATTTGATTTTGTTTAATGACAACTAATAATTTAAAATAGATTTTTATTTTTAATATAAATGATATAATTTTATAATTAAAAGAAAACATTTTATCATATATTTACATTAAAAAAAGTGAATTACATTTACTTAGAGGAGTACAAGTTGTACAATATATTACAATTCTCATCATCATGAAATACTTAAATAAGAAGTAAAGCCAACATTCCCATATATGACATGACATCCCTACAAAATAAAGTAAGATAAAACATCACAATTAATATGTTATAAAATGCCACTTGAAAAAGTAAATGTAATTATTAAATTCACTAGAGTACTCACATCCGCATTGTTAATTGTTACCACATGTTAGAATGGCGTGGGGGAGCATAATCTTCATTGTCATCCCGACTACCATCTCGTGTAGCTCCTTGTCCAAAGACATAACCAAAAAATACATGACTTGATTGTTGATAATAAGGTTCTTGATAATCTGTTGATGATGACTGGTAAGGTAGAAATTGTCCACTTGCATACTGATCATGTGTATAATAACCATGTGGATAATATGACGAATGCATTGGATTGTATCCTTAACTGCTTTGGGATATTTCATCAATGCTAAAATCACTAAAACTTTGTGCAATACTAAAAGATGAAGCATCTTCAATTGTAATATTTTGTTTCTTTTTCCTTTCCTAGATTGCGACTCAGTTCTACTATTACCATTAAATGAATCACTAGAATGAACCATACCCGAACTATGCATCATGACATCTATGAGGTTATGATCATGCCTATGCAAAGGCATCTCCTCATATGGATCATTGTGCATATGCTCACCTTCATCATCACTTCCTCCAGCCTCAACATTACCACCGTCATTGCCACCAACGTCACTAGGTGGGCTTAAACCACCACTATTTTCATCAGAACCAACATTATCACTATCAACTTCCATATTCTCATTTTCATCATCGATATCAATTATAGGAAGTCACTTTGCATTTTGTGCTCCATCTAATGTTGTTTTCCCTTTCTTCCATCCATTCAGACAATGGATAAACTTCTTGAAATATGTTGTCAAGATTAATAGGATTAAAACTTGCTTCAATTTCTTCTTGACTTCTTCTCATTTCAGTTCTCATCTTTAACTTCATATTGTAAAATGTATAGACAAGTCTATGCAACCTATTATATGTGAGTCTATTCCTTTTCTTTGTATGAATGTAGCTAAATGTGCTCCAGTTTCTCTCACAATTTGTGGCTGAAGTTGTTTGGCTAAGAACTTTAATTGCAATACTTTTAAGTTTAGGAGAGCATGAACCAAATATCATCCACCATTCATCTATTTATGTCAACAGGAAAATAAACAAGTTATTATACTCGTAAAAAGTGTTTTAAATATACTAGTATAAAGAAATATGAGAAATGCTATTTTACCTGGATTCATTCTAGACCAAGCTGCTTGAGCTTGAGGTGTACCAAATGTCTCTAATTTATTTCTAAAAAGAAGCAACTGTATATAACATAAAACAACATGTCATTTTATAAATGTATAATCTTAAATTATAATTTAAAATATCAAAATATAAGATTTCATTATGAACTAGTGAACCTGATTCAAAGCTTTAATTTGTTTATCGATGCTTCTTTCAAGTTTCATGATGACATTATTTGTTCCATCAAATGTTTCTTTATAGACGTCAGTTCCATGTTCAACTCCATATTGGAATTGCGGGTTAAGAAAATAGCCTATCAATTTATTAAAGTGTGAATATTAGAATGAAGATATGAAATTATGAACATGTGATAAAATTGAATATAAAATTTTACTAACATACCTGTAGAGTGAAGATCAGAGTGCATGAATTTCCATCTCTTATCAACTATATCATTGTATTGAGAATGATAACGGAAATGTTTTTGAATTGATTGTTTAGCTCGGTCAATTGCTTCATAAAGAAAATCCATTGTGTGTTTTGTGTCACCACCCACCAGCCTTAGCACTTTGACTATAGGCTCAAACATTTTTAGTATATTTGTAGCCCTACTCCAGAATTCATGATCCAACACAATTTTCCTTGCTTCAAGTGCTGGCCCATTCTTTTGTTTGTAAAATTTAGATTTTTTGAATTCTTCAGATTTGAACATTTGTTTCAAACCTTGCTTTTGATTCATAATCATTTGAAGCTGCAAGAACTTTGTTGCAAATCGAGTGATTCCAGGACGAACAATTTCTCTACCTCTAGTATATTTTTTCATAACATTTATTGTCCATATATGGTTATAGATGAAGGTTGTCACCATCTTTGCTTCCTCCAATGATTTTTGCACACTTTTCTTTTTTCCAATATCCTCCAAGCAAAGATCCAAACAGTGAGCTGATAATGCAGACTAATATAAATGTGGTCTCTTTTCCATTAACTTTTGGCCAGCTGCTTTAAGTGCTTTTTCATTATTTGTAACAATTTGAATGACATATTCTTCTCCCACTTCATTCATAATTTTATTCAACAACTGGAAGTAGTAATATGTGTTTCTTCTATGAACATCAGATGGATCAACGAAATTTGTGAAAATAGTTCCTTTGCTGGAGTACATAAGAAAATTCATAATGTGCTTGTGGTTTATACTATCAGTCCAACCATCACACATTATCGTACACCAGTCTCCTTCCATGTGCATTTCAATGTTTTGATCCATTCACGCATATTGTTATACTCAGCTTTCAAACACAGAGTCGAACTTTCATAAGGGGTTGGACATTTAACTCCTTGACCGACCTCAACTGCTGCAACAATTAAATTATGAAACTAAGGAGACCTCGTTACATTCATGGGAACTCGTTCATAGATTATAAACTTCCCCACAAATTCTCTAAGCTTCTTCCTAGCCGCATCTGTAACGTCCCGATTTTATAACCCAAATTTTTTTAAATCTTTATTCATGAGAGTAAAGTGAATACTTTTGAAAGATATTACTTAACCGATTTGGAAAATCTTAGTGAATTCAAATATTAGTTAAGTTTCCCAATTCAAAATGCGGAAGTAATCAATAATACATTTTCATCAAAAATATGCCATCACATTCCATTTTAATCCATAATCCACGAAATTATCCCTTTTCAATTACATCATTGGTTAAAGTATTTATACTTATCTTATTACATCTTTTGAAAGAGGTCATTTATACAAAAGTGTTACTTCAACATATTGCTCACATTACATACTTTATACAACTACCACTTAGGAATACATAAACAACTACTCCAATTTGTACTATCGTCAGCAACCATCCACGACGCAACAACAACATCCTAAACTCACATACATCACATAGACAAAGAAGGACAGAGGGAGTAAGACCCAACTACGGTGACCGCAACGTGGAATTACATGGAGTAAAAACATTAAAGTACTACAACCTATACCACACCTAAAATCAATCATATCACATATACAACGATACACCCAATCAATACAACATACCGTAAGATGTTCACTTCTTCAATTAGTTTCTATTTTAACTTACTTATACAATTTATCCAATTCCATCTTCATTAAGATTCCTATTACCATAATCACTCCCAAACATCCAACGACAACTCTATACTCGAGTCAATACCATACTTTCAAAGCAGGAGAACACTCATAAAACAATACAGTACTTCTAAGCAACACAACATTTCTAAGCCATACTATACCACATAGGGTGAGACATTCATTACAATATCACTTAGGGCAAGACATTCATTACAATATTGTTAGGGTACCGGTCAATCAGAGTATAACACCTAGAGGGGGGTGAATAGGTGTAAGCGGTCAATATTCCACTTTTCGAATTTATGCGCAGAGAATCAAGAATCACAGAAATATTCAGTAATAATCGATTAATAGAAAATACAATTGATTAATTGAAACATATTTAATCGATTAAAGAATTGAAATAATCGATTATATGGAGCAGAAAAACCAAAAACAACAACTATGTAAAATGTGGTTTCTAGGTAAACAAGCTATTCAAGAATCAAGCAATTTATCACTAGGATATCACAAACAACACACAACAATTATACAAATATCAAAGACTCAATCTTTACTAACAAAGATTCAATCTTTCAAGTTAAAGAATGCAAGATACTTAATATGCTTGAAACATTAAAAGATAAGGGAAAGAGAAAGAAGATCAAGAAATTTTATCATGGTTCGTTCGCCTGTCCATTGGCAAACTACATCCAGGCCTCCCCTTCTGATCTTGGGAGATATGCTTCACTATATTTGAAAATTTTCTTTACACACACATTTCCAAATTGAGCCTTTCCTACTTGCTATGCGAACCCTATTTCGCCAAGCCTTGACTTCCCTCCGTTTGCAAACGGTTGCCAATCTTGCTACTTGATACACCAAACAAGATACTCAGTGAAGACTATATCCAATCAACCGCAGCTAGCCGATATTACAACTTTCTCTAAACCTTAGAGACTTACAACCAAAATTTACAAGAAACAAGATTTTTGAAAGAAACTCTTAAAGAAGAGTTCTTTGGCTTACACAAGCCACTAACAACCCAAAAGATGATTGACTCACACTCACTCACAAGGGTATGAGAAATCAAAGGATTGAAATACAGATTGGTGCACTCAAACTTTGCACAAATATGAAAAAGCTTTGTTTTTGCTAAACAAGAAACCAATAATGCTTTTCACAAAGCAAGGTTTTTCTCTCAAAGATTTGACTCTAAAGAACAAGGTGAATATCTCACAAGGAACTTGGGATTTCGAAAATTGTAAGCTCAAAATCAAGTTATGAAAATTTTGTAAGTTATTCAAATTGTGAGAGAAACTTGGTCATTTATAGTTTTCTGGTTTCAACATATTTAATCGATTAAATGACCTCTTAATCGATTAATGGTTTGAAAATTAACATTTTTATATTGAACATAATCGATTAACAAAATACATAATCGATTATAACTGCCAAGATACAAAAACCAGAGCTACTAGAACTCTAATTAATTGATTAAAATAACTCTTAATCGATTAACGAGTCTGTGTAGTCAGATAATCGATTATATCACTGTTAGCATCATTTATAAGAAAAACTATAAGTTTTATTGGTTAAGAGGTAACCCTCCAAAATAGATAGGTACTTAGTATGATGCATGATTTTCATAGAAAATATAATTTTGATGCAACCTACTAAAATGAAGAATGATGACTCTCAAAAACAGATTTTTAGGCAATCTTACGAGCGCGTGAGACGATCATCATTTTGGGTTACCTAACCTAGACTCAAAGCTAAGCAATCATCTTAGGACTTCTAGAAAAAATAAAAACCTTTCTAGAGTCAGAGTCTTGGTCATGTTGGATGTTGATGCGTCCAATCTTCAAGCTTTTTAGGTTGGCTTTGTCTTCATCGAAACACAAACAAGAAACAAATGTTGCAATTTGATTAGTACTTGCAATCTCAATCTCCCCCTTTTTGATGATGAAAAACCTTGAAACAGTTGAGCTTAGAAACAACTTGATGATGGACTAATGTTATGATCGCAGCGATCAGAGTAGTCAAAAACTTTGCACAGCTCCCTCTCAACTTAATCTCCCCCTCATTCTGTGCATGAGGAGAGTTGGGTTTATGAGTATTCAAGAACTCCCCTTTTCACTTTGAGTTGCAGAAGCATTTAGAATAATCTTGCAAAGACCTCAGAATAATAACAACCAACCTTCCTCCCCCTTTTGGCATGATCAAAAAGGTCATTAACCGGACTGATTTTCCAAAGGTAGGAAAGATAACCGTTTATAGATATATATATAGAGATGAAACAAGTGCACAAGGTCTATATGTGAACAATTGATTAAGGACAACAGTTAATCCATTATTCACTATAACAGAAAATAATGGAGAATTTTCTGCAATATCTGTGCTACATAACAATAATAGCACATTTTTTATGCAACACATATAGATATATACTAACAAAACCAGCAAAAGTGTCACATAACGCAAGGTAATAACAATAATAGAAAGACAACAACAGTTAAAGTAAGTAGCCATATAATCAGATTGTAAACGCAACACAATAATAGTTCAGTAAGGTTCATAGCTAGACACAAATCCAACCTAGACTAGTCAACTATCCTAGACAGGTTCTAACTAGGTTTGTTTGAAGGTGGAGGGTTTTAGTCGATATCTGAGTCTTCTGATGTGTCCTCTTCTTCTTCATTATCTTCTTCTGCTTCTTCATTGTTGGCCTCATCTAAAGCATGATACTGGACGGGAGGAGCAACTGATTCCTCATCTGAGCTATTTACTGGTTGAGGAAGTTCAGTACTTTCGAGATAAAAATCAACATCCTCGAAGTATGTCCAAATTCCATCATACTTATAAATGTCCATATGAAAATGGATATACTGGCCCAAAATAAGATTCTCTTGGGGGTCAATAACTAAGTATCCAGTATCTGAGACGTCCACTAGTGCATGCTCAATGATTCTGGAGATAAGGATAGGTTATCCTAAAGCACCAGATGATGTCGAAAAACCGAGCATGTTTAGCAATAGTAAATGTGGCCAGTTAATCCGAACATTTTTTTCAAGGCAAACATCAGATACAGATCAACCTTCGTTGGATCATCATGATGCAGGTCACGAGGAGCCAAACAATAAACAAGTAAAGTGTACAGAAGTCTGTATTCCATAGCTAATGCAGAGACATTTAGCTTATTTGTTGACTGATGTCACTGTGAATCCCTCAGCATAATTCTGTATGCTCTGACAGGCTCAAAAGAATTTAGTAGTTTCTCCTCAAAGTGTCCATAAGAATGATCGAATCTTCCCAAACCACCAACATCAACTAACAAGTCTTCATCCAAAATGATGAATATGTTCTTAACCATAGTCTGATAAACTCCATTCTTAAACTGAAAATTGCTATAAAACTCTCTTATTAATGATGGATACATTTTTCCATGCATTTCAACAAGTACTTGCAACCCTTGATTTTTAAGAAATTCTGGAAACATGAAGGCATAATCTGTCATCCAAGATAGAATAGTGTATGTTGTAGGAGTGATTCCTCTTCCAACAAATTTAGCTAACCTAGCTATCTGTTCTTCGGGTGCATAGAAAGGATCATTATGCCCTAATAGAGAGTTTGAAGCAGCAGGGCTAACTTTGATTTCAACCAAACCAGAAAACTCCTTAGGTTGAGGGTTAATGGTGTTCATGATTGATGGTCAAGGTTGGTCAAAGTGGGTCAAAGTTGGTCAAAGGGAGTAGAGCTATGTGTTGGTAGAACAATGTAGGTAGAAGGAGACTCAAGGATAAGATCAAATATGAAGAAACTTACTTTGGATTGTTATGGGAGCTCAAGAGACTTGCTAAGCTAGTTCAGGAGACACAAGAGGCATGAAAAAGATGAATAGTGACTGTTGAACACGCTGAAAATGCTTTTTGATTCGTCGTAAATAATCGATTAAATGGATTCTTAATCGATTAACGTCGATTAAAATTCAAAACATTTAAGGACTGAAGCCCAGGTAATCGATTAAGTATTTCTTTTAATCGATTCAAAAATAAGTTTGGACCCAGGTAATCGATTAAATCAAGCTTTAATCGATTATTTAGACAGAATTTTGACAATTTCAGTATTTTGTGTGTGACACAGTGTGGCAACTAGACACTCTATAGACTTGGCTGACTTCTAAGTTAAGAAATAACATATTCACTTAAACATACATGAAACAACAATATATAATAAGAACATTTTCATTCACAGCATCATAATTCACATAAGCACATATTAAGATCAAGCAAGGTGTAAGTTTAAAAAAAAGGCAACCAAAGCAAATTAGTTTAGATAACTTTCATCAAGGATTCCTAACTCTCTTCGCAGAGTATAGAATGTATCCCTTGGTAGGGGTTTGGTGAAAATATCGTCTAATTGTTTGGTAGTTTCAACAAATTCAATCACACAATCACTTTTTTGCACATGATCTTGAAGAAAATGATGTCTAATTTCTATATGTTTTGTTCGTGAATGCAAGACGAGATTCTTTGATAGGTTGATGGCACTAGTATTATCACACTTGATGGGAATCCGATCAAGCTTTAGACCGTAGTTTAGAAGTTGTTGCTTCATCCAGAGGATTTGAGTGCAACACACCCCCGCAACAATATATTCTGCTTCGGCGGTGGATAAAGCAACGCATGCTTGCTTTTTACTATGCCACGACACAAGTGAATTACCAATCAAGTGCCATGTTCCACTTGTACTCTTACGATCCAACTTGCATCTAGCAAAGTCGGCATCGGAGTACTCTATCAGAGACATTGCGGCATCCCGAGAATACCACAACCCCATATTTATTGTTTCTTTTAGATATTTCATGATACATTTCACAGTAGAGAAATGTGATTCTTCATGATACACACACTGAACATAATATCAGGGCGACTAGCAGTTAAGTACAATAAAGATCCTATAATGCCCTGGTACTTAGTTACCTCAATTGCTTTTCCTTTCTCGTCTTTGTCAAGATAGCAGGAGGATGTCATTGGAGTTGAAGCTTCTTTTGCTTTGTCCATATCAAATCTCTTCAATAGCTCCTTACAATATTTGGCTTGATGAACGAATATCCCATTTGTCATTTGCTTAATTTGCAACCCTAGGAAGAACAATAATTCTCCCATCATCGACATCTCGAACTCGCCTTTCATAAGATCTAGAAATTCTTTACATAGAGAGTCATTAGTAGCACCAAATATTATGTCATCAACATAAATTTGTACTAATAAAATATTGTTTTCAGATTTGGATATGAAAAGTGTCGTATCAACCTTTCCTCTTACAAATCCCTTCTCCAATAAGAATGAACTCAACCTATTATACCAAGCTCTAGGAGCTTGTTTAAGGCCATACAATGCCTTTTTGAGTTTAAACACATTGTTTGGGAATTTGTAGTTTTCAAATCCAGGAGGTTGTTTTACATAAACTTCTTCTTGAATGTAACCATTCAATAAGGCACTTTTCACATCCATTTGAAACAGCTTGAAGTTCATTATAGATGCAAAGGATGACAACATGCGAATGGCTTCCAACCTAGCAACAAGGGCGTGAGTTTCGTCATAATCAATACCTTCTTTTTAATTATAACCTTGTGCCACCAAACGGGCTTTGTTTCTAATAATGAAGCCATATTCATCTAGTATATTACGGAAGACCCATCTAGTGCCTATGATCAAATGTCCTTAGGCACTGGGACTAAGTCCCAGACATTGTGGCATTCGAACTGGTTTAGCTCTTCTTGCATAGCTAAACCCCAATGTTCGTCTTCTAGGGCTTCATTAACATTCTTTGGCTCAATTTGAGAAACAAATGCAACAAAATGACAAATATTTTTTAGTGATCTTCGGGTTACCACTCCCGAAGATATGTCACCTATGACATTATCAATAGGATGATCCTTCTTTGTTTTCCAAGCTCTTGGAAGATCAGAATTCTCTACATCCTCTTGATTTTCTTGAGTAGGACTTTCAGGTTCTGGTTCACTTGAGCATGGTTCCTCTTGTGTACCTGAAACATTTTCAACAATATCCTTTCTCTTCTCTTTTGGAGAAGATTCATCAAATTGCACGTGTACAGATTCTTCAACATGCATTGTACGTTTATTATAGACTCTAAAAGCTTTACTACTAGGTGAATAACCGAGAAAGATGCCTTCATCTGCTTTTAAGTCGAACTTATCCAGAAGTTCTTTTCCATTGATTAAAATGAAACATTTACATCCAAAAACACGCAGATGTGAAATATTCTGCTTACGACCTTTTAAAAGTTCGTAAGGAGTTTTTGAAAGTGAAGGTCCTATCAATACACGGTTAATCACATAGCAAGTTGTATGTACTGCGTCAGCCCAGAAATATTTGGGCACTTTGCTGTCATTCAGCATGTCACGAGCTAACTCTTCTAAGATGCGATTTTTCCTCTCAACAACTCCACTTTGTTGAGGGGTGCGAGGAGTAGAAAATTGATGTTGTATGCCATGTTTATCGCAATACTTGGCAAAGTGGTGATTCTCGAACTCACCACCATGATCACTTCGAATAAACACTATCTTATGGTTAAATTGATTTTGAAATTTCCTGGCAAGCGATTTAAAGGTTTTAAAGGCGCCGCTTTTCAAAGATAAGAACAGAGCCCATGTAAACCGGGAAAAGTCGTCAACTACCACTAGAGCATAGTGACTGCCTCCAAAACTCATTATTTGTGAGGGTCCAAACAAGTCCATGTGGAGTAATTCTGATGGCCTTGTAGTGGATATCACATTTTTAGAAGAAAAATAATTCTTCAATTGCTTACACCTTTGACAGGTGTGGCAAATATCTTTAGTTTTGAAATTTAGTTTTGGCAATCCTAAAACAAGATCTTTTGACACTATCTTTTCCACATGTCGTAGATGGATATGTGCTAACCTTCTATGCCAGGTCCAGATATCATTCTCATTTTAAATAAGACATTTTGAAAATAGAGAAGTGATATCGTCCATATTAACCATATTGATATTTTTAGTTCGGTGACTGACGAACTTAACATTATCGTCTACGCCATCACGGATAATACAAAGGTCAGAATCGAAAGATACCTTGTTACCTATATCGCATAGTTGACTGATACTGAGTAGGTTGTGCTCCAGGCCTTCAACATATAACACGTTTTCCACAATTGCCTGAGAGGCATTTCCTACTCTTCCGATTCCAAGGATCTTTCCATTATTGTTGTCTTCGTAAGTGACGTAACCCTTGTTTCGGATGTAAGATCCAAGAATTTGGACTTATCACCCGTCATATGTCTGGAACACCCACTGTCAAGATACTAGTGTTGTCCGAGTGTTCGTAGACATACCTGCATGACACAAATTACTTACTTTTACGTACCCAAGTTATATTGGGTCCTTTCTTGTTAGTAACAGAACCTGATGCACATTTGGCTACCCACACATACTTGCCACTTGGCACTCCGTGCCGTTTATTATAGCAAGAGCCAGATGTGTGACCAAGAACACCACAATAGAAACAAGTAGGCGGCTTATGATTAATAACATGAGATTTACTAGCTACATGCTTCTTAAAAGGTCTCTTTTTGCTTATATGTTGGAACCCGAGACCGGTTCTATTTCCTATATTCTTTGACGAAGGAAGTAATCTGTTAAGATTCTGACTGTTGTATGTGAACTTTTTAATTTTGTTTTTCAGTTCGTCATTTTCCATTTTCAGTTCACAACAAGTTTCACTTACAGGAGTCTCAATAACTTTAGTAGAACACATACATGAAGCACTAGAGTAAATGAGATCAATAGTTTCATTTTCACGTTTAAGTTCATCCATTTCTTTCTGCATGCTAGCAATTTTCTTTTCATGCAATAAAATAATTCTCTTGCGATCTACATTTACTTTGCCTACTTTCTTAAGTTCTTCATGCAGTTCATCAAAAGCATTATACAGTTCATCATATGTAGGTAAGTTACTTGAGCTAGAACAGGAACTAGAGTCGTAGGAATTTACCTCATCTAGTTCGTTATCCTTAGTAGAAGTACTAGCTTCATGGTCCTTCACCATTAGACAGATCTTTGCGGTTTCCTCTTCATCAGAGGTGCTTGTTGTTGAACTCTCTTCAGGAACATCCCAAATGATGTAGCTTTCTTGGACTTGAAGTCCCGAGAGGTGTTCCTCTCGCCATCGACTTTCTTTAGATAAACTGGGCATTGAAACTTCAGATGTCCAGCTTTGCCGCATTCATGAAACATGAACTTTTCTTTTGAATTCTTGTGTTTGAAGGTCGAGTTGCGAGTTTCTTTCTTTTGAAACCAATTTGAGCTTCCTCTCTTCTTTAAAAATTTGTTGAATTTTCGTACTAGAAGCGTAATGGTTTCAGTGTAGATTTCTGAATTAGACTCATCATCATCATTATCTTCTTGGTCCTGAGAAGTGGATGCTTTCAGTGATATTCCCTTTTTACGCTTTTCTGATTCTTCATGTAAGGTCATGCGACCAAGCTCCATCTCATGTTCTTGGAGCTTGCCGAAAAGAGTTGCTAACGCCATCAAATCAAGATCCTTTGATTCCATGATCGCAGTCACCTTTGGCTGCCAATTCCTGTCAAAGCATCTTAAGACTTTGTTAGTTAATTCTCCTTTCGAAAAAGTCTTATCTAAGGCAACTAGATGATTTACAATGAGTTAAACGTTTTTGCATATCACCAATAGATTCATTTGGAAACATGCGAAACAATTCATATTCATGAGTTAAAGCATTCAATCTAGCACGCTTGACCTCGCTAGTGCCTTCGTGAGTTACTTGTAAAGTGTCCCACATTTCTTTGGCACTTATACACTGTGAGACTTGAAAGAACTCATCGTAAGATAGTGCGAACGTGATGATGTTTTTAGCTTTCAAATTGTGTTTCACTTTTCGTTTCTCATCATCAGTCCACATGCTCTTAGGTTTGTCTTTCGTCTCACCTTCCACTAAGTATAATGGTGTGTAAGAACCATTCATAACGGAATCCCAAATGTCCGTATCAATGGTTTCTATGAAGATTCTCATCCTCACTTTCCAATAGGCGTACCCCTCGCCACTGAAAATCGGTGGGCGGTTAATGAATGCACCATCACCGCCAAAAGGATTGGTAGAGCCCATCGTATGATTTCCCGAGGATCAACGATCGAAGCGGTTAAGCTAGCACACACGTACTAGCTCTGATACCACTTGTTAAGGTACCGGTCAATCAGAGTATAACACCTAGAGGGGGGGGGGTGAATAGGTGTAAGCGGTCAATATGTCCACTGTTCGAATTTATGCACGAGAATCAAGAATCACAATACTATTTAGTAATAATCGATTAACCAAAAACAACAGCTATGTAAAATGTGGTTTCTAGGTAAACAAGCTATTCAAGAATCAAGCAATTTATCACTAGGATATCACAAACAGCACACATCAATTATACAGATATCAAAGACTTAATCTTTACTAAGAAAGATTCAATCTTTCAAGTTAAAGAATGCAAGATACTTAATATGCTTGAAACAGTAAAAGATAAGGGAAAGAGAAAGAAAATCATGAAATTTTATCCTGGTTCGTTCGCCTGTCCACTAGCAAACTACATCCAGGCCTCCCCTTCTGATCTTGGGAGATATGCTTCACTATATTTGAAAATGTTCTTTACACACACACTTCCAAATTGAGCCTTTCCTACTTGCTATGCGATCCCTATTTCGCCAAGCCTTGACTTCCCTCCGTTCGCAAATGGTTGTCAATCTTGCTACTTGATACGCCAAACAAGATACTCAATGAAAACTATATCCAACCAACCGCAGCTAGTCGATATTACAACTTTCTCTAAACCTTAGATACTTACAACCAAAATTTACAAGAAACAAGCTTTTTGAAATAAACTCTTAAAGAAGAGTTCTTTGGCTTACACAAGCCACTAACAACCCAAAAGATGATTGACTCACACTCACTCACAAGGGTATGAGAAATCAAAGGATTGAAATACATATTGGTGCACTCAAACTTTGCACAAATATGAAAAAGCTTTGTTTTTGCTAAACAAGAAACAAAGAATGCTTTTCACAAAGCAAGGTTTTCCTCTAAAAGATTTGAATCTAAAGAACAAGGTGAATATCTCACAAGGAACATGGGTTTTCGAAAATTGTAAGCTCACAATCAAGTTATGAAGATTTTGTAAGTTGTTCAAATTTGTGAGAAACTTGGTCATTTATAGTTTTCTGATTTCAACAGATTTAATCGATTAAATGGCCTCTTAGTCGATTAATGGTTTGAAAATTAATATTTTTCTATTGAACATAATCAATTAACAGAATACATAATCAATTATAACTTCCAAGATTCAAAAACCAGAGCTACTGGAACTCTAATTAATTGATTAAAATAACTCTTAATCGATTAACGGTTCTGTGCACAGTCAGATAATCGATTATGTCACTGTTAGCATTAATTATAAGAAAAACTATAAGTTTTCTTGGTTAAGAGGTAACCCTCCAAAATAGATAGGTACTTAGTATGATGCATGATTTTCATAGAAAATATAATTTTGATGCAACCTACTAAAATGAAGAATGATGACACTCAAAAACTGATTTTTAGGCAATCTTACGAGGGCGTGAGACGATCATCATTTTGGGTTACCTAACCTAGACTCAAAGCTAAGCAATCATCTTAGGACTTCTAGAAAAAATAAAAACCTTTCTAGAGTCAGAGTCTTAGTCATGTTGGATGTTGATGCGTCCAGTATTCAAGCTTTTTAGGTCGGATTTGTCTTCATTGAAACATAGGCAAGAAACATATGTTGCAATTTGACTAGTACTTGCAATCTCAAATACCACTTAGGGCAAGACATTCAATAAAATACCACTTAGGGCAAGACATTCGTTACAATACCACTTAGGGCAAGATATTCAATACAATACCGCTTTGGGCAAGACATTCAATACAATACCACTTAGGGCAATACATTCAATACAATACCACTTAGGGCAAGACATTCGTTACAATACCACTTACGGCAAGAAATTCAATACAATACCACTTAGGGCAAGACATTCAATACAATACCACTTAGGGCAAGACATTCAATACAATACCACTTAGGGCAAGACATTTTGTTAAAATACCACTTAGGGCAAGACATTCAATACAATACCACTTAGGGCAACACATTCAATACAATACCACTTAGGGCAAGACATTCAATACTACATAGAGCCAATACCACTTAGATCATTCTCATACAAATACAACCACACAACAATATAACAATACTACATCACCACAACCCACCATATACTTCTTTCCATTATTTTATCCTCATATTACAACTTCATCATAACACAAATACCACAACGAATTCATAATCACTAACTCACCATAATACCCACAACCACAACCATGTCATAATAATCATATCTATCTCATTTCTTGCCACAAATAAACTGCTCACAATACAATCATCTTCATATAACATAATCATGTCATTCTATCACAAATAAATAACTCACAACATAATCATTATCATAAACATACTCATGTCCTTTTATCACAAATAAACAACTCACAATATATTCATCATCATATAACATAATCATGTCATTTTGTCACAAATAAACAACTCACAACATAATCATTATCATAAGCATACTCATGTCCTTTCATCACAAATAAACAACTCACAACATATTCATCATCATATAACATAACCATATTCCATGACGGTGTATTACCATAAGTGAGCATATTGCATTTCATCTAATAAAATGATTTTCCAACACATATATCTCCACATTTATGGCTAATACCTCTTCATGGAAAATAAAGACTCTCACATGGACCACAAACTTCCAAGATAGTTTCTATCCGTTATCATTCTCCGATTCTTGAGGGAAATCGGAGAAGATGATTTTAATGAAATATTCTAAGACCACAATGGTCTTCTCCCTCACCTTAGTTTGCGTAAGCTCCGTTGTTCCACAAAAGAGGAAGAGGAAAAGGTTTTGATGAGTTTTGGAGGTTTAGTAGAGGGGAGACTCGAATCTCATGGGGAGCCGCCGTTAGGAGTGAAAGGGGAAGAAATAAAATTAACATTACGCGACTTTTCAAATTTTCCACTCTGACGCTCAAGCGAGAATCAGGCATCCGGCCCAGACTTCTCTCGCCTGGGCGAGAATTCTAGCTTAAGCTAGAATTTCGCAGCATGTCCATATTTCTCTCTCACTCAAGCGACCACTTCCTTGTTTAAGCGAGGTTCCCGGAAGACTCATATTAGAACACCGAGTGTCTCACTCGAGCGAGGTCCTCTCGCTCAGACGAGGATTGCCCAATATACCCTCAAACACTCTAATCTTTCTAATCATTCCGAAAATGAAATTTGAGGTGTTACAATCCTTCCCCCCCCCCCCCTAAAAGAAATTTCGTCCCCGAAATTTTGTTAGGTTACTCTCATGAAAACATTCTCATCGCCTAGACATTAGGCATAGGATATACTCGACCAAACCTAGATCTGACCATCTAAACAATTAAGATCGCTTAGACGACAAACAAGGACATAGACCACGTAACAGTGATACCACATAGTCAATTCATGGACTAATCTTTCAGAGTCTAAATACCAAGACCAGATGCCAAAACAACTAGAACGACTATGAGGAAATTATCACAACTGGAATAAAGATTCCGCACATACGGTGAGAATCATAATAACACCTTCGAAATCAAGCGAAAGTGAGACTCTATACCCAATCATTTACCATGATGTACTAGATCCTATCTAAAATGTAATAGCTAGATCAACATCCACTCGATAGAAATAGCATCATTTCATTCCACACATGAGAAATAGTCACTATTAATCAAACTTTTCAATAGTATTTTCAAATTTGCACTTGCTACAATATAGTGAGAGAGGAAACAAGGTAGTCATTCAACGAACGAGCATCTAGAAAAACAAGATTTTTAGAGTTTTCCAGAGTGCAAAACAAAATTACCTAGAAATTAACCAATTCGATCAAACATTCCTACAACAAAATGATGCGGTAGAAGGGGTTTTGCTAGTTCATAGCCTCAACTAGACATACAAGACCATTGTTTCACCCAATTCATATAATTTTTTTACCAATGCTAATTGAAAATTTACAAACAACAATTCAATAACATAAGTCTTATATGTAACACCCTAATTTTATTTTTCTAAGTGTGGTGAATTTTTTTGGAATCTGGGGTATACTGGGTGATTATCGCTTGAGCGAGAGGGCCTCGCCCAAGCGAGAGGCTCAATATCTACTCCCAAGATTTCTTAGGATTCTCGCTTGGGCGAGATATGGTTCGCTTGGGTAAGGGAAAGAGGTGCGGACACTAGAAGATTCTCGTATAAGCGAGAGCGTCAGTGTTGAGTTTTTAAAATAGGCGGGATATTTTCGCTTGAGCGAGAATAGGCTCGCTTGAGCGAGAACCCGACGATTTCATTTTAAAATTGAAACCCCAAACACTTTTAGGGTTATAACTTTGGAGAGAATAGAGAGAAAAGAGCATTTTCAAGAGCAAGGGTTTGTGAGAATCATCTAGAGGCTTGAGAAGAGGTAAATCTCTTGATTCTAACTCTCTTCTTCCCTTTCAAACTTGTTTTGGGTGTATGGGATCTCTTCTTAAAATGTGAGAAACCATGGAAACTCTTCCTTTTGAGTTGTGGTTCGTTGTATTTAGTTTCTCTCTTGTAAACTCTTGGTTTAGAGTTGATATTCGAAGAATGGAAAGGGTGAGTGGGTTGATTCATGAAAACCCCAAAACCCCCAAAAAGAAAATGTGGTTAAAGAGGAAAATGGGTGAAATGGTAGATGTAGAAGATGAGAAGGTGTTCTAATGTAAAATAGAAGATGAAATATGTATGTTTTAATGTTTGGGAACTTCTAATGAAAGTAGTTTTGGAAACATTGGAAATATGTGAATATCATATATGTTTGCGAATGTAATACGAATTGTGTATTATTGGGAATAAATTACTGGCTTTTGTTGTTGTTTGGTGGGGATGAGGAAAGATCCTAAGGTTGGAGGAGGTAGCGAAGGAAACTTGTGAAGTTACCCAAAACCGACCCCAACACTCACCAAGGTAAGGGTGAGTCTTTAACTTGTACATTGTATAAGAAAATGTGTGGATTTTCTGGTTATAAATTGATTGTGAATCAATGACAATAAAACATATTTTTAGCTACCCTCGAGAGGTGTAGCGACTTTGGCTCAAATTATGTAGCAGACTTTGGCTCAAGTTATGTAGCAAACTTTGGCTCAAGTTTTGTAGCAAGCTTTGGCTCAAGTTATGTAGTGAACTTTGGCTCAAATAATGTAGCAAGCTTTGGCTCAAGTTATGTACCGAACTTTGGCTCAAGTAATGTAGCAAACTTTGGCTTAAGTGATGTAGCAAACTTTGGCTCAAGTAATGTAGCAAGCTTTGGCTCAAGCTATGTAACAAGCTTTGGCTCAAGCTATGTAGCAAGCTTTGGCTCAAGTTATGTAGCAAGCTTTGGCTCAAGCTATGTAGCAAGCTTTGGCTCAAGCTATGTAGCAAACTTTGGCTTCAAGATTTAGATTCTAAGTCTTAGGTACTTCTATCCTTACAACTCATCTATCTACTTAGTTAATAATGCTCAAAATTGTTTTCAAGAAAATCAGAAAAATCTAAGTGTGAATAAAAATAATTTTCAAAAACAACATGTAACGGGTTACCATACTTGAGTAACAAGTTACATGAGTGAGAAAATAGTTTTCAAACCTCTAACAGCTATGAGTAATCCATTACTGACTTTGGAGTAATAGATTACCATTTTTAGAAAACAAGGTAATCGATTACTCAAAGTAGTGTAATCGATTACACTAAGGCAAATTCACAAAGCTGTCAAACAGTGTCATTGAGTAATCGATTACTCAAATCCATTATAGGTGTATTAACTGAATATTCGATTGACTTAGATTGTAACTATAGGTACATTAATTTTGTAACCCTTTGACTTGACATATGATGACCCCTATTATGATATATATATATATATATATATATATATATATATATATATATATGCGGATTATGTTTTTCTGTAAATAAGGGTAGTTACGGTATGAAACTGAAATTGTATGTTTAGAGTTACGAGGTAACTAAAGAAATGGATGATTTAAAGACTAAAAGAAATGTATGTATGATATAACATAGGAAATCTAGCAGAAATGATTAAAATAAATGAAAAAATTTCAAGGGTAGAATTTGGGTCCTTACATTATATGGATATTTCGAATACAATGATAGACATACATTTCGTACTCAAGTCTACATCATGTCTAGAAACACATGGTCATAATCACATCAAGAAGTTTTTAACAACAACATATTTGTCTAAGGTACAGTTGTTAAAATTTCGGATTTTCGACATGGAACTTAATTAATGCTTAGCCAAATGCTACACTTCATCGAAAATGACTTTCGAAAATAGATTAGATAGGAGATTCATGGAATTCACCTTATAAAGGCAAGGTTTAACACAACCATGTCAAAATAACTCAAAACCGATTTCTCATACAAAACTAAAAGTGCTAACCACAAATTTTCAAAAGGTTATTTAGTTCAATGGTTATATGCCATTCATGATAATAAAATCCTCGTAGTTCATTGACGGGTGCATACCTATGCCATAACACCGTAGTTACACATAATAATTACTACTGCCATGAAACAGAAGTAAGTTTTTTTTTGAAGATGCGATATCCAAGCATATATTTGGTGTTCATTACTAATATATATTTGGATATGGCGATTATTCAACTTTCCCAAAGATCAATTATAATAGATCAAAAGTATCATGTACAAGAATAAAAAATAACTTTGCCATTTCCATTACATCTTCCGCCTACGAAGAGTATGAAAATAAAATTTTGTTTAGCAATTAACCCGCTAAAACTTAAGCAACATCACATTCATGTTCATCATCAAAGCTCAGATGTATACACATATAAAAAGTCACTGATATAATGAAAATTTATCACTATAACATTAGTATGTCTATTCTTTTTCATATTGACTTGTTTTGGATTACCCACAATGAGTTACTTCAAAATATTAACATATCTAAAGGTTCAACATTTATGCAAACACACTCATCACAACGACATTTAAGCAACTTAACCAACCTCAATCATCATTTTGAACCATAAGTTTTACCTGTTAGCATAATTATATAAACTAATACAAACAAGAGAGACTAATCTTTAGCAACTCATATAAACAAGGGTACCAGACTTAATCTCTTCAAAACACATAAGGTACCTTTCCTTTACCTTTTCCTTGTTAGCATAATATTTCTAAAACCAATACTTCACAATCAACACATTCAATAAAACATATCCATTTACATGTTCATATAAATCCTTTATATTACTCTTCAAGCGATTACCAAGATAGTTAACATATTGTGTGACACCCTAAATTTAAGGTTATTAAAATTATAGTATCAGTCCTAGCAGTCTCGCTTGAGCGAGAAAGGGGTCGTCTGGGCGAGAGTGGCTCACCTGGGTGAGTAGAATAGTGGGCTATACTGAAGGATTATCTCCTGAGCGAGAATTGTCTCGCTTGAGCGAGAGTTGGCTCGCTTGAGCGAGAGTTGTCTCGCCTAGGCGAGAAGTGGCACTCTTAAGATGTATAGGCTGTAAGATCCTCGCTTGAGCGAGAGGGTCAGATCTGAGTTTTTAAAATGGGCGGGATTTTCTAGCTTGAGCGAGAACCCGACTTTGTTACATTAAATAAGGAACCCCAAACACATTTTAGGGTTAAAACTTGAAGAAAAGTGAGAGAAGAGAGCATTTTCAAGAGCAAGGAGTCTTGAGGCTAATCTAGAAGCTTGAGAAGAGGTAAACCTCTTGGTTCTAACTCTCCTTCTCCCTTTCAAACTCGTTTTGGGTATTTTGGATCTCTTCTCTTAGCATGAAAAACCATGGAAACTCTCTATTTAGAGTTGTGGTTCGTTTTAGGTTGTTTTCCTCTTGTATACTCTTGGTTTATAGTTGATATTCGAAGATGAGGGTGATTTAAGGGTTGATTCATGAAAACCCTAAAACCCCAAAATGAAAATGTCGTCAAAAGAAAAGGGTGAATATATGTTCTAATGTTGAATATAAGATGATTATGTATGTTTTAGATGTTTGGAAATCCTTAATAAAAGTAATTTTGTAAACATTGAAAATGCATGAATCTCTTGTATGTTAAAAGATGAAATATGAGTTGATTATATGTTATTTGCAATAAATGACTAACATTGTTGTTATATGGTGGGAATGAGGAAAGATCCTAAAGTTAGAGACGAGGTCGGTGGAACTGACTAAGTTACCAAGGACCAAACCCAACACTCACCAAGGTAAGGACAAGTCTTTAACTAGCATGTCGTATTGAGAAAATGCGTGGAAGTGTTGTTTATGTATTGATGGTGTATCAATGAAAAGAAAACACATTTTAAGTCAACCATGATTGGTTAGCGACTTTGGCTCAAGTTATGTAGCAAGCTTTGACCCAAGCGATGTAGCAAGATTTGGCTCAAGCGATGTAGCAAGCTTTGGCTCAAGCGATGTAGCAAGCTTTGGCTCAAGCGATATAGAAAGTTTTGGCTCAAACGATGTAGCAAACCGAAATTGTATGATTAGAATTATTAGATAATTAATGAAATGGATGACTTAAAAGGTTAAATTGAAATTTATGTATGATGTAACATGGGAAATTAAGCATAAAGAATTAAAATAAAGGAAAAAATTTCTAGTGAGGAAATTGGGTCCTTACATATTGTTTCTAGAATCTACGCATCAAGGAACACTTTACAAGACATTAGCAGTTAATCTCAAAGAGATATTTCACCATTGTCATACCGAACATGTTACACACAAGTTCCTCAATTCATTTAACTTTCTAAACTTTGATGCATTGCAAGCAAACTCATATGCAGGAATAAATCAATGTGTACATGTTTATTTCCAGGAAAAATAGGCAAGTACATGTCAGCGGACTTTTACAAGTAAAAATTGCATGGTGACATGTCATATAATAAAATGTAGATTTATCCCCCGAGTCTAATAACTGGTTATTCATTACATCATGCATATTTGTTTTGATCCTGAAATGACAAGATAACTAACAACATATCTCAACTAGAAACACGTAGGAAACCACATAGCACGACATACAACTTTTCATGATATAGATCATTATATCTCTAATAAGAGCTAACATTCGTTTCATTATCAAACATCATCAATCAAATTTAAAATCCAATTTCCAAGATATAAGATATAGTTCTTTTAAAGTTTCACACTCTCATGATGCAACCAGATTCTCAACTCTCTATTAAATGTCACAGTGGGCGACCATTACCGTTCAACCATAACCATAGAGACATATAAGCAAATATCCAAAGAAAGCTAATTTAATCGTTCCTCTTCAATTATCTTAATCTTAGTGATAAAAGAAAGTTCACATCAAGAAATCAAAAAGAAGCTCATAAAAAGAGATTCATCACGAGGAACTCTCAACAATAAATTTTCACATCAAGAAATTCAACAGGAAAGTCACAACCAGAAACTCACCACAAGCAATTTCAACAAGAGGTTCACAATCATAAATTTTCAGCAAGCGTTTCTACAAAGAATTCCCACCAAGGGCCTCACAACAAGAAATTAAACAATAAGTTCATAATAGGGAATTCAACAAGAGCTTTACAACAAGGAATTATTCAAAAAATTCACAACACGAAATCAACAAGAAGTTTTAAACAAGCACTTCATCAATAATTCTCAGCAAAATATTCAACAAGAATCTTTCACATCAACAATTAACACAGTTAATAAACAATTCAGATAAGTCATACAAAGAAGCATGTAAGGCCATACCCTAGGTCATACAAGCCATACAAAGAAGTTTTAAACAAGCACTTCATCAATAATTCTCAGCAAAATATTCGACAAGAATCTTTCATATCAACAATTAACACATAGTTAATAAACAATTCAGATAAGTCATACAAAGAAGCATGTAAGGCCATACCCTAGGTCGCATGGCTAACTATGCTCTGATACCATATTGTAACGACCCGATTTTATAACCCAAATTTTTTTAAATCATTATTCATGAGAGTAAAGTGAATTCTTTTGAAAGATATTACTTAACCGATTTGGAAAATCTTAGTGAATTCAAATATTAGTTAAGTTTCCCAATTCAAAATGCGAAAGTAATCAATAATACCTTATTACATCTTTTGAAAGAGTTCATTTATACAAAAGTGTTACTTCAACATATTGCTCATATTACATACTTTATACAACTACCACTTAGGAATACATAAACAACTACTCCAATTTGTACTTCCGTCAGCAACCATCCACAACGCAACAACAACATCATAAACTCACATACATCACATAGACAAAGAAAGACAGAGGGAGTAAGAACCAACTACAGCGACCGTAGCGTGGAATTACATGGAGTAATAACATTAAAGTGCTAAAACCTACACCACACCTAAAATCAATCATATCACATATACAACGATACACCCAATCAATACAACATACCGTAAGATATTCACTTCTTCAATTAGTTTCTATTTTAACTTACTTATACAATTTATCCAATTCCATCTTCATTAAGATTCCTATTACCATAATCACTCCAAATTACCCATTGACAACTCTATACTCGAGTCAATACCATACTTCCAAAGTAGGACAACACTCATAAAACAATACAATACTTCTAAGCAACACAACATTTCCAAGTAACACTATATCACATAGGGCGAGACATTCATTACAATACCACTTAGGGCAAGACATTCATTATAATACCACTTAGGGCAAGACATAAAATACAATACCACTTAGGGCATGACATTCGTTACAATACCACTTAGGGAAAGACATTCAATACAATACCGCTTAGGGCAAGACATTCAATACAATACCAATTAGGGCAAGACATTCAATATAATACCGCTTAGGGCAAGACATTCGTTACAATACCACTTAGGTCAAGACATTCAATACAATACCACTTAGGGCAAGACATTCAATACAATACCACTTAGGGCAAGACATTTAATACAATATCAGTTAGGGCAACACATCCATTACAATACCACGTAGGGCAAGACATTCAATACAATACCACTTAGGGCAAGACAATCAATACTACATAGAGCCAATACCACTTAGATCATTCTCATACCAATACAACAACACAACAATATAACAATACTACATTACCACAACCCACCATATACTTCTTTCCATTATTTTATCCTCATATTACAACTTCATCATAACAAAAATACCACATCGAATTCATAATCACTAACTCACCATAATACCCACAACCATGTCATAATAATCATATCTATCTCATTTATTACTACAAATAAACAGCTCACAATACAATCATCATATAACATAATCATGTTATTCTATCACAAATAAATAACTCACAACATAATCAGTATCATAAACATACTCATGTCCTTTTATCACAAATAAACAACTCACAACATATTCATCATCATATAACATAATCATGTCATTCTATCACAAATAAACAACTCACAATATAATCATTATCATAAGCATACTCATGTCCTTTCATCACAAATAAACAACTCACAACATATTCATCATCATATAACATAATAACGATAGAACCATCTTCCATGATGGTGTATTACCATAAGTGAGCATATTGCATTTCATCTAACAAAACGGTTTTCCTACACATATATCTCCACATTTATGGCTAATACCTCTTCATGGAAAATAAAGACTCTCACATGGACCAGAAACTTCCAAGAGAGTTTCTATTCGTTACCATTCTCCGATTCTTAAGGGAAATCAGATAAGATGACTCTAATGAAATACTCTAAGATCATAATGGTCTTCTCCTTCACCTTAGTTTGCGTAAGATCCGTTGTTCCGCAAAAGAGCAACATCTCTCTCCATCTCCTTCAACCTCCAATGTTCCTTTTTCACCTCCAAAGTCCTCCAATGTGCCACCAAGAAGCAAGAGGAAGAGGTTTTGATGAGTTTTTGAGGTTTAGTAGAAGGGAGACTCGAATCTCATGGGGAGCCGCCGTTGGGAGTGAAAGGGGAAGAAAAAAATGAACATTAGGGTTTCTAGATCTCCTTTTTCACTTTTATATTTGTGTAGCCTCGCCCGGGCGAGAATGGCTCGCTTGGGCGAGAATTACACGACTTTTCAAATTTTCCACTCTGACGCTCTCGCCCGGGCGAGAATTCTCAAGCTCGAGCGAGAATCAGGCAGCCTTCCTAGACTTCTCTCGCCTAGGCGAGAATTCTAGCTCAAGCTAGAATTTCGTAGCTTGTCCAGATTTCTCTCTCACTCAAGAGATCACTTCCTTGCTTAGGCGAGGTTCCCGGAAGACTCATATTAGAACACCGAGTCTCTCTCTCGGGCGAGGTCTTCTCGCTCAAACGAGGATTGCCCAATATACCCTCCAACACTCTAATCTTTCTAATCATTCTTGTAACACCCCGAATTTTAGTCTTTAAAAATTAGAGTATCAGTCCTGGAAGCCTCGCTTGATCCAGAGATTCTCGCTTGAGCGAGAGAGGTGCATCTGGGAGGGTGAAATCTTGGGCTATACTGGAGGATTCTCGCCTGAGCGAGAGTTGTATCACTCGGGCGAGAAATGGCAATTTTGGGCAGTGTAATCGATTACACAGTCCATGTAATCGATTACATGCAGATAAAAGCATCAGATATGTGCATTTTACATGATGTAATCGATTACACAATCCATGTAATCGATTACATGCTGATAAAAGCATCAGATGTGCATGATGTAATCGATTACACAATACATGTAATCGATTACATGATGATAAAAGCATCAGATGTGCTTGATGTAATCGATTACACAATCCATGTAATCGATTACATGCAGATAAAAGCATCAGATATGTGCATTTTACACTATGTAATCGATTACACAATCCATGTAATCGATTACATGCAGATAAAAGCATCAGATATGTGCATTTTACACTATGTAATCGATTACACAATCCATGTAATCGATTACATCTATGCGTTAAGCGAAAATTGCTACTGTGATATTCTCGCTTGAGCGAGAATGGGCTAGCTTGAGCGAGAATGGGCTAGCTTGAGCGAGAATGGGCTCGCTTGAGCGAGAACCCGACGACTGCTCTTTAAAAATAGAAACCCCAAACACATTTTAGGGTTAGAACTCGAAGAGAAGAGAGAGAAGGGAGCTTTTCAAGAGCAAGGAGCCTTAGGACTCATCTTAGAGCTTGCGAAGAGGTAAACCTCTTGTTTCTAACTCTTCTTCTTCCTCTCTAACTTGTTTTGGGTATGTTAGATCTATTTTCAAAATATGAGAAACCATGGAAACTCATCCGTTAGAGTTATGGTTCGTTTTATGTTGTTTTTATCTTGTAAACTCTTGGTTTAGAGATAGTATCTCAAGAATGGAAAAGGTTGTGGGTTGATTCATGAAAACCCCAAAAACCCTAAAAGTGAAAATGTGGTAAAAGGAGAGAATGAGTAAAATGTTAGAGGTAGAAGATGAGTTTACCCCAAATATTGAAATATGAGATGTTATGCATGTTTTAGATGGTTGAATATTGATGATGAATATTTTGTATGATTAAATGATGCAAAATAAGTTGCTTATGTAATATTTAGAATAAATAACTAACATTGTGTTATGTGGTGGGATGAGAAGAGAGATCCTAAGGTTGGAGGTGGTGTTGGTAGAATTCGAGAAGTTGCCAAGAACCAAACCCCAATACTCACCAAGGTAAGGAGGAGTCTTTAAATGGTATATGGTAATGGATAATGTGTGTATTGTCTGAGTGTGAGTACGATAAAGTGATGAATCGCTTAGTTATGGTAAACATATATGGGTGTGTCTATGATAATGGTATGCGTGGATTTACTGTTTACGGATTTATGTTGTATCAATGAAAAGAAAATATGATTTTTAGCCGACCATTATTGGTTAGCAATACTTTGGCTCAAGTTATGTAGCAATGCTTTGGCTCAAGCTATGTAGCAATACTTTGGCTCAAGTTATGAAGCAATACTTTGGCTCAAGTTATGTAGCAATGCTTTGGCTCAAGCTATGTAGCAACACTTTGGCTCAAGTTATGTAGCAAAACTTTGGCTCAAGTTCTGTAGCAATGCTTTGGCTCAAGCTATGTAGCAACACTTTGGCTCAAGTTATGAAGCAATACTTTGGCTCAAGTTATGTAGCAATGCTTTGGCTCAAGCTATGTAGCAACACTTTGGCTCAAGTTATGTAGCAAAACTTTGGCTCAAGTTATGTAGCAATGCTTTGGCTCAAGCTATGTAGCAACACTTTGGCTCAAGTTATGAAGCAATACTTTGGCTCAAGTTATGTAGCAATGCTTTGGCTCAAGCTATGTAGCAACACTTTGGCTCAAGTTATGAAGCAATACTTTGGCTCAAGTTATGTAGCAATGCTTTGGCTCAAGCTATGTAGCAACACTTTGGCTCAAGTTATGTAGCAACACTTTGGCTCAAGTAATGTAGCACAAAATGAATTTATAAAACAAATGGTTTATTAACTCATTTTTCTAATGTGGATTATCTTATAATGACGTTTATTAAATTAATGACTTACTCCTTTATGTGTTTTGTACTTTTGTCATTGATAATCCCATTGCAGATAAATAGACGAATGAAGTATGCCAGGTCGGGAGCTTTAGGAGCTTTAGACTTTGGTTTCACTATTTATGTTTTTCGTATTCTAAATGATTACCTGCGGATTTAAATGATTGTAATCATGACTAACCATTATTTGGATATTTGTAACCATGCGTAATGTTATTTTGGAGGATCAGAACCTTTGAGGTCTTAGTACTCATAGGGAATGATATGAATGAATTATGTTTTTCTACAAGATTAATTGTATGATAATATAATAGGTTATAAGATTAGTTCCAGGAATGATTCATGAGAAGTTCTAGGTAAAATGATTATGCATGTGGTTATTGATTCATGGATTGAGTGTGAGGAGGGGAAACAAGATTTTGAAGTAAGGATATTAAAATGGTAAATTGAGTTATGAGTGATTGAATGGAATTGAATTAAAATGAGAAAAAAATTTCAAGGATCGAAAATCGGGTCGTTACAATTCCGAAAATGAAATTTGAGGAGTTACAGCATCCATAAAACGACCATTTATTTTAGGTTGTTTCACGCTTTTACTCCTCACTAGATCAACATCTGTAGACCTCAAATTAAAATTGATATCTTGCGGTCTTGAAGCGTCTCTAACACTTGCACGAGAACTTCCATAGTGGTCATATATATTTTGAGACCCCCTTGTTTGTTGCCTAAAATGTTGCCTTTGTTCCCATTAATATTGTGAATTAAGGCTTGCTTGTTTAGCTTGCCTCACTTGCTTATCAATATAGTCATCAATATATTCTTCATTAGTATCCCCTCTTAAACGTGCTTCAAACTCATCTTTTCTTTTTTTGGAGTCAATGTTTTTTTCTTTTCCATCTAGAAGGAGTTTCATCATGCTTTCTCTAACGACACGACTAACTCTAGGACAACCTACCACTTGTCCTCTATAATGTGCTATATGTTGCTTCAATCTAGTGATACCCTCTTTGATCACTTTTCCACAGAGTTTACATTTAATATTATTTCGAAGTTCAGGTACTTGTGCTCCAAAATGCCAACCAATATCTTCACTTAGAGCACCCTCTAACCTTTTAGCTGGAAATTCTTCTCTTGGAGGCATTGTAAAAATTTTACACTACCTGAATGCAGAAAAATATATAAGTTTACAACAATTGTCAGTAAATTAATTTTCTTAAACATGTCTAAATATAATAATGCTAACTTAAATATGTCTAAATATAACTTAAATATAATAATACTAAGTTGGATATGTCTAAATATGTCTAAATAATACTAATTTTCTTAAATATGTATTAATTTTCTAACTTATCAATAAATTAATTTTCTTAAATATAATAATATAAACTTATTAATTTTCTAAATATGTATTAAATACTAACTTATCAATAAACTAATTAAGCCCATTTAGAAAGGTCCAATTTTAAACATATTTATATTTATTTTGGAGGTTTTATTAGTGAATTGGTGGGTGGGAAAAATTCCCACCATTCATCATTTTATTTCATAGTTTCTTCTTTCTTTTTTCCCTTCCCCCTTTCCCCTTTCCCTTTTCCATTTACTTCTCATTTTATTTCACGGTTTCTTCTTTCCCCTTCTCCTTTCCCTTTCATTCCCATGTCATTTCACGGCTACTTCTTTCCCTTTCATTTCCCTTCTCATTTTATCACATATTCACATCCCTTTCTCCCACCCTCTCCACTTTCTTCTTCTTCTCTCAACATCTCCCAATCTCCTCTCTCAAGCTACTCAACTCTCATCTCCCACAGCCAACATATCTAAATCATTTAATCTATCTCAGTTTCTCAGGAAAAAAAAAAGAATACAAAAGGGTGAAAGGTTTTAATTGGTGTTTACCTTGTCGATATGCTTTAAAGTGGTTCATTGTAGTGGTGGGTGGATGCTGGATTGCCAGAAAGATTTCTCAGAGTTTGGAGGAGGTGAAATTAGCACGAAGGAAGAAAGAAGTTGTGGTGAGTGAAATTGTGAATTATTGCACTGCATGTCACTACTTCTCTACTCTAAATGTCTTCTATTTTTTTGCTGAAAATTGTCTTGGAATCTTTTCTGAATTCTGAGTTTCTGACATATAAAAGTTGGATTTGAAATCAATTTTGTCTTCTTCTTCTTACAATTTTGTTTAATCTTCAAATTAAAAATGCACTATTGCCGTTACATATGTGAATCCGTCCCGCTGTGGTTGCAACAATGTTTTGTTACGGTTTTTGGTGTGAATTTCAATCACACCGCAATTGTGGTGTGTTGCTGATGCATTGCCGACTGCATCCGCATTGTTGCGTCTGTATTATGTATTGCGGAACGCATTTTAAAACATCGTTGCCTGCTAACACTTTGTCTGTGAATGATATCTTCCATCCGACCCTGAGCATGTGCATAACTTGGTCTGGAGGTTCACATAGGGGACGAACCAAACAATTAGTGGCTTAAGCTGAAGCCAGTTCCCAGTCATGTTTCCTTTATCATACCCTTTGCCATTCTCTTCATCCAAGTTTTCTCTCTCAATCTTTTCTTATCTTCTTCTCTCTCAACCAATTCCCAATTGTTCTATTTCATATGTTTTAATGTTTAAATTTACACATAAAAATTAATAAATCATTAAATATTAATATAAAATGATATGCTTTTGAATTAAAATGTCCTTATTTAATTTTCATTTTATTTTTCATAATTAATAGTAAAAAATAAGTGCTAAAAAATAATGTAATAAATAAGTTATAACGATGACACCAATATCCATAGCACGAAGAAGTAACTTTAATATGTAAATATATGAATAATATAATAATATTGATATATTATTAAGACGTGGTTCAATTTATATAGTTGGCCCTACTTAGTAAGTCATCATTGGATTCACTTAACAAATCTCACTTAGTAAGTGTGTTCTTTAGTCTTGCAAAGGGGAGGTCTGGATGTTTGGAAACTAGATTAGAGTCTTCTAGTAGCGTCTGAGAAGTGCTTGAATGCGCCGGGAGAGGTACCTGAGAAGGTTCTTCGACAATCAAGTCAGTATATGAACGAGGTGGAGAGGATGAGAGAATAATATATGAGAGAATAAAATAAGGGTGTAAGTATGCAAAGGCAAGTAAAAGGATTAGGGGTGTAAGTAAACTTCCATAATGGGTTTGGCCGACCAAATGACTTGTCTGGCCTGCTCTAGACAAGGTTACTTTTCTTGTATCAGACAATATTGCAGATTTGTACTCTAGGGACAGTTGACTTATGCTTGTATTAATTTGTGTCATCATGCTAAAGGCCTATTTTGTCTGATAATAAAAGGTACAATAGGGTATAGGTAGCTTGCAGCATGTAGCATAGGTCTATTTTGTAAGGACCCAAATTCTACCCTTGAAAATTTTTCCTTCATTTTAATCCTTTCATGCATACATTCATCATCTTACTTTAATCTCTCATTAATTATTTCGTAAAACACTTTTTAACATGTTATATTACCATACACTTCATATTGCAGAAAAACATAATTCATTCAATTAATCCTTAGTAACTACCACATACAACTAGTTATGGGTTTCCAAGAATCACAATGCCCATAACTACACATATTCAGTGTTACCATAATCCAAAGTATAGATAAATAAATCCAAGTTAGGAAACGCATAAAATTCCTAAGTGAGCATCCTCCTCAAAATCCTTCGTTTACCTACAATGGAATTATCACAAACAACACACAAATACAAGAGAGTAAGTCATTAGTTCAAGACTAACATTACATGATAATCCATATTTTAAGTATAACTAAACATTGAAATAATTTATCATCACAAGCACATAATATAAACATCAGTATCTCCTTCCTTCCATTTCCAGGTTATTCATATTCACCCTATAGTATATATATCCCATAATATATATTCTATAGCATGCATATTCCTTTCATCCAAACATACTCATTTCTCATCATTCATATTCACCCTAAGTATATATATTCCATAATATATATTCTATAGCATGCATATTACTTTCATTCCAATATACTCATTTCTCATCATTCATATTCACCCTATAGTATATATATCCCATAATATATATTCTATAGCATGCATATTACTTTCATTCCTAACATACTCATTTCTCATCATTCATATTCACCCTATAGTATATATATCCCATAATATATATTCTATAGCATGCATATTACTTTCATTCCAAACATACTTGTTTCTCATCATTCATATTCACCCTCTAGTATATATATCCCATAATATATATTCTATAGCATGCATATTACTTTGATTCCAAACATACTCATTTCTCATCATTCATATTCACCCTATAGTATATATATCCCATAATATATATTCTATAGCATGCATATGACTTTCATTCCAATATACTCATTTCTCATCATTCATATTCACCCTATAGTATATATATCCCATAATATATATTCTATAGCATGCATATTACTTTCATTCCAAACATACTCATTTCTCATCATTCATATTCACCCTATAGTATATATATCCCATAATATATATTATATAGTATGCATATTACTTTCATTCCAATATATTCATTTCTCATCATTCATATTCATCCTATAGTATATATATCCAATAATATATATTCTATAGCATGCATATTACTTTCATTCCAAACATACTCACCTTCTCATCATTCATATTCACCCTATAGTATATATATCCCATAATATATATTCTATAGCATACATATTACTTTCATTCCAAACATACTCATTTCTCATCATTCATATTCATCGAGTTTGCCCTCAAAGATAATCCTCTACCACATCGGGTAGGTCTAGTTAATTATCCATACCACATCGGGCAGGTCTAGTTCATTCTCCATACCACAGCGGGCAGGTCTAGTTAATTCTCCATACCACATCGGGCAGGTCTAGTTAATTCTCCATACCACATCGGGCAGGTCTAGTTCATTCTCCATACCACATCGGGCAGGTCTAGTTAATTCTCCATACCACATCGGGCAGGTCTAGTTCATTCTCCATACCACATCGGGCAGGTCTAGTGAATTCTCCATACCACATCGGGCAGGTCTAGTTAATTCTCCATACCACAGCGGGCAGGTCTAGTTCATTCTCCATACCACATCGGGCAGGTCTAGTTAATTCTCCATACCACGTCGGGCAGGTCTATACCACAATAATCCACTACCACTCCGGGTAGGACAACAACATTAATCCATTACCACTCTGGGTAGGACAACGACATTAATCCACTACCACTCTAGGTAGGATAACAACAATAATCCACTACCACTACGGTAGGGTAAGAACAATAAACCATTATCACTTCGGTTAGGGTAACAACAATATCTTACAAACATATTACCTCTTTCACATACCTCATTCGCATCAGCTCATATGAGTTAGAAACACTTATCCCTTACCTTGATGAGCGTTGGAGTCGGTTTCGAGTAACTTTACGAATCTCCTCCGCGATTTCCTCCAACCTTAGGATCTTTCCTCATTCCTACCAATAACAACAATGTCAGTCATTTATTCAAAATAACACATAAACGACTCGTATTTCATCGTCAAACATACAAGATATTCACATATTTTCAAGGTTTCCAACCCTACTTTAATACGAGTTTCCAAACATCTAAAACATACATATTCATCTCATATATCAACATTAAAGCACAAACTCATCTTCCACATTTAACATTTCACCCATTTCCATTTTTACTCATATTCACATTTTGGGGTTTGGGGGGTTTTCATAAATATACCCACAAAACCTTTCCATTCATCAAATACCGACTCTAAACCAAGAGTTTACAAGATGAAAACAACATAAAACGAACCATAACTCTAAAGGAAGAGTTTCCATGGTTTCTCATACTTTGAGAAGAGATCCATACACCCAAAAGCGAGTTTGAAAGGGAGAAAGAGAGTTAGAATCAAGAGATTTACCTCTTCTCAAGCTCCTAGATGATTCCCACGAGTTCTTGCTCTCAAAATCACCTTCTACTCTCTTCTCTCTCACTTTCTAACCCTAAAATGTGTTTGGGGTTTCTATTTTAAAGTGAAATCGTCGGGTTCTCGCTCAAGCGAGCCCATTCTCGCTCAGGCGAGAAAATCCCGCCTTTTTAAAATTTCAGATCTAACGTTCTCGCTCAAGCGAGGGATTTCTCGCTGAGGCGAGGCAGCTCTCGCTCAAGCGAGGATCCTCTCGCTCAAGCAAGGATCTTACAGCTTTGACAAGTCCTGAATGCCACTTTTCTCGCCCAGGCGAGACAACTCTCGCTCAGGCGAGACCACTCTCGCTCAAGCGAGACAATTCTCGCACAAGCGAGAATCCTTCAGTATAGCCCAAGATTTCACCCTCCCAGGTGAGCCTCTCTCTTCCATGCGACAATTCTCTCGCTCAAGCGAAACTCCCAAGACTGATACTATAATTTAATGACTTCAAATTTTGGGTGTTACATATTTCGTTCAGGTGGCGTGGTAGTTGGGTGTTAGAGAGGATTAGAGGTGTAAAAGTTTGGTTCAGTTCGGTTTTTGGTGCAATTTAGTAACCAAAACGAACACAAAGACATGATTAGGTTCACCCAAGTTAATGGTAAAGTTTTTGTAGGAACCAAACCGAACCGCAAAGAATGATTCAATTCGGTTCCACGGTTTTTCTGCTTTTAAAAAAATCCTTAAAGAAAAAAATTATAAGTTGATTGGTGCCTTGTTGGGTCTTCTCCCTTCCCTTTTCTTTCCTTTTCTTTATTTTATTTTCTTTTCTTTCCTAATTCATCTATTGAACGCCTCTAATACTTTGCTTTTCACTTCCTCTTTCTTCAATCTATTTTCTTTCTTCTTTTGTCTTCTTTAGAAGTTTACTTTCTCTTTCTTTTCTCTATTTTGTAACACCCCGAATTTATCCTCCTTGAAATTAGGTAACAGTCCTGAGGAATGGGGAATACTGCTAGATTCTCGCTTGAGCGAGAGGACCTCGCCCAAGCGAAAGGATCAGGGTTTTGAAATTGGAAATTCTGGGAGTCTCGCCCAAGCGAGAGGATCGGGGTTTTGAAATTGGAAATTCTGGGAGTCTCGCCCAAGCGAGGAATGGGTCGCTTGAGCGAGAGGAAGCCTGTTGGGACTGTGAGATTCTCGCCTGAGCGAGAATCCCTCGCTTGAGCGAGAGCGTCAGATCTGAAATTTTAAAGAGGCGGGATTTTCTCGCCTGAGCGAGAATGGGCTCGCTTGAGCGAGAACCCGACGACTCATCTTTAAAATAGAAACCCCAAACACATTTTAGGGTTAGAACTTTGAAGAGAAGAGAGAGAGGAGAGCTTTTCAAGAGAAAAGAGCCTTAGGACTCATCTTAGAGCTTGAGAAGGGGTAAACCTCTTGTTTCTAACTCTTCTTCTTCCTCTCTAACTTGTTTTGGGTATGTTGGATATATTTTCAAAACATGAGAAACCATGGAAACTCATCCTTTAGAGTTATGGTTCGTTTTATGTTGTTTTTCTCTTGTAAACTCTTGGTTTAGAGTTGGTATTTGATGAATGGAAAGGTTTTGTGGGTTATTCATGAAAACCCCAAAAACCCCCAAAATGAGAATATGAGTAAAAAGACAAATGGATGAAATGTTAGATGTGGATGATGAGTTGTGCTTTAATGTTGATATATGAGATGAACATGTATGTTTAGATGTTTGGAAACTTGTGTTGAAGTAGTTTTGGAAATCTTGAAAATATGTGAATCCCTTGTATGTTTGATGATTAAATACGAGTTGTTTATGTCTTATTTTGAATAACTGACTGACATTGTTGTTATTGGTGGAAATGGGGAAAGATCCTAAGTTTGGAGGAAATCGCGGAGGAGACTTTTAAAGTTACTCGGAACCGATCCCCAACACTCACTAAGTAAGGGATAAGTGTCTCTATATCATACTCGCTGATGTGAATGAGGTATGTGAAAGAGGTAATGTATTTATAAGAATACTGTTGATACCCTACTCGAAGAGGTAGTGGTTTATTATTGATACCCTACCCAAAGAGGTAGTGGTTTATTATTGATACCCTACCCGAAGAGGTAGTGGTATATGGTTGATACCCTACCCGAAGTGGTAGCGGATTATTGTTGTTATCCTACCCGGAGTGGTAGTGGACTATTGTGGTTATCCTACCCGGAGTGGTAGTGGACTATTGTGGTTATCCTACCCGGAGTGGTAGTGGATTATTGTGGCTGTCCTACCTGGAGTGATAGTGGATTATTGGGAACTAGACCTGCCCGATGAGGTATGGAGAATAACTAGACCTTCCCGATGTGGTATGGAGAATAACTTGACCTGCCAGATGTGGTATGGAGAATAACTAGACCTGCCCGATGTGGTATGGAGAATAACTAGACCTGCCCGATGTGGTATGGAGAATAACTAGACCTGCCCGATGTGGTTTGGAGAATAACTAGACCTGCCCGATGTGGTATGGAGAGTAACTAAACCTGTCCGATGTGGTATGGATAATGAACTAGACCTGCCCGATGTGGTATGGATATTGAACTAGACATGCCCAATGTGGTATGGAGAATAACTAGACATGCCCGATGTGGTGTGGAGAATAACTAGACATGCCCGATGTGGTATGGAAAATAACTAGTCCTGCCCGATGTGGTATGGAGAATAACTAGACCTGCCCGATGTGGTATGGAGAATAACTAGACCTGCCCGATGTGGTATGGATAATGAACTAGACATGCCCGATGTGGTATGGATAATGAACTAGACCTGCCCGATGTGGTATGGAGGATAAACTAGACCTGCCCGACGTGGTATGGAGATGTAATTGGACCTGCCCGATGTGGTGGAAGATTATCTTGTTAAAGAACTCGGTGAATACGATTAAGGGTGAATACGACATATGAGAAACGAGGATGTTAAGAATGAAAGTCATATGCATGATATAGGATATATATTATGGGATATATATACTATAGGGTGAATATGAATGTTGAAAATGAGGATGTTAGGAATGAACGTAATATACATGTTATAGGATATATATTATGGGATATATGTTCTATAGGGTGGATATGAATAATGAGAAGAATGATGCTTCGAATGAACGTAATATGCGTGCTAAAGAAAATATATTATGGGATATATATGCTATAGGATGAATATGGATAACGTGGAAATGAACGAAAGAAGATATGAATGTTATATTTACCTAATTGTTGTTATAATTTATATTAATGCTTAATCGTATTTGAAATGTGGATTATCATGTAATGTTAGTTTTGAACTAATGACTTACTCCCTTGTTTTGTTTGTTGTTTATGATAATCCCATTGTAGGTAAGTGAAGGATTTGAGTAGGAAGCTCACTTAGGAAGCTTATGTGTTTATTATCTTGATTGTCTTTATCGCTGCTTTGACATTGTAGTTGATTTGATAACATTTTGGGATGAATGTAAATTTGATTAGGACAAGGTTGAGATGTGTAGTTATGGAGGTTATACTCTTGGAAACCCATACTGGGTGTATGTGGCAATTACTAAATGAATGAATTATGTTTTTCTGCAACATGATTGCATGATAATATAATAGGTTAAAAGATTAGTGTCAAGAAATGACTCATGAAGGTTTTTCAGTAAAATAATGAATGTATGCAAGGAAAGATTTTAAATAAACGAAAATTTTTCAAGGGTAGAATTTGGGTCCTTACAATATGGTATCAGAGCATAGTTAATTCTGTGGCCTAGAGCATGGCCTTACTTGCTTCTTTGTAACATGTTTATGATTTAACTAGTTGAGATTGTGTGAATTGAGTGTTTAAAGCATGTAGCTTTGTTATAGTGATATGTAATGTGCTATGGGACTGTGTGATAACCTGACTTGTGTGAACTAAATTGGTATACTGACTATCCATGAGCGCAGGTTAAAACAAGGCTGGAAGAGGAGCGAGTCAGAACGTTCTAGATGATTTGTTGGTTCAGATGGTGGCTACACTACAACAGATGAACGAGAACTTGCGTAGTCTGAATCAGAACCCCGCACCGAGTCCGAGTTTGCAACCTCTAGTCCAACCCGAACCGGCAGAGTACCGGGGTCTGGATGAGTTTTTCAAGGGGAACCCCAGTCAGTTCCAAGAGGGATTTGCCCTGGATGCTGCCATTGAGTGGATTCAGGGAATGGAGCGAATCTTCAGAGCCATGAACTGTTCTGAGACTCATAAATTGGCCTATGCCACTTACATGCTAGTGACGGAGGCCGAGAACTGGTGGGAGTTCACTAGACGCCAAATGGAGACGGAGGGACAATTCATTTCCTAGGGTACTTTCAAGGCGAAATTCCTTCACAAATACTTCCCTACTGATCTGAAAAGGAAGAAGGAAACGGAGTTCTTGAAGTTGGAACAAGGAAACATGTCGGTTGGGGAATATGCGGCTAAATTCGAGGAATTGGCCCGGTTTTGTCCCTACTCTGAGTTGGAAGTGGACGGACGATCCAAGTGCTCAAAATTCGAATCGGGTTTAAGACCCAAGCTAAAAAGGATGCTCAGACATCAGGAGATTGCTGACTTTGCCACTTTGGTCAACAAGTTTAGGATGTACGAGGATGATCTGAAGGTGGATGAGTTGGCGACCCCCGAAAAAATTTCTCCCTGGGACTATGGGCCTCAACGCAACCATATGCGGGAGAGAGGTAAAGAGAAAGTGGAAGATGACCGGAAACCTTATGCGGCAACTACTAGACTCTGAGACCGAAATTTCCAAAGGTCTAGACCATTTATCGTTCCTACCGAAGGGGTTTCTACTCCCACGTGCAACAAATGTGGTAGACTCCATTTTGGGAGTACATGCCCGGGGTCGGGAAACAGATGTTTTTACTGCAGGGAGTTTGGGCACATTAAAAGGTTTTGTCCCAAGCTAGATCGGAGACCTAATGTCATTCATGCCGAGAAGGCAAGGGACCATGGTCGAAAGGTTACCCCGAGTGGCGCAGGGACATCAGGTGTTGATGATCCGGCGATAGGTAAATTGCACGGTGGCAGGTATTCCTTTTAGTGTTGTTTAATCGGGAGTGACACACTCCCTATATTTACCGAATGTGTGAACCAACTGAGATTGTACACCAAGTTGTTGTTTTCGACTTAGTTGTACCCACCCCACCCAGTGTACCGGTGGTGGGTGTCGATGTTGGTGTCTCAGTGTACGGTTGGAGTAAATGGTAGAACCTTTACCATAGTGTTGATATGCGCAATGATGTCCCAGCTGGATTCAATCTTGGAAATGGACTAGCGGTCAGCAAATCGTATTATGCTTATTTGTGTGATAATTGTTGAGGTGAAGATTTAAGATCTAGTTTGCATTGATATGTATGTGTATGCTAAGGGGTAAGACTTATACCGCTAGTTGAGGAAAGAGGCTAGTTGAGTTACTTACCCCGTCAATGTGATGAATGCATTTAAATAAACGTGAAACTTTTGGTCTCGAATGATCGGTCCTTTTGCGGTAGGACATTGGCAATGCACGAAATAGTGGTAGTGTACCTCCATTGTCTGCGTTGAATGTGGTACCGGCAAACATTGTTTCTGTTTCGTGAACGTCAATAATTGTTGTGCATGATTGTAGTGTAACCATATGAGAGAAAAAGTTTTGGGTATGTTGAAAGGATTATGTAAACTGTGTTTCACAACGTGGTTGTCATGAGTTGTGAGTTCAAACTGTTTTCGAAAATCATTTTTGGGTGAAACATAGCTTGTGGCTTAACATTGACTTAGTATAATGTCGGAGAATCCCAAAATTTTAGCAACGATATCTGAATAAATATGAGGTTGTTAAAGGATGTGGTGATACGATGATGACCATGTATTTCTAGACGTAATGCAAATGGGTTAATAAAGTTATATTTGCTAGCGAAATTGGATTAACCAAACCTAATGCCGGTTGAGGGATTGAGTGTTTGTCGACTTGCATTTGTCGATTGGTAACAGAGCATCTAGTTTTGAGGGGAATTGATGGTTTTATGGGTTCAATTGAGGCTAAGGATCGGTAATTCCTTTCTATGGTTAGATTTGACGACAGAAATATCTGATGTAATTGGATAATTACTGGATAGTGTGATTGTATACAATGGAAGAGACGCTAAAAGTCTTATTGTATAGATGTTTTTTTGAATGAGTAAAATGAAATTATGCTAGTTTCTTGAGTGGGAGTGGAACTAGCTAGTGTTTAATGGATGCTAAACGAGGCTTTAGGAGTGGATGAGGGATGAGGAGTTCCACGTTCGCTGAATTTCGGGAGTGTTATCGGGATTCCTAACGTATGTGGAGATTGTCAGCTGGGTATCCTAGAGACCTATGGTTCTTGACGAATATAGGAAAAATCTTGAGTCAGAATTACGGTTTAGTTCTCATGGTATTCGAGTGGTTCGAGACTAGGATCTTAATATTTGGACATTGATGAACTGGTTTTGTGATATCACGGTTTAGTGATGTATGCCCTTAGTGGCCGTTTAAGTAATCTTAATGGATTAGTGAATCGATTATGATATAGGTAGGGTATTTCTTATGCCTAAAGTCTAGGCGATGACATGATTTCCGAGAATGGTCTAATAAAATTTTCGGGGACAAAAATTCCTATAAGAGGGGGAGGATTGTAACACCCCGAATTTATCCTCCTTGAAATTAGATAACAGTCCTGAGGAATGGGGCATACTGCCAGATTCTCGCTTGAGCGAGAGGACCTCGCCCAAGCGAGAGGATCGGGGTTTTGAAATTGGAAATTCTAGGAGTCTCTCCCAAGCGAGAAATGGGTCGCTTGAGCGAAAGGAAGCCTGTTGGGACTGTGAGATTTTCGCCTGAGCGAGAATCCCTCGCTTGAGCGAGAGCGTCAGATCTGAAATTTTAAAAAGGCGGGATTTTCTCGCCTGAGCGAGAATGGGCTCGCTTGAGCGAGAACCCGACGACTCATCTTTAAAATAGAAACCCCAAACACATTTTAGGGTTAGAACTTTGAAGAGAACAGAGAGAGGAGAGCTTTTCAAGAGCAAAGAGCCTTAGGACTCATCTTAGAGCTTGAGAAGAGGTAAACCTCTTGTTTCTAACTCTTCTTCTTCCTCTCTAACTTGTTTTGGGTATGTTGGATCTATTTTCAAAACATGAGAAACCATGGAAACTCATCCTTTAGAGTTATGGTTCGTTTTATGTTGTTTTTCTTTTGTAAACTCTTGGTTTAGAGTTGGTATTTAATGAATGGAAAGGTTTTGTGGGTTATTCATGAAAACCCCAAAAACCCCCAAAATGAGAATATGAGTAAAAAGACAAATGGATGAAATGTTAGATGTGGATGATGAGTTGTGCTTTAATGTTGATATATGAGATGAACATGTATGTTTAGATGTTTGGAAACTTGTGTTGAAGTAGTTTTGGAAATCTTGAAAATATGTGAATCCCTTGTATGTTTGATGATTAAATACGAGTTGTTTATGTGTTATTTTGAATAACTGACTGACATTGTTGTTATTGGTGGAAATGAGGAAAGATCCTAAGGTTGGAGGAATTCGCGGATGAGACTTTTAAAGTTACTCGGAACCGATCCCCAACACTCACTAAGGTAAGGGATAAGTGTCTCTAAATCATACTCGCTGATATGAATGAGGTATGTGAAAGAGGTAATGTATTTATAAGAATACTGTTGATACCCTACCCGAAGAGGTAGTGGTTTATTATTGATACCCTACCCGAAGAGGTAGTGGTTTATTATTGATACCCTACCCGAAGAGGTAGTGGTATATGGTTGATACCCTACCCGAAGTGGTAGCGGATTATTGTTGTTATCCTACCCGGAGTGGTAGTGGACTATTGTGGTTATCCTACCCGGAGTGGTAGTGGATTATTGTGGTTGTCCTACCCGGAGTGATAGTGGATTATTGGGAACTAGACCTGCCCGATGTGGTATGGAGAATAACTAGACCTGCCCGATGTGGTATGGAGAATAACTAGACCTGCCCGATGTGGTATGGAGAATAACTAGACCTGCCCGATATGGTGTGGAGAATAACTAGACCTGCCCGATGTGGTATGGAGAATAACTAGATCTGCCCGATGTGGTATGGATAATGAACTAGACCTTCCCAATGTGGTATAGATAATGAACTAGACCTGCCCGATGTGTTATGGAGAATAACTAGACCTGCCCGATGTGGTATGGAGAATAACTAGACTTGCCCGATGTGGTATGGAGAATAACTAGACTTGCCCGATGTGGTATGGAGAATAACTAGACCTGCCCGATGTGGTATGGAAAATAACTAGATATGCCCGATGTGGTATGGAGAATAACTAGACCTGCCCGATGTGGTATGGAGAATAACTAGACCTGCCCGATGTGGTATGGAGAATAACTAGACCTGCCCGATGTGATATGGATAATGAACTAGACCTGCCCGATGTGGTATGGATAATGAACTAGACCTGCCCGATGTGGTATAGAGGATAAACTAGACCTGCCCGACGTGGTATGGAGATGTAATTGGACCTGCCCAATGTGGTGGAGGATTATCTTGTGAAAGAACTCGGTGAATACGATTAAGGGTGAATACGACATATGAGAAACGAGGATGTTAAGAATGAAAGTCATATGCATGCTATAGGATATATATATTATGGGATATATATACTATAGGGTGAATATGAATGTTGAAAATGAGGATGTTAAAAATGAAGGTAATATACATATAGGATATATATTATGGGATATATGTTCTATAGGGTGGATATGAATAATGAGAAGAACGATGCTTCGAATGAACGTAATATGCATGCTAAAGAATATATATTATGGGATATATATGTTATAGGATGAATATGGATAACGTGGAAATGAACGAAAGAAGATATGAATGTTATATTTACGTAATTGTTGTTATAATTTATATTAATGTTTAATCGTATTTGAAATAAGGATTATCATGTAATGTTAGTTTTGAACTAATGACTTACTCTCTTGTTTTGTGTGTTGTTTATGATAATCCCATTGTAGGTAAATGAAGGGTTTGAGGAGGAAGCTCACTTAGGAAGCTTATGTGTTTATTATCTTGATTGTCTTTATCGCTGCTTTGACATTGTAGTTGATTTGATAACATTTTGGGATGAATGTAAATCTGATTAGGACAAGGTTGAGATATGTAGTTATGGAGGTTATACTCTTAGAAACCCATACTGGGTGTATGTGGCAATTACTAAATGAATGAATTATGTTTTTCTGCAACATGATTGCATGATAATATAATAGGTTAAAAGATTAGTGTCAAGAAATAATTCATGAAGGTTTTTCAGTAAAATAATGAATGTATGTAAGGAAAGATTTTAAATAAATGAAAATTTTTCAATGATAGAATTTGGGTCCTTACATATTTTCTCTCTTTTCTTTTCTGGTTCAATGTCTATTTTCTATATAGCCTATAAAAGTTAATAATCTGAACGTAAGTAGTTCCAAATAAAAAAAATGAACCGGACTGTGAAACTGAACCGAACCGTGTTTTGTGGTTCGGTTCGATTTCACCGGTTTCGTGACTTAAATCGAAATTGCTTACACCCCTAGAGATGGTCTTGTAATATCTTGTCATTACTGCCTACTCAAAAACTTGTTTTTCCGTGCTGCTCGGTTCTCTGGCCGAGTCATGAGATTGTTCATACCGTGTTTGTTTGGTCTTAGGTCGATGGTTATCGCATTTTCCTGGTTATGATGTATACTTTAAAACCGGGATCGAACAAGGTTTAATACTTGACTACTAATGTTCGCAAATTCACAATTTATTTTTTGAAATTTGTCCACATTTGGTAATATGACCACAATGAAGTTAATGAGATGTTGTTAAGGAATTAAGGCAACTAAAAATAGGAAGAAAAAATAGAACACAAGGAATTTAATGAATATATTTCGTCTTTCTTACTTCAGCCTCTAAACTATAGGGGGGTAAATATTGTCTTAGAAACATTACGTTAAAAATTATAACGGGTTGTGCTCAGAGTAGCTCCAAGCTTAGAGTTCATAAGCATAAATTAAACAATTGGAATTTAATTAATGACATAGTCCAAGCCAAATAGTTATTTACTTCATTCTAGTAGTCCTATGATGGGGGTGGCCTAGTACTGTTGTGAGTTGGGTTTGTATCTCAATCAATACCCACTTCTCCAAGATCAACCTTACCACCAAGGTTGTAGAATGGATGATTGATATTGCACCAGAAATGGGAGGCAAATCACTTGTCAAAGAGCTCTTGTGTTGTCCTTGTTTGCTGATCATTGGGAGAGGAGAGATAGAGTTGTATAGATTGTTGGAAAAGTTGTTCAACTCAGGTCCCAAGGCATCATGACGGGGTCCACGTCTCATTCTTGATGGTTAGACTAATTTTGATTGGACTGTGGATGCAAGACCTTCATGGGATGGAGTGATCCATCGATGCTTAGACTGCCAGACACATTTTATTAGGCCCGTGTGGTAGTGAGTAGACTCCAGATGGCTACCATGGACTATAGAATTCATTATAGGCCCATTTTGCCAACTTGAATGGATGGTGGATCATTAAAATTGTGTGAGATTTTTGTAGGAGCACAACCCAACGTTCTGTCTTCATTAAATGAGCAAGACAAATCCAATAGCTCAGAGTCAACAATGGGATCTAATGGCCCTGATGAAAGTGGGTAGATACTGGAGTTTGAAAACGCAAGGAAGTGGAATAAATGGTATCATTAATTGCATTTTCACTTCCATTCTGGTTGTGCAAATTTTCCTTTTGTTCTTATTTCCTCTGAAAAAATGTGTGTTTGTCTTCCAATTTATTTCCTGCCTCTAAGTCCTCTGACTTTTTTTATTCTTCCACCTTTGAGGTTGGCCGATGTTGCCCTACCTCGTCTTTGACCACTTGTTTGTGTGACAATAAGGTCATTGAAAGCCATTGGAATATTTATTACATGTCAATGTGGATCTCCAAGGAATCTCCTCAATAATGAGATGTGAAGCACCAGGTGAATACAAGTAGAGCTGGTAAGTAAGAGCTCATTGGCGACTGGGCCAACACTATAAATGACCCGAACTGGCGCATAAAAATGTTGACTTAGTTTTTGAGAAGTACGGTGTGCCATCAACTACAAGCGATATGGTTGAAGTCTCAATAATAACCACTCTTATGCTTAAAAGGTATTTCTTCTTCTCGAAATTCCTTGAGCCCTCATCCTCTATTGTGCATGTCTTAAATTTTGTTTTAAGGGATGATAAAAATTGTTCTCTTATTTTTCGGGTTTTAGTAATCAGTGGATTAGAGGAGGACCCCAGACTGTAGTCTCAAATAGTTGGGGGAGTTAGACCATACATTGCTTCAAAGTGTGATGTCAAGAGACCTGAATGACGACTGGTGTTGTACTAGTACTCCCCTAGTGGAAGGTCCACTTGATCAGTTTGGACCACGTGAAGCAATAGAGGCTTGTTTGTAGGCACCGATTGATCACCACCATTTCATCATCCGATTAGGGGTGGTTGGCCGAACTATAACACACAGAGGTACCCAACAACTTGAAGAGTTCCTTCCAAAAGGAACTAAGAAAACGTTTTATCTCTGTTAGAGACAATGGTCTTGGAAACCCCATGCAAAAGTTAAGACGTCAATTAAGATGACATTGATTGCCAAAGTTAAGACGTCGGTTTTAACATCAAATTGTTTAAAGAAGTCCGGGAGATGAATGGTCATTATTGTTGTCAGTGTTGTTTTTAGTTTTATCAAGGACTCTTGAGACTCTATAGACCATGTAAACTATTGAAATTGGAGTAAATCAGTTAGAGGAATGCTGAGTGAGGAATTTTGTTTGACAAGTTTGTGGTAAAAGCAGTGAGAGCTAAGAAACCCTTGAGAAATGTGAGAGAACATGGATGTGGCTAGTCAACCATAGCTTGAATTTTATCAGTATATGGTTGGACACCTATAGGTGAGATAATATGACCCAAGTAACTAACTGAAGTGACACCGAAATTACACTTGGATAGCTTTAGATAAAATTGGTTAGAAACTAATAGGTTCAATATTATTTGCAAATGAACTAGGTGATCAGGCATTGTAGAACTAATAATCTGTGTAAATTGGCTGAGGTATAATTGTCTGGAAGGTCGTAGGAGGTTGCTCATTGTTTTCTAGAAGGTGTCTAAGGCATTTGTGAGCCTAAATTGCGTAACTAGAAACTCCTAGTGTCTATCAATAGTGCAGAATGCTATATTGTGTGTATCCCCTAGTTGGACTCTAATTTGATGATAACAGGAACATAAGTCCACTTTAGAAAAGATAGTAGCCCCACCATGTTCATAATTAGCTCATCAATCGTATGAATTGGAAATCGATCCCTCGCTATAATTGAGTTCAAGGCATGGTATTCTACAGATAAACGCGAGGTGCCATTTTCTATAGAAAAGACTGCTACTAGGGGTGGTAATGTCTTCTTTAAGAATATTCTGAATCGTAGTTGTCATTCCCTCTTTTTGAGAGTGTGGGTATCTTTAAGGTTTTAACGAGATTGGGGCAATGTTTGCTAGTAGGGGGATATGGTGGTCATGTGTTTGCATTGTGTAGTTAAGATGTGTTGTATATTTGGGTTAGGGTTGGGTTGAGGTGAGTGCGTGTCTGGGTTAATGGTGAGTCGGAAGAAGGTTATAGTGTGGAGGGAGGCGATGTTGTCCATATGAAGGAGTTGGGATAATTGGTGGTAACTGGAGGGTTATAGGTTTGTAGCAGATTCTTCTTGGAGAGTAATTGTGTTGCCACCCATAGTAAATGTCATAGAAGGAAACTCAAAATTGAACATCATCAATCTGAGAGTGTGTAACCATTCAATACCCAAAACAACATCAGTTCTTTTGATTGGTAGTAAATAGAATGGAATATAAACAATTGATTTTGTAACTTGATGGGAGTGTTAGGTCACAATCTTGTGCAATAAATATGAGCTCTATTGCCAATTGTGACTGGAAATGTATGTGTCGGGGGTATGTGCAGCTGTAATTAATGGGCTAAGCATGGTTGAATAGCATTGTGGGAGCTGCTAATGTCCACCAACATTGCCACTGTGTTTTCATCAAGAATGCCCTTCGAAACCTTCATGTTTTTGGAGAGGGTTTCCCTTCGAGGGCCTATTCAGAAAGATAAAAATGGATAAGCTCTTCAGAAGTGGGATTAGTTTCTCCTTCACTAAGTGGAAATGTTGCCTCTTTAGGTTCTGGATCCAATGGAAAATCAACAACTAGGAGAATAAGAAGAAATTGTTTATGTTGCCATTTGTGCCTAACATGAAACTTCTAATCACAATTATAAAATAAATTGTGTGTTCTCCGCTCTTGTATTTGAGTGATGGTTAGGTGCCTAATTGGTATTGTGTTTTGTGTGGGAGAGTATGTGGCATTTGGAGGGGACGGGGTAGAATGAGTGGGATAGGGTGGTTGTGTATGGGATGTAGTAGGGGAAACACGATATTGTATGGAAGATGTTGTTTTTTAGTCTTTAATTTTGGCTTCTACCAAAAGGCATTATGACACGTGGCATAACAGCTAATTCTCTAGAAATTTCAATGAGGAGACTATAAATGAAACAATTAAGAATTACCTCTAGCGAGACACCCCAAATTCAGTTGCAATTTTTTTCAAATTGTTGTTGGTAATCCACAATGGACCTGATTTTCCTAAGTTTGAATAATTATGTCTAATGATTTTTGTAAAATAATGAACAAAAATTGGTCTCTAAGGACTTTGTAAAGCTCTCTCAGTCACTAATGCTAATGGACAAATTTACTTGTATGGTGCACCTTAACTGAAATATTAGAGTCTTGGTACACCATTTGGATTTATTATGGAAACGATATAGTTTTTATAAACTAGGCAATGTCATTGCCGAATTTCCTTTTTTTCTCTGAAATATTTTTAATAAACTCGTCCACTCCATTGTAGTTTTTCAAGCAAACTCTACACTCCCATTGGAGTTTTATGATATTATTATATTTTAATAAAATCTATGCTCCTGTTGGAGTTTTATGGGTTTATTATATTTTAATAAAATCTACACTTCTATTGGAGTTTTATACTAACTCGGCAATTAAAATGTAATTTCTTGTTTAATTTTTTTAAAATAGGTAAAATCGGCACTGCTAATGGAGTATTTGGTTATGTTATAATTTTTATTATTTCAACCAATAGCTTTATGTATTGATGCACACTCCAACATTTCTATCATTCCACGTAACCTATAAACATACAATTCAATAACTCTAGTCTTCTCTACACACAAGTTTCCTTCTTCTTCAAAATTTTAATTCATACACAATTCTCAATTGGAGAGCTATTGATTTCATACTCGTTTCTCATTGGCTTATTAAACTTGAACATATATTAGTATATTGATCCAGCTACTACATTTTATCAAGAGAATAATGTATCTACTTATATAAGGAGATAAATTATCTCATTTAGCCACTAAAATCGTGACATGTGTACCATTTAATCATTTTCTACAAAAATATTTCTAAAACAAAGCAATACTCATTCTTTTAGTGACTAGATGAGGTAAGTTATCTTCTGCTATGAGAAGATATTTTATTTTCTTTTAACAAATGATAAATATAATAAAGTTAGAACAATAAAATAAAATTGTTTTAGCTTCATAATAATTAGTTCTTGATATTCTTCTCCTGCTTTTGCAATCTGAAAGTGGTCCTTCAGTTCCAACTCAATCAGAAATTTTATCTGCTTCTTCCTTGTTAATGTGCTTGCAATCACTTCAATATACTTATGACATTATAGATGGCAAAAATACTCGGACTCGTGGGTACCCGTGAAAATACCTACAATGGGTACCTGCAAAAATAGCTCATGGGTGGGAACGGGAATCATCATTCTGCCCTGCGGGTACCCACACATATATTTTAATTAAATATTTTATATTTATTTATTATTAATTTAACATTATATTCGTTTATTTTATTAAAATCAGTTTTACATTCTGATTTATAATGACCATACATGTGACATCTGAAACATTCAACATTTGACTTGTTTGTTGACTTTGATCTATAGGTTGTTGAGTGGTGGCCTCCACGTCTTCTGCCTCTTCCTTGAAATTGACTCTCTTGATGATGATTTCGTTGTTGGTTCCCATGAACTTTGTTGTTTCTGACTCCTCTATGTTGACCTCTTCCTCGTCCTCTATCATATCTACTAGATGTGAAGTGATTTTCTGATAAGGTCTTTAATGCTTGTTCTTCCTTTTCATGTTGGTTAATTTTTTATTCAAGAACCAACAAATAACTTCGTAACTCATCAATTGACAATAAACCAACATCATTAGCTCCTTCTATAGCACAAGCAACAAAATTAAATTTTGGTGTCAATGATCGAAGAATCTTCTCAACAATGAGAATATCCTTTGTCTTGTCACCATAGATCTGCATCTTGCTAACGTTTGTCATCGTTCTTGAAAAATTGTCTGTAACTGATTCTCCTAACTTCATTCGAAGTATTTCGAACTTCGAACGAAGTGTTTGAAGCTGCCGCCTCTTATGTAAGAATCCAAATTCTACCATTGAATTTTTTTCCTTATTTTAATCCATTTATACATACATTAATCATTACACTTTGATTACTCATTAATAATTACTTAAAACCTTTTTAACATGACATACCACAACATTCTTCATATGACAGAAAAACATAATTCTTTTTAATGTATCCTGGTAACTACCGCATACAACTAGCTATGAGTTTCCAAAATACTCATAGCTACAAATATCCAGAGTTACAATTATCCAAAAATTATAAAGGTCATAGTTACAAATACTTAAATCCGCAAATATTCAGTCATGATACAAAAATGTGCAAATAGATAAATCCAAATTCAAAAGATCTCATGGCTCCAAATCTAGCGTCCTTAACTAATCCAATTACTTGCAATGAGATTATCAAATGGCAACACGCAAACGTACAAATGAGTAAGTCATTTAATTGAATAAATATCATTTAATATAATCCACATTTAAACATAGTTAGATAACAATTTAAGCATTTCAACATAAATCATTGCATTTCATATTATATCTTACTACATCATACGACTCTCTTACTTTCCCATTTTTCTATGTCAAACCTTGTTAATCCTCTTCTTCATTCCCATGTTACATAGCCATTTTCCACTTACACATAATTCCACAATACCACTTAGGCAAGACATTTGATTCAATACCACGTAGGCAAGACATTCAATTCAATACCATTTGGGCAAGACATTCAATTCAATACCACTTGGGCAAGACATTCAATTCAATACCACTAAGGCAAGACATTCAATTCATTACCACTAAGGCAAGACATTCAATTCATTACCACTAAGGCAAGACATTCAATTCAATACCACTAAGGCAAGACATTCAATCCATTACCACTAAGGCAAGACATTCAATTCGTTACCACTAAGGCAAGATATTCAATTTAATACCACTAAGGCAAGACATTCAATCCATTACCACTAAGGTAAGACATACAACTTTCTTTGATACATTCCACATCATTTTCCTTTTGAGTCAACCACATAGTACCGCATATCTCATAATGCATATCTCGAAATAAAATGTTTATCCTTACCTTAGTGAGTGTTGGGTTTTTGTCTTTGTTAATCTTGCAAGTTCCACCAACACCGCCTCTAACCTTAGGATCTTTCCTCATTCCCACCATATGGCAACAATGTCAGTCGTTTATTCCAAATAACACATAAATAATTTATATTGCATTTTTAACCATACAAGAGATTTAACACATTTTCAATGTTTCTACATTATTTTCATTAAAAGTTTTCAAACATCTAAAACATACATATTCACCTCATATTTCAATATTAAAGTCCATACTCATCTTCTACATTTAGCATTTTACTCATTCTCTTCTTTAACCACATTTTCATTTTAGGTTTTTGGGGGTTTTCATGAACCAACCCACAAACCCTCTCCATTCTTTGAATACCAACTCTAAACCAAGAGTTTACAAGAGAAAAACAACATAAAACGAACCATAACTCAAAAGGGTGAGTTTACATTGTATCTAACATTTTGAGAAGAGATCCAACATACCCAAAAAGGGAAGAAGAAAGTTAGAATCAAGAGTTTTACCACTTCTCAAGCTTCTAGATGATTCTCTAGACTCCTTGCTCTTGAAAATGCTCTCTTATCTCATTTCTCTTCAATTTGTAACCCTAAAATGTGTTTGGGGTTCCTTATTTAATGTAACAGTGTCGGGTTCTCGCTCAAGCGAGAAAATCCCGCCCATTTTAAAAACTCAGATCTGACCATCTCGCTCAAGCGAGGGATTCTCGCTCAAGCGAGAATCTCACAGCCTCGACAGGCCCAGAATGCCACTTCACGCACAGGCGAGAAAACTCTCGCTTAGGCGAGACAGCTCTCGCTCAAGCGGGGATCCTCTCGCTCAAGCGAGAATCCTTCAGTATAGCCCAGTATTTCACTCACCCAAGTGAGCCTCTCTCGCTCAGGCGACACTTTTCTCGCTCAAGCGAGACTTCCAGGACTGACACTATAATTTAATGACTTTAAATTCAGGGTGTCACATCTTAGCCCTTGATGTACCTTTGTACTTCTTCGTCATGGAATCCCAAATATGCTTGGATGTATCTTTGCAAAGAATGATTGCCAAGATTGAGCGATCAATAGCTTGGAATAGATAATTTTTTGCTTTAAGATCCTTTAACTTCAGTCCTTCAAGTTCTGTCTTTTATGCATCTGTCAGCATATCACCTATTGTTGGTTCTGCTACTCCAGAAACAACAAACGTCCAATATTCTTTGGACCTCAGGAAGTTCCATGAGCATGCTCCAATGGTCATAGTGACCATCAAAGCTTGGAATGGCTGGCTGCACAAAACTTTCGGAAGCCATAAATTTCACCTTTTGTTTCTCTCCTTGAAAATCAACTCAGCTCTGATACCACTGATAACAATAGAAAGAATTAGATGATATATGTTTTCTTACTTATTCATTGATAAAACAAGACAACATATAAATAGGCAATATATAATTGAAATCATCATGACAATAATCATTATGTATCGTGCAAATAAAACATATTAACTATGAAACATAATTGTAACAAAACGGAAATGCAACGGAAACAAATTTTATTGACGCTCCTAAATACTAGGACATAAAACGTTCATATTATTAATTTTCTTAACATCATAAACATAAACATAAAGTAAACAACAACAATTTAATTAATGACGTAAATCCTTAAGTCAAGTGGTTCTTTGCTTCATTTTGATAGGCTTAGGCTGGGGTAGCTTGGTACTGTTGTGAGTTGGTTCGTGTCTATATCATATGGCACATAAAAAACAATAAATATCACATTAAAAATATAAGGTGTTTTATAAGAAAATGACAAAAAATGCTTCTAGAATGATGTTTATTATTAGGACAAACGGAGTAATAGTTGTCTATATCATTGTACTCTTTGCGTGCATGAGGCAGCTGTTGATGGAAATCATTAGGAGGTTATAACTTATAAGTCATGACACCTTTTTATGGATTAATGAAATGGACATGGAAAATGTTGTTTGCAAGTTTGTTTTTAAAGGCTTAGGAATGAAATTTTTGAATGTCAATTTATAAATTTATTTAAAATTGTACTGGTTATGAAATCGGCAAGGGCAATGGTATAGTGTTCCAATAATTTAACTGGTGATTCAGTAATTATATTGCATGCCGGTTAAACTGGATATACAAGCTTATATTTATAAATATATATAAACATATAACAAAAAAAATCCAAATAGATTCTCAAATTTATAATTCATATTCATATTTTACTCAAAATTCATATAAACAAACAACTTTAAGTCTTTAATAAATTCAAAGTCTAAAGTGCAAAACATATATCAATCCAAAAATATCACTTAACAAACGCAAAATATAAATAAATGTCACAAGTTCACAACTCACTCTATAAAACAAATAAATTTGGAGTTTTTTTTTAAATGCAACAACCGGCCAGTTCAATACAAATTCGGTCAGTTCACCAATTTTGAGGAATAACAGTTGGTTTTGGCCTATTTCCATCAGTTCTCGTGCCTATCAAGTACAACCATCCCATACCAGTAAGGGGTCCAGTTCGTCAGTTTTTCGATGGAACTAGCCACTATAGTAAAGTACTGAAAAATGTGTTCTAAAATACATTTATAACACATTTTTTTCAGTAATTTCCCATCTGAAAATGAGCTTTCAAATCGGACCATCAATCATAAAGGCGGGGGAATTACACTTTAAGACGAAAGTAGCCCCAAAATTAAGGTCAAACAAGGTGCAAGGTGCTAAAGGACACGTAAATGGTTTGCACGACTAAAAAGGGGAATATATATTAGGTGAGGTAAAGCATGTTGAGTTGTCATCCACCTTTAAAGATATTTAATCACACAAAAATCAATTATCTAAGATTCTTTCAATTTTGCTCTATAAATTGGACAACATTTGTGGGTTTTTATTCAAATTGAAGAAAGCTATAACAACTCCTAAAGTAAAGAAAATTAAGTTGCATACCAAATACAGATATGGCTGCCAATAATGAACAGGAAAAACAAAACGAGTTGGGGCACAAAGATCTTGCTCATAAGAGTCTCCTTCAGAGTGATGCACTTTTTCAGGTTCATTCATTCAATAATTTTGCATTTTACATTTTTTTCTATTTTTAGTGTTTTTTTCTAATATTTGCTTATACATGTGCAGTATATACTTGAAACCAGTGTGTTTCCAAGAGAGCATGAAAGTTTAAAAGAACTACGTCAAATGACAGAAAAGCACCCTAGGTAAGATTATAAATTATTTGACAATTTTTCTTAAAACAAATAAAATAATTTCTAAAAAATTCATAAAACTAGGTAGAGAGACGAAATTCTTTATAATGAAACATAATTGGTCAATTCATGGTTATTTTGTGTTACATAATGTTTTATACGTTGTCCCGGACCATTAATAATGAACTAAAAATAATAATAATAATAATAATAATAATAATAATAATAATAATAATAATAATAATAATAATAATAATAATAAGAATAAGAATAAGAATAATAAGAATAATAAGAAGAAGAAGAGTTAATTACATTAATACTCATTGAGTTTTAATGAAATTACATAGATCATCCATCCGTCTTTTGTCCCTACAAGAAATCTCTAATTTACATACATACATTACACTTATTACCCATGCATGTGAAATAAGTGTGATTTTTACATAAAAATGATGATAAATGTAATGAAGTTAAAAAAATGATATATTTTAGAGACATGTTAAAATAGTATACAAGTCAATACATTTTTATTATTTTTTTCATTACAAAATGCATCAATAATTCTAATGAGATATTATTTAAATCACTTTTATATTATACTATAATGAACAAAAAAATAATGAAAATGTGTTGACTCGTATACTATTTTGATATGTTTCCACAATATAATATTTTGTTTAAATTAATTACATTTATCAACTTTTTTGTTTAAGGCTTTCTTTGGTAGAGTAGAGAAATGAGAGAAAGAGAATGAGAGGAGAGAAGTTAATGAGAAATAAAGTCACTCTCTCATTTGGTTGGGGGGAGTTTAAAGGGAGAGAAAGAAAAAGCAAGGGACCCACCATATATATTTCTCTTCGCAAGTGAGGAGAAAATGAGAGGAGAAGATGAACCAATATCTATTGTCTCAATCTGTGTCTCAAATCATATCTCAGAGCAATGATATTGAAGCAAAAAAAATAAAAATAATGTATATTATAATTTTTTTAATTGACATGAATGTTTTCATTAATTCGGGACATGATTTGAAACATAATTTTGGATGATAACTCATTGTTTAAGGAAGAGTGAGAAAGAAACACTCATTTCTTTCTCTTCATTTTCCATACAACCAAACAACACTAAAATACACTTTGTTTCTCATCTCTTTCTCTCTTTTCACTTTCTCTCTCACATATTTCTCTCTTCTTATTTTCTTCCTACAACCAAATAAAACCTAAAAGATCACATTTATTTCTCATGCAGTGGGTCCGTGTAATGTATGTTTATAAATTATGGGTTTTTTATAGTTGTTAAAAATAGAGAGGTGGTTTGTATAATTTCACTAAAACTCAATTAGTGTCAATGTAATTTACTCTAATAATAATGAATATTTAAAATTTGTAATCAATATAACATGTTTTCATTAGTTGAGGACAATATATGATATAAGATTTGTACAAACAATATTTGTGTGTGCACAAAGTCATCCACCATGATACAATTAGTGCAAATTTGTAGTAAATGCTTTCTGAATTAATTTACATGAATTTGTATAATATAGGAATCTCATGGCCACACCTGCTGATGAAGGACAATTTCTGAGCATGTTGCTTAAGCTCATCAATGCCAAGAACACAATTGAAATTGGTGTCTACACTGGTTACTCTCTGCTTTCCACTGCTCTAGCTATTCCCCATGATGGAAAGGTTCTTATTTTGCTGAAACTTTAAATATTGTCTATCCTCTCATATATTACTATTTCACTAATTTTCTTTCCACACTTTTTATCATTTAACATTAAACACCAGAAAAAGCATAATCACCTTTAAAGCTGTAGTTTGAGAGATGCACCTAAGGAGTGAAAAATCATATGTCCAATCCTGATACATGGATCCATTGTTATACTAAAAATAGAATTTTGCCTATTTACTTTTCACCGTTTGGGTGCATTTCACAAACTACATCTTGGAAAATGATTCTTTTTTTTTTTCAACGTGGGATGAAAAAGTGTAGAAACAAAATTTTATGCAAAATTCCACCCGCAGCTATATGAAAAGAAAACAAAAAGATATATTCATTCACAATGTAAAAGTTTTATGCATTGTCCGTCATTTATCAATCATTTTTTATCATCATTTACTCTTAAAAAAAAGTAATACAAATGAGTGGTGGATAATGTATTGTCTGTGTATAAATCTTTCCACCGACAGTGCATAGATGTTAAACTCTTTCGCATATTTCAGTCTCTCATGTTTTTCAACCTTACCAGTTTGGTGCCTCAAAAATTGAAAAACCCAACATAATCCCAAAATTTTAAAATGTGATCAAATTTGTCATTTTTTTAAACATATTTTGCAATACCTGATAGAGACTAATTTGACTATAAAAATGATTAATTTGACTTTCATTTGAAATTTTTGGAGACAATTTTAGATTACATTTTTTCAATTTTTAAGAGATCAAACTGGTAAAGACAAAAACATAAAACACTATAAAATGAATATTTACTCGTGTGACATCAATATTATAGTTTTAGCGGTCTCTACAATGACATTGGAATTACAATATAATTACAACTACATTTTCTCATAAATTTGTACAATTGTAGTAAACAGAAATACAAGTAGAATATTAATTTGGAGGAGTATGATAATTGAAGTAGTTTTAATTGAATAGATTTTGGCTATGGATGTGAGCCGGGAATATTATGAACTGGGATTGCCCATAATTCAAAAAGCTGGAGTGGAACACAAGATTGACTTCAGAGAAGGACCTGCTCTTCCTCTTCTCGATGAACTTCTTAAAGATGTGAGTGACTTTATGTATCACTATCTTATTCTAATTTATGCTTTGCTAATACAAACAACAATAAATAATTTTATGCTACTTAAATTATAAATTATATTAATTCATCCTTTAAGTTTCATATATTTCTTTTATATGCTCTTTCGGTTTAATAGTTTTAATCCTAGCTTTTAATAAATAAAACTATAGAAATATATAATTTAACTAATATATATATATATATAATTCTAGCATGTTCAAACGATATTATGTGCCTCCGTGTTTTATTTTTTTATAAAAAAGTTAAGTTATAAAATTAAATAATTATTAAAAATATTTGAGTTTGAATGTTATATATTTAACTTTTAGAATTTAAAAAAAATAATAAGATACAAACAAGTATTGATCTAGTGATATAAGACATCACTTGATCATATTTAATATCATATTAGGTCAAAGATTAAATATTCGATTTCTTTGATCGACATTTGTTGGAAGAAGCAACCATGCATTCTGAAATTGATTAGTTCCTTACTTAAAATATATTTTTTAATTATGTATCTTTAAATATTTATATTTAAATTAGTAATATAATGTAAAATAAAAAATAAATAAAAATTCCACCTTCCAAATTCACTTGTAATTTTTGAGTTCAATTTTAATGGAAAAAAATGGAAAATTTAGATATCACGGAATTTGTTATTTATATTCACTTCCTATTTTAATTTTTCAGGAAAAGAACAAAGAATCATTTGATTTTGTGTTTGTGGATGCTGACAAGAATAACTACTTAAACTACCACCAGAGGGTTATTGAACTTGTGAAGGTTGGGGGGCTGATCGGGTACGATAACACCCTATGGGGTGGATCTGTGGTTGCTCCACCAGATGCACCACTCATGGATTATATCAAGCATTATCGTGGTTATATATTAGACCTAAACAAATATCTTGCTAATGATTCCAGAATTGAGATTTGCCAGCTCCCAGTTGGTGATGGCATTACCCTTTGTCGTCGCCTCATTTGATTATTGAGAATGATATATCTTCCGATAAATTCTTCTACACTATAAAAAAGTGATGTGACATAAGCAAAACAATGCCTATTTTATAATTAATATTGGTATAAGAGAATTTGTAGGTGAATTTTGTAAGATGAATCATTTATGTTTCGATATTCTTTCTCATTTCCATTTTCATTTTCATTTCCAATTGTTTGTGTGTTTCAATAATGTGATTTGTTTTTTGAGTTTAATATTTTATGTTTTTTATTCACATGTATTTTATTTTTGTTTAAGATCATATAATATAATGTACTAATAATATAAATTTATTTATGATGTTATTAGATAGACTATTTTCTCTTTATTTTTTATAAGAAAGGGACTATGCCACACTTTTTTATTAAGGATTTCTCCAACTCTATCGACACAAATGTTAATTTCTAAAATATATTAAATTTACATTAGTAATGGTTGCATTTATAAAATTTATGTGGACTAGAATTTATTCGTTAATAAGTTAAAATCTACATTTGCACATATGTTAGAAGAAAAAAATGTTTCATTATTCTTTAACATATATTACCATTGTTCAGTTTATTGGAGACTCACTAATAAAATATAGGCACATATAATCTAGTGATTCTCATAAAAACATTATTCAATTATAAAAAAAATGTGGAATAAATGTTGAAAAGGGTGTGTTTTAATCAATGTTGTGAAACCCGAGTCGGACGTCAAGTCAGAAGAGCTTCCGTATTAGGTCTAACCGGTTTAAACAGTTAAGCCGTCCGGTCGGACCGGATGATTTTAAATATAATTAACAATTTTTATCTATAAATATATAATTATATATAAATGTAAAATTTTATATAATTAATAATTTTATATAATTATATTGAAGTAACATCTCTCTATCTTTTTTGGACAGAAATAAAACAAAACATGAGAGTAATGTTCCATTTTTTATTAATTTTAAGTGAACAGTCCGGTTTTTTCCCAGGTTATTCTGGTTTAACCGGGTTTAGCACGGTCGAAACGAAATTTCTCCGGTTCAAAGCGGTCCAACTACTCATTCGGTTAAGGCTACAAAACAGAGTCGTTTTCAAGTTCGGTCAGCAATCGAACCAATCGGACCATCCGGTCCAGTCCGGTTATCACAACACTGGTTTTAATAACAGCGCTTGTCCTTTAACAAAAGTATATCATATTAATAACATTCTTACAGTTATTAAATTCGGATCGGTCAATAACTCGGTCAATGCACTAGGTCAACGACTCAGTCATGTGAAGAAGATCTTACTCCTGACCTTGACACGATTTTGATGAAGACACCAATATCACAAAAAGAAGAAAGAACGAAGACCTACAAAGACTATCGAAGACAAAGCTTCAAGATTTAGAGTCTAAGTCTTAGGTACTTCTATCCTTACAACTCATTTATTTACTTAGTTAATAATGCTCAAAATTGTTTTCAAGAAAATCAGAAAACTCTAAGTGTGAATAAAAATAATTTTCAAAACAACATGTAACGGGTTACCATACTTGAGTAACAAGTTACATGAGTGAGAAAAGAGTTTTCAAACATCTAACAGCTATGAGTAATCCATTACTGACTTTGGAGTAACAAATTACCATTTTTAGAAAAAAAGGTAATTGATTACTCAAAGTAGTGTAATCGATTACACTAAGGCAAATTCGCAAAGTTGTCAAACAGTGTCATTGAGTAATCGATTACTCAAATCCAGTAATCGATTACACTGTGTGAATTTTCAAAAAGTTGTTAAGAGGATTGTTGGGTAATCGATTACCCACTTGCAGTAATCGATTATTCAGAGATGTTGTATCAGTTTTCAGATTTAAAGTGAAAGGGTTTCACTCCAAACTGATTGGTTTTCATTCCACACGAAACCTACTCATACCTAGGGGTATTATGGTTGATTGGAAGCCTATATAAAGGTGTAACACCTCAATTTTTGTTTTCGGATTGATTGGAAAACTTAGGGTGTTGAGGTGCATGCTTGACCATTCTCTCTTGGACGAGAGGGTCTCTCCTAAGCGAGGGACTCAACGTTTTAAGTTTGAGAAGTATAGGAACCTTGCCCAAGCGAAGAAGTGGTCGTTTGAGCGAAAGTGAAATCTGGAAAAGCTGTCAAATTCTAGCTCGAGCTAGGATTTTCGCCCAGGCTAGAGGGGGGACTTAACATACTGCCCGATTCTCGCCCGAGCGAGAAATCCGCGCTCGGGCGAGAGCTTTCCAGTGTGAAATGTGAAAAAGTCGCAAAATTCTCGCCCAAGCGAGCCGTTCTCGCCTGGGCAAGAGCGTCAGAGCTATAAAAGTGAAAAAGGGGATCTGGAAACCCTAATCTTCATTTTCTTTCTCCCCCGTTCTCTCCCAATGGTGGCTCCACCCAAATGGACCATTTTTCCCTCCACTAAGCCTCAAAACTCATCAAACCTTCCTCTTGCTTCATGGTGACACATTTGGAAAAGCTTGGAGGTGAAAAAGCAACAATGGAGGTTGGAGGAGATGAAGGGAGATGTGGCTCTTTTGCGGGAGAACCAATGGAAATATGACTCAAAATGAAATCAATATTATTGGGGGAGAACCAATGGAAATATGACTCAAAATGAAATCAATATTATTGGGGGAGAACCAATGGAAATATGATTCAAAATGAAATCAATATTATTGGAGGAGAACCAATGGAAATATGACTCAAATGAAATCAATATTATTGGGGGAGAACCAATGGAAATATGACTCAAAAGGAAATCAATATTATTCGGGGAGAACCAATGGAAATATGACTCAAAATGAAATCAATATTATTGGGGGAGAACCAATGGAAATATGACTCAAATGAAATCAATATTATTGGGGGAGTACCAATGGAAATATGACTCAAAATGAAATCAATATTTATTGGGGGAGTCCCAATGGAAATAAGATTCGGAGTAATGAATGTCGCATGAATGTCGTATGCATGCTATAGGATATATAGTATGAGATATATATTCTATAGGGTGAATATGAATGATGAGAAATGTGAATGTCGCATGAATGTCGCATGAATGTCGTATGCATGCTATAGGATATATAGTATAGGATATATATATTCTATAGGGTAAATATGAATGATGAGAAATGTGAATGTCACATGAATGTCGTATGCATGCTATAGGATATATAGTATGGGATATATATTCTATAGGGTGAATATGAGCGATAAAAAGGAAGATGTTGAGAAAGAAAGTAATATACATGCTATAGGATATATATTATGGGATATATATGTTATAGGGTGGATATGAATAACGAGAAAGATGATGTTCCGAACGAACGTAATATGCATACTATAGAATATATATTATGGGATATATATGCTATAGGATGAATATGAGTAAAGTGGAAATTAAAGGAAGATGATTTGAATGTTTACAATTCTGTATGTGTGTTTACGAATTATATTAAAGCTTAATTGTATTTGAATATGGATTATCATGTGATGTTTGTTTTGAACTAATGACTTACTCCCTTATGTTTTGTGTATTGTTTATGATAATCCCATTGTAGGTAAGAGAAGGATTATGAGAAGAACGCTCACTTAGGAAGCTTTAGTGTTTATTAACCTGTTTGTCTTATTTGTTACTTGACGTTGTAGTAATTTGACAACATTATGTGATGACTGTAAATCCGTTTAGATTAATACGGATATGTGTAGTTATGGGCTTTATAACTTTGGGAGACCCATAACTGGTTGTATGAGGTAAATGCTATTTGAATGAATTATGTTTTTCCGCAACATAAATTTGTATGATAATATAATAGGGTAAAGAGTATTTTCAAAGAGTGATACTGGAGAGTTTTCAATGAAGGTGACGACTGTATGTAAGAAATGATTAAAGTAAATGAAGAATTTTCAAGGGTAAAAAATCGGGTCGTTACACTATAGGGTTAATATGAATGATGAGAAATGTGAATGTCATATGCATGCTATAGGATATATAGTATGAAATATATACTTTATAGGGTGAATATGAGCGATAAAAAGGAAGATATTGAGAAAGAAAGTAATATATATGCTATAGGATATATATTATGGGATATTTATGTTATAGGGTGGATATGAATAACGAGACAGATGATGTTTCGAACAAACGTAATATGCATATTATAGAATATATATTATGGGATATATATACTATAGGATGAATATGAGTAAAGTGGAAATTAAAGGAAGATGATTTGAATGTTTATAATTCCGTATGTGTGTTTACAAATTATATTAAAGCTTAATCGTATTTGAATGTGAATTATCATGTGATGTTAGTTTTGAACTAATGACTTACTCCCTTTTGTTTTGTGTGTTGTTTATGATAATCCCATTGTAGGTAAATGAAGGATTTTGAGGATGAAGCTCAATTAGGAAGTTTTTGTGTTTATTTACTCGATTGTCTTTATTGCTATTTGACATTGTAGTTGATTTGATAGTATTTTGGGATAAATGTAATCTGATTAGGATAATATGGTGACATGTAGTTATGGGCGTTATAACCCTGGAAAACCCATAACTGGATGAATGTGGTAAATGCTATCTGAATGAATTATGTTTTTCCGCAACATAAATTTGTATGATAATATGATAGGGTAAAGAGCATTTTCAAATAAAGATACTTGACAGTTTTTAATGAAGGTGACGACTGTATGTAAGAAATGATTAAAATAAATGAAAAAATTTCAAGGGTAGAATTTGGGTCATCACATAAAGCAAGCTCCACGTGCTTGGTATGATCGTCTAACTAACTTTCTAACAGAAAAAGTTTTACAAAAGGCAAGGTCGATACTACACTCTTTATTAAGAAAATAAATCACCATACTTTACTTGTTCAAATCTATGTTGATGATATTATTTTCGGTTCTACTAATGATAGTTTGTGTAGTGAATTTGGCAATATGATGCAAGGAGAATTTGAGATGTCTATGATGGGAAAGTTAAACTACTTTCTTGGACTCCAAATTAAGCAACTTAGCGATGAAATCTTTGTAATTCAGTCCAAATATTGCAAAGACTTGTTGAAAAGATTTGAGATGGATGACTGCAAGCCAATCGCTACTCCTATGGGATCAAGTACCTATATCGATGTTGATGACGCTGGAAAATGTATTGAAATATCTAAGTATCGAGGTATGATCGGTTCCCTTTTATATCTTACTTCTAGTAGACCTGATATTATGTTTAGTGTATATCTATGTGCGCGATATCAATCTAAACCCAAAGAGTCACATCTAGTTGCCATTAAGAGAATCATGAAGTATCTCAAAGGCACAACCGATGTTGGACTATGGTATCCCAAGGGAAGTGTATGTGAATTGGTTGGCTTCTCGGATTCAGACTTTGCGGGATGCAAGTCTGAGAGAAAAAGTACAAGTGGTACTTGCCACATTTTAGGGAATGCTTTAGTTTCTTGGTCTTGCAAGAAACAAGCTTGTGTTGCCTTAAGCACCGCTGAAGCGGAATATATTGCTACCGGTAGTTGTTGTGCACAAGTGTTGTGGCTCAAACAACAATTACGGGATTATGGCTTAAACTTAGGTTGCACACCCTTGAAGTGTGACAATACTAGTGCTATTAATCTCACCAAAAATATGATTATGCACTCAAGAACCAAACACATTGATATAAGGCATCATGTCCTTAGGGACCATGTTCATAAGAAGGATGTGTTGGTAGAGTTCATTGATACTCATAACCAACTAGCGGACATATTCATTAAACCGTTAGCAAAAGAACCTTTCTATAAAATTAAACGAGAATTAGGTATTCTCGATGAAGCTTACTTGTCCTAATATGTTTAAATGTTTATGTGTATGCTTCATTATTTATATCCAATGCCTACTTGATTTTAAATTGTATGTATTATGCCTTAATTTTCAAGTTTTTAGAGTCAAAAATCACTTTTACCATCAGTGGGGAGAAAAATGGTTACAGTAATCGATTACTGGAAACCAAGTAATCGATTACTCTGTGCTATTGTTTTAAAATTGTAAAAAATTTGAAAGTGAGTAATCGATTACTCACTTGCTGTAATCGATTACTCTGTGCATTTTATATATGAACTGCTACACTTTTTCAGAAAATCCTCCATTTTCTCTCTCCTGTAACACGAAGGTTTCCCTCTCTAAAAACTTCAATTTAGCTCCGTTTTGATTGATTTTTGTTGCAAATCACATCCCATTTTTTATTCTAAACACTTCTACACCTTCTATTTCGTGATTTGTGGCCTCAATAAAAAAAACCCCAAATCTCCAAAACCAAAACCCTAAACCTTCAAAAACCAACAATGGCTTCTTCTTCAAAGAGACCACGCACCTCAAAGTCTAAGCAAGGAGAATCAACTTCCAAGTCCAACCCGTTGAACTTGACGAGGCTTCTTGCAAATGACGCTCAAAGGAAGGTCTTCGAAGAAAACTTCTATGGACGCGCCATTTTCACTCCAAAATACGGTAAAATAGGGCACTCCAAAATACGGTAAAATAGGGCACTTTGGCCATTTTCACTCCACTTTTCAACTTTTGTTGCGAAGTGAACGATATATATCCTGAGCTTGTTCGCGTATTTTATTGCAATATGAAATTTAGGAAAAATCTCATGACTTCCCATGTTAAGGGAAAGGACATTGTTTTGGATATCAAAACATTTAGTTCTATTTGCTGTGATATACCAATGATAGGCGACATCACTGGTTTCGGCCTGGTATGTGATTGGTATCAAAACCTTTCTATTTGTAGAATTTCTAATGAGAAAATAGAAAGGCGAAAACAACAAAGCCTTGGTGAGACTGTTAAGAACAGGGATATCCTCACCGCTGAATATCTCACGCTGGAAGATTGTTTGGTACATTATTTTCTTACCTATGTCATTTTGCCGAAATTTTCAAACCATTCGCAAATAAGTGACATAGAGCTCCAATTGATGTATGCTATCAAGTTTAACATCAAGATTAATTGGGCTAAGATGATAATGCAACAAATGTGGCATGTTCGTGGCTCCCAAAGTCTATTTCCCTACGCCATCTTCATTACCAAAATCCTTGAGCATTTCGGCGTATCCTTAGATGGTGAGACCAAAGTGGCCCTCAATCTTGCGAAATCAAGGTTGATGTTGAGGTTGTCCACAAGAAGGGATTCGTTATAGATCCTGTCACTTGTCGAATCTATAAACATCGTACCGACCGCCAACTTGCTCCTACTGACGAACCATAACCTACTGCTGAACCAACCAACCTGAGTCTCATGCTCCATCTTCTTCATCTGCTGCAATGCCCACTAATCAGATGATTATGGATGAATTGGTTTCTCTTTGAGGCTACATCACCACAAGGATGAATGCTTTCGATACACAGAGCCAACAAATCCATTATGAACTTCATCGTCTTTCATCGAGGCTGAGCAACATGGATGTTGATGAAGATAGTTCTGAGCCCGAGTCTTAGAAATTCTGTCTAGGTTTCTGATTATGTAATGACTATGGTTGTGCTAGTTCCATTTGCATTTGAACATTGTTTGGATTTTTATTTTATTTTCTGCTGTTTTTGGATTTCGTGTATGAACATCTTTATTTTCGTTGTTATGCAATGCCTTTCAGTTTATGTTTTCATACATGGTGATACATGGTGATATTATATTATGGACCATTTGAATAAGCTAATCAAGAAAGATTTGGTTGTTGGTTTACCCAAGATGAAGTTTGTTAAAGACAAACTATGTGGTGCATGTCAAATGGGTAAACAAACAAAAACCTCTTTCAAGCCAAAGCATATGGTTTCTTCGGATAGACCATTGTAGTTACTACACATGGACTTATTTGGCCCCTCAAGGACAAAAAGTCTTGGTGGTAACTACTATGCTCTTGTTATAGTAGACAATTTTTCACGCTACACTTGGACTCTATTCTTAGTACATAAGAATCAGGCATTCAAAGCCTTTAGCACTTATCCTAAAAGAGTCCAAAATGAAAAGTCACTTAAAATCGCTGCTATAAGAAGTGATCATGGGGGAAAGTTTCAAAATGCTTCTTTTGAGGAATTTTGTGATGATCTTAGGATTAATCACAACTTTTCTGCTCCTAGAACATCACAACAAAATGGTGTTGTAGAGAGAAAGAATCGGTCTTTGAAAGAACTCGCTAGAACAACGTTGAATGAAACTAACCTCCCAAATTATTTTTGGGCTGATGCGGTAAGCATCGCTTGTTATGTTTCAAATAGAGTTCTAATAAGACCCATTCTAAAAAAAACCCTATGAACTCTTCAAAGGAAGAAAACCAAACATTTCACACTTGCATGTATTTGGTTGTAAATGTTTCATCTTGAATAATGGCAAAGAAAACTTAGGCAAGTTTGATGCAAAGGCAGATGAAGGAATCTTCCTAGGCTATTCTCTCACGAGTAAAGCTTATAGAGTCTTTAACAAAAGAACTCTAGCCATGGAAGAATTTGTCCATGTCTCCATTGATGAAACCAATCCTTTAATCAAGGAAAGGTTGACCATTGATGAAGAAGATTTGCCTAATCCTACTTTTAATGAAAATACTATTATTGAAACTACACCTAATATAGAGCATGTTGAAGTGGATGATAATCCTTCAATTCAAGAAGAGCATATTCACTCTGATTTACCTAAAGAGTGGAGAACTCATCGAGATCATCCTCTAGACAACATTATTAGCGATATTAACAAAGGTGTTACCACCCGCTTAATGCTAGAAAATGCATGTCTAAACATGGCCTTCGTCTCTCAAATAGAACCATCTAAGATTAATGAAGCAATCGAGGATGAACACTGGATTCTTGCCATGCAAGAAGAACTTAACCAGTTTGAGAGAAATGAAGTTTGGAAACTTGTTCCTAGACCTAAGAATAGGCATGTAATAGGAACTCGCTGGGTGTTCCTTAATAAATCAGATGAAAATGGTATAATCATTAGAAACAAGGCTAGACTAGTAGCCCAAGGATACAACCAAGAGGAATGTATAGACTTTGATGAAACCTTCGCTCCAGTTGCTAGACTTGAAGCGATTAGACTGCTACTTGCATATGCATGCTCCTTAAATTTACAGCTTTACAAAATGGACGTAAAGAGTGCATTCCTTAATGGGTATATACAAGAGGAAGTATTTGTAGAACAACCTCCTGGTTTTGAGGACTACAAACATCCATCTCACTTATACAAGTTAAAGAAAGCCTTCTATGGCTTAAAGCAAGCTCCACGTGCCTAGTATGACCGTCTAACTAACTTTCTAACAGAAAAAGTTTTACAAAAGGCAAGGTCGATACTACACTCTTTATTAAGAAAATAAATCACCATACTTTACTTGTTCAAATCTATGTTGATGATATTATTTTCGGTTCTACTAATGATAGTTTGTGTAGTGAATTTGGCAATATGATGCAAGGAGAATTTGAGATGTCTATGATGAGAAATTTAAACTACTTTCTTGGACTCCAAATTAAGCAACTTAGCGATGGAATCTTTGTAATTCAGTCCAAATATTGCAAAGACTTGTTGAAAATATTTGAGATGGATGACTGCAAGCCGATCGCTACTCCTATGGGATCAAGTACCTATATCGATGTTGATGACGCTGGAAAATGTATTGAAATATCTAAGTATCGAGGTATGATTGGTTCCATTTTATATTTTACTTCTAGTAGACCTGATATTATGTTTAGTGTATGTCTATGTGCGCGATATCAATCTAAACCCAAAGAGTCACATCTAGTTGCCATTAAGAGAATCATGAAGTTTCTCAAAGGTACAACCGATGTTGGACTATGGTATCTCAAGTGAAGCGTAAGCGAATTGGTTAGCTTCTCGGATTCAGACTTTGCGGGATGCAAGTCTGAGAGAAAAAGTACAAGTGGTACTTGCCACATACTAGGGAATGCTTTAGTTTCTTGGTCTTGCAAGAAACAAGCTTGTGTTGCCTTAAGCACCGCTGAAGCGGAATATATTGCTACGGGTAGTTGTTGTGCACAAGTGTTGTGGCTCAAACAACAATTACGGGATTATGACTTAAACTTAGGCTGCACACCCTTGAAGTGTGACAATACTAGTGCTATTAATCTCACCAAAAATCCGATTATGCACTCAAGAACCAAACACATTGATATAAGGCATCATTTCCTTAGGGACCATGTTCAAAAGAAGGATGTGTTAGTAGAGTTCATTGATACTCATAACCAACTAGCGGACATATTCATTAAACCGTTAGCAAAAGAACCTTTCTATAAAATTAGACGAGAATTAGGTATTCTCGATGAAGCTTACTTGTCCTAATATGATTAAATGTTTATGTGTATGCTTCATTATTTATATCCAATGCCTACTTGATCTTAAATTGTATGTATTATGCCTTAATTTTCAAGTTTTTAGAGTCAAAAATCACTTTTAGCATCAATGGGGAGAAAAATGGTTACAATAATCGATTACTGGAAACCAAGTAATCGATTACTCAGTGCTATTGTTTTAAAATTTTAAAAAATTTGAAATTGAGTAATCGATTACTCACTTGTGGTAATCGATTACTCCGTGCAGTTTATATATGAACTGCTGCACTTTTTCATAAAATCCTTCATTTTCTCTCTCCTGTAACACGAAGGTTTCCCTTTCTAAAAACTTCAATTTAGCTCCGTTTTGATTGATTTTTGTTGCAAATCACATCCCATTTTTTATTCTAAACACTTCTATACCTTCTATTTCGTGATTTGTGGCCTCAATAAAAAAACCCCAAATCTCCAAAACCAAAACCCTAAACCTTCAAAAACCAACAATGACTTCTTCTTCAAAGAGACCACGCACCTCAAAGTCTAAGCAAGGAGAATCAACTTCCAAGCCCAACCCGTTGAACTTGACGAGGCTTCTTGCAAATGACGCTCAAAGGAAGGTCTTCGAAGAAAACTTCTATGGACGCGCCATTTTCACTCCAAAATACGGTAAAATAGGGAACTTTGAGTTTGAAGATTTCTTATTTCCTTATCTTTTGCAGCAACAAAAACTTTTCAACTTTTTGTTGCAGAGCGAACGATATCTATCCTGAGCTTGATCGCGTATTTTATTGCAATATGAAATTTAGGAAAAATCTCATGACTTCCCATGTTAAGGGAAAGGACATTGTTTTGGATATCAAAACATTTAGTTCTATTTGCTGTGATATACCGATGATAGGCGACATCACTGGTTTCGGCCTGGTATGTGATTGGTATCAAAACCTTTCTATTTGTAGAATTTCTGAAGAGGAAATAGAAAGGCGAAAGCAACAAAGCCTTGGTGAGACTGTTAAGAACAGGGATATCCTCTCTACTGAATATCTCATGCTGGAAGATTGTTTGGTACATTATTTTCTTACCTATGTCATTTTGCCGAAATTTTCAAATCATTCGCAAATAAGTGAAATAGAGCTCCAATTGATGTATGTTATCAAGTTTAACATCAAGATTAATTGGGCTAAGATGATAATGCAACAAATGTGACATGTTCGCGGCTCCCTAAGTCCATTTCCCTACGCCATCTTCATTACCAAAATCCTTGAGCATTTCGGCGTATCCTTAGATGGTGAGACCAAAGTGGCCCTCAATCTTCGCGAAAGCAAGGTTGATGTTGAGGTTGTCCACAAGATGGGATTCATTATAGATCTTGTCACTCGTCGAACCTATAAACATCGTACCGACCGCCAACTTGCTCCTACTGACGAACCAGAACCTACTGCTGAACCATCCAACCTGAGTCTCATGCTCCATCTTCTTCATCTACTGCAATGCCCACTAATCAGATGATTATGGATGAATTGGTTTCTCTTTGAGGTTATATCACCACAAGGATGAATGCTTTCGATACACAGAGCCAACAAATCCATTATGAACTTCATCGTCTTTCATCGAGGCTGAGCAACATGGATGTGGATGAAGATAGTTCTGAGCCCGAGTCTTAGAAATTATGTCTAGGTTTCTGATTATGTAATGACTATGGTTGTGCTAGTTCCATTTGCATTTGAACATTGTTTGGATCTTTATTTTATTTTCTGCTGTTTTTGGATTTCGTGTATGAACATCTTTATTTTCGTTGTTATGCAATGTCTTTCAGTTTATGTTTTCATACATGGTGTTATTATATTATTATACTTTTTATTACTTGAACTTTCATATTCTATGAAATATTGTATGTTATGCTCTACAAATGTCTATTGTGCTAGACTCTTGGCTTTTCTTCTTTTTGATGAAGTCAAAAGGGGGAGAAAAATTGGGAGTAGTATATTTTCTGTAATATTCTTTCAGGCACATAACTCCAAAAGAAAGGGGGAGCATACATGCATACATATAGGGGGAGCATACTCAAGACAAGCCAAGATACATCATCAAGTATGCTGCTCTCAGAAAACTACACTTTCAAAAGGACATTGGTTTGTCATAATCAAATAGGGGGAGATTGTGAAGAAGATCTTGCTCCTGACATTGGCACGGTTTTGATGAAGACACCAATATCACAAAAAGAAGAAAGGACCAAAGACTATCGAAGACAAAGCTTCAAGATTTAGAGTCTAAGTCTTAGGTACTTCTATCCTTACAACTCATCTGTTTACTTAGTTAATAATGCTCAAAATTGTTTTCAAGAAAATCAGAAAAATCTAAGTGTGAATAAAAATAATTTTCAAAAACAACATGTAACGGGTTACCATACTTGAGTAACAAGTTACATGAGTGAGAAAAGAGTTTTCAAACCTCTAACAGCTATAAGTAATCCATTACTGACTTTGGAGTAATAGATTATCATTTTTAGAAAACAGGGTAATCGATTACTCAAAGTAGTGTAATCGATTACACTAAGGCAAATTCACAAAGCTGTCAAACAGTGTCATTGAGTAATCGATTACTCAAATCCAGTAATTGATTATACTGTGTGAATTTTCAAAAAGTTGTTAACAGGATTTTTGGGTAATCGATTACCCACTTGCAGTAATCGATTACTTAGAGCTGTTGTATCAGTTTTCAGATTTCAAGTGAAAGGGTTTCACTCCAAACTGATTGGTTTTCATTCCAAGCGAAACCTACTCATACCTAGGGGTATTATGGTTGTTGGAAGCCTATATAAAGGCATTGAAACACTCTCACAACATACAACAACATATACAACTCAGATTACAAACTCTTATTTGAAACTCTCAAAAAGCTCTCACACTTTCTGATTTTTCTTACACTTAAAGCAACCTACTCTCAAACTTTCAAAGTTATTTTGAAGTTGCTTCTAAGTGTATTTCATACTTTCAAAAAGAGCATTATTATCTCAAGTATAAAGAGTTGTTGTTGGATTGCAAGTTCAAGAAATTGTCATATACACTTGTAATGCAATCCAAGCCAAATTGTACATTCTCCACTTTTGCAAAGTTTACTTTCTTTCACAAGGGTGTGAAGAGAAAGGTAGTGTTTACCAATAGTGTAACTTGGTATAGTGTTTACCAAGGGTGTGACTTGGAATAGAGCTTTCCAAGGGATTAGATATAAGTGAGTGTGTAAGGTACAAGGAGATCTCAGGGTGAGATAATTGTAATTGCAACTCATTATATTTAATAAAGGAATCTTTTCCGCGTCAAGAGTACTGGATGTAGCCTTCGGTGGACAAGAAGGTGAACCAATATAAAGCACTCGTGTACCCTCTTTCCCTTTCTCATTGTTAATTTTCTATCTTTCCTAGTCAATATTTTTCTACATAATATTTCTGCTGCACATTAACTTTGATATTTCATAAAAATTGGCCATACTTATTGCAACAACTAATCACCCCCCCCCCCCCTCTTAGTTGCAATCTCATTCTTACAGTTTAGAAAACTAGGTCAATAACTCAGTCAGAACACTAGATTAAAAAATCAATGGTTAGATCAGTAGGTCAATGGTTATACCAGTTGACTCCATTTACACTTAAAATTATAGAAAAATCATAATATTAGCTAGCATTATATTATATAATAAATCTATACTTCAATTTTAAAAATATTATCATGCCTAATTAAATATTCAACAAATAAGATTTATCTACTATAAAATATCACAAATAAGTCAAAAACATCGTCAACAACATATGTGATATGCAATGGTTTATGAGTTACACTCCAACGGCAAAATTGCTAGAGGGGTTAATTCTTCCTTTATCTGCTTGATTCCGAAGAAGGATAATCCTCAACACATGGGTGATTATAGGCCTATTTCCTTGATTGGCTGCATTTATAAGATTCTCGCGAAGCTTTTGGCAAATAGGCTGTGAAACGTCCTCGATAAGGTCATCACCAATACTCAATCTGCTTTCCTCAAAGGAAGACACATCCTGGATGGTGTGGTTGTGCTCAACGAAGTCATCCATGACGCTAAGATTTCGGGCAAAAACTGTGGAATCTTTAAAATTGACGTTGAAAAAGCGTTTGATTCTGTTTCTTGGAACTTCATTAATCATATGATGAATCAGTTAGGGTTTTGCTCTACCTGGCGGGGTTGGATCGTGGAATGTTTGTCATCAACTACAACCTCGATTCTCATTAATGGCAGTGCTACTGATGAAATTCACCTTCAGCGTGGTCTTCGACAAGGAGATCCTCTATCTCATTTTCTATTTCTAATTGTGACTGAAGGTCTTTTTGGTCTTATGCGCCAAGCTTGCTCTTTGGGTTTCCTCACTCCTTATAAAGTGGGTTATGAAAATATTCTGGTTTCCCTACTTCAATTTGTTGATGATGTCATTCTTATTGGTGATAGCTCTGAGCAAAACTCGTGGGTTATGAAAGGTGTCTTGCAACTTTTAAAACATCATATTTAAAGCACATACTTTAACTTTCAGAATTAAGTGTTCTTAATCTTGTCAAATTTGTAGTATTTTTAACATTAACATAGATTCTATGCCCTAATTTTTTTTGTCTCTATTTTTCTACTCAATCAGATTTATAAAATAATATAAAAGTGTTACCTTTTGTTTGTAGGAATTTTCTGTTTAGTTAAATGATAATTTTTATTTGAATGAAACATGAAACATATACATTTGATCTTTGTTCTTTTAACACACTCACAAAGATTTAACTCAAAAAATTGAGCACCTAATCAGAGTTTTGTGAGTAGCTCCAGAATGATGCACACCTCAAAACAAATAAAGATCCTCTTCAATGAAGAAGTACATACTTAAATTTCCTTATATTTTTAATGACAAAAATGTTATTTTATTATTTTTAAAATGATATATATGTCATTATACATTAGATTTTCTTTGGTTTTTGAAGAATTTATCTCTCCATTAATGAAGAGAGTCCATATTCCCCAAAAACAGATACAATGCACCCAAATGCAATGAGGGAAATTAATGAAAGTGTATGCAACTAAAGTTGCGATACGTAGAATTTGAGTTCTACTACCATGAATGCAAACATACCTGAACTGCTTATAGTCCAAATACATAGTCAGGTTTCATGCAACAAAGAACATCATTTTTAGATCACGTATATTTTGTTCAGGACAACCATTTTCAATAGATGATGACTATTGCAATTCGAAAATTAAATGATTTCCTCAAAGTTTCTATTGGGTGTAAAACTTACTCAATTAAGATTCCTAGCACTTGTAGGGAATAGAATACGAACGAAAATAAGATATCTACTATCTATATAAGAATACAAAGGAATGTCAATTTTATAAAATTAAACTTCTCATATGGTTGACACTTAGATGTTTAGGAGATGTTATTGTAATATCAAAAAAATATTTAAATTATAAAACAAACGAAATTACTAAAAGACATTTAACCTTATATGTTTTATATGCAAGAATGTTGGGCATTTTCGTCATTCTATATGAACATTTATTACTCATACCGTTATACCTGCCACATAATCATTACATTACATGTTATTACTAAAATAGACCTCCTTTTTTCAGGTTGTACGTTAGCTTTTCGTAGGGTAATTTTGTCACGTTCTAATATAATACCAATATTTTAAATGCATTTATCAAATTACTAAACTGTACATTTTGTTTACTCTGAACCGTTTTCTTGCACCATAATCGTTACCACATGTTATTACTAATATGACCTTTGATTTATTCAATTTTACGTTAATTCTATTTGGACTTTTCTGTCAATTTATAATTGCAGTCTTTTCGTTTTAAAATATTTATTATTTTATTACTCATACCTGCACCATAATCATTACTAAATGTTTTTACTAAAATGACCTTTGCTTTATTATTTTATTACTCATACCTGCACCATAGGTCTTTTCTGCCATTTAATAATTGGAGTCTTTTCGTTTTTAAGTAGATTTTAAAATAAATTATCAAATTACAACATTGGACATATCACTTACACATGAAGACGTTTCATTTGCAGGGTAAAAGTGGAAAATCTGCTCAAAATAAAAAATTTAAATACTAAAAACTATCCCCTTTATTCTCTCACCCTTTTCTCTACTTCCTCCATTTCCTTCGCAGTTTCATTCTCTCATCATTCTCTCCCCCACGGAGAATGATCCCTTCTCCATTTCTCTCCATTAATGGAGATGGAGAGGCAAGTGATCACTTTTGTACTTACATTTAAGGTTAAAAATATTATTACATTTTATCTTAAGAATAAAAGTGTCAAATTAAATCTGATTTTTGTATTGATTTGGGTGTATGATCCTAACTCCTCTCCACATCGGTTCACCCCAACAAATACCATTCGTTCATTTCCCATTTTCACTTTTACTTAAGGTAGCACTATCCATTCACCCCAGAAAACTCTTATTCCCCACATTTGTTGTGTTTTCATTTTTCCCAAAAGTCAACTCTCTTATAATATCGTTTCAGATTCGTTTCGTGGTTGAAAATGACTTTCACGGTTTCTTTGTCATCTGAAATGAGCCCTTTCCTCACTTTTCTTTCACCTTTTTATGTGTGTTATAAATACAACTTTTCTATTTTTCCTGGAAAAAGTAGAAGAGTTAACATTTTTAAACATTGTTGAAAATACGATTTACCCTTTTCAGATAATTTTTATTTCTTAAAGTAGGAACATTTTTTCATCATCTTCTATTGTTGTTAAAAATAAATTCATACACTTCTATTTGGAAGAAGGTTTGCATTTATATACATTACCCATTCTATTATTCACACTTTATTGTTTATTTTTCTTTCTGAAAAGAGGAACCCTTCTTCTTCCTCTTCATTTGCATAATACATTTTCTGTATATGTTAAAAATACAATCATAGTAGTTTTTAGCATTCCATGACTATTGTTAGTACAGTATGATTGCTTATTTACATTTTACCCAACTATATTGTTTATTCTTTGCTCTTTTAAATGTCAAACTCAATTATTGACCACTTACAATGTCACTTATTTGTAGTTTTGTTGACATTTTTGAATTTACCAAAAAGCTTTTTAGGTTACCAATTTTTATTTTGGTATATCGCATCTTTAGTTCACTCTTTGTATGTCCACTACTGTTTATACTTTAAACACAATACTATTTTTTGTTTGGGTATATCCTTAACTGTTTATATTTTTTTATAACTTTGTTTGTTATTAGTTGTTTTAATTTGTGTACATCCACTACAATGTCACTTATTTGTTTATTATAGTTGTTAAAAATACAACCATAGTAGTTGTTAGCATGCATTGTTTATTGTTATTTTACAAATCTGTCTCTTTCATACGTCTTAATTATTTTCCACTTCCTAAATTAAAGTTTTAAGTTATTTCCAAGTATAGCTATAAGAATTCATAACAATTCATGCTAATGTCTATTGTTGAGTTTCATGCAGAAATTCGTGGATTTATATTTTGTGGTATTTACTTCTTAACCCTACACAAAATATATTGCCCTCATATATATATGTTGAATTCATTACCTATCTTTCATTAACTTACCGATTCTATATGTTTGGCTTAACTTTCCTACTATATTTCGATTACTTTATTATTGTATGATGTGACATATTTTACTATTACTTATTAAATGGCAGTATACAAATTGATTTTAGCAACATGATCATTTCATATGCTTGACACTTAGATGTTTAGGAGATATAATTGTTATATCAAAATAATATGTAAATTAAAAAGGAAATTGTTAATAGACATTTAACCTTATGTCTTTTTATATACAAGAATGTTGGACATTTTCATCATTTTATATGAACATTTATCATTTTATTACTTATACCTACGACATAATCATTACATTACATGTTATTACTAAAATAGGTCTCCTTTTATCAGGTTGTACGTTAGATTTTCGTACGGTAATTCTGTCATTTCATAATTGTCACGTTTTAATATAATACCAATATTTTAAATGCAGTTATAAATTACTAAACTGGACATTTTGTTTATTCTATGTACCATTTTCTAGGCAGAGTATAATTGGTATTTACCCAATAATATTCTTTTCGTTTTTGGAATAGATTTTAAAATTTAATTAGCAATTTATAAAATTGGACATACCACTTACACATTAAGGCATTTCATTAAAACCCTATTATTCACATACACATTAAGGCCCAAGCCTAAAAAGACCAACAATTCCATCAAGTATGCTATATAACTAGATGAACCACCCGAAGGCCACTTCTCCTTAAGGGCTTAATGATTTCTACTTCATTTTGCATAACTTTAAGGAAAAGTGGCCTCCATCGGGTGGTTCATCTAGTTGTATAACATGCTTGATGGAAATGTTGGCCTTCTTAGGCTTGGGCCTAGGTGGGTTGCTATCAGTTAAAGTATATTTCTAAGGTATATATGAGTTAAGAGGTGTTTTTTTTTCTTTTATACATATACAATCCTTTAGGTCACTGTGATGTCTGGAATTATTGATTAAAGTTAATATATATATATAATGATTATAGTGCTTAAAATTATATACACATTTCCTACTACGTTAGAGTGTGAAAGTATATATATATATAGGTATATAGGGTTTTGCTAACCTAGGGAAAGAGGTTTTTTAGTTGATGAAAGTTAGCATTGTGCACCAAAAGTTTTGCACAAAATTAACCCTCCTATTTTAATTATAATAAAGTTAGCAATAAAGATAATTTTATAATATCCATTTCAAAAAATACACTCATCATCCCTAACCTTCCTCTTCTCCCATTAACTAACTCATCCCAAAACACCAAAACCATTCACCACCACTAAACCTCCCCACACCACCACTAAACCTCCCCACACCACTGCACCATCATCGCAACACACCACTGCAACACACGGTCGCACCGCCGCAACTCACTGTCGCAACACATTGCTGCAACACACAGCCGCATCGCCGCAACTCACCGCCGCAATGCATCGCTGCAACACACTGTCGCATCGACGCAACACACCGCCACATCATCCCTGTAACACCCTGAATTTTAATCTTTAAAATTATAGTATCAGTCCTGGAAGTCTCGCTTAAGTAAGAGATTCTCGCTTGAGCGAGAAAGGATCACCTGTGGGAGGGTGAAATCCTGGGCTATACTGGAAGATTCTCGCCTGAGCGAGAGTTGCCTCGCCTGGGCGAGAAATGGCAAACTGGGGCTGTTGACACTATGAGATTCTTGCCTGAGCGAGAATCCCTCGCTTGAGCGAGAGGAAGCCTGTTGGGACTGTAAGATTCTCGGTTAAGCGAGAACCCCTCGCTTGAGCGAGAGTGTCAGATCTGAAATTTTGAAAAGGCGGGATTTTCTTGCCTGAGCGAGAAAGGGCTCGCTTGAGCGAGAATCTGACGACTGCTCTTTAAAATAGAAATCCCAAACACATTTTAGGGTTAGAACTTTGAAAAGAAGAGAGAGAATGATGCTTTTCAAGAGCAAGGAGCCTTAGGACTCATCTTAGAGCTTGAGAAGAGGTAAACCTCTTGCTTCTAACTCTTCTTATTCCTCTCTAACTTGTTTTGGGTATGTTGGATCTATTTTCAAAACATGAGAAACCATGGAAACTCACCCTTTGGAGTTATGGTTCGTTTTATGTTGTTTTTCTCTTGTAAACTCTTGGTTTAGAGTTGATATTTGATTAATGGAAAGGTTTTGTGGGTTATACATGAATACCCCCAAAATGAAAATAAGGGTATAAAGAGAAAGAGATGAAATGTTAGATGTGGATGATAAGTTTGTGCTAGGATGTTGATGTATGAGATAAACATGTATGTTTTAATATTTAGAAACTTGTATTAAAGTAGTTTTGGAAATATTGAAAATATGTGAATCCCTTGTGTGTTGAATAATGAAATATGAGTTATTTATGTGTTATTTTGAATAAATAACTGACATTGTTGTTATTAGTGGAAATGAGGAAAGATCCTAAGGTTGGAGGAAATCGCGGAGGAGACTGTTAAAAGTTACTCGGAACCGATCCCCAACATTCACCAAGATAATGGATAAGTGTCTCTAAATCATACTTGTTGATATGATTGAGGTATGTGAAAGAGGTAATGGTTTAAAATGATACTTCTGTAATTTATGCATTATGTTGGAAAATGCGTGACTTTTCTGTTATGGAAAATGAAATGAATATTATTGGGGGAGTACCAATGGAAATATGACTCAAATGAAATGAATATTATTGCGGGAGTACCAATGGAAATATGACTCAAACGAAATGAATATTATTGGGGGAGTACCAATGGAAATATGATTCAAATGAAATGAATATTATTGGGGGAGTACCAATGGAAAAATGACTCAAACGAAATGAATATTATTGGGGGAGTACCAACGGAAATATGAGTCAAATGAAATGAATATTATTGGGGGAGTACAAATGGAAATATGACTCAAACGAAATGAATATTATTGGGGGAGTACCAATGGAAATATGACTCAAAGAAATGAATATTATTGGGGGAGTACCAATGGAAATATGAGTTAAATGAAATGAATATTATTGGGGGAGTACCAATGGAAATATGACTCAAACGAAATAAATATTATTGGGGGAGTACCAATGGAAATATGACTCAAATGAAATCAATATTATTGGAGGAGTACCAATGGAAATATGACTCAAAATGAAATCAATATTATTGGGGGAGTACCAATGGAAATAAGACTCGGAGTAATGAATGTTGAATGTCATATGCATGCTATAGGATATATAGTATGAGATATATATTCTATAGGGTGAATATGAATGATGAGAAGTGTGGATGTCACAATGAATGTCATATGCATGCTATAGGATATATAGTATGAGATATATATTCTATAGGGTGAATATGAATGATGAGAAGTGTGGATGTCACAATGAATGTCATATGCATGCTGTAGAATATATAGTATGAGATGTATATTCTATAGGGTGAATATGAATGACGAGAAATGAGAATGTCACAAACAGAGTCATATGCATGCTATAGGATATATATGAGATATATATCCGATAGGGTGAATATGAGCGATAAAAAGGAAGATGTTGAGAATGAAAGTAATATACATGCTATATGATATATATTATGAGATATATATACTATAGGGTGAATATGAATAATGAGAAAGATGATGTTTCGAATGAACGTAATATGCATACTATAGAATATACATTATGGGATATATATAATATATGATGAATATGAGTAAAGTGGAAATTAAAGGAAGATGACATAAATGTTTACAACTACGCATGTGTGTTTACGAATTATATTAAAGATTAATCGTATTTGAAATGTGGATTATCATGTGATATTAGTTTTTGGAACTAATGACTTACTCCCTTTTGTTTTGTGTGTTGTTTATGATAATCCCGTTGTAGGTAAAAGAAGAATTTTGAGAAGAACGCTCACTTAGGAAGCTTTTGTGTCTATTAACCTGTTTGTCTTATTTGCTACTTGACGTTATAGTTAATTTGATAACATTATGGGATGACTGTAGATCCGTTTAGATTAATACGGGTATGTGTAGTTATGAGCTTTATAACTTTGGGAGACCCACAACTGGTTGTATGTGGTAAATGATATTTAAATGAATTATGTTTTTCCGCAACATAAATTTGTGTGATAATATAATAGGATAAAAAGTATTTTTCCGCAAAGAGTGATGTTTTTCAATGAAGGTGACGATTGTATGTAAGAAAAGATTAAAATAAATGAAAAATTTTCAAGGGTATAAAATTGGGTCGTTACAATCCCAAACCTTCTTTTATCTCTTCCATTATTCTACAATCACAAAACGCCCAAAAACCATTCCACCAAAACAATCATTTTCACACTATTGACTTAACCCAAACTTTCCATTTGTTGTGTGCGGTGGTGTGTTGCAGCGGTGGTGTGTTCAGCAAGATAGAAATCAATTTGTTGTCCTTCATATGTCATTTATGCTAAAGTTGACAACAAAATTCTGCACTTACAGTTGCGGTGTGCAGCGATGTGGTGGGGTGAAACGGTGTGCGGCGATGCGGTTGTGTGTTGCGGCGATACGGCGGTGTGTCGTGGCGGTGCGGCAGTGTGTTGCGGTGATGGTCCGGTGGTGTGGGGAGGTTTAGTGGTGGTTAATGGTTTTGGTGTTTTGGGATGAGTGAGTTAATGGGAGAAGGAGGAAGGTTAGGGATGATGGGTGAATTTTTTGAAATGGAAATTATAAAACTATCATTATTACTAACTTTATTATAATTAAAATATGAGGGTTAATTTTATCCAAAAATTTTGGTGCACAATCCTAACTTGCACCAACTAAAAATCCCCTTTCCATATGTTAGCAAAACCCATATATATATTGTTACATATAGGTTTTAAGATATGGATGATCATATTAGATTTGGAATTTTCGATAATGATTTTTGCATCTATTTTTATACTTTTCACTCCAGATTTATTTTGCATTTGATTAATATTGCATCCATTTTTATGCGTTGATATATATGTGATATATCTTTTTTTTATATTTGGAATTACATTATATTATTAGATTTGTTAATCATAAAAGATATCAAATCTGAAAGTTTTAATTCAATTTATATTTTTTTTATAATGGACCCGTAGTGTTTTGTTTTTTCTGGTAATTATTTGGAATCAATTGATGCATTATGTTACCAAAGTAACATCTGTTGTGGAATTTGATTAAAATTATACAGATGAGTATGAGATTATTTATGCGAATTGTGTTCGGCCTAAAGGAAGACACTATTTGGCCAAATAGTAACATATTTGTGATGATAAATGTGTAACAATTATAAATTTTTTTTATGTGAATAATAGTCGGTTCAAAGAAATACTATTGTTTGACAGAACTAATTGTTAATATTTGATCATTGCATTGAGAGTATTACTTGCAAATTAATTTTCTCTGTCCAAAGACTAGAAATTGATGTTGTGCTAGGTATCTTGTGATGAGTCTATTATGTGAATGTCTTATTTTATATATTACATAACTGTCTTTTTAAGATTATAAGATTTTTTGATTTTTTTAAGTGAACCTATAGAAATAAGACGTCACCAAAGTGACATATTTTGTGTAAATTGTTCATAATAAATGTAAAATGCTAGTGCGTATATATATTCACGTAACTATTAATCGGCCCAAAGGAAGATTATTATTTGGCCTGATTATATACACACATATGATGGTAAACATGTGATAATTATAAGGTTGCAAATGTTAATAATACATCAGTCCAAAGAATGGTTTATTATTAGACATGCATTAGGATCAATGTTTGACCATTAGAACAAGAATTCCATTATCAATGAATATGGAATATCAAGCTAATTGTATGTTTGCATTTTTATGCGAATAGTGATCTGCCCAAAGGAAGATAACTATTTGGCCAAAATTATAAACATACTTGTGGTCATAAATATTTGATTATCATATAGATTCCCATGTGAATAGTAAGTCGGTCCAAAGAAAGATTTATTATTTTATAGGATTGATTATCAATATTTGATTACTATATTGAGTGTATCACTTACAAGTTAATATTTTTTGTTCAAATACTTAATATTAATGTTGTACTAGGTAACTCGTGATGTGTCCTATTGGATTTTAAGGGTTAAACTTGATGTGAGTTTATTGCAAGAATGATTGCAATTTATTTTGTTCTTTGTTCTACTTTATTCAGTGTCTTTTACCAGTGCTGCAAATATTTCTGCTCAAATTAACATTTCATTACTGAACGGGACAAATTTTAAGGTTTGGATGGAAGCCGTAGAAATTATTCTCGGCTGTATGGATTTAGATTTGACACTTCGTTTGTAGAAACCTATTTCTACTCCGGAAAACCTCGATGAGGTTAAAATTGAGAAATGGGAACACTCTAATCGAATGTGTCTAATGATCATGAAACGCTCTATTCGAGAAGCGTTTCGGGACTCTATTTCTAAGGGTCAAAATGCAAGGAAATTCCTTGAATAAATAGAATAATACTTTGCTAAAAAAATGAAAAGGCGGAGATGAGTAGCCTTTTGGCTAAACTCATCTCCATAAGGTATGAAACAAATGGAAAATAAGGGAGTACATTATGGAGATGTCTAATCTTTCATTGAAACTCAAGTAACTAAAGTTTGAGCTTGGTCAAGACTTGCTCGTGCACTTGGTTTTGATCTCGCTTCCTACACACTTTGGGAAATTCAAAGTGAGCTATAACACTCAAGAGGGAGAGAGGCTGTAGAGAGATAAGACTTACAGTGCTCATTTGGTTATGACCTCTCATTATAAGAAAAGAAAGAACAATAAGGATGCTGTGAAAAAGTTATTTGCATTTTTTCCTAAGAGAAAGTGAAATTGTTCTGCAATGCATTATGCCTGATAAACCTATCATGGATGGTGTTGCTGAGTACCTAAACTGAACTCTTAAGGATATGGTGAGAAATATGATTAATCATTCTTACATACCAGAGTCTGTTTAGGGGAAATTTTAAAGATTATAGTTTACATCCTTAATAGGGTGCCAAGTAAAACAGTTAACAAAACCCCATATGAGAAGTATGATTAATCATTCTTCCTTACCATCCTTAAAACACTTGCACATATGGGATTGTCCAGCTGAGGCGCGGCCTTATAGGCCACATGAGAGAAAATTGGACTCAAGAACAGTCTGCTGTTACTTTGTTGGCTATGTTGAACGTTCACATGGCTATAAATTTTATGATCCTACAACAAGACTTTTCTTTGAGACGGGAAATGTGAGATTTCTTGAGGAAGTTGATTTTTGGAAGGAAGATAACATAAGGAATGTTGTCTTTAAGGAATAACCTGTCACAAATGGTGAACAAGTTCTTGTGCCTATTATCATTCAAGGAACAACTTCGGTAGCAGAACAAAATGTTTAGAATATTGTTCCTCTCACAAATGGTGATGTTCTCGTTGAAGTACCTTCGGAGCAAATTCAACAACCTCAAGAAGTATAAGTGCCATTAAGGAAATCCACTAGAGAGAGGAGAAATGCAATTTCAGATGATTATATTGTATTTCTTCAAGAACATGAGGATGCTCCATTGAACCTCTATCAAGCCATGAAAGGTTCTAACTCTCAAAAGTGGATTGATGTCATGAATGATGAGATAAAGTCTATGCATGATAATGACGTTTTGGATCTTGTCGATTTACCCGAAGGTGCGAAACCTATTGGTTGCAAATGGATATTTAAAACCAAGAGAGATTCAAAAGGTAATATTGGCAGATATAAAACGCGTCTAGTTGCTAAAGGCTACACTGAGAAAGAAGACACTTATTATAAAGAAACCTTCTCTCCAGTATCTTCGAATTATTCTTTTAGAATAATATTGGCACTAGTAGCTCATTTTAATTTAGAGCTACATCAGATGGATGTTAAGACTGCGTTTCTAAATGGTGACATTAAAGAAACAATATATATGTTGCAACCAGAAAACTTTGAATCAATTGGCTCAAAATCTATGGTGTGCAAATTAAAGAAATCCATCTATGGCCTTAAACAAGTTTATCGTCACTAGAATCACAAGTTTCATTAAGTTATTATCTCGTATGGTTTTGAGGCAAATAAAGTTGAAGATTGTGTATACCACACGTTTAGTGGGAGTAAGTTTATATTCCTGGTATTATATGTCGATGATATACTGTTTGCGAGCAGTGATATGAAACTATTATATGAGACCAAGAGATTTCTAACGAAGAATTTCGAAAAGAAAGATCTTGGGGAAACTTCTTTTGTATTAGGCATTCAGATACTAAGAGATCGCTCTCAATGTATCCCAAGGTTGTCACAAGATAGCTATATTGATGAAGTCCTAGATAGATTTGGCATGAAAGACAGTAAACTAGGAGATACCCCTATAGCTTTGAGAGACAAGTTTAGTCTCGAACAGTGCCCAAAAAAATGACCTTGAAAGATACGAGATGCAAAAGAATCCTTATGCATCGGTAGTAGGATGTCTAATGTATGCTCAAGTTTTCACACGTCCCGGCATAGCATTTGTCATGGGATTTTTGGAAAGATATATGAGCAATCATGTAATGCATCACTAGAAGGCAGTCAAACGTGTTATGCGTTACTTGAAGAGAACAAATGAATACATGCTCACTTATCGGAGGTTTGAGAATTTAGAGATCATTGGGTATTCGGACTCCGATTTTGCTGGATGTCAAGACAACAGACGCTCCACCTCTTGATATGTGTTGGTTGGAGGTGCTATCTCTTGGAAGTCTGCTAAACAGACATTCATAGCTCCTTCAACCAAGGTTGTGGAGTTTATGACTTGTTTTGAGACATCAGACCATGGCATATGGTTGCGGAATTTTGTCACTGACTTACGTGTGGTCGATGGTATTGAAAGACCACTGAGGATTTATTGTGATAACAAGTCTATCGTTCTTTATTCCAATAATAATAGGAGTTTTACAAAGTCAAAATTTATTGACATCAAGTTTCTAGTTGTTAAAGAAAGTATTCAAAATGGACAAATTTTCATAGAACATATAGGGACAAATTATATATTAGCTGATCCACTGACTAAGGGTCTAGTACCTAAAGTCTTTCACGAGCATGTTGCTCATATGGGTGTTGTTCTTTAAGATACCTTAGTTCAGTGGGAGTCTATATGTTTTATGATTTAATTTGGTTGTTATATACATTTTTTATGCATAATAAAGTTGATGGTTTGTTGTTCCATTTTGAATGTATTTACTGTAACTGTTGTGTTGCAATTAAAGACTTTGGATTGATCTCACTAAAGATTAAAGAAGGATCAATTGGAAATAGACAGTTGGAAATAGACATGTTTGATATCACATTGCTGATATTTTCCATGTCACTCATTCATATTTGATCTATGTCATTAAGTATATTAATGTGGTGATCATCGTGGTCGAGTCACACTTATATGTGATGAATATTGCGGTGGTTCCATAATTTATATATGAGATTGACCAGATTATATTAAGGAGAAGTCTAAATATAAATAGCATATGGAAGCGAGCCTAAAGAATATGTGGTATAATTGGTTCAAGAAAATATGAAGCTCAAGTGGGAGATTGTTAGAAATTCATAATTTCTAATTAAGGTGGGAATCATATATTTAATAAAATTATATCGGCTATTTATTTTCGGGGTTATAAAATAAGTGATCTTATTACTGACAACCCGTGTGACTTCTAAAATAAACTGATAATGGATATGGGCTTAATGAGTGGATACCCAGAGTAGTTAACTCATAGGGAATAATTGGAACCCTATAAGTTAGTACATTAGAAGTTTATGGTCCCTAATATACCAAATCAAACACAGTTTTCATCTTTTCCCATTAGAGAGAAAACGAAGGTCCCAAGAGGAATCAATGATTTGGTTGAGGAAGATCATCATACCAAAAACCTCTCTACGAAGGCATCCAAAGGAACAGATCTGAGAACATGGATTCAAGTATGATATTGATTGAAATATCTATTTTATATTCTGTGTGAGAATCATGACATTCAAGATTCTAGGATTGGTATTTCACCGATTAATAGAGAATTTTAACTTCCAGTTCAAAGATTGGATCAAAGATTTTGATTGATGAAGAAATAAATGACCTTCAGAAGTATAGGGAAATGTACGTTTTAAATATCTGTAGTTGCCGATCTACAGAGATTTTTTTCCATAATGTGAAACATGATATTCATAAACACTTTTTTTTTTGTAGTTTTTCTTTTGTTATTCTATCATTTGACTCATTGACCGAAGCTAAGAAGTCATTGTCGCCGAGGTATTTTATTTTTGTAACATTTTGATTTCATTTTTGAGGTAAATGATGGGGAATTTTTAATGGGAATTTGATTGTAATTCAAAAATGTGATTCAAAACTGGCATTATATGATTGAGAATTTTGATACAAATTTTTTTTGACATTCTTCAATCCAATTCTTACAATAAATGTCTGATTGAAATGATTTATTTTTCTTTTGTTCTTAGTCTATTTATGTTCAATTCATAACTCCAACCAAGAGATTGTCGGCTGATTTAGATTTGGACTTTCCTCAAAGTCGTGAATATAATTTCACTAAATTTTCAACTTTGAATATGTCAAAGCATATGAAGACTAAATTAGTGGTGATATTACTGTTTTGAGGAGTATGTTGCACTGCAATTCTAGTCGTTTTTTGCATCACAACATGTATATGACATACTCATCTGTTGTTTTTTTGGCCTAATTTTTTGTGAACTGCATTTACGTAGCGTTGAAAAACAATTGTCTCATGTTATCCCAAAATCATTACCATGCAAATGCCCGATCCTTTATATTTTTTATATAGACTAATTGTGATTACGCATGATCTGAATTCAGTTTTGACATTGGTGGTTTGCTTTTAAGAAGTTTATGAATCTAAACTTTGAAAAACTGATTGAATACTGAATTGATAAGTCAATTCAAGTTTTATATTGAATATTAAAATGATAAGTGAATGAGATCTATTTTTATATTATATTGAACTTTGTAGAACAATGTATTTTTCTAAATGTTATTATTATATACTGTTGTTGTAATAAAAAAATATATCATAAACAAATACATCACGATATATTCATTTTAATTAACACAAATTAACTTTTTTGTATTATGCTTTATTCTTTCTATTAATCTATTCACTATCAATCTTGTTATCATGAAGAGATGTTATCATCATGTTTACTGCTACAAACATCTTTGTCAATGTTATTATCACATACAAAAGTTACTAACTAATTTAGAGCGTATTGGATTATAAAATTTGTAAAATAAAAAGTTATTGATGAGATTAACCGCTATATTATTTGACTACAACTCTACATCATCGTTGAAATACATAAACATCATCTTTTATAAGGTAATTATAAATAATTTTTTAATTTACAAATTACTTTATGTTGTTTAAATAAATTCATACAAAATACATTATCACCCATACGAATGCATGAGTAACCTACTAGTTTATCATTAAGAGCATACTTATACAAATGGCATAATGACAATGCATATCAGGACCAGAAAAGCTTACAAACCTGGCAGGTTTTGACTGTAATACAACCACATAATATTATTGTTATATTATCATATGGTTTATAATTGAAATTAGGGTTTGATCTTAAGTGAGAAAAATATGTGATCCGTTATTGCCCATTGAGAAGAAGATGTCATAAAAGTATATTAGACTCAAGTATCCAATAACTAACAATAATCGAATCCGAAAATAAAATGTATCTTATGTTATCAGAATTTATATAAAACTTCGAAATTTATTGTAAAAATATTATATAATTAAATCATTTGATATACAATGTGTATTCGTATTTATTTTATCATCATAATTTGTTTTTAATCCTCAATTTTGTTCAAATTTTAATATTCAATCTTAGTATAGTTAAATTATGTCCAGTTTTTTACTTGTACCGAATCTACAAAATGTGAGGCATGTATTAACCATCTCACCAAGTGGAGTTGAATGTTTTTTGCACGAGTCAGCTTCATGTTTGGAAGAAATTCATCAAGAAAAGTGATGCAATTCAAGAATTTAACGCCTTTGATTCTTTTCTGTGTGGGCAAGAACTCCCTTGAACTCCAAGATCTCCAGCTGAAAGTAAGTGAATTATGAGGTTATCATTACATATCATTAATAAAGCAATATACATGTTAAAATAATAGTGACCTTACACTCATTTTTGTTAATTGGGAAATAATCTTTGCATTTATTGTAAATAATTTACAGTCTTATAATAGGAAATTAGTCATTATGAGTTGTAATTAGTTATTATGAATTGTAATTAGTCATTATGAGTTGTACTTACCTATAATTACCGACATTAGGGTCATCATTGTTTCCCTTAAAAAAATAGGGAAATGTCTTCCATGGTTCTTTGAACAACATTCAATTAGTGAAGGGCCAATCAGCATTGGCTTATGTGGTTATATACAATTCTTACTTCAACTACAAGTTCATTTGCTCAAGCACTGCAAATGAAAATAACTTTGAAGAGAATATGCATGGCAATGGTTTTCTCTTTTGTCTCTTCTATATATTATATTTTGAGAAAAGTGCAGATAAATAAAATGAACTCATTGAAATTTGATCAAAAAATATAATATCTCTCTATTCATAAGTAGATGCATTTTACAGTTACAAAAGGTGGGCAATTTCAATTTGCCTCAAGTCCTCAACTAATCTATGTCAGTCTCCATCGGTATGATTTATAGTCTGGTCAAGTGAGAAATGAGGTCTAAGAAAGCATCATCTCCACAAGGAATAGTGAGACCACCCATAGGATGATCATATCCAAATTCTTCTTCGGCTTGGTTTCTTAATTCTTCAAATGAAGGTTGATTCAAGTATGAGATCGGAATTACAAAGCGCTTCATTTTTTGTCCAACATAGATAGGAAGATATCCTTTTGGAACTTCATCAGCCTTGGAAGCTGCTTGCAATGAAGCCCTTCAAATAATCTTTGCATTTATTGTGTGAATAATTTACATTCATAGAATATAAATTAGACATTATGAGTTGTAATTAGTCATTATGAGGTGTAATTACCTATAATTACCTACACTATTATATATAGTAGAAAATGCAATGAGAAAGGCATGAAGCCAATTTTCATGACATTGTATCAGACGGGTTCGATCAAACCTGTTATTTTTTTTTTTGGCTGAACAGTAATACCCAGTGGGTCGCTCTTGTAATCGTGTTCCTAGTTTTCATTTGTCTCGCAATCGTTTCTTTATCAATCAAAGACTTTCGGGCATTTGATTCTTGGTTGTTTGATTGCGGTTTCGGTAATCGTTTATTGTTCTCATTGCTTGGACGATTTTCGATTGCTCGTGGTTTCTGGTTTCTGGTTTTACTCTAACATGGCCATGGAAAATGAAAATAATTTTTGTGTCTATTTTACCGGCAAGAATTATTCTGCATGAGAACTTCAGTTCAAGATGTATGTTAAAGGAAAGGGAGTATGGAGTCATCTGGATGATGTTTCTCAGGCACCGACGGAGAAAATTGCTTTAGATGCGTGAGAAACTAAAGATGCTCAAATAATCACTTGGATTCTCAATAGTATTTATCATCGGATGATCAATAATTTACGCTCTTTTTCCATTGCTCAAGAAATGTGGAATTATTTGAAGCGCATTTACAACCAGGACAATTCGGCAAAACGTTTTCAGTTGGAGTTAGAAATAGCAAACTACAAATAATGTGATTTGTCTATTCAAGAATACTATTCTGATTTTTTAAATCTCTAGGCAGAACACTCTGCTATTATACAAGCTAATGTTCCCAAGACCTCTCTCGCGGCTATTCAAGATGTTTACAACACAAGTGGGTGAGATCAATTTCTCATGAAACTATGTCCATAATTTGAGGTTGTCAGAGGTGCCTTGCTGAATAGGAATCCCGCTCCTTCTTTAGATACATGTGTTGGAGAACTTCTAAGGGAGGAACAACGTCTTATTACTCAAGGAGCCATGTCTCATGATGCTACCATTTTCGAGCCCGAGACGGTTGCATATGTTGCTCAAAGTAAAGGTAAAAGTCGTGATATGAGACAAGTTTAGTGCTTCTCTTGCAAACAATTTGGTCATATTGCTCGTAGCTGCAATAAGAAGTTTTGTAATTACTGCAAGCAACACGGTCATATTATCTCTAAGTGTCCCACACATCCTCCACGACCAACACAACGCTCAGTACAGACATTTCATGCAACTACAAATCATGCGGTTGGTCCTTCTATTACTGGGGCATCAAACAATAGTGTTATACAACCTGAATTGATTCAACAAATGGTACTTTCAGCTCTTTCGGGCTTGGGAATTCATGGTAAGTCTTCTAATGTTTCTCGCCCATGGTTTCTGAATTCGGGTGCATCCAATTACATGACAGGTTCTTCAGAATATTTGCATAATTTACACTCTTATCAAGGTAATCAGAAAATTTAAATAGCTGAAATACTTTATCTATTATTGATATTGGCGACATAAACTCTGATTTTCGGGACGTGCTTGTATCACCTGGACTTGCGTCTAATTTATTTTCCGTTGGTCAATTAGTAGATAAAAATATGATGTTAACTTTTCTCGTTGTAAAGACTCAAATTCTACCATTGAAATTTTTTCCTTATTTTATTCATTTTTCATCATTTCCCCATAACTTTTAAATACAATTTCAACAACCTTATTTTAAATCTCAATTTCCTATTCATACTCATTTCATAAGTAAAAAACGACATACATATTCGTTTAACAGAAAATCATAATTCATTAATGCATCCCGGTAACTACCGCATACAACTAGCTATGAGATTCCAAAATACCCAGAGTTACAAATATTCATAACTACCAACATGTACAATTATCGTGTACATGATTACAAATATTCAGTTCAAAAACACCATCAGTTAGATTACAAAACAATGAAGATAAGGACTTCAAAAACTAAAAGCCTCTAAGCTCCTAATTGAGACATCCTTAAATCTTCCACCTACCTGCAATGGGATTAACATTGACAATTGACAGAAAACACAAAGGAGTAAGTCATTAACTCAATAAATGCCAATATACATTAATCCACATTTTAATAAGGTTAAGTAAATAATTTAGAGTTAAATATACTTAAAACCATTTTCATCTTTTATACTTTTTGAAAATCATGCTACATAACCTGAGCCAAAGCGTGCTACATCGCTTGAGCCAAAGCGTGCTACATCGCTTGAGCCAAAGCGTGCTACATCGCTTGAGCCAAAGCTTGCTACATCGCTTGAGCCAAAGCTTGCTACATCGCTTGAGCCAAAGCTTGCTACATCGCTTGAGCCAAAGCTTGCTACATCGCTTGAGCCAAAGCTTGCTACATCGCTTGAGCCAAAGCTTGCTACATCGCTGGAGCCAAAGCTTGCTACATCGCTTGAGCCAAAGTTTGCTACATCACTTGAGCCAAAGTCGCTAACCAATCATGGTCGGCTAAAACGAGTTTTCTTTTCATTGATACACCATCAATTCATAAATAGTAAATCCACGCAATCCTTATTACAAACATACCCATATATGTTTATAATAAATAAGTGGTTCACAACTTGATCATTATCCACAACCAGAAAATCCACACATTTTCTATTACAATGCACAAGTTAAAGATTTATCCTTACCTCAGTGAGTGTTGGGTTTGGTTCTTGGTAACTTCGCAAGTTCCACCGACACCGCCTCCAACTTTAGGATCTTTCCTCATTCCCACCATGTAACACAATGTTAATCATTTATTCCAAATAACACATAAACAACTCATATTGCATCTTTAACCACACAAGAGATTTAACAAATTTTCAATGTTTCTAAACTACTTTCATTATAAATATACAAACACCTAAAACATACATATTCATCTCATATTTCAACATTGAAGTGCATACTTATCTTCTACATCTAACATTTTACCCATTTCCCTCTTTAACCACAATCTCATTTTAGGGTTTTGGGGTTTTCATGAATCAACCCACAAACCCTTTCCATTGTTGAAATACCAACTCTAAACCAAGAGTTTACAAGAGAAAAACAACATAAAATGAATCATAACTCAAAATGATGAGTTTCCATGGTTTCTCACATTTTGAGAAGAGATCCTGTAACACCCTAAATTTTAAGTCTTTAAACTTATAGTATTAGTTCTAGGATCCTCGCTTGAGCGAGAGATTCTCGCTTGGGCGAGAGAGGTTCACCTGGGAGTGTGAAATCCTGGGCTATACTGGAGGATTCTCGCCTGAGCGAGAGTTGTCTCGCCTGGGCGAGAAATGGCATTTTGGGACTGTTGAGACTGTGAGATTCTCGCTTGAGCGAGAATCCCTCGTTTGAGCGAGAGGGTCAGATCTGAGTTTTTAAAATGGGCGGGATTTTCTCGCTTGAGCGAGAACCCAACGAGAGCATTAAATGAGAGAAACCCCAAATACATTTTAGGTTAAGAATTGAAGAGAGGTGAAAGAAGAGAGCATTCTCAAGGTCTAGGAGCTTTGATTCTCGTTCAAGAGCTTGAGAAGAGGTAAAACTCTCTATTCTAACTCTCTTCTTCTCTTGAAAACCCATTTTTGGTATTATGGATCTCTTCTCAAAGTGAGAGAAACCATGGAAACTCACCTTTTTGAGTTATGGTTCATTTTATGTGATGTTATCTTGTAAACTCTTGGTATAAAGTTAGTATTTCAAGAAAGGAGAGGGTGTGTGGGGTTAGTCATGAAAACCCCAAAAAACCTAAAGAGAAAATGGGATTAAAATGGAAAATGGTTAAAATGCTAGAGGTAGAAGATGAGTTTACTTTCTAATGTTGAAAATATGATGAATATCTTGTATGGTTAAATAATGCAATATAAGTTGTTTATGTCATATTTGGTATAAATGACTAACCTTGTGGTATATGGTGGGATGAGGAAAGATCCTAAAGTTGGAGGTGGTGTCGGTGGAACTTGAGGAGTTGCCAAGAACCCAAACCCAACACTCACCGAGGTAAGTATAAGTCTTTAACTTATGCATTGTGATAGAAAATATGTGGATTTTCTGATATGGATGACATAATTAAGCGTAAATCACTTAGTTGTTATAAACATATATGGGTATGTTTGTAACAACGAGGAGTGGATTTACCGTTTATGTATTGGTGGAGTACCAATGGAAATAATACTCGGAATAATGCAATGAAGCGTAAATCACTTAGTTGTTATAAACATATATGGTTATGTTTGTAACAACGGGGACTGGATTTACCGTTTATGTATTGGTGGAGTGCCAATGAAATTAAAACTCGGAATAAAGAAATGATTCGTAAATCACTTTGTAGTTATAAGCATATATGTATATGTTTGTAATGATGTCGGGTGCATTTACTGTTTTTGTATTGGTGGAGTGCCAATGAAAATAAAACTCGGAAAAATGTATTGGTGGAGTGCCAATGGAAATAAAACTCATTTTTAGCCGACCATGATTGGTTAGCGACTTTGGCTCAAGTAATGTAGCAAGATTTGCCTCAAGCAATGTAGCAAACTTTGGCTCAAATAATGTAGCAAACTTTGGCTCAAGTAATGTAGCAAGCTTTGGCTCAAGTAATGTAGCAAACTTTGGCTCAAGTAATATAGCAAGCTTTGGCTCAAGCAATGTAGCAAACTTTGGCTCAAGTTATGTAGCACGGTTTTCAAAAGTATGAACGTTGAAATTGGCTTTTAAGTAAACTTGATTTTAAATCGTTTATCTAACCTTATTAAATGTGGATTAACTTACATTGATATTTGTTGAGTTAACGACTTACCCCTTTGTGTTTCTTGGTGTATTGTCAATGTTAATCCAATTGCAGGTAGGTGGAAGGATTATGAGAGTTTTTGATTAGGAGCTTAGAGACTTTTATTTCGATGTCTCTTATCCATTCTTTTGTTACCTTATTGGGTGTACCTGAACTAATTATTTTGTAATTATAAACCTGATTGTCGTAAATGCCATTAATCATGGAAACTAGTAAATCGGGATATATGTAGCTATGGGTGTTTTGGAAACCCATAGCTAATTGTATGCGGCCGTTACTAAGTTACATTAATATGAATTATGTTTTTCTGCTACCTGATTCGGTATGTTACTTTCGGTTTATAAATTTGGTTTGAGGAGGGAAGTGAGATCTTTTAAATAAGTTCATTCACTCGGTAATTTTAATTATCGTTATATGCATGAAATTGGATTAAATAAGGAAAAAAAAATTCAAGTGTAGAATTTGGGTCCTTACAGATCCAACATACCCAAAACAAGTTTCAAAGAGAAGAATAGAGTTAGAATCAAGAGTTTTACCTCTTCTCAAGCTCTTAGATGATTCCCAAGACTCCTTGCTCTTGTAAAGTCTCTCTTCCTTCACTTCTCTCTAGGTTATCCCCCAAAAATGTGTTTGGGGGTCCCTATTAAATGCAACAGCATCAGGTTCTCTCTCAAGCTAGCCCATTCTTGCTCAAGCGAGAAAATCCCACCCATTTTAAAAACTCATATCTGACCCTCTCGCTCAAGCGAGAATCTCACAGCCTTGACATGGCCAGAATGCCACTTCTCGACCAGGCGAGACAACTCTCGCTCAGGCGAGACAGCTCTCTCTCAAGCGAGAATCCTTCAATATAGCCCAGTATTTCACTCACCTAGGTGAGCCTCTCTCGCCCAGGCGAGACTTTTCTCGCTCAAGCGAGACTCCCAGGACTGACACATTAATTTAAAGACTTTAAATTTAGGGTGTCACACTCGTGATGGTTGTCTTGTGCAGGAGTAGGTGTTGGGGAAGGTGATCGCGAAGGGGCCTATAGTGGGAAGATTGTTTCCACTCTAGTTTATTTCTAATCATATATCTCTTGCTTGTAATAATGTTTTGACCTCTTATGAGGATTGACATATAAAATTAGGTCATCCAAACTCTGTTGTTTTATCCCATTTATTTAAAAATGGTTTGTTGAGAAATAAAAATGCTTCTAATGGCTAAGAGTAAAACACTTCCTTTTTCGTCTAGTGCTTATCGTGTTTCCACTTGTTTTGAAATGATTCATAGTGATGTATGGGGTATGTCTCCTGTAGTTTCTCATTATCACTATAAATATTTTGTCACATTTATTGATGATTATAGTCGTTTTGTTTGGATATATTTCTTTCGGTCTAAATCTGAAGTGTTTTTCTATGTTTAAGAAATTTTTGACATATGTTGAAACTCAATTTCAAGCAAGTGTTATAAAATTTCGCTCTGACTCTGGTGGTGAGTATATATCTCATAAGTTTCAGGAATACCTTCAACAAAAAGGCATCTTGTCGCAACGATCTTGTCCCAATACCCCTCAACAAAATGGTATGGCAAAACTAAAAAATCGTCATTTACTTGATGTAACACGCACATTGCTTCTACAAGCTTCTATACCATCCCGATTTTGGGTAGAGGCTCTTTCCACAATTGTATTCTTGATCAATCGTCTTCCTTCTACGGTTATTGAACTTGATTCTCCTTTCTTTTGTCTTTTTAAAATTCATCCTGATTATAGTGCTTTACATACTTTTGGGTGTGTGTGTTTTGTTCATTTACCTCCTTTTGAAAGGCATAAGCTTGGAGAACAATCCATTCAATGTGCATTTATGGGATATAGTCACTCTCATAAGGGAATTGTGTGTTATGATGTCACTAACCAATGTTTTTGTATTTCTAGAAATGTGACATTTTGATAATCAGTTTATGTTTCCATGTGTTTCTCCTGCCATTAATGATATTGTTACTCTTCCTAAGTTTTCTATTATGACACAATCTATAGAACGTTATAAACCAGGTCATGTATATGTTAGAAAACACAAACAGCAGGTTCCTGCACCCCTTCCTGACGCTAACCCACCACCTGATCTTGTACCGGTTGAACCACGACGTTCTGGTCGAATATCTCACGCACCAGATAGATATTCACCAGACAAGTATGATTCCTCACATTCTTCTGACTGCCACACTCTCTAGCATATTTATTCCTACTTGTTACTCACAGGCTGTTAAAGATGTGCATTAGATAACAGCAATGAATGAAGAACTTCAAGTGATTCAAGAGAATTTCACATGGGATATTGTCTCTTGTCCTCCTGATGTAAAACCTATAGGTTGCAAATGAGTGTATTTTGTGAAATTGAATTCTGATGGGTCCCTCAACCGTTACAAGGCTCGTTTGGTTGCCTTGGGAAACAAGCAGGAATATGGAATTGATTATGATGAGACATTTGCACCGGTTGCCAAAATGACAATTGTCCGCACGATCATCTCTATCGCTACTTCTAGTGGATGTCCTCTTCATCAAATGGATGTGAAGAATGCTTTTCTTCATGGTGACCTGACAACAAATATTTATATGACTCCACCTCAAAGCTTATTCTCTTCATCTAAAGGCGTGTGTAAGCTCAACCGCTCCTTATATGGTTTGAAACAGGCACCTAGAGCATGTTACAACAAATTCCGCTCCACTCTACTTGGATTCTCCTTTACTCAGAGTCAGTATGATTCATATTTATTTATTCATAGCACATTTGCGGGTATTGTTCTACTTCTTTTGTATGTTGATGATATGGTTATTACTGGTTCGGATCATGCGTCCATTCAACGACTTAAGCAACAGTTACAGGCCTCATTTCACATGAAAGATTTGGGTAATCTACATTATTTTCTTGGTCTTGAGGTTCATTCTACATCCAAGGGCATCTTTCTTCATCAACACAAGTATGATACAGATTTGATTTCTATGGTCGGTCTAGAATCGGCTAATCCTGTAGATACTCCTCTTGAGGTTAATGTTAAATATCATCGTGATGATGGTGATCTTTTGTCTGATCCCTTATTGTATCGACAAATTGTGGGTAGTCTCAACTACTTGACTATTACTTGCCCTGACATATCTTTTTTTGTTCAACAATTAAGTCAATTCATGCATTCTCTTCGCCATCTTCACTTGGTTGCGGTTCGTCGTATAATTCTCTATTTAAAGGGAACCTCTCATTGCAGATTATTTTTTTCCGTTGATATTTCTCTTCAGTTGAGTGTTTATAGTGATGCTGATTGGGCATAGTGTCCTGATACTCGTCGATCTGTTACTGGTTGGTGCATGTTTCTTAGTTCTTCATTGATCTCTTGGAAAAGTAAGAAGCAAGCAAGAGTTTCTAAATCTTCTATTGAATCAGAGTATCATGCCATGTCTACTGCTTGTTCAGAAATACTTTGGCTTGTGGTCTTTTGGTTGAACTTGGATTTCCCCAAACAGAGTCAACTTCACTTTATGCTGACAATACAAGTGCCATTCAAAATGTTACAAGCCGTGTTTTTCATGAACGCACCAAACATATAGAAGTTGATTGTCACTTCCTCACGTCAGTACTCAGTTGCAGGTTGCAGATATTCTTACCAAGGTTGTTCCATGCCCACAACATCAATTTCTGGTTATCAAATTGATGCTCCTTGACCAGCCGCATCAATTTGAGGGGGGGGGGGGTGTTAATCAGAAAATAATCTTTGCATTTATTGTGAATAATTTACATTCATAGAATAAAAAATTAGTCATTATGAGTTGTAATTACCTATAATTACCGACACTATTATATATAGTATGAAATGCAATGAAAAAGGCATCAAGCCATTTTTAATGAGAATTTTCGACCATTTGCCTCCACTAATATGCAATTCCTTCATCAGCTTCATGTGAAGCACTAGAAGTGAAAACAATAAGTCGATGATTTACTTGAACCATCTTACTTACTATGGACCAATCATCCCTTTCTTGGCATCCTATGTTTTGTTTGCAAGTTGAGTTTTGGAGGAGAAAGAATGGAAAGAGAAGATTTGAGAGTCATGCAATATATTGGTGACAGTCATTTAAATTGAGGACCGCATCACGCGATGCGGCCACAATTTTACGGTTGAGGTGATCGCCACAACTTCATCACACTGCAATTGCGGTGTGACACTGCATCAAAATGATGTGGTCGCTTTGGGACACAACACAACCGCATCAGACCGCATTTTAGTCGTATCAGGCCACAACGCAATAACCGCAACCACAACTTTAAAACACTAACTAGGTATTTAGGAGATTATAGTAATAAAATTGCAGAAAATAAGAGGTTAAGAAATTATAATTCTGGAAATTTCATCCATGCCTCTATTCATGATTAGTGACTAATTTTATAATGAAAAGTAAGAAAAACTAATTGATCTTAACCGTACACATGGCCAAATCTAACATAGGTGATAATTGTCCTAATAACAAAAATTAATCCATAATACTAAAATTAATTCATAGAATAATCTTCATCCAGTTGGGCTTGTTTGACATCCTCTTGGGCCTGTCTTTAGCAGCTTGGACTCTAACATTGCCCACTTGTTCAAGATGGCGCTTGTCCTCAAGGTCCAAGTTGTGAGTTAGAGTGTTGGAAAAATCCAGTGTAGTGGTGAGTGGACCCGGTTCTGAAAGTGTATTGGAGTTGGACCGTTGAAAAAAATTCTGCTTGAGGGAGTGTGTAGAATTTTTTATGTGCCAGTTGGGTGTGTTTGGGAGGGAAACTGTGCCCTTTGCATGGACCAATGGGGGTCGACAACCTGTTGGGGCCAGACTACACGCAGGACGCATGTCCAGTTGCTGGAGGAGGGGTCTGTGTCGTGGGACCCAGCTGCCTACTGTGCAGCGAGTGGGCTTCTGCCACGTGGCTCTGTGGTTGCAGAAAGATGAGCGTTTGGCAGTGGGATATTTAATATGGGCTGCTCACATTTATTATGTACCAGAGACTTTTTTCCATCAAAGATGTAGGATTAATACCGTGTGAAAAGGGAATATTTGCACTGCCCAAACAAATTTTTGACCAGGGAACTCCAATGGGTTTATTTGTAAGCCTTTGGATATTTTTTCAAATCCTTTGCTTTGAATGAGCGAACCAGATTCGTCTAGGACAGCTGGAGTGGGAAAGTCATTTAAACCAGAAGATATAGGCACATGTGAAACATCTGTATTAGTTGTAGCTTTCTTTTTGCTCTCAAAATTTGTTTCTCTTTTCTCTGTATTTTTTTCTGCTCTGGAACTTCGAACCTCTCATTCATTTTCTGTGAGTCATTTTCTACATTATCTGTGTCATTCCCCATTGTTGGTAATGGTATGAAACTTCCAATAGGGTCACCATTAAATCTTCTAAGTTGAGAAACATGGAAAATCAGATGTATACTTGCTATAAGGGTAAGAGACAATTCACAAGCCACTTTGTCGATCCGACGAATCACTTGGAACGACCCCAAAAATCGTGGACTTTGCTTATGGGAAATTCGTTTAGCCACTGTGAGTTGACGATACGGTTGTAGCTTGATAAGAACCATACCTTCGACCACATATGTAATGTCTTTTCTCCCTGTTTGCACTTGAGATAACATTCTTTGTTGAGCATTCAGTAGATTTTTTTAACACAACTAAAATTTATCTTCGGTCGTGTAGATGTTGGACGATTGGAGTGGGGTTAGAGAGACCCGACACAAAATCAGTGAGTGTGGGTGGCAACCGTCCATAAAGTGCCTCGAAAGGTGTTATACCAGTTGATGAGTGCTTATTGGTGTTGTACCAATATTCGGCCAGTGGGATATACCGAAACCATTGGTGCAGTTGATATATGGTAAAACATCGAAGGTATGTCTGGAGGCAACGGCTGACGACTTCCGTTTGTCCATCCGTTTGGCGATGATAAGCAGTGCTGAAGCAAAGTTTGGTATCATCCTTCGAAAAAATTCCTTCCAAAATGAGCTCACAAAGAGATGGTCTCGATCAGATACTATAGTCCTCGGAACCCCATGTAGACGAGCTATCTCATAGATGAATCGGTTGGCAAGAACCGAAGTAGTAAAATTTGTTGGCAATCCAATAAAGTGTGCATATTTGGAAAGTCGGTCTACAACAACCCAAATAATCGTGTGACCTTGGGATTTCGGTAAGTGTGTTATAAAGTCCATTGAAATATCATCCCATACATTTTTCGGAATCGGTAGTGGTTGTAGTAACCCTTGTTGTTTTGTTGGTATGTATTTGTTATATTGACAGGTGGTGCAATGACGAATAAAGTCCTTAGTTTGCTTGTAAAGGCTTGGCCAGTAACATGAGGCAGCCAATCGAGCAAGAGTGGCCTTGAGACCTAAATGACCGGCAGAAAGTGAAGAGTGGAATTTGGTGAGTAGAGAGTCACGAAGATGCAAAATATCAGGTATAAAAATACGATTTTCATAAATAAAAAAACCTTGAGAAAAATGGAATTTATTTTTCATGCGTGCATCTGTTTCACTTTAGCAACCATATGTTGTCCTTCGGCTGAGAGATAATGTTGACGCAAATGTTCCAAAATTGTCGGGAAAGTAGAGGAGATGGACATGAAGCTAGTAGAGTCGGCATCCTGACACTGCGAAAGAGCATCGTCGACTCTATTTGAGGTACCCGATCTGTAGTTGATTTCATATGGGAAACCATTGAGTTTAGTTGCCCATTTCTGTTGTTCTGGTGTGTGGAGACCTTGGGTCATGAGGTGTTTGAGACTTTGTTGATCTGTTAAAATTCTAAATGGACGTCCAATGAGATACTAACGTCATTTTTTAACTGCCTCTATAACAACGAACATCTCGTGGACGTATGTTGAAGCATGTTACATCCAGGAAGACATTTTCTTACTAAAGAAGGCGAGCAGATAACCCTGTTGAGATAGCACAGCACTGATGGCCATTACTAAAGCATATGTTTCAACTTCAAAGAGTTCTATGAAGTCAGGCAAACACAATACTAGTGTTCTAGTCATTAATGTTTGTAATTTTGTGAAGGCCATTTGAGCCTCTGTATTCCATGTAATAGTGCGATGCTTGAGTAGATCGATGAGAGGAGCGGCAAGTGATGCATATCCTTTAACAAATTTCAGGTAAAAATCGATCAAGCCTAGGAAGCCCCTGAGTTCTGTAAGTGACCGAGATGGAGGCCAATCCATCATGGCTTGTATATTGTCGGGGTCTGGTTGCACCCTGAATTCTGAGTTAATGTGGCCCAAATAGCTAACATAATCCACACTAAAAATACACTTCGATAATTTGGTGTAAAAGTGATTAGAAGCTAACAGGTTTAACACTGTTTCTAAATGTTTCATGTGATCAACAACATTAGCACTATAAATCAAAATGTCATAAAAAAACTAGAACAAACCGCCTTAAGTGAGGTCAGAGTAAATCATTCATTGTCGCATGGAAAGTCGAATGAGCATTTGTGAGACCAAAAGGCATTACGAGATAGAACAAGAATTAAAATCAACAAGAAAAACAAGCTATAGCGAAATTTTGAATACCCAATTTCGTCTGGGGTCTCTTTTAAATAATAAAAAAACTTTAAAGGATTATAGGGACTGGTTTGCAATAAAATAAGCTCACGGACTAAATGGTAATTATCCTAAACTATTCATATTCCTAAACCTAATCTTAAGGGGGTCTATATAAAGACCCACTTAAACTAAACTAAAGGGAGAGATTTTTCTTCCAAAGGATCTTATCTTAAAAAAAGCAGTTTTAGCAACAAAAGCTAAGCACCCTCTCCGAAAACCAAAAAAGAGTGAAAGTACTTATCCTCTTCACCAAACAGCAAAAACAGTAGATAGGGAGAAGATTATAAGCTTGGTGGATAGCAAAAAAGGCATTCATCTTTTCCCTGTAACCAACTTTATACAACAATATCACTAGGTAAATTTCTTAGTGTAATTTCATGCTCTTTCAATTCCACTTTTGTTTAAGTTCATCACCATTTCTTTTTTCTTGTTCAAGTTCTTCATAAAATCCATACGCATTATTATATTGTTCTATGTGCTTATCCTGTTAGTTGCCTTCACTTCCTTGTCCCATATACTCATTAATCTTATGATATGAACACAAAGTAAGCCAAACAAAACGTGAGATGTTAAATTAAAGCAAAGGTGCCGCTATATATAAGGGATGACACCCTTTCTCGGACCACCTCGGATGACGGCTTACGGCGGGACTGCAGTGGCAGACCCCACCGTGTCTCCAGCGGCACTTCACAATGCACACGTGCTGAAGATAGCGCCCCATGAGGATGCTACAGCTGACCATCCAGGTCAGCCCCCATGTCTTGGTCATTTCAAACGGTTTAGCTTGGCCACAGGGGTGGCTCACTGGCTGTCCTCTTTCTATGGCGCCAACCATGATAAAGAAAGGATTTTGGACTCATAGTCCAGGTGAGAGGTGGGGAAGACGACCCCACCCTTCTGTTTTGTTTAATTTTTTCCATATTCTTTTGTTTGTTTTGTGTTACTTTTATTCTTCTTTTTGTTTGTTTATTGTTTTATATATTTTGTTTGTTTATATACTTATGAATGCAATTGTCTTATTTGAGTATTATGAATAATCTATCCCTGTTTAGACTTGGAGTCTATACTATTCATATTTGATATATTATTTGATATTTTCAGTTAATGTTTGGTAATTATTGTTAGGGTTATCCCTTATCTTTGTTTGGTGTTTCTATTCATACTTTTATGTCTCTTTTTGCTAAGTTTGTGTATGTACCCGAATATAAAAAATTGAACTTAAATTTAGAATTTTGAAGATCGGTGAACGGACCGAACCATATCTTTCATTCCTTTCGAATAGAAAAGCGGTGAGCGGTTATTGTAATGTCTCTTCTTTATATTTTAATGGGATTGGCGGTAGATAGTCAGTGTCGTCCTCATCTTTTAAAATTCTTACCCTGATTTCAATAAAAATGATTAAACTTTGAAAGTTTTGATTAAACTAATTAATTAGTCATTAAATATGGCTCTCGTATGTATCAAATAGCCGTTATTAATTAATGTGTGTCATATTTATTTGAACTATCAATAAATTAGTTCTATTTTCGAAAGTAATCATTAAATGTTATTGTAAATACCAAATGCAATCATGATAATTAATGGAAATCATATTTATTTGGACCTCAATAAATAAGATTCATTTTTTGAAATTACCAAGTGTGTAAATCAATGATATAATCATTACCTCTTTGTGTAATAAATATTTGAAATAGTAAATTTTCAAATAAAACAATTCCATGAAAGGTATTGTCTTTGAATTCAAAGGTTAGAAAGAAATATCAACTTGATTCATATTTTATTATCCTATTAGTAGAAAAGCGGTGAGCGGCTATCGTACTGCCTCTTCTTTTCTCTAAAACAGATAAATAATAGAGGATAAAATTTTATCTTATTATCCTACTTAATTGAAAGCGGTGAGCGACTATCGTACTGCCTCTTCTTTTTTTAATATGGATAATAATGATAGATGACAGAGTTATATCTCTTTCCCTAACCCTATCAATTACTAATCACCTCACAATTTCCATATACAACAATTTTTGTGAAATGTCTTTTTTTAGTCCAAAGGTTATGAAAGAAATATCAACTTGAGTCTTATTTTGTTATCCTATTAGTAGAAAAGCGGTAAGCGGCTATCGTACTGCCTCTTCTTTTCTCTAAAATAGATAACACAATAGAGACCAATCTCTTATCTTATTACCTTATTAAAAGCGGTGAGCGGCTATCATACTGCCTCTTCTTTTTATTATATGGGTAAGAATGATATAGAGCAAAGTTATATTTCATTCTCTAAACCCTAAAAATTATTAACCATTTCACCAATTTCTCAAACCACTTTTTTATAAATAAAATTAACCCAACACATCAAACTTTTTCTACCAAGAACTACGTAGTCTTGATTTCCCTATTGCACCTAGGAATACATAGGAGCAAGACGAACTCTTGTCAGACACAAAAATAAAAATAAAAAATATTTTGTTTCAATAAATAATCATTTGATTTAACAAGTCTTAGGGTATATTCAATTTCATGCGATTATTGTGAGTACCGTTTAATAACGGCCGGACGGGGTGCTAGTACCTTCCCCGATCTGTAACCGACTCCCGAGTCTAGAATTCTAGTTCAAAGACCAATCTTTCCAATATTTGGGCACAAAAGGGTTTTTCTACGTTTTGACTGCATAAAACGTAGTGGCGACTCCAAACCAGTCGTGCACCCGGTGTTCGGCCGAAAATCGGGGCGCGACACAAATGAAAAAGGAAATGGAAATAGAACAAGAATTAAAATCAACAAGAAAAACAAGCTATTATGAACATATACTCTCAATTGATTAGCAACAGTGTCTTCTTGATTGTAAAACATGAGTCGTTGAACGCCTGAAAAAGGCGTTGCATCATCATAAGTCGATATTGAAGGAATTGTGGGTCACTATCCATGAATACTTGTTGAATGACAACTCATTCACCTACATATCCAAAAGGGGAAAGTTGCAAAATGATTAAGAAGGAAAAAAGCCATTAAATCCCCATATTGATTAGTGGAACATGAAATGTCCTTTATATTAATCTTATCTATGAAATAGTAAAATCACATTTTAATTATTGACAGTGTGTTAAAAAACTCAATTAAATCAACCCTTTTGAGTAGTCAAATTGATATAATGTTCTATAATTTGTGGACTAAATGACGTTTTATTTTGTTTGGGATGAATGTAAATGTCATCTCATCATAACTAGGAAAGAAATGAGTTTTGTTATTTTTCTTGTTTTTACACTCACTCCAGAAACGAGCTAAGCTATGGTGCAACCATAAGATTGTTTACTTTATGACTCAGTGGTCATGATTCAAATCATTCTAAAAACACATTGCATTAGATGGGAGCTTCGTGTACTCACAGAGACCTCTTCCGAACAAATGTTATTCTATATACACATGATCCAAAATATCTAACCAATTATCACACACTTAAAGAATTCATGCCCTTCTACTTAGACCAGACACACATTGCTTTGTTAAACTGAAACACAAAATGGTTAATGAAAAGAAGGAATGGAGGTTACTATGGAAGTAGGGAAGAGCAAGACCCAACCTAACCCATAAAAACTGACTCGTCCCATTAGCTTCAGGCTAGATCATACCCAATCCATGTACTAGAAGGGACAAACCCGCATAAAATAGGATTGAGACATTACAGAATTAGTATAGGTTCAGGTCTGACTTAGGATCAACCAGTCCATACTAAATATATATTTTTATAATATAATATTTGCCTCATTTTAACGTGTAAGAGTGTAGTGTAGTGTAACACTTTCTATTTTCTCTCACTTTGATTCTTCACATTTAACAATTTCCCTTCTACAACTACTCACCTTGATATTTCTCTCTTTTCCATGGCAACTTCATCACCTTCAAACTCTCTCTTCCATAGAAACTCCATCACCTCCAACTACTCTATTGCACTTCCATAATCCTACTAATCCCCCTTGAGCTACTCGTTCTCATCTTCCACTTTTACCCAAGAATAGGGTTTGAAATTAGCATATTCTCAAAGTTCTTATTCATTATTATCTAGGTATTTATTGTTTATTCAATTTCCTGTTTTAACTCTTGAATCTTCATGACTCTTGTATATTTCTTCTTCATGATTGGAGGTTTATTTGACTCTTTGTTGTTGTGATTTCAAAATAGAGATATTATAATTGTAATTAATAATTTGGTTGTTATCTTTTTGGTTTTCGATAAAAAAATGACAAACCAAATAGGATACAAGAAATGAGACTGAAACAAGAAACTCAAACCTTTCTGTTGACACAAACCCTCCCATAAATACAATCCAATCCCTCCTAAAGAAGCACCAACAATAATTGAGAAAAGTGAGGCTGGTAAAGGTGAAGGTGAGCTAAAAAAGAAATATCTTGTTTGGGATCACTTCACTAACCTTCCTTTTACATAGAGTAAGGTCCAAAACAAAGCCAAATGTAACCATTGGCTTAGCACATATTTTTGTGACCCAAACAAACATCGTACAAATTCTATATGCAAACATTTGACACGAAAATATCATTGGATATTTTCTAAAGTGGGTAAGCATAGAACACTTCATGGTTTTATGTCAAAAACGTAGAGAGTGATGATTTAGATGGAACCAGATCTATGGGCCATAACTTAGAGGATTGTCAGAGAACCGTGAATGAATTTATTATTTGTGATGAAATGTCATTCAAGGTTGTAGAATGGCGTGTGTTTCATCGAATGATTAATCGATTAGAACCTAGATTTATTGTGCCATCTAGGTTCACAATTGCAAGGGATTACTATCATCTCTTTTTAGAAGAAAAGAAAAAACTAAAGGCTTGGTTTGCAAAGTCATGTAGTCGCATTTGTATGATAACAAATTATTGGACTTCAAACCAAAATTTAGGTTGTGTTTGACTGCACATTTCATTGATGAAGATTGGGGGCTACAAAAAGAATTTTGAACTTTTACTATCACAATTGATAATGTGAGCTTAAACGATGGGGCAATTTCATACATTCGAAGGAAACTAAACACAAGGGGTGGACTACTGTGTAGTGGCACCTATTTGCATATCAGGTGTTGCACTCATATTTTAAATTTGATTGTTAATGATGGGTTAAAGGAACAACAACCTTCTATTGATAATATTAGGAATGTCGTATGATATGTTAGGTCTTCTCCCTCAAGACTTAAAATCCTCAAAGAATGTATTGAGGTTTAATTGATTGAGTCTAAAAGCCTTGTATGTTTGGATGTTTCAACTAGGTGAAATTCTACTTATCTCATGTTAGAACATTTTGAGAAGTTTGAGAAGACATTTGATAGGCTTTATGATCAAGAATTGGATTTTCGTAAATGGTTTGGTGAAGATGACAAAGGGAAAAGAAAAAGTGGTCCACCTATTGAGAATGATTGGCATCAAGCTAGGATATTCATTCAATTTTTGGAAATATTTTATAGAATGACTTTGTGCTTCTCTGGTTCTCTACAAATGCTATAGTGAAATTGCATCAATACAAGCTACTTTGACATCATGGAGTTGTAATCAATCTGAACTTTTAGGGTCAACGGCGTTTTCTATGATAGCAAAGTATGATAAATATTGATGAAATGTGGAAGAGATTAACCTTTTGTTATTTTTTTGGGAATGTCTTGGATCCTCACATCAAGCTTGAGTATGTCACTTGGAGTATATAGAATACATGCATTGAAAATTTGGCAGTCAATATGCTTACTTTGGTCAAATATACTTTAGAAGACTTCTATAATTTTTATGCACAAGGAATTTCATATAACAAAGAAAGAATAGATGTGGGAGATTCCACTAACAATGTATTGAATACAACATTAGAAGTCAATTTTAAGGGGTCAAAAATCTAAGATGTGGTGCAAAATAGGGAGAAAGCTTGGAAAAACAAAAAAGACAAAAAATAATTATGGAAAATATGGTCTTGAGGGATATCTAGTAGAAGATACTTTGGAGAAAGAAGACGACTTTGACATATTGTCTTGTTGGAAGATAAATTCTTCAAAATATAGGATATTTTATATCATGACTCGTGATGTATTTGTCATTTTGGTTTCTACTGTTGCGTATGAGTCATGTTTTAGCACTAACGAGAGTGTGCTTGATGTCTTACGTAACCCTTTGTCTCCTAAAATGGTTGAAGGTCCCATTTGCAATCAAATTTGATTAAACCCCACTACTCTCGAGTTTTATGACAAGGATTTTGATCAATTTGATAATATCGAGAAAATTATTGGTGGTGGTTTTACTATTTGGCTTTACTATTACCTAATTATTTTAAATTATGTATTATTTCATTTTCATCTAAATTGGTTGTATTTTGCATGTCTTTGATAAGATTCCTCAGTCACAATGAGCAAACGAAGAAACAACAACCATGAATATTAATTGATAAGTAGGCTTAGCACTTACTATTTTTTGTTTTGTAAATGAGAACTTATCTTTGTTTTTTTTAGTGAGGTTAAGATAGATTTCTATGATATGGATAATGGAAGCTTTCCTTCTTTGCATTAAAACATCAATTCTATGACTATAGTTCTCCTTTGATGAATGAATATTAAGTTCACATATATCTGCTAAATGAGTAGCAAAGTTAGGTGGCATCTCATTGTTCTTAGGGGAATACACTGAGGTGCTTCAACTTTAAGTATTCTTCTAGTTATGGAAATAGAATTTGAAGATGGAGTTGTGCTACTGGACAACCATTCTGCCTCTACTAATATCCTGTATGGTGCAAATATATATGTACTAATTGTTATGCAAAGTGTTTTGTTATTAAGTTGGTGTGCTATATCTATCTTGCCACTTGATGTTATATCTTCTTTTGTCTATGCTTCGGGGCTTTGGGCTAACCGGTTCCATCTAGTTTTGGTCCGATAATAATTAAATCCGGATATCATTAGGTTCTTTTAAATCTAAGATTGAGTTCAAGTTTAAAAATTGACCCAAACAATATTTAGAGTCGAGTAAGGGACAAACATAATCCGTACCAACTTGGCTTATGCTCACCCATAGGTTAGCCTCTTATACAGACGGGTTGGTTCATAGCCAAAGCGAGACAGTTGCCATAGTAGAGACCTGTCCCACAATCAGTAACAGTCACAAGCTTCTAGAACGTGCAAATGAACATGTTGTTGCCAAATTTAGCTAATTAAATTAAATAAATCTATTGAAACACAATTCTCTCCATTTGATTGAGAATATGTTGTGATTCTTGCATATCAATTTGTGCTTTTTTTGCGAATTGGTTCCCCGTAAAGAATGAACCAGATTTTCACCTACAATTTAAGTTAAGTAACAAACAAAAAAGAGTAATTGGTGATATACCCTCACCTATATGAACAAGTTGCAACTTACAACAAACAAGAAAGAATCTTATCCTAGAATGTTTCTCCTGCGATGAAGGAAGATATATTCAAAATTACAAGAACCAGCACTAGAAATGGTTGTGTACTAACAGAATAACGTAAAGAATCTTATCCTAGAATGTTTCTCATACGATAAAGGAAGAGTTATTCAAAGTTACAAGAAGCAGCACTAGAAATGGTTGTGTACTAACAGAATAACGTAAAGAATCTTATCCTAGAATGTTTCTCATACAATAAAGGAAGAGTTATTCAAAGTTACAAGAAGCAGCACTAGAAATGGTTGTGTACTAACAGAATAACGTAAAGAATCTTATCCTAGAATGTTTCTCCTACGATGAAGGAAGAGTTATTCAAAGTTACAAGAAGCAGCACTAGAAATGGTTGTGTACTAACAGAATAACGTAAAGAATCTTATCCTAGAATGTTTCTCCTATAATGAAGGAAGAGTTATTCAAAGTTACAAGAAGCAGCACTAGAAATGGTTGTGTACTAACAGAATAACGTAAAGAATCTTATCCTAGAATGTTTTTCCTACGATGAAGGAATAGTTATTCAAAGTTACAAGAAGCAGCACTAGAAATGGTTGTGTACTAACAGAATAACGTATCAACTAAGTTATAAAGAGCATACCCAAAGTAATAGGTACTTTGCATTTTAACCATAGTTAGTCAATACGGAAAGTAAATTTGAAATTTGAAAATCAAAGCAAAAGATAATCTTACCGTGAAGTCATCAAAGGCAAACTATTTTCATAACACGAGTGAGGTCAAATGATGACGAATGAATCAAAATTAAATTATTTAAGGAACGATATTAACCTTTCAACAATCAAACATTATTAACATTGTGAAAATTACATAAGGGGATTCGCTATAGAAAGAGATTAACTACAATGAAATTTTCTCTCTTGCGGTAAGTTACAATATCAGGGTGGTCATGCTTGCCTTGGTAATCAGCTAAGATATCCACTTAAAATATATAGATGTGAAGATTGTTGGATATGACCACTTGGTTTGCAAGTTAAAGAAATCTCTATATGGGTCAAAGCAGCTTCCCAGACAATGATACAAACGATTTGACACTTACATATTGAAGCTTAGGTTTAAGTGATATGAGTATAATTGTTGTGTTTATATGAAAAATCTTAATGATAGTTCTGTTATTATTCTGTTATTTTGCGAAGTTGATATGTTCATTGTTGTTAATCACTTGACAAATATCAATTACCAGAAACTCATGTTAGGTAAGGAGTTTGACATGGGGGCTACTAAGATATTTCTTGGGATGAAGATTCATACGGACATGAGAGCTAGGAAGCTATGACTCTCCCGACTAAGCTATGTTGAGAAGATTTTAGAGAAATTTGATATGAATGACGTTAAATTAGTAAGTACTTCGTTGGCATATCACTTGAAGCTTTCCCTAGATCAATGTCTAAAAACGAATAACGAATGAAGAGAAGAAATAATGTTAAAGGTTTCACATGTTAGTGCATTGGGTTACTTGATGAATATTATGGTTTGCACTAGATTGGACTTAGCATACACAATTAAGTGTGTAGGTATATGTCCAAACCGGTGAAGCAACATTGGGAAGCAATAAAGTGAATTTTCAGATATTGAAGAAGACTACAGGTATGAGTATCATATTATTAGCCAAAAAATTAAGCATTTCGTTGTTAGTTATATGGATTTGTAATATGTATGTGTTGGGAATCCTTCCTAATTGATGTGGAAGTATAACCAATGCAACTTAGTAGATGAACCATTGTATGATGACTCTTCCAATGACTCTTGGAAAGTATGAAGCCTAACTTAGAAAGTTGGAGCAAGTCTTGGAATTACTCCTTGACTCTTGAGAACCATGAAGTGTAACTTAGAAAGTTTGAGTAAGTCTTGAAATTACTCCTTGACTCTTGAGAACCATGAAGTACAACTTAGAAAGTTGGAATAACACTTTCAAGGTATCTTGAAAGTATGACAACAATTAATCATCCACTATGTCTTTATGATGAAGCCTTCATTCCCTTCACTATATAAAGAGAACTTGTGAAGTAGAAATGCATAAGCAAGTGAGAAAGAGCAACATAGAGAGAAAGTGAGAGAGCTAATATCCACTTTAGTGTGAGTTTTGTATTCCTGGTGAGATACTAGAGAGAGTTTGTATTTCCATCCTTTTTGGGTGAGATTGAGTGTTATCCTCTTTGTAAGAGAGAGTTAGTAATCCTACTTTTCTATAGTGGAGATATTTTCTGGATTGGGTCCCATGGTTGTTTCCTTCTCACATTGAGGATGTTTTTTCACGTTAAAATTCTTTGTGTCATTCTTCTACTCTTTCTATTTACTTTATTCACTTGTCGCTTCCGCAAGTGCCCATTTTGCATCACACAGAGGAGGGAAATTGGTTCTGAATTTCCCAACAGTATGAGACTTGGATTATATAAAGTCAACAACACGGTTTATATTTGCATTATATGAAGATTAATAGTATGCATGGGACTTGAATTATATGAAGATTACTAATATTGGCTAAGGTGAACATTGTTGTGAAAATGACTCAAATACGATTAGGTCGGATCTTTTCTATAGTAAAAATCAAGACAAGTTATATACTTGGACTGATGTAAGAGAGTTCCTAATGAGGTACAATAACCAAAAACATAAATCATTATTCTATAATACATAGTAGTGTCACTCAACGTTCCGGGTGTAAACACAAAATTAGGGTGAATTAGGCTTGCTACAAAATTGTTATTTTTTAAACTTTAAATTAGAATATCAATGGAAGCAATTTATCAAGAACAAAAATTTGCATAAATTAAAGAGTGAAAGTTAGATAGAATCACAACGCGGAGCATTCTAGTTCACCTTTTTTAACTAAATGCTACGTCTAATCCCCTTTACTTAATTCAAGGGATTTTCACTATATCAAATTGAGTTTCTATTATAAGTCTCACACCGAGATTCTCCTTTTAGAACACTCATATATTTTTTTAAGAAAGCACACTAATTTCTTGTTTACATACACATTCGCCAAATCCTATGGTGATCTTAATTTTGAGAAGTAGAAGAAGACTTTTTTTCAAAAGGCTAAGGATCACTACACCCAATCTAATTGACATACGGATCCTTTATAAGAACACTCAAAGTTAATACCACACTTTGCTCATAATTTTTAGAAACTTTAAAAGTGCAGAAAATTCTTCTAAGTCTTTTTCTGAAAAAATTAGATAGATTGAATTCCAAAGTATGTAAATTTGTTGTGTGAAAGTGTTCTATATTTTGATATATTAAGGATGGTATTTATAGATTTAGAAGGGTTTCAAGATCCATTCCACGTGGTACAAAACATTTGGGAAGACAATGATTCGTTTGGGTATGTGCTGATAGAGTTTCGAATTCGAAACAACACTTTCAACACACAGTTAATGTGTCATGGTATTCAGTTATTGGACTTTACTTTCCAACTGAATAATCGATTACCTACTACAGTAATCAGTTATAGGTCATTTTCCAACATATTATTCTCTTATTATTCTCTTTCAAATAACATGAAACTTTGATTTTCTAAAAAAATAATTTTAGGAGCTTCTAACTCTTTTTCATCATTTTAAAATTTTGTAAACATTTGTATAACCTTTTTCAATAGCTTTATGTGATATCAAAGTAAGAATGATTATAAAGGTAAGACATATACTAAAGAGAAAGTTTAAATCTTATCTATGATTTTGTGCTTTTCATACTTCAATGTCTTCAACATTTTTCTTTGTTGTATTCATCAAAACCTAACCAATGTCAAAGAAAACATCTTCTTCATATTGGAACATAGGGACAAATTGGTTGAATATTGTTAACAAGTTCATTGTATTTATTCTCTCTTCTCTCTATTATCTTTTATTATTTGATTTTTCACTTTTTCGACAAAGTCCAATATTTGGCTTATCATCCATCCTTTGGTGTGACACCCAGTCTCCATCATCATCCATATTCCCCCATCTTCATTTCTGAATTTGTTAAAGATTTTTTGCACTTTTTTCTTGTGGGAATCGTTACAACCATAAGGTTTTTGTGACAGTCGTGTTTTGATTCTCCCTTAAAACAATCATTCAAGGATCCTACAAACAAGGACAGTGTCAGGTGGTAACAGAAACAACTATAGGGAGAACAAAAGAAACTATAACCTTTTACTAACCCTTTAAGTTTTATTTTTGTTTTTCTGGGTGTGTATTGAATGGTTTATGCCTTGTTGAATTTTTCTTTCAATTTTAGATGGTTTTACTACTTTTAGAAGTGTACAATTTAATAGAGAATTTATATTTTTTTTGCATTATACGAGACACCACCATTCACTAGTCTACCATTTGATTATGTTATCCCCTAAAACATCATACACGAAGGTGTGCTGAACCCGAGAATAAGAATTATTTGTCCCAAGAAATTTATATTTTCATGTTTCAAGTCAATAATTTTATACCAAGTAATGTAAAAAAATTATTTTTTTATTTTTTAAATTTTTATATTAATTACGTGACAGTTTTTTAGTGGATCAGAACACATTGGGACCCACTACCTAGCATTGTAAACCTTTTCCAATCAAAATTCTAGTGACTTAATCATACTTAATTCTATTGTTGAAATAATTAAGAAGTTGAGGAGAATACATGAGTGAAAAAAGATAAGAGAGTTTAGAAAAGCCTAAAATAAGTACATACACTTGAATGTGAGTGATACAATTTAAGGAAGTAAGGTGCAGAAATTTAAGGAGAGGATAGAGATGTTGCTCTAGGTGTAGATGGTCACCTTAACCCCATTTATGTATGTTGGTTGACTCATAGATAAGACTGGCCCTTTATACTTTTCATATACTTACAAATATATAAAGATCAAGTAATCAATAACTTCTAGGAACTTGATCTGAAGGTTGATGATGAGAACAAAACAATAATTTTATTGTGTTCTTCCCAATTTCTATGAACATTTGGTGGCAACATTGACATACAGAAAAGACTCGATAAAAGTGTATGAGATTACAACTGCACTTCTATCCCACAATCAAAGAATATAAAATGCAGGGGAATGGTTTCATGGATATGTCTATATGTGAAAGGGAGTTAGGTGCTGTGAAAGGGAGTTAGGTGCAGGATGTCCTACCAAAGGAAAAAGATTGAATTCCAAGGGCAGAACACTACTGCATTGTGCAAACGGACTGACATTACTTAAAAGATTGTCCCAATGAATAGATTCCTAACGAGCCAAAAAATGAAGCATCTATATTTTCAAAAGTTGTACATAAAGATGACTCTAATTTCAATAATGAAGGTAATTTACTATATAAATGATCAAGTCAAAATACATATGAATAGATATTTGACACTGATTGTTCCCCTGCATGACGTAAAATGGTGGTTCACTATCGGACAAATAATTTTAGTTTTGTTTATCTGAAAAATAATAAAGCATATATACTTATTGACATAGAAGAAATCAAAATTTTGATGGATAATGATGTTATAGTTTGAGAAGTGGGAAAATCTCACTTCCTTTAAAAGTTTAACTAATAGATATATTATACATTTATACAAATATGAGAGCAGTGAATTGTTAAATCCAGTACAACAAGGTTTGAAAAACAATTTAAAATTAAGTTTTAATATTCTTGTGACAAAGAGGAATGAAAAAGTGATTAGCTACACCAACCAAAGGAACTACTACTGAGATAGATGCATTGCTTCATATAGGATTATGACTAAACACTTGAACTTTACTCTTCGCATCCTTATGTAATATAATCTTAGTTTTAGCTTCATCAACAATAGTGGAGATTTAGGTGAAAAGTGATTAATAAAATTAAGGTGATCCCTTACATTCCATAGTTAGGAAGAGTGGTATTAATATCGTACTGGTTATCAAACCAATGAGTACTGATATACTGGTATAATGGTATAACAGTTCAACCGGTAGTATATTAATTAAAACGCATACAAGTGAAGTTAGATATACATATATAATATATTAACATTAATATTTAAAAATTAATAAATAAAAAATATTTTTTATTTTTATTAAAAAATAATTTTAAATAAAAAGTTGGCTTGTATGACCAGTACGGTTCAATTGAAAACCGGTCGTATGGTTGATTTTGACTGATTACATAACCAGTATAATTGTTGTATCATATTAATATTGAGACTGATTTATCAGTTGAACCGACCTGCACGAACCGATTTTTACAACACGAGCACATCACAACGAACAAAGGGAAATGCCGAGGGTTGTTTGTGCACTTTCATTAGTATGTTACAATATTTAGTTTCTTTGGCGAAGATTATATTGCATAGATCACACCTGAAGAATAATTAACTGCAACTAGTGATTTACAATAGTCAAGCACAAACTTTAACCCTAATATATTACTATATTTTAATTGATTTTACTAATATTAGTTATTTAGAAATTAAAGATAAAATTGTGGAGAAAAAATAAAAATAAATTCATGTTGTATATCAAAAGAATTTTAACCTGATTTTGTGTGCTAAACTTGCTTATGTGTGTTTGATGTTAAACATAGTCGATCCTAAATCTGAAAAAATGTGAATGTTTTATTAGGCAGTTGACATTCAATATAAAACTTTATTCAATATCTATGATATGATAATGCTAAGATAGAGCAGGGACGATAGCATATGTCAGGGTGTGGAGATGCACACCCTCAAAGAAAAAAATATATTTATTAGGCAATTGATTTATTGCACCTCTTGGTTATATAAAATTGTGCCAATGTTGATCACTTGTCCTATTCTTGTACATTTTATACAATTTAATCATTATTATTAAACTAAGACCAATCATTGACTCAATCAATTATTAGGTTAATGGTCAGATTAGCAAGTCTGTGGTCAGACTATTAAATCAATTTACATTAAAAAGTTCCAAAAAATTTATAATATTGCCTAAAGTTATTTAATAAGTTTATAATCTAAATTTAAAAACATTATTATTAACAAATGTCAAATTAAACAACCACCAAGAAAGAATTCACGACAACAAAATGTCACAAATAAGTTGAAAACATCATCGAGTAATATAGTTTTATACTTTGATCATAACAATAATGAACAAATAAGTTTAAACTTTAATTAACAAATTACAACATAAGATAATAAATGACAAATATAATTCTAATAAATACAAATAAGTTTGAAAGAACAATATTATTTTTCCTCACAAGACGTCATTTAGACCTTATTTTAAAAAAGATGATCAAATCGACCGGTCTGACAAACCGATTCACCAATTTTACATGCAAAAAAGTCAAATTAACTGATTCTTACCGGTTTTGATACATGACTTATCAAATAAGCAACTCGAACTGATTAGGTGTATAGTATAGGTTGGACCAATCGTCTAGTCCAGTTTAATAGCACTGCATTTATTGCAACTTGCACCTCCTGACTATTAAGTACAAAAATGGTCGTAAATTATCTACCAATTTTGTGGCACTTTACTTATTACTAAACCCAAAAAAGTTAAGTTTATGGGCTAAGTTAAACCAGGCTAAACCCATGAATCAAGCTCAGTGGATCAGACAACAGCTCGTGCCTACGCTTGGCGCCAACGCCACACTTAGCGGTATAGATGGTAAAATGGGCAATGACCGTGGGCATGCCCGCATAGCACACTTTTTTTTTGCGGGCAGGGCATGCAACCCATTTCGTCGTGCTCATTTAACCACCAAGCCCGCAGACATTTTTATTGGGCAATGTGGCCAGCTTGCGAGCGTAATTTAAGGAAAAAATAAGAAAATTTTAAATAAATTATGATATTTTGTGATTTTTAATGTCTGGAGAAATTATAATCTAATGTGATTTGTTCAACTTCATACAAAATATCAACGGTTTTGTTAATTTTTTTTATTTTCGACTACTTTATTTAATTTCTTTTTATTTTATTATATGAATTTTTTTATTTTTTAATTATTAATCAATGCACGTGAGGCACCCGTTAGCCCATTTTAAAACGGACAGGGCACTGAATTTTGTCGTTTAAGACAACGTGGGCATGCCCGCGCCCGCTTAAATTTTTGCGAGCACGGACAAAACGTGCATGGGCCCTGTTTTGCCATCTCTACTGAGTGACGGAAGGACCTATTCCTAGCGTAAATCCTGCAATGGGTGGATTTAACTGCGTAATTCAACAATTAGTCTTTGTCTCAGATACACCAAGCGCCAAGCTTGTGCCTAGCAGAAAAGAAAGGTGTGCTCAAAGGTTAAGTTTGGCTAGTCAAAGCGATGCACTCGGTGCAAGGTGGTGCGCGGAGGGTGAAAGCCACATTTTAGACATTATTTAAATGGTTTAACTTGGTTTTATTAAGTACACTTGTGGCAATACCCTTCTAATACGATAAATTCTTTGTTTTAGGTGAGTTTAGCTCCCTTAAAGTGGTAATTCGTCATCCATGACTTGTATTTATTCTCATTTTTTCTTGAATTTAGTTACCATGAGTAGCTAAGTTCTTTATTGTTGGGATTGAATGTAATATAAGCTTGATGTACACATATTGATTCGGTTCTTTATTAATTCATGATGTTTTTATTATATTGAGTTGTGTATGCGCTTAATTCTTACTTTGAGTTTGATTATCTTATTGTGTGAATTGTGAATGAAATTCTTGAAGAAATCATTGTTATAACTCTGACTTCATTCAACTCATCAATTGGTACGATTGCTATACATAGATTTATACTAAATTGTCACTTTTTGCATGTTATTGTATTTGTTGTTAGACATAGAGCTAATTCAACAATTCTCAAACTTGTTAACATAGACTACAAGATATAAAGATATGCTTAACAATTCATATATCTTCATTTTTTAATTTACTAGCTAGACATAGAACTATTTTGATGAGCTATTAACATGACCAAGACATTGGTAGTTAATATAATTGAGGTGTTGCATTTTTTCTCAATTTCACATGCATAGACTATAGACATAGAGATATGGTTTTGTGAGTGATAATTTTTCATCTTGTGTGGAAAGTTACTAGACATAGAGCTTTATTGCATAAGCTACTAAATTAACTAAGACATTAGCTTTTACTACTTTTTAGGTCATTTGTGTAGAAGAGTCATTGCTAAGTAAATTAGTATTACTTAATTATGTGTATATTGACAATGAGTAGGATATTCGATCCCAACATCTTTATCAAAGCATTATAACATGTTTGTCAATTTTAGTGTAATCATCCATCCAAAACCCTTTTGAAAGTAGCTTAGAATAATAATTAATAGTTGAAAGGCTAATACCCACCAAGGTTCTTCCACTATGGACAGTCGTTTTTATACGTATTTGCGACACCATTTAGTTATTTTTATATCAATGTTTGGGTTAGAAAAATGGCATCATTGTAGGGGACTTGCATCTAGATATTTAATTGTCTTGATAATCTGACCTGCACATGCAGTTTGTTATCTTTGTGTATGTGAGGTAGGACTCTAGGGGATTAACTCGTTTTTTATTCGAAGATTGAACGCACCGCAAGGAGAAACAAGAGTCGAGCAAGGAAGAAGTGGCAGGTTGCTAGACAAATGGAGCATCAAGGAGAAAGTTCAACCGAACTTACAGTCCATAGTGGAAGAGCACCATCCAAAGTTAGCTATGGACAACGAGCAATAAAACTCAAACCCCGTAAGTGGTTTGGGAGGTATGACCTTTAAAAATATTAATAATGATGTGATGAGGTATCTGCCTAAGAATGCTCGACAATTAGAGATGAAGACAAGAGTGATTCAATTAGTTCTGGCTAATCCTTTTACATGACTTGATCAAGAGAATCGTCATTCTCATTTACTCAGGTTCTATGAATCGTGTCGAACGATTGGTGCAATCGAAGTTGAAGAACACATGGTGTTCTTGATGATATTCTCATTATTCTTACTTTGTAAAGTGAAACAGTGGCTTTTAGACCAACACCCTCAAATGGTGATAGACTCAATTAGGAACTAGGTTTTTGGCTCGGTTCTTTTCGCACATTAAGTACGGAAGCCAAGACAATGATCACGGTCTTCTCCCAAGGCTTTAATAACCTAATTTCCCACACTCATGACAAGTGAAATGTTCTTTGTGAGTCTTGCCTTTAAAGGTTGAGTTCTTAGCTTCCTTTCTTTGAAACCTTTCCAACATACCTTTCCTTTTTAGGAACTTGCTGAATTTTCTTAGCAAGAACGTCATGGTTTCATTATCCATATCAGAATCGGAATCCTCATCAACTCTTTCTTCTTGTGTTTGTGAAGTTGATACCTTGAGAGATGTCTCTTTCTTCTTCTTATATGATTCATCATGCAAAGTTAAACGACCTAACTCCATTTCATGTTCTTGGAGCTTGCCAAATAGTGTTTCTAATGCCATTAAGTCCAAGTCCTTTGACTCCATAATTGCAGTCACCTTGGACTGTCAATTCTTGTAAAGACATCTCAACACTTTATTAGTGAGTTCACCTTTGGCAAAAGATTTATCTAAAGAAACTAAATGATTAACAATATGAGTGAATCTTTTCTGCATGTCACTAATAGACTCATTTGGAAACATTCTAAATAATTCATACTCATGAGTTAAAGCAATTAACCTAGCACATTAAACCTCACTTGTTCCTTCGTGCGTTACATGCAAAGTATCCCACATTTCCTTCGCACTACAATATCGTGATACTCTAAAGAACTCATCATAAGAGAGTGATCACATTATGATGTTTTTCGCTTTTAAATTGTGTTGTTTTTTTCTTTTTTCATCATTGGTCCACATACTCTTATGTTTTTCTTTAGACTCACCTTCCACTAGGTATAGTGGAATATAAGGGCCATTGACAACGACCTCTCAAATATATGTGTCAATTGCTTCCATAAAGATTCTCATACACACTTTCCAGTATGCGTACCCTTCACCACTGAAAATCGGAGGATGGTTGATGGATAAATCATCGCCGCCAAAAGGGTTAGTGGAACCCATGGTAATATATGCCTAGGATCAACGATCTAAGGGTTTAAGCTACCACTATCGTACTAGCTCTGATACCACTTGTTGGGGTAAACACAAAATACAGCACACCCAGAGGGGGTGAATAGGTGTAGCAGTCCACTATTACCGTTTTTTTCGAAATTATGCAAATACAGAAAATAAATTGTTTAATCGATTACTAGATTACCTAATCGATTAACACCAGAAGCTAATATCGATTATCAATAGACTTAATCGATTACCTTGTATCAGAAAACTTCTAACCAATTCAGTTTCTTGAAATGCAAGTTATGCAAAACTCAATTATTTACATAATCAAATTGCTTATTGAGACTACTCAAGAATATGACCAGAAAACACTTAAACACAATAATCACCAAGCAATTTTCAAATGTAAAATGAACAAAAAAATGACTAAAATTACAGAGTTAAGGGAAAGAATAATGCAAGAAGGGAATTTTATCCTAATTCGTTTCCCTGCCCACGTGCAAACTACATCTAGGCCTTCCCGTATGATCTTCGGAGATTTTTTCTTCACTATTGGAATAAAGTTTTACACACACTCTTCCAAATAGACACAAGATTCCTTCCCTTAGATCTAGAGCCTCTTAGATAGCTTGACCTCACACACCCACTTCTAATGGATAATCCTCACCACTTTTAACGGTACGATCAGCACCTCATCTCACTCTCAACCAAGACTTGCTTATGAAGAAAACCAATCGCCTAACCACAACTAGGATTTCTACCACTTCTCTATTACTAGAGACAAAATCCTTCTTGGAAAATACAAAACTTGTAAAAAGCACCTTAACAAATGTGCAGATTAATGCAGAACTAATCACTATAAATCCAAGAACAATATTCTCACACAGCCTGTAGTCTAAGTGAGTAACTCTAACAATTTTAAGAAATAGAAAAATATGAAAAGCATACACTTTTAGCTTATCAATTGCAATATTAATTAAATTCAGAAGTGATATATTTTTCCTTTTTGTGTATATGTAATTGCCATTTATACGATCTAGTTTATAAAGTTGGAACAAAAAACCGACCAGTTTTCCAAAAACCAATCACCAAGATCCAAACAATTGTAATGTTTCAATATTTCCGTTTTCTGGATCAATTTTTGATTTCTTTTTTGTATCATTTTAGATTTGAACCCCCTAATTCTGTTGTATCTATTTTTTAGTAAAGAGGTGGAGATATAAAACTCGGGTTAAGTGTGAAAATTATCAACCTTGGGCTTAAGTCCAAGGCCTAGTTGAAAATAGTCATAAACCCAAGGGCTCGTAACTCCTGAGTCACGAACCAAACATAACAGCTCAACAAACGTTGGTTCGAGTTCTTCTTTTTCTTCTCTCGTTCTCGGACCCGACATCCTAAGAAACCATTGGTTTTTTGATTTCTTTATAGGACATGGTTAAACCAAAGCAACAGAAGAAACAACCCCACAAGAAACAACAACAAACGCAAGTATGCTTCACTTTCTGAAAATTTTGGTTTTTTCTCTATGCATTAAATCTTCATTAGTAGTGTTATTTATGCATAGTAATCTCTGGATTCTTAATATTTTATTTTTCCACTGCTTCTCTGATTTTTTTCCTTTTGCATTAGGCCATTATCAAATATAAAAAACAATAAAAAAGTTCGTTGCTTAAAGTGTCAAGTTTATGAAGCCTGTGTTTGTGCAAAGGGTTAACTGTTTTTGAGTTTGGATTTGTGTATTGGAATTAACTATTTTTATCCAAGGCAGAGAGGATGAGTCTCGGCGTAACTCTCACGTGTTGAAATCATGGAAACAACCTCGTGGGGTACATTTGCCCTCCTAGTACCCTACTTGGTGGGAGTCTCGTGCACTGGGCCTCCCTTTAGAGGATAATGGCCGTGCCTAAGGGCATGTCGGTTGAAGTAGATTCTTCTTTTTGATCAATCAAAACCCCTTCCCAAACTGTACAAGCTTCTTACAGAGCATATGTAGATGATGATATCTATACAGATGGATCTTATATATATATATATATATATATATATATATCTCGCATAATGAAGTAGTGCATGAGTGGATATATAGTAATCCAAATCTGCCGAATCACTCATGTTATGATCTTCTAAAGCCTCGGCTTGACGACAAGGTTGCTTACATGTGACATAGTGGTGGAATTAATTATTTTGTTTTGCTCGTGGCTTATTAAGGTTAAGCATTAGAGCCTTAGTGGTAGATTTTTATTTTGTTATTTTTTTTATTTGAAAAGAATAAATTTTCTGTAAGTCAACTTGATGTTCCTGAATTTTGACCTTTTCTGTAACGGTACCTCCTCTTTCAATATGTTCAGTAACAAATCCTATTGTAAGTTTCTTCTTGGAATCGGTATTTATTCGGATACTCTGGTAACTGGTGTGCTAACATTCATTTGGTGACAGAATAAGAAGCAAGGCAAACAGGATGATGCTTCACAATTTCGGACTCAGTTGGATGCTCTGGGCCTACGCATTGTTCAAGTAACAGCCGATGGCAATTGTTTCTTCAGGTTAGCCTTCATGCTTCATATCCATTTTCACTTAACCTTATTTTGAAAACAAGTCACAGTGGCACTTATTGTATATAGTAAGACAAATCAACCGTGTATAAGGGGTACAATAGTTTACAGTAAGAGGAATCAACTATGTCTTAAGTGTATATTAGTTTCAATTTTTGCTCTTCTCTGTTCTTACACAGAGCCCTTGCTGATCAGTTGGAGGGCAATGAGGAGGAACATCGAAAGTACCGCAGCATGGTAGTGAAACACATATTGGTATATTTTTTTTGAAATACTTTTACTATTCTTCTTTGTTCAACATTTTAACTTGACTACTCTGTGTCTTTGAGCATCAAGTTTATTTTTTGCCGTTAATCAGCTCTGTGCTATGTTTTCCTAATTTTCCTCTTATTAACAGTACTTTTTACAAGAAAAAGGTAAAGAAGAGGACCATAGTTAATCTCTAGTAATTATATAATGTTTTGGGAAGAAATGTGTTTGGGATTTTTGAACCGTTATCAAATAAGAACCTTCATCTAATTAATCACCTACGCACTCACAGTTAACCTAGTAAATATAAGGAAGTTGACAAAACATCAAATAAATAAATATTCTATCATAGTGATTGCTTACTGCATCTGTACTTTGGGTCTGTTTTTTGTCAGTGATAGCTTATGTTCATATTCATAACAATTGTTTAAGGTTGTTAACTTTCATGACTATCTGTGAACTAGACAACATCTTGATGTTTAGATGAGCATGCCAAGTCTACATTATTGTTGCCAGCTTGACCAGTGTAGTTAGTATCACATGAATTGTGTGCAATTCGAAAGCAGAATTCATGGTCAGCGATGTAGATCGCAAGCAGAATCGTTTTGGCATCTGAATCATGTGTTATATCGCATGAAACAGCCTGAATCGTTTGAATTGCAACTGGAGTCGTGAATTCTGTGATTCACAATTCGCGAAGGCACTGCAGTCTGCAGAGGTTGTGGGTTACAGTGCTGGAGGTCACGCGACGCCCTGGATATGGTTGAACGCGACCAGTTTTTAAAAACCCTAATATTCCATTTTTAAGCATGTTAGAAATCAGGCCATTTTGCCATTTTGAGGACCCAGACCTAGTTTTTACTAAAACACAAACAGTGAAACGGAATAAAATGGGCTGTGAAAAACTGAAAACATGAACAGTGAAGCTACCGCCTTTCCCTCTATTCCTCTGCTTCTTTTCATTTTTTCCTCTGCTTTTCCATTACTTTTTCTCTGCCTTTGTGGTCCCTCACTAATTAGTTTATAAAAGTCCTATTTTCCAACTTGACAATTACTTTGTTTGAAATGTTAAAATTCAATTTCTGTTGCAAGCAATATTGGACGTTACGTTTTTTCTCCTCATATCAGTAATTGTCATGACAACCTGGAAAACTGAAACAATAACAACCATGCCTTTATCCCACTAGGTAGGGTCGGCTACATGAATTGAATGACGTCATAATGTATTATCGTGAATAATGTTCATCGACAAAATATTGATCTCTACGTCTTTCTTAATCGTTTCGCCTATGGTTTTTCTTGGTCTACCTCTTCTTCTAGGAATTGGACTAGCCTCCATTTGATCTACTCTCCTTACAAGGGCTTCTATCGGTCTCCTTCACACATGTCTACACTCTAAACTACCTAAGGTGCGATTCTATCATCTTTTATACAATAGGAGCTACTCCAACTTTTTCCCTAAAACATTCATTTCTAATCTATCTTGTCTAGTGTGTCCAGTTATCCAACGCAACATTTTCAGCTCTGCTACATGGAACCTATTCTCTTGTTGACATTTTATCGCCCAACATTCAGTCACATATAACATTGCAGGTCTTAATGAAAGTTGTAACATAAATTACAATTAGTTTGTTATAATCTGTGCTTTTTCATGTTATTTTATTGTTACGAGTGTTATGACTTACGTTATGAATTATTTTAGTATGTTTAATTAATCACCATGAATCTTACGATTCATGATGCAATTCATGATTCGTAAAATAGGCCAAGCGATTCATGTACGATTCACGAGTAACGATACTAACTACAATGAGCTTGACAGCTAGCTTCCTCATGTATTTCCTTTTGTTCTATTTTTTAATTGGAAAGTTCTTTTACAAAGTCTGGGTTTGATGCTGTTATTAACAGGACAACCGAGAAATGTTTGAGCCCTTTATTGAAGACGAAGTCCCATTCGATGAATATTGCCAATCCATGGAAAATGATGGTACATGGGCTGGACATATGGAATTGCAGGCAGCTTCTCTAGTAACACATAGTAATATATGCATTCACCGCGTAAGTAATGTACCGGAAGATAATTAATTGTGTTCTCTTATATTCTAATGTGGCATTGTTTTATATTTGGCTAGACAATTCATATTTTTACCTAAACATATATTGTGACATGTCTTAAGTGGATTTTTTTCCACATTATATCACCTTTGTCCCATGCATTTTTTAATATGTGGGTAAACTTCATTTATTAATAATGATGACTAACATTTATGCAGACACAGACAAGTATTTGTAATTTTTTTGGTAGATTTTGCAAAACGTTGCACCCTAAAGTTAATTGAGATTCACATGCTTATTTATTGGTTTGATATTGCAGAGCATGACTCCTCGCTGGTACATAAGAAATTTTGATGATCGTGGAGCTCGTATGATCCATTTGTAAGTACTATGGAGAGTCTATGATTGTTATATGAAATTGCAATGCACACTATTTTATCTGAGGCTTTGAACTGTATATCGATCTTTTTGAAATGCTATATCTATGACTAAGCGAAGTGAATAGTTTATGTCTTCAGCTTGCTGGCAGACTCTGGGTCTTAGATCCTCACGTTCACAATAACAAAGTGTTCTGAGCTGATATAGTCCCTATATATAAAGCTACACACACAATTGCGTAGAGTAGTAGAGTAATCGTGTACGCTGATCATGTAGATAGAAGGGATGGTAAATGATAATTGGGTGGTGATATAGTTAGTATCGCATGATTCATATCGCGAAATGATGTGGCTTTCATCCCCAACAATGCAAATCGGAGCTTGCATTTTGCTCCAGAATCACTTCCTGTACCGTTGGAATTACTTCTGGATTGCGATTCCTGTGCATCTAAAACAGGCAGGTTTTCTGGAAACCGTAAAAAGATGACTTTTTCTCTTGTTTTTTTAAAACCCACTTCAGACTAGCCTGATTTTACCATTCAGAATGTGCCCAAACCTAATTTCTTACTCTCTGCACATTTAGCATCTAGATTTACCTCTCCACTTGAAAAACTACGATGTAAAAATCATCTTCGGTCACTACCATCTCTTTTTTGTTTTTGCCTATATCTTCTTTATTCCTTTTGTTGTTGTTTCAACATTAAAATGAGTCTTATGACTTGAATTTATGTTTTATAATGAAAGTCTGCTGTTATGAGTCTTATGACTCTTATTTTAGTATTTTTAATTATTGATCATGAATCTTGCGGTTCACACAATATGATTCGATACATGATTCAGAAAACAGGCCTTCCATGATATAATGCAGTTGGGTTATTTGGAAGGAATTGATAGAGTAAAGGACTAAACATCCGTTCAGTTTTTGTGAATGGGAAATCTTGTTATTAATTGTTCCAATAACCTGTAACCTATTTTGAATTATTTTTTTGTGATCCTGAGTTTCCTATTAGGTGAATCAGAACATTTTATCATTTTAGGGAAGACAACCCCTGTAATATTGTCCTGTGTGCAATAGATCTGTTTAGACATGAAATTAAAATTTAAGATGCACACAACAATCAGTATTTTCAATGGTGGATGGCATTGCAGACCTGTGGCAAACTATATATTGTCCTGTGTGCAATATATTGCAAATTTGTGGCAAAGATGGGTGGTGCACAAAGAAGGAAAAACATATGCATGACATGCTCAAAAGATGGTGTTTCTAGGGGTGAGCATGGGCTGGGTTGGGATGGGTTAAGGCTTGTCCCTTACCCGGCCCTAAATGTTGGCTAAGTCATTTTTTTTAACCTGAATCCGACTCTAGACCCGAAGCTAATCCGATCCTATATATTGACAACTTGAACCTAGACCCAGTTAAATATATTGCACACTCATTTTAGATAAAGTCTTCTCAATATTATTTATTATTATTAATATGTAATTTGATATATAAAATGATATATGTCTATATATTATTAATCATGTATATATGATAAAAAAATTAGAGAATCAATAATATTTTCGACCAAAAAGGTGTCATTACTCTTTACACACTTGAATAGAGACACATACAAACATGATGAGTGAGTGACCATGGGATGAGTCGTGCTTGGTCCTTACTCGACCCTTAATATTGACCGGATTTTATTTTTGACCCTGAACCTGATCCTAGACCTAATGAGACTCGACCCTATTCGGGCTCGTTCATAATCAGGCTATACTAGGTGAGCGGGTAGGGTGGGGTCATGCTCACCCCTAGGTACTTCTAACAAAATTTCTGAAACTTGTTTAACCCTCTAAAGGGTAGCAATAAGTCAGTAACAGTAGCACCCATAAACTATATATGAGGGTGGATGAGATTTCTCACCTTCAAACCCCCATTTCACTCCTGGCGCTTCCAATGCACCATTTGTGATGATTGCCATTGCAAAACTTCCATACTACGACATTTGTATGGAAGGTTTCAGAAAGTCTGCCGTGCCGTACCACCATGGTTATTTGGTTTATGTTTGGGTATGTATGTTTTTCCAGGTCTTATCATGATGGGGAGCATTATAATAGTGTGCGGTTAAAGGATGATCACTGTGATGGGCCTGCAAAGTCAATTGTAATTAAGGTTCTTCTTGGAATTGTGTCCTAACTCTCAAATTATTGTTAACACTAGTAGTCATCGTCTGATTAGTTCTAGTTTGTGAAAGGCTGATGCTGATCTTTCAGCGACATCACATCAAGCAAAAGTTGCAGCTAACAAATCCCGCGAGCGGACTGATAAAGGAACTTTTCTGCCAGGGTCCATAAAGTTGGTTATGGCTGGAAGTGGATGTGAAAACACTGAAAAAGTGGAACAGGTGAGTGCATGTCTTGTTTGTGTTTGTATGCTCCTTGTCTGGCATGACTAATATTTCAGTGCAGGGAGATCTGTTGTTGGCTTGTTGCAACTTACTATCTTTTTCAGAAATAAATTTGATATATATTTGAAGTTTCAAAGTTTGTCTTCCTTTTCTCAGATTCTAGAAAAGGTAAATGGAAATGTTGATGCTGCAATAGAGTTCCTTATAGCAGAACAAGGAACTGAAGAGTGCTCTGCAACATCTGATTTCTTTCCTAGTCAGGCTGATGCTGATGGTAATGTAATGTATGAGTTGGACTTTCTGTACTGTTATAGGGTAAACGAACATATTTTCCCGTTTCTCTAGCATGCACGTTTGTGTTTATTCATTGCTACTTAGTATAAACAGTTATTGTTAAATATATAACCATCCAAGATCCTTCAAAACTTCTATGACTAAGTGGTGTAAAAGAGTTCAATCCTTGCCACCTCAATTCTTGTAATAACAAGCTTTTGTGCAACGTAGGTGTGCACTGCTCACACTTCAAGCTGAAAGGTCTCTTTTATCTTGTATGAGGGGGCATGTTAAAGATTAAACCACATATGATCCATCACCTAACATATTAAGAGTTTGGGGGACTTGGTTCATGACAATTATGGTTATTAGAAAAGAAATGAAATTTAACTCCATTTTAACTCTTAACTCAAATTCTGAGAATGTACAGGTCATGATGAAAATGAGAATCGTGAACACAAAGAACACACAATAGAGGACAGCGTTAATGATGAATCAAATGATAGGTCCATGAAGACCGATGACAATAGCACATTGCAACCAAATGACAAGGTTATATTTCTCTTCTATTTTTTGTTTGTCTGTGGCACGCGGAAAGGGGATGTTGAGATGTTCCAAAATACGTATGTTGTATTGTTCTTGTCATCTCATTTGACACTCTTGTTGTTTTTGTTGCCCCTTCTTTGTCGGTTTAACCATTGAAGATTCCGAGAAACAAGGTCTGCCCATGTGGCTCGAAAAAGAAATACAAAGCTTGTTGTGGATCTGTCTTGGGAAAACAATATGCTAAGCTTGTAATGTATGTATCCGAAACTCCTTTCTTGTATAGTTGTGTCACGTTTCGTGTATTCACATGATGTTTCTTGGATTTATGTTTGTTTATTGAGATTTATGTGCTGTAAGAATGTAATCAAGTAATATTCTGATTGTGGAGTGATCACTACTTTTGTTTTGCCAGTAATGAAGCAGTTGACACCAGAAGGAGCAAAAAAGAGAGGAAGCAAGGAAAGAAAGGGATTTCCTCAAAAGCTGAAGCCCCTTATGACTCGGCGACACTTGATGTGGGCGCACTTTGTATTTGAATTTATTATAAGCGTAAGACTTTTATACCTTCATTCTTGTTTACACTCTACCGCAACTTTTCCTTGCTTCATGAAAATGATTCATGTGTTATTGTATCTTTCTGAAGTTAATTTTGTGCTCTCGCTGAGAGAAACTACTTTCAGGTCAGTAAGTTTTGTTTGTAGGGACTGCTTAATTGCATGTTTACTAAATGTGATCACAGCTTGTTGATAGAAAGCGTAATAATTGATATCTATTTCTGTTGATAAATTTGAACTCTTCCCATATTATTTGGAAACTAAGTAGTCAACAGCGCACTATCACACTGGGATAGCGGCGGCAGCGCGGTGGTTGCTGACCCTTCCACGCGACAAAAGGGCGTGTAGCGGCGCAGATGGCCGTCGCGCCTATCGCAAGTCAAAGAGCAGCGTCTTCACAGGCCAAATCGCGGGTCAGAGCCCACTACAACAAGGTTGTCCGTGAAACCCTAGTTTTTAAAGGGGGAAGACCTTTTTGCCCTTATTTTTTAATATGTGGCATGATTTTTTAGGGTTTTGGGTAATTTACCCCTCCCTCTTTATAAACTTGTGAGTAAACCCGAAAATAAATCACTGCAGCAAACCCTCTTCCCCTCACTTCCCTTCACACATACCCAATTCTTTCACAACCATGGCCATATCATTCTCTACCTCACACCCACTCTCGTTAGTGTCAAACACCTTTTAAAAACTTAAAATAGCATAAGTTACTTAAATTTTTAGTATTTTAGGTATATTTTTTACCTTAGCTGTAGCGTCCATCCTGATACCCGCTATAATGTTTTTTGGTCGGCTGCAATACTCCGCTATCAATCGACTACCTAGTCTTGAAATAGTTTTCGACCAGAAATAGACATTCCTCTGTTAGAACCTCACTAACTGCCTCACTGTTTTGAGTGCAAAGATCCTCCAATCATTGAGCTATTTATAGTATTAAAATCTCCTATTCATAAGCATATCTCTTAGTAATCAAACATGAACCATTATTATTGAACTAGTTGGCTACTAAAATGCTAGATGTGACCTATTGGAGGATGACACGTAGTCATTTTTGTTTACTTTCAAAGAAGGAACATTTATTAGATTTATAATCAAGCATTTTTTGACCTTGAAAGTAAATAAAAAGGTTCACGTGTCATCCTCCAATAGGTCACTTGTACCACTAGCACCTATGGTACTTTACCTAAGTTTTCTCCTTATAATTATTAAAATCTATTATTATGTCCTTATAATTATTAAAATCTATTATTATGGTGCCTTCTATATACTTTGCTAGATGCCTTTAGATTTCAGCATATGGCATTTTACTAATAATAAATAGGCTTTACTCAATCGTGCATTTTGTGTCCTTATAAGATTTAATATCTAGAGATAATAGCATCACATACTGCATTATTTTCCTGATATGTAGTTTTCTTTCTGTAAACAGGTTTGCTTTTGGCACAAGGAAAATTTGGAACAGAAAAAGCATAGACAAAAGAAGAAATAGTGATTTAAAATCATTTTTAGTCTTTCTAGTTGAAGCAAGAAGATGCATTTGTGAAGAATGTGCAAGTTTTGATTAATTTTTATGAGATTTCTTGAGTGAGAATCTGTGTTGCCCAAAATATAAAGGTGAAAAATATATTGATAGTGATTTATGATTAAAAAAGTTATTAGTGGCTCAATAATCAATTACAAAGTTAAGCTAAACCGAAAGTCTTTTTCTTCTAACTTTTTTTATTTGAGTCAATGGTCCTAATGAACACGAGAAAACATATATTTACAATGTTTAAATAATCCATGACTAGACTTGTAATAAAGGTGAGAAAAGAGATGAACAATTAGTAAAGTCATGTTTAATTGCTTCCATTTTCAGTACAGGAATATGATGTGTAAAAATCACATTCCTATGTAAAAATGTCAAATCCAAATTTGTGAAATGTTAACAAATGCTATAAAGATGGAAAAGCTGGTAGAGATGTGTGGCAGCGGGCCAGCCTGGCCCTACTCGGCCAGCTAAAATATGGGCTGGCCCGACTTGTCTCTTATAGCTAAAATGACTCAAAATGTCAGCTCAATCCATATTTGGTAAGACTGGCAGGCTGGTGGGACTTACCTTAAATATTGATCGAATTAGTTTAGGACCTGAACTTATCCTTTTAGACATTTGATGGATGGATTTAGTCCAGCCCAATTCGTTCAAATTGAGATGAGACTTTGAGTTGTGTGAAGTAAATGATCATGAGACTCTTTTTATATATAAAAATAATTGTGTAGTTTTATATACTTATAGTTTTGTGGAGTATATCAATCAACAATTCAATAATTAATTAAGTTATTGATGTGATAATTATTATCTATTAATTAATTTCTTGTGCACAATTTGTGTATGAATTACACTAGTATTATTTTTCATTTTTTCTCATGCTTTCTTTTATCAGAAAAATATGTATGCACTAACAACGTATATAAATTTACACCATTATTGTATCATCTATCATTCATATTTGATCATTATTGACTTTTAAATAATAAAAATGAATGACAGATAATATATTGATTATATATAAATCTTTACGCTGTATGAACCTTAAACTTTCTTGTTTAAAACTAATAAAGAAATAAATTTGCATAGGGGAAAGAGTTACTCTGGATTTTTGCAGTATCTTACACACACAGCAAAAGAAGAAAAAGTTTGGAATCCTCTCATATACTAGACAGACTAGTATAGGAATGTGAAGTTCAAGTTAATTTGATTATTTAAAAAAATTAATTAAAAATAAGTTAAAATTTAAATAATTAAAAGTTTTTAAATGTTATATGTCATTATCTCATACAGTACTGGATCCTCCCGACGGGAGAGGATCCAGATTCAAATCAAAAGGATCTAAGGTGAGGAATGCCTATACCCTAATGAGATATGAATTGCAGAGTCTCATTTTGTACTCTATTCTGTAGTTTACTATTTATTACTATCTTTATTTTCTTCTTTCCTTTACGTAGGACTCAATCAAGGCCAGTGCCATCAACTCTTAGGACCACCACTCCTATTGTTATTAACCTAACCCTTCTAAAGTGGTCCTCATTATATCATCTAATTAATTGTGTTTCTAACCTTATTACTCTTCTTGTTATAACCAAATTTTAACATTGAAAAAAAATAAGAGTTAATTAATATATTGTTGTTTATTAACTAAGATATTATAAATTCAAATATGTTATTTTACGGAATAAGATTTTATATATATACCCTATTCATATTCTACAAGTGAGAGTTTTTTACATTAACCACTTTACTAAATTCCTATTTTCAAATTAGATAAAGAAATATTATATTTCTTATAATAAAATTGTAATCTCTTTTCTAGGTTTAAATTTTTGCAAGTTTTTTAATGGCAATGGCAAAGTGAAATAAATCCTAAAAATAAAAACTTCAAATTTATTAATAAATGATTGAACTTAGATGTAAAAATCATGAAAACTTCAAATATAATCTTACTTAAACAATATGGAATCACATCAAAATTTTAATGATTAACACTTAGAATGTGTTCGAGATATTTGAGGTCTTAACACTTGCTACCTAGCAATTTATATAACTCATCCTAAGCTCCACCTCTCGTTTCGCTCACAACTTTCTTGGTGTTTTTTTAGTTACCTTGTATTTTTTCAATTTTCAATTTTCAGTTTTTTTACAAAAGGGTCATCACGCTTTATAATATTCTCTTTTCACCCTCACTTTGTCTCCCAAAACCCTTCCTCCAAAAATCTTTTTAGAAGTTCATCCATTCCACACCCTTCAATTTCCATCACTTGATTTTTGGGACTAGTGTTGATTTTTTGCCTTAAATATACTCTTAACTCTTACATCTATAATTAATATGTTGGGTCGTCAATATCTCTTCTGATATGATTTTACATTCCAAACAAAATCATCTATTTAATCTCCTTATAAGATTGAAATGGATTTGAGAACATCTCACTGTTCTTAAAATAAGGTTATGACTATTGTAAAAGCAAAATGGGAAGTTAAATCTAAATAGAATATATTATAGTGTTTCTCACTACAAGTTCACCATGATATCTATGAATTAAAAAGAAACTTTTTTCAGATATATAATAAAATATCATCTCATATTATGAGATAAGTTATTTCCTTCAACCACTAAAATTATAACATGTGTTCTATTTAACTATTTTCTATAAAAGTATTTCTGAAAACTAAAAAATATGACATATGTCAATATTATAGTAGCTGAAGAATATAACTTATCTCCTGTTATAATATAATATTTTATTCTAAAAATATATATTAAAAAACTGTGTTCACTTGCTGTCGAAAAAACATATGAATTATTTTTTCTTCTTTTTTCAAAGTAGAGCAGATACATTGTTCGAGTTGTTTCGTGCTTATAAAAAATAACGGTTCAACGTGCAGCTTTGTTTTTATAATATAACAATTGAAGGCTTTTGAAGCCCACTTTTTCTTAAAATATCAATGATGACGCTCCAGATGACGAATGCATGTATCATTTTTTAAAGACTAATATTATTAACTGTTCTAAGCAACATTGTTTAAGAATATTTTATCAAAGGTATTAGGTATTTAGGTTGGATTTAGTTTTTCCAAAGTTTACTTTCTTTTTGTACTCTCATATTTTAAATGTCACTTTAAAACAAATCACTATAATATTTAATTAGTGACAACTAATTGAACCATTATATCATTGTACCAATATTTTAATCAACATAATATTAATAATATTGCATATAATAATTATTGAAGATAATAAATTATTAATTTTAAATAATATATTGTGACTAAAATATGTTGATTATATTCACTATTATCACATCTATTTAATAAGAATAAATATATTGAAAAATTAGTTGATAATTTTTTGTTTTTAAAGCGATTTAGTAATAAAAAAAGGTGAAAAGTAAAGAAAACAGGAATATTTAAGCAATGAATATCTTTAAAACACTTATTAATCCATTTTAAAAAAAATTAATTATATATCTCCATACAAAAATAACAAATGGGCCTGTAGGATTATTTGAATTTTAATATCTATGTAATAATGTTTTATACATATATGATCTTACATAATTAATACATAAATATTGAATTCTTTAGGATTATAATGTCTATGCACCCATAAATGTAAAAATTTATACACAATTAATATATTATCTACTATTTATTTATATAATTAAAAATAAATGATGTCAGTTACCATAGTTATTAAAACCGTTTTATGTCGGCCGTTTGAACCGGTCCCAATACCGGTATGATACAATAATTATATCGGTTATGCAATTATACCCGTAAAAACCGGTTATAGCGGCCAGTTTTCAATCGAACCATGTCGGTCATTGATTTTTATTTAAAATTATTTTTTTAATGAAAATAAAAATAATTATTGTTTTTATTGATTTGTCAACATTAATACTAATATATTATATATTTATATCTAACTTTATCGGTATGCGATTTAATTAGTAAACCATTAGTTAAACTATTATATCACTGTATCAATACTCTTACATATTGATGACTGACATGATATTAAAAGACGATGGAAAATTCTTGCGGTGTCCATATATTACATCCTTTTCTCATTCTATACATATATGTTTAGGGATGGCAATGAAAACCGAACCCGCGGGTACCCGCCCGAACCCAACCCGAATTTAACGGGGAAAACCCGATATGATTGGGTTCGGGTTCGGGTTTTACCCGGGTTCAAATTTTGGGTTCGGGTTCGGGTTCGGTATTGTTAATACCCTACCCCGAACTCACCCCGAACCCGATTAATATATATAAAATTATAAAATTACACATAAATACATATATAAAAGCTATATATATAAATTTCTCACACACATATATATATAAATTTCACACATATACATATACATATATAAATATATAAAAGTTATATATATATATAAATTTCACATATATATATATATATATATATATAAATATATGTTTTGGTTCGGGTTTTTTCGGGTTCGGGTTACCCAAAACCCGACGGATTCGGGGATGGTATTGTTATTTCTAACTCCGCTTAATTCGGGTTCGGGTTTTGAATTTCGGATTCGAGATTGGGTAAGTACAAACCTGACCCCGACCCCTTTGCCATTCATCCAATCCAAAGGGATAAAGAAATATTATCATTAAATATTGTGTCTAATTCATGAACGAGTCAGAACTCAGAAGCTGTTCCCTCTCAACCTCACAATTCTATAATCATCAATGCAACCTCACCAATCCATTATCCAATCACTCCTCTGTTCCAACAAAACTACACCAATTATTATAATTACTCCTTTTAATTAACAACATTATTATTTATTTATTACTTGTACTTCTCCTACAACTTACTTTTTCTCATAAAAGTTAAAACTGACAAAGAATGGTTAAAGTGTTAAAACACCAAACATAGGTTCAAAATTATGAAATAGAATACATGTTCCATTTCCCAAACCAATCAAATCACACCAAATAATATATAAATGATATTTTCTTTGTTTTCTGATTTATTTGTGAGTATGTGTCAACTTTTAATTAGATAGAGACATTATTGGGACACAAAAAGTGAGATCCAAAATTATATAGACTTGGTTACTTCTTTTTTCTCTCACACACTTGATGCATCAGTGTCCTTTGAAAGAGCAATGATAGGTCCCTCTCATAATAATAGCTTTGTCTGAATGCTTTAGTCCGAGAGAACTGATTCAAAGGACACCGTTGATTGTGACTATTCATCACCATCTAATGATATTTCCAACACACCAGAAAATCTACCATTTTGTTTCTCTCTTTTTCACCCTTCTCCTATGACTGATTTTCTGCTTTTATTTTTCCTCATTTTTTCTCTTACCTATATTTGTCTCAATCTTAATTTTTTTCTTCATCTAAACTAAACCCAAGATTACTTAAAAATTATTGCTTGTTGATTTAAAATAAGAGTATAAAATGTATCCACTATTAGTATAAGTTTTTTATATTATCCATTATTTATATGTATTACTTTTATTTAAGAGAAAAAAATGTATACACTAATAGTATAAATTTTATATATTCTCATTCATATTTAATCTTCATTAACTCATTAAAAAAATAATCTAAATGGATCATATAGTAATTGTGGATAAATCTTTACGATGAGAATACATAGATATAACACTTTTTATTAATAATCAATAATAATGAACACATCAATAATATTGTGGTGACAATATAAAAACTACTTCAATATCAATGCATACATTATTTTCTTTTAAAAGAATCATGTAATTTTATTTAATTAATGCATTATTGAGAATATTAACAAGAAACATGCAATAATTTTTACTACATTGTCCTTATAGGAAACCAAAACTAGCATCTTTCCATGGCAAAGTTTTCAAGACCAAGAAGAAGAAAAAAAGAAACAAATTGACAACCATGAATATATGATAGCAATATATCCCAAATTAAGAAATGAATAGGTGTTGTCATAAATACCACATAACGTAGAAAAGCAATAAATCAAAGTTTTTATAAGATCACAAAATTTTAGTCAGAAGCCAGAATATATAGTATCAAGTTAAAGATTTTCTTCTGTTTGTTAGTTTGACTCACCCCAAACCAAGACCATCATAAGTTCCTAATTTGGATTTTTTTTCCCTTTGTTATCCCTTCTTTCACCTCAATAGTAAAGTTTTGGTCTTGTATGGGGTTTTCCTAAGGGGGGGTCTAGGTTACTTGAACATGATCGGATGGGGATCACCTGCCCCGAATGGTGTCTCATTTTCTGTCTCGGACCAATGATACATTATCATATGAATAAAAAAAAATTTAAAAACAAAACGTAATATTCTTATTGACTCAAGACAAGGATTGAGACACCGTTTGGAAGAGTTGATCTCTGTTCGTAGATATGATTATTTGAATGTAAATGGCAATGCAGAAATACTTTTTTTTACTATATTTATTTAAGGATCATGAGGAGGGTCTCATTAGAGTGTGGAACCCATTTTTCTGCAGCCAACTTTGAGAAGAGGGTCTTATAATCTGTGGTGGGAATCCTGATGATGCTGCAGCAGTTGCTATATAATGAGGAGACCTAGATTGCCACTGTTGTTGTTGTTGATCACTCACTGATAATGAAAGATCACTCCCAATAAGGCCTCCATTGCTGCTGCTTGGAAACTGCATTTAGTAGGAAAATGTAAATATCGAGCGGCCCAGTTCACGAGACTCCGGCTTAGTGGGGTATGGGGAGGGTTGATGTATACATCCTTTGCGCGGGGAGGCTATTTACATGTTTTGAAATTAAGCAACAACCTTACCGCAGCCTAGTTCACGAGACTTCGACTTAGTGGGGTCTGAAGGGGTTGATGTATGCAGCCATACTCCGAAAGTGGAGAGACTATTTCTAGGTTTTGAAATTAAACAACAACCTTACTGTTGTGCCAAACTTGAGAAAATGTAAATACATAATAAAAAATTAATTGTAATGGAACTTGAATGGTGATATAAGATATAGTAATAATAATGGGTATTGCTTGATCTATCACTCATTTATTTAATGCATTGGCAAAAATAAATTAATTGAAGAGGTACCCACATGAAAATTTGGTGGTTGAAGATGTGCAAAATTGTGAAGCATTTGAGATTCTCCAAGAAACTTGTAGGGACCATATCTTTGTAATTCATTTGAAGGTGAAGAATGAAGTCCTTGCATACCCATTCCACCATGTGTTTCAATGTTGCTTCTATTGCAATATGGTTTTGGTAATATACTCACCAGCTGAATCAAATTTTAATATAAGAGCATGAAAATTTTGGGATATTAGGAAATTAAACAAGAGTTAACAAACCATATATCACATAATTAAAAAATTCTTTATATTATATGAACCTTTGGCTTGTTAATGTTACCCCCATTTCTCCAATTAGACTCAGATAACATGTGTTGATCATGAGTACTTGAAGTATTAGGAATGTGATTACTAGTCTTGGAGCTGAAATTTCCCAAACTTAAGTCTAGATTGTGATCTATAGTGGTAGTAGTACCTGTAATAAAATGTACATTTAATTATATATGTGACATTTAATAATATAAAACACAAACTTTTGAATTAGAACAAGGTACATTAATCATATAGTCCATTTAATTACTTACCAGAATTAAGATCATTGTCATAGATGCTTGGATCAAAATTTGTGACAGCTTCTTTGCCATTGCATTTTATTGCTGCTTTATCATAGGCCCTGTAAAATGTGCAGGATAATTTAAAACCCTAGCATACATAAATTTCATCTAGAAATTGGAAGGGAAAAGGGAAATAAGAAATTTATAACCTTGCTGCTTCAACCTCGGTGTCGAACAAACCCAGATAAACGTACCTAGTGAATCAAATTAAATTAATTAAGATAAAATCTGCATGAACAAATTACACTAGGGAAGAAATCTAGGAAATGAAACATTAGAAAAAAGAAATGGGTAGAAGATATAATAATGCATACTTTTTCCCTAAAAATTGACCCATTCTAGCTTCCCATCTTCCACATTTGTGCAAAGTTACACCTCTATATTTGGAGCTTCCTCTCGGAAATCCAGTGCTTTGTCGACGAAGAACGTGAACAAACTCTTCCTTCGTCAAATTGTTCATCTAATATTACCATCATATTCAACCAAGTTATTGGAAAAATTCAAGGTATATAGAAAACATTATTAAAAATGCCTTTTATATAAGAAACAATAAATAAATAAAACTCACTTGCTTCAAGTCATCTTCATAGTCTTCGATGTTGAAGTTGATATCGGCGTCTACTCCTCGGAACTTAATAGCAGCTCTATCATATGCACTGCACAAAGAAAGATGAATGCATATTATTTTTCTTTGAACCTTAAGAATGAAACATTTTTATATTTGTTTCATGTTTCAGGAGCTAAGGGTCAATTAGTCCTAACCGTGCAGCTGCATGTGCTGTGTCAAATCCACCTACACAAATTTTACCCAAACAAAAACACAATCATATTCAACACAAACAAAAATGGGTTTAAAAGAGGAAGAGAAAAAAAACATGTTTTAGTTTAGCCACTTGATATAGAAAAATAACAGCCACATACATAATACACAAAACAAACATCATTCTTATCATAAAATACTTACCTAGATACACTTGTTTTCCACAATCCCTGGCAATAACAAGGACACAAATAGAAACAAAAAATAATCAAATTTTCATTGAAAGAACAAAAAAACAATTGAAATTTAATAAATAAATAAAAATACTAACCATATGTGAGATTCCCATCGACCTGTTCTTCTGTAAAAGGTGACACCTCTATACTGTGAACTCCTTGACCTTGGTCCTCTGCGACTCTTTTTCATTGGTTGTGAAACTTCAACTGATTTTCCAGCACCAACTTTTTCTGATTGACAGAACTTAACACCAACCCAATGAGCACGAGGGAAAGAAGATATTCCACCGCAACCACCGTCTGATGCGGCGGCGATATCAGCTTCCTCCACCGGAAAAAACTGCCGAGTTGTTATAAGAGGTTGTGAGAGATTATTATTATTATTATCACTATCCATGGAATCATCACTTTCATGGGTCACAGAGAACCCAAATATCTTGCTGCTTCTCTTCTTCATCATCATCATCTTTTCACCTTCTTCTTGTTCTTCTTCTGATCCGTTTTCTATAACCACAGCAGAAGAACTTGAATTGGATACAGATCCAACTCTTTTTCCTTTATTGTTATTATTATCATCATCATCATCACAATCCATTGAAGTCTTTAAAGAAGAACACCCTTCTTCTGATTCCTCCTCACACTTTCTTCTCTGACCGAGTGAGTCATTGAGATCCCACATTCTTCTGCACAAATATTGATACTATCGCTTCTCACCAAGCTAGCTAGCTACTCATAGATATAGCCCTTTTTTGAACAACACCATTCACTATAATAAATAAACAAATAAATATATACTAGTAACCCAAGATTTCTATTACTAGTTCTCACAAAAAAAAACTTTTTTTTGGTATAATTTAATATGGGTTTTGTATTTCCTGCAGAAGAAATTTAAACTTGGCTATGTTTTGTTATTATGGTACTTTTGTTTGATAATAATATATATATAATGATGGGTGAGTTGTTTTATATTTGATATATATAAGAGAAATGAGAAGAGAAAATCAAACCTAGGAAGAGTGAGAGAGAAGAAGAGAAAAAGGTGTAGGTGTTGCAAAAATGTAGTAAAGAAGATGTTGAAAGAAGTTTGTATTGTACAAGTGCCGAATACAGCATATAGATGATGCTAGTTTGAGGAAAGATTAGCTGAAAGCATCTCAACTTCTTATTAACACTATGCCCCCATTCTTCTCACTCCTCACTCTTTCTCTCTCTAACCACTTGCTTTCTCTCTTCTCTTTTCCTTTCTCTTTGATTTGATAACAAATGTTTTTTTTTTCTTTCATTTTTTCATTTACATGATATTTGGATACACAAAATGTTTAAAAATTGTACATGGAAATATTATGGATGTTGTGATTGTGTAAAAATTGTATGAGTTTTATACTATTCATATTCATGTTTAATATTATTGTCTATTCAAAAATAATACAAATGAGTTGGTAGTTAGTCATTATAGGATTCCGCGAAATTTGTAAGATTTTCACTAAGACACACGCATATAGACGTTCCATGTCGCGGACCCGCGATGTACTTATCCAAATATATTACTATATATAAATAATTATTTACAAATACATATATAATATATGAGTGTAATATATATGACTTATATACAATACATGTAATATCCGCTCTTCATTTAAATTACTTTTTGAATAGTCAATGATGATTAAAAATAAAAGGTGAATGATAGAGTGATAGTATAAAAAGTTCTTACATTATCAGTATATACAATTTTTTCAAATCTAATATATATAAAAATAAATTAAACATAAATAGAGTCAATAATTATACATTTTGATATGATGACATGTCTTACAAAAGTATTAAGAAACATTACTTTACAACATAAATATTTTATATATTACAAATTGATGGAAGAACTACATATGAACTGTAATTTATTTTTAATGGGACTAATTTTTTTTATCTAATTATGGATCAATATCATTGAAAAATAATATCTAACTTAGTTTACTATATTATCATTTTCAAAATCAAGACTTGTCTTATATTGTATCTCACATTTTATTTTTCCTATCCAAACTTTTCACATTTTTAACGTTTTAGTACAAAATTAGTCTCACTGGCAAAACCAAAAATATAAAAGGCTCTAATTTCTACATATGTCGCTCTTATGAATGAGGCTATCAACATTCCAATTTGTCTATTCACACTATTTATCAATCAAAATTATATTTAATGTTTTATAAATTTATGATTCATCAAGGTTAATGAAGGATGGTCACTTGGTAAGAACTTGACTTATATTTCACAATTTGATTGAATAATAACAATCTATTTATCAATGGATGGGTAATTTCTAAGTTTCTAAGTATGGCCTTAGTCTTAAATGTGGGACATATCCTAACCTAGCTTTATTTGGTTGAATAATAGAAAATGAGAGAAGAGAAAAAATGAAGAAAAAGAGAAGTGAGAAAGAAAGATGTGAAAAATATAGGAGATTTTTCTATTGTTTGATATGAGAGTAAGAGAAAAGAAAGAGAAAAAATGTAGATATAAATTATTCATACAATAGAAAATATGAAAGAGAAAAAGTTTTTGTCATTTCACTTTCTCTCTCATATACGCCTAATAAGCTTCAAATAAACAAACCTCAATTTTTGTTTATAAACATTTGTATTTTATTAATAAACTATTTATATGTTTTTATTTTTATTCAAATACAGCTATTATGTTAAAGAACATAAGAACTCATCTTCCATACCGAAAAAGGAAGAAAAATGTTTTTTTAAGAAATTTTAATTTTTTCGTTTCAAAATAATTTAAAATCATTGGAATTAAAAGTTTTTATTTGCCACATGTCCATTCATCGCTAGTATTTTTTTCATTTATTATTTTATTGAAGAGAAATAAAAGTGGGGAAAATTGGGAAAGAAAGAACCATCTCTTTCTTAAACAACTTTCCCACGTTAACCAAATCGAAAAGCATCCCAAGTCTTTATCTCTCATCTTTTCTGACTCAAAATTACCCATTAATAGAATAGACAGCGCATGGAATCCTAAAGATAGTTAATTAATCAAAATTAGCATTTTTTTCATTTATAATCGTTAATCATTCCAATTCTTAATGCCTCCAACCATTTTTATCTTTTTACTATTATGACTAGTTTTTACTACCAGGCAAGGGTGAGTATGGACCGGATTGAGACGGGTTAAAGTTTGTCCTTACCCGATCCTAAATGTTGGTTGGATCATCTTTTTGAATTCGGACCTAAATCCGAAGTTAACTCGACTCTCATTTTAGATAAAGTCTTCTAAATATTATTTATTATTGTGAATATGTAATTTAACATATAAAATAATGAGGAAAGATCCATTGACTACAAGAGTAAGTTTTAAAAACTTACTCCACATCTTATCCATCAATTCTAGAGAAATCCAATGGTTTGAATTAGTGGGTAGATCTAAACCATTGGATTTCCCTAGAATTGATGGATAAGATGTGGAGTAAGTTAACTTACTCTTGGAGTAAGTGGATCCCCACCTTAAAATAATATATGTATATATATTATTAAACATATAATATATAATGAAAACAAATTAGATAATCAATGATACTTCCGACTAAAAAAATATAATTATTCTATACACATTTGAATAGACATACAAACATCAGGAATGAGTGACCATGTGGCATGGGACGAGTTGAGACGGATCATATTTGGTTCCTACCCGGCCATAAATATTGTTTGAGTCTAATTTTTGAACCCGAATATGACCCTAGACCCGATTAGACCCGACCATATTTAGGTTCGATCGTGATCAGGCCGTACCGGATGAATGGGTAGGGTCGGGTCCTGCCCACTCCTAATATGGGGTTCCACATGTGGTAAAAAAAGGAAGGTAATTAAGTTGGTGGATGAGGGTATTTTGGGGAAGGAGTTGGAATATTAATTATTGTATTTGTCATCGATTTTATGAAAATGGATGCACTATTGTATTTGTGATCATTGTTATGAAACTCGAGGCTAGTTAAATTAACTAGTTAAATTATTCAACCAACCAGATAAAATCATATATAATTAATAAACATTTATAGACATATAATTAATAATTAACCATTAATAATCATGTATAATTATATTGGAGTAATATTTCTATGTTTTAATGTACTAAAACAAAGTAAAACATTGAAGTAATACCATTACTTTAGTTTTACGTGAATCTTCTAGTTTGATTTCCGAATTAATATGATTTAACTTTATTTAACATGATTTAACCCGACTTGTCTTCCTATGCTTTGTTTGTGGCACTAGACCACATTGCAAAACATGAATATAGAAAGGGAAATGGGGTTGAGTTTAGGGTAGGTTTTGGCATCATAAAAAGAAATGGGAATAATAAAAGGAAGTTCTTTCCAAAAAAGTACAATCAAAGACTAGGGGAAGGGGCCCACCTTTGCCTCTTTTGTTCTCCAAGCGACCCACTGCCCTTCCTCACTCTCCCCAAACTGCGCGTGTTACCTGCATATTTATTTTTGTTTTACTTTGTGAGAAAAACCAATCAAAAAATGCATATTTTCCACCAATAATGCCAATTACATATTTACATTAGTAAATGATTTTTTAAATATTATATCAGATGTTTGGTTTTAAGTTTATGGAAAGATTTTATTGACATAGATAAAATTCATTTTAATACACTTCAAAATAAGTTAATTATTATCTATCCCTCGGAAATATTACTTATACCATTGTTATAAATTTCATACAGGTTATTGACATGTTTAAGTAGTGATTCGACTGGTTGACTCGATTTATATTAAAAATTCTACAAAAGTCATAATATTAGCTAATATATTTAATGACTCAATACATTAAGTTGAAAATATTACCATAAATACTTAATTAAACAAGTAGCAAAAAATGTTTTACCATAAATACTTAATTAAACAACCAACAAAGAATATTTTACTATAAAAATGTCACAAAGAAGTTGAAATCATTATCAATCAATATATGTTTTACACTTTAATTGCAACAAAAACTCACAACAAGTTAAGTGGTAATGAGGTTAATGAAAATGTTATAATTATCCTTCTCAAGATTAACTTTTTGATGCATATGCATGAAGGCATAAAATAATTGCTAAATGTATCAATGAAAATGTTGATTTTGATACATAATTTTTTTTTTTTAAACTAAACTTCAAGATGAAATAGATGAACTAAATGTTCAAAATAAAACCTTAGAATTATTATATATAAACTCTACATGTAATTGTGAGCAATAAAAAAGGTATTCGTTCTTATTTGTGAAAAATGAAACCATTTAAAAAAATTTATTTAAAAAAAAGCTTACAAGTTTCACAAAGAGACTTGAATACCTTGCATGGTCCGTCCAAATTTATGTGGAGATTTTGTTCGACTCTTGCTCCATTCCACGTACATTGAAGTCATTGTGTTAGGCTTTCTTCTCATCACCACCTAGAGGTTTTCCCCACACATTTTTTTTCTTTATTTGTACATTTTTTTTAATAGCAGTTGTTAATAATAATAGTAGTATTAATAATATCAATAGTAATTTATAGTATTAATAATATATTAATATTTTTTTTTTAAATATGTAATTGAACAAATAAAAATTAGAGAATACAAAAATATAATAAGGGAAGATGATAAATGTTGGAATTTATTTTAATCTTTTAATAATAATCTTTTATGACTCGAATACTGGATACAATCGATATTGTGCTTTCTTTGCTAAGGAGATGCGATATTAGACATATAATTACTATTTCACTCTCTCGAGATGGAGATGACATACTACAATTAAACATTGTTTTTTCCTCTCAATCTTTATTGACTAAAATTAACCACAACTAACAAAACATTTTTTACTCAAGAACTATGTAAGTCTAAATTCTCCTAATGAACAAGAGGATATGTAGGAACAACATAACTTTTATCAAAAATAAAATAAGAAATATAATTTCTTCCCTTTAATAAACAATAATTAAATAAGATTTAAATAAGCCTAAGGTATAAATTCATGCTATTAATAAAAATATGCTCTTAATATAGAGGACAACATTGTAATACCTTCCTCGAGCCGCAATTAACCCCAAACTTCTGAATCTGGTTGAAGGACCAAAAACATCCAAATTGGGCATATAAAGTTTTTCTGTGTTTTATCCACGAAAACATGGTGGCTACTCTAATTTTAGGGATAGAATAAAATCTTATTATTTCCATCATCGCCTTTAGTTGTGGGAGCTAAGAGGCGTGAAAGTCTGACAATACAACTATAATGAAGTAACCTTCTCTATATTTTGCTTGATAGAACTGAAGGAAGAACAAAAACAACACCAACACTTGGATTATTTACAAGAAAAACTTTCAACTCAAGGCATCCTATATGCATGTGCAATCAAAGTTTAAGATTCAATTTCCAAGCAATGGGAGAAATTAGAATTCAGAAATGTTATTCTTTGATACTTACCAAGTTAGCTAGGAATGGATAAGGGTGAGTAAAAATCCTATAGATTATGGCCTGAGTCTTCAAGAATTCCATTGATCAAGGACATGCAAAACAAAATTATATAAAATTCATGATTTTTTTTTTCAATTTCAAAGAGAGTTGAGGATAATGGGGCTTACCTAAGGTATGTTGGGTTGCGAGTTGAGTTTTGGAGGGAAAATTGAAGACTTCAAATTCATTTCAAGAATGTATTTTATGATTCCGAAGTCTATCAAGACTTCAAATTCATTTCAAGAATGTATTTTATGATTATGAAGTCTTTTCTTTCTCTTCTACCTTCCAAAACAACTTGCAAACGCACCCTAAGAAATAATGTAATCCATCAAGAGTGGATGCGGAAATTCTAAGAGAAATGGTGGCCTTGTTGATTCGAATGAGCAAGGAAGAGGGAAAATTACTTTACTTACGAGAGTGTTGAAAATGTACATCACACAACTTATAGGAGTGGTGGTAGTTGAAGAAAAACTACACTTAAGGGACAAGTGTCCCATTAACTGTCATGTTAAGGGCTAATTTCATGCAATTTGCTGAGTTGTAGTCATCATGTTTGACTTAATGAAGTGATCAAGAGTGATTGAATAGGTTTGGATAATGGGTATGAAATTGACACCCATTTCTTCTACTCATCATCATCGATGTCCATGTAGTCCAATCGATTAGATAGTTGCGTGAGCTCAATTCAAACTTGTTGGTTTTGAGCATCAAGGGCATTCATCCTTATGGTGATGTAGCTTCAGAGATTGACCAACTTGTCCATGATCATGTGAATGGTTGGCTCGTTAGTGGATAAGGAAGGATCAAATTGAGATTGAGAGAGTTGAGGGTCAGGTTGAGAAGTAGTAGGGTTATCAGATGGTTCAAAAACACGATCATTGTGATGCTTGAGTTGCAGATCGATCGGGTCTTGAAATAAGTTCATGTTGTGAATAACATCGAGATAGATTTTGCTACCTCATAAATCTAACTCGATATTGGATTCTCAAGTATGGAAGTAACTATTATAACATAGAATAGTGGACCATTCTTATTCCTAAGATAAAGTATTTGTTGTATGACTATGAATGATCTTTTAAAAAGTTTTTTTCTTAAGGGTATACATAAGTTTTAGTTCCATATCCTTTATCTAAGAATGATTGAAAAATTTGGGAACTACAACATAGCTTAAGAAACAGTGCAACGAACAATCATATAGGTTGAGAACTTGAGATTTCAAATAAATAGGAAATCTCGATTTTTCATAGGCTTAATCACTATCCTTGTTTTTTTTGATTTTTCTTACAATTTCCTCTATAGAGAATCTATGCAAAGAGTAGATAAACCTTTTTATATTAAACTCCTCCGAAGGAAAATCAAGTCCAAAGTAGGGTTAGGCTCGAGTGCATGGTATTTTCATGCAAACTAAACTTAAAGTATTTAAATCCATGGAAATCTCTTTTCCTTTAATAGAAGAAAATGTCTCTCTTAAATTTCATATTGCAGTAAAATACCCTCTCTTGTTTGGGATAATAAGCATTCTTTTCTAAACAAAAGTCTATAAGATTATGTTGCCTAAGGAGTTCGGGAAATTGAAATTGAGGAAATTCTAAAGAGTTTAGTATACCATACTTGGGAGTGATAAGTTCCTCTTCTAAGAAGTTGGAAGACTTCACATTCCTCATAAGTTGATAGAAGCCTTGACAAATCCAAAGGATTGGTCTCATCTGCACCTGGTTGACCTCTTTGAGAAGGTCTAGTTTGAAGCTTCTTGTTTCTGGAGGAATAAGTCATGGATTTGAAGTTTTGAGATTCTAGGGTTTCTCAAGGATTTGAATTTGGGGATTTTTTATTTCTGACACAAAATATAAAATTTGTGGTTGATAAGTGTTTAATGATGAAAACTTAGGTTGTTTAACCACAAATTTCACTCAAAACAATTAATAAATGAAGATTTTGAGATTCCTGTATAAAGTATTATCAGAGTAATCATTTATTATTGATAGAGTAATTGGTTACTCCTTCAACGAATACACAGATTTCCAAAGTGATTATTAGGTAATCACTTACTCATTTGAGTAGTCGGTTACATGTTGGTTCTGTTTCTTTTAGTAATTGGTTACTCAATGGAGTAATTGGTTACTCAATGGAGTAATTGGTTACTACCTTTGTTTTTAACTTTTAAGGTACCCTATTACCTAGTAATCTTTTACCCAGCCATGGTATTGGTTAGACACCCACAAAAATTTGAAAATTCATAACATCAAACAATCATTTGAGCAAGTAGGCATACATAAAATATCATGAAGCAAAACATGTAAACATATAAACATGTAATAATGATTTAACTTAGGTCTTCTTCATTTAATATTCCTAATTGTTTCATAATATTGTAAAAAGGTTCTTCTACTAAGGTTTTAGTGAATATGTCCGCTAATTAATCATGTGTGTCAACAATCTCCAATTCAACATCTTTCTTTTCAACATGGTCCCTAAGGAAGTGGTGTCTTATATCTATGTGGTTGGTCCTAGAATGCATAAGTGGATTCTTAGTAAGGTTGATAGTACTAGTTTTATCACACTTTAACGGAATGCAACCTAAGTCTAGACCATAATCACATAATTGTTGTTCGAGCCACAACACCTCTGCACAACAACTTCCTGCTGTTGTGTACTCTGCATCTACGATACTCAAAACAACACAAACTCGTTCCTTACATGACCATGAGACTAATGTATTTCCTAAAATATGACATGTACCGCTAATACTCTTCCTTTCAGTTTTGTATCCAACAAAATCTGAATTTGATTATCCGACCAAATCACATATATTTCCCTTAGGATACCATAATCCTACATCAATTGTTTCTTTTAGACATTTCACAATTATTTTAACTGCAGCTAGACATGACTCTTTATGTATGGACTGATATCTAGCACACATACATACACTAAACATTATATCTGGTCTACTTGCTATAAGATAAAGAAGGGATATGATAATACCTTGATACTTAGTGATGTCAATACATCTACTAGCCTCATTAGTATTTGAACTGATTCAAAAAGATGTCATCCCTTGTTTGTTTGATCTGTAGTCCAAGAAAGTAGTTCAACTTCCTCATCATAGACATTTCAAACTCACATTGCATCATCTTAGAAAATTCACTACACAAATCATCGTTAGTGGAAATGAAAATAGTATCATCAATAAATTTTAATAAGTAGTGTGTGATAATCAATTTTATTAATAAAGAGCGTAGTATCAACCTTACTTTTTTCACATAAAAATTTAGTTAGTGTACAATAGCTGGCTCTAGGAGTTTGCTTTAAACCATAAGTTACTTTCTTTAGTTTATATACATGAGAGGGATATTTATAATACTCAAAACCTGGAGGTTGTTCAACATAGACCTCCTCTTTTATATAACCATTTAGAAAAACACTTTTAACATCCATTTGATAAAATTTGAAGTTTGATGAACATGCATAAGCTAATAACAATCTTATAGCCTCAATTCTAGCCACATGAGAAAACGTTTCATTGAAATCAATTCCCTCATATTGGTTAGAGCCTTGGGATGCTAACCTAACCTTATTTTTGACAATATTCCCATGTCCATCTGATTTGTTTCTAAATACTTATCGAGTTCCTATGACTTGCCTATTCCTAGTGCTTCTAAATACTTATCTAGTTCCCAAACATGGTTTCTCTGAAATTGATTAAGCTCTTCTTGTATTGCAAGATTCCAATTCCAATCCTCCGTAGCATCATCTATTATAGATGGATCTATTTCAGAGACAAAGACCATTTTAAGATACACATCATATAAATTAAGTCGAGTGGATATTCCATTGTTTATGTCTCCGATGATGTTGTCTATAGGATGATCTCTGAGTTATCCATTCCTTTGGATGGTCAGAATGTATTTTCTCTTATTGTTGAGGTAGATCATCATCATATTTCATTTGCTTCATGTCATTGAGTTCTCCAATAATTGGAACTTCACTTTATGATGTACTTGGTAAATCATCATAACAAAAAACAATTTTTTCCTTCTAGGAGGGGTTAGTTTCATCAAATGATACATACATAGACTCTTCTATGATTAAAGTTATTTTATTAAAAACTATATGTGATTTTCTAGTTAAAGAATAACTAAGAAAGATGCCTTCATCAAAATTTGTACCAAATTAACTATAGGGTTAGCACAATTCTAAACCCATTTATATCAACTAGTAGAAATACCAACCTTCTTCAATTAGTTGTATGGCCTTTATTTTTATAATAAAATTAAGTTGGTGATGTTGATGTATCCTTGGTTTTGTTTTAAACAAAGGATTTTTATGAATACTTGATTTTTGAAAAGATTCAAGCTAACCTTACTAGTTTTCATAAAGATATTTTTCAACTTGCTATTTGCATGTTGACTGTTAGAATAGCCTAGACCTCTTCGATCATTAGTAGGTCTTTGGTTATTTAAAATATCGTCCAAGTTGTGACTACTCTTTTTAAATACATTAAGTTCTTCACTTAACGATACTTAATGATGCAACCTTTGCTTCTAGAGTTTTACATTTAGGACATTTAGAAGAGTTGACCTTTAATAAGTTCATATCCTTTCTTAATATGATATTATGATTTTCCAAAATATTAATATAATTTTTCTATTTTAAAACCAATTGAAATGTTAATATATTCTCTTTGGAGTTCATCGTAAGAAGGTCTATCTAAGTTATAATAATCACTTACCTCATCATCATCACACTATAAGATGCCATCAAGGAACTGGTGTCACCTTCCATGTTATGTAGACTTTCCTTGTTGTCTTCTTTTCTGCTTTTCCTTTGAAGAGATTCTTCTTTAGAGTAGGGCAGTCCACATTGATATGACTAAGCTTTCTGCAATCAAAGAAGGTGAAGTTTTATCTTGATGTTGATGTTTCATTGCTTCTTATGAATCTCTTACTTGGGTTAGTCTTGGCGCCTTTGTTTCTCTTAAGAAACTTGCATAACTTACTGACCAATAGTCATATGAATCTGCATTCACCTTTAAGTATATTTTTTTGATCTTCTTCTATTGTTCTTCATGTTATTCAAGTTGTCTTAGTTCCAAGTCACGTTCCTGTAATTTACCAAAAAGAGCACCTCAAGACATTTTTGAAAGACTCTTCTTTTCAGATATGGTTGTTACCTTTGGTTGCCAAGTTCTATTTAAATACGTAAGGACTTTAACATTAAGGTCACTATTTGCATATGACTTTTCCTAGAGCAATAAGGTAATTGGTAAGATGAGTAAATCTCTTTTGGAAATCAAGAATTTTCGCTCCTAGTTTCATCATGAGCATCTCATACTCTTATGACAAAGTATTGTATATTGAACTCTTGACTTCTCGAGCCCACTCATGATTCGTTTCAAGAGTATCCCACATTTCCTTAACGAATTTGCAATTTAATTCTCTGAAAAACTGATCTATGCCTATTGTATAGGTTAGGATGTTTTTGGCTTTAAGGTCGTATTAGATTTTATTTTTGTACTCATCATTCTAGACACCTTTTGGCTTGGGTTCCTTAACTCTAGTTATAAATATACTTGGAACATATGGACCCTCTTCTATTACATTTCATGTATCAAATCCCGGGACTCAATGAATATTCTCATACTAATTTTCCATAAATCATAGTATTCTCCAACAAATTTTGGAGGTCAATTTATGGTGGAACTTTCTCCTAGAATGGACATAGAGGCCATCTTAGAAATTTAGGATCTAGGGAATAATTTACCCAACCTTTGATATTTTCCAACAAATTTTGGAGGACAAATTATCTTGGAACCTTCTCCTAGAAAGGACTTAGAGGTCGTCTTAGAAAGTTATGATCTAGGGAAAGTTTATCCAACCTTTGCTCTAGTGCCAATTGTAAGTCTAGATGAAAAACTAAGAGGGAGTGAATTAGTTTTTTGGTTTCTCTACAATTTTATGCAGTTATTTGCAACTTGTAAAAATTTAAGAATCAAATATGCAACGAAAGACTAAGTTTAAAAAAATAAAATGCATAATATAAAAGAGTTGGGAAAGAGATAAGACCGACATATCCTGGTTCACCTTCTATCCACCAAAGGCTACATCTATTCCTCTTGCAAACCATAAGATATTTCATTAAGTGATGAATGTTAATCTTTACAAATCTAACTCTAAGACTTTGTCTCAGATTATAACTCACCAATCTCACCAATTTAGAAGCATATCACTTCTAAATTATCATTCTTTCCTTTCACACCCTATGATGAATTTACAAAATTTTGATATATGAAGAAATTTGTATCTAGGGCAAAAGATTGCTATGTAATATGACTCTTAAAGCTTTCAATTCTTGTAATTCAATCACCCTGAGTAATACACAAATACTTAAGTGTTTTCTGTATGAAAATCAAGTGCAAAAAACTTTTTTAAAAACTTTCATATGGTCATTTGAACACTTCTTTAAGTAAATAGACTTAGGATAGAAGTACCTAACTTAAAAATCAAAAAGTTTTGTTCACATGATAAGCATGCTTCTAAGTCTTCAAGGAGCAATATTTTTTCAGGAGCAATATATATCAACATAATAGTAATATTATGTTAATCTTAATTGTATTATTGTTAATCATTAATTGTAATATCATATAAACCATAAATGTGATTGTTATGTTGTTAAAGAGCAATGTTAGGTTGGAAATTCTTAAGGGTGATATAATGTTACGTTTATTATACATTTTTAATCAGTTTTCCACCATAATGTTAAAATAGTGACTTTGTTTTTTATGTTTATTGATTAAAATGAGTTGTGTTTAATAGTGAATTTAAATTGTGTTTTAATTATGTTATATTTTTTTCTATTTTTGATTGCTTAAATAACATTTATGATTAGTAGAAACAAACACACAATTGCATAATTACTCTTAATTATTTCTCATATTTTTTGAATTTTTGGGTACCTACAGAGCCACTGAATATTCAAGGACTCATGGGTAGGAGACCCGACCAGTATCCATGCGGGTATAAGGTGGGTTTGAGTTAAAAAATAAAGCAGCGAGGTGAGTCTACGTAATGCATTACCCGAACCCATCAAAATATCTTGTTGTTGGGGACTATTTGTTTGTAATGTTGGAAAAGACTTGTCTTACTTGGTTCAAACACCTATTTTATTGTCTTACAATTTATTTTTCAGAAACTTTATTTAGATTTGTATTTTTTGGAAAAAATCTTATTTGAATATCCTCACATCTAATTATCAATATGTCTTACGAGAAAATATAATATTTATGCATTGTCAATGCAAAGATTTATACATAATTAGTACATTATTCATCATTCTCCATTTATTTTCGTTCTCTAGTCTTGAATGCACTTGGAGAGGTACCTGAAAAGGTTCTCCAACGATCAAGTTAATATATAAGAGAGATAAGGGATGTTAGAGAATAATATCAAGAGATATATTGTAAGTATGAGAGAGTGATTAAGTAAGTGTAAGTATGTAGATTAGTGTAAGTAAAGTTCCTTAAGGGAGGAATTCCCTACTTATAGTGGAGAGGTGGAGGGAATATACCCTTGTTGATACTGTTAGCCTTCCCGAACAAACGACTTGTCGAGTCTGCTCCAAATAGATGAAGGTTGTTTTTCCCATGTCAGACAACTTTGGCGGTTCATACTCTGTGCAATGGGATGAGTAAATGTAATTCAAATCTATCTTGTCATATGACTAATGTATAGTAGCTAGTAGTAGCATGCGACTTGTAGCATGGGTTTGTGTCATTCAAATGAAGTGACAGCCCTGTGTAGGCGACCTAGTACGGGAGCGTCAGAAGTGACCCCATGCTAGTTTGTTATCTCTGCTTGGTTGACGAGGTATCTTTTTGGATCACCTTGATGCTCAGTTAGGGCTGGAGGGAGCTTAGGAAGTGTTCATATTGTTTGACTTTATGTTGTCAACTGTCAATCTTGCGCGATCACGATGTGCCCTTTTGAAGTGGATAAAGTAGTGGCCCCCAGTCTACTAGTATGGCCAGAAGTTGGGCGTGTCACTAGACTTTATCTGTATGGCTTGGTGATAGGATCTTCTAGGTGTGTGATTACCTAACTAGCATTTGACCTTTTTAACATTTATTGCTTGCGTGTTGCATGTGGATTTATTATAAGGGTCTTATTGGTATGTTGATCCTTTGACACATGGTTGGCCAGGAATGTGTGGGGTTTCACATTGCTTTTATGACGGGTGTGTTTGCTGATGCGTGGCCTGTTTCCGATCTTTCAACTGCGCATTGATGTGCCGCTGAGATTCGCGGACCGCCATTTTATCGCACTTAAGTGTTTTTTGTGTGGTCGAGTTGAAGCCTCGTTCTGTCCAATGGTTTTATAATACACAAATCCCCATGTCTATCGTCAAATTGGTATTCAAGCGCTTTTGTGTGTCTAAGATGGGTGCAGTGCGAGGGATTTGGACTGTTGGAAAGGCCCTCATCCCATTTTTATATAAAATGGACAGTCTTCTTTGTTCATTTTTCTTATTATTTTGTCATCTAATCGTTTTGTTGCATAAATGTCTTCAACTTCAATTTGCTTCATCAACATCTTCCTTTTGTCAACAATCTTAAGTAACTCTTTTCTTTTTATCTTCATTTGAGCATTCTTTCGTCATTATGGTTGTTTAAAAATGGGGGATTCTTCCAGTGATAGTAGCGTAGACGTGTTGTCATATCTTCCTTCTCCCTTTGCTGTTTTGTCCTCTCGATGTCGTTGGCAGAGGGAGTCCCCATCTATTCCTAGTCGGGGGAGTTGGATCGTAAGGGGATATATAAAGAAATGCTTGATGCACCTATTCAGTTGTAGGCCTGACCACACAGAAAGAGTAAGTAAGATGCTTGATGACCTTGCTAGTCTAGCGGCCCCTTATCGGGAGTAGTTGCGTGCGGTAGGTGAATTATTGTCATATGAATCTGACGATTCTTCTAGTTTTAGGTCTACAATGGCGCACAATTATGCTCATCGTGTTGGATTATTTCGGATACCTTCGAGTATGATCCACCGGGGGATCATATTGATTGGGTAGATTGAGATGTGTTGGGGACTTGGTCTATGTTGGAGTTTGAGCATAGTCCTGAAGTTCAAGTAGATGATGAACCATGTGATAGGTTCTCCCTTTTTACCTCGACGAAGAATGAAAGGGGTGTACTAGTTACTCGGAGGAGTACAATGACCCTACATGTAGTGTTTATTTCAAGATGATCCGACTCTGTCTCCCTTTGGACGAGTGGTGTCTATCGGTTATGGACCATATTATTGGGTATGCCACATAACAAATAACACCTATGGGGTGATTAAGTGTGAGAGGAAGCAAATTAACATTTTTTCTGGCTAATGAGATATTATGAAAAATTCAAAGTTTAATCCATTATGACTACTCTTAATCGATTAACTCGTGCTGTGATTAATCGTGTAACACCAAGTTTAATCGACTAACCTGATTCTTGCGTTCTTGAAAAACAGATTTCTTGCACGAAAAGATTACACGTTTTCTTCCAATATTAGATGCAATGTACTCAATGAATTTATGCCAATATTTTTAACATAATTAGATCATGCAATAAACTCAGTAAGTAAATCAACTAAAACATGTAAAGTGTAACACAATTGAAAGTAAAGAGATGAGAGATTAAGAAAATTAGGATGGCGATCTTTTATCCTGGTTCGTTTGCGGGTCCACATGCAAACTACATCCAGGTCTCCCCTTCTGATCTTGGGAGATTTTCTTCGCTATTTGAGCAATGTTCTTACAAAACAATCTTTCAAATAAACGTCATAAACGCTCCATTATTTGCCCTAAAGTCTCTCACGTCGATTTGACCTTCAACCCGCCTCTTTTGGATAATCCTCACCTACTCATGGTATAGCCCTAACCGATGATCACTCCCAACCAAGACCTTTTTAAAGGTGAAGACGACAACCTAACCACAACTAGGATTTTCTACAAAATCGTCTAACTATCAAAGTTAGAATGCACCTAAAATGTGCGGATATACAAACAGTAAACGCGCTAAAAACCAAGCCTAGAAATCTCAGAAAGACTCCAAGAAACTATGTGTGATTAAACTTGGTTTTTCAAAATGAATGTGAAAGTTTAAGCACAATGGATAATTCTCAACTATCCTATCTCTCTTTATAAACCAAATAAAACTAACAACTTTTTCTCACAGCAAGAAACCCTCTCAAATGATATGAAAGTTAAGTTCATAGAAATATGCAATCTTGTGAATTTTCTATATGACTAACTAATGAATACATGATAAAAACATTATTTTATACAAAATTGTTTTCAGTTGGACTTAATCGATTAACCCGCAACTTAATCGATTTTTGATCCCAAGAAATCTATGATTTCAGATACTGTAACTCCATTTAATAATGGGTCAATTAATGGGTCCCCATGTTCATTTAATCGATTAACACAAGTTGTAATCGATTAACTGTGTTAAAAAGTGTTTCCTTTTATCCATGATGAACCTTCTACCTGATGTGTATATGCATGATACATGACTTTGAAGATATATGTGATAAATTCAGTTTGATGCACTAAAATCATATTATCATATGTAAATGCATGATCATGTCAATCATGCATGAATGTATGCAAGTCTCATTTTAGTCTAGACTCTACCCTAGACTAAGTCTACTTGATTGATCTTGAGCCTTGACCTTTTTGTTAGTTGAGTTGTTCATGTCTTCAAGCTTGCCTATCAACCTTGCTTTATCCTTGTCTTCTCTTTGTCTTCACTTTGTTTTCATCAAAACAATATAATGATGCATGCTTCATTTTCATCTCCCTAATGTGATTATCATGCTTGCATTCTCACATATGTGGGTGGATCATTCTCAACTTCACCCTAATGATTGGGGATTCATTCAGCTTTTCCTCTTTTCTGTGAAGTTCGTGGTTGGTCGTGTAGCCTTCGCGTCTTCTTTTGGATGTTTTGGGTAACCCATAATACCAATAAAGATGAGTAGAAAGTCGAGTGTCAGGGGTGGACCTACCTCCAATCAAGGAGTGGTCGGGAACATTTCCATCTGTTTGATTCCTTAATAAAGCATTGGAAGAAGAAATTCTTCCGAGTTGAGCTTCGTGGGGAAAATGGTTGGGGTTTTAAACCTGATGGGGTTGCCCGATTTTTGTTTGCATGGAATGGGGAACATCATTGGAGAAACTATAAGCGATATATTTGTTATGAGATGGTCCTTACTCATGAGGAATGGCTCCTTGTCATAGAGATAAGGGATCTCATCGATGATTGGGTGATGTTCCCTTGTGTGCGCTTGGCCAGAGGTGCCTTAAGATTTTGGGAAGTTGTGGGTATGTTTTTTGGTCACGCTTATTGTTTTGTTGTTTTTCTTCCTTGGTCTGATTGAGTTAATATTCTTTTCTCTTTTGTTGTTATGCAAATGGCTGATCGTAAGACGCCTGCTCCCAAAGAGGTAAGGAAGTCAATCAGTGATGCTACCATATGGATTTGGGTAGTAGGTGGGTCCGGCCAAATGATTAATATTCCTCTGCTTAGCATCAATTAGGTCCTACTCCGCCACCCTTTCTATCTAAGGAAGTGGTGGGTAGTTCATGAGGAGCTAGCTCGCACATGGAAAAAATAATCTGCATGTTGGGGTGATCCCTCATCTTCCTTCCAACGCTCCTATTGAACCGCCTCCTCCTCCTATTGCTTCTTCTTCCATGGTGTCACCTTTTCCCGCCTCCTCTCTAGTCAAGGGGAAGTCCAAAGATTCATCTTTTGGTACTCGAAATCCAAACTTAGACAGACATTGCATTCCATAAGGGATCAATGAGTTATTGGTCTCTCCCAAAGCTAACACGACCTATGAACACATTTCCCTACGGGTGATGATTAGGTACATTAATGAGTGCTTAGTGACGACTGCTTTCGTACTGAAGTACATTGACATGGAAGGGGTGCTTGAGGCCCGAGTCGTAGAGAAGGTTAGCTGATATTATTCGGCCAAGCTAAAACGTTGTCAAATGGTTCATGTTGTGGTGTCCAAGAAGTCAGAGGATCAATTGGCGTCTATCTAGAGAGAGGTTGTTGATGCAGACGCCAATTTATAGAGACGCTAGCCCGCACTGAATGATCGGAAGGAAGATTAGCCCTTTGGAAGGAGGAGTTGACCAAGATCGCAGAGGATCTTTCTGAGACCATGGGGAAGGTGAAGACTTTGCAGGAGTTTTCTATCAATGCTACCTAATTTGGCTCGGAAAACTCTTGGGACAAATCCGCTTGGTGCATCGAGTTGAGGATTTATCCTGGATATTTGTCGACGAATTTGTTGAGGATGGTGAACTGCAACTTGAGGGTCTAGACGTTTCTATCACCAAGTTATTGTTCCCCAATGTTGGTGCACAAGGATAGTTTTCTTAGGAAGGTGTAAGGACCCAAAATTTTACCCTTGAAATTTTTTCCTTTATTTTAATCCTTTCATGCATACATTCATCATACTACTTTGATTTCTCAATTATCACTCCTTAAAACATTTTTTAACATAAGTTATTACCATACAATTTATATTGCGGAAAAACATAATTCATTCAATTAAACCCAAGTGTCTATCGCATACAACTAGCTATGGGTTTCCAAAATACCCATAGCTACGTATATGCGGAATTACAATCAATCGTATAAGTCATATATCCATAGTTACAAAAATATTCCAATTAATTCAATAAGCACTCATGTACAAAATAGTGCTAATAATTGAAATCCAAAAAATATGAAGCTCCTAAGCTTCCAAAAATAAGACCACTTCAGATCACCTGTTTATCTGCAATGGGATTATCAATGACGAAAACACAAACACATAAAGGAGTAAGTCATTAATTCAATAAACGTCGTTATAAGATAATCCACATTAGAAAAGGTTAGTCGATCACTTTGAAATTCATTTTTCGTGCTGCATTACTTGAGCCAAAGTCACTACCCCCTTAGGGTTAGCTAAAAGCGATTTCTCATATCTTTTACCAAGAAAACATGCCGCATAAACTCGGGCCGAAGTGTTGCTACATAAACTCGAGCCGAAGTCGCTACACCCTTTAGGGTTAGCTAAAAACAATTTCTCATCTCTTTTATAAAGAAAAACATGCCGCATAAACTCGGGCCGAAGTGTTGCTGCATAAACTCGAGCCGAAGTGTTGCTGCATAAACTCGGGCCGAAGTGTTGCTGCATAAATTCGGGTCGAAGTGTTGCCGCATAAACTCGGGCCGAAGTGTTGCCGCATAAACCCGGGCCGAAGTGTTGCCGCATAAACTCGGGCCGAAGTGTTGCTACATAAACTCGAGCCGAAGTGTTGCCACATAAACTCGGGCCGAAGTGTTGCTACGTAAACTCGAGCCGAAGTGTTGCTACGTAAACTCGAGCCGAAGTGTTGTCGCATAAACTCGGGCCGAAGTCGCTAACCATTTATGGTCGGCTAAAAATATATTTTCCTTTCTCATTGATTTCACTATCAATCATATCCAGTGAATCCACACAATCCTTATTACAAACATACCCATATATGTTTATAATAAATACGTGATTCACCAATTAATCCTTGCACAACCAGAAAATACACACATTTTCCATTTCAATTGCACAAAATAAAGACTTATCCTTACCTTGGTGAGTGTTGGGTTGGATAATGGGTGACTGCACTAGTTCCACCGACACCGCCGCCAACTCTAGGAACTTTTCTCATTCCCACCATACAACACAATGTTAGTCATTTATTCCACATATTTCAAAAACAACTTATATTGCATCATTTAACCATACAAGATATTCATCACATTTTCAATGTTGCTAAACTACTCTCATCATAAGTTTACAACATCTAAAACATACATATTCATCTCATATTTCATTATTAGAAAGTAAACTCATCTCCTACCTCTAGCATTTACCCATTTTCATTTTTAGGTTTTTTAGAATCAACCCACAAACCCTCTCTTTTCTCGAAATACTAACTCTATACCAAAAGTTTACAAGATAATATCACATAAAACGAACCATAACTCAAAAGGGTGAGTTCCCATGGTTTCTCTCATGTTGAGAAGAGATCCAACATACCCCAAAACAAGTTTCAAAGGGAAGAAGAGAGTTAGAATCAAGAGATCTATCTCTTCTCAAGCTTCTAAATGACTCACAAGCCTTCTTGCTCTTGAAAATGCTCCCTTCTCTCACTTTTATTTAGGTTAACCCTCATAAATGTGTTTGGGGTCCCCTATTTAATGTAACAGCGTCGGGTTCTCGCTTAAGCGAGCCCTTTCTCGCTCAAGCGAGAAAATCCCGCCTATTTTAAAAACTCAGATCTGACCCTCTCGCTCAAGCGAGTGATTCTCGCTCAAGTGAGAATCTCACAGTGCCAACAACCCCAAAATGATATTTATCGCCCAGGCGAGACAACTCTCGCTCATGCGAGAATCTTCCAGTATACTCCAGGATTTCACCCTCCCAGGTGAGCCTCTCTCGCCCAGGCGAGAATCTCTCGCTCAAGCGAGGATCCTCCAGTATAGCCTAGTATTTCATCCTCCTGGGTGAGTCTCTCTCTCGCTCAAGCGAGGATCTCAGGACTGGTACTATAATTTTAAAGACTTAAAATTTAGGGTGTTACAATCCTCCCCCTCTTATAAGAATTTTCGTCCCCGAAAATTAAATATACCTCGATTCAAACAAATGAGGGTAATCCTCCCTCATTTCTTGCTCAACTTCCCAAGTAGCGTCTCCTTCGTCCACTTGGCTCCACAACACTTTCACCAAAGGAATCTCTTCGCCCCTCAACCTTTTGATACTGGTATCCATGATTCTCACAGGCAACGTCGCAAAAGTCAGGTTATCCTTCAACTCTATCTGGTCCGACTCAACCACATGAGATGGATCTCCAACATATTTTCTCAACTGAGACACATGAAACACATTGTGGAGATTCGACAACAACAGTGGTAAGGCAATACGATACGCTACCGGCCCAATCCTCTTCAGTATTTCATAAGGCCCAATGAATCGCGGATTCAGCTTATGAGACTTCAACACTGTACCTATTCCGGTAGTCGGGACTACTCTCATGAAAACATGGTCTCCTTCATTAAACTCAAGAGGTTTCCGCCTCAAATCGTAATAGCTTTTTTGTCGACTCTGAGCGATCCTCATGTTCTCTCGAATTTTCTTGATTTTATCAGTAGTCTCTTGGACCAGCTCGGGCCCCAATATCAAGTTCTCCCCAGTCTCCAACCAATTCACTGGAGTTCGACACTTCCTACCATACAACGCCTCATAAGGTGCCATTCCAATACTCGAATGGAAGCTATTGTTGTAAGTAAATTCAATCAAAGGCAACATGTCATCCCAACTCCCTGGTTGTTTCCAAGACACAAGCCCTTAGAAGATCTTCCAATGAATGTATAGTTCTTTCCGATTGACCGTCCGTTTGTGGATGATAAGCTGAACTTAACTTCAACTTAGTTCCCAATGCGGACTGCAAACTAGTCCAAAAGTTGGAAGTAAAACGGGGATCTCTATCCGACACAATGCTCGACGGTATCCCATGCAACCGAACAATTCCCGGATATACAGTTCCGCCAATCGTTCTAGGGAGTACCTCATGTTCATCGGCAAGAAATGAGCAGACTTAGTCAACCGATCCACTATTACCCATATCGAGTCGTACCCTTTCTGAGTCTTCGGAAAACCAGACACAATATCCATGGAGATACTGTCCCACTTCCAAACGGGAATTTCTAGGGATGGTAACTCTCCTGCTGGCCGCTGATGCTCAATCTTGGCTTTCTAACATACCAAACAACTCGAGACATATGAAGCCACATCCCTCTTCAACCCTGACCACCAAAACAATTTCTTCAAATCTTGGTACATCTTGGTAGTTCCCGGGTGAAGGCTCATCTTACCCTTATGAGACTCTTCTAAAATACTCTTCCATAATTCCTCATCACGAGGGACACATACTCTCCCTTTATAACGCAGCATTCCACTAGGGTCTGATGCGAAATCAGTTTCCTTGCCACTTAGCTTTAAATCCCGTTTTGCCATTATCTCGATATCCTCAACTTGCAATACTCGGATTTGCTCAAACAGTTCATTGGTGACCTTCAACATTCCCAAAATCATAGTATGAGGCTTTATCTGAACATCCAAGTTCATATCTCTGAACTCTTCAATCAGTTTCCCTTCCCTAACCATCAAAGCCGACATGTGTAAAGATTTCCGACTTAGCGCATCAGCCACTACATTGGCCTTTCTCGGATGGTACTGCAATCCAAAATCATAATCCTTGAGGAATTCTATCCACCGTATCTGTCTCATATTCAATTCCTTTTGGTCAAATAGGTACTTCAAACTCTTGTGGTCACTGTATACCTCAAATGTCACGCCATAGAGATGGTGTCTCCAAATTTTTAAAGCAAAGACCACTGCGGCCAATTCTAAATCATGAGTAGGGTAGTTCTGTTCGTGCGTTCTTAACTGACGAGAAGCATATGCAACAACTTTCCCTTCTTGCATCAGGACACAACCCAAACCTTGCTTAGAAGCATCACAATAAACACTGAAAATCCTTATCGGTACAAGGAAGAACCAACACTAGTGCCGTAGTCAACCTTCGTTTCAACTCCTGAAAGCTTTCTTCACAACGAAGTGTCCACACATACGGTTCTCCTTTTCGAGTGAGCTTAGTCAATGGTAGTGCCAACTTCGAAAATCCTTCAATGAATTTCCGATAATACCCAGCCAAACCCATAAAGCTACTAATCCTAGTGACTGACTTGGGCACCGCCCATTCCATAACCGCTTCAACCTTCGAAGGATATACTGCCACTCCTTCCTTGGATATCACATGTCCAAGAAAGTTTACCGATTCCAACCAGAAATCACATTTTGACAGCTTTGCATACAACTGATTCCTACTAAGAAGTTCTAGCACAACCCTCAAGTGCTCAGCATGCTCCTCTCGACTTTTGGAGTAAACCAAAATGTCATCAATAAATACAACTACGAATGAATCCAAATACGGATGAAAAATCTGATTCATGTAGTCGGTAAATATTGTTGGGGCATTTGTTACAGCAAAAGGCATGACCAAATATTCAAAATGTCCATACCTTGTCCTAAAAGCAGTTTTAGGAATGTCTTCCGACTTCACACGAAGTTGGTGGTAACCCGACCGAAGGTCAATTTTTGAAAACACCACCGCTCCCCTCAATTGATCCATTAAGTCATCAATTCGAGGCAACGTATACTTATTCTTGATAGTAACCTTGTTCAACTGTCTGTAGTCGGTACACAACCGCATGCTACCATCTTTCTTCTTAACTAACAAAACAGGTGCACCCCACGGCGAGACACTAGGACGAATAAACTTCTTGGCCAATAAGTCCTCAACCTGCTTCTTCAACTCGGCCAATTCTAACGGTGCCATCCTATATGGAGCTATAGAGATGGGTCCCGTTCCTGGTACCAAATCAATGGAGAATTTCACTTCTCTCACTGGCGGTAACTCAGGGATATCACTAGGAAATACCTCAAGAAACTCACGAACTATCGGAATATCCTGAACCTTAGGTTTCTCAATACCCTCCAAGGATGCCAACAACATAAACATGGCTCCTCCCTCCTTACAGGAAGTCCTGACTTCCTTTGCCGATAACGGTTTCATGTCATTAACCTCATCAGAACCCCCATCTAGGTCCCGGAATAACACGGTCTTATTGGTACAATTAAGCATTACATGATTTTCCGACAACCAGTCCATCCCCAGAATTAGATCCAACTGGGATAGGGGTAAGTAGATTAAATTCACGGTAAAAGTCTTACCATTTACCACTACCGGACATCGAGACACCACTGTCGACACCACCACAGGCACATTAGTTGGGGTGGATATGACCAAGTCGAAAGGCAACGACTCAGTTTGCAAATTCAGTCTATCCACGCATTCAATAGATACAAAGGAGTGTGTTGCTCCAGAATCAAACAACACTAAAAAGGGAATAACTGCCACAATGCAATTACCTTTTATTAGGCCATCTGCACTTGAAGCCTCTGCACCACTCATGGTGAATACTCTGCCGGTGGATCGAGGTCGTTCAGCACTAACAGCGTTCATACTCTACCGTAATTTTGGACAATGCCTCTTAAGATGTCCACTCTACTTGCAGTAAAAACAGCTAAGTGTGGTTACGGGGTAAGAATCACCAAAGTGTTTTCGGTCGCATTTGTTACACCAGGATGAAGGGTTTTGCTGCGACCCTCCGGCATTGGCATGAGTTCTTGACCCAGGTGGAGTATATCCTCTGTTACCCATAGGCGAGGAATAAGGCTTCCTTGCTTCCAGAAACGCCTTACTCTTACCCTTCCCGTGCACAAAATTCCTTTGGGGCCCAAAATTCTTTGGAGGAAGTGATCTTGACGCCATCATTTCGTCCGCCCTCATATCATCCTCAACCATTCTACACTTGTTGACCAATGTAGAAAAATCAGTGATCTCTTGATGCGTAAGCATCGTTTTCAGCTTGGGCTTCAAGCCCAATTCAAACTTCGAGCACTTGGACCTTCCGTCCGCCTCCAGTTCCGAGTAAGGGCAAAATCGGGCCAATTCATCAAATTTGGCCGCATAGTCCCCCACCGACAGGTTTCCTTGCTCCAACCTCAAGAATTCCATTTCTTTCTGACTCCTCAGATCAGCAGGAAAATACTTTCGAAGGAATTTCTCCCTAAAAGTACACCACAAAATTACTTGCCCCTCCGCCTCCATTTGGCGCCGAGTGATTTCCCACCAACTTTCGGCCTCCTTCTCTAACAAATAGGTGGCATACGCCAACTTCTGCGCATCAGAATAGCTCATGGCCTTGAAAATCCTCTCCAATCTCTGAATCCACTCGATGGCTTCATTACGAGCGAACCCCCCTTGAAACGAACTGGGGTTCCTCCTACAGAGCGCATCCTAACCTCGATACTCCGCCGGACAGGGTGGAACCAAAGGCTGTGAACTCGGACTTGGTGTCATATTCTGATTCAGGTGTTGCAAGTTCTCATTCACGTTCGCCAGTACTGCCACAATTTGGGCCAACAATTCATTCTGACCCGATCCTCTGCCTCGTCCTCTTCTAGACATTTTAGTAATGGGTACCTGTTTATCTTGATTCTCATTTGTCAGTAAACCAGGTTTAACCAACAAATCAACAAATAACCACAGAACAGTTCACTTAAACCACATAGTCCAATATTTCATCCTCCTAGGTGAGTCTCTCTCTCGCTCAAGCGAGAATCTCTCGATCAAGTGAGGATCTCAAGACTGATACTATAATTTTAAAGACTTAAAATTTAGGGTGTTACAGAAGGGGTATCTGGGTGTGGCCTTGTAATAGATAGTAGGACATTTATAATCTTTCTATTTATCTAATGGAAGTAATTTCTTGATCCCATCCTCTTATATATTATTTACTTTTTGTTTCTCGTCTTTTCATTCGAATAACAACTACCTTGTGTTATCCTTGCAATGAAGAGTTGAAATATTAATAGTGTGGTTTGACAAGTTATGGGTAAATGATGTTGGGATATCCTGCGATAAAAAATCTTTATTAGCCCCGAGTGATATTGGTGACATAATTTTTTAGTGAGGGTAAACAGTCGGCCAAGGGAAGCATGTCTCACATACTTGAGTGGTTATTAAATAATCGACCAAGGGGAACATGGTTCACACACTTGGGGGATTTGCTAATGGAGATCTGTCTAGCAAGCGGAGCAAGGCTCATGCACAAGGCATATGTTAATCGCTAGCCAAAGGGAATGTGGTTCGCGCATTTCTGAGATTTGCTAATGAAGACATACCGACTAGGGGGAGGATGGATCATGCGCAAGGCGGGTTTCTAATGGCCGACCAAAGCGAACATGGTTTGTGAACTTGGGGTTTTGTTGTTGAAGACCTGTCGACCAAAGGGAGCAAGGTTTACGCGCAAGGCAGCTTGTTAATCGTCGACAAAGGGGAACATGATTCATGCGCTTGGGGGATTTGTTGATGGAGACCTGCAGGGTAAGGGAGGGATAACTCACGCGCAAGGTACGTTGTTAATCGTCAGCTAAGGGAAACATGGTTCGCGCACTTGGGAGATTTGTTAATGGAGACCTGTTGATAAAGAAACAATAGGAAATGGAGAATATCTTATTACCATATATATGTTGGTGCTTTACAATTGTTTTTGCCCGACCTTTTAGGAAATGTGGCTCTATAACCATAAATGAAAGTTACCAAGATGTAGGGGTTGTGAGGCTAGCAAGGGTTGGACTACTTCAACTTTTTGGTGGGTCTAAGGCTCTGTTGGTAGAAACTCCTAGTAGTGTATTGGTCACTCTGGACTGTGCAGACTTTGAGGTCACTAGAGAGGAACTTCATACATAGGTACGGAGTTGAGAGCACGACTTCAAGGGCACTATGCCAGAATACATCTTTAAAGGTGTGTCTTCGACCACGCAACCTAGAAAAATGCTGTAAAACAAAAGGCAGAGGAAACCTATACAACTCAACATTAAGAATTCACTGTTCAAATGGATTAGCGGATATAATGTTAACAGCGTAACAGATAATATTCGCGGTTGAATATGTACTTGTTTTAATTCGTAATTTTAACAGCGCCTATTTTGTACATCGTTGTTAATCAGAATATGTTTAATAGCGTCATAGTTAGTTTTCGCAGTGGATTTTATATCTTATACAACGTAATCTATAACTTGCATTGTGTATTAGATATGTGTATTAAATTATTTTCGAACCCCCAAAATTCGTTTTGCTTCGTGATATGAGTTTCTCACACGAAACAATAAAGATATTAGTTTCCCATAAATCTTTAATATTTAGCATGTTAATCTTTGAGTTCATTAGAGATGTTTAGCATGGATTCTGAAATTGAAACTTAAAACTATTTTTCATCGGATTGAAATATTTGCAGATCCTTGCATTTTGTTGATTTTCATTGATCGTCAGGTGTTTTAATTTTCTTATTTATTTAAAAAAAATTATTTATGATTTAAGATTTTGACTTGATCCATCATATTATATGTTTATGTGAAGAAGAAGTATATTCTACAACTGCCAATTAAACTTAAGGATGGTACATTAATGACAGCGAAGTAAAACACATCGCTGTTGATAATAGAAAATAATGAACTTAATGACAGCGAAGTAAAACGCATTGCTATTGAATATAGAAAATAATGAACTTAATGACAGCGAAGTAAAACGCATCGCTGTTGAATATATAATAAAATGAAATTAATGACAGCGAAGTAAAACGCATCGCTGTTGAGTATAGAAAATATCTAACTAGCGTATGTGTAACGGCTCTTTTTTAAATGGTTTTGCTTCGTTATATAGGTTTCTCAGAGAGTGATTGAAGCATTAAAGATATCAGTTTCCCATAAATCTTTTAGTCTATATATTGAAACAAAATGAAGTTCATCAGAGATATGGAACTTCAAACTATTTTTCATGGAGATCTTTGTGTTTTGTTTATATTCTTTGATCATGAGGTATTTTGTATTTTGTTTATTTATTTAACAAAAATTCATTTGTGATTTATGATTTTCATTTTACATGTTTATTTTTGTAACAAGGGAGAAGAAAGCTCCAATTTTGAACAAAAATGGGAACCGGTCCTTTGTGATGCATTCTATTATTCTTATCGATCAATATGCTTTGTTCAAATGTTGATGAAAAAAAATGAAGAAAATCGTAAGAGAGCCCAGATCTCAAATATGATATTCTTCACGTAAGAGTCCTAATGCTTTTTCAAGTAACTCATGATTATTCTCAAGCCTAGATCTTCAATATTGAACAGAAGGTTAATAGAGACATCAATATCATGAGATACTTAAAAAGGTATTAGAGTTGCCTCAACATTCACACTTTACACAAAGCATGCACACTATCATTCTCATGAAAATATTGAAAATAAGGTTAATAGAGATGTGCATTGATGAAAATATGCTATGGATTAACAGAACATCAGTATGCAATGCTCACAGATACAACATTCAACAATCCAGCTGCGAGGATTAACAGATCTTCAATATTGAACAAAAATGTAACATTTAGATTTTAGGATTTAATGTTTGCAACAAACAATTTTCATTTCAGTCTTTAATATATTTAATTTCAATTTCAGTTTATTGTGTTTTTTTGTACAATTTCAATTTCTATTTCAATATATATGACAATTAGCTTACAATTTCTTTTTCTTCAATTTATAACTGTCGTGTTTAAAAAGAATGTAAATGATAATGATGAACTGCGAAATAATAAGTTAATAATGAATCATCAACAACGAAAGTATATCACTTAAATTAATAATCAACAGCGAAGTAAAAGAATGAAAATGTGAATGATCAATAGCGAAATAATAAGTTAATCGTTGAATCAAAAACAACGAAAGTATATATCACTTAAATGAATAATCAACAGCGAAGTAAAAGATGATGAACAACGAAATAATAAGTTAATCGTTTAGTATAAATGAATCATCTACAGCGAAAGTATATCACTTAAATTAATAATCAACAGCGAATTAAAGAATGAAAATGTGATTGATGAACATCGAAATAATAATTTATTCGTTTAGTGTAAATGAATCATCAACGGTGAAACAATAAGTTATTATAAATGAATCATCAACAGCGAAACTATATCACTTAAATTAATAATCAACAACGTAGTAAAAGAATGAAAATGTGATTGATGAACAGCGAAATAATAATTTATTCGTCTAGTTTAAATGAATCATCAACAGCAAAAGTATATCACTTAAATTAATAATCAATAGCGATGTATAATATTCAACAGCGACGTAAATTTTGCGCTGTTGATTATAGAAAAAAATGAATGATCACAGCGAATTAAAACACATCGCTGTTAAAGATGGAAAAATATCTAACTAGAAAAGTGTAACGACTCTTTCTTAAACGGTTTTTCTTCGTTATATGAGTTTCTCAGAGATATGGTTGAAGCATTAAAAATAGTAGTTTCCCATAAATCTTTTAGTCTATATATTGAAAGAAAATGAAGAAGGATTTCATCATCTTTTAGTCTATATATTGAAACAAACTGCTCTCTATTTTTCATCGAGATCTTTGTGTTATGTTTATTTTCGTTGATCGTGAGGTATTTTTGATTTTGGTTATTTTATGTTTGGAGAACAATGCTCCAATATTTATCAAAAATGGGAACATGTCATTTGTCAACAATATCAATCTTTTAGGCTATTATTCGCATCGATCATAATATCAACAAGCTCTTGAGGTTCAACCTCACAAGAAAATTGAATCCTCCACTTTAGAGAATGTTGTAAAAGATGAGTCTTTTTTTATGTTCAACTCTTATATTCACATCTTTTACTTATTTTAAAAAAAGATGCATCATTTACTTCTTTCTTCAGTTTGTGAGGTTTTACAATATCTTTTCACAATCCTCACAAGACCATGGATCCTTTTTGCAGTATACTTTTTCTTTGATTTAACACTATCTTATTTATGTCGTGCATAACTAGAAGTGCCAACCTTCCCAAATCTTCAACAAGAGAATTGGATCATTCACTTGCTTTGGTTTTTATTCCATTGCTTACAAGAACATGGATTCACAAGAGAATTGGATCCTTCACTTTGTTTGGTGTTATATCTTTCACAAGAGAACCGCAAAAGAGCATATATCCAACGTTCACATATACAACATTCAACTTAGCATATTTAATTGATCTTCAATATTGAACAAAAATATAACATTTAGCATTTTTACATGTAACATTCATTCCAGTTTTCAATATATATAACATTCAATTTCAATTTCAGTTTATTGTATATTTTGTACAATATCAATTTTAATTTCAATGTATATAACTTCCGCGTTCAACTTATCACAGAGAAATAATATGTTGTGCTGTCGAAATTGGAATTATTTTTTTAACGAAAATGAATTAATGCTACTAAGTCTTGTAATTAGTTTAATTATTTAACTATTTATGTGAAAATAATACTTATTAACTTAAATGAATAATCAGTAGAAAATAATTCCCATTATCGACAACACAACTATTCATTTTAAACAGCGCAAAATTGAATTATCACAACGAATAAATATGTTGCGCTGTCGAAAATGAGAATTATTTTTTTAACGAAAATGAATTAATACTATAGAAACTAGAAAGTTGTAACTTGTAATTATTTTAAAATCATTTTTTAAGTGAAAATACAACTTATTAACTTAAATGAATAATCAACAGCGAAAGTGTATCACTACGTTGTGGAAATGTTCGGATTTATTTAAAGTTTTAAACTTGTACATATAAGTCTCTAAACTTTAGACAGCGAAATAAAACACATCTATGGGTATTCTACCAAAGAATTCATCACTAAAAATGATGTGACAGATGTACACGGTCATGATTGGATTGGTGCATTCGTTTTATCTGTGTACATAAGGTAAACTTCTCATTTTCGGATTTAATCATTAATTGATGTATTATAATTAACTAACGTTTGTGTAGGTACTTGTATGACAACTTTGTACCCAAAAGTAAAAAGAAGGTGATGTTCATATCCCCTCAAGCTAACATTTTGGGTGTAGGTATGGTACCCAATGACACATGGAAGAAACAGAAGTCACAAGAGGTTGCTAACATTCTTGATAAAAATAAAGAGATTGCTGACTTATTCTTTGCACTTCTTAACACCGGGTAAGCATCATTTTTTAATTGTTTTTAACAATGTTTTTGCTTAACATTTTATTAACCGTATGCATATATGTTTTTAGGCAACATTGGATTTTGGTTGTCATTAATCGGGTCAACCATCAATTGTTCTATTTTGATTCACTAAGAAATGGCGACCCATACAAGTACTCTGTTATGCAAGATATTTTTAATATGTATGTGGACAACTCATTTAAATTTACTGAATTTTGTTACACTTTCATTATCAGTTCATTTAAACATTATTTTCTATATTGTTTATGGCATTGAATACATATAGAGCCCTAAACCCTAAACGTCAAAGACCCTCCAAGTGGATTCATGTTAAGGTATTGTTACACTAAACATCAAACAATGTATTATCAAACAATTATTTCATTATCACGTATATTTACCTGATTTTATTTGTAGACCCCTCACCAAAACAATAACAAAGATTGCGGCTTTTATGTCATTAACTTCATGATGAAGGTTATTAAACAAGGCAAAGCTGAAGTCCAGTTTGATGTAGATACATATACAATTGACCAAATAGATATGAATAGGGACATTTGGTCAAAATTTGTCTATTCTTTTAAAACAAAAAATTCGTAATATACAAATTAAGGTTCAAGTTGTGATACCTTAACATGATAATTTGTAATATACAAAGGTTCTGTAAAATATAAAGCATTTTGTGTTTTGATAATTTGTTGTGTTTTAGTTATTTGATGTTTACTTAACTGTTTTGGTTCAATGCATTTTGTGTTTTGATAATTTGTCTTGGTTATTTGATGTTTTGCTTAAGCTTAACTGTTCAGATTTAGGAAACATGCAATTCAAGAGCGAAAATTGTTCATTCGCTGTATAATTATTCATCCCTGATATCTTCAACAGCGTCGTATTCTAATTTCGCTGGATAATTAATAACTTTCACAGCGTAGTGCTATACTTTCGTTGTGGAATGGATAATTACCACAGCGAAGTGATATACTTCTGTTGTGGAAGAAATATCCTAAGTTCCTAACAACTTACAAGTAACAACAAGCTCCTGATATTTTCGACGACGAAGTGTTTTACTTTCTCTGTGGCATTTATATCTTCCACGGCGTCAAATAAATATTTCGTTGTTGAAGGCTTATCAAGATAAAACTTAAAACTATTCCTCATTCGAAAACCTCTTTTAATTTACACTAACTCTTTTTCTCAGCAGCAGCTAGCGGAACTGAAAACCTCAAAATCATTCAATCGTTCAACATCGAAAATCATTCACCCATTGAACCTCAAAATCATTCAACCCAAAATCATTCACACATTCAACGTCAAAATTTCTTTCTTTCATTCAACCCCGAAAGTTCACTAATTCTGCACCGAATTGAAAGTGAGTTTTCAATTCAACATCAAGTAAATATTGAGTTAGATTTCATCTTTATTACACGAGTTACTATATTACATGAGTTTGGATTTTTCCTAATAATGTATTTGCTTGCTATGTGAAATTAAATTAATGTTTTAGAGATTTATGTTTCCCCAAATTCAAATTTCAATCATACAATTTAGATTGTATTTAGTTAGGGTTCCTCACTTAGCTTGTTTTACTAGAGTTAGCTTTTAAGGTGATCGGCGACTTAGTCATTTAGGGATTTATGATCCCGAATATAAATTTCAATTATTAACTCAATATTTTATGACAATTTCTTTCTAGAAAATGGATGAAAGAATTGATCCAAAATGGATGAGTGTTAATCGATTGACGAAGGAGTATGAGGATGAAGTGAAATCATTTGTTAAGTTTGCATATGAGAATGTTGAACACTCTGATCGAATTGTATGTCCTTCTTTGAAATGTTGTTACTCCAACCGAGTTACCGCGATTGAGTTAAAAGGTCATTTAATCTCACATGCTAGCTACTAAGATGTTGCTAAGGTTCCTACATGGGACAATAGATCATGTGATTATGTTTCACTATGACAAGAAGCAGGCAGAGCTTGAGCTTGTTGGGTATTGCAGACTCAAATTATGGTGGAGATTTAGTGGAAAGGAAAAGTACTTTTGGGTACTTATTCTTGTTGAATGATGCTCCAATCTCTTGGAGTTCAAAGAAGCAACCAGTCATAGCCTTATCTAGCTGTGAAGCAGAGTACATAGCAGGTTGCTATGCTGCTTGCCAAGCAATTTGTTTCGAGGAGTTGCTGAAGGAGATGAGCATCAAGTTGCAGACCCCATTGCAGCTGAAAATTGATAACATTTCAGCCATAAGCTGTTCAAAAATCCAGCGAGTCATGGTAGGAGCAAGCACATTGAAGTTGGGTTCCATTTCCTAAGGATTCTAGTGAATAATGAGAAGCTGAAGTTGGTGTATTGCAAAACTGAAGTTCAGCTTGTAGATGGCTTTACAAAAGCACTCAATGTTAGGAGATTTGAAGAGTTGAAGAAGAATATGGGTGTTGTGTCTCTCTCTATGCTTGGCTTAAAGGAGAGTGTTAAGAATCAAGACATGTAAATAATCCAAGAAGCCTTAGATGCATTACTTTGTATGTATATATGTGTAAAAATGGAACTTGACATTTGTAGAAAGTTTAGTTTTGAAATTCAGTTTAGTTAGTTGGCTTTTTTGCTATATAAGGAAAGTTCACTTTTCTTTATTCAATTAGAAAAACCCACTGCATTATTCATTCAATTTCTTCCTCTCTTTCTCTGGATCAAATTTATCACTTGCATCCCCTTGACTCTTTCATCTATCTTGTACTCTAGATTTGACTGGTTGTTTTCAACGTCATTATCGTGTTAAAAATGGCGGGTGAAACAACTGCAAATAGACATGCTCTCGCTTTGGAATTTCTTTACTTTATCTCCTTCTTATGTATAAAAGGCTTATTTTTATTTATCAACAAAACAAATTATTTATATAACATAAAAGAAAAACTGAATAGAAAAAATTGCTACTTAAATAACATAATAAACACCACTTAACTGCCCTTAGATGATGAAATATTCCTATTGACCCTTTATTATCTAATAAATAGTAGGAAAATAAAAGGCTTCTGTTTTGGTAAATCAATATTATGCAATTTTATCTAATTTGCCTTATGTTTCTTTCTCTCCAAATGCAATATGTAGTTTCTGTTATGCATACATATAGAACACAATTTTTCACTAGACTGTGTAACTGTGTATTGCATTGTGTAACCACCGGTTCAAGTTGAAGTGATCATATTCTATCAAATTTATAAGTAAAATTAGGAAAATCTCTGGATCTTAAAACAAAAATAAATGACAATGCTGAAATTTAAGGAATCCTAAAAATTACCATGAAAAATAATTCTCATTTATTGAACATAAAGTAAAAGACACTAAAAAGTGTGTTAATATTACAATTTGTTAGTTGCTAAGTGATTGTCCTTAAAAAAACAAGAGTGACCCTTGGGATCATATCATCCTCTTCTTCCTGAAGAAGATTTGTGAGCATAGGTTGGGGTAGACCTGTCAAAATGGGCCGGGTATAGCGGGCCGGCTCGCCAAGGCCCGAAAAGGTATAGGGCTTGGGTACTAAAGTTTGAGTATTTTGGTTAAACCGGGCTTTTTAGCCCGGCCCGGCCGGGCCACAATAAATTCGGGCTCGGGCCGGGCTTACCCGTTCGGGTTCGGGCCATTGTCTACTCATTTTCTTCCCTCTCATTTGGCTTTTCTTACCTGTGCATTTTACATGATGTAATCGATTACAATATACTCGTAATCGATTACAACATATGAAAAGCATTAGTTTTTGCTGTTTTTTAAACAGTGTAATCGATTACAAAATCCTGGTAATCGATTACACGCTGATAAACTAATCAGACTTGTGCATTTTACATGATGTAATCGATTACAATATACTCGTAATCGATTACAACACATTAAAAGCATCAGTTTTTGCTGTTTTTTAAACACTGTAATCGATTACACAATCCTAGTAATCGATTACACTGTTTAAAAAACAGCAAAAAATAATGCTTTTAATATGTTGTAATCGATTACAATATACTCGTAATCGATTACAACATATTAAAAGCATCAGTTTTTTGCATTGGTGTAAATAATAAAATAATCCGGGCCGGCCCGCCGCAGCCCGCTTTGGGCGGGTTTGGGCCTCATTTTTAGCAACATAAAATATAACCGGGCTTTTTAGCCCGGCTTGTTTTAGCCCGAATCAAAAACAGGCTAGCCTGAACCCGTCTGGGTAGCCCGTTTTGACAGGTATAGGTTGGGGTGTGCTTCTCTCCCGTACCTGAGAGACCAATATTGGGCTCAGATCCTCACATGTAATATCCAAAAAAATTTAAGGGTCCATATTTATTTTTATTTTTAAATTAAATAAATAAAATTAGAAAAATGTTAATCCCTCATATTCCAGTACCGGAATATAGGAGTTATGTTTACATAGGTTGGAGTCAAAAATGTTAATAAAAATTAAAATTGAATCTAACCAACCTTACCTTTGTGAACAAACTCTTTAGATTATGCTTCATTATTGGTATGGCCTAGTAGTCAATAGTAGGATGAATTATTTGTATGGATGCCGTTAGTGTTGGCCACCAACCTATTACCTTGAAAACCTGCACCTAACTTATCTCTAGTACTAACAATTTTCTTCAAATACCAATTCACATTTTGAGGTAATGAATAGTACCACAAGCTTTGTCCTTTGAGGTAAATGGTGTTAACCCATTCAACCCACAACATGTTAGTTTTTTAGATGGAAGCCCATCACAGCCAAGGATCATTTGTCCCAGAATTTTTATAATTCTATGTTTCTAGATAATCACATTTCACAACTACAATATTAATTTCTGTTTTTATAATTTTTCTTTTTAAATGAATGAAGATTTCTAATTGGCTTGAGACACAAAATAAGACATGAATGGAGACATGTGATATTATCTACCCATCACTAGTCATTTCATAATTATTGATACACAATAAACACAATTTAGTATATGTTACCAAGGCTATATAATGGAACCATGTAATTATGTGCCATTTGGTTCCACAATTTGCTATTCCTATGTCTATAACCTATTATGCATTCCTGTAATGCAACTCGTTAAAGGAGTATGATTGCGTTTGCTGCTTTTCCAAAGAGGAAGTCTTTGCAAATTCTTTGAACCTGCTTGATTATTGTATTTGGAAGTAGGAAAATACTAGCCCAATAACCGTGCATTGTCAGCAAAACTGAGTTGATAATTGACTTTTTTAGGCATAAGATAAATGATAATATGTAGTCCCATTATTTGAAATTGCGGTTGCGAGTATAGTAACGGTTACAGTTATTGTGATTACGGTCACTACTGTCACAGCGATGCGGATTGTGTCTGTTATGGTATGAATTATTTTTTGTTCAAAACAATATTTTTGAATTTGATGCAGTCCAAATGTGGTCCGATGCAGTTGCTTTGCGGACAAATACGGTCTGTGATTCAGAGTCACGCCGTAATTGCGGTGGTATGCGGTTGCGGCAGTCACCGCAACTACAATATTACGACCACATCAAATAATGCAGTCCGCAGTTTAAATCAGTGGATAGTCTAATTTTTATGTACTTGAAGTTCTATTTTAATTGATCTAGAAACTATATTAGTCTCATCCCCTAGTCATTCTTACCTCCTTCTCTTTAATCATGATATATTTCCATTGTTTGTATATCATCACCTCTATTAAAGTTCAGATTTTGATGCTCAATACCGGAATAAGATATCGACAGTCCAAACAGGTACAAATGAGTGGAGATCTTTTATACTATAATTTATCTATCTCTCTATACTAAACAATGTAATCATGTCAACTAATAGTAGTTATTGTTTCTTGATAGATGATAAAAAAATTATTAGCATTATTTTATTAGTTGACATGATTCCATTAGCTTAATATAGAGATAGAAAAATAGTGGTATAGAAAATATTCCCGGGATATAAACTAGGTGCAACAGAGGTGGAAGTGATTTTTAACTTTTTTTATACTCCTTAATTGATTATTCCATAGTGTGAAGTATATAATTGAAATTGCTACCTATGAGATTAATTGGTCTCAACTTCACCCAAAATCTAGTTCATTCGGGAGAATTGCTTATTATTATAAATGACTTGATTCATATTAATACTTTATGCTTTAACTTATTCTTCATGCTCAACAATGATCCATCTTATTATTGAATCTAGTGGTGAGCACGACCTCACCTTACATGCATACCATGTGTTGCCTAATTATGATTGAGTTTGAATATAGTCAGTTTTCATCGAGCTTGGGGTCAGGTTCGGACTCAAAAGTTAAACTCGACCAATATTTAAGGTCAGGTTAGAGACAAGCATGATTCAACCCAAGATCATTCATTCGTTATATTTGTATGTGTCTATTCAATTGTGTACAGAGTAATGATATTTCTTTGACCGGAATTATTATTAGTTCTATAATATTTTCATCATATATGCATATATGTAAGCGATTAACAAAATATCTACAAATATATCATTTCATATGTCAAATTACATATTCATAATAATAAATAATATTAAAAATATTTTATCTAAAATAATATCAATTATATTTAATCAATTTTAGAGTTCAAATTCAGATTCAAGTTCAAAAGGCAGATTCAATCGACATTTGTGAACATCACAAGACAGCATATAAAAGTTCCGAACAAGTGCAACCTCAAAAATACTGGAACGTCCCTATCCATCAGTCAAATCCTCACTTATGAGACAAATGGTGGGGACTATGGACCAAATTCAAAAACTAACCTTCCAATAATGGAAGTGGGACTAGGCTATTTGGTGGTGGAGCATGTTTTCCTCAAGTGGAAACAGTAACAACGATGTTGCTTTAATCTCTCTATGTTTTTTTGTTTCTCTCATCAATTTCGTTCAATTATTATTCAATTACAGGCCCACATGATGTTTATGTATTACTTTCTCAACTGAAATGTGTGCCACAAGTCCCACTAACTTTAATATCCTTAAACCCTAACCTGAATATTCAACCTAACTTCTGTTCATTCATTAAATTTTTTATACGTGTTATGAATATATATATATATATATATATACTTTATTTTTAACTAGTTAAGTAGTACAATAGTGATAATTAGCATTTCTTTGTAATTCTAAAATTATAATTGCAAGTAAAAGTTTGAAAGTGATTGTTATCTATATCGTTTGATTTCTGTTTCTTTTCTAAATTTTCATTGCTTATTTTATATCATTAATTACATAGGTCGTGTAAGGTGAATAAAAGGGTAAAGTGAGAGTTATTACTATTTTTTTAATTTTAATAAATTCAAAATTTAGGTAACTTTTAATAACAAAAATAAATCTTATTTTTTTTAAAATTTATCTATATATATAAATATATGATGATGGAAAAACTTTCAAAATACAAGTTAATAGCCACGTCAACATGTAAAATCTTCATTGGGTAATTTCAACATCTTGGAATATAAGAATATAATTATAAATATAAATATAAGAAATTTATATATTACATAAATATATTTATGACTAATCATAGCGAACAAAATATATTAAAATATATATTAAAGATAAACTATTGCATTCAACTTTTTATTATTGAGGTTTATCAATCCACACACATATATTACTGGTAAAGTTCAACTCTGTAAAATAAAGAGAACACAAATGTCTATGGCAACGCATATATACTTTTAGAAACAAAATCTAGTTTTTTTTGCGCAAGAAAGTGGTAGAAGAACATATTTAATTGGAGACATGTTCTTTGATGGACAATAGGTGTGGGGAATATTATATTTTGTTAAATTTAAACAAATAGGATATGCCTTCACGTGGACTTATCCTATATATAGGAATAAGCATTTTCTGGCTATTTACGATTAGACAATTTCAGAAAGACTATTACCAATTAGACAATTTTAGAATAGGGAATCCTATGAAATGGTATCTTATTCTCTTTTATAATATATATACTATAAATTTGGTAACTTAGGGATGTTAGTTTAAAATACTTTTATGAGTCTTTAATGGTTCATAAGAACCATTTAATTATAATATTGATACTATGACATTTACATGTAATAAAAGAAGAGATTGAAGAATATCTGGTTCCATTTCGGTATCTCTTCTACTGCACTTTCTAGTTGTCTTTCTTTCTGGTGCACTTTCAGGTTGTCTTTGTTTTCACCTCTCTGCCTACCCTTTATGCGTTCCTTGATGATTAGAAACTTAGTTTCATTCCTTCTCTATGTAACACTGTATTTTCCTTACTCATCCACTAATGATTATCTAATTCTCACTTTGTGTTTCTACTCATGAGATAGCAAAGAATGAAATGACTTTTCCAATGCATAAATGTTCTATTTATAGAAAGGTTTAGGAGGAGTTATTGGAGAAAATAACTCCTTCACTTTAATTGAAACTATCCATGAAGTGAGATGGGAGGGAGTTAACAACACCTCACTAGTTCGATCCATCAATTGCCAACCATCATCACATTAGACACTTTAATTCAAACTAGTAGCTTCCAAGAACATGGACCACCATTGTTAAATTAATCTAACAATCTCCCACTTGGTTCATGTGATTCCAGAAATGTCTGCGATCGAGTAAATAGCTCTACGAACGAATGGATCAGATCGAATTGGAAAACGCTAAAAGAAAAAAAAAGGGAGTTAATCATAGAAATTTGATTGGATCTTGAATCTTCTTCACCCCTTCCTGTGCCAATAACTAGAATGAAAAAAAGGGTTAACCCTATGGAATCGATTTGAGTTGCCATACCACTCGCACTAGTATACGAAGATGATGGCGGGATCTTTGCCGTTGAGCTTAGCGATGAAGAAAGATCTTTAATTGCGTATGGAACGAATTCACCGCCGTATGGCTAACCGACGATTACTAGCGATTTCGGCTTCATGCAAGCGAGTTGCAGCCTACAATCCGAACTAGGGACGGGTTTTTGGAGTTAGCTCACCCTCGCGGGATCGCGATCCTTTGTCCCGGCCACTGTAGCACGTGTGTCGCCCATGGCATAAGGGGCATGATGACTTGGGACCCCACTTTCTGCATCAATGTCCGCCTTCTTGTCGTCGAGCGATCCGTTGCGTATATATGAAACTATAGGAACCAATGGAATCGGGTTGAGCTGCCATTATCCGAAGATGAAGGCGAGATCTTTGACATTGATCCTAACAATGAAGATTCATAAAATTACTTTAATTGCGTACTTTTATTGAACTTTACAAATCATCATCCTTAATTGAATTGAAATGATTGAATCATGGCGATAAAAAATTATATGAGGCAACCTAATCCTTTCATGTATCACAACCAACTAACTTTAATTTGAGTCTTCATTTACCTTTCAAAAACTCACCAAGTTATCTCATTAAAACTATACAAGTGCATTATTTAATATGGATAACTTAAACTTTAATTACGAAATGAAACTTTCATTGAATTCAAATGTGTCATACAATGATAAGAAAATATATATACATCATGTACTATCACATTAACAAGAACTTATCTATAATGTCTATCCTTTCTACATGGCCAATGTAAATCTTAGGGGCAATCCTTTAGTTAACGGATCCCATACCATTAGATCGGTATCAATATGCTCAATAAACACCTTCTGTTTATGTACTTATTCTTTAACTGATAGGAACTTTAAATCCACATGTTTGGTACCTCTAGAATACATGTCATTCTTAGAGAAGAAGACAACTGCAAAATTATCGCAATAAAACTTCAGCGGCGTAACTACACTGTCTATAATACCAAGTCCTTAAGTAAAGTTTCGCAACCACAATGCATGATTTGTGGCCTCAAAGCATGCCACAAACTCAGCCTCTATGGTGGACGTAGCAATTACAGACTATCTACTGCTTCTCCATGATATGGCTCCTCCAGACATTATGAAGACATACCCAAATGTAGATTTCCTTGAGTCCACTCATCTTGCATAGTCTGAATCGGAATAACTGATCACCTCAAGATGATTTGACCTTTTATACGTGAGCATGTGATTCTTAGTGCCTTGCAAATATCTTAGAACTTTCTTTGCAGCCTTGTAGTGGTCCATTTCGGGTTTACTTTGATATCGGCCTAACATTGCAACAGCAAAACTGATATCCAGCCAAGTGCATGTCTGAGCATACATTAAACTCTCAACCACTTATGCATAGGGAATAGATTCCATTTCCTTACATTCCAAATCATTTCTTGGACATTGTTTTTCACTATATTTGTCCCATTTCTGGATTGGAACAATCCATGTGGAGCACTTTTCCATTCTGAATCTCTCTAATACCTTATTGATATATATTTTTTCTGAGAAAATCCCAACAATTTTTGTGATCTATTACGGAAGATTTATATTCATATCACATAGGATGTCTCACCCATATCCTTCATTTCAAAATTATTAGCGAAAAACTTATTTACATCACATAACAATCCTTTATCATTTGCAGCAAGTATTATGTCATCAACATATACGACTAATATTATAAACTTACTCCCATTGACTTTCAAGTAGATACATCTGTCAACAGTGTTTTCTACAAACTCATATGACCTAATGGTATCATTGAACTTTATATACCATTGTCTAGAAGCCCTTTTCAGTCCATATATTGACTTATTTAATCTATACACTAGATTTTCCTTTTCTATGGTCACAAACCCTTCAGGTTGGTTCATATAAACTTTCTCTTTTAATTTACCATTCAGAAAATCTATCTTTATGTCCATTTGGTGAAACTCTAAGTCATAATGAGCCACCAAAACCATAACAATTCTTAAAGAATCTTTCTCAGAAACTGGAGAGAAATTTTCTTTATAATCAATGCCCTCTTTTTGAGTGAAACCCTTGGCGAAAAGTCTAGCATTATATCTTTCAATGTTGCCTTTCGAGTCATGCTTGGTCTTAAAGTCCCATTCAGAAAATCGATATTTTTGTCCATTTGGTGAAACTCTAAGTCATAATGAGCCACCAAAGCCATAACAATTCTTAAAGAATTTTTTTTAGAGATTGGAAAGAAAATTTCTTTATAATCAATGTCCTCTTTTTGAGTGAAACCATTGGCGAAAAGTCTAGCCTTATATCTTTCAATGTTGCCTTTCGAGTCATGCTTGGTCTTAAAGTCCCATTTTCATCCAACTCATTTTGAACCCTCAGACAACTCAACTAGATCCCAAACTTTATTATCGTTCATTGATTTCAACTCTTCTTTCATAGTATTGAGACACTTTTCAGAATTGTCATTTTCCATGGCTTGTATGAACGAGACTGGATCCTTATCAATACTCAAGTCACATTCATGTTCAAGCGAATGTACAATATAATCGTTAGAAATAGTTGGTCTTCTTTGGCTTTCGGACCTTCTTAATGTTATTTATCTCGGTTCTTCCATCACTCGATCATTAATGACTTCATTAATCTTGTGGGTTTTAGATATTATCTTGTTGTCTCTGTGGTTATTTACAGTAATATAACCAAAGGAACAACAACTTGAGGAGACATCTTTGGTGAATAAGATTTATCTGAAGTTTCCATAATATCCATCTTTCATGATTTATCACTCCCACTGGTTTGACCATTCTCAATGAACCTAGCATTTCGAGACTCAACTATTCTCGTATTATGGTTAGGACAATAAAATTTGTACCCTTTTAACTTTTCTGGATAGCCAATAAAGAAACCACTTATGGTTCTTGCATCAACCTTCTTTTGATGTGAGTTGTTCACCTTTACTTCTGCTGGACAGCCCCAAACATGTACATATCTAAAATTGGGTTTCCTACCAGTCCAAAACTCATAGGGAGTTTTAGGAACTGCCTTACAGTAAACCCTATTCAGCAGATCCGCAATGGTCCTTAATGCGTACATCCACAACGATAAAGGTACATCACAATGACTGAATATTTATATAACCATTTCCATTAAAGTATGATTTCACCTTTCAGCCACACCATTTTGTTGCGGTGTGTAAGGCAAAAGTATATTGAGCACATATGCCCTAACCTTCGAGAAACTTTGCAAATGGTCCTCGACATTGTCCATTCTCATTATACTTTCCATAATATTCATCACCTCTATCAGACCTCACAACCTTAACCTTTTTTTCAAGTTGCCTTTCAACCTCGTCAATGAATACCTTTAGGACATCCAATTATTGATATTTTTCATGCAACAAATATAGGTAACAATAAAGTGATGAAATAATTTTCACCAACCCAAGATGGAATATCAAAAGGATCACAAATATGTTTGTATCAATTCAAGAAGTGTATAAGTTGGACCATGTTAACATTATAGGTAACAAAAAGTGTATCAAAACATGGATAATGTCACTGCAACATGGATAGGTAACATGGATCAATCAGGTTGATAGGGTTCTTAAGCTGACTTGGACCATGTTAACATTATTCCTGAATAAGTTTGTTTGGCTAAAAAGATGACATCAAAACATCTTATCAACATTTATAATGTCGCTGCAACTAAAAAATTTAGAACTATATTTACCTAGACCCCAAGCAACTTTTTCCTTCCTTTTCAACCTTAAGCAAATCCAAACAATGCAGGTGGTTATCTAGAAGGACAATACATCTTACCTGAATTCATCTGGCTACCAGTAACCAACCTCATGACATGAGAGGCCCATCCTCCAAACCCAGACGTACCGCTGAACTTTTCCCAAAATCCAGGATGCAAAACCGGGAGATTTCACGATTGGACTAATCTCTACTCATCCCCCTTTCAGATGTAAGAAGTAAACCCTTCAGCAATAATTTATGCTGCCATGGCAAAGGGCAACAGTCTAATGACACAACAACTGGTCGCAGAGGTCTAACTTTGATCTCGAAAAAGGAAACAAAGAATCGAGAAACAAATACAGTTATATAATTCGTCAGACATCACAGTAAGTAATCCATTCATATTTAGAAATAGAGCAGCAAATATCCGGCACATGTATCAAGTAAGCATTAGTTGACTTTCACATCTTGTTTTTATTAACACTTCATCCAGATATGAGAATAAGCATAACAAGTTAAACCATGGTGTCTGCATAGTGCATATTATGGAAGTCAACAATCACAGATTACTTAAAGTTTTAGCACAGAACAAAAGAGAGCATATCTACCATACTAGTTCCTAAAATGAGCTAAGAAAGAACTAGAGAATAGCTGGGTATTGCTTTGCCTGCTGCCGGACCCTTCTCTTATACTCCACTGCATCCTGCAAAAAAAGGATTACAACAAAAGACACAATTTCGATGTTAAGAAGTGAAAATCTCCACCATACCTACTCCGAAAAAATTGGTTGGCATAAAACGTTAAATATCAAATAACCATATTTTCACCACCTATTCATATTGCATCATGCTAAGATTTAAATAGGCGGACCATCATAAATAACAATCCGCAAGGAAGAGGGGTGATATATGGAGCACAAGAACTTGAAAAAAAAATTAGTAATATCTATGAAGTATGGATACCGATATGAGTATCGGATACAATACGTATCTAATACGTCGATATGCATTTTCTTGAAAATGTAGGATACGATATGTTTGGGGTATGCATATAAAATATGTACATAAAATCCATAAAACATAATAGACATATTATGAATTTCCAAATAAGGAACATATTTTGTACACATCACTAAATACAAAATGAAATTCATATTGTCATAAGATGATCAATGTTGTTTAATCGATGATCAACATTATGCATATACATTTCCTATTCATTCTCTGTGCAATACGCAGGTTTTGTTTTATATCTCTTACTACAAGTCCACTTGGTAGATTGCATATTATGTTTATGTATTACGTATTTTTCTCTTTTAAAATGTTATTGTATGGTATTTTAGATGTCTATGAGGTATCAGGAAAACATTTTAAGAGTATCGGAGAGACGGAGACTATCCAGAAAGTATCGGATTTATAAATTATTTTTCAAAAATATAATTTCGATATTCTATGGGTACATATCGATGAAGTACCGGAGAGTATCAGTGTCGGATACGTGTCGGACACAATACGTGAAGGTTATTAAAGTGTCGGTGCTTCATAGAGTAATGTTACTGTTTCACCCTTGCCTTGATTATATTAAATAAAACACTCTTCAAAGTTTGAGAGTGATGATAAATGAAAAATGTTGAATTTCTTAGGTTAAGTACCTGGATGAATAGATGATAGCCTTCAGTCTGGGCAGGATCAGCAGGATTTGGCTGGTCAAGCAAGTCTTGGATGCCAATAAGAATTTGCTTCACTGTTATGGCTGGTCTCCAGCCCTAAATGTAACAATGATTCCATAAATTTGCTTGCTCGACAAATAAAATTAAACTACATAAATTAGTTTCAAGCAGTCCAGAAATTCTGAAGACAGATGTACTTACGCTATCCTCATTAAGAATAGACAAGCAAACGGTTCCCGATGGGTAGACATTCGGGTGGAAGAAACTTTGTGGGAATTTACACTTTGGGGGCTTGCTAGGATAGTCTTCACTAAAGTTCAATGTAAGTGGGAAGTAGCCACCCTCCCAATCAGTCTGAAGCAAAATGGCATGCAAAATTATTATGTGAATAACAGGCTCACGTTTCAATAAGCTGATATACTCTTTGCTAATCAATCGAAGGCATGAAGTCAGAGAACAAAATATATCGCATTCACAAAAAGCTTTCACGAATTAAAGACTCAACTAACTTCTACAACCTTGGCATATCTAAGGTTTCAATAAGCTGATATACTCTTTTGTTAATCAATAGAAGGCATGAAGTCAGAGAACAAAATATATCGCATTCACAAAAAGCTTTCCCGAATTAAAGACTCGACTAACTTCTACAACTTAGATATGCCAAATGCAAATGAACAAAAAAACAGTCATCATTGAGCAAATATTGTTGATTTTGTGCTGAACATCCACTGCTTAAATCTAAGCATAACATACAATTCCATTCAATTTTATAGATACTTACCATTCTGCTATTAATGAGCTTCTCAAGCATGAACTAGCATCAGAAACAAAGAAAATAGTGTGTAGCATGCACTGTCAAATGTTTGACTTTGCATTTGTTAGATGCTACCTTATTTAATTTTATATTTTTATTCTTAGATGTATTAACATATGAAATTTGTATCTCTGTCTTGTGCTGTAACTGGGCTAGGGTTTATTGTAGGTGTTAACAGGTTCTTATATGTGAAGTTCCTTAGTTGGGTTATTAGGGTAATGGAGAACCCCGTTCCTAAAGGAATAAGATTCCATTGTCAATACTTAAATGGTAAGTTAAAGTAGGCCAATTAAGCAATTTTGATAATTACTTTTTGGAGATGATCTATTGAGCATATTTATTAATTATGGCAGCATATTGCTCTCCATGATTATGTGACGCAATCAAACACAAGGAAGGTATGATCCCTAGGTTATCTTCCCAAATTACGTTATTTAATTTTTATTTTCTACCCTATGTCCCTATCATACATGATTTTTTCAGCAGTTGTGGGGAAGGCATTAACATTAGTTCACCCTGTAGTAGAAACTTTGTTCAGTTTGTCCCACAATCCCATCATACCAAAAAGTTAAAACTCCTTAGCGGGTTAGTTAAACTTCAATTTCAACTGATACAATGTGGTCAGAACTCGGAAGGAATTGACATGAGCCGCCAGGATGAATCAGCATCTCTCGCCAATCAGAACACTTCCCTTCAACAAGATGCATGCCTTTAGTGTCTTACGGACAACCTTAGGATAATTGTAAAATAACCAAAAATGATTCCTGCCATGTAACTCACTAACTGCGTAAAATAATAAGACTGTTTAAAACAACAAACCAATTGTCGGTATTTGAGATTCTTAGGTCTTGGCATCATGCAATCTTTTGTTTTCACTATGAACGTTATTCTTCATTAATTTGTTAATATGCTAAGTTAATGCAAAAAAATCAATTTACTGTTTCCTTTCCTAGCAATTAGCAAGGCATGTTCTCTTGGGCGCCTCTCCCCTCAAGATGCTAAAAATGAAAATCCCGAGGCCCTAGCCCCACCCAATTGACCCACTTTTTCTTGTCGTTGTCATGTTATCTTATTTTCAACAACAACGAAGCCTTATTCCCACTAGACAGCTTATTCCCACCCAATGAGACATTAACATAGAATGCAAACATTGCAAGAACGAAGACATGAAAAAACTTTATCTACGGCGAGAATCATAAGCAACTACACAACAACCTAAAGAAACTCCCAGTTATAACACAGACTCAAGCAACCAAAATTTCAACATAAAAATCTGCAAGAATAACATTACTCTTTCCCCAAAAATAATGAAATAACAAACATTTATATAGGAAAAAATCATTTTACCCAAATCCAGCATTGAAGATAAGTCCTAATTAAAAAAAAACAACCATACACAATAAAAAGCAAACGAAAAACTAAAATTACAAAATTTGAGAAGTTTCATTCAAAATCGTGACTTATAAACACTTAAAAAAGAACTTACTCCAGCTTTCCCCGGAATTGTGCAATGCCAAACCATCAAATTCACAGTACCATCAGGCAGAGTCTCCGGCTTCGCAACAAAACCCTGATTCACAAAAAAACAACACCGGAATTAGAATAAAAACCCAATAAGGCATTGGTCTAGCAGTATAAGGCTCCGCTAGATCCCAAACAGACCAAAATGTCAAGTGTTCAATTCCTGGGAAGGAAACACTTGTTTGGAGAAACAGTCACGCACTCTGAAAGTATTAAAGTATTCTTTCCTTCCACGTGAGGATATGCTTGATAATACCAAAAAAAGAATCAAAGCCAAAAAGATAAACAAAATGAAAAGGTTTGAGAAAAAGTAAATAAGTAGTGTACGGACATGGGGATGGTTCTTCCGCCATGATTTGCGTTCCTCAGTGAGACGTCCACGAGCAATACCAGACATGTTTCTCGTTCTCTCTTTCCTCCGAGTCACGAACTCAGTATCTATATCCCTCGCTCGTGACTCTGAGTCAACTCAGTACCGTGTCGTTTGGGGTTTCAGATTTTCTATAATAAGCACTGAGGAAGGTTCTTCGATTCTTTGAAGAAGTTGTTGTGCTTGTGCTTCCATCGAAATGTACGGTCATGATTCGATCATCATGAGCGCGTTGATTAGATTTTTGTGCCCATAATATATGGGGTTGTTGGTCATTATATAATGGAATACAGGTTTTGTTGAGTTAATTATATGAATTCATAAGAATAAAACATTATTCCATTCTAGAGAAAACATTTTTATTATTTTGTATATAATGAAATATCAATTTTGTCATTGAAAATATAAAAAGTATATGGTAATTGTCTCTCAATTAATGGAGAGGATTCATACTCATTGTTTAGTATTATGTCTACAAATTATGTATTATAAACGTTTGTGATGGTAAGTGCTTCCAAGGATCACATTATTCTGTCCATATTAAAAACTACAAGGTACAAATTATGTCATTGGTAGTTAGTGATGACAAAATAGACAATAATCTTGATACAATTTTAATTTATTTGCCCATTTTTTTGTCAAACCCATTGACTTCCCGTCTTGGCAATGTCTGGCTTAAAAGCTTAAGTGTAATAGAACTAAAGTTCAAATAAATTCTGATGTAATGTGATACTTTAACAAATTTTTGTTCGACTTTGTATAACATATCAAGTTTTTTTGTTTTCTCTATTTAATTTCTTTGTTTAATTATGAGTATTTAGTTTTATAATATTTTTACCTTTTTTTATTTATCATGTTCTATTATTTATCAAGTATTCTAAACGGGCATGCTCACACTCATACTTGATTTGAGAACACATGTTAAACAGGTCGGACAATCCATTTTGCCATTACTATTGATAGTCGAGTAGTACATTATTTTATATATATTAACCTTTATTAAATGATGGTGATTTTTATTTTAATGATAGTTGGTGTTAAGCAATAGTTCAATTTCTTTTCAAACTATACCTTGAATGTCTAAAAGTTTAGTTCTGAATTGGTATCATGCATCTAAGTAATCAAATTACATAAGATAATAAGAGCACCCGAAATCATGATAAGATAATAGTTTTTTTTATTTTGATATGCAACATGTCCAATTATATTTTTGAACCATCTAATCAAGAATTTAAATTTGTGATGGCTAAATTAAATATTAGTATACAAATAGTGATGGATAAGAAATTTTGAGTCTTTTAATATGCAACATGCCTAGTGATATTTTTATGAACATATATAAGTTCGTGAATTTTTAATCTATGTTAATGTTTATAGGCACTACGGAAATAGAAAGTACACTATTTGAGAAATCTTCTGCATAAATTTCTTGCCATTACTTTCATGGAATAAAAACTTAGTAGTCCAAAACCGAAAGTCCTATCAAATTAGAGGTGTCAAAACGGGCTACCCGGGCGGGTTCGGGCTAACCCGGGCCGGGCTAAAAAACCCGGATACAATTTTTGTATATCAAAATGTAGCTCAAGCCCGCCCTATGCGGGTTGCGGGTTGTAGCGAGCCAGCCCGCATAATATTAAAAAAAATATTTAAATTTTAACATATTTAATATATTTAATATATATATATATATCATTTGATATTAATGCATAAATTTTTTAACACAATTGTTATACTCAATGCAACCAAACTTATAGATATAATGCTATATGTTTGAGCTAAGACATGATGTTAAGTATACGGATATGATTCATAACATAACTTATTCATTAAATGTTTTATTTATATTAGACTCTCAATCTCTAATACAATATAATTTGTAACTTCACTTCAATATAATAAATGGATACAGTAAAAAATAATATCACTTTGGTTTATAGTAATGATAATATAGACTCAAATTCAGAATGAATTCTATGTGTCGAAGTATAATTATCATCATAATATTTCTTTACTTTGTGTATGGATATCTTTTGTATACTTTTTATCAACACTTTCATTGTGAACTATTATGTTAAATTTGGTTGTGTTGAGTTCTCTACGGTAAACAATTAAGTTGTTTTTCAGTTTCGTTGTAAAAATTATTTTCTTTATTATGTTTTTGTTGTAGAAGTTAAATCTAATTAAATATACAATTAAAAAAAGAAAAATAGAATCTATATAGTTTAATGTTCTCGGTTAATTTGATACACTATTTTGCTAATGTGCTTAAAAGGATATTAAGCAAAATAGGAAAAATAATATAATTATTAACTTGATAACATTATTGTAATTTATAAATATTTATGTTATAGACATTACTCTATATTTTATCCAAAGTTCATTACACAATATTTAGTATATACTATCTATTTTTTTATCATAAGTTATTTTGTAAAATAATTTTCATCTTAAACTTATTACCTAGCCAAAAAGTCCCAAAAAAAGTTTTAAAATAAGAGAAAACGGGTAGCCCGAACCCACCCGGGTAAGCCCGGCCCGAGTCCGGTTTTAATATAGCCCGGCCGACCCGGGCTAAAAAGCCCGGATTCACTAAAGGGTGTCAAATTTAATACTCAAACCCTACAAAATTTCGGGTTGTGGCGGGCCGGCCCGCACGGGCCCACCCATTTTGACACCTCTATATCAAATGTTACTAAAATGCAACCCTTTCCTTATGGATTTTCTGCCAAATTTTTATATTGCAACTAAAACTCAGAACAATAAAAGAAATGACTAATACATGCGTGTCTACTTAGTATTCTTCTCATGAATCTCGATAAAATCATGATAAACCACTAAATTGGGGACAAGAATCTTCTGTCCCGAACTCCGTCCTGCACCAATAAAAAATGACATGTTAATTAAAAAAATTAAATATTCATGATTTTTTCTATTTTTACTCAATTTTAATTGGTGCGGGACGGAGTTCGGGACAACAGATCATTATCCCTAAATTGGTACTTAACACACCATTTAAAAGACACACAAAAATTTAATCATCATTCTATAGAACATTTTGATGCCTCTATATATATATTCACATTGTATATGTTGTTTCCTTTTCCACTATGGCCTTGTTATTTACTCTTACCTGATACTTTGAAACTGTGATTGCCTATCTAGGTCGAAAATACAATGGAATTATAACTATTTCCTTTTCTCATTTCTGAAATTGTATTTAATCGATTAAGTGCAGTGTTAATCGATTAACGAATTGATTTTTCCCCATATAACATTTTTTTCGTCCTTAAAGTCCAAAGAAGATGCATATGCTAGCAATAATCTAATGGCTTCAAGTCTAGCAACCAGAGCAAATGTTTCATCAATGTCTATACCTTCTTCCCGGTCGTATCCTTGGGCTACTAGTCGTGCTTTATTTCTTACAATAATACTATTTTCATCTGACTTATTTCAAAAGACTCAATGAGTTCATATAACATGCCTATCTTTAGGTCTAGGAACAATTTCACATACCTTGTTTCTCTCAAACTGGTTTACTTCTTCTTGCATAGCAAGAATCCAGTGTTCACCCCCAATTACATCATCAATCTTGGATGGCTCAAAATGTGAAACGAATGTCATGTTTAAACAAGAATCACTCAACTTTAGGTGAGTGGTAACTCCCTTACTTATATCACCAATGATGTTATCAATATGATAGTATCTATGAGTTCTTCATTCTTTGGGTAAATCAGAATGAATATGCTCTTCTTGTGAGGGCAGAGTATCATCTATTTTCAATTTCTCTATGTTGGTTGTTGCTTCAGTAATGAAATTTTCTAAACATGAACTAGGTGAGTCATCATCATCTATAATGGACTTTTCCTTTTTAGATGGATTAGTCTCGTCAAAATTTATGAGCTAATTCTTCCATGACTGAAGTTCTCATATTGAATATTCTAAAAGCTTTGCTTGTAAGAGAATAGCGAAGGAAAATTCATTCGTAAGATTTTGCATCAAACTTACCTAAATTATCTTTATCGTTGTTAAGCACAAAGCATTTACAACCAAACACATGTGAGTGGGAAATATTTGGTTTTCTACCTTTGAAGAGTTCATAAGGAGTTTTCTTTAGAATTGGTCTTATTAAAACTCAGTTGGAAACATAGAAAGTCGTACTAAATGCATTAGCCCAAAAGTACTTTCGGAGATTCGTCTCATTCAACATGGTACGAGCTAGTTCCTCCAAATATCTATTCTTTTCCTCTACAACACCATTTTGTTGTGGTGTTTTAGAAGCATAGAAATTGTGAGTGATACTAATATCATCACAAAATTCCTCAAAAGAAGCATTTTGAAAATCTCCCCTATGATCACTTCTTATAGCAGCGATTTTCAAAAAAAATTCATTTTGTACTCTCTTAGCATATTTTTAAAGGCATTAAACGCATTATTCTTGTATACCAAGAATATAGTCCAAGTGTATCTTGAAAAATCATCTACTATCATAAGAGCATAGTGGTTACCACCAAAACTTTTGGTCCGAGAGGGGCCAAATAATTCCATGTATAGTAACTGCAATGGTCTATTAGAAGAAACCATATGTTTTGGTTTGAAAGAAGTTTTTTGTTTGTTTACCTTTTTGATAAGCAGTACATAGTTTGTCTTTTACAAACTTCATGTTAGGTAAACCAAAAAACAAATCTTTCTTGATTAGTTTATTCAAATGATCCATATGAATATGAACAATTCTCTTATGCCATAGCTATGCATCATGATCATTTACAGATAAACATTTAATGAAAATAGAAGAATCATCTTAAGCAATCACATATATGTTATTAATTATCTTACCAATAAGTTTAGAGTTTTAGGATACTTTGTTTACAATGATGCATTTGTCGGGGTAGAATGACACTTGAACCCTTTGTCAAAATTTGATTTATACTAAGTAGGTTGTGTTTGAGTTCCTCAATGTATAGAACTCCTTCTATTATAGTAGAAGGTGGCATTCTCACTCTACCAACTCCAAGAATTCTTCCTTTATTGTTATCACCATATGTGATATAGCCCTTGTCCCTTAGAGTGAGGACAGAGAACTTCCCTTTGTCGTCCGTCATATGTGTTGAGCAATCGATATTCAAGTACCATAAATCACAAGAGGATCCCAAATATTCCTACAAAACAGGTTATATTAGGATTCAATTCAATTTGGATCCTAGAGGGTTAACACCTTTCTACATCCATTTAAAACGTCTTAGGGGTACACTATATTTTCTAATCATGCAAGTGTTGGGTGTATGTCCATAGTCCTTACAATAAGTGCAAATGGGTTGATGTTTTTGTATCCTAGTTCTAGAATTAGAAATTTTATGAGTACGTATAGTTTGTGTTTGAAAATTTATTTTTGTAGAGACCCCAATTTGAGTTGCATATTTTCCTACTGCAATCTTTGATTTACTTGACTAATTGACTTTCCATGTGGGCCAATTTTCATCATAAACTATTTTCATCTCAAAATTTTATATTTTTTAGAAATTTGTTTCTTTTTGGGCCGAACAAAATTGGGTGTTCACAATTATCACTCTTTACTTGTTTCTTATCGGATAGCTAGAAAACTAAGGTTTGAGAGATATCATGGTAAGTAACTGGTAAATAAAAGAACACTAATTTTGTTGGCAAAAAAAGAAATAATTTATTCATACTTTGGATGAATGAGAAACCATGGATTTGGTGAAGCAGCTCCATAACCTGTTCTGGTGGAACAGAGATTTGTTGAGGCAGTTCCCCCACTTGTCATGATGAACTAGGGATTTGTTGAGGCAATTCTCGCGTTTTTTCATGATGAACTAGAGATTTGTTGAGGCAGTTCCCGCGTTTTGCCAAGATGAACCACTGATTTGTTGAAGTAGTTCTCGCGTTTTTCCATGATGAACCAAAGCTTTGTTGAGGCAGTTCCCGCGTTTTGCCATGATGCACCAAGGATTTGTTGAGGTATTTCTCGCATTTTGCCACGATAAACGAGAGATTAGTTGAGGCAATTCTCGCGTTTTGCCATGATGAACCAGAGATTTGTTGAGGCAGTTCCCGCGTTTTGCCATGATAAACCACAGATTTGTTGAGGCAGCTCCCGCATTTTACCATGATTGACCAGTGATTTGTTGAGGCATTTTCCGTGCTTGCCGTGATGGACGAGAGATTTGTTGAGGCAGTTCCCGCGTTTTGCCATTATGAACCAGGGATAAGTTGAGGCAGTTCCCATGTTTTGCCATAATGAACCAGAGATTTGTTAAGGCGGTTCTCGCGCTTGCCATGTTAGACCAAGGATTTGTTGAGGTAGTTCCCACATTTTTCCATGATGAACAAGAGATTTGTTGAAGCACTTCCCACGTTTTTCCATGATGAACCAGGATTTGTTGAGACAGTTCCTGCGTTTTGTCATGATGGACCAGGGATATGTTGAGGTAGTTCCCGCATTTTCCATGATGAACCATAGATTTTTTGACATAGTTGTCGCATTAAGTCCACATGGACATTGAGAGTGAAGTACAAAGACTAACAATGCACTCGTCCGCATGTGATTTCTATCCAAAAGGAGATATGATCCGGTGTGGGATGTGCAGGTGGACGAGCCCACATGTTGCAATACTATTGGACTGTGGTGCTTCATAAAGTCGATGTTGGGATAGGCGCCACATGGAGTGAAGGGATTTGTTAGAAACGGAGAACATAGGTAGAATTGTGGACTTACCCATACATGATAACCCAACTCTTTCTTTTCTTCTTTTCTTATGTTTTGTGTTTCTCTTTCTAGTATTATTTTCCAGGGTTAATCCCTTTCTTTTTTGGAATAGTCAGTATCATTTCCTCATGCCATTTTCCATATTTATAGTGTTAACCATATAACTTTTTTTAAAATCAATGGCAAATCACATTTACCTCAACTTTGGCTATCAATTAAATATAAAATATGAGAAGATTTATTCTCTATTAATTTATCAAATCTCATCATGAAGTCATAAGATTATATTTTTCAATAAGATCACGTGTAATTATTCTATTTAACAACACATGTCTAAATGGAAAATAAATTTTTTAATCATACAATAAATCCATATTCTCATCCTCATTAATACAAATTCGAATTTGAATTTATTTAAAAAACAATTCTCATTGAATGTTGTTTTGGACTTTTGACCCTAAAAATGTACCATTTGTGATTACTTATTTTTATAAAGCCCAAAAAATTGTTGTAAAACTCATAAGTGAATAAAATATAAATATTTGGCCCCCAAATAAAATTATTCGAAATCCTATTGTTTCCAGATAAAATATTTTAGCAATTCCAAATCATCTTGGAATTATTGCATTCGGCAACAATGATCTTAAAAGATTTAATTCTCTTTTTATGCTTTCCTCATTCTGAGATTGCAACCTTAATATATTTGATGGTTAAATTTCTAAAGATTTAATTTTTTAAATCAAAGAGATTTGTGCAACACAATCAAATTGATATGAAACTTGCCCAATTTGAATTGCATATTTTTCAATTGCAATCTTTGATTTACTTGACTAATTGACTTTCCATGTGGGCCGATTTTCATCATAAATTATTTTATTGTCAAAATTTTATATTATTAGAAATATGTTTCTTTTTGGGCCGAACAAAATTGGGTATTCATACATATGGTAACATGACTTTAACGCATTAAACTGAGTTTATCATTTTATCTTCAAAATCATGAATCATGCATATACACATTATGTAGAAGGTTCATCATGTATCAAAGAAAATTATTTTCAACACAGTTAATCGATTACAACTTGTGTTAATCGATCAAATAAAAATGGGAACATATTAATCGGTTAATTATGGGATTAATCGATTAAATGAAGTTACAGAAGCTGAAATATTGGATTTCTTGGGATCGTTAATCGATTAAGCTACAGGTTAAACAATTAAGACCAACAAAAAATAGTTTTATATAAAAGTTGTTTTTCTCATGTGTTCAAAAGAAGAGACACAAGATTGAATATAGTTTTACATACATCTCTAATCTTAATTGTCATATCTTTGAGTGAATCTCTTGTTGTGAGAAAAATTAGAAGATTTCTTTGATTAAAAAGAGACATAGGATAATCTTCAAGAAGTATCCATTGTACATAATTTTCATATCATTCTTGGGTAACCTAGCTTAATCATACAAAAATACTTTAGAGTATTTGTGAGATTTATGGGCTAGTGTTAGGGCTGTTATTGTTGGATATTCGCACATTGAGGTACAAAGTAACTTGAAGAATTTTGTAGGCAATTTCATGGAAAATCCTAGTTGCAGTTAGATTGATATCTTCACATATATAATAGTCTTGGTTGGGGTGGTAAGTGGTTGGGGCGAGACCTTTAGAAGTGGTGTTGAGTATCCATTAGAAGCGGGTAGAAGGTCAAACCATCTTCGGGACTCTAAGGCCATTAAGAGAGTCTTGTATTGATTTGGAATCGTGTTTGTAAAACATTTGTGTTTCAAATAGAGAAGAAAAATCTCCCAAGATCAGAAGGGAAGGCCTGAATCTAGTTTGCAAATGGATCAGGATAAAAGACTGTTGTCTTGATTTTCTCTATTCCACATCTCTTTAATTCCAGTCAAATTACGGTTTAAGTGGTTTAATAGATTTGTTTATTCATTTTACTACATGTTCTGATTCTGTTAAACATTTAGGCATAAATTCTTTAGGTGAATTGATCTTGTAAGTGTTTGATTTCGTGGTTTCTTGTTTCGCAAGTGTTATGTTTTTAAGAGTTCAAAGACTCAGGTAGTCAGGTTAATCGATTAAACCTGATGCTAATTGATTAAACATATCTAGAGTTAATCGATTAAAGACCATCCATAATCGATTAAGCTGTTGATTTTTTAGAATATCTCATTAACCAGAAATGCGATAATGAAGTACCACTACACATATTCACCCCCTCTAAGTGTCTTTTCTTTTGTAATTATCCAACTTTAGAAATTCATAATTTCTAATTAAGGTGGACATCATATATTTATACAATTATATCGACTATTTATTTTCAGGGTTATAAAAGAAGTAATCTAATTACTAATAACCTTTGTGACTTCTAAAATAAGCTGATCATGAATATGGGCTTAATGAGTGGATACCCAAAGTAGTTAGCCCATAGACAATAATGGGAACCCTATAAGTTAACACTTCAGGAAGGTTATGATCCCCAATACACCAAATCAAACACAGTTTTCACATCTCTCAATCAGAGAGAAAACGAAGGTCCCAAGAGGAATCAAAGATTTGGTTGAGGAAGACCATCATACCAAAACCTCTCTACGAAGACATACACAAGGAACATATCTGAGAACATGAATTCATGTATGACATTGAAATCTCTGGTTTATATTGTGTGTGAGAATCATGACATTAAAGATCCTAATATTGGTAGTTTACTAATCATAAAGAAATTCCAACAATTCTAACACTGACATTTTATAGTAAGTCACATTCTATAACGTACAATAAGTCATTATCATTATTGTTTTTGTTTCCTTGATTTTGCACTGAAATAATGGTTTCCAATTAGAAAGTTCACACTTTTGTAAGAATTTCTAGCACATAAAAACTATACACTCATTTCCAAATAATAAAAATATGAGTTGATAAACACGATATTACCAATCAACACACTAGTATTAATAAAGTTTGTTTCTCTTTAAACAAGTAATATAGCCTTAATTTCCTAATTATATAGTATTTTTCAAAATATAAAGACTTCAGAAAATCATTATAATATATGAGATAATATTTTCATAAGAGACCTAAAGTAAATCATATATACATTCTATCCTTATATTTTAGAGGAGCAAAATTGGAGATATTATAATTCCCCAAAAGAAATAATTATATCAAAAAATAAATTTGCACATAATTATAAGTTGAAAAATAAAAAAGGACAGGCAAAAACTAATAACAAAATATATTCTCTTCAACATTCCAAATTCTTGGAAGATTATTTCAAATCTATTACTACATAAGAAAAAAAAATGTTCTTCATGACACATGTCACTCTGTCCATAAAAGTTTTCCCTCCAAAACATGTTCATTGCTTACGGTAAGGTCTCACACATTATAACAATATATATCACTATTATTGCACTTAATGGAAAAACATATAAGTCTTAATTTTAAGAACATGAATAATTTCTACATACTTCAAATTTTCATTTATTGTGGTAATGCAATAAATTGAAATTGAAATCAATTTGCTTCATTTTCTATAACTTTTCTGGTATCATGTTTCGATTTCTTGTTTTAATTTTGTTAGAATATTCAAATTTGAAATTATAATTTATTTTCATTATGTGTTTGAATATGCTAATACACATGTAACATTTCTTAACAATGTGAATGTACGAGTGTTTTAACTAAGCGAATGCACATGTAACATGTGTGGTTTTAGCAATGAGAATGTACGGGTAACATGTGTGTTTTAAACCATGCGAATGCATGGTTCACATGTGTGTTCTTAACAATACAAATGCACACGGAACATGTATTTTTTTAACTGTGTGAATGTATGTGTAACATATATATTTTTAACTATATGAATGCTCATATAATATATGTGTTCTTAATCATATGATAAGAAAGTACTGTTTCGTGCGTATGCACGAGTAACTTGCTAGTAAATATCTATAGCGAGAACAACTTTACATTTTAAAACAAAAATGAATAAAAAAGGCAATGATAGTATTAAAGAAAAAAAGAATTAAAAAATTTATATTTCTTATACATTACAAGAAGCTTCAAGGATTTTTTAAAAAGTAAAACTGAAAAACAAATTTGCATAGAACCAAAAGTTAGAGAAATAGAAAAATGATTGAACAAAAACGCTACATGGTACTGAAAAATTTGGTTGATTAAATAACCAAACGCATTGTCACAACTTGCAAAAGAAATATAAAAATTATAGTATCTACAAAGATTTGATTGATATTAAATTGACTAATAAATCTTAATTAAATTGTTTTGTTCGAAAGAATTCACGATAATGAATTGAATGGGTAGAACCTGAGATTAGATTTCACTATTAATTAAATTGAGTAACAATAGTTCTTATCTATTTATCAATCCCTCAATAAACATATCAACATTTGAAGTAAGTCAAGTAACCAATTCTCAATCCCTTGAACAATCAATCAATCATAATACAATTGAATGTTTAATAAATAGTTCAATTAATTTTATTTATATAATTAATATGTGAGTCGATGATTTACTCTAGATCTAGTTCAAACTTGTAATTTTCATTACACACAAACTTTAAATCATAATATGGGTGTTAAGTCAAAAAAGCATTAGAAAAAAGAGAAGTCAGGAAAGACAACAGAATATTATTGCAAGTAGAAGGTTTTTCAATGTTTGCAATCCTTAATTTCGTTTTACATCCTTTAGATTCCATGTTTATCCTAATTTCAATAAGAATATATCTAATGTTCTAATTGCATTTACCTTTCCATATTTATCCTCTTTTTAGCTCTTATATCTATAATGATTCTTCTCAAAATTACCTTTCGATTTCATATTTATTCTCTTTTTCAGCTCATATATCTGGAATGACATAAAAATTGATATCATATGATTTGATCACTATTTAACTCAATGCATAGTATGAGTACATTTATGTAAACTTTTATGGTAAAAAAATGCTTAAATACCCTCATTTACTAAGGTAATTTGCGCACACATAAATATTTTTCTTCCAAATTTTAAGAAGTCTTGAAGGAATTGTAACAAAAACAAAGAACCTTGTATATGAAAAGGATCAAACAAGAACAATAACCGAGTCTTAATCTTACTATATGGGGTCGAGTGGACGACTACATGAAGTGAATGATGACATTATGTTCTATAATAAATAATGTTATAAAAATTGATTTTTAAAATATTTCCTAATCATTGTGCCTATGGTTTTCCTTAGCCTCCATTTTCCTCTACGAATTGAACTAACTTCATTTGATCTAATCTATTTATTGATGCTTCTATCGGTCTTATTCACACATGTTCAAACCAACTAAAGCGCAATTCTATCATATTTTCTAAAGTAGTAACTCCAACTTTATTCTTAATGTACTTATCTTTAACATATCATGTCTAATGTGTTCAACTCATCCAATTCAATATTCTCATCTATGTATACATAGTTATCTTATTTACCTTTATGACATCTTACATTTAGTCTCATATAATATGCTTATTTTTGCTTAAACATTGTAAGCAAAAATAACCTTGAAAAAACCATGTTGCATTGCCAAATTTAAACCCATAATAACACCAAGAAGCTCATTAAGAAAGACATCATCAATCCCTCTGGCCACCACAACCAATCTTAGATGTCCGGACCGAATTAGGATCCTCTCAATTAATGGAGAGGCAAATACATTTTTTTATTTGTTTTTTAATGACAAAATTGTATTTGTATTGTAATCAAAAGGATGCATGTGTCAATGAACATTACATTTTTCATTGATTTTTGATATACTTGTCTTTTCATTAATGGAGATGATTCTAACCCATCCCAACCATGCAACTATTATAAATACTAATTTTCATAAAATCATGGGGAGGCGGAACATTATCAAAGCAAAATCACCACCACCAATCCTATTTACAATATTACACAAAACATTATGAATTGGCCAAGGGGCACGATTCAAAATCATATTATTCCTCCACCTCCAATTCCACCAAAGACTATGAAAAACTGTTGACTAATCATATTATTAATGAGTATGGTTGTATTCATTATTAATCATATTATCCTTAATCTAATTGTAATAAACCAACAAATTCCTTAATCTAATTTATTTAACTACTTATAGCATTTAAATTTTTTATTTAATTATCATCCCATTCTGATTTTCAATTCTTATTTTTTAACTTTTAAATATTTTGTCTTTACCTTAATTTTTTGTGAATAAAATATACTTTTTTTTGAAAGGATATAAAAACTAATTTACCATAAAAGTAGCATGAGTACTTGAGTAGATAATATATATTATATTATGAATTAAATTTAAACGAAAACGTGAATAATAATAATTGATAAAATTAAGTGTAACAATCTCTCACTCTTTCCAAGTCACTCAGTTTTCAGCTCCAAACCCTAACATTTCTGAGAGAAAACGATAATCCTTCGTAATACACCTCCGTGAGAGACAGATTTCTCACCGTCTTCACTCTTTTTCTCTCGTTCGTCGCTCTCTCTCGTTGTTTTGTTATGATGATTTGATTTATATATATTTTTTCGTTTTCATGAACCTGCTGTTATTGTGTTTGAGAAATTGTTTTCTCTCGTTTATCGTTGTTTGAATTAAATCTTTCGCTGGGTCCAACATTAGGGACCATATTTTGAAGTTACAACATTTTTTATAATTTTATTTTTAGAAGTTATATTAACTAGATTTGTAAAGCTATATCATGAGTTCTAGACAGTGTCGATTAGAGCTGTTGTCGGCTTATCGCCAGTGTTTTAAATTGTACTTTACAACAGCAATTGCGACCACAATATTGTGATTCCGGAGTCACAATTTTTTCAATTGCGATAAACACAAGGTAACCGCAACATCAGTTGCAATTTAAAACATTGGCATATGCCTTCCTACTTGTCATTAGGAAAGATTTAGAGATCAATGTTTTTTGGATAGCATGATTTATAATAAAACATTATGACGTCATTTGATTCTTATAGCGAACCCCACCCAGTGGGAATAAGGGTTGGTTGTTGTTATTTCATGGTTTCAAGTTTCAATATAGAGAACTTCAGTAATGAGTATTTATTTGGTCAGGCTGAATTGTGAAATTTGAAATGCATTTTGATGCTGCTTTTTCTGTGGAGTAAACAGTATTATTGGGTGTGGAACTGTGGAAAACTGGAAGTAATAAAATGTACAATGGGTACTCTGTTTGACGTGGGTCACATTTTAAAATGAAGGATAATGAAACATTTGCTAAGTGCACTTTTACCAATTGATTGATGGCATGGATCTCATATCCTTTTCAGAAATTTACAGCACTTGTCAATGGCTTTGGTCTGAATTTTTACTTGTAAATGTGTTAAATAGCTGCCCGTTGCAGCACTTAGTTTGAATGTAAAATATCGATTATGGTAAAGTTACTATATTACGATGGATGTTATTGGTGTGTTGTACATGTTATTTTTAAAATAGGTAAATGAGTCGCGAGTTTGACAACCTTGGTTTTATTGTTTTTAAAACTTGGTGCTGCCATCGACTTCTAAAACCTACCTCTGAAGTTAATACTCGATTCATTTGTGACATCTTATTCTTGCTCTGCCCAACTTTAGCGGGTTCAATGTGCCTATGCATTGTTTTCGTTATGTTTTGACGATGAACATTCTGCAGGTGTGAGGATAAGCAAGTAACCAACTTTGCAAGATGTCAGCTGGGCCTGGACTTGAGTCTCTTGTAGATCGTAAGTCATCTATACCACAATTATGCACTACTTTAATGTTTGGTTTTATATAAATATATAGTTATATTATTTACTGCGCTTAATGCTAACAACCATTTAAGTTGGTGAAACTGACATTTCCATCTAATTTTATATCCATGAAATATGCTTAAACTATGCCAGTAGTTGTTAACTTTTACTGAATCTTTTCTTTGTTGGCAGAGACAATTTCGGTCATTACAAATGATGGGCGAAATATAGTGGTAGGCTCAACCATACGCACGAAATTAGCTCTTGACAATATGTAGTGTTTATCATTGCTTTAATTACAATGCTTTTCTGCGCAGGGAGTCCTGAAAGGTTTTGACCAGGCAACAAACATAATTCTTGATGAATCCCATGAGCGAGTTTATTCTACCAAGGTATGGGCAAAATTCTATGGGTAAATTCCTTAAAAGATTAGTGAACCATGACTTCAATGAAATTAATGTTTATATCCTGCTTTGAACAATTGAATTGGATTGCTGAAACAGGAATTGACAATGCTTTATTTGGATACATTCACTCAATAAAAGTGAAATGAATTGAACAATCAAGTTTCATAAAGTTTATGAAACTTGGTGCATGACTGCTATACTTATACCGTAAGTTGTCACGACAAAATAATTTTAAGTTTTAAATGAAAAAAATGCATTGCAGTTTCATCTTCATGATGTTGAAAAATTATGAGTCTACTTGAATATTAATAATAGTTTAGTGATTATGAACACAAATACAACTGTAATTATTTTTTAACTTTATAACATGACAAGTTAGGCATATTTTGTAATGGAAGACAATACATGAGCTTGCTTTGTTTTTTTATTATTGTTTGTGTTTTGAAATGAATCTTGAAGACAGAAATGTCCCTCGAGTCCCTGACAGTCAATGTTAAATTATTTGTGGGAATACTATTTTGAGTATATTGCATGTGCTTAAATTGTTTTGGCTATAGTTCATTGCTTCAGAAGAAATTGTTTAAAGACTTCGTCAAACTGCTTTTGAGCCATATAGAAAATTAGAAAATCCTTTGTAGATATAAAACCATGAACTTTTGCCATGGAACTGTTCACATTTTGCTGTATTTTTACTGTATTATCTATTATATATCTACCAATCATGTTATCGGCTTATGGTTGCCTAAGTTTACTTGCAATTTTACTTTCTATAGTTGTGGACATAAGTCAAGTAACTGTTTTTCGCTTTATATCACCTGCATTGACAACTCATCTATGTGTCAAATTTATGTGATTGTTAGTTTCTCTGGACTTCTCATCCTCCATGAACATATATTTGAATCTTGACTCAATTTAAGCTTTTGTAATAGCCGCATATTCTTTCCGAGTCATGGTTTTGTTGGCCTTGCTCGCATTTTCTTGTAGACTTCCTGATGTCGACTTCATTTTTGTTTCTAATGACAGGAAGGTGTCCAACAACTTGTTTTAGGTTTGTACATCATTAGGGGTGACAACATGTATGACCTTTAATCCATTGCTTTCCAAATTTTTGTATCAAATAGATTTCTTATTGTTGCATTTATTATTGCACCCTAAACTTGTATTATTTTGTGTTGGTCATTGCAGAAGTGTCGTCGGTGAACTAGATGAAGAACTCGATTCGAGTCTCGATTTGTCAAAGCTTAGAGCTCATCCCTTGAAGCCTGTTATCCACTGAAGTGAAGCCAACAAATTTGGTGACTATCTGTGATAAAGAAACTTTCTAATGTTTGCAATACATTAATACTATAGCTTGCTTCTTTTGATCACATGTTTATATGAACGGTCGCCTCAATTTATTTCACCCATAACTATAAGAATGAATTTCGAAATCTAAGTTGAGTTTTTCCCCTTAATTTGGGTTGAAGGAGTATCTTGTGCTCCAAGGCACCATTTTTTTCAACTGCCAAAGAGTATGTACATTGACGTTTAAAATGAGAGGCGACGAGGAAAAGTTCATTGACGTTTATACTGATCAAGAGATAAAGTGTTAACTTAGCAGATACAGGCTAAGGAAATGAACTATCTGAATCAAGGTTGTTAAAGCGTAGAGTCAATCTTGGAACTGGAGGGTAAGGTAAGATCGTAGAAGCGGTGGAGCGTAATACAAAGCGTTTTACATTAAAAAATGACACACACACACATATATATATATATATACCTAAAATAACATGGATAATAACTTAAAAAATTATAAATAATAAATTAAATTAACATTATACTGTCAAATCAAAAGCCACACCAAAATAGTAATAAGACTCATAAGTCATAACTCCTAAGTTCTCACTTTATACTCTAGACACCTAGTCAAGCAATGTGTTCAAGCCATAATCATACTAGTCATCTTCGTCCATGGCTTCTTCATCACCATCATTGTCAAAGTTAGGGATATTCAAATGATCTAAATTAAGTTTCTTAATATCTTCTAGAGATGCACCAACAACATCATTAACATAAGTATCTTGTCCCACTTGAAAAAATTCTTCATCATTTGAAGCATCCATATATGAATTTTCTTTATTTTCCACAATCCAATCATCATTGGAATCAACATCATCCATGCTATACTCATTTGCTTTTCGAAACTTCTTCTTTGCCAATTTTGAATTAGTCATCACATAAACAACATCATTCATGGTCTTTTGCATCAAACGGTTTCTTCTCTTAGCGTGGACCTGAATAATTTCAACTTTAATTAAAACGTAGTACTAACTAATTTTAAGGATAGAATACAAAGTACAAATTTGGAATTTTACCATCTCAAAGGCACTCCAATTCCTCTCGCATCCGGAGGAACTACAAGTTAAGCTTAACACACGGATGGCAGAATTTTGCAATTCAGGATGTTCATCACCATAAAATTCACACCATTGAGATGAAGTTTTGGTTTTAATTCCAGCTATGGCTATCGGACTTCCAAAGAACTTATACTTGTTTTTAAAATCCTCATGTTGATCATCAATTTTGCCTATTTCTTCCATATTTCCCACCATCCTTGTAAGACAATCATACAACCTCCTTTTAACTTCAATATCAGCTTTAAAATTAGGATCATAATGTAATTTTGGGTTAAGGTAGTAGCTTGCAGCATGTAGAGGCCTATGTAGTTGGGTGTCCCATCTTTGATTAATGATTTCCCATATTGGCAAATAACTAAATAACGAAAAACATGAATTAATTCAGTATTGTGCGTATTTTACAAGAAAAAACAACTTACAATAAATAAAATGGTATAAATTGGCAGAATTTACCTCTTTTTAACATCATTGAAGACAATTTGTATCTTCTCTTTAGCTTGGTCCGTTGCTTCATAAATGAAGCTCATGACAGACTTCTCATTTGAATCCACCAATCGAAGCACTTTGATAAGTGGATAAGCACCCTTCAAGCAAACCACAATGTTGTTCCAAAACTCTTTATGTATGACAACATTCTCAACAAATCTCCCATCTTTGGTCTTTGCACATTGACTTGATGTCCATTCATTGGATGTGAACATCGTTATTAATGCTTGCTTTGTATCAACCAAGCAACCCAAAGTCAAATAAGAAATGGCAAAACGTGTGGCTGCAGGTCTAATCAAATTTGTCCCATTAGTATGATAATGCAATAAGGATATAAGAGAAGTCCTTGAATAGATGTAGGTAGTGACCTTTTTACAATGTTCAATTGTCTCCTTATGAATAGGTATTTTTCTCTCAAAATCCTCCAACTTAGGTGTCTAGTACAACTTCATCCTCTTCCTCATCAATAACTCTTCGGCTCCCATGTTGTGGCAATTTGGACAACATTTTCTTCACCAACTTCCTCAACAATCTCATTCATCATCCTGAAAACCTTGTCGACTATTTTAGAGAAGTGAGATGCATCAATTGATTTCAAAAAGACTGTTCCCTTAGAACTATTTACCAAAAAATTTAGTATAGTCCTCATCCTCTTATCTGTCCAACCATCCGTCATTATGGTGCATCCCACTTTCTTCCAAAAGCTTGGTAGAATCAAATTGTTGCTTCAAATACTTGACTCTAATTTCATGATAGGACGATGGCTTGAATCTTATATCATGTCTAGCAACCAATTCAAACATTTTCTTAAACTCATCACTGTTTGCCACATTGAAGGTTGTATCATTTTTGTACAAAAATGCAGCAAGGCATGCTTCCTCCTAAAATTCTTCTTGAAGATGGAGTTAATGGTGGGTTGACTGCCCACTCCCCTTCTCTTGAAAAGCTCAGCAGAAGTTTCAATAATTTCTTATCTTTTTCTTTTTTAGCCCGATCTTCAACATCATCTTCTCATTCATAATGATTTTTTTTTCTTTAAAAGATTTTTCCGCAAGAGGATACAATTGCAAACATCTCTTTCCTAACTTCATCACTGACATTTTTGCAAGGTTCAACATCCATCTGGGTTTCAGCCAAATGATGTTTTAATATGTAAATCCCACCATTAAATATCTTTGTACAATATATGCATTGAATTCTTCTTATACTCCCATCAATATAAATGCATGTTTCCACCCCACATCATTCCTAATTGCTTTACTATTATTTGGCCCCTTCCCATTTCTTGGAGTAGCAGCGACAATTGACATGGGTTGTTAAAAAACAGAGGGGAGAAATAAAAAAAAGGGGTTAGAGGAGCAGTAACATTTTTGAGGAAGAAATAAAAAAGGTTTTGGGTTGGTGTTGTTGTTGTGCGATTTGAGAAGAAATGAATGAATAAATAGTGCAACATGATTTTTATAGAAATGGGTGAATGATTTTTTGATAAAATGCAAGGTTTCTCCCATGTGATAGCAGTTGTATAGAAATAGATGAAAGGTTTATGATTTGGTGTCTGAAGATGAAATGGTTAGGCTTTTTTATTTTTTAGAAACGAGTTGAGCTTAGAATTAGGTCAAAATTAGGTTAAAAAAGGGTTGGGCCAGAACTCGGGTCAAAATCAACCTGAAATTGCAGCATACATTTTAAACGACTGTCTTCTTCTTGCTCAACTCGAAAATGCGCAGCGATTCTGCGATTTGATGGTCCAACACGTCGCTCCACCAGTGGTTCGCTTTTTTGCCCGTTTCAACACGATTTCCACCAAGAAAAACATTGAATCGTGTGATTCAGCGCTTTGGAGCACGCTTTTGATGACTATGATCTGAATAATATATTTGTTCATCTTTAAGTATATAGAATCATTACATCAATCTATTTGTCTCTACGATTGAAGTGTAATATATTTGAATAAACCATTAAAGATTGAACAAGTCCAATTGTCTAAGACATAGAAAGGACACAAGATTAGACCAATTATATATATATATATATATATATATATATATATATATGATGATTGAAGTGAGAACAATTTTCATATAAAATATTTGAGAAAATAAATCTAGGTCTTACAACTAATCATACATGATTATGATTAAAAGTTAGTTATTAATAACATGATAGTCATGTATATGTATCTTTTTAATCTTGTCCGTTAAAATAAAATTCAATGGTTCATATTAATTGTTCTCATTTCTCACAATAACCATTGTTCTCAATTGAGTCGCTCCCTATATATCTAGGATTGCTAGCATGAGTCCACATTTTTTCATGAAGGATCATGTCAACAATTTGTATCCAAATGTTTAGACAAAATTATCCTTTATTGCTTAGTTCAACTAAAGTATTATTCAAGTAATTTTAGTTAATAGATTGGTTTTCCTTCCACCGAATCCTCTCGTGTCAGCTAATTTCTCTACTTTCATAATAAACACAAACCTCTCCACTCCTCATTCCCTCCCTCCTCCCTCCCAGACATGGAAAGTGGCCCCTATTTTCAACCATACCCGCTGTTGTAGCAAACAACCAAAGCCACTGTTTTGAGTATTATACTGTTAAAATACACAAAACAATGAAAACACTTTTCGTTGCTCTTGCAATCTCTTTAATGAATATTATATTGTCTTGTAGTTTGTCATTGTTATTACAAGTTTTCGGAACTTCTTCTTCTTTGCCAATTTTGAATTAGCCATCACATAAACAACATCATTCATGGTCTTTTGCATCAAACAATTTATTCTCTTAGTGTGGACTTAAATAATTTCAACTTTAATTAAAACGTAGTACTAACTAATTTTAAGGATAGAATACAAAGTACAAGGCTGGAATTTTACCATCTCAATGGCACTCAAATTCCTCTTGCATCCGAAGGAACTATAAGTTAAGCATAACACAAGGATGGCAGAATTTTGCAATTCAGGATGTTCATCACCATAAGATTCACACCATTAAGATGAAGTTTTGGTTTTAATTCCAGCTAGGGGTGGCAATATGGGCTAGCCCGGCCCGACCCGACCCTTATTGTTGAAAGGGCTCAAAATGTCAGCTCGTCCCATATTTGGCAGGGCTGGCAGGCCTACGGGCTGGGCCGTTTTTTTCAAAACACACATTTATAACCAACACAATCATAATTTCAAAAATAAATAATCATCGCACCTCATAAATGTCTTTTGAAACAAAAAATCACAAATCAAAGTCCACAATCTCATAGTAGCATATCATCTTAGTTTAAAACTTGTAATTTCTAAACAACAAACCAACATAATCTTAAACTTTTAGACTTCTAGAATCTAAGTTCAAAATAAAGCTTCCAACTCCTAAGTTTTAAACATTAGATGCTTTGTTGGAAGAAGATGTCTCCACATTAACGTCTTTCAAATCTTTTTCATCATCATCTACATTATGTACATGATTAAATTAATATATACTTATAAAAATAATTAACTAACAAATAAATGATAATCACATTGAAAAACAATAAATTACCTTCACAAACAAAACCATTCAACCGATTACGAGCACAAATCAAAGCTTCCACATTTTTGGATAAAAGTCCACTTCTATACTTGTTAAGAACATGTGAACCAATGCTAAATGCAGATTCAGATGCAACAATTGTAATAGGAATGCAAAGTAAGTCACGGGCCATGATTGATAGCTCCAGAAATCGACTTTTATTTTCTTTTCACCACTGTAGCACATCCAGATCATTATTATCTTTAAAATTTAAAGACGTCTCCTCCAAATAAAGATCAAGTTGTGTCTTGTGCCTATCGAGTTCCTATTAAATAATTCATAAATAAAACATATTAATATCAAATAAATATATAATTAAACCATTAAATATTTAAACTATTAATCAAGAAAAGTATAAAATACTTACATCAAATACATAACCTAAGTCTTGAAATTTAGCCTTCTTCTGAGGAGCATCAGAAGTCAAAGTTTGCATAGAAGTAGGAGCATTTGTGCTACGATATTGTTCAAATAACATATACATTTTTTTCTTAGCTAACTACAACTTTGTTTCAAAAGTAGAATCATCAACTCTTTCAAAACAATAATTCAATGTCTCTAACTTCACCCTTGGGTCAAGAATTGCCCCCATTGCAAGCACAACACTATAATCATCCTAATATTTCTCAAACTTCTTAATCATCCTATTAGCCATGCTCATCAAAACTTCATCTTCATCACTTAAAGTATCAAGGATTACACATTGAATCTTCCAAACTTGCATAAAATACAAGTTGGAAGTAGGATAAGATGTGCCCAAAATCAAGTTTGTGGTACGAAAAAAAGGCAACAAAAATACATGGATTTTTTCTGCTCTTTTCCACTCTTCTATCGAAGGAGAAAATTTGTAATTATCATCATACAAGTGGAGTTTTTCAAATACATGCTTATATTTAAGAGCAGATTCAAGCATCGAATAAGTAGAGTTCCACCTTGTAGGAACATCTAGACATAAGCCAGCAGAAGTATCAACACCACCTATCTTCTCAATGCATACCTTAAATTTGAGCATTCTACTTTCTGAACCTCTCACATATTTGATGCTCTCCCTGATTTTATACAAGGTATCACTACCTACCTTCAATCCCTCTTGAACAATTAGATTCAATATGTGTGCACAACAACACACATGAAAGAATTGTCCATCACATAACAATGAGTTTTCCATAATAAGCTTATTTTTCAATTGCTCTTGCATGACATCATTAGAAGAAGCATTATCTAAAGTTATAGAAAAAAATCTTTTTGTCTATACCCCATTCATTCAAAAATTCAAGTATCTTCTTAGACAATTCAGATCCAGTATGAGGGGGAGGCATGTGACAAAATTTAATAATTTTACTTACTAGCTTCCAATTTGAATCAACATAATGAGCAGTCAAAAAAATATAACCCTCAGTTGTATAAGCTGTCCACAAATCAGAAGTTAGAGATATCCTAGTAGGAATGCTAGACATCTCTTTTTTAAGTCTATCCTTTTCTATCATATAGATTCTCATGACATCAGCCTTTGTCGTATTTCCAGAAACAGGAATAGAATCTGGATTCAAGTAGTTAATTAAGCATCTAATTTTCTTAAACTCACCAAATTTAAAAGGTAAATCATGTTCAATTATAGCACAAGCTAACATGTCACGTACCACCATTTGATCAATCTTTCGAGACATCAATTTTCCTTCCTTATCCATAACCATTTGACCAACATCACCATGTTTTATTTTAGCACATCTTCCTCTATGACGGCGTAAATGTGACGTACCATAGTCTTTACCATCACTAACCCCATTTATATATGGTTTGGCAACCATTGCATTTAGCCCTCTCAATCCCGTCATCCGCAACTCCTATCTTGGTGATAGATTTCCACACATCAGAAGTTAGAGATTTAGGTCGTTTGTTACTCTTAACCATTTCAACCGATTGAGATTCTTGAATTTTATCTTCAACATCTTCCATCTCATTGTCAACATTAATAGGATTTGAATAATGACCAGAACCTTCCATATTAATTCTGCCAAAATAACAACAAAGATAGGTTACAAACAAATTTGTTGCAGAGGAACTCAAATTCAAATAAGTGAAATAGAAAATAACATGTAGCATTCACACTCTTCACAGTACATCAAAATACAGTATAATATTTTTCTCAAAGCAATTAGTAAACCTTAAAAGCGTCCAACACCTACAAATTTTAAATATTACAGATCAAGGGCAATATCATTCATCTGTAATAAAAACTAATATCCTAACAGCTATGAATTTTACACTAATGAAACAAATCAAAGGCTGTGATTTGTGAAAGTTAGTGAGAAGAGAGAAGTACAAGTTACTTATAGTAGTAGCGTGTTGGTGAAAAGAGAATTACTCTAGCTGAAGTGATGCATGTTGGGCTTACTTTATCAATCTCTCAAAAGAATATAATGAATTTTCAGGAGTGTCATGTTAAATAAACAGAATATAAAGCCTCTCCTATGGACTTCATCTTCGTCCATGATGCAACAATAATTACCATTACAATTTCTATTGTATTCGAAGCATCTAAATCTACAATGCTTTCTCCTCCTCTGAAAAATATCTTTTGAGGAGCTTTTAACGACCATTGTTGATACTCAAATCCCCACTACCCACACACATTCTTTTATCAAAATCTCTCAATTCTCCTCTTCACCCACTTCCAACCAAAACATAATCTTTTTGTTCCCCTAACAGTAGTTGTTAAAAATGGCGTAAGAATATTTCCTAACACATTTATATATGGTTCAACAAAAGAAGAACATGATAATGACAAAGATAAGAATCATAATAAAACATCAATAGAAATAATCATAATAGTTATAGAACCTGATAATGATGAAAAGATGAAGATGAATAATGTTTGGGTAGAAGTTGCTAATTTAGAATAAAGGAGGGAGTGACTTTGCTTTCCCCCTTTTTAAAAACCCTAGCATTTGTGTTTTTTTACCTTTTAATGTTGGTCCGTCTAAAAAACGGGCTTTTAAAACGGGCTAAATATGGGTTTTTGGGCTAAAATTCTCAGCCCGACCCGCCAAAAACACCGATCAAAACGGGCTGGCCCGTCGGGCCAAGCCCATATTGCCATCCCTAATTCCAGCTATGGCTATCAGACTTCCAAAGAACTTAGACTTGTTTTTAAATTCCTCAAGTTGATCATCAATCTTGCCTATTTCTCCTATATTTCCGACCAACCTTGTAAGGCAATCATACAACCTCCTTTTAACTTCAAACATCAGCTTTAAAATTAGGATCATAATGTAATTTTGGGTTAAGCTAGTAGCCTGAAGCATGTAGAGGCATATGTAGTTGGTTGTCCCATCTTTGATCAATGATTTCCTATATTGGCAAATAACTAAATAATGAACAACATGAATTAATTCAGCATTGTGGATATTTTACAAGAAAAAGCAACTTGCAATAAATAAAATGGTATAAATTGGCAAAGTTTACCTCCTTTAACGTCATTGAAGGTAATTTGTATATTCTTTTTAGCTTGGTCCATTGCTTCATAAATGAAGCCGATGTCAGACTTCTCATTTGAATCCACCAATCGAAGCACTTTGATAAGTGGATAAGCACCCTTCAAGCAAACCACAATGTTGTTCCAAAACTCTTTATGTATGACAACATTCTCAACAAATCTCTCATCTTTGTTCTTTGCACATTGACTTGATGTCCATTCATTGGATGTGAACATCCTTATTAATGATTGCTTGCTATCAACCAAGCAACCCAGAGTCAAATAAGAAGTGGCAAAATGTGTGGCTACAAGTCTAATCAAATTTGTCCCATTAGTATGATAATTCAATAAGGATATAAGAGAAGTCCTTGAATAGATGTAGGTAGTGACCTTTTTACCATGTTCAATTGTCTCCTTATGGATAAGTATCTTCTTCTCAAAATAATCTAACATTAAGTTAATGTAGTGAGCAGCACCAGGTGTCCAGTACAACTTCATCCTCTTCCTCATCAATAACTCTTTGGCTGCCTTGTAGTTTGTTGCATTGTCTGTGACAATTTGGACAACATTTTCTTCACCAACATCCTCAACAATCTCATCCATCATCCTGAAAACCTTGTCGGCTATTTTAGAGAAGTGAGATGCATCAATTGATTTCAAAAAGACTGATCCCTTAGGACTATTTATCAACAAATTCAGTTTAGGACTCCTCCTCTTACCAGTCCAACCATCCGTCATTATGGTGCATCTCACTTTCTTCCAAAAGCTTGGTAGAATCAAATTGTTGCTTCAAATACTTGACTCTAATTTCATGATAGGACGATGGCTTGAATCCTATACCATGCCTATCAACCAATTCAAACATTTTCTTAAACTCATCACTATTTGCCACATTGAAGGCTGTATCATTGTTGTACAAAATTGTAGAAATGCATGCTTCCTCCTCAAATTCTTCTCGAAGATGGAGTTAATGGTGGGTTGACTGCCCACTCCCCTTCTCTTGAAAAGCTGAGCAAGAGTTTCAATTATTTCTTCTTCTTTTTTTCATCCCCCTCTTCAACATCATCTCCTCCTTCATAATGATTTTTTTCTTGAAAAGATTTTTCTGCAATGAGGACACAATTGCAAACATCTCTTTCCTAACTTTATCGCTGACATTTTTGCAAGGTTCAACATCCTTTTGGGTTCCAACCAAATGATGTTTCAATCTGTAAATCCCACCATTAAATATCTTTGTACAATATATGCATTGAATTTTCTTATACTCTCATCAATAGAAATGTCATGTTTCCACTCGCAAATCATTCCTAATTCTTTTACTATTATTTGGCCTCTTCCCATTTCCTGGAGCAACAGTGGCAGTTGACATGGTTTGTTAAAAAACAAAAGGGAAAAATTGAAAAGAATGGGTTGGAGAAACAATAACGTTTTTTAGGAAGAAATAAAAAGGTTTTGGGTTGTTGTTGTTGTTGCTGTGCGATTTGAGATGAAGAGATGAATGAATAAATAGTGTAGCATGGTTTTTATAGAAATGAGTGAATGATTTTTTGATAAAATGCAAGGTTTCCCCATGTGGCAGCAGCTGTATAGAAACATGAATTAGTTCCTCTTACCTTTCCCTCTAGCTCTTGCACCCCAATTCCAGCTAAACTAGACTAAACAACTAAGAAATTTTGAGTAAAAGTAATGCTACCCGAATGTATATGTAAAATGCCCAAGTTGATCCCTTTTAAAGAGTCTAATTTTTGCATAATTTCCCGAATTGAAGGATTTCATTGGGAGTGACCTTTCATATGGCCGAGGCTCAACCTTTCAACTAGCCTAGATGCGCTGAGCGAAATTGGGCGGTGATTCGTAGATCTAGAACAAATGCTATGCCAAAATTTCTCCCCAAATTTGCCTAGCGAATGGATTGCACTAGGCGTAGCTTCTAGTATCTGTGATTTTTGCTTATCACAGGAATTGCATTGGGCTTGGCTACCTGGTTTGCCAGATGCGCTGGGCGTGACTCCTGTGCTGAGCTTGAGCTTTTCTTGTATGAAAACTTAACTTTTTTACAATAGTTCCTCCAGTTTTGGCCCGCACAAACACTTTAAAATGTGAAATCTGACAATAGCATAATATGTTAATTTGAAGATCTATTTGCCAATGATTGGACTAAACTATGTGTTAAAGTGACATAAAATTGATAGTTTGAATGCAATATTTTAACACTTCATTAGATCACATTATGGTTTTTATATCATTAGAAGTTCCTTTCAAAGGTCATATGGCTTCTTAGAACTAGGGATGACAATGAAATCCGAACTCGTGTGTACCCGCCCGATCCGAACCCGAATTTAAAGGGTTAAACCCGATGTTATTGGGTTCGGATTTTACCCGATATTAAATTTCGGGTTTGGGTTTGGTATGTGTGATCCCTACCCCGAACCCGCTCCAATATAAATCATTTAAAAGAGGAAATATTTTTAATAAACCTATAACCTAGAACAGAAATAGAAATAGAAACAAAGGGTTTCATCTTCTCCTTCTCTATCTCAAAGTCTCCCATATCCTTCTCAAAGAACAATGGTTCTTCTTCTCGGTTCAGTTTTCATCTTCTTCGGTTCTCCTTCTCAATTAGTAATTACTCATCCTTCAGTTCTTGTTCATCTTCTCCTTCTCTAATTTACAGAAATATGTATTCATATGTTTTATTCATACAATTCCTATTTTATTTCATTCCAACTCAGATTCTCTGCATTGTGTTTAGTTACGTTCATCCATTGACTTTGTGTTTTCTCTTCTTTTTTTACTTGTACTATTTCTTTGTTTTCAATTTTAAGTTTTGTTGTTCATTTAGGTTTTAACTACATATAGATACAATATTCATTCACCAGGTATATCTTATTTATGCATAAAAATAGAAAGACCACACCTTGACTCCAACCTATCAAGTGCTTGATAAAATGCTTAAATGCCTTATGCATATGCTTTAATGATGGGTATATATCACATATGGGACTGAGAAATTTCCTTCACCTGATTTATCTTATTCATAGTGTTGTGCTTTATGTGCCTAATGTACTTCATGAACATTATAATATGTTATATAGATTTATATAATGAAGGTATTTTTACATATATCTCTATATAAACATGATGTTTACTCTTATAGTGTATTTTTATATTATGTTGTGTTTTTTTTTATTATGTAGAATGGATCCAGTGAATCCAACAAATATGGATGTGACTAGTATCCAACATGTTTCACAAGGAACCTCACATTAAGTAAATGTGGAAAGTACTTCTAATCCTACACCTAAGCCTTCTCAATCTCATGTTGGAGAAGATGATAATACTGAATCCATAATACAACCAGCACCAAAAAAACATAGAAGTGTGGTGTGGGAACATTTTCAAAAGATTAAAGTGAATGGGGTTGACAAGGCTGAATGCAAATATTGTAGGAAACAACTCGACGGAAGTTCAAGGAATGGAACAAAACACTTACACAACCATATGGAGTTATGTGTTCAAAAAAAGATTATGACTAGAGGCCATGACAAAGGGCAATCATTTCTACTTCCTAAAGCCTTACAAGGTAAGCAAGAGTTGGAAGTTGGAACTTATGATACGGAAAATACGAAAATAGAGCTTCAGAATGCAATTATTATGCATGATTATCCGCTATCAATATTGGATCATGTTGCTTTTAGGAGGTACTCGGATACCCTCCAACCATTGTTTCAAGTTCCTTCTCGAAACACTATTAAGAAGGAGACATTCAAAGTGTATGATTTTGAGAGAGAATGTGCAATGAAGATGTTGGATAGTCATGAAGGAAGAGTGGCTATTACCTCAGACATGTGGACTTCAAGTAATCAAAAGAGGGGGTATATGGCAGTCACAGCTCACTATATTGATTGATCTTGGACTTTACAAAGTCGAGTATTAAGGTAATTATATTTTATAACTCAATATTGTACAATATATATTTATATTTTATCATTTATATTGAAGGTGAATATTCTTATTTTAGGTTCATTTATGTTCCTGCCCCTCACACTAGTGATATACTTTCTTATGCGCTGGTTGAATGCTTTATGGATTGGAACATTAACACAAAAATGTCAACTATTACTCTAGATAATTGTAGTTCAAATGATGCCATGATTCCAAAAATCAAGGATAAGTTGCGATTGGGAAATTTGTTGAGGGATGAGTCTTTACTTCATATGCGTTGTTGTGCACATATCCTAAATTTAATAGTTAAAGATGGGTTAGAAGTTGTGAAAGATGGGATAGAAAAGATTCGAGATAGTGTAGCATATTGGAATGCTACACCAAAAAGAAACGAAAAGTTTGAGGAGACTACTAAACAATTGTGAGTTCCTTTCACTAGAAATCTGATTTTAGATTGCCCAACTAGATGGAATTCAACATACAAAATGCTTGAGGTTGCCATATTATATAAGAATGTATTTAATCGGTTAAGAAACCGTGACACTCGATACACTTGTTTGCCAAGTACACAATGCCAATTTGCAGAGGATATTTGTGAGCGACTAAAATTGTTTAATTCCATAACTGAGATAATTTCTGGTACTAAATATCCAACTGCCAACATATATTTTCCCAAGATTTGTCAAATTAAGTTAGCAATAAGTCAATGGATGAACTCCTCTAATGAATTCATTAAGAGGATGACAGAGAATATGATGACTAAGTTTGAAAAGTATTGGAGTGTGATTCATGATATTATGGGGTTGCTACAGTGTTGGATCCTAGATATAAAATGACATTACTTGAATTCTATTTTGATAAGTTGTATGACCATAATGCATGTACGCAAGTTAGAAAAATCCGAGAGTTATGTTATGATTTGGTGTCTGATTATCAACAAACTAAAAAATCTAGTGGAAGCTCTCTGTTGATAAATAGAACTGTTGCTAATGATGAACCTTTGGATGAATATGATGTGTTTATCGAGAGGAGGAGAGAAACTAGAAGTTCAAGTGTTAAAAAACTGAGTTGGATCATTACTTGGAGGAGGATGTTATAAAAAGGACACCTGATTTTGACATTTTAAATTGGTGGAAGACAAATGGAATCATGTATCCAACACTTCAAGCAATTGCAAAAGAGTTGTTAGCTATTCCTATTTCTACTGTAGCTTCTGAATCTGCATTCAGTACAAGTTGCCGAATGTTGAGCCCTCATCGTAGTCGACTTAATTGGACTACATTAGATGCTTTGATGTGCGCTAGAAGTTAGCTATGGTCTGCTGAGAATGCTGGTAAATTTTTAAGTTATTAAAGTGTTAATTCATGTAATCTGATTTAAGCTATTAAAGTTTTAAACTATCATTTTTTTTGTTTTGAATATTGCTAGGAAATATGAATTCAAGTCTCAAAGAAGAATATGTCACTGTTTTGAATGAAATAGATTCCGATGATGAAGGTATTTCATACTTCATTTGCTTTAAATTCTTTATGATATGAGTATATTAAATTTTGGCTTAAATTTTAATGCAGCTGAAGTGATGAACAATAATTTGAGTAATAATTTTGAAGATTAATAGTTGATGCCTACTCACATATGCCTACTCTCAAACTCTCAGAACAAGTAAAGGGAGGCTTGTTTACATCACATAAAGAATGAATTATGTATCAGATGATTTTGTTACCTCTCAAACTCTCAAAATTGTTATCTAATGATAAAAATTGTTAAGTAATGGAATTATGTATCAGATGATTTTGTTACTATATGCTGTGCAAAAATTGGTCCAATTGCATGTATTTGTAGGATACAATTTTGTTATTATATGTTGTGCAATTTGTTGTGCAAAAATCGGTCCAAATACATGTATTTATAGGATACAATTTTGTTACTATATGCTGTCCAATTTGCATTGTTTATATTTTTCGGGTTTCCCATCGAGTTCGGGTTCTCCGAAACCTGACGGGTTCGGGTTCTCCGAAACCCGACGGGTTCGGGTTTGGTATTATATTTTAAACCTCATTCATTTCGGGTTCGGGATTTTAATTTCGGGTTCGGGGTTGGGTAAGCACAAACCCAACCCCGACCCGCCCCGTTGCCATTCCTACTTTGAACCTCTTTAAATGATGTTGGAGTTCATAGAAATATTTATAACTTAAGCACAATTCAAAGCTCTACAAAAATCTCCAGTTATCCACTATGATCAAAATATAAGCTAGCTTTGGACCAAAAAGTTCTATCCACATTATTCTAGCTCAACTACATTCATATATTTGAGAAAGAAGAAGAAAGCCTTTACAACCCTAACTAGTTATTCATTGTTGGAGTGTAAAACGTGGCATTGATCTACTATTGTTGTTATTCATCTAAACATAACAAACTCCATGCATTATATGTTATGAGCATAAGAGACTTCTTTAAGAAATAATATTTGTTATAGAGTTAAAAGTGACCTGTTTAAGAAAGATTATTTACTTTTCGTGCCAAGAGTCTCTTGCGAAGAACAAATATTGTATTATAGTTAGGAGTGACTTTGAGAAGAAAATTATGTTTTAAAATATGGGTGTTGAGTTTTGATTGTGTATTTTTAAAAAAAAATACCAATATAAGGATAAGTAGGAAGAATATTTTTGTACCTATCCATTATCATCCTTAATCATATTTCATAATCTATAGATTTATTTTTATCTCTATTTTTTACTTGCTTCTTATACTCTTTATTTGAGATAACAAAGACAAACACCTTATTTTATTAATTGTTGTCCAAATTAGTTGTAAATAAAACACTTCACCTCTCAACATTACATAAGAATTGGATTTATCAATATCAAGTCACAACTAGTTTAACAACAGAATACTCCATGAGAGTAGCACACGTTTTTGTGCTCTTAATAGTCAATATAACAACTTATCCATATGAATGAAGATCATCTGTCCCAATATTTATTGTCTTATTATGTCTCAATCTAATTAAAAAGTAGCAACTAATTAAAAAATCATAAAAACAGAAAATAATTTGTTTTTATTACATTGTAGAATATGATTGACTTAGGACATGAAGAATTATTGTCTCCATAATATGTATTAGTATATCCATAGTCCATGTATTGTATATCCATTAAACAACACACACAACAATCACATGTGTTTCAATTAGAGGAATAGTTGTAGGTACTTTGTCTCCTTCAAAGGTAGCTATTTGTTTAAGAAATTGCCAATATTCTTAGGTGTGGTTACGTATAAACAAAATATCAAATCAGCAAGGAAAAGCGACTTCTAGCTTGTAATTAGTTCATGGGTCACTACACCTATTGCCTCATCCTTACCTCTCTCATCTCAAGTCCAAGCCCAACCACCCCAATGCAACAACGTTACACTTAAAGAAAATATATGTCCCAAATTATATCTCGTACCAATGAAAATATGGCTGCCAATTAAAAATATAAACATTCATTATTTATTCTATTTTTTCTTTATTATCATTGATATATGACAAAATTTGAGACATGATTTGGAATAGTAGATCTTTGTTCCATTACTCTTTTGCTCTTCCAACCCCCAACCTAGTTTTGGCTAAGCAAAAAAACACCCCTCATCAATTTAACAATCTATATTAGGAACTAATTAATTCTAGATATCATCCTTATCAAAATAGACACATAATTAAAACCAAATTCAATTACAATAAATTAAACTATATCACTCTCATTAGGGTTATTTTCAGTTCTAGTCTTCTAGAGCCTTGAAGAAGGGTCATTGTATAAAATAAGGACCCTCAATAAATTATTTTTGTCCTTCACATTGCTTCAATTCTCTCTTTTGCTATTTCAACACTTCTTTAAAATCAACCCTTCTTTCCCAATTACCCCTCAGAGCTTAGAATCTCACTCACTCGAGCAAGAAAGGAGAGAGATTCTATTCTAAACCAAAGTTTTCATTTTATATTTCATATTTTGTATTTTCTCTCTCTCCAAATGAACAACATGAAGAACACAAACAACAACACAAAACTCATTCTTCTTCACCCTTATATCCAAAAACAAGGAAGTTCCAATCGCTTATGGCTTCTAGCTTTTATATCACTCTTCACAATTGCTTTTCTTGTTACCCTAATTTACACAAGAGAATCTACCTCTATTACCACTGCAACTTCTTCTATCATAGCCTCAACAACCCCAGTTTCTGGTTTAGGTAGTGCTCCTTTACCAGCCACAGTAATCAACACTCTTCTACACTATGCAGCGAAATCAAATGAAACTTACCACATGCAATACTCAGACCTCAAACCCATATCTGATGTTCTCAGAAAGTGTTCATCACCATGCAATTTTCTCATCTTTGGCCTCACACAAGAAACCCTTCTTTGGAAAGCCCTTAACCACAATGGCAAAACAGTTTTTATCGACGAAAATCGGTACTATGCTGCATACATTGAAGAAAAACACCCTGAGATTGATGCATATGATGTGCAGTACACCACGAAACGTAGCGAAATGAAGGAGCTCATTGCTTCTGCTAAAGAACAGGTTGGGAATGAGTGCAAGCCGGTGCAGAATTTGTTGTTTTCAGATTGCAAGCTTGGGCTCAATGACCTTCCCAACCATGTGTATGAAGTTGACTGGGATGTCATACTTGTGGATGGCCCACGTGGCGATTGGCCTGATGCTCCTGGAAGAATGTCCGCGATTTTCACCGCGGGCGTTCTGGCCAGGAGCAAGAAGGGTGGGAACACAAAGACTCATGTCTTTGTGCATGATTTCTTTGGAGAAGTGGAAAAGGTTTGTGGGAATGAGTTTCTTTGCAAAGAGAATTTGGTTGAAGCAACTTACACTTTGGGGCATTATGTGTTGGAAAAGATGGATGAGAGTAGTGTCCAATATTGTAAAAGCACAGGTGTTTCTTCATCAACTTAGTTATTGTTTGTCATCAAGATATCACTAATAAGCTTTTCAGGTTCATCTTTGTCATAATTGTTTCATTTCATCAATCATCCTTCTGGGTATTTATGATATTTTTGATTGCTACATTTTGTTTACTTCTTGGTTGGGGATTGTAAAAAATAATTCTTTTTTTACCACATTTTATGGCACTGGAAATTGTAATTTCTTCAATGAATCCAAGCTTCCAAATTTCAATTCAGGATAATGCTTACTATATAATACATACATTAAAAAAGATTTTTGTTGGGGTAATCAAGTCTCATTTTATAGGAAAAAAAAAAATCTCTTTTGAGGTGTGTGGTGGTCTCTTCCAACAATTGTCATTTACTAGATCAATATATTGTTAGTAAATATTGAGAAAAAGTGAGGATATTATGCAAATAACACGGACCAATTTGGAAGGCATTTGAATGAAGATATTCTCCAACAACATGAATTCTCACAATACATATTTTGGATTTTACTTCAAAGTACGTAGTTAATCCAAAAAGATTCAATATTTTCATTGTCTATGTACTATACTCTTCAGAGTATCTAAAATGCCACGTGTCAAGGCTACTCAATACTCAGCAACGTTTTTTACATTTAGTCTGTAATAAACTAAATGCAATGAAAAACTAAGGCTCTTTTGGGGTTGCTGGGCCATCACATGATTAGGGACAATAAGTTATTTCGAATTATAGATTAAGCAGAATTAATTGGAAGGTTCATTTCTCAATTTTTAATTTAAAAAATAGCATATTTTCGGTTTAGGTACATTGATTAACAACTACTACTACTAGCTTTTAAGTTTAAGGTCGCTTGGAATTGGATGGAAGTGGCTTCAACAACTACGGCATATTTAAATGAACTTGTACATATGGAAGATCTTGGGTTGCTTATAAGTCAACTTCATCTTATTGCCTTGTAGATATGCAATTTGGTAAACGAAAGAGGCAAGGATTTTAATTTAAATCTACCAATTAATACCGTCATATAATCTATTCGCGAGTTGAGTGTTAGAGAGTAAGAAAAAAAAAGACTTGAAAATCATGAAATATATTAATTGGTGATGGTGAAATGATTCCAGAGCCTTCATTTTTTTCTTCTCCTTCCTTCTCCAAAACTCAACTCACAATCAAATTTGGGAGCTATGAGAGAAGGGCAGGGAAAGTGAAAGAAAGGTATCAAGAGACAAGGAGGGGAGGAAATGAAGGATAATGAAAGACAAATCAAGCTAAACTTCTCCCTTGTTGGGAGTGTGAAATTTAGATGGGAGGATAATGAAGGATTAAAAAAGTAAAATATTGTTTTATTATCCCTTTAAAAAAAATAACAATGAGAAATGAGCAAGAATGTAATTATAAAATTTTAGTAAGGAAGATTAGATACTTTGAGATCTTTGTCTTCAAAAAAACACCAACCCTAATAGGTATGTGAAGGGCTTTAGACGACTTCATAAAACCTCCAAAACTTTTTCCTCTCTTTCACCCAACTCCCAAAGGCAGGGAAAGCAAAAGAATGGATCAAGAGGCAAGGATGGGGGGAGGAAGTGAAGGAAAATAGAAGACAAATAAAGTTAAACTTCTCAATTGTTTGGGAGTGTAAAATTAGATGGAATGAGATGAGACTGAAATAATGACAAAGCAATAATATTTGGTTATCTTTCTTTTAAAAATCTAATTAACAATAGGAAATGTACAAAAATATAATTATAAAATTCTACTAAAGACATTCAGGTACTTTGACATATTTGTCCTCGTAAAACTTAAATTGGGGAACCATGAAAATGATGCATAACTTCAGAAAGCTCCAAAAAAGAACCTCCAAAGTCTTCTATATCTTTTCCCCAACTTTTAAACAAAGCTTTAAAGTCTTAATAAGTTAGAGTAGGAAAAAAGGCTTGTCGTCTAGAACTCGGATGAGAGAAAAAAAGGTAGTGTTTTGGAAATTGTTTTTTATTTTCATCTTATTAATAAAAGATGTATTGAAAAAGAACTTGGAAATAACATTGAAATAAAAAAAACAAAGGAGTTTCTGAGTGTTTGTTTGACTATATGTTCGTTTTAAGTAGTACCCCTCACTAAATTATATATCTCATTTTGTACTTTAAGATTATTTGGGTTATTCAATTAATTATTAAAATGACAAATTTTTATTTATTTATTTGTTGTATTTGACAAGATAAGATCTTATCTCCTACGTATACCTATTAAGGGAATCAACGCTCATTAAATATTTTAATTAGGAAATAAGCAGCGTAACGCGACCATCCAAAAGATGAATTGAGGAAAAGAAACTCTCATTGGCGACCGTCCCTCCATCCTTGATGTAGTTGGTGGTTTTTATTATTTTTTGGTAAAAAAATTATATTTTCATATTTATCAATAAAAATTATTTTTATTTATTATATATTAATTTCATTAGTAAAATGTATTTTATTGATTTTGAGAACTAATCGAGTGAAGAGAAACAATATAGTGCGATCATTCTAAGATGATTTGAGGACGAGATGTGTTTTCGTGACCCTCATCCACCTTTGATTAATCCCCAAAAATTATATCATTATAAAGGTTTTCATGTAATTTTATTATAATCATTTTTATTATATTAGAATGTTCTAATTATTTGATATTCAAAATTTTAAATTAATTACAGAAAATAAAGGAATTTAATTAATAGTTAGAAATCATATAAAAGGGTTTGATTAATTGTTAATGACATAAAAATATTTTTTATTAATTCATTCCCCAAAACATTATTATTGATCATCTATTTTAAAAATTATAGTATGGTATAAATTAATTATTGGTGTCGCTTATAAATTTATGCCAAAAAATATAGGAAAGTTTTCTAATTCATTTAAGCCACATTGCATTATTAAATTAGTGAAAGAATAAATAGAATAGAAAAAAAAGTACCTAATTACACTGGAAAATAATGTAAAATCTACACTGGTGGGGAATACTTGCTTGTGGGTGTCTGTTGACCGTTGGACACGTTTCACTGACGAATTGGCTGGATGCGGGAGATGGAGTGCCTGGACGCGTGGCAGCTTTCCACTGGTTGACAAGGAAGGGCATGGAGATGGAGCGTGGGTGCGCCCGTAGGGGATCCCGTTCGGCAGTCTAGCCAACCTGTAAAATTAAGTCATTTAAATTTAAATTTTGATAAATATGATTACAGATTTTTAGTGATATTGATAAAACCAATGTTATTAAAACGGTACCGGTTATCGATAGTGATATAGTAGTACGGTGGTTTAACTGGTGGTTAAATAATTAAACTACATACCGGTTAAACAAGACATACATGTTTATATTTATATATATGTAAACCTATAACAAAAAAATTCAAATAAGTAGATATTCAAATTTATAATTTATTTTCATAATCTACTTCAAATTCACACAAACAAACAATATTAAGTCTTTAACAAAATCAAAGTCTAAAGTACAAAACATATATTAATCCAAAAGTATCACTTAACAAATGCAAAATATAAATAAATGACACAGGTTCATAACTTAGTATACAAAACATAAAGAATTAGAGTTTTCAAGATTTATCAAGGATGATGATTCAGCCCTCCAGGCAAAAGATTTTGGTCTATCATTTTTTTACAAGGAATATTTTATTTTAACTCTAAATCATATTCCTTATACATTTCTTTGTTCATTAGTTAATGACAATAAAAATATTAATTTTAAGGGGCAAGTATAGAAAACAATTGATTTGCGTTGGACTAAACACTGTTTAACCCGTTTCTTTTAAAAACAACTTGTTTCTCAAACTTTATCATGTAAGATACCATATATATTAATAGTTTTTTCTCTTTGATTTGTGTTGGAGATGAACTATGAGTTTGAAAGTGTTGAAGAACTAAAGTGTTGAAGAATTGAAATGTGAGGGGCCATGTAATTTCAGGGTTGAAGAAAACTTTTTTCCCTAAACGACGTCATTTAAGAGATGAATTTAAAAAAATATATATGTATAAATTGGCCGGTTTTCACCGGTTCACCGGTTTTGACCAAAACCGGTCGGTTTAAACCGGTTTTCACCGATTTTGTTGTTTATGCGGTATAACATCCGTGTCATACTGGTTAGGGGTCTGGTTCACCGATTTTCCGGTTCAACCGGCCGGTACGATACAGTTTTTATAACCATGGATAAAACTGAATTGAATCTACTCTTATTATGTTTTTCCATTTTATTTATTTTCAAAAATAAAAAATGGAAGCTTCTAAAGAATATTCCTAGTATCTTTAATTCAATTAATTTAATAAATTCGAAAAAAAATAAATAATTCATGAAAATAGTTTTAGTTATTTTTACTTATTTAATATTATAATTTCGAAAGCATTAAAATAAATAAAATAAAATCTCTTTGTTATTTTATTGTTTAGGAATAATGTTTGTGTTTCTAAAAGCCAATTTCCAATTTGATTTTTTGGTTTTAATTCTTTTGAGAAAAGGATGTAGGTTTCTAGAACCTATTATTTTCCAAAAATCTTTTGTTTATTTTAATTAGTTCGAAAAAAGGTTTAGAGTTTTTTCTGGGTCGGACAAAAATGGGTGTTCATAATATACATAATTTATCATTTATTTGCATTACCTTTTTCTGAAGAGTCGTTGTTTATTGAAAATAAATAGTGAATAATAGACCGATAGTGTATAAAACTCTTACACTACTAGAACATACATTTTTTCTCTATTAAAATTGTGTGTCCCCACATTTTCTGGCGATAAAAAACATTATTTTCTGTCCTTTAGGGGCACAATTTTAAAACTATTGAATTTTACAATTAATAAATATTAATTTTAAAACTATTGCATAATAAATATGATTTTTTTTGTATAATTAAGAGTATCCTTTCACCTATAAATAATGAATTAAGAAATTAATTTCTTTCAAGGCATGTCATTGTTCATCCCAACAAATATCATTTTTAGAATCAAACTTTTAACCTATTACGATACCTAAAGATCCAATAAGATCATATACATTAGGGTATTTGTAAAATGTTAGTGTACGATACCTAGATGATGGACTAACAACATATAGAATTGTTACAATGTCAATTACACATTTTTCTCTAAAAATAAAGTCTTATTTGATAACATAATTTTATCGTGTATAATATTTATATTCCATTAAAGTAGAATTCACTTCTTTTAGTGTAAGATGTATGTGGTAGATGAGGAAAAAAAAGAACAAAAATAGTAAGTTTCACAAATATAGTATGCATAATTTTGGAGTATTTTCAAACTTGGTGAGTCTAGTGTGATGTTGTTCTAATGTTATTTTGGTAGGTTTGATTAGTGGAGTATAAATAATATTTATTTTTACACTATCACGAGAGTTATTAAAATGAGTGTAATATTCATGTTAGTGTAAAGATTTATACATATCATTTATCATCTATTTGTATTACTTTTTTCCGAAGAATCAATGTTGACTGAACATAAATAGTGAATAATAGACTGACAGTGTATAATACTCTTACACTATCAGAATATACATTTTTTTCTCTATTAAAATTGTGTGGCCCCACATTTTCTATTGATGAAAAAATTTATTCTCGGCCCTTTAGGGGCACAATTTTAAAACTGTTGAATTTTACAATTAATAAATATTAATTTTAAAACTATTGCATAATAAATATAATTTTTTTTTGTATAATTAAGAGTATTCTTTCACCCTATAGATAATGAATTAAACAATTAATCTCTTTTAGAGTGATTGATTGTCCATCCCAACAAGTATCATTTCTAGAATCAAACTTTTGACCTAGTACGATAACTGAAGATCCAATAAGATCATATACATCACTACACTAATTAACTCGTAATTGGTATATCTACTTTAGATTATACCCTGCACATCAAATCACTTAAAATTTATTAGATTTATAAGACTTTCACACACCCCTACTACATTATCTTTGTATTTTTAACTTAATTTTAGATTTTTAATATCTTTAATCATAGAATATTTAATTATTATTTATATTACTTTACTATTATCGTGTCGACATGTACTTTGTGTCTGTTGATCTACATTCTTATTTTATGGTATTAAGTATTCAATTTTTATATAGATAATTATAATATTTTTATATTTGGTATATTTTATGTTATAATTTTTTTAAGATATTTACTTTATTATAACTACCATGCTGCCAACCCACATTCTTATTTTCTAGTATTAAATATTTATTTTTTATATATTTCATTTTAGAGAATTATATCACATTCTTTGTATTGAGTGTACATGATATTATAATTTTCATGATAAAAAATATAAAATTAATTATGATATTATTAAAATTGCATTGATAGTTTGATATTTTTGGTGTATGTAACTTCCGTTAATATTTTTTATTGTGTGGAAAAATATTGTAATTTTAGTTAATTAGAATGACAAAATAGGTAAGAGAAAATCATATCATATAAGTAGTTATAAGAAATGTTGGCTTTATATATAGTATTGCAATCACTTGGAAACTAGCATATTGCAATATTGACGCACCTTTTTTTAAGTTACAATTAATAAAGTGGGGGTCTTATGTCACATATTTAAATTAGTTATGATTGTTTTATTTATTTTGGACATTATATTTTTATGCATTGCCTCTTTTGGAGTAGGCATGTAATAAAGGCCATTATGGGGGAATGTGTTACTTTACTTTCCTTTTACAATCGTGACCCTTATTCAACCACATGCACTCATTCACCTTTTTCCTATTTTCCATACTCATTCTACCCCAAAAATTACATAAACAAACCGAGACACCCCATTACGAAACCATTTCTGCAACAAAGTTCCCTTTTCAAGCAAAATGACCGACACTAAAATAACCCCCCACAGAGAGGTTACTATCAGGTGGTAATTAGAGCTAGCCTTGTTTGAGTTGTTCACGAAGATAAAAAAATGGAAAATCATGTATTCATGCTGCATGATCAATCATTTTTGATAAAGAGACTTTTTGAAAGTCAAACTGTAAAGGATGAGGACAACCAAAGGGACAACATCTTTCATACTAGGTGTTTGATCCAAAGAAAGGTATGCTTATTGATTATCGATAGTGGCAATTGTGCCAACATGGTTAGTTCAAGAGTAGTCTCAAAATTAAATCTTGTAACTATATCGCATCCCACTCCTTATCGGCTTCAATGGATAAGTGAGGTTGGGGAAATAATTATCAACGAACAAGTTGAAATTCCCTTTTCCATAGGGAAGTATGAAGATGTAGTTCTTTGTGATGTGGTTCACATGGAGGCCAACCATATGCTTTTGGGTCATCCATGGCAATTTGACAAAAGAACAACTCATGATTGTTTTTCAAACAAGATCACATTTTTACACCAAAACCAAAAGGTGGTGTTGTCTCCGTTGTCTCCTAAACAAGTAAAAGATGATCAACAAAGTTTGAGAGAAAAGTTGGAAGAGGAGAGAAAGGAAACGTTGTGTGTAAATAAAAGTGATGGACTTTTCTTGGATTCTACTTTTCCTAAGGAATCTCTTGTTCATAGTGATGTTTGTTTGGATGTGCATGAACTTCCTAAGGAGGCCTCTAAAATTTTGTCACCTATGGAACCCGATGAAAATGAGAAGAATGCATATGACTTGTTGATAGAGCATAGTGTAATGTGCATAGATAAAAGTTTTCATTATTTTGTAGTTAGTATGACTACATTTGTAATTTCAAGCTTGTAGCTAGAAATGTTGCATAACATAGGTAGTCCTCATGCCTCGTCGTATCTTTTTAGGACTAGCATGTTTTATGTTTTACTCGTTTCATGCAACATTGCTGATGAGTGGTCAAACCAAAATGGTGATACCCAAAGGACAAACTAGTAGAGTCAATAAATCACTTGGAAACTAGCATATTGCAATATTGACACACCTTTTTTTATGTTACAATTGATAAAGAAGGAGAGTATGTTTTGTTTTATTTATTTTGGACATTATATTTTTATGTATTGCCTCTTTTGAAGTAGGCATGTAATAAGAGTCATTATGGGGGGGGGGGGGGGGGGGGGGGGGGGGGGGGGGGGGGGGGGGGGGGGGGGAATGTGATGTGCAAGGGGGGGGGGGGGGGGGGGGGGGGGAATGTGATGTGCAAGGGGGGGGGGGGGGGGGGAATGTGATGTGCAACTACAAGGAGGAATAAATGGACCATTTCAAATTCAAGAACAACATGCAACAAAGACTTTCCAAATAAGGAGGCAACCATGTGGAATTCTCACAAGCCAAGCAAGGAGTCAATACTTCCCCAATTAAGCTCAAACCGTGTGGTGATGTTCAAGGCCAAGAACGAGGGTTTATTGGTCCAGTCGTGTGCTTAATTACAGTTCACTCATTTGCCAAATCAGAATTACTACATTTCCTAATTGAGCACTCTGAGTGGTATTTCCTTTCTTAGAGTAAACCATGTAGAAACTTGCCATATGAAGCACAAGTTGAGCGGCGTTTCCATCTTTAGAATTGTCAACCATGTGGTACTTTGCAAATCAGCAAATGCATATTTCAAATTCAAAGGAAGGAGCCAAACGTGTGGATTTAGATTGCATTTGGTTAATTCCTTTCCTTAAGAGGAGCTAGGCGTGTGGGATCTCTAATTGCAATGAGTTATAATAAAATTCTTTCATTTTGAGCTCAAGTCGTGTGACATTACTCAAATCAACCAAATGCATTTTTCAAATTCAAATAAAGGAACCAAGATGTGTGGATGTCTTCCAATTTAGATTGCATGAAGTTAAGACCTTTCCATAAGGACAACAATGCATTTGAGAGCACTAAATGCAAAAAATTAAGTTTGGAATCCTTTCCTTTTTAGGCCAAAATGTGGGAATTATGATTGTAGAGAATTATGACCATGAAACATTATCTTTCCTAGAATTCAATGAATTTGGACACCCTAAACCATGTGTGGTTGAGTTAGCCATGAGAGAATTACACACATGTGGATTCAAGTTTAATTACACGAATTAATGTAGTTTAATTTCTTTTCTTAGGTTTGAATATGGCTTGGCCGAATTTCCTATACGTAATGACAAAACCAACATGAATAAGATAACTTGAAATTATATTAAATAAAAAACAATTGTGTTTTTAGTTGAGCCACGCTCCTAATATCACTTAGAACTTATCAAGACTAGTTCTTGTGGCGTTCATTGGCTTATCACCTTCTTTGGTGTGGCATCTCCCATAGTCCTTATCAACATTCTTGTTGTGGCAGACATCATTGGCTTATCAAGCTTCAACATTGTGGCGCCTTCCCCTTCCAATCTTCTTCACCTTCTTTTATCCAAATATACACATATCCACTCATATCAAATCATACACGACCAAACAGCCCCAAAATCATTTTGTCCAGCAACCCACATAATCAATCTCATCCATTTCATTTTATCCAAAAATTTCAACCCTATACAACCCAAAATTGTGGTCATACTATCTCTTAAACATAAATTTCAGCCATCTTACATAAGTCGATCACTCATCCATAGACTTACATTCATATCCTCATTCATACAGCTTCAATCATTCATAAATCCAAAATACCACTCTTCATATCCAAATCGAATCACAAACCTTAAGCACACATTCACAATCCCCACCATACACAAATTTGGCCCAAAATACATACATATAACTGCACCATTCATTCAAAAGAAACAGTTCCGCAAGAAATTTCATTTTCTAGCAAGACGATCGTTTAAACAATACCAACCCCCTCAATGAGGTTGCTATCAGGTGATATCAGAGCTAACCAAAAAGATAGGCGAAGGTGTGGAGCCGAACTAGTTGACACATGAGAGGAGATGAAGATTGAGATGCGAAGGAGATTTGTGTCTAGTTCCTATCAAAAGGACATACATAATAAACTCCAGAGACAAGGCAACAAATTCATGGATGAGTACCATAAAGAGATGGAGTTGGCCTTGCTAAGGTCAAACCTCTATGAGGAACGTGAAGCCAGTGGTGGAGCTACAACCCTATGTCGAACTAGAGGACTTGGTGCAAAAGGCCATTAAGGTCGTGCAACAACTCAAGAGGAAAAATGCTAAGTTTTCCTCTAAGTTCTCAAGTTGGAGGGACGAGCAAAATAAGGAGGCAACTCCATACAAGGAGGGTGCATCTAGCACTAAGGAAACTGTGGGTTCATCTAAGAACCAAGGAAAACAACTCATGGAAGTGGAGAAGAAAAGTCGTGATATAAAGTGTTTCAAGTGCCTAGACATGGACACATTGTATCACAATGTCCTACTAAGAAGACCATGGTGTTGTCTAATGGTGTAGTGGAGTCTGAATTGGAGGCTTCAAGTGAAGAAGAGAGTGAAACTGAAGCTGTTATACTAAAGGGTGACCTGCTCATGGTGAGAAGGCTTTTGGGCAGCCAAGTCAAGGAGCATGAGGATGGCCAAAGGGAAAATTTATTTCACACTCGGTGCTTGGTTGGAGGACAAGTTTGTTATGTAATAATAGATGGTGGAAGTTGTGCCATTGTGGTGAGCACAATGATAGTGTCAAAGCTAAACCTTGTGACTAGGACCCACCCAACCCAATATAAGCTGCAATGACTAAGCGAGGTTAGTGAAATGGTTGTAAATCAAAAGGCGGAGGTTCCCTTCTCAATTGGGAAATATGAAGATGTTGTGCTATGTGATGTGGCTAAAATGGAGGCTGATCACCTATTATTAGGTAGGTCATGACAGTTTTGATAAGAGGACTCTCCATGATGGGTTTTCTAACTAGATCACATTCGAGCACAAAGGCAAAAAAGTGGTCTTAGCTTCCTTTTCCCCAAACCAAGTGAGTCAAGATCAGAAAACATTGAGAAACAAAATAGAAAAAGAAAAAGGAAAAAAGAATGAAAAAAGTATTGAAAATAAAGATGAAAAAAGTGAAAATGAGAAAAGAATTTGCACTACAATTAAGTGTGAGGCTACAAGTCCCACGATTTCTAAGAAGGACAGCAAGCCCATCAAGCTTGCCATCTAACTAGACGAACAACCCAATGGAGGTCACCTTCCCTTAAAGAATTAAGGACTATTCATTTATTTACTTTAAATAAGTGGGAGTTCTATGTCCCACATCTATTTTTAATTATGTTATTTATCACTTTGAAATATTAACGTTTTTTGGATTGCCTCTTTTGGAGTAGGCATTGTAATAAGGGTTACTAAGGGTTTCTTATGGGGAATGGGTTAGTTCTTTGCGCTTTCCATAAGGAGGCAGCCGTGTGAAAATTGCAACACATGCCAAAAGGGAAAAGTTCCCTTTTCCATGAAGGAGCCATGAATACACTTGCCATATGAAGCACAACAAGAGTAGATTTGCCTATGAAAATATTTTGAATAAAAAATAATTGCGTTTTTAGTTGAGTCATGCTCCTAATATCACTTAGAACTTGTCAAGACTAGTTCTTGTGGCGTTCATTGGCTTATCACCTCTTTGTGTGACGTCTCCCCAAGTCCTTATCAACATCCTTGTTGTGGCGGACATCATTGACTTATCAAGCTTCAAGCTTGTGGCACCTTCCCCATCACATCTACTCTAATTCATCTTCTTTTATCCAATACACACAATCACTTCATAACACCACCATACACGGTCATACACTCATACCTCACACAATGCCTTCATCCCACACATAAACAACATAAAATACTAAAAATATAAACCATACATAACCAAAACCATGCTCATCTTCATCATTCATCCATATTGCCGAAGAATGCACAAGGCTTATAAAAACAATTGTGGGTATATTAATATGGTGATCATCGTGGTCGAGTCATGCTTGAATGTGATGAAGGCGGTGGTGGTTCCATAGTTGATATATAAGATGGACCAGATTGTATTAAGGAGAAGTCTAAATATAAATAGCATATAGATACGCGCCTAAAGAATATGTGATATAATTGTTTCAAAAAAATATGAAGCTCAAGTGAGAGATCGTTAGAAATTCATAATTTCTAATTAATGTAGACATAATATATTTAATACAATTATATCGGATATTTATTTTGGGATTATAAAATAAGTGGTCTAATTTTGTAACCCCAAAATAAATAGACGGTATAATTGTATTAAATATATTATGCACATCTTAATTAGAAATTATGAATTCCTAACACTAAAGAAAATTGAGACTGCATCTATAAAACTGATTTTTCATTTGTGTTCTAGTAATTTTTTCAAGCCATTTTTCTTCTTGAAGTATTGAGTCTAGTAATTACAAGTTCATAAATTGCACTCGAGACATCTGGTGATTGTTGTGCAGGAGAAATCTTTCCAAAAGGATTCAGTTGAAAATAATTATTGTTGGATTTGTCTCACTGAGAGAAAACACAAAGCTTGGGTGAGAGATATTTCAATTTTGCCTTATGTTTTGTTAGGCTTATTGATTTTGCTTATTTTGAAATAAAGTAGTTTGTTACAACTTGCAAATTAGGAAGATGCCATAGTTTAAGTTAGATGAACGGGTATTGTTGAGATCTCATTTCCACCATTAATACAATTTTACAATTTCTGCTTATCATGACATCACATATGTGTTATTAGCCAAATCCATTCCCTTTGAGAATTGTCTATAGCTCTATCACGTGTTTTAAATTGCGGTTGCAGTCATGGGTGCAGTAACGGTTGTGGTTATTGTGATTGCGGCCGTTGCAATGTGGATTGTGGTTGGTGCGGTGTTGATTTTTTTGCGATTAAAATGATATTTTTGAATCCGATGACCTTAATGCAGTCTAATGTGATTTGATGCGGTTTGATACGGCATTGTGATTCGAAGTCATACTGCAATTGCGGTGTGATACGGTTGCAATGACCATCACAACTGCAATATTACAGTTAAAACAAATGATGTGTTCCACAATTTAAATCATTGCTCTATCTAAATGCATTTATAGGCTTTATTTTGCACAATTAGGTAGAAAACTAGCTCAAAAAGTTTATAATATAGGTGTTGAAAGTTTATTGCAGATAAGATAATTGATTAAATTTGAAGTGTTTTATAAAATTAGTTGATCAACATGTTTAAATGATTTAAAAGCTCATATTTTATTATCCTTAAGCAACTCCAGTTGATTTATCAAACAAGATATGGGTTTTTGAAAATCATTCTTAACTAAACAAGGTTATTATCTTATTTTTTTATTCAATATACTAGTTGGCTAGCCTTTAAGACCCTCTAAGGGAATTGCCAAATACTCACTTAATTTTTACTCCCTCATGTTTCTCTTGGTTTCCGTTCTTCATAACGTCTTATGTTAAGAATTAGTGTAATCCAAGCATTGTGTAGAGTAGATTGTATGCATTTAACAAATATTCTATTGACTTCTAAGTTTAGAAAGTCAATGATAGTTAAGTTGGTTTGTTGTTGATAGACTCATGCTATAAATAGCAAGTGGTTAATACATTGAAAATAGAGATTTCCAATCATTTCATTCACTGTTTCCTTTCTTCTTCTTCTTTCTATTTCTCTGGGTCAAGAATTGCCCAACAAATTGGTATCAAGAGCTCTCAAAATTGATAAGAAACCTGGGGTGTGGGAAACATTGCAAGAAGCAAGTGCAAGAAATCTTGATTACTCACTGGTGTGAATAAGAGCAAGAGTGTTGAGGCTGCAAGGCAAGTGACAAACATAGATTGAAGAAGGTGAAGGCAAGCTGCTGAAAATCGAAAGAAATGGTTGGAAATGGTAACAATCTTGTATCTATGGGGCTTCCTACACTAACAGAAAAGAATTGGGACATATGGTGCACCCAAATGAAAGTTCTTTTCAACTTTCAAGAAGTGAATGAAGCTGTGCATAATTGAGTTCCAATGCTAAGTGTAGAAGCTTCTGAAATTCAAAGATCAACACATAGAGAAACCAAGAAGAAGGACAACAAAGCACTCTTCTTGATTCATCAATGTGTTGATGATGTGCATTTCGAGAAGATCCAGAATGCAACCACATCAAAGGAGGCATGGGATATACTCATTAGAAGCCATGTTGGGGGAGAAAAGATAAAGAATGTGAAATTGCAGACCCTTAGGAGGCACTATGAGATGCTGCACATGGAAGAGAATGATATGATTGGTGAATACTTCACCAAGATCTTGACAATCACCAACCAAATGAAGGGTTATGGTGAACCTATCACTGACCTTATGATCATAGAGAAGATCATGAGATCACTGCCTCACAGATTTGACTACAATGTAGTTGCAATAGAGGAATTCAAGGATGTCAATGCTATGAGGATTGAAGAGCTTCAAAGCTCATTGAAGGCACATGAATTGAGGCTGCTTGATAGGAATCCTATCATGAACACAATGCAAGCCTTGAAGGCTAATCACTTCAAGGATGATGATAGAAGGAAGGATAAAAAGTGGATAGGCAAGGCTACTGCAAGCAACAGATGGAACCAGGGATATGATAGAAAGAGATCAGACCAAGACAAGCCTGAATCTTCTAAGAGAAGAGGAGGGCAAAGAGGGTTCAAGAACCAGAAAAGTTATGACAAGAGAAGAGTAGAATGCTTCAATTGTCATGCTCTTGGTCACTACTCATATGAGTGTCCAAGAGACAAATCAAAGAATGGCAAGAATCAAGAAAGAGAGGCATATGTAACTCAAGAAGAGTCAGATTCAGAACCTCTGAATAATAGTCACAACTTCAGCAGATTGCCTAAGCATAAAAGCATGGTACCTTGATTCTGGTTGCTCAAACCACATGACAAGACATAGAGACTGACTTATGGATTTTGACTCATCAAAGAAGAGTAGAGTAAAGTTTGCTGATAATAGCTCATTGAAGGTGGAAGGAGTTGGAAATGTGGTAATAAAAAGAGAAAATGACACAAAAGCTACAATTTCAAATGTGCTTTTGGTGCTTGGTATGAAGTGCAATCTCTTGAGCATAGGTCAACTTGTGGAGAAAGGTTTCACTGGGTTATGAAGAATGGACAACTTGAATTATTTGACGCTGATAAGAAACCCATTCTCAAAAGCAAGCTAACAAGGAACAAGACCTTCCAAGTCAACATCAATGTTGCAGAAGCTCAATGCTTGGCCACAATGAAGACAAAGGACGAGAGTTAGCTTTGTCACTCAAGATATGGTCATCTAAACTTCAATAGCCTTCATCAACTGAGAGCAAAACATATGGTCACTGGAATTCCCACCACTATGCTACCTAAGGATGGCAATGGGTACCCGAATCTGTGGGTACCCGCAAAAAATTACCCGCAACGGGTAGGGTCTGGGTCTTTATTTTCGACCCATGGGTATTTGGTGCTGGGTATTTTTCAGACCCGTTGTTGAATGGGTCGGGTCTGGGTAATGTGGTACCCAGACCCGTTAGTACCCAGACCCGTTCTTATATATATAAACATAACCAAATTTCCTTATTTTCTAATTTCTAACCCTAACCGCTACTCTTCCACCCTAAATCACTCCTCATATATATATATATATATATATATATATATATATATATATATATATATATAGATAGATATAGTATATATATATATATAGATATATATATATATATATAAACATAACCCAATTTCCTTATTTTCTAATTTCTAACCCTAACAACTACTCTTCCACCCTATATCCTAATTCCCTTATTTTCTTTATTCTCCTCATATTATATATATATATATATATATATATATATATATATATATATATATATATATATAAATGTGACCTAATTTCCTTATTTTCTAATTTCTAACCCTAATAGTTAATTTTCCTCCCTAAATCCTAATTCCCTTATTTTCTTTATTCTCCTCATATCCTGTCTCCACCAGAGCCTCACTCCCTCTTCACCACTCATTCTCTCTCCAACGTCATAAGTAAATAGAGGTTAATATTCTTCAACTTTATATATATCAATAATTTCTTAAGGGTTTAAATTATACTAATATTCTTATTCTCTATAATGAAACACTGAGAATTTGAGACAATGAGACAATGTACACCTAAATTACACTAGATGATATCGATGATGATGTTAGTAAATTTATTGATGTTCTTATCTATAAAGTTAAATGTTATATATTTAAATTGTATGTTTTTATTTTGCAGGAACCAATTGTTCCATGTGTTGTTGATGGAGGGATCTTAGACATTTGATGTGTTATTGTCTTATTTTAAATTATGCTCTTAGTAAAAAAGATTTGTATTTAAGTACAATTTAGAGTTGTGACTTATGTTTTAATTATATTTTATAATTTTTTATCATTTGCTTCTTTTTTTTATTCTCACACGTTGGATTATATTTTTTTATTATAATTTATAACTTTTTTGCAATTTTTTAAATATTATGTGAATTTTTGGGTACCCGTAGATCCGCTGGGTACCCATGGACCCGCGAGTAGAAGAGCATGCGGGTATCTACCTGGGTCTGGGTCCCAAAATGAAAGAACAGGGCGGGTCCGGGTAATGTACTACCCGGACCCATCCAGACCCATTGCCATCCTTAATGCTACCTGAGAAGATGTGTGTGGTATGCTTGATTGGCAAGCAACCAAGGAATTCCTTCAAATCAAAATTGGACATCAGATCAAGAGCAACACTAGAAGTGGTTCATTTTGATGTATGTGGACCCTTTGAGACATCTTCACTAGTTGGGAATAGGTACTTCATAACCTATGTGGATGAATTCAGCAGAATGACTTGGCTTGATGTGATCAAAGCCAAGAGTGAAGCATTTAGTTCATTCATTGCTTTCAAGGCTGCTGCAGAAAAAGAAAGTGGTAGGAAAGTGAAATGTCTCAGAACAGATGGAGTTGGAAAATTCACTGCAAATCAGTTTGAATCCTATTGCCAACAACAAGGAATCAAGCATGAGATCACTACTCCTGACACACCTCAAAACAATGGTCTTGCTGAAAGAAGAAATATGACCATAATGAACATGGCTAGGAGCATGATCAAAGAAAAGAACCTACCACAAAAGCTATGGGCAGAAGCAGTGGCTACTTCAGTATACATCTTGAATAGATGTCCAACCAAGAAGCTAGAAGGAAAAGTACCTTATGAAGTCTGGACTGGCAAGAAACCTAGTGTCATCTCAAAGTTTTTGGGTCATTGGTGTTCAAACATGTACCAGATCAGCTAAGAACCAAGCTACAAGACAAAAGTGAAGTTATGGTGCTCATAGGCTATCACTCAACAGGTGCATACAAGCTCAATGACCCTACTAAAGAGAAGGTGATGATAAGTAGGGATGTTGTAATCCTAGAACATGAGTAGTGGGATTGGCAACACAAGTAAAAAAGCTTGCAAAAAAGCATTCCTGAGGTAGCAGATGATCTTGATGAGCCTATGACAAACCAAAATCATGCTGAAGACTTAACAATTGATCACATGACAGAGAGCAATGCTGAAAACTCTATAAGTTAGAGATCACAGAGGACAAGAACAATGTCTGGCAGATTCAGAGACTATAAGATTCACACAGATACACAGATAAGTGAGGAAGGAGATCTAATTCACTTAGCTCTGTTGGCTGAGGCTGAACCAATTGATGAATCAGTTGATTAAGAAAAACAAGACATGGAATCTAGTCAAGCTACCAAATGATAGACATCAAATTGCTGTAAAATGGATCTTCAAATCCAAGCACAATCCTGATGGCTCAATCCTAAAACACAAAGCCAGATTAGTAGCTAAGGGATTCCTACAAAGACAAGGCTTAGACTACTCAGAAGTTTTTGCACCAGTGGCTAGGATTGATGTGAAATCAGCCTTCCTACATGGTCCATTGCAAGAAGAAGTGTATGTACAGCAACCACCTGACATTGTTGTGAAAGGCAAAGAGCATTATGTCTATAAGTTGAACAAGGCATTGCATGGATTGAAACAGGCTCCAAGAGCCTGGAACAGAAGGATAGATGCATTCCTATTCAATCTGAAATTCAAGAAGTGCATAGTTGAACATGGTGTCTATGTCAAGCAAAGTGCAAATGAAGAGCTGCTGATTATTTGCCTCTATGTTGATGATCTACTTGTCACTGGATCAAGTTCAAAGGGGATTAAAGAGTTTAAACAAGTCATGGAAGCTGAATTCGAAATGACTGACTTAGGCAAGTTAAGCTACTTCCTAGGCATGGAGTTCACACAAACAGAAGCTGGATTGATGATGCATCAAAAGAAATACATGAAAGAGGTGCTGGAAAGATTCAACATGTCCTCTTGCAAGCCTTCATCTAATCCTATGGCTGCAAATGAGAAGTTAACTATGGATGAAAATGGAGAAGGTGTGGATGAGACTGCATTCAAGCAGGTTATTGGTTCACTAAGATTCTTGTGCAATAGCAGACCAAATTTGTCCTATGGTGTTGGTGTAGTGAGCAGGTTTATGAGCAAACCAAGAAAATCTCACATGGTGGCTGCAAAGAAGTTGCTAAGATATGTCAAAGGCACTGTAGATTTTGGCATTATCTTTCCCATTGGAAGACAAACCTCATCACTAGAGCTAATTGGGTATGCTGATGTTGATTATTGTGGTGACTTGGTGGAAAGAAAAAGCACATCAGATTATTTGTTTTTGTTGAACAATGCTCCTGTTTCATGGTGCTCAAAGTTGCAACAAGTTGTAGCCCTTTCAAGCTGTGAAGCTGAGTACATTTCAGGGAGTTTTGCAGCATGCCAAGCCATGTGGTTGGAGGAGTTGTTGTTTGAGATGAAAGTTGAAGTAAAAACTCTATTGCAGCTCAAGCTTGATAACATCTCAGTCATAAGCTTATCAAAGAATCCAGTAAGCCATGGATGAAGCAAACATATTGAGGTGAGATTCCACTACTTAAGAGACTTGGTGAACAAGGGAAAGCTTGATGTTGTCTACTGCAAGACAAAGTTGCAGCATGCATATTCACTTACAAAGGCAATGAAGGTTGAACAATTTGAAGAACATAGGAGATGGATTGGTGTAGATTCTCTAACCAAAGTGCTTGGCTTAAAAGGGGATGTTAAGAATTAGTGTAATCCAAGCATTGTGTAGAGTAGATTGTATGCATTTAATACATGTTCTATTGACTTCTAAGTTTAGAAAGTCAATGATAGTTAAGTTGGTTAGTTGTTGATAGACTCATGCTATAAATAGCAAGTGGTTAATACATTGAAAATAAAGATTTCCATTCATTCCATTCACTATTTCCTTTCTTCCTCTTCTCCTTTCTATTTCTCTGGGTCAAGAATTTCCCAACATTATGTTGTTTCTTCAGCCTTATTTAGTTTGTTTATGCATGGTCCCTTTTTTGCTTTGAAACACAAAAACAGTGAAATCGAATCAAATCAGACCAAAAAATGTGATTTAATTTTGTAATTTGGTTTAGTTTCTTTTTAATGAATCATGTAAGATTTATTTGTGATTCTAGATATTAAGAAACCCCTCAAACCAAATCATATATTTAAAAATTATTTTCATTATTTCATATAAGGTAAAGAAATATAAAAAATGTCATATTGGATTTTTGTAACTTTACAAAAGTATAAGATTCAAAGATGCAACAGATGATTAAATATGCAAAAATCAAATACATAAATTTAAAAGAGTAGGGAGAAGAGAGACATTAATATTATTCTGATTCACCTTCTTGTCCATTGAATGTTACTTCAGTCCTTTTACAAACCACGAGATTTCACTATACGATGAATGACATGAGATTTCACCTTCTTGTCTGAGATTACACTCACCAATTTAGAAACACACCACTTCTAATTCTCACCTTTTTCCTTTACCACACACCCTATGGTGAATTTATAGAAAAATGTTATGAAGAACTTATGTCTAAGGTTAAGGATTGCTATAAATTTATAAGTAATGCACAAATGCTCAATTGTTTTCTATTCGAAAATTCAAGTTCATAAACTTGGTAAGAAAATCACTTAACAACTTTTCAGAAAAAATTAGAAAGTTTGATCAAGATGTTGAGAAAGTGTATAGAAAGTTGTAGAAATTAGTATGTGATTCAATGTATTCGAATATGAATGCCAAGCCTATTTAAATAAGCTTACAACCAACCAACATACTCATCCCAAGAGGTAAAAGTCGATTAGAGTAATCTGAAAAATAGTGTAGCAACTATGAGTAATCGATTACTTAAGTAGTGTAATCGGTTACCAGAAGCTTCTGTCCTATTGAGTAATTGGTTACTCGATTGAGTAATCAATTACTCTAAGTTATTTTTTAATGGCAACATATTACTCTGTTTGGGTAACCAGATAGTCTGTCACAGTAACTCATTATTCAGTTCAGGTAACATGTTATTTAGTTTTTTTTAAATTTAGGTTCATCTTTTTGAAATTACTTTCACCAATTTGATATTTTCAAAAAAAAATCCGCATTTGGCAATTACTTAAAGTAAAAAACTCTAGGATAAAAGTAGTTAACTTAGAAAGTTAAATGTCTTGATTATTTGTTGAACATACTTTAAAATCTTCAATCATTTTTCTTCTTTTTATAATGTTAGTATTTTCATCAAAATTTAGCCAAAATCAGGAGTAAGATTTTCTTCACAAGTATTATTCCTCATGACTGTGTTGTTTGTCTTTGACGATCACTAGGTGGTGATCTCCTTCGAAATGTAGTCAGGGAAGGGTGTCTTATGTATGTTCAACATTTGAGTTTTACATTCCTGTTTAGTTCTCTATTGTCTTTATTTTAAAAATAATTAATCGTTTTAAAATAATTAATCGTCCAACGATGACATAAATACGTTCTTTTTCTTATTAAATTCTCCCATGTTTTCTATATATAAAAAATGCATGCTATTGAAGAGTTCAAGTATTTTGAAAAACAACCATATTTGAATCATATATATCAAGTATGGATAATAATAAAAATTCTAAATATGTGTTGGGTAAATCATCATTTCTCATTTTCAAAAATAAGAAAAAACAACCACGACCAAGGACAACATGAAAATAATACAATGTGAACATTAATATCACCTCCTACATTCCCATATTAGACAAGGTAAATGCTAAGACAGTGGAGGGTATATTCATTACAATTTTCTACTCTCACTCTTTTATTTTAGATTAAGAAATTGATTCATGTGTTCAATTTAAGTCTAAGCCTATAAACAAAGTTGAAGGGTTGGGTAGGTATTTTTCAACATGACTTCTCTCCCAATGTGTACAGGATTGAAGAACAAATCAGATTGGATGGTCCTTCATTTTCTAGGATAATTTCATTTCCGCAAGAGTTGTTTGCCAGTTCAAGTTTGGAGGGAAATGAATAAAAAGAAAAGACTTTAAAGTCATCTCACAAATATATTTCATGGTTTTGAAGCTTTATTTACTTTCCTTACCTTCACTTGCAAAAACCGAACCAGAAAAAAAAGAGGTTCCTAAACTGATGGCAATACTTTAAAGTTACATAGAGAGACGTATCTCATTCATATTTAGAGATAAAGTGATTTTCCTATCTTTTTTATTTTCTAAATTAATTAATTTTGTTTAAATTTAATTATGATTAAAAAAAACTTAATGTGTTAAATATTTTACTGATGGGAGTAATTCGTATAAATTCATATAAAAATTGTGAAAATAATAAATCTAATTTGAGTAAGGGGAGGAATCCACTTACTCCAAGAGTAAGTGGAAAAACACTTACTCCACATCATGATCATTCATTCTTAGGAAATCCAATGGTTTGAATTGGTGAGTACATCTAAGCCATTGAATTTTTCAAGATTGGAAGGCTAAGATGAAGAGTAAGTGTTTTTTGGAGTAAATGGATCCCATAAATATAATATATAAAAATAGAAAATCGCTTAATATCTAAATATGAATGCTACTTATGTCTATGATTAAATTTAATTTGGATTAGAAAACTTTATCTGTTATATATATTTTATTTATGAGATTAACTGAGATGAATAATAAATCTAAATCATATAACCATATATAGTTAATTATGATTAAAATTAGTTAATAATAAAATTTAAAAGAGTCAATATATTTATCTCTAAATCTTAATTATTCTCATTTCTCAATAACAATTGTTGTTTTGATTATCTTCACACATAAATGTCCACCAAAGTTTTCAAAATTCAACTGTGTGAATAAACATACGATATCAAGGAGTTACAAGAGAAAAAAGAGGGATACATCAACAGTGTAAAAGTCACTACATCATTCACCGTTCATTTTCAATTAGCATTGATTCTTCGATAAAAGTAATATAAATGAATGGTAAATGATACGGTAACAATGTATAAATCTTTACACGTCAGTGCATAGATATTACCCTCAACTTACAAACAGTTTGTATACAAGGCTTTGCGTGTATGAATAAAACCCAAATTGAAGGGTATAACAGATGGACTATCAAAATCAGCAAATTTCCAGAGCAAAATAATACACAAACAGACCCATTTTGCAAAAGAATACTCCAATGACCACCAACTAACTGGACCAAGTGATCCTTTCATCAAAATCAAAAAGGAAATCTTCAAATTTTTATGAAGATTGGAAAAATAATGAACGGTATTCATTGATTTCATTCTACACAAGCTACTTAAAATTCTTGTTATCTGACTAAGAATTCAGCAATAAGATTCATTTGTTCATCTATATAGAAAAAGGAAATTAAAGAAAATGATTTCAGGTCAAGAAGAACAAGCAATTGCTCAAATGGGAATTGAACTTCCAGTTGACAACAATAGACAAGCAACATTTATCAGCCACCACAACATCCCCACATTGCTCTCAGTTAAAATATACTGCAAATGATATCACCGACACATTTCGATTTGTGACTCAAATGAAGCAAATAAAGTTCAATTAACCTGGAAATTTTAGTCCTCTGAAAGGCTTGAGCTTTCTGCTGCATTTGTTCTAGCATAACGCTAAAATTAAGATAAACAAAAACAGTTAGTGGACTAATAATTAATACCCATACAACATATATGAAAACAATTTGAAATGAAGAAAAAATAAATTAACCTGTTTTCCAAATGAGAATGGTACATATTTGTATTTGATCATGTGAGATATCTGTTTCTTCATAGTAAGCGTGAATAGGACCACCCAGTAGACGAGGAGTATTGGCCAGAACACTGGGATGTCGAATGCACTAAAGAAAGTCATCACAAATGCAATGCAAAATGCCTTTGTGATTGAGTACCTGTCCACATAGGAAAATGAAGCAGCATCAATAGAAGCAACATTTGCTTGTCGGTACCCTAACATTAAAAAATTGAAGAGATAACATCGTTCCGGAGAAAACAGGGACCTGTGTGTCAAATAGGTGTTCTTTTATGTTGGAAAATGACATTAGCTTCATGTACTGATGTGATTATAACATTGACAAACCCTCTAAAAAGTAAATTTCAAAGTAGCAAAGCAAACAGAACTATATGCTGACAAGGAGAATAAGAACTACGAAAAGATTCTGTCCATTAAGATCTCTATGCATAGTAATGTCATACTATTTTCATTATTTTGTACTGTGGAAATGTTGCGCAGCTCATAACTTGAGTGAATGAAAATCTATTTTTTTGTCAGTAAAAAACTGACAGATTAAATCTATTTGCTCATTTCATATCCTTTTAGTTTCACACATGACCACATTCACCTTCACATTAATAACTTGATAAATAACAATTCAAACGTAGCACAATATTTAACTCTTGCACTAATCTTTTACACATTATGCAGATTGATCTCCTCTGAAGCATAGTATCTCACTTATGTTGTGTTTATACAAGGGCATTTCAGAATTCTAAAGAATTTAAAATATAAGGAAATTGAATTGAATCTATTTAATTTCCTTCATTTTCAAATTCTTTCTTTGGATGACTATATGTTTAAAAATAAGAGAAAGTCTAAAATTGAGAATCCATTCAAAGAGAAAAATATCAAATATCTGGAGTTTCTTTTCGTATATTATATGGATATGGATGACCCGATCCGCAAGGTCCATGATTGGGAATTGTTTGATTGTCTTTCTCCGAGGAAGAGGCGAAACATAATCAACTTGAATTCGGGACAGCTATTCGAAATCTTAGTGAAAGAATGGATTTATCATCTAATGTTTTCTTTTCGTGAAAAAATACCAATTGAAGTGGAGGGTATCCCATCTCCCATTATATGAGAGAGACCAAATGGAAGTCCAGCACAATGGATGGAAAAAAAGGTCCATGGTCGAACCACCATAAGGATAGGTCAGGCTTCGCTGAACCAACATCAGAGACCAAAGTGGTTTTCTTCAGACAAATATAGACAGGAAATATGTCCATATTTTTTAATCCGAATTTTGCTCGAATCCCAACATAGCATCATAAAGACATAATCCTTTCACAGGGAGGAGTCAGGGAATAAGTATGCTGACTGCTGAGGAACTAGAGAATGAATTCAGTTTCTCTGTTAACTCCAATCTAGCAAGCATAGACACGAATAGCGACTGGATATGAATATGATACAATATGAACACATTAGATATGGAAAATTTAAAAAATAATATGAAACCAATACAACAGATTATGATACAAGATATAAAACTACTACAACATTATTTTATAAAATAATAGTATAACATTAACGTAAAAAAGACAAATATTAAATTGAAAGAGAGGAATAATGTTTCAAAAGCGAGCATAAGTATAATAATTCTAACATTTAACTAATTGTTATGGCATTTCCATTAATAATGGTGTACAAGTCTTCCAATTGAGAAAGTAACCTTAGAAAATTTGTAAATTCCTTAAGAAGTATCCAAAAGTGTCCGTAAAGTGAAAGCATTCGTGTTTTCACATTCAGGTTCATTTGAATCACTGTTGTTTCCTACATCTTGCACACTGGAAAGAGCCACTGATTTATCTATCCATCGTATCATATCAGGTGTAGGTTCATTAGCCCATGCTAAATTTTCAATTTTCCACCTCAAACAAACAACCCCTTATAACTTAAACGAACCACAATAATTCAATCAACACCTAACTCATCATACAAATTAATACCATTTTCAATTCTCAGTCTGAGCCTCGACACAACGTTAAGGTTAATTGTCTGGTGACGTGGTTTAAAATCCCGGAAACTGTAACACTCAATACTGACATGCAACTCCTCCCCCTCCCGGGCTCATGGATACACTGAACGTGTTATCCAACAGCTTAAATATTCCCTACAGTATTTTATCCCCGCAAAGGGAAGCCTCGCGCGACTCGAACCAGTGACCTCAGTGACAAATAGTCAATAAGCCGCATAGCTTAATGGTGATAGTGACTATTTGTCAGTGAGCCACATAGCTTAATGGTGATAGTGACTATTTGTCAGTGAGCCGCATAGCTTAATGATGATAGTGACTATTTGTCAGTGAGGTCACGGGTTTGAGTCGTGGGAGGCTCCCCTTTGTGGGAAATAAAATACTGCAAGGTATCTAAGATGATAGGATAACAGGCTCAGTGTATTCGTAGGACCTGGGAGAGGGAAGGGTCGCATGTCAGGACTCGGGTGTTACAGAAACAGTCTCTTAGCTCGCGATCTCTACCCTCCTCAGATTCCGCTCGTGTTTTTAATTTAATTTCAAACAATTCCAAACAAAACCGTAGACAAATAGAAAGGTCAATTAAATTAACAAAGTAAAAAAGAAGAGTATCGGAAATGGTACCAAAATTGAAACTCAGGGAGGCGGCGAACGAAAGGGCGAAACTCATCGGAACCCGTAGTTGGAAGTGTGGGGCCCTCAGAAAATTCTAGAACCTCAGGATTTATCTGAGGGGACAAAAACCCGATCAAGAGGTTCAGAATATAGATTCCGAGTCCGTATGTTACGACATAGAATCCTTCCACGAAGTACACGCGCACCACGTAGATCAACGCTATTACGAAAAACCCAATCCAGCGGTACAGCATGAACGGCATCGCTTTGTCAAGAAGGTGTTGGTACTGCCTTGAAACCTCAAATTGCCACCGCAAAATTGCCGCCGTCGGGGATTGATCGTCTGTGGCGGTGGCGGTGGAGGATACGGTTGCTTCCATTGGTGGGACCTACTGGGGGTTTTGAAAACAGTGGATGGGTTCTGTTTTTGTTTCTGTGTGCTTTTCTCGAGGGAAGCTATTGTAAAATCATTAGTCTTGTTCTTATGTTTTCAATCATTGAGAGTCTTGGATATAATATTCTTACATTTTTTACATTTTTAATGCCCCTTTTACATTATCTATTAAACTAGTTTTGGGGAGTGGGATATAATTGATGAGTTTTTATTGAACTAATAATGTCCAATGAGTTTCATTTTTTTTTAGAACACATCGATAATGTCCAATGAGTTTCATTTTTTTTTAGAACACATGGATAATTTAGAAATTTTTTATATTGTCATTACATCATTCATCATTCATTCTTAAATAAAAGTAATGAATGATGAATGATGTAATAAATCTTTACACTGACAGTATATAGATATTACATTCTTTTTTTTTACCTTTTTTATACAAACTCATGGATAAAACTAATTAGGAGTGAGAGTGGGTCGGGTTGTGACAGGTTATGTTTGTCACTCACCTAGTCCTAAATATTGTTCGGATCAATTTTTAGACTTCAACCCGACCCTAGATCTAAAGGAACTTGATGATATTCGGGTTTGATTATTATCGGGCCTAAACTAAACGGAATCAGATTGGCCCAAAGAACATGCAAAAGAAGGTAGAACATGATTCTCAATAAGTACACCAACTTAATAACAAAAGACTACATAAGAATAAGTAACAACATAGAAGATTTTAGTAGAAGCATGGTTGGCTAGTAGCATAACTCCATCTTCAACATCTGTTTCTATAACAAATAGCATCCATATTAAAGAAATACTCACTTGTACTCACACCTGCAAGAAAGCATTTCAAAAATGATTGTGAAGAATCCTTGGAAAACATTTATAACTTCCTACCCTATTACCAAAGTTGTGGGCTAAGGTTATCACTTAGCAGTAAGCCAATAATCAGAAAGGAATATACATTAACCCAAGTAACAAGCAAGCCTTATAAAAGCCTATCCTGTACAAGTCATGTGCTAAAAGTATATACAAAAACAAACAAAACAAGCACTTAAATCCACCTTCTTTTATCTTTCTTTAACTTTCAAATTTTGTTGTTTTCTTGATTTAAATGTACCAATTACAACTTTGCAGTCTCCTGTGAGAGATCATGATTAAACTTATCTCAAGGTAACATGTTTTAATGGCTAATGTTGTGAATATAAGTAAGAATGACATTTGTCTATTATACTTTATCCAAAATCTCTAATAATGTAGCATCTTCTACCATCTCTGCATTTTCATATTATTACTATATAGTTGATGACTATCTCATTTAGAATTTGTGAAAAGTTTTCCCTTCAAAACTTGTTTAAGCTGAGATGGGTTTCACTAGGGGATTGATATGAAGTGTCTTCTCTAGAAATTATTTTGTTGGGTCTCATGCAAGCAAAGTTTGTTGGGTCTCATGCAAGCAAAGTAAGACGGCTGTTATTGTTTATTATTATATAATTACTACTCTATAGGTTCTTTGTTTCATTCTTCCCTTTATTGTAAGGATCCGATTTTCGTAATGCAAAAATTCTTTTTAAAATCTTGTTCATGAAAGTGAAGTGATTAATTTTGAAAGACATTACTTGAACGTTTTGGAAACTTGGGTGAATACAAATATTAGTTTCATTTATATCTCACGATGCGGAAATATTCCAAACACAACTCACTTCATAAGCATGTTATTACACTTCCTTTCAATACATAATCTAAACAATTATCCGTTCTTAAAGAACACTTTTAATACCAACATTAAATCATCTTCATTATACATTTAGGAGCAAGTTACCTATACATAAATTCACTTTAACATGTTCTTCATATTACAAACATTTATCATATAACGTATCGATCACATAAAGCCCTACTCTACCATGTACTCTTCTCCACAATCATCCGATGCGCTACCGCCACAACCTGAACTCAAATACACAACACATACAAGGAAAGATAGAGGGAGTAAGAACCAACTACAACGATCGTAGCGTGGATTTACATGGAGTAATAACATTAAAGTATTAAAAACATACACATCTAACATCAATCATATTAAACAAATACAAATCAACACATATTATCCATATTCACCCTATAGTACACATATATCCCATAATATATATGTTCTATAGTGTGCATATTTCTTCGTCACATATCGTCTATATTCACCCTATAGTACACATATATCCCATAATATATATGTTCTATAGTGTGCATATTTCTTACATCCAAACATACTCATTTCTCCTCATTCATATTCATCCTATAGTATATATATTCCATAATATATATTCTATAGCATGCATATTTGTTTCATTTCAAACATACTCATTTATCATCATTCATATTTACCATATAGTATATATATCCCATAATATATATCTTATAGCATGCATATTTATTCATTTCAAATCACTTTCCTTTTCATTACGTAACTCCTTTGTACCCACATCTACTAAGATTAACATTTATTTATTCAATGCCACCTCGGGCAAGACTACACCGTGAAGGTGATTTCAATACCACATCGGGTAAGTCTACACCGTGAAGGTGATTTCAATACCACGATGGGGAAGTCTACACCACGAAGGTGATTCAATACCACGTCGGGAAGTCTACACCACGAAGGTGATTCAATACCACATCGGGTAAGTCTACACCACGAAGGTGATTCAATACCACGTCGGGTAAGTCTACACCACGAAGGTGATTCAATACCACATCGGGTAAGTCTACACTGTGAAGGTGATTCAATACCACATCAGGTAAGTCTACACCAAGAAGGTGATTCAATACCACATCGGGTAAGTCTACACCGTGAAGGTGATTCAATACCACATCGAGTAAGTCTACACCGTGAAGGTGATTCAATACCACATCAGGTAAGTCTACACCATGAAGGTGATTCAATACCACATCGGGTAAGTCTATACCACAAAGGTGATTCAATACCACATCGGGCAAGTCTACACCACGAAGGTGATTCAATACCACGTCGGGTAAGTCTACACCACGAAGGTGATTCAATACCACATCGGGTAAGTCTACACTGTGAAGGTGATTCAATACCACATCAGGTAAGTCTACACCAAGAAGGTGATTCAATACCACGTCGGGTAAGTCTACACCGTGAAGGTTATTCAATACCACATCGAGTAAGTCTACACCGTGAAGGTTATTCAATACCACATCGGGTAAGTCTACACCATGAAGGTGATTCAATACCACATCGGGTAAGTCTATACCACAAAGGTGATTCAATACCACATCGGGCAAGTCTACACCACGAAGGTGATTCAATACCACGTCGGGTAAGTCTACACCACGAAGGTGATTCAATACCACATCGGATAAGTCTACACCGTGAAGGTGATTCAATACCACATCGGGTAAGTCTACACCACGAAGGTGATTCAATACCATGTCAGGTAAGTCTACGCCGTAAAGGTGATTCAATACCACATCGAGTAAGTCTACACCGTGAAGGTGATTCAATACCACGTCGGGTAAATCTACACCGTGAAGGTGATTCAATACCACATCGGGTAAGTCTACACCGTGAAGGTGATTCAATATCACATCGGGTAAGTCTACACCACGAAGGTGATTCAATACCACATCGGGTAAGTCTACACCACGAAGGTGATTTCAATGCCACACATCCTTTATTACAAACATACCCATCTCCATTTTAACACCTTAACAACCCATCACACATTCATTGTTACAAACACACCCATATATGTTTATAACAACCAACAACTCGCACACAATCATTATCACAAAACATAACCATTTCTACTTTTACCATTAAACAACACTTATTACCATCTTTATTATAAACATACCACACACAACATATTCTTCATCATATAACACATTAACGTTAGAACCATCTTTCATGACGGTGTATTACCATAAATGAGCATATTGCGTTTTACTTCCCAACACATATATCTCCACTTTTATGGCTAATACATCCTCATGTAAAATAAATACTCTCACATGGACCACAAACTCCCAAGAGAGTTTCTATCCGTTAATATGTTTTGATTCTTGAGGGAAATCGAAGATGATGACTCTAATGAAATACTCTAAAACCACAATGGTCTTCTCCCTCAACTTAGGTTGCGTAAGCTCCATGGATCCGCAAAGAGCGCCATCTTCCTCCATCTCCTTCAACATCCATTGTTCCTTTTTCATCTCCAAAGCTCTCCAATGTTCCATTAAGAAGCAAAGGGAAGAGGTTTTGATGTGTTTTTGAGATTTAGGGGAGGAAAGAGTCGAAATCCATGGGGAGCCGCCGTTGGGAGTGAAAGGAGAGAAAAGAAAATGAAGATTAGGGTTTGTGAAACCCTTTCTTTTCTTTCATAGTTGGGCACTCTCGCCCGGACGAGAATATCTCGCTTGGGCGAGAAGCCTACGATATTTTAAGTTTCAAAACACAGACTCTCTCGCCTGGGCGAGAATCTCACAGCCTTCCCAAGCTTTCTCTCGCTCAAGCAACTCATTCCTCGTTTGGGCGAGTTCCTTTCGCTCAAGCGAGAATCTGGCTGTATGCCCCATTCTTCAAGACTGTTACCTCATTTCAATGAGGATAAATTTGGGGTGTTACAATCCTTCCCCCCCTAAAAGAAATTTTGTCCCCGAAATTTTATTAGGTTACTCTCAGGAGAACGCTAACCTCGCCTAGACTGTAAGCACAAGATAAACTCGACCAAGCTTAGGTCCAACCGTCTAAACCATTAAGATTACTTAAATTACAACCAAGGCACATATCACACGACCATGACACCATATAGTCAGATTATGGACTAAACCTCAAGAGTCCACATACTAAAGTCAAACATTAGAATACTAAGAGAAAATTTATCGCAATCGGAAATAAAGATTCTCAAGCATCTCGCAATCCCACTAGATCTCCCCAATCTATCACTACAATCATCATTTCAAAACGATTACAAAAGCAGTGAGATTCACAACGACACTTTCAAATTCGAAAGAAAGTGGGACTCCGTACCCATCTTTCATCAAGATGCATTAGTTCGCATCCAAAACGCAAAAACTAGATCGACATCTACTCGATGAAAACAACGCCATTTCATTTCACTCATGAAAATAGTTTCAATTTACTCAAAAATCATCACTAGCATTTCAAATCGCTACAACACAAAACATTGTAGTCATCCAACAATTAGCATTTAGACAAGCAAGATTTTTGAAGTCTTTTTGCATACGAAATAAAATCATCAAGTCATTACCCAATTTAATCTAACATTTTCTACCACAAACGAATGCGGTTTAAGTAGATTTGCTAATCCATATCCTCAACTTTAATAGTAGGCACACATTTTGCACTCAAGTCTACCTCATATCCAGAAACACATGGTCATAATTACATCACAAGATTTTTAACGTCTCACATTCATCCAAGATGAGGTTGTTAAAAATTCTGATTTCACCATGAAACCTAATCCATGTTTACCCACATAGTACTCTTCATTCAAAAATGATTTTCAAAAATAGATTAGATGTAAGTTTCATGGCAATCATCTTGTGGAAGCTAGGGATTTCATAATCATTTCAAAATAACTTAAAACCCTTTTTCTCATGCGACAATGCCCAAATCAAAATTTTCAAAAGCTTGTTAGTTCTGGAGTTACTTTTCATCCAGGACATGAGAGTCCCCACAGTACACTTACTGAAACATGCTTATACCATAACATTGCAATTATGCATAACAATTACTGACGCACATGAAATAGAAACAAGTTTTGTAAGCACAATATCAAAGCAGTTAATTTGAGTTCATTACCACTACATCGTGTATTGCAAATATTCAACTACAAAAGGTCGATCATCATAGACCAAAAGTTCCATGTACAAAAGATAATTCACTACCTCTTCGGGTAGGCAATATAACTATAATCCACTACCACTCCGGGTAGGCAATTCAACAATGGTCCACTACCACTCCGAGTAGGCAATTTCCCCAATGATCCACTACCACTTCAGGTAGGTAATTTCTCAATGATCCACTACCACTTCAGATAGGCAATTCAGAAATGGTCCACTACCACTCCGGGTAGGCAATTCAACAATGGTTCACTACCACTCCGGGTAGGCAATTCCCCAATGATCTGCTACCCCCTTCGGGTAGGTAATTTCCTTAGTGATCTGCTACCTCGTCGGGTAGGTAATTTCCTTTAATGATCCGCTACCCCTTCGGGTAGGTAATTTCCTTAATGATCCGCTACCCCTTCGGGTAGGTAATTTCCCTTAATGGTCCACTACCACTTCGGGTAGGTAATTTCCCAAAATCCACATTTAAAGGAGTTACTAAACCATTTCGAAATTCATTTTCTTTGCTGCATAACTTGAGCCGAAGTCGCTACACCCTTAAGGTTAGCTAAAAGCAGAATCTTATTTCTTTTAAAAAGAAAACGTGCTACATATACTCGAGCCGGAGTTTTGCTTATATACTCAAGCCAGAGTTTCGCTAACCATTAATGGTCGGCTAAAAATATATTTTCCTTTCCTTGATTTCACCATTTCTCATTTCCCGTAAATCTACGCCCACTTTATTATAAACACATCCATGTATGTTTATACTAAATGCGTAATTCACACTCAATCATTGCATAACCAGAAAATACACACATTTTCCATTTAAAATGCACAAATACAGACTTATCCTTACTTTACCGTAATCTTGTTCTACTAGAACCATAGATACATATAAGCAAACATCCAAGAAAGTCAATTTAATCATTCATTTTCAATTATCTTAATCTTAGTGATAAAAGAAAATTCATCTCCAAAGGTTGACCAAGGTTCAAGCAAGAGATCCACCAGAGAATCCCCAACAAGGGTCTCACACAATAAATTCAACAAAAGTTTTACAACAAGAAATCATCTACGAAATTCACAACAAGACATCTAACGATAAATTCACAACCAAACACTTACCGCAAGGAATTTAACAATCATCTTTCACATTAGCAGTTACCACATAGTCAACACAATTCACATAAGTCAAGTAGTTAACTCACACAAATTTCACAAAGAAGCAAGTAAGGTCATACCCTAGGCCGCAGAGTTGACATTTGCTCTGATACCATATTGTAAGGACCTGATTTTCGTAATCCAAAAATTCTTTTTAAAATCTTGTTCATGAAAGTGAAGTGATTACTTTTGAAAGAAATTACTTGAACGTTTTGGAAACTTGAGTGAATACAAATCTTAGTTTCATTTATATCTCACGAGGCGGAAATATTCCAAACACAACTCACTTCATAAGCATGTCATTACACTTCCTTTCAATACATAATCAAAACAATTATCCGTTCTTAAGGAACACTTTTAATACCAACATTAAATCATCTTCATTATACATTTAGGAGCAAGTTACCTATACATAAATTCACTTTAACATGTTTTTCATATTACAAACATTTATCATATAACGTATCGATCACATAAAGCCATACTCTACCATGTACTCTTCTCCACAATCATCAGATGCGCTACCGCCACAACCTGAACTCAAATACACAACACATACAAGGAAAGACAAAGGGAGTAAAAATCAACTACGGTGACCGTAGCGTGGATTTACATGAAGTAATAACATTAAAGTATTAAAAACATACACATCTAACATCAATCATATTAAACATATACAAATCAACACATATTATCCATATTCACCCTATAGTACACATATATCCCATAATATATATGTTCTATAGTGTGCATATTTCTTTGTCACATATTGTCTATATTCACCCTATAGTACAGATATATCTCATAATATATATGTTGTATAATGTGCATATTTCTTACATCCAAACATACTCATCTCTCCTCATTCATATTCATCCTATAGTATATATATCTCATAATATATATTCTATAACATGCATATTTGTTTCATTTCAAACATACTCATTTATCATCATTCATATTCACCCTATAGTATATATATCTCATTATATATATCCTAGCATGCATATTTATTCATTTCAAATCACTTTCCTTTTCATTAAGTAACTCCTTTGTACCCACATCAACTAAGATTAACATTTATTTATTCAATGCCACCTCGGTTAAGACTACACCGTGAAGGTGATTTCAATACCACATCGGGTAAGTCTACACCGTGAAGGTGATTTCAATACCACGTCGGGTAAGTCTACACCACGAAGGTGATTCAATACCACGTCGGGGAAGTCTACACCACGAAGGTGATTCAATATCACATCGGGCAAGTCTACACCACGAAGGTGATTCAATACCACGTTGGGTAAGTCTACACCACGAAGGTGATTCAATACCACATCGGATAAGTCTACACCGTGAAGGTGATTCAATGCCACATCGGGTAAGTCTACACCACGAAGGTGATTCAATACCACATCGGGTAAGTCTACACCACGAAGGTGATTCAATACCACGTCGGGTAAGTCTACACCACGAAGGTGATTCAATACCACATCGGGTAAGTCTACACTGTGAAGGTGATTCAATACCACATCAGGTAAGTCTACACCAAGAAGGTAATTCAATACCACGTCGGGTAAGTCTACACCGTGAAGGTTATTCAATACCACATCGAGTAAGTCTACACCGTGAAGGTTATTCAATACCACATCGGATAAGTCTACACCATGAAGGTGATTCAATACCACATCGGGTAAGTCTATACCACAAAGGTGATTCAATACCACATCGGGTAAGTTTACACCACGAAGGTGATTCAATACCATGTCGGGTAAGTCTACACCACGACGGTGATTTCAATGCCACACATCCTTTATTACAAACATACCCATCTCCATTTTAACACCTTAACAACTCATCACACATTTATTGTTACAAACACACCCATATGTTTATAACAACTAACAACTCACACACAATCATTATCACAAAACATAATCATTTCAACTTTTACCATTAAACAACACTTATTTCCATATTTATTATAAACATACCACACAACATATTTTTCATCATATAACATATTAACGTTAGAACCATCTTTCATGACGGTGTACTACCATAAATGAGCATATTGCGTTTTACTTAAATAAACGGTTTTCCCCACACATATATCTCCACTTTTATGGCTAATACATCCTCATGTAAAATAAAGACTCTCACATGGACCACAAACTCCCAAGAGAGTTTCTATTCGTTAAGATGTTCCGATTCTTAAGGGAAATCGGAGATGATGACTCTAATGAAATACTCTAAGACCACAATGGTCTTCTCCCTCACCTTAGGTTGCGTAAGCTCCATAGATCCGCAAAGAGCCCCATCTTCCTCCATCTCCTTCAATCTCCATTGTTGTTTTTTCATCTCCAAAGCTCTCCAATGTTCCATTAAGAAGCAAGAGGAAGAGGTTTTGATGTGTTTTTGAGGTTTAGGGGTTGTGGCTGGCCGACCCGCTTAATATTAAAAAAATTATTTAAATTTGAACATATTTAATATATTTAATATATATATATATATCATTTGATATTAATGTTTAAATTTTTTAACACAATTGTTATACCCAACACAACCAAACTTATAGATATAATGTTTTGTGTTTGTGTTTGAGTTAAGAAATGATGTCAAGTCTACGTATATGATTCATAACATAACTCATTTGTTAAATATTTTTTTTCTATTAGACTCTCAATCTCTAACACAATATAATTTGTAACTTCACTTGAATATGATAAATGGATACAATAAAAAAAAATATCACTTTGGTTTATAGTAATGGTATTATAGACTCAAATTCAGAATGAATTCAATGTGTCGAAGTATAATCACCATCATAATATTTCTTTACTTTGCGAATGGATATCTTTTGTATGATCTTTACCAACACTTTTATTGTGAAATGTTATGTTAAATTTGGTTGTGTGAAGTTCTCTATGATAAACAATTAAGTTGTCTTTCAGTTTATTGTAAAAGTTATTTTATTTATTTTGTTTTTGTTGTAGAATTTAAATCTAATTAAATATACAATTAAGAAAATAAAAATGAAATTTATATGGTTTAATGTTATCATTTAATTTGATACACTATTTTGCTAATGTGCTTAAAAAGATATTAAGCAAAATAGGAAAAAAAATATAATGTTTAACTTTATAACATTATTGTAATTTATAAATATTTATGTTATAGACATTACTCTATTTTTATTCAAAATTCATAACACAATATTTATCATCTCTTATCTATTTTTTATTATAAGTTATTTTGTAAAATAATTTTCATCTTAAGCTTATTACCAAGCCAAAGGTCTTAAAAATTGTTTTAAAATAAGGAAAAACGGGTAGCCCGAACCCGCGCGGGTAAGCCCGGCCCAAGCCCGGTTTTAATATAGTCCGGCTGGTCCGAGCTAAAAAGTCTGGTTTCATTAAAAAGTGTCAAATATAATACTCAAGCCCTAAAAAATTTCGGGTTGTGACGGGCCGACCCGCACGGGCCCGCCCATTTTGACAACTCTAATATATTGTAAACACTTATACAATGTACAAACTTTCAAAATATTCATAGCTATAGTTATATTTACACAGTCTTACATAATGCATCGTAGTCTTATAGGTCACTATAAATCCCAAAACAATACCATATTAAGATATAGACATACAGAAAAAGAAATGCATTTAACCACACCCAAAAAACAAAGATAAGTTGTCATTTACAAAACAAAAAATAGTTAGTGTCAATGCTGCTTATCAATCAATATTCATGGTTGTTTTTTCTTTGTTTACTCCTTGTGACTGGGGAATCTTATCAGAGACATATGCAAAACACAACCAATTTACATGAAAATGAAATAATACATAATTTTAAAATAATTAGGTAATAGTAAAACCAAGTAGTAAACTCATCACCAATAATCTTCTCGATGCTATCAAATTGATCGAAATCCTTATCATAAAACTTGAGACCAATAGGGTTTAGCCAATTTTGAGTACAAATGAGAGCTTCCACTACTTTAGGAGACAAAGAGCTACAAAATACATCAAGTACACGCCCACTAGTGCTAAAACATGACTCAGATGAAATAGTTGAAACCGGAATGACAAATACATCAAGAGCCATGATAGAAAGTATCCTATATTTTGAAGAATTTGTGTTCCACCAAGCCAATATATCAAAGTCGTCTTCATCCTCCAAAGTATTTTTTCCATAATTTTGTTTTGCCTTTTTTTTGTTTTTCCAAGCTTTCTCCCTATTTTGCACCACATCTTGGATTTTTGACCCCTTAACATTGTCTTCTAATGTTGTATTCAATACATTGTTAGTGGAATCCCCTACATCTATTTTTTCTCTGTTATCTGAAATTCCTTGTGCATAAAAATTGTACAAGTCTTCTAAAGTATCTTTGACTAAATTAAGCATATTGGCTGCCAAATTTTCAGTGCATTTGCCATTTATACTCCAAGTTACATACTCAAGTTTGAAGCGATGATCGAAGACATTCCCAACAAACAACAAAGGGTTAATCTTTTCCATATTTCGTCAATATTTATCATTCTTTGCTATCAAAGAACAAGTCATTGACCCTAAAAGTTCAGATTGATTACAACTCCATGATGTCAAAGTAGCTTGTGTTGATTCAATTTCACTATAGCATTTTTTTAAGTCACATATAGAGAAACGGAGAAATGCAAAGTCATTCTATAAAAGATTTCCAAAAACTAAATGAATATCCTAGCTTGATCCCAATCTTTCTCACTAGGTGGCCCATTTTTTCTTTTCCTTTGTCATCTTCACCAAACCATTTACAAAAGTTTGATTCTTGATCATAAAGCCTATCAAATGCCTTCTCAAACTTCTCGGGCAGCCACCTTAACCTTCTTCTCTTTGTTGTAAGAGTTACAATCGAAGACTTGCTTTATCTTCAACTCTCATTCTAGGTAAGTCTCCGAATTATTTTTGCCAATAAAGATTGGAACCTTTATTTTGATCCCCTTCAACCTCTCATCACGCCTAGTTCTTTGTACTCATATCCTTTCCCTCGGACTCCTCCTTCCTTCCTCCTCAAAACCACTTGAATTTCCATTTTCATGGATTTCAAGCCTCCTATCATATTCCAACCTCATCTCCTCCATTTGTCTTTGTAATGTTTGGAATTGATTAGAAATCATAACATGTAATGATGTTGTCCTTGGGGACAACGGTGGACTATCACTTTCATAAGACATTTTCAGTCACTCGCTTGTGTTCCAATCAAATTTGTTTGTGTATGATGTGTATCACTCAATCACTCAACTCTCCATGGTTTTCTTAATTGAACCAAGTAATCAAGAATGGACCAAGAGACTTATGGAAGAAATACACACCAACTTATCAAAATAATGTGGCTTGTAATGTCCGAAATACCCCACAAGAAATGAATTTGACAATTTTTTTTGAACACTTTTTTTGTTTTTGACACTTTTTTTGCTTTTGGACAATTTTGTTTTGCCATTTTTGTGTTTTATTTTGGATAATTTGTTTGGACACTTTTTGATTTAAAAGAAATAAGAAAGAAATTGAAGAAGAACTCGACCAAGAAAGATTTGTAAACACCAAGCAAGAGACTAGCTCTGATGCCACTTGATGTGAACGTTTTAGGAAGGAGTTCTTGTTGAACAATCTATCTTGGTTGGAGTATGCTTATTGCTCACGGTTGTGTATGGACTTAAGAACAAAGTATGCAACGAAATAATTTAAGTAAAGATATAAGAACATGGTTTAGGAATGGGTGATGTAGGCGCCACAACACTTGAGGTATTGATAAGCCAAAGGTAAGATTCACCACAAGAAACTTAGTTTCTTGATAAGAACTATGATCTTGGTTCAGCCAAGAAAATTAGGAGATGATATGCTCTCACTAAACAAAGATATAATCCAAAGTTAATTATCAAATTCAAGGTACTTTATTAATCTTAGAACACAACTACATATAGAAGGCAAGCCTAGCATGGCTTCCACGTGAATTACAAGAATAGAAGCATTAATGACCTAATTCATGGTGATCCAACATTGGATACCTTTGAGCTATGAATCTAATCCTATACATCACTAAATTCGTTCAAGCCCTATACAAACACATGTTTACTTCCCTATATTATTACATTCAAGAAGAGAAGTAAAGAAAAGCATTGGAATCCTTTGGAGACTTCTTGTTGTCCACGACCTCATGAAGGCACTGAAAGCAATAAGCCTTAAATTCCATTCTACGTTGATGTCATCGACCAAGAGCATAAATCCTTTGAGCACATGGTGGAAATGTGTCTTAATTCACCTCATAAAGTCTCCACGGCTAGGAATGAATGAACAACATTGGATTCTTCTTCAAGGAGAAATTCCACACGGCTTTGATGAGTTTCAGGAAGGCTAGGAAGCCTTAGATTCCCTTTGACACTTATGCTTCTTCAAGACAATGTGCACAACGACCATGATCAAAGAAATAACTCGGTCATAATTGCCAATTTAAGTTCCAATGGCCTCCTCAAGGAATTATGAGCTCCTTATGGTCCACACTCCTCTTAATACTTCGGTTGTCCAAGTTTAAACACATGTGCCAACTTTCTGTCCACCATTTAATGTGGTGGTTACACTTTGATGGTTATTTGCTCACACTATTACAACCTTTATTTGAATTCAAATTAAAATGAAATCAACATCAAATTCAAACACACATGCAAGGGGAATTAAAGACTTAGCCCCACTTGCTTATTCAATGCAAAATATCTTAAAACAATGTTGCACGACTGACTCGGTTAGGCCCACGCCCAGCGGAAAGATTTGGTGCGCCAGACACCTATCCTTCGGTTAGGTACCACACTCAACACCTAGTCTTCCTATGGCAAGCGCCTTTGCTTCGGCCAAATGATGCACTCGGGCCAAATTGGCCCAACGCTTGGTGCAACGCCTAGTGCTCCTTGATGCATGTCTGGCGCGCCCAGCGCCCCATGATTTTTTCTCAGCTCCTGGTCTAGTGCCTGCTTGGATCGGTCAGCTCTTTGGTTCATGCCTAGCATGATGAAGTCTATGAACTTGGCACCTCCTTGACCTTGCTTTCACCCACCATCTTGAATGGACTTCACGAGTTGTCCAAGGGCATTCATTTTGTGCCCTTTTGGTCTCTTGCCCTTGTCATAGGGCCACCAATCCCTTCTAGGCCTACATGGTCCAGCTTTGACTCACTTGGGTATACATCATATGTCTAAGCTTAATTCTATATTATTAAGAATTAATCCATGAAGCTCTTAAATGAAAACTTATGTTTTATACCTCTCAACTAAAAATTCATCCATAAGTTACTTATTAATCAACTAAGCTAGACCTTACTCGAATAATCCCTATTTCACATATGGATATAATATCTATGTCATTTTATCATCAATAAAAGCATGATAACTTACATATTCACATATATGATATCTACCCCTACATCTACTTAAGCAGATAGCTAAAAGGAGAGATGTTATAATAAACACTAATCTTTTATAAGCAATTCGAGCTTGATAAACTCTAAGTGTTAATCTTAAAAATTTTCTCTAGAAATTTTCTTTGAACTCATGTATCGTTCTTTTTATCTCTTTTCTAGACGTTTACATTCAATATAAGTCGCCAACCAAATTGTTGATATCAAATTCTTCAATATTTATATCGAATATTCTACTTTAGACTTCAACCGCTCCAATGGTCTTTTGTAAACAATCTTTTTACTATGATCCACTTAATAAAATGTATCTGACATGTGAAGAGTTTTGCTTATTGAGAGGCAACATTTAATACCCTAATTCAATTTTTAGAGTGTATTCATACATCGTCCATTCCTTTAGGCTTGATGTGTCAACTATTCCTTTAGAATAAATATTGAGCCTTGGATGTTTTTTCTTCATATCAGATCCACTTAATAAAAAGCAAAACTACTTTCTTTACAAGAAAATGACTAACACCCCAACGTTTTTGTAACACCTTAAATTTATTGGCACGAAAAAATTTCAATTTTTCTAAGACATAATCCCACATTGGTATATTTTAGTTTCTCTCGAGTTTATCTTAGAAACTACCATCCAACAATCTATTTCAACAATAATCCATCTAGATAATGTATATAAAATTTAGTAGAAAAAGGGAACTAATTCCCTACAATAGAAATCCTTACACATTCATTTGATTATCTTAATACGGAAATTAAAGGAAAATCCCCCCACATTCGGGTCCAATATCATCAAATACCAAATATCAAATCAACAGTAGGTACATAAAACAATTCAAGCATCTAAGGACTCCATGACATTGAAATTCTCTATTCATTTGCTTCACCTACAATTCGGTTACCACGGATTGAGCAAAATAAGAAACAAAGAGATAGTCGGTCATTAAATTCATGCAATAAGTGACCTGATGGATTTCAATAAAATAATAAACATTAGAAAATTACAAACAAAGAAAGTATTTAAATATTCCAACATAGCTACAACCATAATCCATTTGTTCATTTCACACCAAATTATTACCACATTTATTACATGTATAACGCCGCTTAAGGCTACCAATACCCCAAAGGGTCAATCAAATCCATATCATGAAGGCAGGTCAAATCCACACCACGAAGGCAGGTCAAATCCATACCACGAAGGCAGACCAAATTCCTTACCACAAAGGCAGGTCAAATCATTGCATTACTAACACCTCATTATCATAAATAGGACTAACATGATTAAATAAGAAACTTCTACCGTTTCCCGTTCAATCATTTTAGTCGGTGGAATTTCCTCCAACTAATGAGAGTCTTTTGAGTTTCCAATGCTATTTTCTAATACCATGAATTATAATGCTGCTCTCTCACCTGGATACCCGCTAATGTTTTGTAATAAGTCGCCTCGTTACGTTCTCCGCTATCTCCTCCAACCTTAGGGTCTTTCGACCCCCAAAACAACAACAACACATCACTTTTATATCAAAACAACCACAAAGTCAAACATTACACGAAACCCCACAAAGAGACAAGTTTACAATATTCATTTCCTTCCACTAATTCAAAAAGGGTTTCACAATATTTCAAATATCTCAAGGGTTCGAAAACAACATAACCCCCTATCATTTTCCGAAAACAACCCACACTCATTGGGTTTCACAAGGTTTTTCTAAGACTAGAACGAACCAAGCTTCAAGAGAGGGTTAATGGGGTTTTACCTCAAACCATAGAGAAGAGACCCAGCTCTAATACACAATGGCACACAATAATAAGGAAAGTCAAACTAAGTGATTTACTTCTTCAAAAGCCTTATCTTCAACTCTAAGAACTCATAAATCGCCTAGTCGCTTCTCCTCTTTTTTGTTTTCGAAAAAGTGACCCAATTCTCACTTGGGACCTCTATTTTAGGTTTCAGGTTTTCGTACTCTCGCCCGGGCGAGAAAAGGCTTGCTTGGGCGAGGGCCCACGACTCTTCGCATCACCTAAGCACTGATGCTCTCGCTCAGGCGACGTTGTCTCGCCCATGCGAGATTCATTCAGCCTCAACAGAACTCTCTCGCTTGAGTGAGAAATCCATCGCTCAGGTGAGAATCTCTCAACCTCTGCAACCCTCTCTCGCTTAAGCGAGTACCAAAAATTTGCATTTGAAGAATTGAATATAATAAGATAAACAATAATAAATAAATATTCAATCCATTATACATTGAATAAGAACAATGTATATGATTTTGTCATTCAATAGCATCACGGTTTTGGATGGACTTTGTAAACAATATTTTTACTATGAGTCTATGGCCAGCTTGATAAAATGTATTTGATCTGAGTTATACGTGTTGAGAGCTAACATTTAATACAATAATTAGATTTTTATAGTATCTTTATACATCGTCCTTTGCTTTCAGCTTGATGTGTTGACTTTACCTTCAAAAAAATATTGAGCCTTCGATGCTCTATTCTTCATATGAGAGCTTTTCTTTTGTGGTAAAAACAACTTTTTTTTCTACAAGACAACGGCTAACATCACAAAGTTTCCCTTACCAAAACTCACATTTGATGTATTAATATAATAAGAATAAATATTCAATCATTTTCACATTGAATAAGAGCAATGTATTTGATTTTGACATTTAAATATATTGCTCTTAGATGTTGTCCACAAAGAATATAGAATTAAAGCCTCGGATGTTGTCTTTCTTGACATCACACTTTGAACGCACTTTGTGTTGGATGCACAACTTTGACCCTATAGACGACTTTGTCCATGGGGTTTTCCTATTTGGTGCACATAATAATAGGGGACCTGAGTCTATATAATATTGATACTCTAGTCTATTCTAATTATAGACAATGTGAGACTTAATATAATAACATATTTCAAACATTCTCAACAATCTTTACATTGATTGAAATAGACGAATATCTCGCTCATCAGGAAATCTACATAAGAGTCTCCAACTTAGCAAATATTTGACTTCACCTTGCTCAATGCCTAATTCTCTTTAAAAACTCTTCCACATAAGAGTCGGCTCCCCTACAACATAAACCTTTTAAGTATCCTTGACAATGTTATAAAGAGCCTAGCTCTCTAAACTTGTGGTGTAGCTTCCCGTACCACCATCTAATGGAACACGCTGCCTAGCCATCTATGCTAGGAAGTCTTTCGATATATGGAACCTCTACACAAAAGTTCACCAACAACTGTCTTCTTCAATACTCAGTCAAACTGAACCTTGGAGCTTCCTTGGAAAGCCTACCATCATTGTCTAGCCAGACAATCATAGTTCAAAAGAACTATCATAAGGATATACCCACAACACACCTTGCATCAATGGTAACCAATGCTCGTTTTACACCCTTGCATGCAAGCCAATGTCTGTGTCATACCCTACATCTCTACTAATGCACGTGTTACACATTGCATCAAAGTCAATGCTCATGTTATACTCTGCATCAAATTCATCCAGCGCCTCTATGCTTTTATGGATTTTCTAGCAATTAATATCATTCACTATGACGTCGCATACACGTCATTAGGATATCTCAGTTCTCATATCAAATGAGATCATCCCCTCCAACATTGAGAGAGATATTTTCAGCACATGTCTCAGAGCCTAACTCAAGAAATGAGTCCCTATCTCCACCTTGATCTTAATCCATTACATGGACTTCAAGGATTCTGGATCAACACATATATCGCCTCCACCACAATTCGACCATGTTTTCTTCTCCTTCAACTCATCTCTTGTATCCTTGTGCAGTATCTTTGACGCACCTTGATTAACCAACATGCATTCACCCTCTTTAGCCATTATCTAGCACCTAGGTTAAGAGTCATCTACCAACCTGGCTCTGATACCAATTGTTGGGAACAAACAAATAATCAAATAGTAAAGGAGAAGAGAATAGAATGACACATGAAATTTGGTAACGAGGTTCAGTCAATTGTGCCTACATCCCCGGGAGCGCTGAGCGGCAACCAAGATTAAGGATGGCAAATATACCCGACCCGTGGGTACCCGTCGAAATACCCGCAATGGGTACCCGCAAAAATAACTAATGGGTGAGAGCAGGTATCATGATAGGCGGGTACATCGTATATATTTTAATTAAATATTTTATACTTAACTATTATTATTTTAATATTATATTTATTTTTTTTATTATTATTTCATAATAAAATATAGTAATGAGACTATAATAATAAAATTATCATATACATATTATATTATTCAAGTAATAATTATTTTTATATATTAATTATTGTAAAATATATAAAAATATAATTAAATTTAAAACCTGTTGGGTACCCGTGGATTACCCGTTACCCACACGGGTACCCGCAAATAGTGCGGGTATGGGCACGGGTATGCACTACTCATGCCCGTCCGGCTCGTTGCCATCCCTAACCAATATATTATTACACTAAAATAAGGATTACATGCTCTAGCACACCCATGGGCTCAAGTGTCCATGAGGTGTTTCTATTTGGTGTTTTTATTTGGTGCACATAATAATACAGAACCTGAGTTCAATATATAACATTGATACTCTAGTTTATTCTAATTCTAGTCAATGTGAGACTTAATGTAATAATATATTTCAAACATTCACGATAGATGTAAATCCAATATATTCATATTTTAATTGTTGTGCCTACTATCCAAATTTCTTATATTATTTTTCATAGATAAATGATGTGTTGTAAGCATAAATACTATAAGTAAGATACATACAATCCGACCAAATGTTACATGATTATAATCACTGATCACATTAGCATAGATTCACGAAATCTATAAACAGATTTTAACATCTAAAGCATGAGAGAAACACATATCATTTTGGTATATGAAAACAACTCATCTATTATTATATATATAAGAAAAAATGTTCTTGTTACATTATCATGGACACATGTCAACTTCTCCTTAACTTTTTTGCCCCCAAAATTGGTCTATATTCTTATTATTACCCTCACACATTGTATTAAATCTATATAAAAAACTTCAAATCAAATTAATTATCATAAGTTTTTTTCATTTTCTCTCTCAAACATCTCTATCATCTACCATGGACACGCATAAGCTGAATCATTTGACAAAGACAAAATTTATTTATTCTAAACTTTTGGTTTCACTTCATTTGATCATTATTGTTATAAACCATCATTTCTTTTGGTTTCACTCATGTTTTCTCCTCATCACTAATTTCATCTTCTCCATAACACAATTTCAAACTTCTAATCAATCTAACGCTCACTAACTCCTTTTTCGATCTATTTTGGTTTCAAATGATTGGAATTGTTAGGAAATTCTGTCTATTGTAATATTAATTACTTTTCATAACAACTTTAAATATTGTACACAACTTATCAATGATTATCTATATATTTCATTTCAGTCTATTGTAATATTAAGTATTTTTCATAATGACTTTGAACATTGTACACAACTTATCAATGATTATCTATATATTTCATTTCATTTTATCAAAATATTACACAATATTATTAATATATATCTTTAATAAGATTGATAATTACGTGATTTCAAATATATGTCAAAATCAATCTGTCTCATATGAATGTACGTGTAATATGTGAGTTATTAACTATACGGCAAAAAAAATATGGTTAAGAACAACCTCACACAGGATAAAGACACCTCACTTTGTACGACCTCCCACACAAGATAAAGATACACTCATACTCATTGTTCATTATCCAATATATTATTTAATAAGATATAATATTAATAACATTTAATATATATTGAATATAAGAAAAAAGTTTCATCAATATTCATTTTCACATGTGTCACGACCACATTCATTTTTTCCTTTCCAAAATTCATAGGCTATCATAATAATAGAGAGAAAATAGTAATTAATAAAATGAGTAACGTATGCATAACACTTGGATTTTTCAAGGGCAATTTTGTCATTATATAATGATTTTTTTAATAATATCATTCTAATGTAAATTTTATGATATATTTCTGTAATGTAACTTTTTCTCTCTACTCCATTCATCTTATTTACGAGTAACATATGTGTTTTTAACTATTAAAATATACGAGTCACATATTTGTTCTTAACAATACGAATGCACATGTAATATGTGTATTTTTAACCATATGGATGTATAAGTAACATGTATGTGTATTTTTAACCATGAGAATGTATGAGTAACATGTGTGCTATTGAACATGTGGCAAAAAATATTGTCTCGTGCATATGCACAAGTAACTTGCTAGTTATCATAAAAAAAAAATGATATCCTTAGTGTTGAATCATAGCATGTTTCATTTATGTTATACAAGATGATAAGTAAGTTTCACGATTAAAAATGATCATTGTAATAATGTTGACACATATAACATAAAATTAATAATGATCTAACACTGATAAAAAAATATAGAAGTGGGAATTTTTTATTATCATTAATTTAATATTATTTTTATGCAAGAAACATTTTTATTTATAGTTAAATTTTAAATGATAAATAGGAAAAATAATAATTCATAATGATTATTTATAAAGACATAAAGTTTAGACCGTTTTGATACACTTTTCCCAAACATAAGCCATATTTTCTATTGTATGAAAGCCTACCTTTCATCTTTATGGGCCTTGGTCTGTCATCGTTATTACCATCCACTTTATATTACATTAAAAGGTAAATACAACTTTACGTACAAAATCATTTTTAGAAAGATTGTTAAGAAGTAAATATCATAAAGTAAGATGAAAGATTAATTAGGGTCGATGTAAGTGATTTTCTATTCACAGTCTGATCTAACAACATTTGAGATGTTAACTATTGAATCATTTTAGATCTATAATAAATAAATAATATAATATCTATGTACTATCATTATAAAAATTTATATAGTCAATATATCATTCATTATTTATTTGTATTACTTTTTGACTGGATTAATGATAATAAAACATAAATAATGAATAATATATTAACAATGTATCAGATTAATATAATGTCGTACCATATATTTTCTTCTCATAAATTAATATGGTTACATATTTTTTAAAATTCATTTTATTTATGCCCGGTTGGAGAAGTGATGGCATGAGACCCATATTAAATCTTGGCCTTTTTTTTTATTGGGAAAAGTTCACAAAAATCTCTTTAAACTTTATGTATAAACCTCTTTATGTAATATAAATGATTAGTGGATGATATATAAATCCTTACATTGACAATGCATAGATATTACAAACATATATTTTTTAAACTATAATTATATTATTCATCATTCATATTTAATTATAATTGATTTTTAATATAAATAATACAAATGAATGGTGGATGAAGTAATAATTATATTGAAAATATTATGTATAAATTATTATTTTCCAATAATTAATTTTTTGTTTCCAAACCTTAAGCCCCAATAATTTATATTTCGCCTGTTAGTACCCATAAAAGATTAAAATCGAGCCTACATTTACAGTAATGAAAAAAGTAGACTTTTTTATGAAAGATTTGTAATGAGGTTTCTTAGTTTTAAGCGAATCAATTGGAATTAAAATACACACACAAAATTATCATATCTTCAATTTTATGAGGAAAAAAAAGTTGAATTTTATAAAACATTAAACACTTTTCGAGATAGTAGGATTTTTCAGGATATTATATAAAAACGGGTATATGACTTTTTTCTTTTTTATTTCTTAAATATATTTTCATCGCCTTCTTTTATTCATTGTTTATGATCAAAACTCACTGTTATATTTGTTATGAAAAAGGAAGATAACGTCATCGACCGTGTTACATGCACAGCCTGATTTTTTTACAATTATATATTACTTATAACTTTTCAAACTCAAAATAACAAATCCATAGAAAAAAATTCCCAAAAAAAAAAAGAAAGGTCCCACAAATTAAAAGTTAAAACTTTAAATAACACAACAAAAATGAGAGTTTCTATTTCATACACATACAGTATTGCCTTCAAACATTGTCTTATTGCCTTTCAACATTGTTTCACATCTTAGGTAGTTGGTTATTTATATAATACTTCATTGTTTCCTATTTCATTATTTCTATTTTATATTTCATTTTTCAATTATTTGTTTAACACTATTTGTTAAAAATTCATAATTTTTAATTAAGGTGGACATCATATATTTATACAATTATATCGGCTATTTATTTTCAGGGTTATAAAATAAGTGATCTTATTACTGACAACCTCTGTGACTTCTAAAATAAACTGAAAATGAATATGGGCTTCATGAGTGGATACCCAGAGTAGTTAACCAATAGGGAATAATGGGAACCATATTAAGTTAACACATCATGAAGGTTATGGTCCCCAATACACCAAATTAAACATAGTTTTCATCTCTCCCAATCAGAGAGAGAAAACGAAGGTCCTATGAGGAATCATAGATTTGGTTGAGGAAGACCATCATACCAAAACCTCTCTAGGAAGGCATACAAAGGAACAGATCTGAGAACATGGATTCAGGTATGACATTGACTTGTATCATTGTTTTACATATTGTGTGAGAATCATGATATTCAAGATCATAGGATTGATATTTCACCAACTAATAGAGAATTCTAACAAGTGGTATCAGAGCTCTAGGTTCTGAATTCTATGATTCTCCATTATAGGTATTTTTTTTCTCCAATTTTTATGAACCCTAATTTTAAATTTGAGAGATTTCATGTTTCTGCTATGGTTATGAAAATTTGGTATTTATGAATAATGAAGATAACTCTTATATGCTTCCACTTATTTGAATCATGGGTAATTTGTATTAAGAATCTTTGTAACATGTGTTGAAGTATATATTCAAATCTGTGCATGGATATTTCATTAACTTTTATGACATTGATTTGTATCATTGTTTTACATATTATGTGAGAATCATGAGATTCAAGATCCTAGGATTGGTATTTCACCAACTAATAGAGAATTCTAACACTATTTCCATTCCATTGTTTGTAATTTTGTCTTCAAACATTATTTGCATTTATTTTTTGTTTGCTTCATTATTTCCATTTCATTGTTTCCATTATATGGTTAACATTGTTTCTATTTCTTTCTTTCTATTCATTTACCTTCAAATGTTACTTCATTTTTTTACTCTTTATTTGTTTTAATGTTTTTATTATGTTTCATTTCATTTATTCTTTGTTTCCTTCATTGTTTCTATTATCTTTCATTGTTTCTAACTTTCTATTCACTCTCTGTAATTTGTAATTTCTTTATTTTACATTGTTTCTATTATATTCTACCACGTTTGCCAAATTATATTTGAACGTCGATAATAAATTTATCATTTAATGATTTCAAAATATGAAATTAGGTAAAGATCAATTATAAAGTGTATAATTTATTTGATTAACTTTATTTCAATTTTGTGATTTATAGTAATGTTTTCAACTTTATATATATATATATATATGATATTAATTTATAACATATCTTTATCCATCATTGAATAACGTGATATCCAACCTAATACATTATTATTCTCTTCAAAACTGTGAAGGTTAAGATTTAAGTTGGGGGAAGTGTGCTCTCTCCCATTCCATTAAAAAAAATGTTTGATTAAAAAATCATAATTTTTCCACCTTGATTAGAAAAAATAAATGGAAACGATCTGTATGCCTCTTTTCTTCACACCCGGAAATAAATGATAATTATTATAAGAGTAAATTAAATTTACATCTCCTACATTTTAATTAAATTATATAAATTGTCTTCTATTCTCTACACTTATACAAACCTCATATAATATATTATATTATATAATATAATATAATATATTAGTGATTTAAACAATATATTATTCGAATTATTGATGCAATTTGTAACAATCCAAAAATAGTGAAGATATATTAACTCATATATTTGGTTTTGTCTCCATAATATTTTATATTTTATTTAACTTAATTACATTTATCACAATTTTTGTTTAAAAGAATTACAATAATAAAATAACAAAAAAATAGAGATAAACAAAGGTTTAATTAAGGGCGAATAAAAAAATAAAAAATCTTTTATATATTTACAAAAAGAATAACACAATAGGTAATTTTACAGCTGCCATAAGGTACGTGTATATAACAGTAAAAGATGACAGTTTCTAGGACAGTACATCTGTTACAATTGCCCCTACTTAATTTTCACTCACCATAAAAACTACTTAAACACAAAAACTCTTACTCTATCTATTATTTACCATCAATATATTATTTATAATTTATTTAATTATTTTTAAAAGTCTATGATGATTGAAAATAAATGATAACTAATGAAATAATAATATATAAAACTCTTATATTGTCGGTTTATACCATTTTCATTCGTACATGAGATTTTATGATAGGCCCATGGACTCATATATACCCATATAGTCTAGGTAACGAAGGGAGACATGGTTAATTGTTGGTGTGACATAGGACATACTTTATGTATGTAAAACTTAAAGGACTATGATGTGCCATTATGGTGGTACTTGATGGTACATAGAAATAAATGATTGAAGCAATTGAGACAAGTTTTTAAATTTCCATCCTTGGGTTTATTCTTACCAATTATAGTGAGTATATTTATTCGGTTCATATTCTTTTGTTCTACTATTATCGTGGTAAGATTGATTTATCTTAAAATTAAATGACAATAAGATAAGTAATTCAATAGGTAATTAAATAATGCTTAGAAGAATGAGTAGGAAATGCAAGACTTACTTTCTAACATACATCTCCATAGAAATCTATGGAATAAGACGAAGAGTTATCTTTGACTCATATTTTTTGGCCCATGATCGATAATCACAGAGAAATGAACTCTGACTCTCATATCAATTTGAAATATAATAATCTAATTATATTCATTATCACATAGAAGACATACTAGATCATATATTTTATGTAATAATCGGTCACATTATATTCTTATATTTCTATAAACTATGTCTTCCCAGTTCCTAGCATGTTTCTATTGATTAATCATAAAGTTAACTAGCAAGTTACTCGTGCATTTACACGGTAATTTTTTGCCGTATGGTAAAGAACACACATTATATGTGTATTCATATGGTTAATAACACACTCGTTGTTTCTGCATTTTATGAATAAAACACACGTATTACATGTGCATTCGTAAACACATGTTACCCATACACTTTTGTACTTTTTTGATTGATTTTCATACTCTATAGTCTATATATTTGGTTAACTAATAAATACAATAAAAACTTATATTGATCATTCTTAATATCGACGTACATATGGAGAATTTGTTTAATTTTATGATTTATTGTGATTATTTCTTAATGTAACTTGTTTATAATTTCCTTTATTTCTAAGATATTATTTCTCATTAGTGGTTAATATAATTGGTTTATTATTTCATATTTTTTTTTAAATATTGTGATTATTTCTTAATGTAACTTGTTTATAATTTCTTTTATTTCTAGGATATTATTTTTTATTAGTTGTTAGTATAATTGAACTTTTTTTAAAAGTATACAAAAAGGGAAATTGTAATTAATTACATATATTTTTTTTTCAAAATAAATATGGTTTTAATCATTTAGTATGACAACTTTGAAAATAATATTTTAATAGATAGAAATGAAATTTTAGTATTGAATGACTATTGAAATATGAAAGTTGTAATTATATAGTTTGATTTTTTTTCAAAATAATTGAGACATTAATTATTTAGGATCAAAACTGCTAAAATATTTTAAAGATAGTGATGGAAATGTATGAATAATATTAATAAATGGAAATGGGAACATTATAATAAATTTTTAGATTTTTTTTTTAAAATAAAGCAGACATACTAATTTTCATGTAGTGATTAGTATACATTATTTTTCAGCTTGAATAACATCATCGGTCTCACCAATAAGCACTACATTAAATGACAATATATGTTTTTATTCTCTTACGTTCATCAGTTTTATTTCTTTCCTAATGGTCGGCAATATTTATTCAAAGTAATTATTAATTATTAGTTTGCAACTGACTCACGATATTTATTCAACGCTGACGATATTTATTCACATATTTAATTATAAATTACAATAGTATAAAAAAATGTATTGTCAATATTCACCTATGCAGTTTATATTCTCTTATAAATTTTCTTTTATTATCATTCTATTATGTATTTTTATATGAATTTTTATCTTTATTATTCACATTAATTAATCTTAAATCTCGAGAGTATTTCTCTTCAACCGTTATTATTCCATAATTATCCACAATTCATATAAATGACCATTTTAGTACTTGAATTTTTATCTTCAATTATTCACAATAATTACTCTTAAATCTCGAGATAGATTATCTCCAACAGTTATTATTCCATAATTATCCACAATTAATATAAATGATCATTTTAGTACTTGAAAAGTTTGTGTGGATGTAAAAAGAAAAGAAAACAATATGTTAGAATTTATGACATTTTATTATTTTTAATTAACAATTAATAAAATTCTCCTATGTGACATGGGAAATTGTCCATTGAAAATCCAAACATTGATGCTTTTGAGGTATTAAAAAATTATGGTGACATTTTTTAATAAATATATAACATATGTAATGATTAATAAATTCAATCAAAGTATAAGATGAAGAAAAATTGTAGTCATATTATATTTTAATTAGATAACAATAAAGTTTTATTTAACATAACATGACCTTAAATGTAAAAGAATATGATTATGTTAACTTTCATGAATAGTTGCATATTTCTTTTTAGAACAATGAAGATACTTTATATTCTTGACATTTGAATTATTGAAAGACACATAATCAAATATCAGATATGAGGATGAAACTTAAATAAAAAAGAAATTTAAGATGATGATACACTCTAGGTGTTTATGAAAACTATAAAGCAAAATATGAAAATACTGATTATTTGAATAAAAAAGTGTATAAAATTAAAATTAGATATGAAGAGAGAGAAAACTAACATGTGGAGATATTTTGAAGGGAGAACCAAAATGCAAATGAAAAGAGAAAATGATTATAGTAAGATATGATGAGGAGATAAATATGTTGTAGAAAAGTAGTGAATCTTTGAATAAAAGATATTTAAATAAAATTAGAGATTAAGAGTGAGAAAACTTAAAGGGAGAACCAGACTACAAATGAGGAGATAAAATTATAATATCGAGATATGATAAGGAGATAAATATATTAATAACAGAAGCAAACAAACAACCAACAACCATAGACTTTGAAGGTTTGATCGTACCCGATGATGATACTCTTGCTTATCAGAAACTAACGAAGAGAACCATTAGAAAAAGACATTTACAAAATAATGAAATCAGTTAGAACACATGTACAAAATAAGAAAATCAATGAAAAATTAACAAAAATCAATGATAAGATAAGAACAAAATCACAAAATAAGAACATATATACAAAAAGAACAATAAATAAATAATATACTTTAAATATGAGATATACAAAATTAGAATAGATTTACAAAATAAATAAAAAGTCAACAAAAAAATGCATTATAAAGAGGATTGTTGGAAGAGAAAGAAAAAAACGATAATGAGTAAGCATAATGAAATGAAATAAGAGACAAAGAAGATTGTTAATTAAGAGAGAAATAGAAAAACACGTGTTTTGTGATGACGACAAAGTAAATATGATGAATGAAGCTTCTCATTATAAGTATGGGAGAGATGAAGAGGTAGGAGATAGATATGTGTAGAAATAAAACAAAGTGGAATAGGAAATAAATTTTTTTTAATAGGTTATTAAAGAGTTATTATATTCAAATTGAAACAAATGGTAAAAGAAGTTTTTGATCTTCTATGTGAGGGTGTACACTAAGAGGTAAAGAGTTTTTAGAGGGAAAATTTTGTAATAGGTGATGATATGTGTCTCTAGCTTATAGGGCAAGAGTTTTTTTTTTGTTATATAGTAAATAGATTGTGAGTTAAGAGAGACATATAGATCACTTTGAATGAGCAATCTATTATATATATAAGAAAAAAATGTTCTTGCCACATCATTATGGACACATGTAAACTTCTCCTTGATTTTTTGCCTCCAAAATTGGTCCACATTCTTATTATGTACCCTCACACGTTGTATTAAAATTGGTCTATATATTTCATTTTATTTTATCAAATTATTACATAATGTTACAAATATATATCTTTAATAAGATTCATAATTATGTGGTTTTAAATATATGTAAAAATCAATCTTTCCCATATGAATGTACGAGTAATATGTGTTTCTTAACGATACGGCAAAAAGTATGGTTAAGAACAATCTCCCAGGATAAAGACACCTCATTTTGTACAGCCTCTCACATAGGATAAAAATACATTTATACTCATTGTCCATTACCCAATATATTATTTAATAAAGAATAATAAAATGTAATATATATACTATATATAAGGAAAAAATTCATCAATATTCATTTTCACATGTGTCACACTTCACACTTGGATTTTTCAAGGGCAACTTTGTCATTACATAATGACTTTTTAATATCATTGTAATGTAAATTGTACGATATATTTCTATGTATACATTTAATATTGGTGGGTATACTTTAGTCATTTCCGCTCTATTTCATTTATCTCATTTACGAGTAACATATGTGTTTTAAACTATTAAAATACACGGGTCACATGTTTGTTCTTAACAATACGAATGCACATGTAACATGTGTATTTTTAACCATGTGAATGTATAAGTAACATATGTATTTTTAACCATGTAAATATATGAGTAACATATGTATTATTGATCATGTGACAAAAAATACAGCACCGTACATATGCACGGATAACTTGCTAGTTAATGCTAATAAGTGAGAACCAAGAACAGGAAATAACACGTGTTTGTAAATAAGGGATACAAATTTTGTTATATGTAGTATTTTCTTTGTTATTTCATAATACTCTGTCGGAGTACTGGAGAGGAGTCAAATTCCAATTTTCACTAACGTGATCACGAGGAATTCATGTGGTAAAGTGAACCATGATTTGTCACAACTCTCATCATAGATTGATAACAAAGAGAAAAACTTAGATGAAGACGTATCTATATAGAGACAACTAATAAAATCTTAACAACATATTAAATTTTTAATTATAATCAAAATTTAGTCCTAAATTATAACATCAAAGAACATAAATGCAATTGTTTCTAAATATGACGTGTTAAATTCGTCGTCATCCTGGATAACAAATTAATATTATTGGTGAGATAATTAAAATTTGCATCTACCAAAACTAAGGAAGGATACATATCGTCTTAATGGAACACAGAATGAAGAAATTAAAGAACTCTCAAAGATTCCAGAGACAGATACTGTTGTATAGCTGATTAAAATTTAATTGAGGAACAGAGATATGTACGTAGTTGGTGGCATTTATTTAATGTTACAACAATAATGTACAATTGTAACAATTCTTTGTTCAAAGTTGAAGAATAATGCTGACAATTAAGTCAACCAAAAATATGTGTAGTTTATGGGAGGGATTCACCTATTCCTAAGTTTTTTGAATTTACTACACATCTTAACTATCAATTCTAGGAAAATTCAATGGTTTGAATTAGTAAATAGATCTAAACCATTGAATTTTCCTAAAATTGATGGTTAAGATAAAGAGTAAGTTTACTCTTGGAGTAAATGGATTCTTCCAAGTTTATATACAATAATAACATAATTATTACTCTAAAGTGAACATCACCTATGGGAGAAGGAAAATTAGCAGATGTCCAGGATGAATAATGTTATGTTCAATTTTATTTTTATGTACATATGAAAATTGTACCTACCAATGTACCATAAATAATATTGACATTATTATTTCAAAATATCTTATAAATGTCATATATTACAATATTTATTATTATTGTGACTATAATATTTAATATACAACAAAAATCCATATTTTGTATATTTAAGATCAGTTTGAATCTCTATATATCATATAAGATTAAAGATTAAAATTCGATTTTGAAAACAATCCTTATTCGGACCAATAATTCTCAACCCAAAAAATTAGATCTTAACCAGTTTGATTTTAATGAGAGTTTATTACATTCACAAAACTCAAACTCGAGAATGGCTGCAGTAAGCTTGTTGGTAGTAATATGTGACATTGATTGTATATTGTATGATTATTATATGAATTATCAAGAATTATTGTATAATTTTTTTCATCTTAATTTAAGTACGAGGGGGTTTTCTTTTAAACAAAAACCTTTTTAACAAAATTAAATCAATTACATTGTGTTCTTCGGTCTTGAGAATAAAGATTGTGTCCATTTTGCCCGTACCCATAAAATTTAAGAATGGACAAAATTTCATACCATGTTCTTCTAAAAACGGGCTAGCGGGCATGCGGGCACCCGCGAACATTGTTGAATGTAAGAATCTAAATTCTACCCTTGAAAATTTTTCCTTTATTTTAATCCTTTCATGCATATCTTCATCATCTTACTTTAATCCCTCATTACTTATTCCGTAAAACACTTTTTAACATGTTATATTACCATACACTTCATATTGCAGAAAAACATAATTCATTCAATTAATCCTTAGTAACTACCGCATACAACTAGTTATGGGTTTCCAAGAATCACAATGCCCATAACTACACATATCCAGTGCTACCAAAATCAGAATTACATTCATCCCAAAATATTGTTTAGTCAACTTTAATACCAAAATATAGATAAAGAAATCCAAGTTAGGAAACGCATAAAATTCCTAAGTGAGCCTTCTCCTCAAAATCCTTCGTTTACCTACAATGAGATTATCATAAACACACACAAATACAAGGGAGTAAATCATTAGTTCAAGACTAACATTACATGATAATGCATATTTTAAGTATAAATAAACATTGAAATAATTTATCATCACAAACACATAAATATAAACATTAGTATCTCATTCCTTCCATTTCCAGGTTATTCATATTCACCCTATAGTATATATATCCCATAATATATATTCTATAGCAGGCATATTCCTTTCATCCAACCATAATCATTTCTCATCATTCATATTCACCCTATAGCATGCATATTACTTTCAATCCAATATACTCATTTCTCATCATTCATATTCATCCTATAGTATATATATATCATAATATATATTCTATAGCATGCATATTACTTTTATTCCAATATACTCATTTCTCATCATTCATATTCACCCTATAGTATATATATCTCATAATATATATTCTATAGCATGCATATTACTTTCATTCCAATATACTCATTTCTCATTATTCATATTCACCGAGTTTTCCCACAAAGATAAACCTCTACCACATCGGGTAGGTCTAGTTAATTCTCCATACCACATCGGGAAGGTCTAGTTAATTATCCATACCACATCGGGCAGGTCTAGTTCATTCTCCATACCACATCGGGCATGTCTAGTTAATTCTCCATACCACATCGGGTAGGTCTAGTTCACTCTAAATACCACATCGGGCAAGTCTAGTTCATTCTCCATACCACATCGGGCAGGTCTAGTTCATTCTCCATACCACATCGGGCAAGTCTATTTCATTCTCCATACCACATCGGGCAGGTCTAGTTCATTCTCCATACCACATCGGGCAGGTCTATACCACAATAATCAACTACCACTTCGGGTAGGACAACAACATTAATCCACTACCACTCCGGGTAGGACAACTATAAGAATCGAAATTCTACCCTTGAAATTTTTTTCTCAAATTAGTTCAATTACATGCAATCTCTCTTATCTCACACTACCAATTTAATATATTTCCTTAAAATTCTTATTTCCCTCTTCGCAATCTATCTCATTATTAACATACACAATCGTTCGACCGAAAAACATAATTCGCATTAATTAAACCTTATAACCACCGCATTTAACTAGCTATGGGTTTCCAAAATACCCATAACTATACATATCCAGAGTTACAGTCTCAAGTTTACAATTATATCTATATCGTTAGTTACATCATATTTCAAAATATCAAATATGCACTCGTGTACAAAATAGTGCAAATGAATAACTCCAAAATGTAAAGCTCCCTAAGACTCCCCAAAAATGAGTCCCCCTCATGTCACCTGTTTATCTGCAATAAGATTATCGATAACAAGTACAAAAACATATAAAGGAGTAAGTCGTTAATTCAGATAAACATCATCATAAGATAATCCATAATAGAAATTGGGTTAGTAAACCATTTTTGGAAATACATTTTACTTTGCTACATAACTTGAGCTAAAGTCGCTACACCCCTCGGGGTTAGCTAAAAGCAGATTCTTATTTCCATTTTAAAGAAAACATGCTTATATACTCAAGCCAGAGTTTTGCTTATATACTCAAGCCAGAGTTTTGCTTATATACTCAAGCCAGAGTCGCTAACCATTCATGGTCGGCTAAAAATATATTTCCTTTCCACACATTTCTCCACAAATCATTTCCGGTAAATCCACGCCCACATTAGTATAAACACACCCATATATGTTTATACTAAATACGTGATTCACACTCAATCATCGCATAACCAGAAAGTACCACATACTTTCCTTTCCGCAAATCTACGCCTACTTTAATATAAACACACACATATATGTTTACATTAAATGCGTACTTTACAACTTAATCATTGCATAATCAGAAAATACATATTTTTGTTTCGAAATGCACAATTAAAGACTTATCCTTACCTTGGTGAGTGTTGGGTTTGGTTCCTGGCAACTTCTCAAGTTCCACCGACACCGCCTCCAACTTTAGGATCTTTCCCCATCCCACCACATAACACAATGTTAGTCATTTATTTCCAAATATCCCATAAACAACTCATATTGCATCATTTAATCATACAAAATATTCATCATAAGTATTCAACCATCTAAAACATGCATAATCATCTCATATTCCAATATTTGGAGGTAAACTCATCTTCTACCTCTAGCATTTTACTCATTCTCTCCTTTTACCACATTTTCACTTTTAGGGTTTTTTGGGGTTTACATGAATCAACCTACAACCCTTTCCATTCTTGAAATACTATCTCTAAACCAAGAGTTTACAAGGTAAGAATGACATAAAATGAACCATCACCCAAAAGGATGAGTTTCCATGGTTTCTTTCATTTTTTAGAAGAGATCCAACATACCCAAAGTGAGTTTAAGAGAGAAGAAGAGATTTAGAATCTAGAGTTTTACCTCTTCTCAAGCTCTTAGATGAGTATCCAAGCTTTTTGCCCTTGAAAAGCTCTCTTCTCTCACTCTTCTTCTTTTCTAAACCCTAGATTGTATTTAGGGGTTTCTCATTAAATGTTGTCTCGTCGGGTTCTCGCTTAAGCGAGGGATTCTCGCTCAAGCGAGAAAATCCTGCCCATTTTAAATACTCAAATCTGACCTTCTCGCTCAAGCGAGAATCTCATAGTGGCCACAGCCCCAAAATGACATTTCTCGCCCAAGCGAGACAACTCTCGCTCAGGCGAGAATCCTCCAGTATAGCCCAGGATTTCACCCTCCCAAGTGAACCTATCTCGCTCAAGCGAGGATCCGAGGGCTGATACTATAATTTTCAAGACTTAAAATTTGGGGTGTTACAACAACGACATTAATCCACTACCACTCCGGGTAGGACAACGACATTAATCTACTACCACTCCGGGTAGGACAACAACAATAATCCACTACCACTACGGGTAGGATAACAACAATAAACCTCTACCACTTCAGGTAGGATAACAACAATAAACCACTACCTCTTCGGGTAGGGTAACAACAATAAACCACTACCACTTCGGGTAGGGTAACAACAATAAACCACTACCATTTCGGGTAGGGTAACAACAATATTCTTACAAACATATTACCTCTTTCACATACCTCATTAACATCAGCTCATATGAGTTAGAAACACTTATCCCTTACCTTGGTGAGCGTTGGAGTCGGTTTCAAGTAACTTTACGAATTTCCTCCACGACTTCCTCCAACCTTAGGATCTTTCCTCATTCCCACCAATAACAACAATGTCAGTCATTTATTCAAAATAACACATAAACGACTCGTATTTCATCGTCAAACATTCAAGATATTCACATATTTTCAAGGTTTCCAAAACTACTTTAATACGAGTTTCCAAACATCTAAAACATACATATTCATCTCATATATCAATATTAAAGCACAAACTCATCTTCCACATTTAACATTTCACCCATTTCCCTTTTTACTCATAATCACATTTTGGGGGTTTTGGGGTTTTCATGAATAAACCCACAAAACCTTTCCATTCATCAAATACCAACTCTAAACCAAAAGTTTACAAGAGGAAAACAACATAAAACGAACCATAACTCTAAAGGAAGGGTTTCCATGGTTTCTCATACTTTGAGAAGAGATTCATACACCCAAAAACGAGTTTGAAAGGGAGAAAGAAAGTTAGAATCAAGAGATTTACCTCTTCTCAAGCTCCTAGATGATTCTCACTAGTTCTTGCTCTCAAAACCACCTTTTCCTCTCTTCTCTCTCATTTTTCTAACCCTAAAATGTGTTTGGGGTTTCTGTTTTAAAGTTAAATCGTCGGGTTCTCACTCAAACGAGCCCATTCTCGCCTGGGCGAGAAAATCCCGCCTTTTTAAAATTTCAGATCTGACGCTCTCGCTTAAGCGAGGGATTTCTCGCTCAGGCGAGGCAGCTCTCGCTCAAGCGAGGATCCTCTCGCTCAAGCGAGGATCTTATAGCTTCGACAGGTCCTGAATGCAACTTTTCTCGCCCAAGCGTGACAACTCTCGCTCAAGCGAGAATCCTTCAGTATAGCCCAGGATTTCACCCTCCCAGGTTAGCCTCTCTCGCCCAGGTGACAATTCTCTCGCTCAAGCGAGACTCCCATGACTGATACTATAATTTAATGACTTTAAATTTAGGGTGTTACATTGAATAGTTAAAAATAGAAAAACCCATATAATAAAAAAAAATTAAATATAGTAGTTGAGGAGAAAAAGTTTAAATTTTTTTTGATATCTTACATGAAGTTGAACAAATCACATTAGATTATAATTTTTTGAGGCATTAAAAATTAAATTATATCATAATTTATTTGATTTTTCCTATTATTTTCTTAAAATATGCACGTGGGTCACCCGCATTGCCCAATAAAAATACTCACGGGCTTGGTGGGAAAATGGGAAGGGTGAAACTGGAAAATAGGTGAAATTTATATGTCGTACCCGCAAAAAAATACGGGCATTCCAGTAGGCATTGCCCGTTTTGCCATCTATACTTAAGAAGGTAGGGTTTGGAGAGGAATCTTCTAGTGTTGCCTGAGAGATGCTTGAGTGCACCAAGGGAGGTACCTGAAAAGGTTCTCTGACAATCAAGTCATTATGTGAGAGATATATAGAGTACGAAAGAATAATATCAAGAGATATGCCGAAGGGATATAGAAAATAATAAGAAAGAGTGTGTAAGTAAACTTCCTTAAGGGGGAATCAACTATTTATAGTGGAGCGGTCCGAATATCAAGTCATTACGCACATATTGTTGGCCTAGTCGACCAAATGGCTTGTCGGGTATGCTCTAGACTGACAAAAGTTATTTTTATGGTATCAGACGACCTTGATAGGTCCGTACTTTGTGGAAAATTGACTTATGCTTATAGTAGTCAGTGTCATCACACTATAGGTCCATTTTGTTTGCTACTATACAGTAGGGTGTAGAAAGCATATGGTACTTGGCAGAGGATTGTGTCGTTCAAGTGGCGTGGCAATAAGATGTCAGAGATTGTCTTTGTACTATCTTGTCGTTTCTGCCCAGTCAAAAACTAGTTCGCTTAGACGATTTAGTTACCTAGCCGAGGCATGGAGTGTTCGGAATGTGCTTGTTTCGTTCGGTCTTGGGTCAGTAGTTGTCACCTTTGTCCAGTCATGATATGTACTGTAGAACGGAGATAGAACATTCGCCCCCTGTCTAGCAGTATGGCTGGTAAGTTGAGCATGTTGGTAGACTTTGTCGGTGGTTAGGTGAGAGGAATTTTCGGGTACGCAACTAACTGCGAGAAACGATCTCTATTCGATTTTGAAATTATTGTTTCGGCTTACGTCTATCTTCATGGGTATTCGTCGCTTGGATCTTTAAGTGTTGTGGCGATCGACACATGGTTGGTCAAGGAAGTCTTGGGACACTGTTGGACACTATTTGAAATTATTGTTTGTCCCTTAAACATAATAAATGATATGCCTTGATCCTTGGGACATTACTGGATAATACTCAAATGTTCTTTATTGAACGATGTGGATTGGACTTGCCCTAGCTTCATATTTGGTACTTTGGCTTTTGGGCCTATCGTTTGATTACCTTTGTCTTCATTTTATTTCGATGGTTATGATGACTGGAAGAGTGTGAGCTTGAATAAACCTTTCCCTATCGTTTTTCTATAAATACTACAGGGAATGATATTTGATTTCTTTACTAACAATTCTTGCTTTTTTGTTGTTTGATTGTTTTGCTTCTTGGATTATAAGCATTCGTTCCTTTGTTGTTCTTTGTAGAGAGTCTTTCTTCATCTAAGAACTCAGGTAACTCCTTCACTTATTGTTGTGGTGAAATAGTTGTAGGGTTTCGCATACTAGAGTAGCATAAGAGTTGTGTCGTCTTTCCATTACTCTTATCGTTAGTAATGTAGTTCTTTATGGAGAGTATTTGACTCTGGTCAATGACCTTGAGTTGTTATTAATAGATAACTCTTATGATGGCAGGTCTATGATGACTCATAAGTTTGCCTCACGGGCCGACCCGTATAGGATCTCGACTAGTCATGAGTGTGAAGAAGATCTTACTCCTAACCTTGACAAGGTTTTGATGAAGACAAGAAGATCACCAAAAATAAGAAAAATGATGAAGACCTTGAAGACATAGAAGAAAAAGCATCAAGATTCTTGATTTTATAAGTCTTGTATTTAGATACTTCTATCATTAATCCTTATATATACTTAGTCGCAATGCTCAAAGTGGAAACCATTTTTGAAATCAATTTGAAACTTCAAAAGAAATTAATTTTCAATATGCTATGTTATGAGTTACTTGATGTGTGTAACATGTTACTAAACATGAGTAACATGTTACTGGACATGAGTAACATGTTACTTGTACTATGTGATAGTGAGTAAAAGGTAATTGTACTAAGTAACAGGTTACCAAACTGAGTAATGAGTTACCCATAAAAAATGACAAAGAGTAATTGATTACTCTAAAGAGTACCCGATTATTCAGTTGGACAAAATATTTGGGTAATCAGTTATTGCTTGTTGTAATCAGTTATAGAGAGATGGTACACAATATTTTCAAATCCAAACTGAACAACTTTCATCCAAAACGAATGGGTTTTATTCCAAACGTCTTGTACCTTTGTAATGGGGTGTAATGACTTGTTGGAAGCCTACTTAAAGGCCTTGGAACACTAATTTTTGTACAAATTTTACAGAACTTTTACATACAATTTTCACACAATTTTCATAGAATCTATCAAACTGTTCTAGAAACTTGAGTTTTAAATTTTAGATTACTCTAAAGTTGCAACCTAGTATTTTTCTCTAAGTTTTCATACTTAAAACTAAGAGCAGTGTGTACTTCTTATATAGAAAGATTATAAGGATCGGAAGTTATAAAATTGTTATATCTTGAAAGACAATCATTGCCCTAGCAAATTTCTTCATTGCCATAGGGTGTGGTGAAAAGAGGAAGAATGTTTGCTAATAAGTGGTTTTCTTCTAAGTGGTGAGATATATGTGAGTGTGTGATGTACTTTTAATTTGAGGGTGAGATTTGTAATTGCAACTCAATATGTCACTGAAAAATATCTTGTGCTACAACTGAACTGAACATAGCCTTCGGTGGCAAGAAGGTGAACCAATATAAATTTTTCGTGTACTTTCTCTCTTGATGTAATCGGTTATAGAGAGCCGTTACACTAGATTTTCAAATCCAAACTGAAAAGCTTTCATCCAAAACGAATGGGTTTCATTCCAAACATCTTGTACCTCTCCAACGGGGTATAACGATTGGTTGGAAGCCAATTTAAAGGGCTTAGAACATCCTAATTTGTGTACAACTTTTAGAGAAATTTTACATACAATTTGCACACAACTTTCATATAATCTTTCAAATATTTTATGTCCTTTGTTCTTGCAACTTGAGTTTTAAATTTCAGATTATTCTAGTCTAAGTGTTTTTATCTAAGTTTTCATACTTAAAAAACTAAGAGTATTATGTACTTCTTATATAGAAATATTCTAAGGATTGCTAGTTGTATATTTGTTATATCTTTTAAGGCAATCATTGCCCTAGAAAATTTCTTCATTTCATATTGTGTAAACTTTTTACTACAAGGTGTGGTGAAAAGAGGAAGAATGTTTGATTAGAAGTGGTTTTCTTCTAAGTGGTGAGATATAGGAGAGTGTGTGATGTACTTGTAATCTTGGGGTAAGATTTATAATTGCAACACAATATATTTGTGAAAAATCTCTTGTGCTGCAAGAATAATATACGTAATCTTCGATGCAGAAGAAGGTGAATTAGTATAAAATGCTCGGTGTAATACTCTTTACTTTCATAAGTTCCGCACATTTATTTTTCTGCAACTTATTCCGCTGCATAATACTCTATAATCTTGAAGTTGAGAAAAAGTTTTACTTTGTGCAAAAAACTAATTCACCTCTCTCTTAGGTTGTCATCTTATACTTACAATGAGGGGGTGATTCCTCTTACCATTGGGTTGATCATGAGGTGTTGGGAATAGATAATTCTTTCTCTTCTGTGGAGCGTCTGAAGGTTGATGTGCTTTGGGGAAGGACGATTGGGTGTGGTTCGACCTTTGGGTAGAGCGGGGAGATTGCTTCTCATTTTATATGTATGAGGTCTATTCGCAGGAATTTGTTTTATGCCTTCCCTTGGATAAGTGGTGCATCTTCGTCCTACACCATCTTCAGGTGACCCCTTCTCAACTTCATCCGAGTAAATGGGGTTCCGTCCGGGCTTTTGACTAATTTTGTCGGGAAATGAGGCTCCCTAACTCCCTTAGTGTCTTTTCCTGGATGTTCTGGGTGGCCTGCTGCACGAATAAGGATGAGGAGTAGGCGAGTCAACGTGGGTGGACGTGCCTTCGACCTAGAAGTGGCATGACACTATTTACTCCGGAATTGGAGTTTAGGGATTGGAATAAGGGTTTCTATTATGTCCATCTTCGGAAGCACAATGCGACTTAGGCATATTGTCCAACCGGGGAGAAGTGGTTTTCCTTTCACTGGTCTTCGGATCACCACGTGGGGAGTTATGAATAGTACTACTTTGAAGTGAGCATATTTACTATTCATGATCAAATAACTGCCTTGAAATTGAAGAGGTTGCTTGAGGCGTGTGTCCAGTTATCTGAATCCTCTTTATCCACGGGGGATGGTGCCTTCACACTCACCTTTGGTAGGTTCTTTGAATTGTTTTATTTATTTTTGTCTGTGTTGTCCAGACATCTTAACCTACTAACCCATTTTGTGTTTTTCAGCTGACATGGTGGATCGAGGGGACGTTCGGATGTTGTCCCGGTGAACCGTCCAAAACGTGGGTGTTGTTGATGGGCTGCATGATCCCAGTAACACTCATTCTTAGAAGCGCTAGCGAAAAAGGTGCACTCCCCCATTTTCCAAGGCATGAGGTTCTTCTTCTAATGGTGGTTCATCTTCTCGTATGGCCCGTGAAGCTCCCCCTCCTCGTCCTTCTGCTCCTCAGGTGACTCCTCCTCGCCCTCTTCTTACACCAAAGGTTGAGAAAGGAAAGTTTGTTTGCTTTCCAAAAAGTGCATCTGATGACATCTCGATTCATTAGGATATTGACAAGTTGCTGGTTTCTGTTGTAGATAAGGACACCTTCAACTAGGTTCCTTTTCATGCTTTGTTCAAGATTTTGAAGTACTGTTTGGTGGATGGCGCCTCCATGATGATGTACCTAGATTCGAATGGTGTCTTGAGGGCTCGGGTGAGGGGGGCCGTAGGGGAGACCGGTCAGAAGTTGGAGAGTCAGACTTTGGCTTATGGGGAGAAAATATCTATTAGTACCGGTGAGTGTGAAGCGGCTCGTTAGAGATGGCGGACGTTGAGACCGAGCTACTCCGGATCCAGCATGAGTTGGCTTGGTCATTGCTCGGGTTGGAGCACTGAATGAAGACAGGTCTCAACTCAACAACAATGATCTTGAAGCCGAACGAAGGGTCGTTGTGGCACAAGAGTGCATGTTGTATAACTGGTATGAATATGTTAAGATCAAAGTGGAGCTTGATGGGGTTTGGGCTCAAATGGAGGCTTTGATGATGGAAAAGGACGAGCTCCAAGCGTATGTCGGGAATGTCACCCTTCATTCTTTTGAAAATGTCAAGGAATAGATTCGTAAGAAACATCCAGATGATGATTTGTCCTGGATTCCCGTTGGCGGATTGATGGATGAGGACTGGTTGTTCTTCGAGAAAGTGGATGGGAGTGTCGTCGAGCTTCCATTCCCAGGTAAATATATCTAATGCTCGGTCCCTATGATGATGTCTTTGTTGTTTTTTATAAGAATATCTATCAACACTAAGCAGAGGGGTATTAATTAGGAGGCTATGTGTCATGGTTATGTCTGACTTTTGTTGGAGGAAAGATATTGGTCGTGCTGACCGTGATTTACACCACTGTGATGTTGCAATAAATCCTGAAGTTGATTTTTCATAATTGGTGTTAGACGAGCTTCTGGGGATAATTTAATATGTGTGACATCTTGAAATAATATTCTTCCAATTAAGGCTTGTTCGGTTTATATTTTTCAGTTTAGCAACTCATAAGGTTTGTAGTCGTTGTAAGACTTCTAAGCTTTGTACTTGGTCTACTTAGAAAAATATTGTAAGACCTGTAATAGCTCTGTCCAGATAAACCTTGCAAGATTTGTAATCGCTCTATCTAGTTAAATCTTGTAACATTTGTAAAAGCTCATTTTTATTTAAGCTTCTAAGATTTGTACATCGTTACTATATGTGTTTGATACTTTACAATGACATATTCTTGGCTTTTTAAGAAGGTTGGCTCATGTGCAAGTTCATATAATGCAGTGAAAGATGGGTCATAGGCTCTGTTGATAGCAACTCCTAGCGAGGTACTGGTCACCCCTGACCGTGCAAAGTTTATGGTCATTGGAGAGGAACTTCATTCACAAGTATGGAGTGGACACAACATCTTTGAGGGAATTAAAGGTTGGGCATCCAATGATGGCATCGTTATTCAATCTGCAGTCGATAACCAATAACTTAGCTTTGACTGCATTGTAGAGGAGCTTGCCCTTGGATGTTATCCAAACTTCTACATAACCTCGAGGGGTTATTCCCTCTCTAGTAAATCCCACCAACTTATCATCATGTTTGTGAAGCTCTATCTTCTCAAAGAGTTCTTGGAACATTATGTCTATGGAATTACCTTGGTTCACTAACAGCATGTTGACCTTCTTTTTATTTAGCTTAGATGTGATGATTAGCGGGTAGTCATGTCCTGTACGAAATCCTCATAGTCTCGATCATCGAATGAAATTTGAGGGGTCGTCCTCCTGGTGGCGTGTTGGTGCCTATCATGTCTCTTTGTCATCTGCAACACCTCCCAAAGATACCGCTTTCGGGCCGATCTTGAAGTGTCACCCACAACAAAGCCCCCGAAGATTGTATTAATGTCCACCTGGCTTTGTTGTCGCCTGTTCTTCGGGTGATGCTAATTGTTCTACTCTCCGTTCAAAGGATATCTCTAATGTGCTTAGGGCAGGGAGCACCCTCTTGGTTGAGACTGCATCACGATATGAACTCCTCGAGGTTGCCGACCTGGATCAGGTCCTCGACGATGTCTTGCAATTGTATGTAGTTGTTTGTCTTGTGACCGATCATCTCATGGAAGTCACAAAACCTACACTGGTTCTACAGTCCAGTCTTCTAATTTGGATTTAACTCTAGGAGAGGTGCGAGCTAGGCGACCATTAACTATTGCAATATTCTTGCCCAATTGGCGTTTAGTTGAGTGTAGGTGGTGTACTTTAGACTCTTCGGTGGATCGGCCCGTTGCAGCTCCATAGAGAGATTCTTCTTGCCTTCTCGTGAGGGGTTGTGTGGTTCGTAGTCGATGATGGGCTGGGTATCTAGAGTCTCCTCCAAGTTGATGAACTACTAAGCCCTAATATGTAGATTCTCCATATTGTCTACGCTATCTTTTGCCAGCTGCCTCTTTAGGAGGATTTTCCGTAGACCCAAAACGAGGAGGTGCAATGCTATATCAGGACTCAAGGTGTGTACCTTAATTGCCTTTTCATTGAAACAGTCCAAGTATGCTCTAATAGACTCGTTGGGGATTTGCTTGATGTGTGCCATAATGTAGGATAATGTTGGAAGGCTTTTGGAGATTTGAGAGTAGAGAGCGATGATAAATAAAAGAATGTTAGATGTTAGCATGTTAGATATTAATAACATGTAGGAGTGAGTAGAACCCAACCCTGCCCGCTCACCCGATATGGCACGATCATGTTCGGGTCTGAAAAGGGTCGGGTCTCATCCGGTCTAGGGTCGGGTTCGGGTTCAAAAATTAGACCCAATCAATTTTTAGGGTCGGGTAGGGACCAAACATGACCCATCCCAGCCCATCCCATGGTTACTCACTCATGATGTTTTTATGTGTCTCTTTTCAAATGTATACAGAGTAATAATATTTTTTTGGTTGAAAAAATCATTCATTTTATAATTTTTCATCATATATACATGTTTAATAATATATATACACATATATTATTTTATATGTCAAATTACATGTTCACAATAATATAAATATTTAGAAGACTTTATGTAAAATGAGTATACATTATATTTAATCGGGTCTATGGTCGGTTCGGGTTTAAAGGCTGACCCTGTGAATATTCCGGGTCTAGGGCTGGGTCCGGGTTCAGAAAAATGACACCAACAACATTTAGGGTCGGGTAAGGACAAGCCTTAACCCGCCCCAACCCGGCCCACGCTCACCTCTAATAACATGTTCATCGCACTTTGAATATAGTTTCTATCTATGAATTAGATTGTACTTATGAAATAATGTTCATCACTCTTCACAAAGTTGCAATCCATGTATTTGGTTGACTTACGCAAATTACTCCTTACATAGCTGCAATCAATGAATTGGATTGAACTTATGCAATTGGATTTCAGTTTTAACAAACCAAATTTATAAAAAGTCCTTTACTATATTTACTCTTAAGTTCATTTCAAGATTCAATTGTAGTATAATATAGGGTTATGTCGAACCATAGAGGAATGCTTACTAGAAATGTATTCATACTATGTATCTTTTATCAATAGTAATTGTTAACAATAAGTTGTTTAGTGAAATTATAAAGGTGACCAACAATAAATAACTTTTTATGCGAAAATGTAAATTTATATGCAATTCAAGAGAAGAATGTGGTTTGAACATATGGTTGTAAAGTTTCTTAACATTTTAGTACTAACATGATTAGTTTATGCAAGTTATTTTGATGTGATTCAATCCAACATACATCATTTCTTAACTCACCCTCCCGGGCCTTGGTCATGTTAGTTGAATTTTAAACCTTGTTTAATATACTACCTCTCATTAGGTATCCCTTTTGGAAATAAGTCTGTCACATCTTCTTTCAGATTCTCCAATGCTTGATAGCCTTGAAAATAAGTTGCTTAATATATGCTTGGAAACGAAAATGTTCTATTCCACCAATGTGGCCTTAGAACATTTGTTATTTCATCCATCGAAAGACTTTGGATCTTTAAAAACATATTTTCAGTGATCGATCTAAAATAAGCATAATAAACTCAGAATTAATATAAGGAATAAGGAATGATACATCATAGTCCAAAGCCTAGGAGATTAAGCCATTCAAAATGGATACTTTTGGCTTCAATTGATGATACAAAATCAAATTTTTGTACATCATTTTTCCACTCAAAAAATAGCTTAAGAGAAGAAAGAACTGAAAGTGTATGAAATAGTATGTACAATGTATGTAATCCTCTAGAGACAATGGTCTTCTTTTATAAACAAAACCATGGGGCGCTTAGCCTTGTATTTGGCGCACCCAACACCCACTATTTTTGCCAAAGTGGGCTTGGTACATGTGCACCAAGCTGCTGGACAGCTAGGGACCAGCTTAGCCTACTCCTAGCTAGTCTAGACTAGGCTTAGTCTATTGTGGAATAGGCCAAGCAATTTACACACCTATCCTAGACAACTAGCTTCTCATGTATGGTGAGATCTCCTACTTTACTTGTCTTTGCTTGTGTCATGCATGAAGTCACACTTGGCTGGACTTTCTTGAATCCTAAGTTAAGCTTTGGCTGTTGCTTGGCACGCCCAACATAGATTTCTTCAAGGCAAGGTAACCTTTTTTCAAGCCTAAGCAACTAATTCAACAAACAAGCTAAGCGCATGGAACCCCCATGCCTAGCCTATTTGTTTTGACCAGATGTCTTTTTGTGCTTGTTGGCTTGTGACTTGACTTTGTTATCCTGGAAATCTTTTAACGGATTATCTTTGATACTTTTTCCTACAAAATTTAGAAATAACTTGGACAAAAGGTGATCAAAAATTATATTATTTAAACACATAAAGTTTATCTAAAAATTATGTTATAAGTTGGGGTTTAACATGATTAACCAAGATGAGTGCTAGAGAAAGTGATAGAAAATAGGTACATTTGGGCACTTATCAGATGCTTGTGGTTAGGCCTTATTGGCTGTGAGTCGGACGTTGAACATGTCCGCTACCAGTGTAAATTTTGCAATTTTATTATATTCCAACCATATGAACCATGGTAAAGCTGCATGCTTCAGCGTGTGGGGGAACGTCTGGCATATGATCGGGCCGAAGGCCCCATGGAAGATCATGGAGGATTCAAAGGAATCCAAGTGATCTTGAGGATCCTGGTGTCGTCATATTGGTCAATGTTGGAGGGGCGCGTTAGTTGTGGGGTAGAGGGTATGCCATGATAGCTAATGTGAAGGGGTGTTTCGCTCCACATCGGTAAGAAATGGATGGGCAGTTTACTTGGGAGGCCATTATGGATATGGGGGATAGAAGTGGGTCGATTAGGTGAGATTCTCCACCTCACTCGACACCATTTGCCTCGATAGCAGGTCGTCGTGGTCTAAAGCTAGACTCGGTTTTGGATTGGTGGAGTTCTTGTATCATCTCTACTTGTTGTTGGATGATGTGTTCTTGTCTATCCATCATCTTGACGAGCTGTTGGATGGTTGGTTTTGTAGGTCTAAGGTGGGTATTATGAGTTTTGCTTGCTTGGTTGGAGGGCTGTATATGAGACTTATGGTTTAGGGAAGGTGTGTTATGGTCTTAATGGGTTAGTGTGGTTTCTAGTGGTTACCATGGTTTACTTCCTTAGGGTGAAATCCCCTATTTATAGTGAAGCGATGAGGAGAATATTCCTTTGTAGATGTTGTTAGCTTGGCCGACTAAATGGCTTGTCGGGTCTACTCCAGGCAGATAGAGGTTGCTTTTCTCATGTCATGCGGCTTTGGGAGGTCTGTACTCTGTGGACATTTGACTTATGCTTATATTAGTATGTGTCATAACGCTATAGGTCTATTCTTTTTGTTGATGAAAGGTATAGTAGGATATAGGTAACATGCGACAGATGACAGATGTGTATGTCGTTCTTACAACATTGCAATAAGATGTGAGAGATGGTCTTCATACTATCCTGTCATTTATGCCCACTCAACAACTAGTTCGCTTGGACTATTTAGTTGCTCGGCCAAGGCCTGGAGTGTTTGGGTCGTGCTTATTCTATCGATCTTAGATCGGTAGTTTTCACCTATATTCGGTCGTAACTTGTCTTTAGAACCTGGATTGACCAATGTAATTATTTTAAACCTCCAATCCAACTCTAAACTTCTCAAAATGTAGTCCATGGACAATAAACCAAAATTCAACTTTCAATTACAAAATAAACTACGAGCAATTTTGCTCAAGAATATGATGAAATATAAGCAATTGTTTTGCTTAAGAATAACAAGAGAAAAATATGCAAGATAATGATAAAGAAAGAGGGCAAGAAATTAATAAGGATTCTTTGATTTTGACTTCAAACTTGGTTGTTGAACTAGAAGTGTAAGCATCCCTTTAATCAATTGCAGTTTCTTCTTCCGACATTTCTTTCCTTGAACAACCTCTCTTCCTCTACACCATGGAATGCATAATTACATTGCTCTAATACCATATTAAAAATCAAAGAGCAAACAAAAGAATTTGTTTTCCATTGATTGAATGTAGAGGTGTCAAAATGGGCGGTCCCGTGCAGGCCGGCCCGCCACAACCCGAAATTTTTAGGACTTGGGTATTAAATTTGACACTTTTTAGTGAATCCTGACTTTTTAGCCCGGCCCGGCCGCACTATATTAAAACCGGGCTCGGGCCGGCTTACCCCGGCGAGTTCGGGCTACCCGTTTTCTCTTATTTTAAAATTTTTTTTGGACTTTTTGGCTAGGTAATAAGCTTAAGATGAAAATTATTTTACAAAATAACTTATGATAAAAAAATAGATAATATATACTAAATATTGTGTTATGAACTTTGAATTAAAAATAGAGTAATGTTTATAACATAAATATTTATAAATTACAATAATGTTATCAAGTTAATAATTATATTATTTTTTTCTATTTTGCTTAATATCCTTTTAAGCACATTAGCAAAATAGTGTATCAAATTAACTGAGAACATTAAACCATATAGATTCTATTTTTTTAATTGAATATTTAATTAGATTTAACTTTTACAACAAAAACATAATAAAGAAAATAATTTTTACAACGAAACTAAAAAACAACTTAATTTTTTACCGTAGAGAACTCAACACAACCAAATTTAACATAACAGTTCACAATGAAAGTGTTGATAAAGAACATACAAAAGATATTCATACACAAAGTAAAGAAATATTATGATGATAGTTATACTTCGACACATAGAATTCACTTTGAATTTGAGTCTAATCATTACTATAAACCAAAGTGATATTATTTTTTATTGTATCCATTTATTATATTGAAGTGAAGTTACAAATTATATTGTGTTAGAGATTGGGAGTCTAATATAAATAAAATATTTAATGAATGAGTTATGTTATGAATCATATCTGTAAACTTAACATCATGTCTTAACTCAAACACATAGCATTATATCTATAAGTTTGGTTGCATTGAGTATAACAATTGTATTAAAAAAAGTATGCATTAATATCAAATGATATATATATATATATATATATATATTAAATATGTTAAAATTTAAATATATTTTTTTAATATTATGCGGGCTGGCCCGCCACAACCCGCAACCCACATAGGGCGGACTTGGACTATATTTTGATATACATAAATTGTATACGAACTTTTTAGCCCAGCCCGGTTTAGCCCGAACCCGATATGGGCTAGCCCGAACCCGCCCGGGTAGCCCGTTTTGACACCTCTAATTGAATAAATGATTTGTGTGAATTGATATTGAATCAATAAATTGAATTACAACGAAATTAACCAACCTTTCATATAGAAAATGCAAGAAACTTAACTCTACTTAACTCCTAACTAATCTATTTTACACATATTTAAATCATGGAAATTGAATTTATAATAATGACTTGTTATGCAAAAAGTAAATGAGTTTAAACTAATTACTAGTCAAATACAATATTAACTCAAAATACCAAAATATATTTCGACAAAACCATGTATTTACTAACGTGAATGAATAGGGTTTGACTGTCTAATCTAAAATTAGTTTTATTATTATTTTTATAATTTATTAAAATATTATTATAGATGATAGATAAAATATTATGTTCATAATAGTTAGAGTGAATAATTAAGAATAATTAACTCCCATATGTAAAAATGAGTAAACAAAAATATATTTTTAGTTCCTTTAATAATTGTGTGAGTTAATGAGTTTTTTGGTATTACCAAGTGTATCTCCTTATCATTTCAGGTAAGAAACTAATTCCTTTCAGGTAAGAAATTAATCTTTCTCGGGATGTGTGAATGCCCCCTCCAACAAGTGTTGTTTTTAGGAATCGAACTCTTGACATTTAGGTCATCCCGAAGATTTAGAGAGTTTTACACTACTAGACCAACATCTTATTGGTTATGAGTTAATCATTTAAAACCAACCTTAATTTGTTTGTATTCAAATTTGATATAACCCAAAAAAAAGTTATTATTGTTTATTAGGTTTACAATATTAAGTGAGATATGGTTTCTTATTCAATTTAACTCTCATCTACATAATATTTTATTTATCATATATAAACATAATTATTATTTTTAATAATTAAGAATAATTCAGTTTATATGTTATAACATGTAGGTGATAATATATTTTGGTAAAATCAATGATACCATCTTACAACTAGAGACTTATCCCCAAACTTATGAGTAAATATTAAAAAAATAACTTATTAAGATTAATTTATAAAGTAATATTATATGTCAAAACGGATGGTCCTCGTTGGCTTATCCATTAAAGTTCGAAAATTTATAGGGTTTGAATATCATATATGTATTTTTATTGAATCCAGACTTTTTAATCTGAATCAGATGGACTATTTTATAACTTGGTTTGGGCTAGGCTTACCCTAATGGGTTCACCCGTTTAATAATAAGCTTTATCTAAAGATTGTTTTACAATATAATGATAATATGAACTTGTAATAAAAACTAAATAATAGATATTGGTGTTATGAACTTTGAAAAAATAAAATAATGTTTATAACATAAATATTTATAAATTATAATAATGTTATAAAGTGAAACATGATATTATTCGTCCTATTTTGCATAATGTTCTTTTAAGCACATGTATCAAAACAAATGAGAATAAACTTTAAACCATCTTGATTTCACCTTATCTTTCTTAATTGTGTATTTAATTAGGTTTAATTTTTACAACAATGACATAACAAACAACAAAAATAAAAGACAACAAAATTATTTATCATAGAGAACTCTACACAACCAAATTCAACTAGTACCAATTCATAATAAAAGTGTTGATAATGAACTTACAAATGATCTTCTTACAGAAAGTAAATAATAATGATCATATATTATGATGATGATTATACGTTGGCCTATAAAGTTCCTTTTGAACTTGAGTCTATACAACCAGTATTATAAACTGAAAGAACATGATATTATTCTTCATAGTGTCTAAAGGTTTATATATTAAAGTGAATTTACAGATTATTTTGTGTTAGTAAGTGAGAGTGAATGAGAAATTTAATAGATGAGTTATGTTAAAAATTATATAATTATATTTGATATCACATCTTAACTCAAATATAAAGTATTAGTTCTATGAGTTTGGTTGAATTTAGTGTATCAAGTGTGTTAAAAAAATTATCATTGATATCAAATAATATATTTTACAAAAAATAGATTAAAATTGAAAGAATTATTTTTTAACATTATATGGGCTGACTCATCATAACTTGTAGCCCGCTTACGGGGACTAGCACCAACAGAACAGGGAGGTTTTTATGGTACATTTTTTGGGGTACATTAATAGTGAGGTTTGAATGTTAATATAACTAAAATTTTGCAGGAAAATTAGTTAAAAAAATAAAAAGAAATAAAGATAAGAAAGATGACAGTTTAGAGGGTGTGGATTGATGAAATGGAATAAAGTACCAAATCAAAAGTATAAACCTCTATTTTATTTCTTCTTTTTTTTAGCAATCTCATTGTTTAACGTCAGTTTTATATTAGGGGGGAAACAAAAAAAAATATTAAATTTGAAAATAAAAATAATGTTCCAAAAAATTTAATTGTTACAAATCATCAAGAACCGACTTGTAGTATTGTTAAAGCTAATATATGCCTTGTGAAATTTGTAACGCCTCAAACTACCAATACGGAAAAATTCAATTCTTTTCTAACAGAATACATCCTGAATAGAAAATACTCATAAAAATCCAATTCGACTATTACCACTCCATTAGTATGAGTGAAACAAAAAAAAGGAAAACCATACAATAATTCCACAACATTAGTCTTTCAATCTATTAAAAGAACGTCAAGACATAAAAGAAACAATTTCCATAATCGGGTCTAAAATTAACATAAACAATCCTTAGAAAATCATTACAAAACACATGCTAAACTCCAAATGCAAGCTAATTCACTTCAAGACTCTGATGTCTCTCATTCCTTGGCTCCACCTACAATCCGATTATCACGGATTGAGTAAACAAGACAACATAGAGAGAGTCAGTCATTAAATACATGCAATACATAACATGGTGGGTTTAAATAGAATAATAACATTAGAACATTGCTAAACAGGAACTACACATCATTACAGCACAAACACATCCATGAGATTCAACAAACCATTAATCATAACCATACCACTCTTCCATAATACAATCGACTCTCAACTGTCAATCCACAAATCAAAATCCATACTACAAGTGCATATCAAAATCCATACCACGAAGGCAGGTCAAAATCCATACCACGAAGGCAGGTCAAACTCCATACCACGAAGGCAGGTCAAACTCCATACCACGAAGGCAGGTCAAACTCCATACCACGAAGGCAGGTCAAACTCCATACCACGAAGGCAGGTCAAACTCCATACCACGAAGGCAGGTCAACATCCATACCATAGTCAAACAAGCCATTCACAACAATGGGACTAACGCGGTTAAATTGGAAACTCATGAGATTTCCCGTTTAATTGTGTTACCCAAATGAAATCATCCAACTAGTGAGTGTCGTTGGAGTTTCCAATGTCATGATTCTAATACCACAAGGTTTAATGCTGCTCCCTCACATGAGTAGTCGCTAATGCTTTGCACTAAAGCTCAGTTGCATTCTCCGCCGTCTCCTCCAACCTTAGGGTCTTTCAACCCAACACAACAACAATTACAACATATCAATTTACACATCAAAACACTAACAATACTAACCAATACTCATACCACATAAGAAAACATCATCTATTTGTTTCATCTTCAATAGAAGGGTTTCCCCTAATATTGAAATGACTCTACGGTTTTGAAAACAACTCTTCACATACTCATTTCGAAAAATCTAAGAGTTTTACAAGGTTTTCCAAAGCAAAACGAACCACAATGCCAAAAGAGGGTTTATGGGGTTTTATCCCAAAACATGGAGAAGAAAACCCATTTATAATGATGATATTCAACCATAAGAGAGGCTAGGCTAAGCGATTTACCTTTTCTCCGGTCTCTTCCTTGACTCTAAGGGTGCACAACTCCTCAAACTGTTCCTCTTCTCTTTGTTTTTCGAAAATAATACCCAATTCTCACTTGGGACGTCTATTTTAGGTTTTAGGATTTTAGACTCTCGCTTAAGCGAGGGTAGGCTCGCTTGGGTGAGAACCCACGACTCTTCGCATCATTCAGGAACTGATGCTCTCGCTCGGGCGACAATTTCTCGCCCAGGCGAGATTTATCCAGTAGCAACATCACTCTCTCTCTTGAGCGAGCTCCATCTCACTCAGGTGAGATTCCCAGGAAAATACCTAGGAACAACACTGAGTCCCTCGCTTGGGCGAGCTCCTCTCGCTCAAGCGAGAATCACCCAGTAGCTCCCAGACTTCCTGATATCCACTATATTCAAAAATTGCAAATTTTGGGATGTTACAAAATTCTCTTCTAAATATGAATTCACTCGTAACTTTTAAACTGTTTTATTTGTCTTTTCAACTTTTAAATCCTTTTGTGATGAAGCTAGGATAATGATTGATATTAAGAGAGAGTTAGATATGAGTATGACAATATATGAACCTATTAGACTTTTATTCTCTTTAACATTTGAAGTGCATTGGATAATATACTAAATATTAGATTGCGATGATTTCATATGGATTTATAAAAGAGAAAAGAGAAGATGAAGAGTAGATTTTTTTAAACTTACTATTGGAGTAAGTAGATCCCCTCCCAAAAGAAAATTATCCTTATAACTAAATGATGGATGATTTAAATTATAATAATGATAATAGTAACAATAGTGAAATAACTATTCGAGATGAGATATTTATAGGGTGTTAGCAACAAAAGTCGTGGTGGTGGGGGATATGACATTAGTGTTGGTGAATGCAATGTAGTTGGTAGTCAAATCAGTTCCATGTATAAAACAATACTAGCTAATCGATAAATTGGTGGATGAAATTATCAAATCAGGTTGTTGAATCCACAAGTATTTGTTTGACACTAAGTCGTTCAACTAAAAAGCGCTATTCTAAGTTGGTTTTTTTAAGTAAGTTATTGGTTTGGTTACAAGTTAAACTAAATGTGATTTGATAAACTATTAGAATAAAGATATTTAGATTACTTTGTTATTTACTATCCATGTAGACATGATTCAATAACCCTTATTCATCAAACTATGATTCGTTCATAAACAATATGAGACCTTGATGATTTAACCGTTAATGTCTTAGTCAAATTAAAAGTTATGAATAAAACTCTCTATGTCTCACAACTCTACTCACAAGATGAAAAATTATGATCCACAAATACAATCTATCTCTAGCAACTATGCTTGTCAAATTAAGATTTTAATGCAACACCTCAATTGTACTATTCGCTAATATCTTAGTCATATTAGTACCTCATTAATATAGCTTCATGTCTAAAAACTATACTAACAAGTTGAAGATTTATGATCCACTAACTTACCTGTACGTCTAACAACTATGATAACAAAATTGAGAGTTATTAGTTGTTCATATGACTCTATATCTAGTAATATATCATCAACGTACAAAAAATGACATATTGAAATAAATTTATTTCTAGCAATTATACCAATAAGATGAGCTATTTTAATTCAAAAATAGAACAAAAATTCATTCATTCATTCACAATATAAACATCATACTAAAAAAGTGTCAACCTCAAGCAAACAATGAGCATAAAAATAACTCATAAGAATCAAAGAGTGAAAGATAAGTATAAATCAGAATCAATGTGTATATATCAAGAGAATATTAGATATTATCTTAATAAGAGAGGGGTTAGTTACCAATTTTCATGGAAACCAATACAATGGAGAAGAGAAGATGAGCACCAAGGTGAGCTCCACAAGGTTACAATGCCTTCACTCTTCAAGTCTCCCTCTCCAACGGGTTGTAAAACCCCTAAAAGTATGATTCTAAGCCTAAGAAATAAAAAATGAGTAATTGGTGAAAAGTTAGGGTTCACAAATCACATTTTGTACCATTTTAAAGATGCAGAAGTTCATGTATTTGCGCTCAGCAAAAATGGGCACCTGTCCAAAAGTGAAAACGTACCATACTTAGTTGCATAACCAAAGTGAGATTTTATCAACAAACAATTCATATGTCATTCAATCAGGAATTACAACCATCTCAACAATGTTAATCTTATTCTCCCATACAATGTGTTTTATCTCATTATATACATTAAACAAACACAAAGTTAATTTTAGTATTGTCTTAATAATCATCAATAATAATGTGCAACATGGATCACTAAGGTCTTAATATGGTTGTAATGTGGTTGAGATACAAAGAACATAGTTTTTTAGATAAGAAAGATTCTAACAGGTTAAGGAAACAATTCAACACAGTTCAATATTTCTCTATTTGTACTCAAGTGTATCATTATCGACCCTTTGTACTCCAACCAACGACAGTCTCTTATCCTATTAGAATGAGGAGATAGTCATTAATTTTTCCTTTATGGGTTATATTTAATAAAACTCAATGGGCTAGAAAGGGAAAAAATCAATTTTGGTAAGCTATTTGATCAAGTTGTTCATTTTAGGAAACATGTGCCTTGACCATTTCCTTGCATTCTAATACCATGATATTTAGAGACATAAGCAAACCCAACAGTGCAGGATAATAACACATGACTCTCAAAGATATGAGCTCAAAACTCATATGTATCAGATCAAAGCTCACATGTATCAGATCAAAACTCACACGACTCTATATCATAATCCCTGATTTTAGACAAATTTATGTTACATTTTTCTAAACCTCACATGACCATAACAACTAAGTATGACAATGCTAGCTATGAGCGCAACCACACAAATCCAAAAGTCAATCATTCACTATTCATTTGATGTTTTAATTCAATATAGGTATTATCTGACCTTATAGAGATACTCACACATCCTGTTTCCCATTAACCTTCCCCTTCCCCGTCCTACATTATTACCATGATACTCTATTATACTAAAATAAGGATTGAAGGTCTAAGTAAGAAAGATTGTAAGAAGATCTAAAATCGAAGTCATAAAACACATTCAATACTATTATTTTATCATAAGATTTTATATATCATGAAAATTTCATTAAAATACATCTAAGTTAAACAATAAAAAACAATTTATAATATATTACTTATAATAATTATTATATATATTTAATGAAATTTTCAAGATAAATATAATCTATGATAAAATAATAGTATTGAATGTGTTTTATGACTTCGATCTTAGATCTATTTACAACTTTTCTTAGTTAGACCTTCGGTCATTATTTTAGTATAATAGAGTGTCACGATAATAATGAGGGAAGGGGAAGGGGACGGAGAAGGGTAATGGGAAACATGATGTGTGGGTATCTCTATAAGGTCGGATAATACATTTACTTGTATTTTTTAATTTCCATGGTGCATTCCAAGTCATGGCTTGGTGGTGCCTTGTTGGAGTTTCTAGCATCTCTCTAAGTTTTTCTTAGAAGTTAGCTATATGCCTTGCTAATTTATTGAGTTGTTGGATCATCAATATGTTCTAGATTAGAATTTCATCTTGTATATCCAACTCCAAAACACCTATTTTGGGTTGATTTTCTTTGAAGAAATGACTTTGTTGATCAGTAGTATCACTGGTTTCTATGATTAGACTGGCTTCTTCAAAACATGTTGTCTTCAAGGAACTACCCACAGTTGCATCCAACAATAAACTATATTGTCGTTGAAGTCTAATATAGAAGTTATAAATCTGCTAGTTCATCAAATCCATGATTGGGGATCTTCTCAGTAAGTTTTTTAATCTCAATCGTGCCTCACATGGAGCTTCATTATCTCCTTGAGAGAAAATAGAGATTTCTAATTTGGAAAATAATATATCCTCTTACCAATAACTAATAAATAAAATATCACTTTATGACATATGTCACTTTTTTGTGGATAAGAGGATTTAGTAGGAGGATATAACATTACTCCCATTGGTCCTCAAATTTAGTCTCAAAGATTTTGGACTATGACAAAAAAAGATTCTTAAATTTCTCCTCCAATTGTTTCCCAATTGGTCCTTACTTTCAATGATTGGTCTAATAATCACTCATTAGCTTTCCCGGCCAAAGATAGTGAAAACAACCTTTGGAAGAATTCTTATTCTAAGTTGATTTTTATAAGTAAGTTGGATTGGTTACAAGTTAAAATAAATGTGATTTGATAAACTATTGGAATAAAGATGTTATGATTAGACTTTACTATTCATTGTCCATATACACAATTCAATAACACTTATTCATTAAATTATGATTCCTTCTCAAACAATATGGGACATCAATAATATTAATCGGTAATGTCTTAGTCAAATTAATAGCTTATAAATAAAGATCTACATCTTGCAACTCTAACTCACATGATGAAGAATTATAATCCACAAACACACCTCTATGTCTTAGTCATTTTAGTAGCTCACTAATATAGCTCTCTATGTCTAGCAATTATACTAAAAATATGAAGATATGTGATATGTTAATACACCTCTATGTCTAGCAACTATGTTAACAAAATTGAGAGTTATTAGTTGTTCATATGACTATATGTCTAATAACTATATCAACAACATGCAAAATATGACATGTTGATACAAATCTATTTCGCAATTACACCAATAAGATAAGATATTTTAATTCAAAATGGAACAATAATTTCTTCATTCAATCATAATCTAATCATAATACTAAAAGGGTGTCAATCTCAAGCAAGCATTAAGCAGACAAATAACTCATAAAAATCAAAGAGTGGAAAATAAATATAAATAAGAAACAACATGTATACATGAAGTTAATATGAGATCTTATACCAAAATTAGAAGAGTTAGTTACCCATTTCGATGGAAACCAACACAATAGAGAAGAGAAGATGAAGACCCTCCATAGAAGAGCACCAAGGTGAGCTCTAATAGGTTGCAATGCCTTCAATCTTCAAGTCTCTCTCTCAACGGGTTCCCTAAAACTAAGATTCTAAGACTAAGAAATTAAAAATGGGTAATGGAGGAAAAGTTAGGGTTCACAAATTACATTTTGTGTCCATTTAAAGATGCATCAGTTTGCCTATTTGTGCTAAGCGAGATGAATTCGCTAAGTGAAAATGGGCTTATGGAAATCCCAACATTCTGCCCAATTCGTATGTTAGGAACATCATATCTAAAATGGAAGTAGTGTCTCAATTGATCTAAGACTTCCCATTGTTGTTATCTCATTCTTGTTCAGCTAGTTGTGGCTCGTTCTAGGAGCGATTCTTAGCTGACTTCATTGATCCCATCGTTCATACTTCAGTTACATGTGTTAGAAACTTCATGTCTAAAAATCGTCTTGATCCTATTTTGAACAAATAAACTGTCACAATTATATTCAGACTGTTTTGGTTTGAATCCTTGCTTTTCCTTCCAAAATGTACCTATAAGTAAAATATTAAATCTGAAATATTGATAATTGCATGCATAAACAAATTATACTCAAATTAAGTCAATTAACTACAAGTGTAATTAATTGGAGTCGAAAGCAAATGATATCCAAAATTGTGTAAATTTTACACTTATATGCCACATATAACAAAATAACTAGATGATCCATATGTGATAGACAACATAATGAAACCAAAATCTTAATGTCTTCTTGACTTACAGGACCAATAACTATAATAGGATAAGATTAAAAATTTGTTAACTCTCATTTATCACTACCTAAGAACTTTATTCTTACAATTTTTTAATACTTTTTTATTGTCTATCTCCTTTTCTCATCAAATTATAAGTTGTAAACACTAGTTATAAATCTAAAGGGTGAATTAGGTCTGCAACAATATTATTTTTTTCGAACGACAACTCATAATTTTTAACAAAAGCAAAAACTTATAGAACAATAGTTATCGAAAATTAAAAGAGATAAGGATAGAATGATTCACACCAAGGTTCATACTGGATCACATTCTTCAACTAAAGGCTACGTCCGTCCACTTTTCTGATTCAAGGGTTTTTCACTATGTAATTGAGTTTCTTACAAGCCTCGAACCAAGACTCACTTCAAGAACACTCAATTCCCATAAGAAAGCACAATACTTTCTTTTTACCCTATCACTCACCAAAATCCATGATGATTCTTTGATTAGATAGAGTAGAAGAAGACTTTATGAATGACTGAGGATTACTACACCTTATCCAATGATGTAGGAGTCCTTTTGAAGAGTACTTTAAAGTTAATATCATAACATGCTCTTGTTTTTTTTGAAAATATGAAAATGCACAATTTCTCTTAAGCCTTTTCTGATTAACTTGTGATAGATTTCAAAGTGAAAGATGTTTTAAAGTGTTGTATTGTTTTCAGAAACTTAGGAGTGTATATAGAGTGTAAGGACCCAAATTATACCCTTGAAATTTTTTCCTTATTTTAAATCGTTCACACATGTATTTTTCTCTATAACTTCAAATTGGAAACTAAATGGCTTTACTTTAGTCACCCTTATTATTTCCCGATCATTTTGACATGCAACAATTATACCCCCATTCATAAGGCAGAAAAACATAATTCATTTTAATGACTCCCAATACTTCCGACATACCAATAGTTATGGGTGTCAAAAATAACATTACCCATGGTTACAAGTGTCCAAAAATATAATGATCATGGTTACAAATATTCAAATCCGCATATAGTCAGTTATGATACAAAAAGTGTAAATAAAAGAATCTAGATTTAAAAGCTCTGAAGGCTCCAAATCAAGCATCCTTAAATCATCCGTTTACCTACAATGGGATTATCAAAAACAAATGCATAGAGAAACACAAATAATTAAGTCATTAACTCAACAACTTAATAATACAATAATCCGCATTTCATAAAATTTAGTAAGTAATTTAATTCGTTACATATCGAGTACGTTCATACAACCTGTTTCTGTTAGTAACTCTAGGATTATAATTCATCCTCATTACACTTAAATCACTTTACCATTTGATCACCATGTAACCGATCCACAGGGTCATTAGTTCACGTTAACTGACATATATTTATATATATATATATATATATATATATATATATATATATATAACTAAGCTGCATAACTTGAGTCAAAGTATCACTACATAACTTGAGCCAAAGTATCGCTACATAACTTGAGCCAAAGTATCGCTACATAACTTGAGCCAAAGTATCGCTACATAACTTGAGCCAAAGTATCGCTACATAACTTGAGCCAAAGTATCGCTACACCATTTACGGGAGCTAAAAAGAGATTTCTCTAATCTTTCGTTTATACTCATAAACAACCAGTAAATCCACGCATTTCACTACACAACATACAAGTATAACGCTCATCCTTACCTCGGTGAGTGTTGGGTTTGGTCCTTGGTAACTTTGCAAGTTCCTCCGACACCACCTCCAACCTTAGGATCTTTCCTCATTCCCACCACACAACAACCAAATTAGTCATTTATTCATAATAACAAATGAACACTAATATTACACATTCAATTATACAATAGATTTACATATTTTCAATGTTTCCAAAACTACTTTCATTATGAGTTTCCAAACATTCAAAACATGCACATTCACCTTCTAATCAACATTTAACATTCATAGACCACATTCCACATCTAACATTTCACCATTTTCCCATTTAACCACATTTTCGTATTGGGGTTTAGGGGTTTTCATGAATCAACCCCTAATCACTCTTATCTTTCAATATTAACTCTAAACCAAGAGTTTTCAAGAGAGAAATTAGATAAAACGAATCACAACTCCAAAGGAAGAGTTTCCATGGTTTCTCACGTTTTGAGAAGAGAATATACCCAAAACAAGTTTGAAAGGGAGAAAGAGAGTTAGAATCAAGAGATTTATCTCTTCTCAAGCTTCTAGTTGATTCCCACGAATCCTTGCTCTCAAAATTCGCCTCCTTCTCTTTTCTCTCTCAAAGTTCTAACCCTAAATGTGTTTGGGGTTTCTATTTTAAAGTTAACTCGTCGGGTTCTCACTCAAGCGAGCCTTTTCTCGCTCAAGCGAGAAAATCCCGCCCATTTTAAAAACTCAACACTGACGCTCTCGCCCGGGCGAGCCATCTCTCGCTCAGGCGAGAATCTCACAGCCTCCAGAGTGCCATTCTCGCCCAGGCGAGCCAACTCTCGCTCAAGCGAGAATCTCACAACCTCCAGAGTGCCATTCTCGCCCAGGCGAGCCAACTCTCGCTCAAGGGAGAATCTCGCAGCCTCCAGAGTGCCATTATCGCGCAGGCGAGCCAACTCTCGCTCAGGCGAGACTCTCAAGTAAAATCCTGTGAGTGACTCTGATCCTCTCGCTTGGGCGAGGCCCTCTCGCTCAAGCGAGAATCTAGCAGTAAGTCTCAGTCCTCAGGACTGTTACCACCTTTTAAGAAAGATAAATTTATGGTGTTATACATATCTTTTTCTTGCACCTAGTTTTTATGGAGATGGTTGGTTAGAATATGGATCTCCTGACTGTATCCGGCAAGAGCCGATCTTGGAGCACCTTGGGTTGGTTAGAATATGGATCTCCTCCTTGCTTTGCCTTTTGCTCAAATTGTTGTAGCCACAAACCATACCTATTTTTGTCGTGTGAAAAGGGGTAGCCTGCACGACTCAGGCATAGTGGTTAGTCTTTTAGAAGAACTTGTCGTGTGAATAAGGATAACATGTACTGATCAGGGTGCTTGATGAGTCATGTAGTAGGGTTTTATGGTTTTACTAGTGTTGACTAGGTCATATCTTGTCATTATGCTAGATCTTTTACACAGCGACCAGTTCTAAAACTAGGATGGAACAACAATCATTATAGGCTCACTCAGGCTTTGTGGTTTCAAGATCCACATATGTTGTAGACATACCATGCTACAGTCATGTTACATTCACCATCCCTTGCACCATTAGATTTATCATATGCTCTAGATTCTGCTAAAACACTTACACCCAAATAAAAATAAAAGAAATTCCCCAAACCCAAACCATTGCTACAAATTGCAACATTCAACATATTATTTGCTTCCGTGACCTACACTCACTTGTCTTACTAAAACTCCCCTCCAATTATATACATGGACAATATATATATATATATATATAATAATTTATATATCACTAATAATAATCAAAACTTTCATTCTTGATTGAGATCCAATAATTGGCCATTAGTCTAACCAACATTGTATCATTAGACTATTATTGTCTTTAATAGTATAATCCAAAATAGTGCACTATTGTTGTTTCATTATATTTGAATGATGTTGTTGTTGGGTTGAGTCATGAATTAAGTTGTTGTGTGTTCGCTATACTACCTTCAATTAATTAAGTATACTAGTAGTCGTGTTGTCATTATATAAAATAGCCAAGTTTTTTACTGATATGAACTTCCATTGCACAATGGAGTTCATTCTAATTACACCTTGAGTATAGCATTATTTCTCTTCTTTTTTTAATTTTGTGTGTTTGATAAGTACCAAATTGACCATAATTTCTAATACATTTTTAGGCACTTATCTTGGTGACTGATGAAAAATACCCAACTTTTATTACATTTTTTTATTAGAATTAGTAAATTGAGTAAATAATCGTTTAATGCATCTTTTCAAATTTAACTTTGAATTTAAAGTTGAAGAATGAAAGAATTGAAGGAAAAGATGACCAAAATGAAATAAAGCCTAAAGTCCAAACTCAAAATGGCAGAAATCAAGAAGGGCAAGTCTATGGTGCATGAGGGAAAACCCAAGCATGAAGGAAAACCCTCTCATGAAGGAAAATTTTTGGGTGGGTGGCAGGTCAGCAGGGCAAGTCTAGCACGGCAAGTGCTGGCTAGGTGGCTGGCACATGCCAAGGAAACCCCCTGGCTGGGTAAGCATGGCGTTGGTCACCCTAAAAAGGGTATGGGTGCCCAAGCCAAACGCATATGTAAAGAGGTATTTGACTTCACTTGAATATTGTACATACTTATCCTTTAGTATTGTACGTATTCATCCCTTCATAATTGTACATACCCATACCATAACCATTGTGCATATCATTGGTAAATATTCCCACTTATAATTCAGAGAGAATAAGAGTATGGAAAGCGAGATTTAAGAGCTTGTTCTTGAGTCTTCACTTGGAGCCTAAAGCATCCATGCTTGTGAATAGCTAATTTTCTTGGTTGGAATTGGACGTAACATTCTTTAATCTATGTATCTCTTTTGATTTATCTATGCTTTGATTTTAATGATTTAATCTTGTTCTTAATGTTTATTTTAGATTGATCACCTAAAACATGATTTTGGGTTTGAATTATTGTGTGGGAACTAACCATTCAAATTGGCCCGGTTTATCATCAAATGAAGCTAAGCTCTACAAATAGGCTTAAATCATTTCTCAAACCTGTGAAGATGGTGATCTTTCCCAACCTATGGCTAAGGTTTTGATGATGCTCACTATGTCATCAAATGCAAAAAGAAGACTAGCAAATCAAAAGTCAAAGAAGCTCAAGTGTGTAGTCTAAGTCTTCTAGGTAAAACGATACTTAAACTTAAAATCTCTTAACTATACGATAAAGGCTGATCTCTGAAAAACTCATGCATAAAACTAAGATCATTTGCACTAAAGCATAAGTGTTCTATTTTTAAACAGTGTAATCGATTACACTATCCTGGTAATCGATTACAAGTTGATAAACTCATCAGACATGTGAATTTTCCATGATGTAATCGATTACACTATACTAGTAATCAATTACAACATATTAAAAGCATCATATATGTGCATTTTTCATAATGTAATCAATTACACTATACTTGGTAATCGATTACATCAAGCCGTTGAGTTTGTATTTTAAATTTTTAACTTGTGTAATCGATTACACCATATGGTAATCGATTACACATACCAGAACAATATATTGGTTCTGTTTTGATTGAACTGATGTAGCTCTTAACTTTTCACAAACTCATACTGGTTCATGTGCACGAATTGAACACTATAAATAGGTGTTCTATGACTTGTTTTTAAACACACAATTCTGAATACAACTTTCATGATCACATACTCACAAAGTTCTTAAAATTTCTCTCATTCATTCTCAAGCACAAACAAAAGCCTTTGTCCAAGTTATTTGATTTTAAATTAAAGTGATCATACAGTTAGTGATTCAAATCCATAAAGCACCAATTACTATTAGAGAATCACTTATTCAAAAGCCTTGTAAAAACCATCTTAGGAATACAAAATAGAGTCTTGTAAACATTTCACCAAGTGTGGTGAAGTGAAGTATATTGTGAAAGAACGGTGTTAGCCTAGTGCCTAGTGGAATAGGTGAGTAGTCTTGGAAGAAGACGAAGAAGGTGTATCATTGGTTCTAGCAATAGTGGAAAAATCTTCTTGGTAACAAGAAGAACTAGACGTAGCCTTCAAATTGAAGGTGAACTAGTATAAATCTTGGTGTGATCTTCTCTTCCCTTAACTTTTTATCTTTTGCATTATCTTTTACTTCTTCTCAAATATTCTAATTATTACTTCCGCTCATAGAAAAGCTCTCTTTAACCTGCAAAGTTTTAAAATAAAAGTAGAAAAATTTAATTTAAGTCTCTACACCTAATTCACCCCCCCCCCCCCCCCCTTAAGTGACCATATATATTAACGAAACCAATATCGAAGCTTATACAACTTGTTTTATTAATTAATCAAGAGATTTGATAGTTATAAAATAAGTTGTATCATCCTCTTTAGTGGGGGATTGTAAAGAGGATTTAGAAATGATGTGATGAAATCAAACATAAAATATAACTTCCATATTGAATTAGAGAATAAGGATTTGTGTTTTGCTATTATTCTCCTTCTTACACTAGGTTTACATAATATAAATATATAGCCCTCTACCCTAACCCCTATACATCATCTCAAACCCATAACTTGTATTGTTGTTAGGATGAGAAAAGACTTGGTCCATTGAATATGAGTCTTGCACAAAAATCTCTACCTTGGCGATTATCATCAATCTTCATCCTCCGCCATTGGGTTGGGGCACACCATAGTCCAACATTAGTGAATGTTAAATAAGCTGCATTTTCTGAGGTGTGAACCTTCTCCAATAGTATATGCCCACAAGCTATCAACCTTGTGATCTTGTGAAATCTCACATCAATATGTTTGGTCCAAGCATGATGCACCTGGTTCTTTTCCAAGAAGATACCACTTTGACTGTCACAATGCAGTGATACTTCACCTTACTCAATGCCTAATTCATTTATCAGCCCCATAAGATTTCTACTTTAGCATTTCTCATATCAAATCTCTCTAAGATCTTTTCAACACAACATTGTCTAGCTCTCATATCCCTGTGAATCTCCATCTCAACAATCTTCCTAGCAACCCCTAAATCTTTCATGTCACACCCTTGCCCAACATGACTTTCATCTCATATATATCACTCAAATGGTTAGCAGCAATCAACATATCATCAACATAAAGTAGAAGAAACATAAAAGAGCCATCAAGAAGGCCTCTCACATAAACACAACAATCATACTCACAACGCTTGTATCCAAACTTCAACATATAAGTGTCAAACTGCTTTTACCACTATCTGCGCGACTGATTCAACCCATATAGAGACTTCTTCAACTTGCACACCAAGTGACTCTGTCCAGCTCCACTAAACCCTTCTAGTTGTGTAATGTAAATTTTCTCCTTTAATTCACCATGGATAAATGTATTTGTGACATCTATGTGTTCTAAGTGCATATCCCGATTGGCTACCAAGGCAAACACTACCCTAATAGAAGTGTGTCTCACCATTGTGGAAAAAATCTCATTGTAGTCGACCCCCTTCTATTGCGAATACCATTTTTTTACAAGACGAGTCTTGAACTTTTCCCCTTCTTTTTCTGATACTAATGGCTTCCTCTTATACACCCACTTGCACCTAACTACACGCTTGTCTGCGGACAATAGGAAAAGATCCTAAGTTTGGTTGTTGTGTAAAAACTCCATATCCTCCATCATGACACTCATTCATTATTCTTTTTCGTGACTGTTTATAGCCTTTTGAAAGCTACATGGATTTCATGAACTGGTATAGAGAGCAATTAAAGCCATATATCTCTGGAGGTTTGATAGAACGTTTATTCATGTCTCTAGCAAGTAGATACTTCTGCACACCTGAAATCTCCACCTAACGATCAGCATTTTCTTGACTTGGGCATTTATTCACCTGAACTATTTCATTGCTCATTGGAATCATATTTGATCCCAAAATCTCTCCATTTAGCTTGGGCACCTCTATTAAAACTGACTGTTTCAACATGAAATATTCATCAAACACTACATCTTTGATAAACACCAGTTTTTTGGAAACTGGATCCGAGAACTTGAACCCATTAAAACTGTTGGTATATCCAATAAAGAAACACTTCATTTACTTGGGATCAAGTTTAGATCAATTGTCACTAGGTACATGTAGATAAGCAGGACAATCAAATATGTGTAACATATTATATTTTACTGAGTTATGTGTCCATACTTCTTTTATAACTTTATCATTCAATGAAGTTTGTGGTGATTTATTTATTGATGACATAACTTGCCATACTAAGTGTCTCGTCCCAAAATCCTTTGGAAAGTCTAGCATTCAGTTTCATATATATAGCCCTCTGTGTAAGAGTTTTATTCATCCTCTGGACAACACCATTTTGTTGAGGAGCCTTCTTCATTGAAAAGTGCCTTTGAATGTCATGTTTCTTATAGAATTTATGAAACTATAAGTCTTTGTACTCCAAACAATTGTCTGACCTCAGGTATTTGATTTTTCTACTAGTCTAGTTCTCTACCTCTGTCTTCCAAACCTTGAACTTGGAAAAGACCTCTGACTTTTGCTTCAGAAAATATACCCAGACCTTGTGAGAAAAATCATCAATGAAGGTAACAAAATACCTAGAACCTCCTAGGGATGGTTCCTGAGTGGGTCCCTATACATTAGTGTAGATATAGTGTAGAAAGCTTTGACTCATGTGTTGGTCAGCCTTGAAACTAACTCTGTTTGTTTCCCAAGCACACAATACTTACTCAAATATAGCATGCATTTGCTGAATCCCCTCATCAGTCCTCTTTTGCATAGTTATGTCATGCCACGCACACTAATATGACATAAACACATGTTCAATAATTTTGTAGCATCATAATCTGAATCTACTGAAATCTCTTCAGCCACTCCAACAACTCGACCTACAATGATTCTCCCTAACAACTTGTAAATGTTCTCAATAGTCCTCTTACCCTTCATCACAATCATATCACATTTGCATACTTGAAGAATCTTATTGTCCTCATCAGCTCTATAGCTAAATCATTTGGCATGCAATGTATCCCAAGAAATCAAATTATTCTTCAAATCTGTCATGTTCCTAACCTCACATAACATCTTCACTACACCATCACCCATCACAATTCTGATTTCCCTCATGTCAATAGTTCCACATGCTTTATTATTTCCAGATACACGAAACCAAAATTATGTGCCCTTTATGTGGTGAACCATTATCTGTTAGACGTCATGTGGTGGGAACAACTAGTGTCAAGTATCCACTCATTTGTACAATGATTTCACTACGCATATATGTAAATCAACAGCGCGCAATTTCGGGATAAAATAGCGTTTTTGGGCGCTGTCTATGTGAGTGAAGTAGTAGATGGTATGTTTTAACGGCGCTTATGTGTACACTGTTGTATGTCATATATACAACAACGCAACCTCCAACAAGCGCTGTTATATATGTATATGACTTTTAACAGCACTCATCACGAGTGCTATTGATATGTCACCTTTAACAGCACTCATTTAACCGCACTCCTATTAAATAAGGCAAAATCTCTTTCGCACATTTTATCAAACACATAAGAAGCTTCAATATAATAAGAATGAAATCAAACTATTGTTGAACATGTCTCTGTTAACCATATGTAATAATGAAAATGATGAATGTGATGAAGTTGTAGATGAAAAATCCAGGATTTTCTTCTCTCCCTTAACCTAAGAAACAAGAAGACGTAAAGATATGGTCAAATTTAATATAATAAGAATGAAATAAAAATTATATAGAAAATATGGATGAAAATATAATAACCAAATACAATATACATACTAGGATTGCAAGTTTGGCAAATCAACAACAACTTCACGTACATTCAACATTGACATTTCCTGTAATATAAAATAAGCAGTTAATGTAGATGTAAATGCAAGGAGAAAAAGTGAATCAAGGAGAATGATTCACCTTATGCTCGAATAGAGAAAAACGTGAGCTAATAGTGTGCTTGAAGAGAGAAACTAAGAGAAGAATAGTAAGAGCTGAATGATATATGTATTATTGTGTGTGAGGTTTTGTTTTTAAATCTGCAAAGATTCACGCCTACTAAAAGAAAAAATGTGTAACTTTTAACGGCGCTCTATAAAACTACGCTGTTAAATGTGTGACTTTTCAGCTACTCTAACATTATCAAAACACATTCACTATAAAACTTGTAAAATAAAAATGAAATAGTAAAAAAAAAATTGATTTTCAGGATGCACCTTTCTAATGTAGTGATAAAATTTGGATAGAATGAATTTTTCTACCCCAAATACATATATACTATGTCCAATTCTGATTAGTGATTCAAAAGTTATGTAAAAAATATTGATCTTACTTCTTTAACCGTGCTTGTTCAAATAAGCGTTGTTAAAGATATCATATCAACAACACTTGCAAAAATAAGCGATGTTAAAGATGTTATATCAATAACACTTGCATAAATAAGCGTTGTTAAAGATGTCATATCAACCGCACTTGCAAAAATAAACACTGTTAAAGATGTCATATCAACAAAAATTGCGTAAATAAGCGCTGTTAAAGGTGTTGTATCACTATTTTTGACAAAACTTTTGAACCACTAATCAGAACTGGAAATATTATATATGCATCTGGGGTAGAAAAATTCATTTTATCCAAATTTTCTCATTACATTAGAAAAGTGCACCCTGAAATTCCATAAAAAAAACATTTTTTACTATTTCGTTTTTATTTTAAAAGTTTTATAGTTTATGTGTTTTGATAATGTTAGAGTAACAACAACACATAATGTAGAAAGTGCTATATAAGATAACAAATCAACAGTGAATATGAAGAATGCGCTATAGAAGATATAAAATCCACAGCGAATACCTACGAATGCGTTGTAAAGGAGTACCCATCAACAACGAAAATTAAATGATGAGAGCCCCATCATGGATGATAAGTCCATACAAGGCCTAGGGGGTCCCATGACCCGAGCCAAGGCCAAAAGGGCTAAACTATCCCTTGAAAAACTTGTGGGCAGAACCCTTGAGTCAAGCCAAGAGGCCAGCATCAATGTTAGGCTCATTCATTTCATAGTCCAAGAAGAGCACTTAGGAGGCCACGACCTCAAGGCAGCTACCTAGCTTGCCTATCTACATGCTTTCAATAAGTGGGGCCAACACTTAACCCACATGAAATTAGGTTTTAGTTTAATTCTTGCTTCAGTTTTTTAAACAGCAAGGATGTAAATGCTCACACCATTGCTTCAGTTTTGCACCATGTGGGCTAATGCTAAGCTGACTAGAATAGGAGCATTGAAATTGCCTTAATTCCTTTGATAGCCGAATATGGAAAAGAATAACTCTTGTTGGCCCAGTTTTGGAAAGCTTTTATGTTTGTATGAATTTGAATTTGGTCCATCAATGTAGTGTTGTCCCAATAAGGCAACAATTGAAATGCTTTAGTAAATGCATAAGGTGTGCCTTTATTGCTTGGTGGATGAATTTGGCAACTCTTAATGTTGGTCCCAATTTGGAATGATTCATCAATGTAGCATTAGTGTCTTGATTGCTGATTTAGAAGGTGCTTAAACCTTGCTGGCCGTGTTTGGAAGGTATTTAAACCTTGCTGGCCGTGTTTGGAAGGTGTTTAAACCTTGCTGGCCGAGTTTGGAAAGTTCTTAAATCTTGCTGACCGAGTTTGGAAGGTGTTTAAACCTTGTTGGCCGATTTTGGAAAGTCTTAATAAGGCCATTTAGCACGAATTTGAATTGAGTCATCAATGTGGCATTAACTCCTTGATGGCCGAGTTTGGAAGGTGCCTTAACTCCTTGCTGGCCGAGTTTGGAAAGCATTATTAAGTACTTCAAGCCTAGTCATGCACGTGGTTGGCTCAGCATATGTTTTTGCCCTGCATTTTTGTAGGGCCTTCTGCTTGGTCCAGTGTTGCCTGGCCTTGGTTGTGTCAGCTTGGTTTGCCTTGGCTTAGATGGTCATATGGCAATTATAGGTTACATGGCACAAGGCCAATAATGGGCTATAAAGCTTAAAACAAAAACTATACTTATTGTCCAAGTAAAAGAAAACATAAATTGAAATATTGGTGGGACATAATACCCCCACGTATTAATGCAAAATAGAGTAAAAAACATTAATCCCTTAAGGAAATGTGGCCTCCATCGGGTGGTTCATCTAGTTGTATGGAATTATCGATGGATTTGTTGGTCTTCTTAGGCTTGGGCCTATACGGGTTGCTATCAACTCCTATCAACAAGATGTGCACAAAAAATTGCAAAGGCTGGTTTAAGGAAGCTAGACGGTGGATAAGTATTTCAAGGAGATGGAGTTGGCCCTCTTGAGGTCTAACTTCAATGAGGACCGAGAGGCAGCCATGGCTAGATTCTTGCATGGACTCAATCCCAAGATCCAAGACATTGTAGAGCTCCAACCCTACATTGAATTGGATGACTTGGTCCTGAAGGCAACCAAAGTGGAGCAACAATTGAAGAGAAAGAAGACCAAGTACTCAACCAACAAGTTTCCAACAACAACATGGAAGGATCGGTCTAAGAAGGAGGGAGAAGGCTCTAAAGAAGGCACCAATCCTTTAAAGGAGTCAATCACCAACAAAGGCCAGAACAAAGCCCCCTCGGAGGCTACCCATAGAAACCGAGACATCAAGTGCTTCAAGTGCTTAAGTCATGACCACATTGCATCACAATGCCCCACAAGGCGCACCATGGTGGTTCTAAATGGCAAAGTGGAATCTGAATTTGAGGCATCAAGTGAGGAAGAAGAGGTAGATCTTGATGGTGATGCCTTAATGCGTGATGGAGACCTACTTGTGGTGAGGAGGCTGCTTGGCAGCCAAGCAAAGGAGCATGAGGAAAGTCAGAGGGAAAACATTTTCCACTCTAGATGCTTGGTTAAGGGCAATGTTTGCTCCTTAATCATTTATGGAGGTAGTTGTGCTAATGTGGTTAGCACGAGGTTGGTGTCTAAGCATGGCTTAGATACAAAGACACACCCAACACCATATAAGCTACAATGGCTAAGTGAGGTTGGAGAGATGGTTGTGAACAAACAAGTTGAGGTTCCTTTCTCGGTTGGGAAGTATGAAGACCTAGTGCTATGTGATGTAGTCGAGATGGAAGTCATCCACATGCTACTAGGAAGACCATGGCAGTATGATAAGAAAGCCATCCATGATGGCTATTCTAATAAGTACACCTTCATGCAAGGATCCCGAAAGGTGGTTATGTCCACTTTTGTCCCCAAAGCAAGTTAGTGAAGATCAGAGGAGGCTCAAGAAGAAAATGAGCCTGGAGAAGAAGGAAACAAGGAAGCTCGTGAAGGATGGTGAAGATCACAAGAAAAGCTTCTTTGTGAACAAGGGAGAGGTAAAAAGGGCACTTTCTACAAAACAGCCCATGTACCTCCTAGTTTGTCAAAACTATTGTCTTAACAATGAGGCTAATGATGAGGCTACAATGCCTAAGTTCTTGAAAGACTTAATGGCTGAGTTCAACGATGTTTTCCCTAAGGATGTCCCTAGTGGCCTTCCTCCCATAAGGGGAATAGAGCATCATATTGACTTAGTCCCTGGAGCATCTTTGCCCAATAGGCCTGCCTATAGGAGCAACCCTCAAGAGTCCCAAGAAATTCAAAAGCAAATTGAGGGTTTGATGCAAAAAGGATGGGTTCAAGAGAGTATGAGCCCATGTGTTGTTCCAGTCATCCTATTCCTTAAAAAGGATAGATCATGGAGGATGTGTACTGATTGTAGGGTCGTTAACAACATCACAGTCAAGTATAGGCATCAAATCCCTAGGTTGAATGACCTATTGGATGAGCTATATGGGTCTAGTGTCTTTTCAAAGATTGATTTGAAAAGTGGATACCATCAAATCCGGATCCGAGAGGGTGATGAATGGAAAACTGTCTTTAAAACTAAGTTTGGTTTATATGAGTGGTTAGTCATGCCCTTTGGGCTGACCAATGCACCAAGCACATTCATGCGCTTGATGAACCAAGTCCTAAGAGCTTTCATTGGAAAGTTTGTTGTGGTATACTTCGATGACATCCTCATCTATAGCAAAAACATGTAAGAGCACCATGTGCACTTGAAAGATATTGTGCTAGTTTTAAGGAAGGAGAAGCTATACGCCAATTTTAAAAAGTGTTGCTTCTATGTTGATCACGTGATCTTCCTAGGCTTTATCATTAATGCCAAACGAGTCCATGTTGACCCTGAAAAGATCAAGGCCATATGTGAATGGCCCACCCCAAAGACAACCACAAATGTTAGAAGCTTTCATGGCTTAGCTAGTTTCTACCGAAGGTTTGTCAAGGACTTTAGTACCTTGGTTGCACCCCTCAATGAGGTGGTTAAGAAAAACGTGGGATTTAAATGGGGAGAAAAATAAGATGAAGTTTTGAGAAGCTTAAGGAGAGGTTGACACATGCCCCCATCCTCATGCTACCAAATTTCTCAAAGTCCTTTGAAATTGAATGTGATGGCTCCAATGCTGACATTGGAGCCATGCTTATGCAAGAAGGACATCCCATTGCATATTTTAGTGAAAAATTGGGAGGGGCAGCCCTAAATTATTCCACGTATGACAAGGAGTTGTATACATTGGTTAGGGCCCTACAAACTTGGCAACATTATCTCTTGCCTAAGGAGTTGGTTATCCATAGTGATCATGAGTCACTAAAGTACTTGAAGGGCCAAGGCAAGCTAAATAAAAGGCATGCCAAGTGGGTGGAGTTTCTTGAGCAGTTTCCTTATGTGGTCAAACACAAAAAGGGAAAGGCTAATGATGTGACAGATGCCCTATTAAGGAGGTATGCCTTAGTGGCTACCCTTGAGACTATGCTACTTGGTCTTGAGTGCCTCAAAGGAACCTATGAGTTGGATGTAGATTTCGGAGAGATTTACCATGGGTGCTCCCAAACGGCCCAAGATGGTTATTTCAAGTTGGAAGGAATCCTATTTCTTGGAAATAGGGTTTGTGTGCCTAAAGGTTCCATCCGAGAGTTATTTGTGAACGAAGCCGATGAGGGAGGGCTTATGGGGCACTTTGGGGTTCCAAAAACCCTAGATGCGCTAAAGGAGCATTTCTTTTGGCCTCACATGAGGCATGATGTGCAAGCACTTTGTGAAAAGTGCATAGGTTGTAAACAGGCTAAGTCCAAGGCCATGCCTCATGGACTTTACACACCCTTGCCCATACCCGAGGCACCATGGGTTGACTTATCCATGGATTTTGTGGTTGCTTTGCCACGCACTCAAGGTGGAAAAGATTCCATCTTTGTTGTGGTTGACCGATTCTCTAAGATGGTACACTTTATCCCTTATAAAAAGGTGGATGATGCATGCCATGTTGCTGATTTGTTCTTTAAGGAAATTGTAAGGCTACATGGCCTTCCAAGAAGCATTGTAAGTGATAGGGACACCAAGTTCCTAAGTCACTTTTGGAGGACCCTATGGGCCAAGATAGGGACCAAATTGATGTTCTCAACCACGTGCCACCCCCAAACGGATGGCCAAACTGAAGTGGTTAATAGGACCCTCTCAACACTCTTGAGATCCGTCCTAGGAAAGAATCTCAAGGCTTGGGAAGTATGCCTTCCACACATTGAGTTTGCATACAATAGGGAAACTCATGGAGCAACAAGCCTATCTCCTTTTGAGGTGGTATACGGGTACAACCCATTAACCTCTCTTGGCCTACTTCCATTTCCTAATTCATCTCTTTTGAAGCACAAGGATAAGGCTGACTTCGTCAAGAAGATCCACGAGAAGGTCAAAGCCCAAATTGAGTAGAGGATTGAAAGTTATGCTAGGTCATCCAACAAAGGGAGAAAGGAGGTCATATTTGAACCTAGAGATTGGGGCTGGGTCCATATGAGGAAGGAAAGGTATCCTACACAAAGAAAATCTAAGCTGCAACCAAGGAGTGTAGGTCCATTCCCATGACCCGAGCCAAGGCCAAAAGGGCTAAACTAGCCCTTGAAAAACACGTGGGCAGGACCCTTGAGTCAAGCCAAGAGGCCAGCATCAATGCTAGGCCCATTCACTTCATAGTCCAAGAAGAGGACTTAGGAGGCCACGGCCTCAAGGCAAATACCTAGCTTGCCTATCTACATGCTTTCAATAAGTGGGGCTAACACTTGACCCACATGCAATTAGGTTTTAGTTTAATTCTTGCTTTATTTTATTTTAAGTACTTTTAATTATGTTGCTTAAGATGTATAGAAGAAGGTGATTGTTTGCTAAGTGTTTCAAGACTAAGCCCAAAAGCCCAAGCCAAGACAAGGTCAGGCCAGCAAGCCTCGGTCAGGAATCCAAGTCAGGCCAGCCTTCCGGATTTCTCGGTCAGACCCCAAGTCAGGCCAGCCTCCGGATTTCTCGGTCAAAAGCCAAGTCAGCCAGACACCACGGTTTTCTCGGTCATGAGCAATCACAAAGCCAAGGCTAGAAGATCAAGTCAAATGGATAAGCTAGGAGGGAAATCAAAATGAAAAGCAAAAGTGGAGGGAAATTGAAATTCCAAATTTTAAGTTCAAATTTGAATTCAAATTGGAGAAAAAGATGAAGTTATCAAGGCCGAATCTTATGAGTCAAAGAGAGCCAAGTGTCTCATCAAGGAACCTTACCAAAATAAGGATTCCTTAATTTTGGGCCAAGTCAAAACCAGGCCATCTACAAGCCACCAACTTCGAATGGAGAGATAAAGTCTTCTAAAGACTTAATCTAGGTTTATCTTCAAATGGCTTATCAAGAATCCTTCCAAAACAAGGATTCCTTGAATTTCGGTCAAGGCTATTCCAAGGCAGCCACACGTGGCCAACAAGTCAAATCAAGTTGCCACACCATCTAGGTCAAGCCGCCAAGGAGAAGATAGATTTAGGATTTGACTAAGTATAGATAGAATCTTCCTATTTTGTAGCTTTGATTTAATTTTTCTAAGTTAACCATCCTTTTAATTCGGATTTTTGGCCCAACTTATGGAACCCTAATCCTAGTTGCCACTTATATATGTATTTCATTTATGCATGAATAAAATTTAGAGTTGATTTTCGGATTTAATTCCTTGAGTTAGTGATTGAGTCTCCTAGCAATCTTGGCCAAGCAAAGGACCCGTTCTTATCAAGTTACCTAGGTGGCTTGTGGCGAACTTCGCAGGCTTATCAAACACTTAGTGTTTGTGGCACCCCACCATCTCTTATCCCCCATCCACATTCTGTTCCCTAACCCTTAAACACTTAAACAACCCAAGCCAGACATAAACACTTCCGCAAAAGCCCTAAAATTCAAGTACAATTCAACTAAAGTGTGAAACTTCCAAGCAAGAAACGATCCCAGTAATTCTCTCAAAAATGAGAATTATCAAAAAGGCAATCACCCCCTAAGGTTGTCATCATTAAATATGGCGCTGTTAAACATATTTCTATTAACAACGGTGTGCAATAATTGTGTTGTTAAAGATTACGAATTAAAACAAGCATTTATTCAATTGCGCATATTTTCTGCTGCACTGTTGACATTATATTTGCTTATCAATTTTAACAGTGAATTCTTAAAGATGTGCTGTATAATTTTCCTCCGCCTTTTGTTTAACAACATTTTTCTAGGATGCACGGTTGAAAAACCGCCTTTAAAGACGTTTTATGGCATAGTGTTTGAGGATACAAATAGTATATCTCATTCATTATTGTAACCATAGTCATCTTTCTGTGCAACATTTGCATATGTAGATACTCCAACTTTCCCTACCGACTTGCAAGGAATTCATTCATTGGGACAATCATTTCTATAATGCACATTATGTTAGCACTTAAAGCACTCTACTAGTGCTATTCCTATGGAATTTGGTCTTTTCCCTTTGGTAGGACCTCTTCCTTGTCTTCTCTCAAGCGCTTGGCTCCCTTTCACATGCAGACCATCACCCTGAGACACTTCTCCTACATTTTATTTTCTTTGAGTGTGGGACAGAAGTGCATATGTGATATCATCCAGTTTGATTGAATCTTTCCCGTATGTCAATGTTGTCACCAAGTGTTCATAGGAATTTGACAAAGAACACACTAATAATATTGCTTTCTCCTATCATCAACCTTCACATCAAGTTTTTGCAAGTCATTGATCACTTGATTAAAAGTGTTGAGATGTTGTTGCAAATTAGTAACTTCCTGCATCTTCAGGCCATAGAGTCCCTATTTCAAATACAACTTATTTGTTAGAGATTTGGACATGAATTGTTTCTCTAATGTATCTTATACCTCTTTTGAGCCAACACATCCTTAACCATCTTTGTCGCAACCCGAAATTACCAGTTCCATCAAGCTTTCCACCTTGAATTTAGCATCTAGGTTAAGAGTCATCTCATAATTATTGTTCATGCAGTAGAAGCGATTGTTGTGCATTGTTGGTCAGAAGCAATCAAATAAAGTACATAAAATAAATAGAAGAGAAGAAACAAGAGAATTTGGTAACGATGTTCGACCAATTGCGTCTATGTTCCTAGGAGCATTGAGAGGCTACCACTATATATTAGAGAATAAAATTTTGTGTTTTGCTGTTGTTCTAATTATTACATTAAGTTTACATAACATAAATATAGCTCTCTACCTAACCCCTTTACATCAGTACAAATCCATAACTTGTATCGATATTATGATAGGAAAATGCCCAATCCATTAAATATGAGTCATTGCACAACAAACTTCTTAATCAGCTTGCTTGTTTATTAGTGGTAGTTGGTGGTGCTATCTCATATTCTAATGTGGATTATTGAGATAAAAGTCTATTTCTTAGACTTACCACAACAAATCATCCATTTATCTTTACCAAAAATATTCTATTTCTTAACTTGTTGTCATTTTGATCCAAGTAGCTTTAATGTTATATGTTGACAATTAAAAGTAATCGCCTTGTTGAAATTAAGATTATATATGAAGAAAATATGAACATTCAAATACTAAAATTCAATCTCAGAAAATTGTCTCCTGAGCCTTTTTCTTTCTTCCTTTATTCTAATTTATCACAAGTACATCACAATTATTTACAAGTTCTTATATTTATGGGAATAAGTTGATTAACTGACAATATCAACATATTAAAATTATCAAAAGATAAATAATATAATTTTAATAAGTTTGACATCTTAATCAAATAACATTGTATTTTGAAATAAAACAACATTGTCAAATAAAAAATCATACTATCAAAATGTATTTGTACCAAATGCAACTCTTGTGCGAGTTTTTTTTTGCTAGAAACATTCACACAATCAGATTCAAACCCGGGTTTCAATTGTTTATATGCTCTACCCTTTTAAAACGGCCTCTTCTTGGTTTTTTAAGCCTACTCGTGATTGTTTATAAAAAATATCATAACAGACATATTTTATATTGAGTATATTTGAATTGTTAGCATAAAAATTTATATACAGTATATCATTTACCGTTTATTGACATTATTATTTTAGAGAGTAAACAATAATTAAATCTAAATAATACAGTAATAGTGTATAAAATTCTTACAGCTCCCGTATATGTATTTTTCTATTTTGTTTTATCGAAAGAAACTAAATTCTCCTTAACTCATGATATCAAGATTGATATTAAACTCATGAGAGTAAAAAAAATGATTAATATTGTTTTGGCTGAATAAGAATTAATATTTTAACTATAAGAGATATGCTTCAAAAAAGTATCAAACTATTGAAAAATATATCTCAAACAATGAGAGGAGTTGAGGTGGTGATATTTTCAATTTCTCTCGATTCTACCCTCCTTTTCATTTGAGAAGCTATATTAATTAAGAATTTAAAATATCATTATAAATTTTTGTATCATGTGACTAAATCCTTCACTGGTTGATTTATATATTAGGAAAACATCTATATATTGATAATATGTGTTTGATACACTTTTATTGTATCATTCATAATTTATTTTAAATTATTACTAACTCTTCAAAAATACTGTAATACAAATCGTAAGATAGATGATATAATGACTATATATAAATATTTATACTAACAGTACATTGATATTACAGTCCTTATATATTATTCTTTTCGTTTGTATAAGAGAGTGAATAATTATATACAGTCAATACATTATTCATTGTTCATTGACATTATTTTTTTGGAGAGTCAATTATAATCAAATATAAATTATAAGTAATACGATAATAGTGTATACAATTTTTACACTGACTATATTTTTCTCTTTTATTTTATCCAAAGAAACTGAATTCTCCTCAAGTCAGAAATAAGATTGATAATAATGAGAGTAAAAAAAATTGATTAATAAAAATGTTCATTTAAATATTTTACTATACTTTAAGATATTAATATTTTTTTGGTGAATAAGAAATAATATTTTACCTATACTTCAAAAATGTATCAAAATATTGACAAATATATCTCAAACAATGAGAGGAGTTGAGGTGGTGATATTTTCACTTTCTCTCGATTCTACCTTCCTTTTTTTTTATTGTATCACTAAATCTTTGAACACAAATATATTAACATTATATGAGTTTGATACTCTTATTATATTATTCATTTTAAATTATCATTAACTTTTTAAAAATAATAATACAAACGAAAATAAATTACTGTGTAAAAATATTTACACTCGTAGTACATTATTAATATTATGTTGATAGTATATAAAATATATAAATGAAGTGGATGAATCCGTGGAAAAAACATAGGTCATTCATTTTTTTGGGAAATCCAATTGTTTGAATTGATGAGTATATCTAAACCATTGGATTTTACAAGATTGAATGATTAAGATATGAAATTGGTTTTTTCCACTTATGGAATAAGTCTAAGAGTAAATGGATTCATTCTCATAAATGAATGATAAATGATACCATAATATGTTAATAATATATAAAATACTTTCGGTTATATATTAAATAAGAGTAAAAAAGGAGTTTAAGAATAAGAAATTTAAAAAAAAAAATGAAAGAAAAGGACAAGAGTGAAGCGGTTCTGAGATAAAACCTTTGTTTTGATACTACATTTGTCTCTCTGTGATTCACTGTTAGCTAGTGAGAGAAGAAACGTATGCAAATATGAAAATGGCTCTTCTTGTTTTCTCTTTTGTACAATGAAGAAACCTTTCATTTTCATCTTCTCTCTAGAAGAAGAAGAAGAAGATGGCTCTCACAGAACAACAATCCCAAGATTCACAACAACAAACTCCCTCAATCATTGATACCCTTTTCTGTGAAGAACAACACACCTTTGATGATGAAGAAGAAGATTTTTCTTCAAAGGGTGTTGATTTTGATACCAAAAACGATGATGGGTCTTCATTATCAGTGACAAAGTTTCAATCTTTGCCTTTGGTTTTGTTAGAGAATGACTTGTTCTGGGAACATGAAGAGCTTGTGTCCTTAATCTACAAAGAGAGAGAAACCCATTTGAACCATTTGATTTCTGATGGATCCTTAGAGGAACACCATGTTGAAGCTGTGAATTGGATTTCTAAAGTTTGTGCACATTTTGGGTTCTCTGCTTTGACCACTGTTCTTGCTGTGAATTATCTTGATAGGTTCATAAGAAACCTTAGGTTTCAGGATGATAAGCCATGGATGACACAGCTCACTGCTGTTGCTTGTTTGTCCATTGCTGCCAAAATGGAAGAGATCCATGTGCCACTCCTTTTGGAACTTCAAGTATGTTTTTTAATGAAGTCTAGGTGTTTGTTAATATGACAACTTTGTTTTGTTTTATCTGTTTTGTGTACTAGCATTTGTCTTTACATGTAGGGGTTTTTGTGTTTTTATTTGGTGGATGAATCAAGGCTTGTGTTTGAAGCAAAGACTATACATATTGTGTTTCTGTACTAGTATTGGTGCTTAAATGTAGGGTGTTTTTTTGTGTGTGTGTGTTTATTAGGTTTGAGGAATCAAATTTTGTGTTTGAAGCAAAGACTATACAGATCGTGTTTGTGTACTAGCATTGGTGTTTAATAGTAGGTGGTTTTGTCACTTTGTGTGTGTTTTTTCCTTAGGTGTGGGGAATGAAGTTGTGTTTGAAGCAAATACTATGTAGATTGTGTCTGTGTACTAGCATCAGTGTTTAAATGCTGGAGGGTTTTTTTGTGTCTTTTGATTAGGTGGAGGAATCAAGTTTTGTGTTTGAAGCGAAGACAATACAGAGAATGGAGCTCATAGTGTTATCAGCTCTTAAATGGAGGATGAGTCCAGTGACCCCTATTTCCTACTTTGAACACATTGTCAGAAGGCTTGGTTTAAAGAGCTGCTTGCATCGGGAGTTTCTGTCGCGTTGTGAGCGAGTTCTTCTTAATGTCATTGCGGGTAAGAAATATTACTTCGTAGTTTCTATTAATGCTAATAAATGAGATCCATGATTGTAAATATTCATATTAAATCGAGTCGGAGTCATGCCACTTAGATTACTGATATGTGCATACATTGTTACAATTTATTATAGATTCAAGGGTTATGAGTTATCTTCCTTCTACGCTGGCTGCTGCAACGATGGTCCATGTTATCAAAGAGATTGTACCATTTAATGCAACTGAGTACATTGATCAAATAATGGGTTTACTCAAGATTAGAGAGGTTTGTCTGTTAAACTTCATTGGTCCGGCCTTAACTATATTTCTTGATTTTCAAATCTGCTATCGATTTAAGGAATAATTGAAAATTGATGGTGATCTAACAGGAACAAGTGAACCAGTGCCACAAACTCATACTGAAACTATTAGTTTGCAATGAAGGCATTCACAATCTTCACCCGAAACGCAAGTGCGTATCTGAACCAAGTAGCCCAGGTGGTGTCATTGATGCATCTTTCAGTTGTGACAGCTCAAATGATTCATGGATCAGTGCATCATCAGCCTCGCATTCACCGGAGCCACTGTTCAAGAGGAGGAAAGCTCAGGGCCAGCAGATGCAGTTGCCTTCTGTTAATCGTGTGTCTATCGATGTTCTTAATTTCCCTCATTAATAATGACCTTAGTTTTTACTGCAAATCATGGTAGCTTTCTTTTGCTTAAATCTGGATGTTATGTTATTGAAATGCAACTATATCATGTTCTAGTTATATGCATTTCTGGCCAAACATTTGAAAATGAATGAGCCAATAAGGCATAGACTGAGATTCTCTCATCCACCTTGCTGTTTGAGGTGAAGCAGGGAAATAATACTATGTAGAAAGATGAGTTGTAAACTTGTGATTCTACCCATGAGTTATCTTTCCAGTGCAATTTCTATATCTTAAACATTTTTTTTATCAATAAGGAATATTAGTAGGTTTCCTTTATTTATTATTGCCAATCTCCCCTTTGTGATGAATAGGAACTATGAATAGAGATTTCTAACTGATAATCAAAGAGGGGAATGGTCCTTTCTCCTTAGTGATACATTAGTTTTAGTTGGATAAATGAAACTCTTGTAGAAGATGAAACTAGACCTAGTAAGAAATAATATCCCGTATCCCTCTAGGTAATGGGATGCTCCATGTGAGGGTAAGCCTAGATGCAACTATATGGAAGTTACGTGTTCAAATCTAGGAAACAACTTTTGCAGGGTAAGACTGTGTATTTGTACCTTCCATATATCTCATTAGGTGAGAGCTTTTTGCACGAGCCTCTTGATAAGGTTTGGAGAGGGTAAATGTCCTTAACTTTATTCTTACAGTTAGAGAGATTATATCTAAGATTTGAAATCGTGTCCCCGCATGTTCCTAGGTAACAATAACCTTATTAAGTTGTGCTAAGGCTGAACCTCTAGATTGGCATTGAGTAGGCCTGGTCATATTTTACATTTTCCCACCCTGACAATATGAACATTGAACTTAAAAGCATCACAGTAAATATAACATTAATTATGAACTCTATGTATAAGCATTTGTTATCTCTCCGGTTACAAATAGTTTAATTCAATGTTGTCATGCCATATCTTAATAAGGAAAAAATGTATATACTAACAATGTATGAGTTTTATACACTGTTATTACATGATCATCATTCATATTTAACTATAATTGATTCTTGATAAAAAAGTAATCCAAATGAGTGATGAATGATATTGTAACTGTATAACTCTTTACATAAACATTGTATAGATATTACATTTTATCTTAAGATACATGTCCAAAACACAAAAAACAAAAATGTGTTAAAATGAGTTTTCTTCTTGCTGGGCCACTTGACCTTAACAAATATAGTTGATAAGTGGTTAAGAGAACTAACTATTTTTGGGTTGATGAATTCTCTCTCATCCTTCAGGACTCTTGTCTGAATATTTATGTTTGGAAAGTGATAATTGAGCAATGTTGAAAATAGAGTTTGCCATTGAGAACAATAGAAAATGGGTTTTATGGACTCAATAAAGACCCCCCCCCCCCCCCCTAGTACCTAAAAAAGATCAAAGGGTATGACTGGAAAGCACTAAACCAAGTTTCTGAAAATGAGTGCCCAAAAATGGGTAAACCTCTTATTTGGTGAGGTTTCTTTGTTCCTACTGTGGTCTTTGCTTTTTTACTTTGAGTTGGTTATGTTTCCTATATATATATATAAAATGAATAATTTTTTAAATGAATCCATTTACTCTAAGAATAATTTTTTAAATTTATTTCATATCTTAGCCATCAATTCTAGCAAATCTAATGTTTAGATCTATTTACTAATTCAAATAATTAGATTTTCCTAAAATTGATGGCTATGTTGTGGAATAGTAATTGGACCCCTTCGATGTTGTAAATGCATAATATCCTAAAGAGTGACAGCTATATTCTTGCCAAACTATAATTCTAGGTGATATGATGAGTGGTGTTTAAGAGTCAAATTTGATAGTTACTTTGAAGTGTTTTCTCAAATCTTTAGAAGTGCTCGGAAAAAGTTAGAAAATCTTGATTAACTGGTTATGAGATTTAGTGAACAATGTTCCTAGTTTTGGCAAAATAAATATCCTTCACATATTCACTCAAGTACCCAAAATCTCACCAAAAACAAACTGTGAATAATTTTATCCTCAATAACATAGGAGACAGATAGTATAACTTAATATATAGCATGTATTTTAGTATGTTTGTGTTTATCTGTAGGGATAAAAAACAATTAACAATTCCAAGCATACAACTACAACAATTAAGGCTTTTCCATATAAGTTAGGATTTTATCATCTTTTCTTTAATAGGTGTTGTTTTAATTTTCCTTTATAATACATTGATTCTTAATTTAAAAGTATAAGATTGAGAAATGATGCACAAGTTAAAAATAGAGATAAAAGAGTAATTATAGTTCACATGTGAGATACAAATCTAAAAAGTGAGTAGTGGTTGAGAAACAGCTATAAAATTTTGTTTTTTCTATACATTTTAGGCAAAATGTCAAACAGACTAGTACTTCTGTTTCTGCATTGGTATGAACTGAAACATGGAAGTTCATAAAGCAGGAAATTTCACCAAAAAATTGTCTTGGTCATCCCAATGAAGTTCCACTGCAGGCTAGAGAAATATATATAAAAAATGGTTGTCATTTTAAGACACCCTACCCAACCCCTTTTAAAAACAAAGTTTCCTTGGTAAAGTTTGTCATAGAAATGATAGAATTGTGTAGATTGTAATGAATAAAAATATGTCGTTCCAAATCATGTCTCTACCAATGAAAACATGTAATGTCAACTAAAAACTTTAAACTTTCATTATTTATTTTGTTTTTATTTCATTGTCATTGGTGTGGAACAATATTTGGGACTTGGTTTGGAATAATAGATTGATTATATTTTTAGCAAAGTGGCCCTATGTGAAATCGAATCTCTTGCTTCATGTTCTATTCTCTACTTGAGTGTAGAGGTAAGCAAAACCTGACCCTACATGTTCATCAGGTTTGGCCCGATCATGATCATATCCAAATAGGGTTGAGTCTCATTGGCTTTAGGCCGAGTTCGGGTTCAAAATTTAGATTCAGACCCGGTAGGGAACAAGCATGACTTGACTCGACCCGTCCCATGGTCATAGCGAAATAAACATAGATCTTGAATCCTTAAAGTTGTTCTTCAAAATTATGAAGACTTTATGTGTATATCCATATTGAGACCAACATTTGTTATCAACTATTTGACCCAATGGAGGAAAAATATAACACTCTAAAACTAAGTATATATTACTCACAAAACTCTTTTGTATGTATTGTGTAACAAATAAAGAAGAGAAAAGATGATACAAAAGATAATACAATTTATCTTTCCTTTGGGTAACAAAACGGTGAATAAAATTTCTCTATCACATTGCTTTTTTCTTTTTACACACTCAACCCTTTTGTTTCTTTTTCATCACTTTTTCATGTGCATATCAACATAATATATATATATATATATATATATATATATATATATATATATAGATATAGAGGTTTGTTAACATAAGTTCACTTTCATGAAGGATCATGTTAGCATTGTGTATCCAAATATTTGGACAAAATTATCCTTAATTTCTTAATCCAATTAAAGTATATATAAATAAATTAATAATGTTCTCCTACCCAAACCCTCCCATTCCACCCATTCTCTAATTTCTCTCCTTCCACAACACACATAAGCCTATTCACTCTTTCTTTCGTTGTGGCAACATAAATACAATATGGCTGATGTTTTTTAACCACACCCACCTTGCAATTGACAATCAGAGCCACCACAAACACAAAAATTAGAAGAATTTTCCTTCTTCTTGCATTCTCTTTAATTATATTGTCATGTAGTTTATCATTGTTATTATAACAGTATATTAGATTAAAAAATATTGTGAGTTCTGCATAATAGATAAGTTAAACACAAAATTATACTATGTTCATTTCCTTTTGTAGTTTCAGTTCAATAATTATAATCAGTGTCCGTATTGCGTATTATTGTTAATTAATACTTCAAAAGAATATGAAAATTGATTGACAATATAATATTCAAAACAACCGTGGTGGCCGGTGGCTCTGAGATACTGCGCCGTGGGCATGGTTAAAAACAGCAGGCACATTGTATATCTGGTGTGACAATGAAAGGAGAAATGAACAGGTTTGTGTTTTGTGGAGAGAGAGAAATTACATAATGGTTGGGTCGGAGGGTGGGAAAACATTATTTTAGTCTATTTACTAAAACAACCTTCCTAACATACTTTACTTGGATAAAGTAATGAAGGATAATTTTGTCCAAATATTTGGGTACACAATAATGTGATATCATATTAGCAAACCTCATATATATATATATATATGATGGGCCAGAAACGATAACACCCTAACATGTACCTAGTTGCGGTTAGGTTGTTATCTTCATATATATAAGAGTTTTGGTTGGGAATGATAAATTGTTGGGGTCAGACCGGTCGTTAGAAGTGGTGTTGAGTATCCATTAGAAGCGGGTAGAAGTATAAACCATCTTGGGGACACTAGGAGTCAAGAAGGGAGTCTTGTATTAATTTGGAGTCGTGTTTGTAGAACATTTGAATTTTAAATATTGAAGAAAAATCTCTCATGATCAATAAGGGAGACCTATATGTAATTTGTAAGTGGAATTCGGAAACGAATCAGGATAAAAGATCGTCGTCTTGATTTTCTCAATCTTTCATCTCTTTAACTTCAGTCAATTTACAATTTATATGGTTTAATTGCTTTGCTTATTGGATTTATAGCATCTTCTTATTTTGTTAACATTTAGGCATAAATTCTTTAAGTGAATTGAATCTGTAATTGATTTATTTCATAGTTTCTTCTTTCGCAATTATTTTGTTTTCAAGAGTTCAAATATTCAGGTTAATCGATTAAACATGTTGTTAGTCAATTAAACACAACTAGAGTTAATCAATTAATAGCAGTCATAATCGATTAAGTTATTTATTTTTTACAGTATCTCATTAACCAGAAAAGTGGTAATTGAGGACCGCTATACATATTCATCCCTCCCCTCTAGGTGTCTTTACTTATGTGGTTATCCAACAAGGGCACCATTGGCAGCAAAAACAAATTTTGTGAAGAAGGTTTAAGGGATAAGACATGTTTAAAATCAAATGTGACCGGGATCAATTATCCATGCATTATTAGAAACAGATGTAGAAACATTAAAAACTTTACCACCATCAGTAGGCTTAGGATAGTTGGTCCTTGTTTGGTCTTGTCATTTTTTAAAAGATCAGTTCTGATTGGGTCGTCGAGTCACCATTGCAGAAGCATCATAATTTTCAGGCTCTCCTTTCATCATTGTGTGTCGAATAAATTCTCCACGAACCAGTGCATAACATTCTTCTAATTCAGGAGTAGGATATTTTCTCAAAATTTCACCATGAATTTGTTCGAATTCACCATCTAATCCAGCAAGAAAAAATGTACCCTTTATCGTTGAATTGATTTTCAGTAAGATTCAATATCTTTAGCACACTCTATGATCACCTTATCTCGATGATCTAATTCACCATATTTTTTTATTAATTCTCCATAATATATAGAGATTGTTCTTCCATTCTGTTTGTTGGGGGTAATTTTGTACGGATTAGAGAAAGTTTTTCCTTCTCAGCAATATGCATCTCCATGATTTGAGACCAAATATCATAATTTGTCCCATTAAGTACTATTCCCGCATTGAACAATGAACCTTCAAATTGAATAATTATAGGAGAAGAAGACTTGGTCTCCAATGCTTCGTCAATTTCAGAGTCCAACTTGCTTATGGTGATACAAGTTTTGGCTCTGATACCAAGTTCAAATATATATTTTATTCACTTACTGGTAAATGAATACATAAACATATGTATAGTTAAAGGAATAAAAACAAAATCCCTATGTTTAAGCTATTGACCCTATAATCGAGTTATATCTCAAATCAATCTAAACTTAATTTACTATTGTAAAATCTCTACATCATACAAAAGAATAATATTTGATTGATCGTTTGTTCCCAACAATTGGTATCAGAGCCAATTTGTAGATGACTCTTAACCCAGATGCTAGATAATTGCAAAAGAGGGTGAAGACATGTTGGTTAGACAAGATGCGTCAAAGGTACTATGCAAGAATAAATGAGATGAGTTAAAGCCAAGAAAATATGGCGGAACTATGGTGGGGGCGATATATGTGTTGATCCAGAATCCTAGAAATCCATGTATTAGATTAGGATCAAGGTGGAGATAGGGACTCAGGTGTTGAGTTTGACCCCAAGACATGTGCTGGCTGACTTTGATGCAGGGTGTAACATGAACATTGACTTTGATGCAAGGTGTAACACGAGCATTGATAGAGATGCAGATTGTGACATGTGCATTGACTTGGATGCAAGGATGTGACACGAGCATTGGTTAGAATTGACGCAAGGTGTGCGTTGTGGGTATACTCCTTATGGTTAAGTATGATAGTTCTTTTGAACTATGATTATCGGGCTAGACAATGGTGGTAGCGGTTGAGACTTTCCAATGAAGCTCCAAGGTTCTGCTTGACTGAGTATTGAAGAGGACGGTTGTTGGTGAACTTTTGTGTAAAAGTTCCATATATCGAAATACTTCCTAGCAATAGCTGACTAGGCGGCGTGTTTCATTAGATGGCGGTACGAGAATGTACACTAAAAGTTTGGAGAGCTAGGCTCTTGGTAACATCGTCAAGGATACTCATAAGGTTTATACTGAAGGGGAGCAAACTCTTATGTGGAGTTGTTTGAGAAGATTATGCATTGAGCAAGGTGGAGTCAGATATTCGCTAAGGTGAAGAATCTTGTGTAGATTTCCTAAGGAGCGAGATATCCATCTATTTCAATCAAGGTGTATATTATTGGGATGCTTGAAATATGTTATTAGATTAGTCCCACATCGCCTAATATTGGAATAGAGTAGAGTAACCAATGTTATATTGGACTCGGGTCCCTTGTTGTAATGTTCACCAGATATAAGCACCAAATAGAAACACATCATGGGCAGTTTGGCCCATGAGTGTGATAGGGTTTGCAATCCTTATTCTCTAATAATATCTTGGTAGCCGCTCAATGCTCTCGGGGACGTAGGCACAATTGGCCGAACCTCGTTACCAAATTCTTTGTTTCTTATCTTCTATTTATTTTATGCACATTATTTGATTGTTTTGTGACCAATGCTGTGCAACGATCACTTCCGCTGCACCAATAATTATTGTAAAATCTCAACATCATACAAAAGAATAATAACCAAATATTTCAACTGATTATATCTATTATTTGTTTGTTGTTTTAATGTGATAATAAATGTAATTTCATGGTCACCATAGCTGATATCTTAATCCTCTATTTTCTTTTGTATGTGCCATGCCTATAAACAAATTTGTTACATATAAAATGTAATATCCATTATTGGAAGGGAAGAGATCCACTTACTCCATGAGTAAATGGAATAAACATATTCTACATCATAATCATTCATTCTTGAAAAATCCAATGGTTTGAATTGGTGGATTTTCCAAGAATAGATGGCTAAACCACATATAGTTAACTATCACGTTCATATTGAAATTATTGACTATGATATTTACAAAACCACCTTTGTCTTGTAACCTGAGTTTTGTATACGCTACATTTAAGTTTAAGAATTTGTTTCTTTTGAACCTTAACTCTTTTATGAAAATTTATATGATAGATTCATTTTCAAAAAGGTGGTGTTCATTAATATTTACGTTTATAAGTTTAATTTAATGATTTCATAAAGTTGCAAAACTGAAAAGGAAAAATTTATTGGCTAATGCACTATTTTTGGAATTGAGTAAATTTTGAGTTGTTTTCCTACTTCGAATTGGTCTTTATAAAAGATTTAAATTTACACAGATTTATATAATCTTTACCTTATTTCTTTATCCTCTTATCATATTTTTTATAATAAATCTTTGAGTTTTAATTGGAAAAACGGGATATACAAATATAGCTAATAAAAATGCATTTTTCACCTTTCTCATTTAACTTCTTCCTAGGCTGGTATGCTGCACTGCCACGTCTGATCAATATAGTCGGGCTGATCGTCTCCCCGCCAAAATATGGTCTGCCCTAGCCCAACTCTTATTGCTAAAATGGTTCAAAATGTCAGTCCGACCCATATTTGGAAGGACTGGCAGGCCGGCGGGCTAACCCGTTTTTTTCTTTTCAAAAATACATTTATATCCAACTCAATCACAATTTTAAAAATAAATAATCATAACGCCTCATAAATGTCTTTTACAACAAAAAATTACAAACTAAAGTCCACAATCTCACAATAATATATCGTTTTGATTTAAAACTTATAAGTTCTAAGCAACTAGCCAATACTCTGTTGGAAGAATATCCCTCAACTTTTCTATGCAAAAAATATTCTTTTCAGAAGGCTTGTATATAAGTAATAATCAATTTAAAGAGTAAATTATATTAAGTAAATGTCTTATATATAATATAAATGTCTTTTATATGATAAAAATTACTCATAAATTATTTATCAATTGTAATATTACATAATATTACTAACCAATTTAGTATTAATATTACTAATTAATTTAGTATGACGTGTGGAATCTTTGCAAAACTTTATTAATAATATAAAGAATAAATTACAATGATATTCCATGAGTTTGAGTGAAATTACACAAACTATCTTTCAATTTTCTAGACTCACAAAAAACCCCTTAATCTATAAACATACATTACATTGATCAACTCTCCATAAGAAGTGTAATTTTTTAAACAAAAAATGTGATAAATGTAATTAAGTTAAACAAAATATGATATATGATATAAATTAAATACTAATATGTAAATGTTTTGTATATGATATAAATTAAATTGATAAGTAATTTACTCATAAATGTCTTATATATATGAATTATAAATTGGTTGCACACGGTAAATATAAAATGTTTGATTGGAAAAAAATATTAAATTGACTACATTATTGTAATCACATGTAACCTTAAAATGTTAAAGCAATATTAATGTTGGCCCGTTGGGCTAGCCTGACCCGACCTGCCATGACCCGCTAAAAAATGGGCTTCCAAACTGGGTTGAATATGAGCTTTTGTGCTAAAATTCCCAACCCGCTAAATTTTTTTTGGAACATGAGATCTTTCGCGTCCAAAAACTCTTACGTACCTAAGTTAAGGCCTCCATCTAGTCCAAGCTTCATCAGGAATTTTATCAGAGACACTTTACGTTGGACACCTATTGGAAATATACAAAGTTGTGGCAATTGCTTATGCCCAAAATTATTTGGGCATTTGTTTAGCTCTCAACATGCATCAGTGATTTAAATTGTGGACCAAAACATCTGATATACCTGCAATATTGTGGTTGCGATGAGTGTCGCAACCGTATCACGTCGTAATTGCGGTGTGACTCTGAATCAAAATGATGTGGCTACATCAGGCTGCAACGCAACCGCATCGGACCACATTTGGACCGCAAAAGGCCGCATCGGACCGCATTAGGCACCACGTCCATGTCGGATTCAAAAATATTGTTTTAATCACAATATAATTCACACCACAACGGTCGCAAACTGCATCGCAACAGTCGCAATGACCACAATTGTAGTAAGTGTAACCATTATCGTAATAGCGACCACAACTGCAATTTAAAACACTGACATTCATACCATGGTCTTATTCTTCCTCTCTGCTAGTCCATTCCGTTAAGGACTGTACATGATCGTCAATTGATGTTGAATCCCATGTCACTCAAGGAAATATGATTAAGCAAGGTACTCTTGCCTCTATGCTCTGAATGCTTTAATCTTGCATCTATTTTGTTTATCCAGAAAGGCCTTCAATATCTTGAAGGTGTTACATGCTTCTGATTTCTGCTTCAAAATTATACATCGACATTTATGCTAAAATATAGTCACATGATACACGATTCTCTTTGGTACGGGTCCATATTATGTAATATGTTACCCTATCAAAATATGACTACATGAGGGATATACTCAGTAGGATTTCTATACTCTTTGCACGGTCGTTCCTAGTGCTGCCTTTTATAGGTTTGAATTAACTTTTGCTTCACTATAGGAGCAATATCATAGAATAAATTTTTACATATTTGTTGTAACTCATTATTATAGTCTATTGCATATCACCAATTACTATTCTTTTCTTTTATTCTTTTTTTTAACTTGAATTGTAGTTGAGAAATGAAATTGTTCATACTAGCATAACCAATTTTCATACAATATCACATAACTCATAAAAGAAAGATATTGAAGTAGGTGATTTGGAGTCATCTTTACCTTAGCAACATAACTAACATGTCGATCAACCTATCATGTTATAACCTTTCTCTAATAGTTGTCCCGTATTTAATAAATTGTTACAAGCCTACCAGGAGCATTGAAAACATCTGAGAGGAAATTTTATGAATCACCTTTTAATCAGGCATTGATTCGGCCTTCCCCAAATTGGTATATACATGTTGCCAAATTTCGTCATGGTACTCCATTATTGTACTCACCACATTATTAAATTTAGTTGCCATCCACCTTAGTATTTGGAGTATCTTCTCGACACACAATGTGTAACTCATGAAAAAATACTACTCTACGCTTTCTAAATAGGATATCTTGTACGTCTGGTATTATCTAATGTTGGGAATCATTCCTAATTGATATGGAAACATGATCAATGAACCTTAGTAGATGATCAATTGAATATATTCAGTGATGGTTATTCCAAAGTCTTGGAATTACTCAATGAATCTTAAAGACTATGAAGTCAAACTTAGAAAGTTGTAGTAATATTTTCAAGGTATCTTGAAATTATGACAACAATTAATCACCCATTATATCTTTATGATGATGCTTTCATTCCCTTCACTATATAAATGGAAGAAGAGATACACAAGAAGTGAGAAGAGCAACATAGAGAGAAAGTGGAAGAGTTTATATTCACATTAGTGTGAGACCTGTATTCCTAGTGAAATACTAAAGAGATTTTGTATTTCATCCTTTTTTGGGTGAGTTTGAGTGTTATCCTCATAGAGTGAGAGATATAAGAATATTGTAACCAACAATGAGTTGTTCTAGTGGTATAAGGCTCCACTAGATCCCCAGAATGACCAAAAGGTTAAGGGTTTGATTTTGGGAGCGACCCTTGTTGGGAGGGATAGTCATGCACCCCAAAAAAGATTAGTTCCTTACCCAAAGGGTGAGAGAATACCCTTGGTAGTACTAAAAATACAAATATTGTAATCCTACTTTATATATAGAAATAGTTTTTAGACTAGATCTTGTAGTTATTTCCTTCTCACTTTGAGGAGGTTTTTCCATGTTAAAATTATTGTTGTCATTATTCTATTATTCTCTATTATATTTATTCACTTGTTATTTCCGCAAGTGCCCATTATGCATGACACAGAGGAGGAAAATTGGTTATGAATTTCCCAACAGTAGAATTAGAGCCCTCGGGTTCGTTTGGGGAGCGTAGCTTGTATAATCCAAGATGGAAGGAGCATCTAATGTCTCATTTGATGAAGACATGTTCAAGTTGACAATTTACAAATATTCCTATTAGAAGGCCATGATGAAGGATCACTTATGCTGCAAGGATATGCATGAGCCTATTTCTTGCAAAGACTAGAAGATAAGTTTGACAAAGATGGGGAGCTTCCGAATAAAAAAGTTGTTGCAATGATTCAAAAATATATTGATAGAAGTTTGTTTGAACATGTGTCCACATACACAAATGGTTATGAGTTGTGGTTAAAACGTGAATCTATGATTCAAAAAAAACTCCCAGAAATAAAACATATCTTGACAGAAGACTAATGAAACTCGACTACAGAGATGGTCAGAGCAAGATAAAGCACTTTAACTCATTGAATGATCTTCTCAATCAATTGACAAAGATAGATATGAAGATAGATAATGAGCTGCAAGCATTTCTATTACCGAGTTCATTGCCTAAAAGTTGGGATACATTGGTGTTCAAGCTCAACAACTCAGTCTCAGATAGAAAGGTCTTCATGTACACTGTTTCGGATAGTCTATTGAGTGAAGAATCTAGAAGCAAAGAATGAGTTATATCCTTCCATTCTGAAGCAAATGTTATGGAGAACCGTGAAATAAGTGAAACTTATGGGAGGAACAAATCTCGTAGAAGAAGCAAAAATAATTCAGAGGTCACTCTCAATCTCGTATGAGTTAGTAACATGCTATTATTGTAGTAAAAAAGGGCATCAAATATCAGAATGGAGGTCCCTGAAAATAGACGAGAAAGAGGGAAATTTCCATGAAGATTTAGTTTATCCAAGGAAGAATGGTTACAAGCCTACCACAATTGTCACTGCAGACGATGATATTCTCCTCATTAGAGAAGACAAATACCTAAACATTGTATATGGTGATTATTCTTGGATCATTGATTATGGTGTCTCTTTCCATATAAGTCTACATGAAGGTTTCTTCTCAAACTACAAGAAATGTGATTATGGTACTATAAAAATGGGAAACCATGTTACAAGCAAAGTTGCAGGAATTGGTGATATTGTGTTGCTAACAGACACATGTGACAAGCTTGTACTGAAGGAGGTAAGATATTTCCTAGATATGCATCTCAACCTTATCTTAACGGGTAAGTTGGATAATGTTGGTTTTGAAATAGCCACTTTGGTGCTGGAATGTGGAAACTAGCAAAAAACAACCTAGTCATTGTTAGAGGTTCAAATAAATGATCCTTATGCATTATGCAAGGATGAATTTTTTTTTGGAGAATCAAATGTTGCTACCGACTCCAAAGATTTTTGGCATAGACGATTTGGGAACATGAGTGAAAAGGCTCATATTCTCGCCAAAGATGACCTTTAATGTATAAAAGATCAAACTTACATTCATGTACTGATATTCTTTATGATAAACAATATAGAGTCAATTTTCAGAGATTAGACAATCCTTCATGGAGAGATGAAGTACTTGAACTAGTGTATTCAGATGTTTGTGAACTATTTGAAAGATCCATTGGAGGAGCCTATTACTTTGTGACATTCATAAATGATCACTCTGGAAGATTATGGGTCTACTTGTTGAAAAGCAAAGATCAACTACTATCAGCATTCAAAGAGTTTCATGTACAAGTGGAGTGTGACACTAGGAAAAAGCTGAAGTGTCTAATGTAATCAATGGTGGAGAGTATCATGGTCCATTTGAAGCTTATTGCAAGGCTTATAGTATCAATGCAAGTCTAAAGTTCACATTATCCAGGGAGAGAGATTCAACAACAGATAAATCTTGATCGTCGGATATATCCATAATAGATAGACCAACAGACAGATCCTACTAACACACATCAGACAAAACTTGACTAGATTAATGAAGAATTGGATCATGATGACATAGTGGCGGACACACAAATGCATCAATAACTTGAGCCAGCAGAGCTTTAGATGCAAGTTGAGTTAAGGCGCTCTAGAAGAGGTAGAATATGTTATTCAAAGTATTCTGAAGAAGATTATATCACACTGACAGACAAAGATGAACCTCACGACTTCTTAGAAGCTATACATACAACTGAGAACGAAAATTGGATTAAATCTATGGAAGATGAGATGAACTCTTTACATAGGAACCAAACTTATGATCTGGTGGTGTTGCCCAAAGGTAGAAAAGCCTAGAAAAACTAATGGGTGTATAGTCTTAAAGTTGAAGAAGGAAGCACAATAACAAGGTACAAAGCTCGAATTGTTGTGAAAAGATGCAATCGGAAGAAATAAGTTAATTTTGATGAGAGTAATCTTGGGTCTAACAGCTAGTCTAGACTTAGAAGTTGAACAACTTGATGTCAAAACAATTTTTTTACATGGAGACACCAAAGAAGAAATCTATATGGAGCAACCTGAATGTTATGAAGAACCAGACAAGAAACACTTAGCGTGTTGTCTAAAGAAGAGTTTATACGGTCTGAAGTAAGCCCCCAAACAATGGTACAAGATGTTTGAATCCTTCATGACCAAATACTGGTTCAAGAAGACAACTGGTGATCTCTGTGTATTCATCAAAAGGTATGAAGATGGACTTTATTATTCTGCTATTATATGTCGATGATATGCTAATCATTGGGCATGACAAGACCAAAATTGCTAGTTTGAAGAATGCTTTAAGTAAGTCTTTTGCTATGAAAGACTTGGTCTTGTAAAGCAAATCTTTGAAATAAGGATAATCAGATATCATTCCAAGAAGTTGTTATGGCTATCACAAGAGAAGTATATTGAGAAAGTTCTGAAGAGATTCAACATAGATAAAACAAAGTCTGTTAATGTTCCACTTGTTGGACATTTCAAGTTAAGCACAATTCAATGTCCAACTAGTGATGAAGAAAGGAAAGAAATTAGCATAATATCTTTCCTCTTTGATAGGAAGCCTAATGTATGTCATGATTTGTACAAAACTAGATATTGCACATGAGTTAGAGTTATGAGTCAGTTCTTGTCCAATCCCGACAAAGAGCATTGGAATGCACTAAAGTGAATATTGAGATATTTGAGGGGAGCTACCAAAAGATGTTTATATTTTGGTAATTAAAATCTTGTATTGGTAGGATATACAGACACTGATATGTCTGGAGATGTAGATTCCATAATTTCCACATCAGGTTATCTAACTACCTTTGTAGGGAAGTTGTATCTTGGAAATCCAAGTTACGAATATGTGTAGCATTATCAACGACTAAAGCATAGTACATTGTAGCATCCGAAACTGACAATGAGATAAAATATATGAAAACATCTTGCTGAATTGGGTCATGCTCAAGAAAGATATGTTTTGCACTGTAGCAACCAAAGTGCAATCCACCTAGCTAAGAATCCTACATTTCATTATGTGACAAAACACATTGATTATTGTTATCATTGTATACAAAATACTTTAGAGGATAGTGAGTTGCAACTACAAAAAATTCATACAGATGATATCTAGTCCGATATGTTGGTCAAGGTAGTTCCACTAAAGAAGCTAACATACTGTTGTAAAGGTGCAGGACTGGTGATACCCCTCAATTAATTCAGAAAGGTAAAGATTTGTTGGGAAACCTTCCTAATTGATATAGAAGTATGACCAATGAACCTCTGTAGATGATCCATTGAATACATTCAATGATTGTCATTTCAAAGTCTTGGAATTACTCATTGACTCTTGAAAAACTATGAAGACTAATTTAGTAAGTTGGAGTAGCATTTCCAAGGTATCTTGAAAATGCGACAACAATTAATCATCCATTATATTTTTCTGATGAATCTTTCCTCTCCTTCACTATATAAAAGGGAACTTGTCAGGAAGAGATACACAAGCAATTGAGAATAACAACATAGAGAGAAAGTGAGAGAATTTATATTCACCTTAGTGTGAGACTTGTATTCCTAATGAGATACTATAAAAACTTTGTATTCCATCCTTATTGGGTGAGTTTGAGTGATATCCTCATAGTGTGAGTGAGATATAAATATTATAATACTACTTTATATAGTGAATATATTTTTTGCACTAGGTCTCGTGGTTGTTTCCTTCCAACTTTGAAAAAGTTTTTTCACTTTAAAATTCTTAGTGTCATTCTTCTGCTATTCTCTATTTTATTTATCCGCTTGACACATTCGCAAGTGTCCATTTTGTATCACACCGATGAGAGAAATTGGTTCTGAATTTCCCAACATATAAACATTGTAACTTGGATTTGTGAGCTTTATCAACTCCTTTGTATGAAAGCTTTAAAATATCCTACACTTCTTTTGGCCATAGTCACATGATACACGATCCTCTTTGATGCGGGTACGTAGTATACAGTATGTTGCCCTGTCAAAATACTGATACGTTAGGGTTATACTCAGTAGGTTTCTATACGTAGTTATTTTTAGTGTTGCTTCTTATAATTTTGAATCAAATCATCAACTTTTGCTTCACTAGAGGGAGATATCATATGATAAAATTTTGTTGTAACTCATTCATATAAGTGAATGAAGATCACCAAATACTATTCTTTTGTTTGTTCTTTCTTTAACTTGAATTTTAGGTGAGAATCTAGTTCCCCTTTAGAGGTGAAATACTGGATAAGTAAATGCAGATATGCACTATGTGATCTTTGGGGTTGTTGACAAGTATCTTTTAAAACCATACTCACATAACTATGCGGTTCAACACCACACAATAAAACCACACTTTATTGATTACAGCCAGGTCCACTAATATTAACAAGAGGTTGTCAATAAGGCATGAACTGACTTAATAAACACTACTACCCAACCACAAAATAGAGTTGCTATTTCAAAGAATTGGTAGTGCACATTCATCTTAGTAACAAAAATAATAGTCTTTACAATACACCATGTCAATCAAAATGGTCAAAAAGTAAGGAGAAAATAATGGAAGATGAGATACCAAAAAGTAAGGAGAAAATAATAAATATGTAAAAGTTGTTGAATAGATGGCAATAGTGATAAAATTAAAAATTAAAATGAAAAGGGAACCTGCCAAACGCGGAAGAGAGGCTTCTTAGCATTGGCTTTACGAGTATTTACTTATCAACAAGGACAGTTAGAGTGAAGGCAAGAGGTGTTAAGTGCTAGGCGAGTGGGCGTGAGTACAAAAACAAATGGTTGGGAGGTTGCGCTCGTTGTGGGACTTAACCCAACACTTTATGGCACGAACATATTCTGCAGTCACCTACAGTTGATGATAGATACTATTCCAGGTGACTTGGCTACAAATAACAAATTTGAACACAAAAAAGATGGCCAATGTAGAAGCCCTCAGCAATGGGGAAAAACACTTTTGTTCTCCACATTCACAACATGAATGATCTTATCCATACACATATAGCATAGTTGTTACGCAAACACTGATGACATAATGACATACCACACGGTTTCTCACTCTAATTAGCGATCATTCATTTATTCGTATGTTCCAATTTTACAAGGAATGTCGAAACATTTTAAGCCTTCCTTTTCCCGACAAATCTGACAGGACTAAACTTCTCAAGATCAACAATGCTGGAATGTCCATCAATAACAAGCTCGGCCATGGCAGCACCAGTAGCTGGACCATTTAGAATACCCCAAAATTTATGCCCTGTTGCAACGTAACACCCCTTCACCCCTGGAACCTCTCCTATCACAGGCACCCCGTCATCAGTACATGGCAAGAAGCATGCTTGCTCTGCCTTCACTCGTGCCTGTCCTTCCCCCAGATGGCTCGACACTGTCTTAGCCACTCTCTTCAGCATCCCGGTCGATTCTGGGTCACTCTTAATTCCCTCAGGATCATCAGGCACTTCTTCCTCCGCTGAAATCCCGCATATATACACCTCCCCTGAACAATTCAACCAAAACAGCCTCAGTGTTTCCAAATGAAGCATTGTGTAATATACCAAAAAGTAAACAAGTTGGAATGTGTTGAGCTCTAATTTAAACCAAATTGACATTATTTTATAAACAGTGGTCCTAAATATCATAGTTTATATTCTTTTTTATGAGTAAATTTGTAGATTAGTCCTTGATCTATTCTCCACTAGCAGTTAGTTCCACAATTTAATTACCTGTAGATTCAGTCATGGGTTTATAATCACAGTTAATTCTTAAGACAGATTGATCAGCTATACATATTGTATTTTCTAAGACAGACAAATACATTCGATATGGTAGCAATTGCGATGACGATGCAGTTTAGAAAACGCCCAAAACCTTAGAATATCGACATCTATAGCAGTCGCACAGACACAAACTTTAAACTTTGGTAAGAACTTAGAAGGCTGGTGCTGGTGTTACACCAATGTTTTTGTTGATCAAATTTCTATACAAAAGCTCAACTGAACAAATTGTTATTGTAGTTTAAATTATACTGTTATGTTGAAAAAACAAATCCACCCATCATTGTACACTTTAAGAACTAGATGGCAAGCATATAAGACTCTGTATCTAAGTTTTCTAATTTTGAAAGGACTATAGACCATATGCAAATATAAATGCTATGTTCTTTATTTTCTAAACTAACTATATATTAGGAGAATAATTTATGTGATTACGGCATTTGTGAATAATTGAGATCACATGTTTTATTTGGTATCCTCATCTAATTAGAGAGTAAAACTTAATTAAAAAAGAAAAAAAAAAAAGAAAAGTTATAAAAATATAAACTAAGTTAGAATTTGATTGGTCGGGACAGTGATTTAAATTGCGGACCGCATCACTTGATGCGGCCACAATATTGTGGTTGCGGTGACCGCCACAACCGCATCACATCGCAATTGTAGTGTGATTCCGAATCACAATAATGCGGTCAAATCGGGTCACAACACAACCGCATCGGACCGCATTAAACGGCATTCAGCCGCATCTGGCCGCATCCGGTCGCATCAGGCCTCATCAGGTTCAAAAATGTTGACTGCCATAACCGCATCACACCGCAATTGCAGTGTGATTCTGAATCACAATAATGCGGCCGCATCGGGCCACATCAGGCCACATCAGGTTCAAAAATGTTGACTGCCACAACCGCATCACACCGCAATTGCAGTGTGATTCTGAATCACAGTAATGCGGCCACATCAGGCCACATCAGGCCACATCAGGCCACATCAGGCCACATCAGGCCACATCAGGCCACATCAGGCCACATCAGGCCACATCAGGCCACATCAGGCCACATCAGGCCACATCAGGCCACATCAGGCCACATCAGGCCACATCAGGCCACATCAGGCCACATCAGGCCACATCAGGCCACATCAGGCCACATCAGGCCACATCAGGCCACATCAGGCCACATCAGGCCACATCAGGCCACATCAGGCCACATCAGGCCACATCAGGCCACATCAGGCCACATCAGGCCACATCAGGCCACATCAGGCCACATCAGGCTACATCAGGCTACATCAGGTCACTTCAGGTTAAAAAATGTTGTTTTAATAATAAAATAATTCACACATTGATCGCAATGACAGCGCAGTAGGCACAACTGCTAACACAATCGCGAAGGGATATTGGAAATGTGATCTTTGTACTTGAAAATTCCGCAGTGGCATACCTGTGGGGCGAGGATACACTTCAGGGTCAAAAGGCTTTCCTCCTTTAGAAGGATAATAACTCAGAAACAAAGCATGAGGTGTTAAAGCATTAGCTTCTCTAGGTTCCAAAACAATGCTATGTGCCTTAATCCCATAAACCCTAAAGAGCGAAGACAATAACTCTAACTTATTACACCAAGGACCCATTGCCAACACCACCGCATCCGATTCCATGACTCGCCCTCCTTCAAGCACAACCGATCTAACTCGGTCCCCAACCACCTCCAACCGCTCCAACTTCCCGATAACCACCTTAACGCCATGGTGCACCACCGCGTTGTTAATTAAAGTTTTAGTGAATAGCTGCGGGTGCACCTGCGCAGTATTTTCAAAGGTTCCAATTGTTTTGATGTCACGCGCTGGCGCGTCGACCCAAGAGGGTAACGTGGCGGAACTGGAGGGAAGAGTGGTGGTTGTGGTGGTATCTGGTTCGGTAATTGTGAGGCTGAGAGTGGTGAGAGGTCTGTAACCGTAGGATTTGGGACCGTTTAGTTGTTGGGAAAGTGAACGGTGGAGATTGAAGCTTGTGCGAGCTAGGGATTCCATCGGACCACCGTCGCACCAGTCGAGGGCGAGGAATCCTCCGGCTTTTCCGGAAGCTGCGCATGCCACGTCGGATTTCTCGATTAGTGTGACGGCGGCGCCCTTCTTAGCTAGAAAGTAAGCGGTGCAGACGCCGATGACGCCTCCGCCGCAGACAAGTACTCGTTTTGGGTTCTCCATGGGCCTTGATGACCGTGATGGTGGCACGCAATTCGCTTTGGGTTCTCCCAGGATAAAATGAAAACTTATAAGTTTGGATTATATAAAAGGGGAGGGACTCCAGATCATTCATTCTGGAAAATTCAATGATTTGAATTGATGAGTACATCTAAACCATTGGATAGCTAAGATGAGGAGTAAGACATCTAAACCATTGGATAGCTAAGATGAGGAGTAAGTTTTTTTCAATTACTAATCATTCTTCCATTTTTCTATTTATATAAAGGGAAGATATATATTTACTCCAAAAAGTAATTAGAAAAAATCTACTTTACATCATAGTCGTTCATTCTTAAAAAATTCAACGGTTTGAATTGGTGAGTAAATCTAAACTATTGGATTTTCCAAAAAATAAATGGCTCAAATGTAGAATATATTTTTTAACATATAATATCTTGGTTAGAGAATAAACCTCAAGGTTAGTTGTAGAAATTTCAGATGAAATTATTATCACATGTATGAAAAAATTTAGATGGAATTGGGGGAATTGTTTTTAACATGCAATACCTAAACATATTACATTATTGGTGCAAAAAAAAATGAATTTAGCAAGGTTTACAAACAACCTATCTTCCCTGAGCACATACAATACAACTTTGAAATGTTCAACATGCAATTCTAAGCTAGTGTTATGATTCAGAATATCATAAAAGTACATTACAAATGATTTTCCACTTAAAACATTTCATTAATATTATGAAAGTACTAATGGAGTTTGTTAGCCTAAAAGGCATAACAAGTTACTCATACAATCCATTTTTAGTTTTAAAACCAGTTTTCATTTATCTACTTCTCTTATCTGAATTTGATGATACTCACTCATTTATCCACTTCCAACTTGTTGGATTGAAGTTAGAAGTACTTTTACTAAAATAGATTTTTCTTTTGAGTTGTTTTTCGACACATATGATTTTGTATAGTAGGTTCTCTATCTACAAGAATTCATGGAACTTAACAACATCTCAAATTTAATTGTTCAAACTCGAGAAATCTCACAATGGTGACCTCCAATCCATTTTTAGTTTTAAAACCAGTTTTCATTTATCCACTTCTCTTATCTGAATTTGATGATACTCATTCATTTATCCACTTCCAACTTGTTGGATTGAAGTTAGAAGTACTTTTACTAAAATAGATTTTTCTTGTGAGTTGCTTTTCGACACATGATTTTGTATAGTAGGTTCTCTATCTACAAGAATTCATGGAACTTAACAACATCTCAAATTTAATTGTTCAAACTCGAGAAATCTCCTTGTCTTCTTTCACTTTTTCCTAAATGATTGTCACCTCCATATCCTTGTAGTAATCTTCAACACTTTGTGCGCCTTGAGTTAATCTTTGAAGCTTAAGTTGAAGCTCCTTATTATAGCTTGAAGTTAAATACCTCTTTCTCATCATGCTCCTTATCTCCTACCAAGCATCTAGCTCTTCATCTTGCATCATCTCTCATTGATACCTTTTTTTTATCGGCAAATGTTAGTTGTTAGTATGTTATGTTAGTATTTGTTTTGGACAAGACTCGAACCCTCAACTTTCTTCACTTCACACATTCTCTTTAATCATCGACCCATCTTATAACTCCTTTTTTTTGAAAATTTGCTATGGATGAGACTCGAACCCACAATCTCCTTCACCCTATTCGTTAAGTTTTCCACCTTAACCACCAGACCACCTTATGACTCCTCTTATTGATACTTTATCCACCAAATGAATGCATATCTACAAAACTCTATGACTGCCAATTTCAATTTTTGTTCTTCCATGTAATTGTTACACAATAAGACATGGAAAATTTTCAGATCCCACTCCAAGTATGCCTATAGGTCATTCCTCCCTTGGAAGGGTGATATGTTGAGTTTGATTCCATCCATATGTTTATGCCTTGGGACCTCCTAAGGGTCGTCTCTTCTCCACTTTCTCCTTAATTCCTCGCAAGTTCATTGTCTATTTGTCCCAACACCGCATGGAATTGGTTCACTTGTTATCATAGTAACCTTTTAAAATGTTGGCTTACGGCCATCATTTGAAAAGGACTAAAACCTCCTTCACCTGGGTCACGATTATTGTCTTATGATATGTTGCAACAAATCATTAAAAAAATACATAAAATATCCTCACCTTACTCCATTACTATGTTTTAATCACACTCAAGTGTATGCACGCTTTTTGGCTTTTTCAATAATGTTCACTCTTGTCTATTACCACTCGTATGTTTTCTCAAAGTTTTGAACTAAATCAATAAAAGACAAAAGTACAACTGAATCGACAAAGTTTTGGTTGAAAATTGGTAGACAAAATTTAAACATTTTAACAACAGCTTTTTATATAGAAAAACTAAATGAATTTGAACTAGAATTTTAAAAAGACATAAACCGTTCAGCCATATTCTATTGTTTTTTATTTTGGTATATTTTATTTTTTTTTGTATTTTATTTTGTTTTGTATTTTATTTTGTTTTGTTTTTTACTTGTTTTTCAAGGCCTAACTTTTGCAGTGGTTCATGCAATACATGTAAACTCAAAGCAAGACTAAAAACAGAAAATGAAAACTAGAAAACAACAAAATGTAAAGAGTTACCGAGAAGACATGAACCATTTAGCCATATTCAATCACTCTAGTGGAAAACATGTATTTGGATGGTTGTGTGTAGGCCGATAACTTAACTAACATGTTGTAACATAAAGAACAAAGTTAAAGATGAATTTGAGGAATGTAAGAAATGGAAATTAAGAACAAAAGTGGTGCCACAATCAAGGATGGTTGATAAATGAGCGGTTGGGTGCCACAAATGGTGATTAGTCTAACGATAAGTCCTTAAACCACTCTATCTAAGAACCAAGCAGAATATTCTCATGGAAGTACATTTATATGCAGTTGAACTAGACAATTAGACAACCATTAATGAAAGTGCAAGTTCTAAAAAAGCAATAAATACATTGTCTTCAACTAAATCCTTTTGCGCAAGGAAAAGATAAATCTTTGAAATTTCACATAAACCATAAGAAAAACGTGGGTTTTAGCGAATAAGGGTCTAAAATCACTTATTCAAAACTAAAGTTATAGTTATTCATAAAATATAAGAATAATCGATAATTAAAGTTGTTTGACAACAAGACTGAATCATTGATGGGCCCACAGTTGTGTTAGCACCTAGGTCAGCCTAGATGCTCCAACTCTTCAATGCAAAACACTACCCTTGGCCCAAGTCTTCTTCCTTTGGCCAGGCTTCGATTATAGCCACCATGACTTGCTAAAGTACTTCTTTAGCCTTTCTTGTTCTTGCTCTTGTCATAAGCCCTCCTAAACCTTTCTAGTTTTTGGTGTTGCTTGCCCTTGTCCATATCACTCTTCCATCACGACAACTTTTCTATATTTCTTTTTCTTGGTTGTTTATAGAGTATTGAAAGTCAAACAAATCTCTTGAATTGGTATAGAAAGAAAATGAATTCATATATTTCAAGAGGTTTGATAGGATGTCAAGTAATATCTCAACCGAGTAGATACGACTGCACACATGAAATCCCAGTTCTAGAATCTTCATATTCTAGAATGAAACTTATGAATGGTTCATTACCATTCTGTACTGTTGGGTTTATTCAAGTGTGAAGTCCCATATTGGATATGCGGGGAGGAGTAAAAGAGTTTATAAGTAGAAAAGGCCCATGGAACTAATGCCTTAAGGTTTTGGTTCAAGATGTGGTGCATCGCTTGTGGCTCTACACTCTTCCCATATTCCGGTAACAATGGAACTCTCCAGTGGTTGGAGGCTCCCCAGTCGCAGTTTGGTCCAACAAGTGGTATCAGAGCTGATGGTTCGGTTGGGATATTGTGGACTTAAGGGGGCGGACCGGAAAGTGTGTGGTACCCACACTTGAGGGGGAGATTGTTGGGTTTATTCAAGTGTGAAGTCTCACATTGGATATGCGGGGAGGATTAAAAGAGTTTATAAGTATAAAAGGCCCATGAAACTAATGCCTTAAGGTTTTGGTTCAAGAGTTTATTCTCACGCATCGCCTTTGATATACCTTGTTGAGCCAACACATCCTTAACCCTCATTTGCCACAATCCGAAATTAACATTGTCTGAGTCCAATATATAACAATGGTTACTCTACTCTATTCCAATTGGTGATGTGGGACTAATGTAATAACATATTTCAAACATTCACAACAATCTCCACCTTGATTGAAATAGACGAATATCTCGCTCATCAAGAAATCTACACAAGATTCTCCACCTTAGCGAATATCTGACTCCACCTTACTCAATGCATAATTCTCTTTAACAAATTGCCCCCATTCAGCATAAACCTTCTAAGTATCTTTGATGATGTTACCAAGAGCCTAGCTCTTTAAACTTGTAGTGCAGCTTCCCATACCGCCATCTAATGGAACACGCCGCCTAACCATCTATTGCTAGGAAGCCTTTCGATATATAGAACATATTCACAAAAGTTCACCAACAATCGTCCTCTTCAATACTCAGTCAAACTGAACCTTGGAGCTTCCGTGGAAACCCTCAACCGCCACAACCATTGTCTAGCCCAACAATTATAATTCAAAAGAACTATCATACTTGACCATAAGGAGTATAACCACAACACACACCTTGCGTAATGCTAACCAATGCCCATGTCACACCCTTCATCTCTATCAATGTTCGTGTTACACCTTGCATCAAAGCCAATGCTCATGTTACACCCTGCATCAAAGTCAGCCAGCGCCTCTGTGCTTTTGTGGATCTACTAATAATTAATATCATTCACTATGACGTCCTAGATACACCATTAAGATATTCCACTTCTCATCTCAAATGAGATCATTCTCTCAACATCTAGAGAGATATTGTCAGTACCTGTCTCAGGGCCAAACTCAATGTAAGGACCTAAAATTTTACCTTGAAATTTTTTCCTTATTTTAATCCAATTTCATGCAATTTCTTGTAACTTAAATTTACAAATTGCATAACCTTATTTTAAAATCTCATATTCCACCTCATACTCAATCTATGAACCAATAACGACATACATATTCGTTTGACAGAAAAGCATAATTCATATTAATGCAGCTCAGTAACTACCGCATACAACTAGCTATGGGTTTCCAAAATACCCATAGCTACAAATATCCAGAGTTACCATTATCCATGGTCCCTAACATATACAAAAATCAGGCCCATGATTACAAATAGTCAGTTCAGAATACAATCAGTTAGGTTACAAAAGAATGGAAATAAGGACTTCAAAAATAAAAGCCTCTAAGCTCCAAAATCAAAATATCCTTACATCTTCCACCTACCTGCAATGGGATTAACATTGACCATACACAGAAAACACAAAGGAGTAAGTCATTAACTCAATAAATATCAATGTATGTTAATCCACATTTTAATAGGGTTAAGTAAACAATTTAAAAGTCATAAATACTTAAAACCGATACAACCATTTATATCTTTAAAACACATGCTACATAACTTGAGCCAAAGTTTGCTACATCGCTTGAGCCAAAGCCGCTACACCATTTAAAGGTAGCTAAAAACAAATTTCCCTTTTCTTTTGAAAAACATGCTACATAACTTGAGCCAAAGTTTGCTACATCGTTTGAGTCAAAGCTTGCTACATCTCTTGAGCCAAAGCTTGCTACATCGCTTGAGCCAAAGCTTGCTACATCGCTTGAGCCAAAACTTGCTACATTACTTGAGCCAAAGTCGCTAAACCAATCATGGTCGGCTAAAAACGAGTTTTCTTTTCGTTGACACTCCATCAATTTATAAACAGTAAATCTACGCCATTATTATTACAAACATACACATATATGTTTATAATAAATAAGTGGTTCACAACTTGATTCATTATCCACAATCAGCAAATCCATGCATTTTCTAACACAATGCATAAGTTAAAGACTTATCCTTACCTTGGTGAGTGTTGGGTTTGGATCACATAAACAACTTATATTATATTATTTAACCATTCAAGATATTTAACATATTTTCAATGTTTCTAAACTACTTTCATCATAAGTTTGCAAACATCTAAAACATACATATTCATCTCATATTTCAACATTAGAAAGTTTAATCATCTTCTACCTCTAGCATTTTATCCATTTTCCCCTTTAACCACATTTTCTCTTTAGGGTTTTGGGGTTTCCATGAATCAACCCACAAACTCTTTTCATTATTGAAATACCAACTCTAAACCAAGAGTTTACAAGAGAGAAACAACATAAAACGAACCATAACTCAAAAGGGTGAGTTTCCATGGTTTCTCACATTTTGAGAAGAGATCCAACATACTCAAAACAAAACGTGCTTATATACTCAAGCCAGAGTTTTGCTTATATACTCAAGCCAGAGTTTTGCTTATATACTCAAGCCAGAGTTTTGCTTATATACTCAATCAATCACATAACCAGAAGTACACATACTTGCCTTTCTGTAAACCTACGCCTACTTTAATATAAACACACCCATATATGTTCATATTAAATGCGTACTTTACAACTCAATCTTTGCATAATCAGAGAATACACATTTTCGAGTTCAAATGTACAATTAAAGACTCATCCTTACCTCGGTGAGTGTTGGGTTTGGTTCTTGGCAACTTCTCAAGTTCCACCGACACCGCCTCCAACCTTAGGATCTTTCCTCATCCCACCACATAACACAATGTTAGTCATTTATTCCAAATATCACATAAACAACTTATATTGCACCATTTAGTCATACAAAATATTCATCATAAATATTCAACCATCTAAAACATGCATAACATCTCATATTCCAATATTTGGAGGTAAACTCATCTTCTACCTCTAGCATTTTACTCATTCTCTCCTTTTACCACGTTTTCACTTTTAATGTTTTTGGGGTTTTCATGAATCGACCCACATCCCTTTCCATTCTTTAGATACTATCTCTAAACCAAGAGTTTACAAGGTAATAATGACATAAAATGAACCACCACTCAAAAGGATGAGTTTCCATGGTTTTTCTTCATTTTTGAGAAGAGATCCAACATACCCAAAGTGAGTTTAAGAGAGAAAAAGAGAGTTAGAATCTAGAGTTTTACCTCTTCTCAAGCTCTTAGATGAGTATCCAAGCTTTTTGCCCTTGAAAAGCTCTCTTCTCTCACTCTTCTTCTTTTCTAAACCCTAGATTGTGTTTAGGGGTTTCTCATTAAATGTTGTCTCATCGGGTTCTCGCTTAAGCGAGGGATTCTCGCTCAAGCGAGAAAATCCCGCCCATTTTAAAAACTCAAATCTGACCCTCTCGCTCAAGCGAGGGATTCTCGCTCAAGCGAGAATCTCACAATGGCAATAGCCCCAAAATGACATTTCTCGCCCAGGCGAGACAACTCTCGCTCAGGCGAGAATCCTCCAGTATAGCCCAGGATTTCACCCTCCCAGATGAGATACTATGATTTTCAAGACTTAAAACTTGGGGTTGTCGCGACCCGATTTTCGGTTGAAAGACCGGCCCTGCGACTTAGGGAGAGGCGAACTCGATTTCTACCTCTTCCATTTGTTTTGGAGTCGCCACTACGTTTTTTGCGGATAAAACGTAGAAAACTCTAAATATGCCCAATTAGGATAATTTGGTCTTTGAAAAGAGATTCTGAGCTCGGGAGTCGATTACGGATCGGAAAGGTATTAGCACCCCGTCCGCCCGTATTAAAACGGTACCCTCGCTAATAACATGGACTTTTATACCCTTAAAAATTATTTATTAAAATGCAATAATTAAAGCAAAATGTTTTATTTTTTATTGTTGTGCGTGACAAGAGTTCATCTTGCTCCTACGTATCCCTAGGTGCAATAGGGAAATCAAGGCTACGTAGTTCTGGTTTGAAAAATAATTAAATTTGTTTGGGTAGTTTTAAAATATGCTGAAGTACAATATGATTTTTTTTCTAAAATACTTTTGATAAGGAATTAATAGTTTTGAGTCGGTGTTGGTCGCTCACCTTCTTCCCATTTTCAGAGAAATCAGAGTCAACTCGAACCGTAACCTTACTATAAAAATTCCATAAAAATTTGTTTTAGTAATAAGGTAATTTTTATTTAAAACATTTTAGCATGAAATTAATAGTTTAGAGTTGGTATTGGTCGCTCACCTTCTTCCCATTTTCAGAGAAGTCAGAGTCAACTCGAACCGTAACCTTACTATAAAAATTCCATTAAAATTTGTTTTAGTAATAAGGTAATTTTTATTTAAAACATTTTAGCATGAAATTAATAGTTTAGAGTCGGTATTGGTCGGTCACCTTCTTCCCATTTTCAGAGAAGTCAAAGTCAACTCGAACCATAACCTTACTATAACAATTCCATTAAAATCGTTTGAGTAATAAGGTAATTTTTATTTAAAACATTTTAGCATGAAATTAATAGTTTAGAGTCGGTATTGGTCGCTCACCTTCTTCCTATTTTCAGAGAAGTCAGAGTCAACTCGAACCGTAACCTTACTATAAAAATTCCATTAAAATTTGTTTTAGTAATAAGGTAATTTTTATTTAAAACATTTTAGAATGAAATTAATAGTTTAGAGTCGGTATTGGTCGTTCACCTTCTTCCCATTTTCAGAGAAGTCAGAGTCAACTCGAACCGTAACCTTACTATAACAATTCCACTAAAATCGTTTGAGTAATGAGATAATTTTTTTATTTAAAACATTTGTTATATATGGAGTTAATAGTTTAGAGATGGTGTTGGTTGCTCACCTTCTTCCCATTTTCGGGGAAGTCAGAGTCGACTCGAACCATAACCTTGTTATAAAAATTCCATTTAAAAATTGTTTGAATAATAAGATAATTTTTATTTAAAGCATTTCGGTAAAATGAATAAAGATAATGCATTATTTGATACATGTATCACTAGGAAATTTTTCTTTTAATTTTTCTTTTAGCCAAATGTTTGTATCCATTTCTATGGAATCAATTGATTTGGACATAACCGTTTCCAAACAACTCAGTAAAAATACATATACATGTGCTAAGCATATAACATTGGATCAATAGTTGAAAATCAAATAAGTAGGGGTAATTCTATTGAATATGTGTGATTGTTTGGTATTCAGGATGCACAAAAATGCATTGCTATTTAATGGTTTGAACAAATGACTTACTTGGGTATGCTTTTACCTTTTGCCTTGTTTTCGGAGATGCTAGAATTAATGAATTTGGATTATTCTGCTTGTTGTGATGACTGAGTCCTTTCCCTTTTCTAATTCCTCTATTGGGTGTATGTAGGATTGTGTGTATTATACGATCCCTGACTGATGTATTATATCTCTTCTAGTGTACTTTGGTTACTTGTGAAAAAGTGTATGTTCTCTATGGAAATCGAATATGCTTATGTATGAATGCAGGCGTTGTGTATTTGGGAATGCCGATTTGGAGATTCAGGAACGTGGGTGTGGCGAATGGTAAAAGTAAGAAGCTTTTCTGGAAGGGGTTATGTCGGTCTATGGTATGTATATGTATAGGTATAGAAATGATGAGGGGGATTAGAGATGGAAGAGATAGATGGGTGTAGTGTGTTTATTGATTGCCAAAAATTCTGTCTAATGTGGTGTGGGTATCTGGATTAGGGTAAAAAATGAGTTTGAGTATTCTTTTATGTCTCCTCTTGTTGAAATAGCTTACTTCCTTTTGTAATGATTGAGATTCATGAGAACCTTTTCAATTTCTAATCTGTATCCAATCACCTTTATTGCTTCTCTAATTATTCCCTTTTTATGTTGATATATTCCTATTCCAAATTGTTGTTTTTGATGCTCTTGATTGCCTTAGTTTTCACTTTAAATATCTAGTTGCCTTATTGATACCACTATTTGATGCTCTATTTATAATTGGTGATTATCACCTTAATGCTAATCATTGTTGCTGCCTGATTATGCTTAATTTATCAAGATCCTTAATCTACATATCCTTAGTGCCATCCTTTTGGGATTATGTTGATTGATTGTATTAAATATATTTATTTAGTGTTATTTTTGGAATCCTGTTTGATTGCCTTTATTAAATTGATGATGATTTGATTTCTTTTCCTTTTGAGAGATTGAATGTTGATTTGTTTAAGTTATAAGAGATGGTGAATGTATAATTTGGGAGGATCTTCCCATTAAGGCACCTGAAGAAGTTGGGGGTTGGAGGTTTAGTTTCCTTTTTAAGTGAATGTATTATGCTCATTTTTAGCACCAAATATTGTTTATTTAAAACATTGTTTTCAGACAATGTAAATTACATTTTTGAATTTATTTACTATTTATTATCACTTTTTTAGAATCTATTTTGGGCCGGACAAAATTGAGTGTTCACAGGGGTGTTACTATCCTTTCCCTCTTATAAGAATTTTCGTACTCGAAAATTAAACATACCTCGATGCAAACAAATGAGGGTAATCCTCCCGCATCTCTTGCTCAACTTCCCAAGTAGCGTCTCATTCATCCACTTGACTCCACATCACCTTTACCAAAGGAATCCCTTTGCCTCTCAACCTTTTGATACTGGTATCCATGATTCTCACAGGCAACGTCTCAAAAGTCAGGTTATCCTTCAACTCTATCTGGTCCGACTCAACCACATGAGATGGATCTCCAACATATTTTCTCAACTGAGATACATGAAACACATTGTGGAGATTCAACAACAACGGTGGTAAGGCAATTCGATACGCTACTGGCCCAATCCTCTTCAGTATTTGATAAGGCCCAATAAATCGCGGAGTCAGCTTACGAGATTTCAACACTCTACCAATTCCGGTAGTCGGGACTACTCTCATGAAGACATGATCCCCTTCCTTGAATTCAAGAGGTTTTCGCCTCTTGTCAGAGTAGCTTTTATGCCGACTCTGGGCGACCCTCATATTCTCCCGGATTTTCTTGATCTTATTTGTCGTCTCCTGTACCAATTCGGGCCCCAATATCAAGTGCTCCCCAGTTTTGAACCAACTCACTGGAGTTCGGCACTTCCTACCATACAACGCCTCATAAGGTGCCATCCCAATACTCGAATGGAAGCTATTGTTGTAGGTAAATTCGATCAACGGCAACATGTCATCCCAACTCCCTGGTTGTTCTAAGACACAGGCTCTCAAAAGGTCCCCAACGACTGTATTGTCCTTTCTGATTGACCGTCCGTTTGTGGATGATAAGCTGAACTCAGCTTCAACTTAGTTCCCAGAGCGGTTTGCAAACTAGTCCAAAAGTTTGAAGTGAAACGGGGATCCCTATCTGACACAATGCTTGACGGTATTCCATGCAAGCGAACAATTTCTCGGATATACAGTTCTGCCAATCTCCCCAACGAGTATCTCATGTTCAAAGGCAGAAAGTGAGCAGATTTAGTTAACCGATCCACGATCACCCATATCGAATCATAACCTCTTTGAGTCTTTGGAAAACCAGATACAAAATCCATGGAGATATTATCCCACTTCCAAAGGGGAATTTCTAGGGATTGTAATTCTCCAGCTGGTCGCTGATGTTCAATCTTAGCCTTCTGACATACCAAACAACTCGAGACATACAGAGCCACATCCCTTTTCAACCCAGACCACCAAAACAGTGTTTTCAAATCTTGATACATTTTCGTGGTCCCCGGGTGAAAACTCATTTTACTCTTATGGGACTCCTCTAAAATCTCCCTCCGTAATTTATCATTACGAGGTACACACACTCTCCCTTTGTAATGCAACATTCCACTAAGGTCCGATGTGAAATTGGTATCTTTACCACACAACATCAGATCCCGTTTATCCATCAACTCACTATCCTCACTTTGCATTGTCCGGATTTGTTCAAACAACTCATTCGTGACTTTAAGCATTCCTAAAATCATACTATGAGGCCTTACCTGAACCTCCAAGTTCATATCTCTAAACTCTTCAATCAGTTTCTCCTCCCTAACCATCAAAGCCGACATGTGCAACGATTTTCGACTCAGTGCATCCGCCACTACATTGGCCTTTCCAGGGTGGTACTACAACCCAAAATCGTAATCCTTAAGGAATTCCATCCATCTCCTCTGCCTCATGTTCAATTCCTTTTGATCAAATAGGTACTTCAAACTCTTGTGGTCGCTGTACACTTCAAATCTCACGCCATAAAGATGGTGTCTCTAGACTTTTAAGGCAAAAACCATTGCGGCCAACTCAAGATCGTGGGTAGGATAGTTCTGTTCATGCATCCTCAACTGTCGAGAAGCATATGCCACAACCTTCCCTTCTTGCATCAACACACAACCCAAACCTTGCTTGGATGCATCGCAATAAACGCTGAAATCCCGATCAGTACAAGGAAGGACCAAAACTGGCGCTGTAGTCAACCTGCGTTTTAACTCTTGGAAACTTTCTTCACATCGAACTGTCCACACATATGGTTCCCCTTTCCTAGTGAGTTTTGTTAAAGGTAGAGCCAAACCCAGAAAGCTCCTGATCTCAGTGACTGACTTGGGCACTGCCCATTCCATAACCGCTTCAACCTTTGAAGGGTCTACCGCCACTCCTTACTTGGATATCACATGTCCAAGAAAATTCACTGACTCCAACCGGAAGTCGCATTTTGACAGCTTCACATACAACCGATTCTTGCTAAGAAGTTCTAGCACAATCCGCAGGTGCTCAGCATGTTCCTCTCGGCTTTTGGAGTAAATCAAAATGTCATCAATGAATACCACTACGAAAGTATCTAAATACGGATGAAAAATCCGATTCATGTAGTCGGTAAATATTGCTGGAACATTCGTTACCCCAAAAGGCATGACCAAATATTCAAAATGTCCGTACCTGGTCCTAAACGCCGTCTTAGGAATATCTTCCGACTTCACACGCAGTTGGTGATAGCCCGACCGAAGATCAATTTTTGAGAACACCACCGCTCCTCTCAACTGATCCATCAAGTCATCGATCCGAGGCAACAGATATTTGTTCTTAACAGTGACCTTATTTAACAGTGACCTTATTCAACTGCCGGTAGTCGGTACACAACTGCATACTACCATCCTTTTTCTTAAACAACAAAACAGGCGCACCCCAAGGTGAGACGCTAGGACGAATGAACTTCTTTGCCAACAAGTCCTCAACCTGCTTTTTCAACTCCGCCAATTCTAACGGTGCCATCCTATAAGGAGCGATAGAGATGGGTACCGTTCCCGGTACCAAATCAATAGAGAATTCGTATTCTCTTACTAGAGGTAATTCCGGAATTTCGCCAGGAAATACTTCAGGAAATTCACGAACTATCGGAATGTCCTCAACTTTCGGTTTTTCACTACCCTCCAGGGATGCCAACAACATAAACACGGCCCCTCCCTCTTTACAAAAAGTCTTGACTTCTTTTGCCGACAATGGCTTCATGTCATTGCCTTCATCAGAAACCTCATCAAGATTCCCGAATACCACGGTCTTATCCGCACAATTTAACATCACATGATTAGTCGACAACCAGTCCATCCCCAAAATTAGATCCAACTGGGTTAGTGGTAAGCAGATCAAATCAACGGTAAAAGTTCTATCGTTTACTACTAATGGACATCGAGACACAACTGTCGATACCACCACAGGCACATCAGTTGGGGTGGACACGACCAAGTCGAAAGGCAACGACTCAGTTTGTAATTTCAGTCTATCCACGTAGTCATTAGATACAAAGGAGTGTGTCGCTCCCGAATCAAACAACACTAAAAGAGGAATACTTGTCACCATGCAATTACCTTTGATCAGACCATCAACATCGGATGTCTCTGTACCACTCATGGTGAATATTCTGCCAGCAGCCCGAGGTCGATCAGCTCTCACAGCATTTACACTCTGTGTTAGCTTAGGACAATATTTTTTGGTGTGCCCAACCTCCTTGCAGTAGTAACAGGTAAGCATCGTTCCGAGGCATGATTCACTCACATGTGTTGGCCACACTTGCCGCATCCGGCTGGAGAGTTCAACCATGATCCTCCGGCGTTATCATGAGTCTTCAGCCCAGGTGAAATATTCCATCGACTACCCGTCGGAGGAGAGTAAGGCTTCCGTTCCTCTTGAAACATCTTCCCTTTTCCTTTGCCGTGGGAGAAGTTCCGTTGAGGGCCATAGTGTTTTGGAGGGTTATCTTCCTTCGCAGCAATGTCCCTCCTCCGCACATTATTTTCATACATCCTACACTTGTTCACTAGTGTAGGAAAATCAGAAATTTCTTCGTGACCAAATGTCACTCGGAGCTCGGGCCTCAACCCCATCTTAAACTTCACACACTTGGACCTCACGTCCAACTCTAGTTCAGCATATGGGCAGTACCAGATTAACTCTTCAAATTTGGCCGAATATTCCCCCACAGTCATGTTTCCCTGCTCTAGCTGTAGAAATTCCCTCTCCTTCTCCCTCTTCAGGTCTGCAAGAAAGTACTTCTGGAGAAATTTACTCTTGAAGGCTTCCCACGTAATGATTTGCCCCTCGATCTCCATTTGTCTTCGGGTCATCTCCCACCAATTCTCTGCCTCCTTCACCAGCATGTAAGTAGTGCCTCGTCCAGACCTCGGTATTCCGTCGGCCCAGGTGGAACTAGTGGGTGGGAACTCGGACTTGACGCCGGGTTCTGGTTCAGATTGTGCAAGTTCTCATTGACCTGCTGCAACGCCGCCACCATTTGTGCCAGTAAATCATTCGGAACATTCTGACTTGCTCCTCTTCCTCTTCCTCTTCCAGCCATGAGTACCTGTACTCACTCAATTGTTAGTAATCGAATTGTATAAATATAGTGCACACAACACTTAACATTTAGCCTCATTCAAACAACTGCAACACATAAGGATACAAAGAAGCATGCAAGGCCATACCCTAGGTCGCATGATTAACTATGCTCTGATACCATATTGTAAGGACCGAAATTATGCCCTTGAAATTTTTTTTTCTCGATTTAGTTTAATTACATGCATTTCCTCCTAACTCACATTACCAATTTAATATCTTTACTTCAAACCTTATTTCCCTCTTCGTAATCTATCTCAATATAACATACAAAATCATTCGACAGAAAAAAACATAATTCGCATTAATTAAACTTTGCAACGCCCGCATATAATTAGCTATGAGTTTCCAAAATACCCATAGCTATACATATCTAGAGTTACACGCCATGTGAGTTAGTATATGTTCGTAGCTACATAATGTATGAACTATCAAATATGCACTCATGTACAAGAATAGTGCAAATAAATGAATCCAAAATATAGCGCTCCTAAATCTCCCAAAAATGAGTCTCCCTCATATCACTTGTTTATCTGCAATGGAATTATCAATGACAAAACACAGAACATGCAAAGGAGTAAGTCATTAATTCAATAAACATCATTTTAAGATAATCCACATAAATAAAAGAGTTAGTAAACCATCTTTGAAATTCATTTTTTTTTTGCTACATAACTTGAGCCAAAGTCACTATACCCCTTAGGGTTAGCTAAAAGCATATTCTCATTTTTCTTAAAACAAAACGTGCTTATATACTCAAGCCAGAGTTTTGCTTATATACTCAAGCCAGAGTTTTGCTTATATACTCAAGCCAGAGTTTTGTTTATATACTCAAGCCAGAGTTTTGCTTATATACTCAAGCCAGAGTCGCTAACCATTCTTGGTCGGCTAAAAATACATTTCCCTTTCATAATTTCACCATAAAACATTTCCGGTAAATCCACGCTCACATTAGTATAAACACACCCATATATGTTTATACTAATTACGTGATTCACAACTCAACCAATCACATAACCAGAAGTACACATACTTGCCCTTCTGTAAACCTACGCCTAGTTTAATATAAACACACCCATATATGTTCATACTAAATGCGTACTTTACAACTCAATCTTTGCATAATCAGAGAATACACATTTTCGAGTTCAAATGTACAATTAAAGACTCATCCTTACCTCGGTGAGTGTTGGATTTGGTTCTTGGCAACTTCTCATGTTCCACCGACACCGCCTCCAACCTTAGGATCTTTTCTCATCCCACCACATAACACAATGTTAGTCATTTATTCCAAATATTACATAAACAACTTATATTGCACCATTTAGTTATACAAAATATTCATCATAAATATTCAATCATCTAAAGCATGCATAACATCTCATATTCCAATATTTGGAGGTACACTCATCTTCTACCTCTAGCATTTTACTCATTCTCTCCTTTTACCACGTTTTCACTTTTAGGTTTTTTGGGGTTTTCATGAATCGGCCCACATCCCTTTCCATTCTTTAGATACTATCTCTAAACCAAGAGTTTACAAGGTAATTATGACATAAAATGAACCACCACTCAAAAGGATGAGTTTCCATGATTTTTCTTCATTTTTGAGAAGAGATCCAACATACTCAATGTGAGTTTAAGAGAGAAAAAGAGAGTTAGAATCTAGAGTTTTACCTCTTCTCAAGCTCTTAGATGAGTATCCAAGCTTTTTGCCCTTGAAAAGCTCTCTTCTCTCACTCTTCTTCTTTTCTAAACCCTAGATTGTGTTTAGGGGTTTCTCATTAAATGCTGTCTCATCGGGTTCTCGCTTAAGCGAGGGATTCTCGCTCAAGCGAGAAAATCCCGCCCATTTTAAAAACTCAAATCTGACCCTCTCGCTCAAGCGAGGGATTCTCGCTCAAGCGAGAATCTCATAGTGGTAACAGCCCCAAAATGACATTTCTCGCCCAAGCGAGACAACTCTCGCTCAGGCGAGAATCCTCCAGTATAGCCCATGATTTCACTCTCCCAGATGAACCTCTCTCGCTCAAGCGAGAGTCTGAGGGCTGATACTATGATTTTCAAGACTTAAAATTGGGGGTGTTACAACAACCACACCCAACCCCACTTTTCAACCTATCTCACCCTCAAACACACCACAACATATGCCTCCTCCATTTATCCAAACCCCGGTCCCACCATTCTTTAACCCACACCATCCATATAGCCGCCCCACCATGACCCCATCACCCTACCCACCCACAAACCTGACCTACCCACGACCCCCAAAACTACAACTAATACCTTTTGATGGATCTAAACCTTTAGACTGGTTGTTTCAAGCTGAATTTTTTTTTCAACCGTACCAAGTTCCTCCAGACCAACGTCATCATATTATTTCTTTTTATATGAAAGGGGAAGTTTTAAGTTGGTTTAAATGGGCATTTTACAATGCAAGTATTCTGGACTGGCAAAGTTTTACTCGCGCACTGGAAATTCGTTTTGGTCTGTCATTATACCAAAATCACCAAGCAGAACTGTTTAAGCTCCGTTAAACAGGAACGGTGGCAAATTTTCAGTACCAGTTTGAGAAAATCTGTAACAGAATTTGGGGCTTATCACCAGAAATTGTGCTCAATTGTTTTCTGTCTAGATTAAGTCCCGAAACCAGATGATAATTGGCTAAGGTACAGCCTACAAACATTGTTGAGGCTCTGGGATTGGCGAAACTAGTAGAAGCCAAGATTAAAGACTTAAAAACACCAACTTACCAACGTCCAACAAGGTCTCCCACACAAAATGCTGTTGGGATTCCTCGCAGTACCGTGACCCAGCAGCCGTCACTAACCACGAATGGTTTCGCTGCGATCATGCTAGTTAAACGCCTTACGACCACCCAGATGGAGGAACGGTGTGCCCAAGGTTTATGTTTTAATTGTGATGAGAAATTCTATGATGGCCATAAATGCCAAGGCAAGAAATTCATGATGTTACTGGTGGACGAATCAACAACCTCTATTGATGATGTGTTGATCTCTTTGGAGCCAATTCCTTGGGACCAAGATATTCCCACGGAGGAGCTCATCCACTTTCAACTGTCGAAACAAGGACTTGAAGGACAACCTTCTCCTAAGACACTTCGCTTTATTGGTGCCATTAGGGGTCATGTTGTCACAGTTTTGATTGATACCGACAGCTCTCAGAATGTGATTCAACCGCGATTGGCTCACTATTTACAACTAAGTATTCCTCCTACTCCACATTTTCCAGTCATGGTTGGTAATGGAGCTCACATTTATTGTACTGGTTTATGTTTAGAAACACCTATTACCTTACAGAATCAATTGTTCCATATTCCTTTTTACTTGTTGTCCTTTAAAGGTGCTGATGTGGTTTTAGGAATTGAATGGCTTCGTACCCTTAGACAAGTAACTTCTGATTTTGCTATTCCATCGATGACATTTACTGTCGGGAACAAGACTATCACATTAAAAGGGGACACCACAACTAACTTACAGCAAGCTAGTTTTCATTAGCTAAGCCGACTAGTTCACATGGACGCGATCACTTCTTTCCACACTATACAATTACAAACATTAAACCCTCCCACTACCCACAATACCCCATACACGAACCCCACACAACCGACAATTAAAACACTCCTCACCACCTACAATAAAATATTCCAACAACCACATGGCCTACCCCCAAAAAAGAATACATGACCACCAAATATCACTACTCCCAAACACAACCTCCATTTCAGTTAAGCCCTATCGCTACCCTCATTCCCAAAAATAAATCATGTCCTAAATGTTAAATGAAATGTTGGCTGATTGCATCGTAACACCCAACACAAGCCCTTTCTCTTCCCCGATTTTATTGGTAAAAAAAATGGCAATTGGCGGTTTTGTGTAGATTACCGCGCCCTGAATACAATCACTATCCGTGATCGTTTTCCGATCCCCACAATTGACGAGTTACTCGATGAACTCGGGGGCGCCACAATTTATTCAAAGATTGATTTCAGATCAGGGTATCATCAATTACAAGTGAAGTATGGTGACACTCATAAAACGATATTTCAGACTTTTGATGGCCACTACGAGTTTTTGGTTATACCGTTTAGGCTAACTAATGCCCCATCAACATTTCAAGGAGCCATGAATGACTTGCTCAGACCCTATCTACGTAGGTTTGTCCTAGTTTTTTTTTGATGATATATTGATTTATAGTTCATGCTTAGATGATTACATATTACACCTACAACTGGTTTTGGTGTATCTTCAGTGGCTTATTTGGGCCACATTATATCTGAATCGGGTGTGCAACCATATGCAGAAAAAATTCAAAGAGTGGTAAATTGGCCATTGGTGAGTTCTCTCACGACTCTCCGAGGATTTTTGAGTCTCACCGGTTTCTATCGGAAGTTCGTTAAAAACTACACCACACTCGCCGCTCCTCTCATAGATTTACTAAAACATCAAAACTTTACATGGAGTGCCACGATCGAAGCCGCATTTACAATTTTAAAACAAACTATGACAACTACTCCAGTGATACGGTTGCCAAATTTTTCCTTGATATTTTATGTTGAAATCGATGCATCCACCATCGCTATTGGTGCAGAGTTGTCCCAAGGTGGTCATCCCATAGCCTTTTTCAGCAAAAAGATGTCTTCCTGCATGTAGCACGCTTTCGCTTATGTACGAGAGATGTTTGTGGTCACAGAATCTATAAAGAAGTGGCGTCAGTATGTCATTGGGCGAATGTTTAACATTTTTACATACCAACAAAGTTTGAAATATCTTATGACTCAAGGGTTTCATACACTCGAACAACAAAAATGGGCATCTAAACTTGTTGATTTCCAATTTGACATCAAATACAGAACTAGTACCACAAATCGAGTTGCAGATGCACACTCTCGATGCCACACGGCCGAGGAATCCTTCATGATGGCCATTTCTTCCCCTTGCCCCGAGATCATTGATCAGCTACAGTCATATTACAACACAATAGAAGGACAGTCAACAATCAATAAACATGCAGCATATACTAAATGGACAGCAAGGTTCAATTTTAAACATGGTATTTTTTTTTTGACAATAAAATTTGTGTACCTGTTGCAGGGGACATCCGAACATGCTTAATGAAGGAGTATCATGCTACACCCACGACAGGGCATTCTGGTTGGAAACCGACCCTCAGCTGCCTTACTACATCTTTTTATTGGTTATGGTTTGCCAAAGACATCAAGTCATATGTTTATCAATGTGCCATCTGTCAATATAACAAGTATGTGCCAAAGAAGTATCAAGGGTTACTACAGCCAATGAAAATACCAGACAAAGTTTGGAAAGAACTATCTATGCACATCATTACTCATTTACCTGCATCACACTGCCACACTGTTATTTGGGTGATTGTTGATCAGTTGACGAAATATGCCCACTACATCGCCTTACCAACCAAGATCGCGGCTGAAACATTAGCCCATCAGTTCTTCAATGACATATGGAAACTTCAAGGTTTGCCAAAATCAATAGTTTCCGACCGGACACCATTTTTTTAAAAACCTTCTGGAAAGAGTTATTCAAGGTGTTGGGAACCTTACTATGCTATAACACCGCTTACCACCCACAATCCGATTGCCAGACAAAGGTGGTGAACCGAACACTGCAAACTTATCTTCGGTGCTTCACAGGCTCGCAACCAAAAAAATTGTTCTCCTACCTCCCTTTGGCAGAATACTGGTATAATACCAGTACCCGTTCATCGATAGGCATGTCCCTTTTTGAGGCTTTGTATGGACGCACACCTCCTACCATTCACGACTATGTTCGGTTCTCTACTACCAACCAACAAGTAGACACACTCCTACAAAACCAAACTCAGATAATCAGCACACTGAAATAGAATATACGACATGCTCAACAAAGGATGAAAACACATGCAGATATGGGAAGAACAAATATTACCTTTGAAGTAGGGGAATGGGTCATCCTTCGGCTTCATCCTTACTGTCAACACTCGGTGTCTCGTCGAGTTCACCATAAGCTTAGCCGGCGGTTTTTTGGACCTTACACAGTGGCTGAACGTGTCGATCCAGTTGCTTATCGACTCGCTTTGCCTTCGGAAAGCCAAATTCATCCAGTTTTTCACGTCTCCCTTTTGAAGAAATTCCATGGAGACCCTTTAACCGAAGGTAATCATCTTCCTTGTGATGTGGCTGAAAGAGAGAACATAGTGGAAAACTTAGTGGAATTCCCACCACCAGAACCACCGAAGACCATTCAAGAGAAAAAGAAGGAAGAAACAATAATTATTCCTCCACCATCAAACAAATTCGTCCACCAAGAGAAGAAATTCATGGCAGAACCGAGGGGTATTTTTCAGCCAACAAAGAGCTTGTTCCATCAAGAGGATGAAATTGTGGAGTTCATCACTCACGAACAAGAAGAAAGAAGGAAAATGGTTGCACATGCAGTGGTTCTAGAAAGAAAAAGAAGAGGGAATAGGGAGAATGTACTTGCTCCAATCTTTTCACCAAATACAAATTAGGAAGCGAAGTCCTCACATCCAACTAAGAATGGTTCAGACTCAAACCCACAGTTGGATTTGGAGGATGAATCTCAACAGTGGGATCTCACCCACTCTGCAATAATTAAAAAGCCCATGTCCTATTCCCCACAAGCAATAATGATACGTTCACAAAAGACATTAAAGTCTGGTTACTCTTACCCACACGGCACAACAAACGGCTATAATTGGGGAAATGACCCATTAATAGCCAGTTGTCAGATGCAATGGAAGATTTAGCTCCAAACCACATCCAACCCTCCATTCAAAACGAGGGAGTCAAAGAGGGCCTGCCATTTTCTACAACAAAAACGGGACCCACACGACTTCTTGTTGCACCATTGGATCAGCGACCTACTCAAGATGAACAAGTTATTCCACCTATGTCTCCCCTTTATGGACCGCACAACCCACTTCCAAACAATCCAAACAATCATCAAAATCACAACCTTGAGGACAAGGTTATTCTTGGAGGAGATGGCAATGATAGGAACCCACCTAAGGCAACTAGACTCAAGCACATGCCCAAGTGGCTAGCTAATTATGTCACTAAATAAAATGTTTTTTATTATCTTTTATTTTAATGTTTAATGAATGAATTGGGCCTACTCTGTTAAGGTCCATGACTCTTTAGTTTCAACTCTAGATTTCTATGTATTTAAGCTACTTGGCTGCCCAGAAAGAGGCATAATATATTACCGCAGATTTTTATTGCTTCTAGCTTATTTAATTTAATTAAATTAGACTAGTGCTCTCTATTTTACACACATTCCTTATCAATATCTAACTCTTTTACACACATTCCTTATCAATATGTAACTCTTTTATGTGCAAGAGGAACCCCTAAGTAATGGCCAAGATTTCTAGTAAAATAAAATCGACAAATCTCATAGAATTGACAAGTAAATTATGATTAGCATTACTAGATATCATCATACGAGTTTTAGGGATGCTAACCCTTATTCTCGATGCATAACAAAAGTCATTAAGGCACATTATGATGCTATTGATTTAGCCAACATAGACTTCCCCAAATAACAATAGATCATTCATAATGAAGAGATGAGAGATAGGTAGGCCATTTGCTTATCTTCAGTGACTGTTAGGAGACAGTGAGGGGCAGCATGGAGCCAAAGTGGAGTAGATGTACTAGAAGAAAATAAGTTATTAATGTTGAAATGCTAAATTAAAAAAGTGTAGGCTAATTGATAAATTTGCCTTGGCCTTGCGTCAGTGTCATAATCGATGCTATTTTGATCGATGCAACATTTGTTGGAATTTCTAACAATTTATGGGTCACAAATATAATTCTATAATTGTGTTATAGCCATTATGTATTTAGCCAATATATATAAAATGGTCTTATGGATTAATTTGGTGGCTAAGGGCATATGTGTCATGAAATATTATGAGTGAGATACCTTCGGGCAATTTCTAGTTTGATGAAGGGACTGAATTAGAATATTGCAACTTAAGTGGTAACCGTTAATGTTACCTTTATGGGTTATGGTCCCTAGTTGCAGAGCAACGAGTTTTATTGAGTAACTGATTTTATAAGGATTGGTTTATGAGGATATGTGACTTATGTCACAAAACCAATATATAAAGAAAATGGGAAAAGCATAAGGTAAGCGAAGAGCCTTTCATTCTCACTTTGACAAAAAGGAACATCAGGAGCACTCTCGTTCTCTCTGGATTCCCCTCTAGCGGAGCGAACGGAAAACCATCAGGCTCTAGCAACCGGAACATCCTACAACCCACATACCTCGGAGCATTCGGAATGGCTAACCAAGGTATGTGTTTTCTTCTTCACTATGAAACCAATTGGGGTTTTCTTCGGTCTGGATTAGGATTGTTCCATTAGGGTTTATGTATGGGCATAAACATTTGGTTTTGGAACAATGTCCTAATCATTCTGTTTCGGGGATACGATTAGGATTAATCGGAAATATCCAACAAGTGGTATTAGAGCCACCCCAATTTGGTTCATATGTGAAATTTAGGTTTTGTATGATGTTGTTCATGTTTTCCCCAAATTGGGTTTTGTTTTGCAAAATTGATGATTGCTATAACATTATTTTGAAACAATAGCAATCATAATGTATTTTTTGGCTGTTTTGGGGTGAATTTTGCGAAAAAACCCGATGGTGAAACTCCATCTTCGTCAAAACCCTCGGGTACCTGTCGCTCAAGCAACGTTGAGGCAGTAGCTACGACAAAAAACGTTTGGTTCTCGCTCAAGCGAGACTCCTCTCACTCAAGCGACGTTGAGGCAGTAGCTACGACAAAAATGGTTGGGTTCTCGCTCAAGCGAGACCCCTCTCGCTCAAGCGAGACCCCTGACGCTCAGGCGAGACCCCCTCGCTCAAGCGAGATTCAGGGACACTTTTGGGGTCTTTTTCAAGTAAATTTTGGGGCTTTGGTATCTTTATGCATTAAACATGGTTATGATATGGTTACCCGCTGAGTTGTGTGTTATTTCAAGTGAGCCAATTGAAGTAGAATGTCGCCCAAGTGACCTCTTTCATGGATATAACTCATAAGGAATATTAGATGTTGGTGTATGTGGTTATTCATGCGGATATTAGCTGGCCCTAAGGAAAGTTAATGTTTGGCCGAAGATCATGCACACTGGCGATGATAAACATGTGATAATTATTCAGTTTTATACATGTGACTGATGAATCAATCCAAAGAGGGGTTCGTCCATTGACATGTCTTATTATCAATGTTGATCATTGCAACAAGAGTACCACTTGCAGTTAATATTACTGTCCAAAGACTTGATATTAATGGTGCGCTAGGTATCTTGATTGGGACATACCATTATTTATAGCATATTGATGATTTTGAGTTGTGAGCATGTTTTAATATATTGTCTTTTGTTCTATTTAGCACTAACTATTGCTTCTATATCTGCAAATCTGAATTCGATTTCGGTCCTCAATGGAACAAATTTTGAGGACTGGAAAGAGAACATGGAAATTGTTCTTGGCTGCATGGATCTGGAATATGCATTAAGGGTAGAGCAACCACCTCCTCCTTTGGAATCCAGCACCTCTGAAGAGAGGAAGGATTATGAGAAGTGGGAGCGCTCCAATCGCATGTGTCTCATGATCATTAAGCGCGGTATTCCAGAAGTCTTTAGGGGTACTGTCTCTGATAAGACGACAAGTGCCAAATTTTTCATTGCTGAGATAGAAAAGCGCTTTGCAAAAAGCAATAAGGCGGAAACAAGTACTCTGTTACAGAACTTGATTTCCATGAGGTATCAAGGCAAGGGAAATATAAGGGAACATATTATGAGAATGTCCAACATTGTCTCAAAGTTGAAGGCTCTTAAGCTTGAGATGTCGGAAGACTTGCTCATCCATCTGGTTTTAATTTCTCTTCCTGCACAATTCAGTCAGTTTAATATTTCTTATAATTATCAAAAGGAGAAATGGTCTCTTAATGAGCTCATTTCATATTGTGTGCAAGAAGAGGAAAGGATGAAGCAAGAGAGGACAGAAAGTGCCCATTTTGTAAGTACCTCTAAAGACAAGGGCAAAAGGAAAATAATTATGGAGCCCAAGAATGAAGCTGCAAAGGGTCCAGTGCAAAAGAAACAGAAACAGGTTACTGTTTGTTTCTTTTGCAAAGAATCTGGACATTTAAACAAGAAATGTGAAAAGTATCACGCTTGGCGTGCTAAGAAAGATAAATTTCTTGCTTTGGTCTATTCTGAGGTCAATTTAACTTCAGTACCTGGAAACACTTGGTGGTTAGATTCCGGTTCAACTTCTAACATCAATGTTTCACTACAGGGTTGCTTGAACTACCGAAAGCCTAATTTTGTTGAAAGATACATATTCGTTGGCGATGGAAAATCGGTAGAAGTTGAAGCTATAGGACATTTTAGGTTATTATTAAGTACTGGTTTATATTTGGATTTGAAAGACACCTTTGTTGTACCGTCTTTTAGACGGAACTTAATTTCTGTTTCTTATTTGGACAAATTTGGTTATTATTGTTCATTTGGAAACAATTCGGTTAAATTGTCTTTAAATTCAAATATTGTTGGAACTGGTACTCTTATGATGAATGATAACCTTTATATGTTGAATACTGTAGCTGATTATAGCGAAACCTTGAATGTGGAATCACGTGGTACTAAACGTAAAATTGATAATGATAATTCAGGTGCATTATGGCACAAGCGCCTAGGTCACATTTCTCAAAAGAGAATTGAGCGTCTTGTGTCAGATGGGATCTTGGATTCCATTGACTTCACAGACCATAAGGTTTGTGTTTAGTGCATAAAAGGTAAACAGACCAAACAATCGAAAACTGGTGCATATAGAGCTTCGGACGTCTTAGAATTGATACATACGGACATATGTGGGCCATTCCCTACGGCTTCCTGGAATGGTCAACAGTATTTCATATCATTCATAGACGATTATTCTCGTTATGCATACATTTTTCTTATTCATGAAAAGTCCCAATCAGTGGACGTGTTCAAAACTTTTAAGGCTGAAGTTGAAAATCAACTCAGCAAAAGGATAAAGTGCGTCAGATCTGATCGTGGTGGTGAATACTACGGTAGATATGACGGTTCAGGTGAACAACGTCCAGGGCCTTTTGCCAAATACCTAGAGGAATGTGGTATAGTCCCATAGTACACTATGCCAGGATCGCCTAGCATGAATGGTGTGTCTGAAAGACGAAACCGGACACTTAAGGATATGGTAAGGAGTATGATTTGTCATTCTACCTTACCAGAGTCACTCTGGGGAGAAGCACTTAAGACTGCAGCTTATATTCTTAATAGAGTACCAACTAAAGCGGCTGCCAAAACACCTTATGAGCTTTGGACTGGGCGAAAGCCTAGTCTTAAGCATTTTCATGTGTGGGGATGTCCAGCTGAGGCAAGGCCTTATAGGCCTTATGAAAAGAAATTGGACTCCCATACAGTGAGCAGCTACTTTATTGGTTACTCTGAAAAATCAAGGGGCTATAAATTTTATGATCCAAATTTAAGATCCATATTTGAGACGGGTACAGCCACGTTCTTTGAGGATATTGAGTTTGAGGGGGAAGATAAGGTAAGAAACTTTGTCTTAGAGGAAGAATCGGTATCAATTCCAGATCTGATTCATATAGTTGCTTCTGATGAAGCAAATTTGGAACCTCTTCAAGACACTCTCCCTACTCAAGATGAGTTAGTAATTCATGAAGGACAAACTCAAATTCCTCAAGAACATGGACAAGAGTTGCAAGAGCCTATAGCTTTGCGTAGATCCACTAGAGAAAGGAGGAATGCAATTCCAGATGATTACATATGCTTTCTCCTGGAACATGAGGGTGATGGCGTTATGGATAACGATCCTTCAAACGTTCGAGAAGCCATCCAAAGTTCTAATTCGGAAAAGTGGATTGAAGCAATGAAAGAGGAGTATAAATCCATGCAAGACAATAAAGTTTGGGAACTTGTCCCATTACCAGAAGGTAAGAAACCCGTTGGTTGCAAATGGATTTTTAAGACCAAGCGGGATTCTAACGGTAATGTGGAAAGGTATAAGGCACGTCTTGTAGCTAAGGGTTTTACTCAAAAGGAAGGGATTGACTATAAAGAGACTTTCTCTCCGGTATCATCGAAAGACTCTCTTAGGACAATCCTCGCTCTTGTAGCTCATTATGATTTGGAGCTTCATCAGATGGATGTCAAAACAGCTTTTCTTAATGGAAACATTGATGAAAAGATTTATATGGTGCAACCAGAAAACTTTGTGTCGGGAGACCCAAAGAATATGGTTTGCAGATTGACAAAATCTATCTATGGACTAAAACAGGCGTCTCGTCAGTGGTACCACAAATTTCATGAGGTGATTCTCTCATTTGGTTTTGAGATGAATTTAGTCGAGGATTGTGTGTATCACAAATTCAGTGGGAGCAAGCACATTTTCTTGCTCTTGTGTGTGGATGACATACTGCTTGCCACTAATGATGTGGGTACCTTGTTGGAAACCAAGTCATTTCTCTCCAGTAATTTTGAAATGAAAGATCTTGGTGAAGCTTCTTTTGTATTAGGAATTCAGATACACCGAGACAGATCTCGGGGTATTCTTGGATTATCACAGAAGAGCTATATAGAAAAGGTACTTAAAAGATTTGGCATGCAGAATTGTAAACCAATGGATACTCCAGTTACTAAGGGAGACAAATTTAGTCTCAATCAGTGCCCTCAAGGAAATCTGGAAATTCAGGAAATGCAAAAGATCCCTTATGCATCAGCTGTAGGGAGTCTAATGTATGCTCAAGTATGTACGCGTCCGGATATAGCGTTCATAGTTGGGGTTTTAGGCAGATATATGAGTAATCCAGGAATGGATCACTGGAAAGCAGCCAAAAGGGTCATGAGGTACTTAAGGGGAACAAAAGACTATATGCTCACATATAGGAGATCAGACCAATTAGAGATCATTGGGTATTCTGACTCCGATTTTGCGGGATGCCAAGACAGTAGACGATCCACTTCGGGCTATGTATATCTGTTAGCAGGTGGTGCAGTTTCTTGGCGCAGTGCCAAGCAAACTCTTGTGGCTTCATCCACAATGGCAACATAATATATAGCATGTTATGAGGCATCACATCAAGCGACATAGCTGAGAAATTTTGTCACTGCGCTGCGGATTGTGGAAGGAATTGAAAGACCACTAAGGATATACTGTGACAATAAGTCAGTCGTGTTGTTCTCCAATAACAATAGGAGTACAGCAAAGTCGAAACACATCGACATAAAGTTCCTAGTTGTTAAGGAGAAAGTACAAAGCGGACAGCTTTCCATAGAACACTTAGGCACTAACTCCATGATTGTGGATCCTCTTACAAAAGTTATCACACCCAAGGTCTTTCATGAGCATACTGCTCACATGGGTGTTCTACAGTGTGAGGATCATTTGGTTTAGTGGGAGTTAGAACGTGTGTACACTTTTATGTTTTGTGGAATTTCAGTATTATGTATGAATACTTTGTATTCAAACTTCAGTTGATTAATCATTCAGTTTGGTATTCTGTCATTATGCTTTGTACAATAAGGTTTTATGTTATAATTAAGGATCTCACTAAAGTAAAGTAGGACCAGTTGAAAATTGACATGTAAAGACAATATTCATGTGATTTTCATGCTACACATTTCATGATGTATCTATGTCATTTGGTTGTGTCAAAGTTGGTGATCATTGTTGAATTAGTCATGATTGATATGACGAAGTTCACTGTGGTTCGATACGAAGACGGGACTAATGGACGGGATAATTTGGGTATGCCTGTGACATAATGGTATATTAAGCGCGCAATAAGGATAACACATATGGTGAATCATATGTGTGACCAGTGGGAGATTATTGGAATTTCTAACAATTTATGGGTCACAAATATAATTTTATAATTGTGTTATAGCCATTATGTATTTAGCCAATATATATAAAATGGTCTTATGGATTAATTTGGTAGCTAAGGGCATATGTGTCATGAAATATTATGAGTGTAGATACCTTCGAGCAATTTCTAGTTTGATGAAGGGACTGAATTAGAATATTGCAACTTAAGTGGTAACCGTTAATGTTACCTTTATGGGTTATGGTCCCATGTTGCAGAGCAACGAGTTTTATTGAGTTTATAAGGATTGGTTTATGAGGATATGTGACTTATGTCACAAAACCAATATATAAAGAAAAGGGGAAAGGCATAAGGTAAGCGAAGAGCCTTTCATTCTCACTTTGACAAAAATGAACATCAGGAGCACTCTCGTTCTCTCTGGATTCCCCTCTAGCGGAGCGAACGGAAAACCATCAGGCTCTAGCAACCGGAACATCCTACAACCCACATACCTCGGAGCATAAACATTTGGTTTCGGAACAATGTCCTAATCATTCTGTTTCGGGTATACGATTAGGATTAATCGGAAATATCCAACAAAAACATCCAACATTGGCCGATAACTAATTGCAACAGTACCTTATTAATTGAAAGTAATTTGCGTTCATCCAAATCATGGTATTTAGCGCTTAGCCAATGCAATCTTTAGTAGTTTGAAACTTTTTAGCTATTTTTGTTTTGTATTTTTTAAACATGAGTAAATAGTCAATAGCATAAGATGGGTGAGAAAATGAAAAGGAGTAAGAGTAATAGTAGATTTTTATAAAGAGGTTTTCTAGTTTCCGGTAGAAAATCTCATTCTACGGAGGGGAGAGAGTTTCTGAATATTTCCTAGAAAACTAACAATATTATAATATTATGATCTAATGATTAAAATGAAATTTATTATTACCATCCAGGCATTAGTCAAGGTCTCACCGGATATCTCTAGATTATGTTAGGCCAAATATTAAATGTTTAATTCATGTAAGTCATACTTATTAGGAGATGTTATTATCCATATTAGTTATTTCCTTATTCCATAAAATAAAACCAACAAGGTATAATTAAAGATTTTAAAAAATGAACATAGAGGAATTCTGTTACATGTTTCTGTACTTATGAAATGCATTGCTTCAAGTCATTCTCATTTCTTAGTAGACCAATAGAAAGCTTGGTAAGGAGCTACAAATTTGCTTTAAAACAAATATTTATATACTATTATTGTAAAGATGTATACACAATCAGTATATCATCGATTATTTATTTGTATTATTTTTTCTAAAGAGTTGATGGTTGAAAATGAATGATGAATCATAGAGTGACAGTGTATAAAACTCATACATCTTCAATGCATTCATCTTATTCTCTTGAAATAATTAAATCCTCTATTCTGGTAAAACCACTACCCTGTATTCTTGTACCTCTAACTTCCTTTCCTTCTTTTATCCAAAATAAATCCTACTTCTATATTTTAATGTGGATTTACCAACAATAGAAGAAACACAGGGATGTTATTAAAGTCATTCATAATATCATTGTGATTTTATTAACTTCAAGAAAGAACTTGATCTTCTTCACAATGAAAAAAAGCTAAATTCTGATCTTTAAAACCGTAATGCACAATCGAAGACATTGTCCTTAAAATTCTCAAAACAATTGATACAACTATATCTTTGTTTAACATATTAGCAGTTATAGATTGTGGTTGTGTTGCGATCGCTACAATTGCGAAAAAATGGTAGTAAGTGTGGTCCATGCGACCGCAATTGCATAGCGATACGGTTGCAAAAATTTCGAAAAATAAAAATACTATAGGCATAATTGTGGTTGCGGATCACAATTTAAAATCATAATCACGAGATATAGCCACATGAAAACTAAGAACAAAGCCGAAGATCAAAGCCGAAGATCTAAGTCAAGCTTATTGATATCTGATTCTTGCTTTGGTAATTCCACTCTAAAGCTTCCTGGCCATAATGAACCTACATGCATAAAGGGTGTCCATAACATTCCATTATCAGAATTGTTATCATTGAATCTAGCCACCATAGAAGAATTTTCTTGGTTTGGTTTATGCACAAGAGAGTGAGGTTTGATTCCAAGTGACCTATTAAGTGATATCATCATCATCTTATGAGAATGGTAATTCCTTGTTGCTCCTCTTTCTCTTTTGTGTGCATTTTGATGACCACCTAAGGCTTGTGAACTGTAAAACTTTCTCATGCAAAAGTTGCATGAAAATAGTTTATGGTTTTTGTGAGGTTTTGATTTAGAATCTGTGTTGTTTTGATCAGCTTCTGATTCATTATGCTTGTCTCCTTTGAGGCCCAAACTTAACCATTCTCCTAAGTTAGCATCTTCATGAGTCTCTGATGAGTGTGACCCACCATTTATATCTTCTTTATTTGTTGATATCTCATCATCTACTTCATTATTATCCCTTATGAAGGTCATAATAATGCTTCTTTATGCAAAGACTCTGTGGTAGAGGGATATGGGAATTGAAGTGATTGCTCTTAAATAAGGATATAAAAAAAGAGGAATTATTGAGTGCATAAGATAGAAAGGAATATGGATTCTCTCCTCTACCGGAGGGTAAGTACAAGCAGAGATGGTGAAATGTAGCGTTTAAAAAAATTTCGATTAAAATATTTTTTTTAATCTTCAAATCGATTTGGGCCTCAATTCCAGTACAGGAGAGTATTCCAACCCGATAGAAAGTGGGAGCTGAATATTATTTGGAGAAGTGTTATGTTATGATGATATCAGCATTGAATTATATACACTGTTCCCACCTAGTTATGCATGTGCTTGATAGGGAAGAATTGGGACAATGGTAATGTTATCTTAGTGTTGGCAATTTTAGATTTTTAGGCTTCAGATTCTTATTTGTCTTGAGGCTTAAACTTCTTCAAGCATCTATATAGGTTCTCACTGGATGGGTTAGGAATAGACCCTTGACTGTTAAAAGTGTCATGTACTGTTAAGAGTAAGAACCTAGATTACATTACTTCATGCACCTATCATGAAATTTATGGACAATATGAGTCGGTAAAACATAAGAAAGCAAAATGTTGCACCTATCCAACACTATTGTAAAAACGAGTTTGTGTTGCCAGTTTCAATTGAACCGTACTCGTTTTTTTATTTAAAATTAATTTTTAATCAAAATAAAAACAATATTATTTTTATTGATTTTTCACAAGTAAGACATCAAATCTTGAACCAAACTTTAACACAGTAGTTCTATGCGTCTTTTTCACTTATAAACTCTTTCACTTATCTCTCCATATCCAATGTGTGACTTCAAACTGTAAATCTAACAATGTACCCCTCAAGTGTGAGTACCACACACTTACTCATCCGCTCCTCCTTACGAGGCTTTGATACTACTTGTTGGACCCAATCGCAACTAGGGAGCTTTCACAATCACTAGGGAGTTCCATTATTTTCGGGGCTTTGGAACGTAAAACACTAAATCTTGAACCAAAACTTTATGGGCAATAATTTTATGGGAGCGTAATGGATCATTATTCATTTTTAATCATTATTAACTTTTAAATAAAAGTAATACAAATAAATATTTGACGATGCATTGACTATGTATAAATTTTATTAGTGTTATTGTATAAGTATTACACTCTTATATTATTGTTGTGTTTAGAAATGGAATATTCTGGTGTTCTTCACCATAAGCTTAATGTACCTACAATCCCCTACTCACTAGTTGGGGACGTAGACATTCTACAACAGAACATGGACAAAAAAACAGATATATTATTTCTCTGTCAGTATTGAAAATTTTAATTGAACTATATTTCTTATACACCTAATGTTTCAGTCAAAAGTGAAAGTACTTATGAGTTGAAAGTCCATCATCCCTAATCCCAATCAAGAGGATGGTTTCAGCCCATTTTGGCCGGAATGGAGATTCTGGACGAGTACTTCTGAAGCACGGATACGTGAAACTCCTTCATATGTCCATGTCGGACACGTATCCGATACGGATTTGCTCCGATTCGTCATGGATACGTGTCCACATAGTATCCAAAAAAAAAAAATATTAAGATATGTATCTCATACGTTTTAAACAAAAAATAAGATAGATATGATACATATCTGAAACTTTTCATCAACAAAACTAGGATATATATGATACGTTTTAATCAAAGTATCCCAATAATCAAGAAAAATACCAACATATTTAAAAGCAAACACTAATGAAGGCAAACACCAATGAAGGATAATGATTTGTAATTTTCATTATACTTTCTACTTTGTATATTTTGATTTATACTTATAATTTTATCATATTTTTACTAATTTATACACGTATCTCTGAAAGTATCATATCTTATATTTTAGAAAAAATACATATCGGCACATCGAATATGTATCGTATTCGATACACGTATCCGTATTTGTGCTTCATAACTCACGAGTACTCCAACATTGGAGAGTCATACTCTAATACTAGACTGGATGTAGATGATGACACGTGTTATAGATCAATTTTTAAAGGTTCAGATTTTTTATTTTTTTTGTAAATAAAACTAATATTAAAAACAATCAACCCCCATTTACCTCATATTGATCTGGTCATTCAGGAGCCACAAATTTTTACATGGAAAATATCATGTTTGTAGAATAGGCATGCCACAAGCACTGATTTAAAATGTGAACCGTATCATTTGATGCGGCCGCAATATTGCAATTATGGTGACTGTCATAACTGCATCATACTGTAATTGTGGTGTTACTTTGAATTACAATGATGCGGCCGCAACGTAACCGCATCAGGCTGCAACATGTCGCATCAGACCGAATTGAATTCAAAAATATTTTTTAATCACAATAATTCACATTGCAATAGCCGCAATCTACATCGCAACGTCCACAATCGCAATAACTGCAATCATTACCGTTATTGCAATCGCGATTGTAACCGTAATTTAAAACAGTGGCCACCGGATAATACATGCACACACAGAAACATTGCATACTGGTGCAGTAATTGTTGGATTAGCCGTAGTATTAGTCCATCCAAGACACACTTGACATATATTAATATGGACATTGCTTTATTGTTACTCAGAGAAAGAGAAAACATTTGCAGTTAAAAGAAATAAACAAACTACATGTTCCATGTTAGAAAATAACCAAATGTAGAAAAGATACTAGATCTAGTGGTAGCTAGTTTTGCACAATCTTTTTCTTATTTTAAGTGATAATGCAATATTAGACTATGAGACTTAGTGCAATAATAAAGTTGTTTCTGTTGGGGTTTTGGGCTCCCTTCCTATGTGGAGAAAAGCCCATAAGAGCAAACATATTGATGTCACTTAGGATATGTGGAAAGTTAGATTTTTTGGCAAGTGAGAAGCAAAAAGAAAAGAAAAGAGAAAAAGTGAGAGAAGAGAAGAGAAACAATTTTCGACATACACATAGCTGCTGCACTAAATCGGCCGCCATGACTTTGTTCACCATCTGATCGGGCTCAAATTCGGACTGCGTATTCGTGACATCTGGTTCTTTAATCTGAACGGTGCGATTGGCGAAACGTTGTCTGAGGTGGGAGAAATCGGCGTTTTACAGTAGCTGCGAATTTGGGATTTCTAGTTCTTCATTATTCTTATTTTCAAGTTTATTGCTCTATTGTTTTGTACAATTGTTGAACACGATTTGTGCTACATTTTGAGACTCTCTTGTACCTGATTTGATTATAGTGAAGCTCTATTACTGGCTTGTGCCCGTGGTTGTTTACTTCTCACATTGAGAAGGTTTTTTCCACGTTAAAATTGTGTGTCTCTCTTTGTGTTTGTGATTTTGAGTTGCTGCCATATTTGTTGATTGCTCCTCACAGATTGTCGCAAGTAGGAGAAATTTTTATCCGCTGCATATTGTTCTGTTATATATTGTGTTGAATTTCCCATCAGAGTGGCATCAGAGCTCTTTGGTTAAGGGGTTGTTTCACTTGCTTGAATGATGGAGGCAAATACAAATAGGATGATTTGTTTAAATGACACTAATTATCACTTGTGGAAAGGAAAGATGAAGGATTTGTTATTTGTGAAGAAATTGCATCGTCCTGTGTTTGCTACTGAGAAGCTAGAATCCATGACTGAAGAGGAATGGAGTTTTGAGCATCAGCAAGTTTGTGGTTTTATTCGGCAATATGTTGAAGATAATGTTTATAATCACATTGCAAACGAAGAACATGCGAGATCCTTGTGGAATAAGATTGAATCTTTGTATGCTTCTAAATCGGGGAATAATAAATTGTATTTGTTGAATTCCTTGATGAATTTGAGGTACAAGGAGGGGACTTCTATTTCAGATCACTTGAATGAGTTTCAAGGGCTTCGGGATCAATTGTCAGGAATGAGCATCAAGTTTGATGATGAAGTGTTGGGACTATGGCTACTAAATACTCTAACAGACTCTTGGGAAACTTTTCGGGTTTCAATTACTAATTCATCCTCTGATGGTGTTGTCTTTTTTGAAAATGTAAAGAGTTGTGTTCTTAATGAGGAGATGAGAAGGAAGGCACATGGTACTTCATCTCATTCTGAGGTACTTGTCACTGAAAACAGGGGGAGAAGTCAGAGAAATGAACCGAAATGGAGTCGAGAGAATAGCAGAAGTGGGACTAGAGAGAGCAACAGAAGTAAGTCTAAGTCCAGATACAAGAATGTGAAGTGCAATTATTGTCACAAAATAGGGCACATAAAGAAGAACTGTTTCACATGGAAAAGGGAGAACAGAAACAAGAATAGCAAGCAGGGAGATAAGAATCATGATAATGATGATCGTGTTACTACTGCTACTCATGATGATCTTGTTATTCTCTGTGACCATGATTCAGTCAATCTTGTATCAGATGAGAGCATGTGGATAATTGACAGTGGTGCTACGCTGCATGTTACATCGAGGAATGAGTTCTTCACATCTTACACTTCTAATGATTTTGGAGTGTGGAAGATGGGTAATGATGGTGTGTCTAAGGTAGTTGGTATTGGTGATGTTTGTTTGCAGACCAACATGGGAGTGCAGTTATTGCTTAGAGGAGTCAAACATGCTCCAGATGTTCGATTTAATTTGATATCTGTGCAGATGCTTGATGATGGTGGTTATGATAATCACTTTGGTTCAGGGAAATGGAAGCTCACCAGAGGTAACTTGGTTGTGGCCAGAGGGGAGAAAATCAATAAACTGTATTGGACAAAAGCTTTGGTTGCTAGAGATAGTGTGAACGCTATGCATATGGAGGCTTGTTTGTGGCACCGAAGGCTTAGTCATATTAGTGAAAAAGGGCTGAATTGTTTAGCTAAAAAGGATGTGCTTCCGGGATTCAAGAATGGAGAGTTGGAGAAATGTTCTCATTGTATGGCTGGTAAGCAGACTAGAGTATCCTTCAAGAAGCATCCTCCCTCAAGAAAGTTAGAGTTGCTTGAATTGGTGCATTCTGATGTTTGTGGCCCGATGAAAGTGAAGTCCTTTAGTGGTGCACTTTACTTTGTTACTTTCATTGATGATTGTTCCAGGAAACTTTGGGTTTATGTTTCGAAGACAAAGGACCAGGTGCTGGAAAAATTCAAAGAATTCCATGTTTTGGTTGAGAGGACAGTCAGGCAAGAAGCTGAAATGCATTCGTACTGATAATAGTGGTGAGTATTATGGACCGTTTGATGTTTATTGCAGGCAGCATGGTATCAGACATGAAAAGACTCCTCCTAAAACTCCTCAGCTGAATGGTTTAGTAGAGAGGATGAACAGGACTTTGATTGAAAGAGTTAGGTGTATGCTTTATGAAGCAAAATTGCCTAAGCATTTCTGGGTGAGGTATTGTACACGGTAGTGTATGTTATTAATCTCAGTCCTGCAGTTGCTTTGAATACAGAGGTGCCAAACAAGATTTGGTTTGGAAAAAATGTCAAGTATGATCATTTGCGAGTCTTCGGTTGTAAGGCATATGTGTATGTTCCAAAGGATGAAAGGTCCAAGTTGGATTCGAAGACAAGGCAGTGTATCTTTATTGGTTATGGTCAAGATGAATTTGGTTACAAGCTGTATGATCCTGTTGAGAAGAAGACAGTTAGAAGTCGTGATGTGAAATTCATAGAAGACCAAACCATTGAAGACATTGATAAGATGGAGAAGACTACACCTGAGAAAGATAGTGATTTGTCTGATATTGATCCAGTTCGGACACATGTACATGATCTGGATACTGAGAATGATGTTCAGAATTATGAGTGTTGATCAGCAGTTTGGAGATGTTCCTATTGATGATGCTGAAGAGGAAAATGAGATGTCACAAGATGAGAATCTTGGTGATGCTCCTGATCCACCTCAAGTTCAACCTTGGAGGTCTGATAGGCAGAGGAAACTATCTACTAGGTATCCTTCTGATGATTATGTTAATTTGACAGATGAAGGTGAACCAGAGTGTTATGTAGAGGCCATGGAGACAGATGAAAAGCATATGTGGCTGGATGCAATGCAAGATGAAATTAAGTCTTTACATGATAATCACACTTTTGACTTGGTGAAATTGCCAAAAGGCAAGAAGGCTTTGAAAAACAGATGGATTTACAGGGTGAAACAAGAGAGCAATCCTACATCTCTAAGGTATAAAGCCAGATTGGTGGTGAAAGGTTTCAGACAAAGAAATGGTGTTGATTTTAATGAGATTTTTTCTCCTGTGGTGAAGATGTCATCCATTAGAACCGTGTTGAGTTTCGCTGCTACTCCTGATTTGGAGGTAGAGCAAATGGATGTCAAAACCGCTTTCCTTCATGATGATTTGGATAAGGAGATTTACATGAAGCAACCTGAAGGCTTTCAAGTTGAAGGCAAGGAAGACTATGTGTGTAGACTGAGAAAGAGCCTATATGGTTTGAAGCAGGCTCCGCGACAGTGGTACAAGAAGTTTGGGTCTTTTATGTGTAAGCAAGGCTACAAGAAGACTGCTTCTGATCATTGTGTCTTTATTAAGAAGCTTTCTGATGATAACTTTATTATCCTGTTATTGTATGTTGATAACATGCTTATTGTTGGGAAAGATATTTTCATGATTGACAGGTTGAAGAAGCAATTGGGTGAGTCATTTGCCATGAAAGACTTAGGAGCTGCTAAGCAGATTCTTGGTATAAGAATCATGCGAGATAGGAAACAGAAGAAGTTGTGGCTATCACAGGAACACTATGTTAAAAGAGTGTTGCAGAGGTTCCAGATGGAAAATACCAAGGCTGTAAGCACTCCTCTTGCTACTCATTTTAAATTGAGTGTTAGTCAGAGTCCTTCAAATGAAACTGAAAAATCAGATATGCAATGGGTTCCTTATGCATCTGTTGTTGGTAGTTTGATGTATGCAATGGTGTGTACAAGACCAAATATAGCGCATGCTGTTGGTACAGTTAGTAGATTTTTGTCTAATCCAGGTAGAGAGCATTGGAATGCTGTGAAATGGATTTTGAGGTATCTTTGTGGTACTGCTAGTTTGAGGCTTTGTTTTGGAGGTGATAAACATACTCTTGTGGGTTATACTGATTCTGATATGGCTAGAGATATTGATTTCAGAAAGTCTACTTCGGGCTACTTGATTAAGTTTGCGCGGGGAGCTCTGTCATGGCAATCTAGATTGCAGAAGTGTGTTGCATTGTCCACTACTGAGGCAGAGTTCATTGCCATTACAGAAGCATGCAAGGAGTTGCTTTGGGTGAAGAAATTCTTGCAGGAGCTTGGCTTTGGGCAAGACAAATATTTGCTACTTTGTGATAGTCAGAGTGCAATTCATCTCGGTAAGAATTCCACATTTCATGCTAGGTCCAAGCACATTGATGTGAGATATCATTGGATACGTGATGCATTGGATGTTAGGTTGTTGGAGTTGGCCAAAGTTCATACAGATTATAATGGTGTTGATATGATGACTAAGGCATTGCCTAGATGCAAGTTTGAGACGTGTTGTGAGATCGCCGGTTTGGCGGTCACCTCCACATAGTTGTGAGGGGGAGATTTGTTGGGGTTTTGGGTTCCCTTCCTATGTGGAGAAAAGCCCATAAGAGCAAACCTATTGGTGTCACTTAGGACATGTGGAAAGTTAGATTTTTTGGCAAGTGAGAAGCAAAAAGAAAAGCAAGAGAAAAAGTGAGAGAAGAGAAGAGAAACAATTTTCGACATACACATAGCTGCTGCACTAAATCGGCCGCCACGACTTTGTTTACCGTCTGATCGGGCTCAAATTCGGACTGCGTATTCGTGACATCTGGTTCTTCAATCTGAACGGTGCGATTGGCGAAACGTTGTCTGAGGTGGGAGAAATCGGCGTTTTACAGTAGCTGCGAATTTGGGATTTCTAGTTCTTCATTATTCTCATTTTCAAGTTTATTGCTCTATTGTTTTGTACAATTGTTGAGCACGATTTGTGCTACATTTTGAGACTCTCTTGTACCCGATTTGATTATAGTGAAGCTCTATTACTGGCTTGTGCCCGTGGTTGTTTACTTCTCACATTGAGAAGGTTTTTTCCACATTAAAATTGTGTGTCTCTCTTTGTGTTTGTGATTTTGAGTTGCTGCCGTATTTGTTGATTGCTCCTCACAGATTCTCGCAAGTAGGGGAAATTATTATCCATTACATATTGTTCTGTTATATATTGTGTTGAATTTCCCATCAATTTCACGGTGGTCAAGATTCAAGGCGTTACATATTAAAATCCTCAAAACAATCTCTGCTGCTTCTGGAGTAAGGAAGGATAGATCTACCTTTCATTAACTTTTAGGTGATAATGCAATACTCCTGTTGGGAAGTTAATTGGACCCAAAAGCTTCCAATAATGTTGAGAAAAAGTTGAGGGGAATCAAGTGATATCGAGTTTTTTAATCAATTTTTCTCTACATATGATGAATGTGTGGTGTCTAGTTATTAGTGCTACGCGTCATGTATAGTTGAATGGCATTTTGAGCCACTTGTGCCTTCATTATGATCAAAATAATTGAGCTGTTGGATTGATGACAAGGAAGTTTTGAATTATACAAAGTCTTATCTTGTTGGAATATCTACAAATTAACAAATATATAATTAGGATTAGAAGCCAAAATAGTTGTTTGGACTGAGATAACCTCTTCCTAAGGATGTCTCATTTCTTATTCCTTATTTTGAATTAATTAAATTTTAATAAATAATATAAAAATGTTATTTTTTGTTTTTAATTTTATTTAATTATTTGGCAATATTTGACTGGATCTGAACAAGAAATCCGACACTTTTAAGGACATGTAATCTCTTTCGAGTTACCAACAAAAATGCTAACATTGAAAGATGCTCAAAACCCAACTACCCCTTTTAGTCATATATGCTTCATTTCATGATTGAACATCACATCATTACCAAATAAATAACACTTAATATTCAACCAAAAGTTGATTTAGTGATTAATCAAAGTTAGAAAGGATAATTATAAATATTCTTGAAGGGATTAATCCCTCGTCTAAAAAATGGGCATACCTTGATATGGATAAAAAAATAGCACATAACAAGTATGTTAGCCACTTCCATTTATTTGTGTTGAGATGCCACAATTACAAAATGGTGTTTATATATATAAACACACAATCAGCTGACATTTACGAACAATGCAAATATTAAGAGGATCAGCTTGTGAGGCTTAGATTCTAAATTGATTCATAGCTAAATTGGAAGGCTAAAAGACCTTGAAATAATTTTTTGTCCAAGAAGAAGCTCATTAGGCCTCATAAGGGAAGGAGGGAAATTAGTCTCTATTCACGGAAATATCTACCTAACAATATCTCGCACCAATAACATCGAAACAAAAATAGAAAAAAATAATAAATGTTTAATTTTTTTAATTTTCTTAATTTTCATGGTATGTTTTAATTTGTGCAATGCAAGATTTGAGACATGGTTTAAGGAATAAATATCATCTTCATTAATGAAAGACAATTACTTAATTTTACTTGTATTTTTAATGGCAAAATTGTTATTCCATTGTATATAAAAGGATATAAATATCTTATCATGTTAGTATTTTCTTTGTTTTTTGTAGTATTTGTCTCTCCATTAATGGAAATGATCCTTACTCATGATTTGAGACAACGAATCTTTTTTCTCGTCACCACCCACTATATAGAGTAATGTGCATGTTGAGTCAAAATCTCATTAGGTATCAACTTGAAGAATTTTTTGATAAGGATCCAAGCAAGCAACAAGTAATGATTCTGAATTGATTATTAGGAATCACCCAAGTGAGCTTGGGTTGCTTATTATGACATATATTTAGGTATGATTCTGTTTGGCTTAACCCTTTTATTAAAACTGAACACACAAAAAAAAGGTTATAAATGGAAAAGAAACTGAAGGAGAACAAATTCTCATCATATAGCACATGCTAATAAAGTGTGGTCATCCTTCAAAAGATTTTCTTCTGCACTTTGCAGAGATGAAATCCTTCAATTTCACTCTACAACACTGTTCTCTCTGGTAGTACATATGGAAACATCAAAAATAGCACAAACTTTTTCTTTTCCCTTTGTATTGTCACTATTACTACTTACTATTCACCAAAGATGGGATATTTATCAACTGGGATGGTAGGGAAGGCAATAACAAAGACAGTCTGTCATAAAACATAGAACAGAGCTATGAAGCACTGATACCAATATGAGTATCGGATCCGATAAGTATCTGATATATTGATACTCATTTTTTTAAAATGCAGAATACGGTATGTTTGGGATACTCATGTAAAGTAGGTACATAAAATATATAAAACATAATAAACATATAATTATTGTTATTAATTTCCAAATAAGGAATATATTTTGTAGATATGACTAAATACAAAATGAAATTCATATTGTCATGAGATAACCAATCTCGTTTAATCAATGATCACCATTATGTTTATGCATTTCCTATTCAATCTCTATGCAATACGTGTGTTTTGTTTTATTTCTCTTGCTACAAGTCCACTTGGTAGATTACATATTATTTTTCTCTCCTACTTAATTGATTGTGTTATGTCTTTTTCTCTTTTAAAATGCTATTGTGTGTTATTTTGAACGTGTACGAGGTATGAGGACAACATTTTAAGAGTATCGGAGAGTGTAGGAAATTATCAAATTTATAGATTATTTATTTTCAAAAATATAATTCGATACGCTATGGGTACATATGGATGAAGTATATGAGAGTATCAGTATCAGATACGTATCAGACACGGATACGTGAAGGTCATTGGTGCCTAATAACAAGAGTGAACAAAAGTTGGTATATATATTTCACACTCTTTTTCTACTTTGCTAAAGCAATATAAAGGCTTTTCCAGAACAAGAGATGGCAGTACTGTAAATAAAACATTAGTGCATTTAGCTATCTAATCATGCAGAGAAAGCTTCAGTCATAACATCCATGCAGTCCCATAATAAGGTTACAGAAAAAGGAACAAAACACTGGCTTTCTTGTTGTGGGGCAGAATGCAGGGCAAAGTTTTTACAGTGGCATGTGCTCAAAACTTTAGCAAACCAATGTGTATCACACATTTCACAATAATGTGCATTGCATTAACCTGAGTGGGACTGGTGGAGCACCGTCCTCTTGTTAAGGTTTCATCTCAAAATTAATTGGCAATAAGAAAAGTAGTTCAACAAGTATTTAAACTGTTCCCGAAATAATGAGGTAGGCGATGTAAGACTTACTTCCCAACATCTCTCACCATGTTCACTGACCAAAGTAAACAATTGAATGAGCAAGTGAAGCAGCAAGACCATGCTTTCAATTTTCATAGGCTATAAGTGCAACACTACTGCATTAATAAAGGTTAAAACTCTAGGAGGGTGTCCTTAGTGACACAACAACAAAGTTCCTAATCAAATTTGTAAGATTTGAATGTAGTTTACTCAAGCATGTGGATCTGTTGGTTCTGGATTGCTAAATCGATGTCACTTCTCTATGCCACCAATTACAAATTGACATGTCAATTAAAGTTGCACCATAACAACTAACCAAAAGTTACAAAACATAATTGTGAGCTTGTAATTGGTGGCATAGAGAAGTGACATAAAAAAGTGGCATAGACAACTTGTGCTCGCTAAATAAAAAGAATGAAGCTTAACTTCATGTCCAAAGAAAGAAGCATAGACCAACTTGAACACATGCCATATTTATCTAAGTTACAAATTCATTAAACTTTAGAAACGACTACAATGAGTGATTTATCTATTGAACACACTGTGGTGTCTAATAACTATACAATCTAGTCAATTTTTATTATGTATGGCACACTGCAGTTCATATTCGATCAAGCACACCTATGTAGGGTTGCAATTAATCAATTTACAAATGGAGGTCAAGATTGCAAATGTGCTTAACTCGTAAAGTTTTGATGAACAAAAAGACTTTAAGGAATACTTGAAGACAATGACAACTCAACAAACAACAAGACAAAGCTCAAGGTCTTTCTAGACTTGGGAAAGTCTTTTATATTTTATAGAAGTCCTAAGATGATTGATTGGGTAGAGTATAGGTTAAGTGAACCTAGGATGGAAGTCTCACAAAGCTTAAAAAGTAAATCAATTTTAAAATGAGGCATAACATACATTCATACATGATAGATATGTTCATGCATATAAACTTGATTTTATTGCATTAAGGTGCTATATACTTAAAATCATGCATCATATACTCATACATCATGTATAAGGTTCATCATGCATCAAAGAAACAAGTTTTCAACACCAATTATCGATTATCTAGTGTGATAATCAATTAGATCGAACTTGGGAAACCAGTAATCAATTAAGTATGTGATTAATCGATAATTCAGAGTTCCAGTCGCTAAGGTCTTGGTTTTAATAATCGATTGTCCTATAGACAATTGATTACTTCATGAGATAATCGATTAAACTTAACAGAAAACACTTTTGTATAAAAACTGATTTTTCACCCGTGTTCATAACATCCATAGATTTCCAAAATTCACTTTCATATCATTCTAGAGCAAAATTCTTGCTATTGAAAAAGTTCTTAATTACTTTGAGTTTAAGAGTGAAAAGGATAAAAGTTTAAGATTCTTTTCAATTGTGTCTTATTTACACAAATCTTGCATTAATCACGGTTAACATTTAGAGTCCTTTTGAGATTTATGTTTTAAGTTTATAGTTGGGTTTTAGTTTTCATAGTTAATAGGTAGCGACAGGTAAGACTTTAGATGAGTATGGCCAGCAATAACTGACTTGAACATAATAGAATTCCCAAATGGCATAACTTTAAAATTCAATGGGTATATAAGTGAGTTTTCCCTTAATCCCTTCATGTGTAAGTAAATTTAGGATAGAATTGCTTTGCCGATCTATTATATATATAAGAAAAAAGGTTTTTGCCACATCATGGACACATGACAACTTCTCCTTAACTTTTTTGCCTCCAAAATTGGTTCATATTCTTATTATGTGCTCTCACACATTGTATTATGTACCCTCACACATTATATGTACCCTCACATTGTATTATTCTTGTTATGTTCACACATTGTATTATATACCCTCACATATTAATAACATAATTTCAAACTTCTAATCAATTCAACTCTCACTAACTCCTTTTTCAATCTATTTTGGTTTCAAATGATTGGAAATGTTAAGAAATTCAGTCTATTGTAATATCAATTACTTTTCATAACGACTTTGAATATTGTACACAGCTTATCAATGATTATCTATATATTTCATTTTATTTTATCAAATTATTACACAATGTTACTAAAATATATCTTTAATAAGATTTATAATTACATGGTTTTAAATATTTGTCAAAATAACCTGTATCATATGAATGTACGGGTAATATGTGTTCTTAACCATACGACAAAAAGTATGGTTAAGAACAACCTACCAGACAGGATAAAAATACACATACACATTGTACGTTACCTAATATATTATTTAATAAGATATAATAATAATAACATTTAATATATATACTATATATATAAAAAAGTTTCATCAATATTCATTTTTACACGTGTCACAACCACATTCATTTTTTCCCGTCCAAAATTCATAGGCTAGCATTATTATAATAATGGAGAAGAAATAGTAATTACTAAAAGGAATATCTTATGCTTGACACTTGGATTTTTCAAGGGCAACTTTGTCTATATGTATACATTTAATATTGTTGAGGATACTTTAGTCATTTCCTCTCTACTCAATTCATCTCATTTATGAATAACGTGTTTTTCACTATTAAAATATACGAGTCATATGTTTGTTCTTAACAATACGAAAGCACATGTAACATGTGTATTATTAACCATATGAATGTATAAATAACGTGTATTTTTAACCATGTGAATGTATGAGTAACATGTATATTGTTATTCATGTGGCAAAAATTACTGTCTGTGCATATGGTTGTCATTTTTTATATGAATAGATTACCACCGTAGATATTTGAAAATCAGATAAAACGAGAATGTCATCGACCACTCTTTTTATTGGGTGAGAAGACCCTATTGACCCACTGATTCAGTCTGACACGATCTTAATTGAATCAATTTGCATGAGGTATAGGATCGTGTTTTTATCATATATATACACAAATGTTTTATAAAATCACTGTGTCAAAGTACGTATAGATGATCATAAATAATAATGAAGAGTTTATATTTTTTTATAATATTGAAGAGAATTTGTTTAAAAGAGATAAATTGCATTATATTAATTGGGTTCAAGATCAGATTCAAAAGTTAATCTGTCAATATTTAGGGTCAGGTAAGTCTTCGGGTCGAAGAGTAGGTATGAGATCAAAAATTATTCTAATCAATATAAAGGAAACCTTACCCAGCCTAACACAAAACTACACCACCCCTTACACACTCATCAACCAACTCAACAAATTCCACCACCATCACACAAAATCTAACATTTATTCTCATTCTTTCACGACGATTTTCCAAAAAAATGTCCCTCTTCATCTCCATAAAGATAGAAAAGGAGCAAAATGCAGGCCAATTTAAGTATTAGAATCAACGAAAGTAGAAATCTATGTATTTCCTAAACAAGAAAAAACTCTATACTATTCAAGGACCCCCACATTACTAAAGCAATACACATCAAATGCACCTACGAATTTATCCAATGTAAGGAAATAAAAGGCAAGTAGATGCAAACTAAGGAGGTCAAGGGATAATTATACATGATATTGTCCAACAGCTACATCTATACATTCTTGTTTATTAAGAATGTTTACCTACAAATTACTATATACTACAGATTTATAGAAATAAACTACCACTGAATTCAAGAGCAATAAGTAATGCCTATATAAATATGCTTAAAGGAAAACCTACCCATCCAAAGTATACTTCCACCGATCTCATCTAAAGTCAATTTACTAGCCAGAAGAACATGTTCAGGATCTTACATTCTGAAATCCATGAGGCAAACTGTATTATCAGCAAAACAAGCGGCAAGCTTGTCACCCTCCTTATTCCAGCAGACCTCAAAAGTGCCACCATTGCCGGTGTATGTTCTCATGATCTTGCCATCCTTCAATGACCATATGTGCACGGATTTGTCGGGAGACCCACTGGCTATATACTCACCATTTGGACTGAATGCAACAGAATATACGGGTTCCCTGCAGGAAGAAATGAACATTTCAGAAATTAAGGAATTAATTACATTCAAGGAAACAGAACCTACCAACCTCCTTTTACTGTGCTTGATATTTTTCCACAAGAAATCCACACTTTCTGACTAGCTAAGTTATAAGTTAGGAACTTAACATAGCTGCATAAAGGTCTAGAGCATTTTTAAAATATAGATTGAAGCTTAGAACTTCACGTTGATCGGCCTCGTTAGCCATAGACCTTCGAAACAGACAGGGGATGGGGAATCTCATACTACCTCATTAACAAATAAACCAACGCTATAGTAAACAGACCCTCACATAAATAGACCAAAACTATATAAATAGTACCTGTGTCCACTCAAGGTGTATATAGATTTCCCGAGTTCCGCATCCCATACCTTCACAGTTGAGTCAAATGACGCACTGCACAAAAAGTTGAGTAGTTTTTAACACGGAAACACATTTTCCAATACCATAGGACCCAACACAAAGAAGAGAATGTGTGCATTGGTAAATACCCATCATAATCAAAAAACATAAAATGGCAATATTTTACAAAAGTTGAAAACCTAACTGTAAAAAACTCAACTGCACTAGAACTTATGATATACAATATTAATATTCATTTAAGTCGAACAATTTTAACATGGAAGGGCAGTCAATCGAAGAGTCAAATAGCATAAAAATATGCCCAGGTAATTAATAATCAATGGGAATCAGTAACATCCCACAGGTAGCATTTCATTCTACATACTTCAGTTAACACTTTAAGGCCACTCAGAACTTTACCAATTTCAGTAGTAAAAAATGCAGTTGTGGCCTATCGACTAAGTTTAAGGTGCGAAGCAATGAAATAAATTAGTAAACAATAAACAGTAGTTCTAAATTTCGAGAATAAAAAATAAATACATGTACATAAATCAAGAACAATAAACCTGATTCGCCAAGGAATTAACTTACCTAGCTAAAACCAACTTTTTATTAGGGTTACTAGTGCCAGGACCAGTGGGGCTCCATCTGATAATATATATCTCCTACAAAGAAAGTGTTTAGTTTTCCCAACAGCATGCAGAATGTTTAAGAAATTCAAATGCAAACACAAAATCAAGAGTCGACATAGGAAAACACTCCAAACTCGGGGTACCTTGGAATGCTCCTTTAAATCATGAAGATACTTGTCATGCTTCATATTCCATATCTGCAAAACAATCATGTAACTCAGAACAGTAAATATCAAAACGTATACAGAGTAATTTCACAAATTACTTCATGTTTCTCTGATACAAGAATAACTTTATAAAATAAACTGCTTGCAAAAGTCAACACTACCAAGCTACCGGCAAAAAAGTAGTATTATGGAATGATAGCATAGATAAGATCAGTTACTAAGTGGACAAATATTAGACCTTTGCAGTCTTATCATCAGAACAGGAGGCCAGCAATGAACCTGTTGGATCCCATTTGACACAATTAACTTCACCCTGAAATTGCAGTAAGCTTATTAGCGTACAAAAAAGACTTATCCAGTGACTATATTGCATTTCAATGAAATATCTAACATGTAGCTTCCTGTACACCCTCAGTGAGCAACAATTTCAGAAATTTGAACCTTCAACCTCAGCCAACTATGATATAAATAGCAAACGTGCAGAGCTTTTAAACTAGTCAAGTGGGACTTTACTACCAAGGCAGATTACAACTATTACAACACAAAGAAAAAAACAGTCTTTTCCCGCTGGATGGAGTAGGCTACATGGGTTTTCTAGCGGTCTAGCCAATAATTAATTCCTAACTGTCATAAGAAATATACCTAAATATTAGGCCAACTCAGGAAGTTAAGACTCATTCTTAAAGCAGCAGCCTCAGGCTTTGCACCATATAGTACTTGCCAATCATTTAACTTATTACCAAGAAAGTCGGGATGAACCCATCTTCCTCCCAATAGGTAATGATTTCAGTGTTTTAGGTATCAGTGTTATAGCACAATGCTACAAAATAAGGTCTAATGTACAAACCTGGTGTCCACTATAAGTTTTTATAGGATGGTTGTCACCAATCTTGCAAACATAAATCATATGGTCAGAGGAACTTGTGGCAAACGACACATTGTTGCGCCAGTCAACATCAAGTGTTGGACCTAAACAACATATGAAGCCCATAGTAAATAATCATTCCTCAGCACGGTTAAGAATATTCCAGCCAAATTTCTTTATATAGAATAAAAAATCCTTCCTTGATTAAATTATATATTCATATTTGTACCTGAATGAAATTCAAATTGTTGTTTCCATTCCTCTGTCTTCACATCCCACACAATTGCAGTTTTATCAAAACTTCCAGTAAGAAGATAATCGCCTTTCTTATTCCACTTCAGAGAGAATATGGGTCCCTTGTGTTTGTTTAATGTACTCCTCAGTTCACCTGGTTAAAGATTGGTCACCACATAATCAAAACAAAGGTTTTGTTTGAAGCTAAAATAAAATTCAAATATTCTAAAAGCCCGCACAAAGAAGCCTACAATTCTCACAAATACAATGAATGCAACTGCAAATACCAAACACTAATATACCCATTGAAGGTACTCTCACATGACAAATAGATACACACATAATAAAAGGTCCATATGCAGACAAGCATAAACTACAAACTGTTAAGCCAAAAGTGCAATACCTTTATTGCTCAAATAATTTAAAGTTCATTAAATAAATTTTCTGATTACAAAATTATTCGTAAAGTCATGCTGATCTCAACCATTTTGGCTACAGAAAATCAAAATCGTGTTAGAAAGCAATTATATGGTTAACTTTTTGCAAGGTCAACAACCACAAACAATTGTGATATTTATAAACAAAATGGTTGAGAGTATCATTGCTCATACTATTAAACAGGTGCAAACTAATAGCTCTTATCCCACATCAATACATGCATGAGGATGCATTGCAACCTTTCGGATTCAAATATGCATCACGAGCTCTTGTACCAGTCTAATTAAACAAGCTGGCTACACAGCATAGCAGATACAAGCATGCAGAGTAATATCGATCACAAACTGATTATGCTAGAATTGGTTGCTTAAAGGGGAATGAGAAGGGAAGGTATTTATGTATAACAACATAATAAATATACCATTTAAGCTTTCTTCTATAAATGATTCCATCCACCAAGGACGGGATTAAAAATAAATAACTGACAAATAAAATGTATCATGGAAAAATAACAACATATACACGAGTCAAGAATGAAGATGAAGATATTAACCAACACGAGAGTGCAAATGAAAAAATCTAAATGTTCTTCCAATACTCTTAAAATTGGAGAGGCAGTTGAATGCAAATGAATACCTATCTCCTTCCTACTTTAACTTTTACATAGCACCTAACCCAAAGAAAAGGGGAGCAAGGGGTTGTTGGATACTTGGATCAGCTATGTGACATTAGTTTGAAACAGTCACTTTTTATGGACACTATAGCCTAAAACATGGAGAGAAAAATTATATCAATGGTCACTGAAAGTTTACCCTAAAGATAAATTAGATGCAGTTCTATGGTCATTGTGAGAGTAAATGCACACTTGAAAAAGAAGCACAAGACGGTGTTTATCTCCTCAGGTCAAATGATTTTGCCAATGCTTCCAAAGATAGCAACAAATTCTCACCCAACCCAACAAAATAACAGAGAACAGAGATATCATACCAACACTTATGAACATCTTAGATACCTTTTATACCACAACATAAAATTCTTTTAAGTCTATTGCAGAATCTATGTACGGAGAAAAGCACCCTACCATTGGTGGTCCAAATTCTTGCTTGCCCATCATAAGAACCAGTTGCAAGAAGTGACCCCTCCCCCTGTACCAAAGCCACCAAGTGAATTTTCAGTATGGCATAAAACATAAAATATTACAAATAATAACTTAGCATTTATATATATTACATATATAGAGGGGGAGATATTTGAAGTACTGTATATATACATATATGTATATACAGGGGGAGAGGAAGAGGGGGAGAAGGGGAAAGGGAGACAATAAGAGATTTTAAATGAATAAAAGAGGAAGAGAACAATCAAAAGAAATAAACACATTTATACAGAACTTAAATATAGAAAAAGGCACTCATAGAGCTACACTTGACTAGTTTCCGAGTAGAAGCACATACAACTACCATCATAAAAAAATAGATATCATTCATTTGGTAAAGGGCGACTTGTGCACGGGGCTCCAATTTAATGGGGTATGGGGAAGGTAGTACACAGCCTTACCCTCGCAAGCGGAGAAGTGGGTTTCAGGATTTGAACCCATGACCTCATGGTCACTAAGCAACGATAATAATATCAGGTTCTCAATGCCTTCACAGCAGAATGTCTTATGTGTGAACTGATTAATAATATCAGGTTTGTGTGTCATTTAAGTTTTCAGAGCACAGAAAAACTTCAATCATGCTCCATATCATAGTTATTAAAACCGTTTCGTGCCGGCTGGTTGAACCGGTCCCAATACTGGTATAATACAATAATTATACCGGTCATGCAATTATACCAGTAAAAACCGGCCAAAACTGGTAAAAACCGGTCATACTAGCCGGTTTTCAATTGAACCATACCGGTCATACCGGTCGATTTTTATTTAAAATTAATTTTTTAATGAAAATAAAAATAATTATTGTTTTTATTGATTTTTCAACATTAATGTTAATATATTATATATGTATATCAAACTTTACCGGTATGCGGTTTAATTAGTGAATCACCGGTTAAACCGCTATACCACCACTGTAACAGTACTACTACCGGTTTGATAACCAGTACGGTACTAATAACATTGCTTCATATGGAAAGCATGAAATGAAAGAAGGCAGGTTGCTTGCTACTGCAAAAATTGAAGAAATAAAGTTCTCGGGTAATCATTTAAATGTGTATGACAGCAGCATAAAGAAGCAAATGGGAATACATAATAGCTGAATAAAGTAACACTGCAAGAATCTGCTACTATTTAATTGTAAATAAATCCTATTACTTAGTAAATGAATTATGGTAGTATAAGTATATCCTCTTTTAGTTGCTATGTTTTTGGGAATGGGTGCAGTAAGAACTTCAAAATATTTATATTGGTGAACCAAACAATAGTGCTGGATTCAAACACATAACATCAGTAGCTATGTTGGAATTAAATCAGAATATGCAATTGACCTCACATTCCAATCAAGTGTAGTGACATCTTTATTCTTTTCATTTGTTCTACCCCTGACATGCTTCAATACCACTACATCCAAAGGCTTCTGTGAACCAGTTTTACATCTCCCTTCTGATATTGTCCAAATACGAGCTGTTGAATCTCCAGACCTAACATTTGAGACAGTGATAGTAAAGCACGGGAACATTATAAGACATCTTCGGAAGTGTTTTAGAACCCAAAAGGAAAAGAGTTAATATTACAATGTATATAACTATTCACGTTATTTTATAAAAATTAAAGTTTGTCAAAATAAAGTTATTTCCCAAAATTTTCTTTATCTCTTCCAGTTTCTTTACAAGTATATTTTAGAATCACCCAAATATGAGAATAGCCACTGCATGAGATTGCATCCAACAAAGCTTCTATGTAACATATAAAAATAGGACATGTGGGGTCAGATTTCATTGTCCTTGAGATGAACTGTTATGCCTCCTAACATCAACATGCAACTTCAGAAGTATAATGTTTATACAAGTTTTAGGCCATTTGATCATGTTCTAGATAATGTGTCTCCGTAAAACACTATACACTCCCGGAGTAAAAAAAGATATTAGGAACCGGAAAAGGTTCAGAAAATAAATTGTTTTTGGAACATTTTTAAAAATATAAAATTTAATTGGAAAAAGAAATGCACAACCTTAAAAATATCGTAAAGCAAATCATTCACATGAAAACACCTGTATGCTTCTCCCTCAAGTTTCACACAATGAATTGCATAATTCATATTACTCTTGATACTCAACTATGTGTGACAGTTTAAACAATTTTTTTACCATGTAGATTACAAACCACAAGTGACCAATATGTGCATCATATTTGAGAGGCAGAAAAATCAAACTTGCTTTTGTATCTACATATTTTAAAAGAAACAGCTAATGGCTAAGAAAGAGACAAGCTACAAAATTATGGAAATTTCGAAACGGGAGAGAGATTCTTGTGGATATTTATTTCAACACCCGTGAAGAATGGGTGTTTGGATATATTAGGGTAATTAATATTAGAGTTACTCAGTTTAGATGGTGATAGTTGTCACCACCAGTAATGCTCCTGGTCTTCTATAAATAGAAATCAATCACCCCTTGTACAACCAACTCGAGTAACTAATTCAGACTCTTCTCTTTCTCTAATTTCTCGCACTTCTAATAAGGTGCCAGTGAAAATTGTTAAAATAAAATATGAGTAATTGGATACCATTAAATCTCTCTAAAATCCACCCATAGATGAAAAGGATTTTTCAGCAGCCATTATCTACTAAATTGTTATTTATAATTACCAGAGCTCATGGTGAAAGCTGTTGTTCCAGAAATAACAGTGTCAGAAAACATTGCACAGTTCATTTAATTTTCTGTTTTATAATACAAAATTACCTACAGTTTTCAGAAACAAAATACAAAAAAAACATGTTTTCAAACAGGTTTCCCTCCACCAAAACGGAAGTCAAACAAGATTGGAAGTATAAGAAATAGGAATCTAAGAGGCGCAATATATGTACATTGACCGTACATGTCTATGCACGTTAACACATATTTTAATGAAAAAACTAATCATTCATGGAAACACCCACCCTGATGCAAGAAGAGATCCAGTAGGACTCCATGCACAAGCGCACACCTAAATTGATGGTAAACAGACATATTAAGAGTTTCACAAAGGAAACAGAAGATGGAAAAAAATAAGATGTTTACGAACAAATTTTTTGATAATATAATTAACCTCTGAAGTGTGCCCTTCCAAAACTGTCACATCTGAACTAGGAATTTCACATGGCTGAGATGTTGATGCTGTAGAGATGTCCATTGGTTCTGGTCCTATTAAAGAGAACGAAAAATTTTCATCCCTATTTAAAGGAAGAACATTAACTGAAACATAACACTAGTTTGTATTTTTGTGTGCCACACACAATGAGATAGTTCCAAACCCAAAGAGCATTGGGGAGGGGGAGATCGTGTGGTGTAAAAAACTGCAACAATGGTTAGCAAATTCATAGATAAACTCCGAAAGATATTGTTGAAAAAGAAATATGAAAGAGGTCATTTATAATCTTAAGAGTATGGAAGTGGTTATTCGTTCTGTTCCTATTATTTTTACCTAGCATATCATCCTTTGGGAAGCAAGGAAATAAGAACTTCAAAAAAATTAGTATAGTATTATATCCACTTAAATAAAAGTGATTTTTACATAATAAACAATAAAAATAAGAAGAAAAAAAGCATCGAATTCATGTGTTAAAACTAAATTCCAAATGGCATTTAGGGCAAATTATTAATCAAAAATAATGTACCAATTCCACATGAAATGACATGCCAAACATGCAAGTCACAAAAGAGAACAAAACAAATTTTATATAAGACGACGCTAAGTTCTGAACCGATCCCATTGGGAAGCTGATTACCTTCAAATGCTCCACTCTTTTCTTGCTTTACAACCATATCTTCTTTATCAGTCACCATTTCTCTGCCAGTCCGATCTCCATGCAGCTGGTTTTGCTCTTTATCATTATCATTATTTACATTCTTCCTATCCTTTACAACTTCTTTCTCCCTTTCACGTCTTTCCTTTTCTCTTACCCGTCCACGATCACGTCCATGCTCCTTTTCAAGCCCCTTATTTTTATCCTTCTGTCGTTTTTTCCTTCTTTCATTTATCATCTGCGTAAGTTGATTCACATCTTTTGTGATAAGATCCATAGGTTTTAAGAACGAAAAATCTTCTTCCAGGTCTGCATCACTCTGGCAGGCTTAAAAGAAACAATAATCAGCATGAAACCTAAGGTATTAAAGGTTAAAAAAAGTAGACTCGCATGGATGAATGTTATGCTGATAATGAATTGAGAACACGGGATATAGAGAATGCGAACGTTACTCAAGTTAGCTTCCATTTCAAAGTACTGCAACCCCTTCTGAACAAATGTAACAAGAGCACCCGGCGGCACCGAATTTCCATCGATGGGGCTTTTGTTAAGACCAGCCTCATATCCGAAAGCAAAAGCAGAATGTGTGAAACCTACAAATTAGCCAGCAAATCAGTTCAGTTACACGCTATATCACCATTTGTTAGATACAAAAGGCTTCATATGAAACAGAAAGAAACATGTAGTAGTATTTGCTAAAACCATTACACACTCTAAAATCAACTTTACGAAGCTATCTTTAAAAAAAAATCACTTCACACACCCGAACTAGTAAAATACACAGACAATTCCAGCACTTAAAAAATCAAGTCTCAATGGCAAATCCATTCATTAGAAACAGATCTAACATTTTATGTTTTCCTTCTATATTCAACCAGAGAATAGAAACACAAAGCTATTTTCTTATTTACACTGCAAAAAAACACGAAATGCTCCGTTTCTCACAGTAGATAAACCTCAATTCCTGTGTTGCGACCTATGTTTTAGATAACAGTTCCGTAGCGGTTTCGAAAACTTCGATATGTTGGATAATTGTGAGCATCATGATATGGTTTCGACAACACTCAACCTTAACATACGCAGACTTAGATTTAAAACCTCGGTAGCTACATTGAAGCGCTGAAACCAGCTCGAGAAACCGCAATAGTAATTGAAAAAAACTCGAAAACTCTTGCGAACTTAAAAAACCCTAACATTTGTGGATACACAAAAAAGAGAGAAAAAAACGATGAATAACGAGAAGCTTATATAACAAAGGAATTTGAAACAGGAACAAGGTAAAGATGAAAAAGGAAGTGAGAGAAGAAGAAACCTGATTCTTGAAGATAGCGATAGATGAGAAAGTTGAGTTCGACGGAAGTAATGGAGGTCATTTTCTCCGAATTTTCTAGAAGAATTAAGCGAACATGTGTTGAAGGGAAGAAAAATGGAAGCGGGTTAAGGTAGTGTTTGGATTATAGAACGAAGAAGAGAAGAGAAGAGAAGAGAAGAGAAAGAAAAAATGGTGGAAGCTGGTGAAAATGTGTGTATATATTATTTATAAGAGTGCACCCATAATTTTATACATATGTTATATTGACACCCCTGACCTGATGTGTAATATTTTAAACAAAAAATGTGTGGTGAATGTAATTAAGTTAAACAAAATATTATATATTGTGTAGACAATTCCAATTAGTATAAAATTGAATGTTTTATTATTATTTATGTTTCATTACATAATATATTAACAATTCTAATGAGATGTTTATATAATTTTCATACTATTTTGTAATGAACCAAATAACGAAGATGCATTGACTCTTATATTATTTGGATTTATCTACACAATATACAATATTTTGTTTAACTTAATTATACATTTTACATGATTTTTGTTTAAAATATTACACTTATATCTCATCAGAGGTAGTCAGTGTAATATATGTACAAAATTGACAAAAAAGTAAAGGGTAATTTGTGTAATTTCACTAAAATTCAATGGGTGTGTATCTAATTAACTCTATTTATAATTATTGATTTATTGTAGGTTGATATATGTGATTTTTCAACCGACTCCAGCTTTTAGTATTTTAACGTTCTTTTCTAACAATCACACATTGCATGTTACTACTTAGCAATATTATTAAAACCGTACCGGTTATCAAACCAGTCAGGATACTGGTATAGTGATACAGTGATTCAATCGGTGGTTCAGTAATTAAACCGCATGTCGGTTAAACCGGACATAGCTGCTTATATTTATATATATGTAAACCTATAATATAAAAATTCCAAATAGGTAAATATTCAAATTTATAATTTATAATTCATAATCTACTTCAAATTCACATCAACAAACAATTTTAAGTCTTTAACAAAATCAAAGTGTAAAGTGCAAAAATATATATCAATAAAAAAAGTATCACTTAACAAATACATAATAAGAATAATGACACAAGTTCACAACTCAGTCTACAAAAAATACAAATTTAGAGTTTTAACATTTAACACCGATGAGTCAAAGTTGTCTCATATTGAGGTTCTATTTCTTCATCATTTGAGCCTGAAGCTTGACCCACATTGTCTTCATCCAAGTTAACATTCTCCATTGGGTTGAGTTGTGCATCATCATCATCTTCTAAATTTAATTCATCTACAACAATGTCATTTTTCATACATGTTAGCAATTATTTAAAATGAACACTCAATCACCCATGGATAAAATACATACCATTGTCATCTAGTGATGGTTGGATAGAAATATTTGCAAGGTCATTTCGTAAAGCCTCAATCTCTTCAACAGTTAGGAATGGTGGTGACTCCTCCAGTATAAAATGAGATGATCCTCAAATATTTCTAAATTCATTGGGTCATAGTTTTGATGCCTCAAGTGGCTCCTACATTTATTGATTTCATCATATACAAACATAAATACCTGGTACATATGAATATTTAAAGAAAGATAACTAATGTAATATTTTGAATAAAATGACAATACCTTTGTTGTAATCTCAAGTTGTAACGAACAAAAACAAGATCATTAAGTTTTTGATGTTCCAACATATTTCTTTTATTAGTATGGATGTGTTCAAACACACTCCAATTCCACTCACAACCGGAAGCACTACATGTTTGACTTAGAACACGAACTACCAACCTTTGCAGATTTGGTGTACGACATCCATAAGTCTCCCACCATTGATCTACAATATTGCATGAAATCTAACTCAACAACTTATTTAATATTACACATTTAAGACAATTAATAATAAATATTAAAGACAATTACCAACTATGAAAGACTAATCATACCTGGCATCACTTTACTTCGTTCACGTATAGCAGCTGGTCTTCCAAAATCTAACTCAACATCTTTATATATCATCATCTCACTAGTTAGCTTATCTAGCAAATCAGGATATCCATGAGCATGCTTCTCAAAAACATCCAAAAGGTCGGATGTTGTGAACTTATGTTTTTCAAATTCTTCAACATTGAAGAAACATTGTGGGTTGAGCCAATACCCAACAACATTTAGATTTCTTTTTAATTGTAAGTCCCACCGACTATCCATAATTTCCAAATAAGGTTTTATTTTGGTTTTGTTTCTTTGAAACCTCATCTCCATCTCATGTCTAGCTTTAAAGAATGCTTGATAAAGAAAACCCATCGCAGGCTTATCCTCACTGTCAACAATGCGTAACATACGAATGAGTGGTCGGTAATTTTAACAATGTCAGCACATTGTTTCCAAAAGTTTGAATCCAACACTTGTTCCACACATTTTTTTGCCTTAACATCCTTGGAATAAGCTGAGCTTGTCCATTCTCTAGATGTTACAAGAGCTCTTAGTGCATCCTTTTGGGCCAAGATACTTGGCAATGCAATGAAGTTAGTGGCAATGCGAGTTGGAGCTGGGCGAAGTATTTCTTTCCCATTAGTGAATTGTCTAATTAGATATAACGGATGACAATGATTATATAGGTACTTGGTAATATTTGCAGCATGTGATACTGTGTCAGTTACTTCTAGTAACTTTCCTATGTCTTGAAACATCAAATTAACGCAATGAGTCGCACATGGAGACCAAAACAAGTGAGGGAACTCCTTCTCCAATAACCTACCAGCAACAACATAATTAGCAACATTGTTTGTAACAATATGAACAATGTTCTCAGGACCGACATACATCACTACCTCCTTGAAAAGCTTGAACAACAAATTTGCAGTTTTGGAAGCATGTGAAGCATCAACAGACTTTATGAAGATAGTTCCTTTAGGACAATAGACAAGAAAATTAATAAGAGTTCGTCTGTTATCTGCCATAAGAGTGCATCCAGTTCGCTTCCAAATAGACCAATAATCATTTACAAGTATTTTCACGACTTCAACCCACTTGTTTACCAAATGACCACGAACACGATAGTAGTTGGGACCTTTATAACCCGGACCCATGCTACAAAGGGCATCAATCATGGGTTGATAATATGCTGAGTTAGTTGCGTTAAACGACACACAAGCATCAATCATCCATTTTGTGATAGCGAGGTCACATTTCTCAATCACTTCTTTACTTTGCATGACACTTTTTAAAGTGGGTTGAGCACCATGAGTTGTTCTAGGCATAAAGTAAGAGCCTATGTGACCTTTCCCTTTTTGAGATGTAGACGTACAAGGTGTTTTAATCGTTTGAGTGTGTAATAAATCAGTAACTTCATCACAAGGATTTTCATCTTCGTATTCATCTTCTACTTTCCTTTTTTTGCTCTTCATTTCATCAATTGATTTATGGAGCTCATATTGAATATTTGTGAGTACTTTCTTACACTTTTCAACTTGTCCTTTTACTCCAGCCAAATGAGCCTTAAATCGAGTGATGCCACCCATTTGATTTGTTTCATGCAGAAAAGACATAATATAATCTTCCTTCCATTATCCACAACAACCTGTTTACAATGCGCCCAAGCTGGATCTGATTTCCCCTTATAGCTGCTTGTAGAAGTATTTTCTGTTGATGCTTTTTGTGAGGTTGGTAATTCAGGTTCATTAGATGTCATGTATTTCTACAATGTGAGCAATTAAGAATAATTAAAAACAATTCCACTATTCCCAAGCATAAAAAGTAATAATGTTAGTAAAAAATCTAATAGTAAAGCATTGAATGGAAATATATTTAGGTAACCTAACTGTAAAACATTGAAGTTTGGAGGTGAATGAAGGGTTGAAAAAGAAAGGGGGTTGTGTTGAACTGTTGATTTTTGAAAGAAAGTTAGAAAACCCTCTTTATTGCATCTTGCGTTTTGGACTTCTGGCTTTTAGACTTTAGTTTTAAACTTTTAGAGGATAATTTTTTTTAAAAAAAATATGTAATAACCGGTTTTCTAGCGTGTTCAGTATAACATCCGTGCTGTACCGGTTAGGGGTTCGGTTTTCTGGTCGAACCGGCCGGTACGACAGTTTTCATTACACTTCTGTTGAGCATAGATTATAATGGTTTAAGGTTTGTTTTATCTGATCTTAATTTTGTTTGAGACATTTTTTAGCTTGAATTGGCCCTAAACTTAAAGTTAATCTGACCCTAAATGTCAATCGGTTAGTTTTTAAATCCGAACATGATTCTAGACCCGATTAAATATAATGCATGCTCATTTTAGATAAAGTTTCCTCAATGTTATTTATTATTATGAATATGTAATTTGACACATTATTAACCAATGATATTTTCGACCAAAAATGTGTCATTACTTTATACACATTTAAATAAAAACACATACATGATAAGGGAGTAACTATGATACGAATTAGATCATTACCTGGATCCATCCAACAGTGAGTTTCAAAATTTACGGTCTCAATTATTGGTAGACCATAAACATGAATCTAGATCCAATTGTGCATATTACCAAAAGGTTTGGATAGGCATTATCATTCCTAATTTACATTAGTTACTTTTGTGAGAGAGGAAGTGGATTAGCTCTCATGCTAAGGAAATAAAAATGTACGTTTAAACCAACCACTAGTTTTAGTGTAGTGTTTGAAATAGGTATCGATTTTTTATATATAAATTTAACAATATAAATATAAACAATTTCATTTAGTTATTGAATACACCTATAATACAAGATTTTTTATACTGTCATTTCATCACCTCACTAACTACAATAAAAGTAATACATATAGTATAATTAATAAAATTGTGTAAAAAAATTATAGTTAAAGTGAATAATTATTAAACTCAATAAATAATTGCTATTTTAATGGATATTTAGCATATGAAAGGAAAAAGTAGAAGGAAAGAGACAAAGTCCTCACAATAAAAACACCAGCATTTTTTCCCGCTTGAAAACCGCCAAAAGTTCTCTGCTCATGTCTTTAGTATGTTAGCATATTGCACATCTTTTGAAGAATAATATATTTTTTTTTTGCATATTTTACTCAAATGCATAAGCTTTTATTTTGTCCAAGAATGTAACTATCCCTTCTGCTATACATCATTATGTTTGTTGATTTAATTTTTGCCTGTGGTTTATTGTTTGAGTTGATAATTATCATTTATATTGTCACTTCATATCATATTATTCTTTTATACAACTCTAGTATAAAAGAGGCCTTTAAACTCCATTTTAATGGTTTTTTGTGCATACAAAAAATAATGTACTCACTCACAATACATTGTCATTGCATCGTTTACGGTTTATGTTTAATAATTATAGACTCTTAAAAAATACAAATGAATAGTAGATAATATACTAACTATATATAAATATTTACATCGATAGTGTATAAATATTACACTCACTACAATATTTTTGACCTATGACAACGGCTGAAAACCGTTGTCAAAAAATAAAAAACTGTTGTCTTTGCCAAAGGCAACGATTTTTTAGCTGTAGTAGTTTAAGGAGTTACCGTTAGTTTAGTCCATAGTTTTTTGACTTTTGACAACACCTTTTTAAAATCGTTATCTAATATTTGAATAGGTAACGGTTTTTGTTCAATGTTAACACCAATGGTTAAGAACCATGATCTAAAAGGGAAGCCAAAAATCGTTATCATTGTGTTCATAGGCAACGATTATGAAACCATTGTCAGTGTGTATAAAGGCAATAGTTTGAAAACCATGATCACTTGTGTTTATAGGCAACAACATGTAAATCGTGGTGATTATGAATATAGACAACAACTGCAAAATTGGAGTCATTGTCTACGTAGATAAAAAAACAGTTATCTTTGATATTATATGTCCATTTTGAAAGTAGATAAATGTTGCCTTTCATACACCATATATACAACCATAGTATGTTATTTTTGCAATTTTTATAGTACTCCACTCTTGAAGGTCATTTTCTCCTAATTTTCTGGAAGAGTTAAGCAAGCATGGGTTAAAGGAAAGAAAATGAAAGAAGGTTAAGGCAAGATTTGGAGGATAGAACAAGGAAGAGAAGACAAAGAAATAAGAAATGTTAAGGAAACAAAGGGAAAAGTGATTAGAATCTCCATAAACTTTATGTGTTTTGAAAGTATGTATTATGAAATATTTTTTCTTCATAATTATCCCTTAAACTTTTTTTGTTGGTGAAATTGATCCATACACAAAGATAATATTAAATAACTAATAGGCCAATAAGGAAATCGCCACCATCAAACTTACAACAGTAGCAAAAGACACGCCTCTCCAACAATGCATGTTAGCTAGAGTTGATGGCCGGAAGAAACCATCGTCAAAAACATAAATTGATTGAGACGAAAATGATAAGTAAATATCAAAATTAAAAGGATACAATAATATAATATTTGTATATAAAGAATTAAAATTAAGTTATAATGATATGATAACTGAAATTGAGAAAAATGTATGAGTGAAAATTTTTCATTGTTATTAATTTAACATTACCTTTATGCAAGGACTAATTCCACCAACAATGGAAGTTTAAGGGGTAATTACGAAGAGATAATAGTTCATGATAATTATTTGTAAAAGAAATAAATTTTTAATGAAGTTTTATAAACTTTTCTTGAAAACATTATATTTTTTTATAAAAAAATGAATACGGGTATTGTTCATACTTTATACCACTTTGATATTGGCTTTGCCTAATGCAATTTGGGAAAATTTATGTGCATTGCATTCATATAACTCTGTTCTTTTTCACTATGGCAACTTACCTTATTCAATAGGTTCAAAACCTTTCCATTTGAAGTTGATTTGGTTGACCAAGCAAGTTATTCTAATTTGATGAAAGAATCTTGGATGACCTCTCTTGGAAATGTTCTAACATTTGTTAATAAGGTATGATAATATTCTATTTATTTCAATCCTGTTATTTTTTTAATGCATTCAAGAAGAATATAAATCTAGAGGCAAGAATTAATAGTAAGGGAATTCGATAATATCTTGAACATTGTGACTTTTCATTGCATCACTAATCGACATATTTAAAAAATTATGATCACTCTTTTTTAAGGAAGATATCCACTAATATTAAAAGTCGAAGGAAAATGAGATCATTTTTAGATAAAATTATAAAGTTCTTTCGTACATAAGCTAATGTCACAAAAAAGAGAAACAAGATGCATGATCTCACTATACTTAATGATATTTAGTGTTTTAATGATATTATTCTAAAACTGAAGGCTCTCAATTCTTCTTTTGAACATTTGCTTTGCTCATGTGGTACATTCTCTTTGTGGCATGTTGTTACTAATTGATCCCTTCCAAAGTGACTTTCTCTCTACATTCTTAAAGAAATAAATAATTATTATTTAAATCTAATAAAAAGAGGAGTGAAACATTTTGTATTAGTCTTTTTTAAAAAAAACTAAGAAAGAAAAGGGGAATTAGATATGTGCTTTCTAAATGAGATATCTTCATTATTATTACTATTATGTGGTCATTAAATCAATTAAATTTGTTTTAGTTTTATTTAAAAAAACGAAAATATGTTAACTTTGAGATTTTTTGTGTGTGGGTATTATTGAGCTAATAAGTACTTATTAAATTTTAAAATTTTTACTTATTTATTTTATGGGAAAAAATGATAATCGAGGAAAATAATAGTTTTAAATTGAATCACATCCTTAATGATCCAACAAGTGTTTAATTGAAACATTTTATGATTTTTATTTAAAAAAGTGGGAAATTTGAATTTAAAGTTATATTTGTACAAATAAAAAAAATATTTTTAAACTTCTTTTGAGGCGAACAAAATTTGGTGTTCAAAGTTCTTGTGAGTCTTAGTTGCTCACCACTTACTTGGAGTTTAGGTTAGGTCTCCACAAAATAGTCTTTTATTTTATATAGGGGTGGCAAAATGGGCCAGCCCGGCCTAGTCATATCCGACCTACTTTTGGCCCGCCAAAATATGGGCTGAGTTGGCCCGACCCTTATTGCTAAAATGGCTCAAAATGCTAGCCCGACCCATATTTGGCAGGGCTGGCAGGCCAGCGAGCTGACCCGTTTTTCTTTTTCTTTTCAAAAACACATTTAAATTATACTGGTATTTCATGAGTTTTAGTGAAATTACACAAACTATCCTTCCATTTTTTACACTTACAAAAAACCCTTAATTTACATTGATCAACCCTTTATGAGAGGTGTAATTTTTTAAACAAAAAAGTGACACATATAATTAAGTTAAACAAAATATGATATATGATATAAATTAAATACTGATATGTAAATGTCTTGTATTGTATATGATATAAATTATATTGATAAATAATTTACTCATAAATATCTTATATATGAATAATAAATTGGTTGCACAGTGGTATGTGTAAAATGCTCGGTTGGAAAACAATATTAAATTGACTACATTATTCGAATCACATGTAACCTTAAAATGGTAAAGCAATATTAATGTTGGCCCGCAGGGCTAGGCCAGTTCGGCCCGCCATGGCCCGTCTAAAAAACGGGCTTCCAAACCGGGTTGAATATGGGCTTTTGGGCTAAAATATCCAACCCGACCCGCCAAAAATGTCGATAAAAACGAGCTGGCCCGTTGGGCCAAGCCCATATTGCCATCACTAATTTTATACAACAAAAAGTTCAAATGAGATGGATCTTTAACACTCACTAAAGTTAGGGTCAAAACCAATGCAAACCTTACAACTTTTTTAGCAACAAGATTCTCACGTCATATGTAGTAATTCAAAATCATGTTCATGAGATATAAGTTGAATCATTAGTGTTCATACAACCTAAATTATCATTTGGGATCCCGTAGATGCATTATTCACAGTTCTTTACATGTCTTCCACAAGCAAACAACTATGGAGATGGATGGAATTGGATTGAGAAATAATGGGGAACATATTTTAAGAGAGTTAAAGTATTTAGTAGGATTGGAAGCAAGCTGAATCAAGTTGATCACAGCTCAGTTTGAGAAGAATTTTCTCAATTCGAAATTTGACTCGAGTTCAAAACGAGCTATGTTTCAAGCTCATGTTTAGCTTGATTGAAGTTCACGAACTGTTCGATTCGATTCATCAACTCGAATTAGTTTAGTTCGTCAAGAGTTCATGAACTGTTTAGTTCAAGTCATTAGCTCAATTGGTTTAGTTCACCAGCTCGAATGATGATTATTTATTTAATATATAAAATTAAATATTATACACTAATGTGAATATATATAAATCTATATACATATATTTGTGTGCTAACCGACAAATTGATTGATGAAATAACCAAAACGGTTGTCAAAATAGAAAAATAAAAAATTATCTTATCTACAAAGGATATACTTAATATTAAATTAATTGGCAAACTCAATTAAATTGGGTAACCAGAAGGTTTGTTTGAAAAGTTGATTAATCATGATTAAATTTAGGAGTGTAAAAGTTTCATTCGATTTGGTTTTTTGTGCAATTCAGTAATCAAACCAAATATAAAGACATAGTTCGATTAACTTCAATTAACCGCAACTTTTATTGTAAGAACCGAACCGTTTATAAATGAATTGGTTTGGTTGGACGGTTTTCATGGTCTTTTTTGTAAAAAAAAATTTGCATCAATTTAAAGTTCAAAATATATTATAAAAGATATTGTTTGTCCATAAAATAAAAAACACTATTATTATCACTAAAAAAATTGAAACTCTTAATTGATTATTAGTAACATATATAACAAATGTGTAATTTACGAAGAAAAAACTAATGACTACATATACAATAGTACAATTCACAATTAATAACATATATATTTATTAGTAACATATATAGCAATACAATCCACTATTACTAACATACATAACAAATTAGTAACATATATATGTGAAGATGGTGATCTTTCCCAACCTATGGCTAAGGTTTTGATGATGCTCACTATGTCATCAAATGCAAAAAGAAGACTAGCAAATCAAAAGGCAAAGAAGCTCATATGTGTAGTCTAAGTCTTTTAGGTAAAACGAAATTTGAACTTAAAATCTCTTAACTATACGATAAAGGCTGATCTTTTAAAAACTCATGCATGAAACTAAGATCATTTGTACTAAAGCATAAGTGTTTTGTTTTTTAAACAGTGTAATCGATTACACTATCCTGGTAATCGATTACATGTTGATAAATAAATCAGACCTGTGCATTTTACACGATGTAATCGATTACACTATACTCGTAATCGATTACAACATATTAAAAGCATCAGGTATGTGCATTTTTCACAATGTAATCGATTACACTATGCTTCGTAATCGATTACATCAATCCGTTGAGTTTGCATTTTAAATTTTGTAACTGTTGTAATCGATTACACTATATGGTAATCGATTACACTTATCAGAACAGTATACTGGTTCTGTTTTGATTGAACTATTTTGTAACTGGTGTAATCGATTACACTATATGGTAATCGATTACACTTATCAATTAGTAACATATATAATTTTTTTGTACTACCAATGATATCCCCTCATTCTATAGGTAAGAAACTAATCCCTTTCGGGGTGCGTGATAGCTCCTACCAACAAGTGTCACCATCTGGAATCGAATCATTGACCTTTTGATCTTTCTAGGATCTAGCAGAGTCTTACATCACTAAATCAACGCCTTGATGGTAGTAACATATATGACATTACAATTCTCAATTAGTAACATATATAGCAAGTATAACAATTTATGTATATGTTAGTTTCAAATTCTTACAACACAAGTTAGAAGATATGTTTTAAATCATAATGACAATGAGAAAATATCACACACATATATAACAATTTAGTAAGTAGTAATATATATAACACTAACATTATAACAATTTAGTAACATATATAACACTACAATTCACACAAAATTGATAATTTAAGTCACAAAATTGGTAGAAGAATTCAAACAACGATACAACATTATCCCCTAGTATCTATATCTTTAATATGTGGTTCGTTTACAATGATTCTTAAATTTCTAAAATCATGAACCAAACCAAACATAAATGATTCTTTAAGATAATAACCGAACTGAACCACATTTTGTGGTTTGTGGTTTAAACCGTAACCACTTAAGTCCCTAATTAAATCAAAGTAAAGAGTAAGAAGTTAATGAATATAAAGAACCTGATATTAGACTTCATTATTCATCCTCTACAATGTTGTGAAACCCGAGCTGAACGTCAAACCGGAGGAGGTCTTGTATAGGTTCTAACCGGTTTAATCGGTTAAGCCGTCCGGTCGGACCGAATGACAATATAATATCATATATAATTATACATATATATATACATATATTATATATTTAATTAAAATAAGTGAATAACTTTGCACAAAGCTTACACATAAATCAAAATAAAAGTGCATCAAAGTTTAAGTCTTACATAATTAGAGCAATAAATTAAAACACTTCTCATTTAGAGAGTAAACATTCTAATTCATCCATGTATCATTGTCTTGGTTAGATCCTAAGTTTACATTGTTGGTTAAAGATGTACTTTGAGTGTAACTATCTACATCTTCTTGAGGAAAATAGTCTAAATTAAGCAATCCATCAATAGTAATATTTTGTCCTTCAACCATACCTACAAATTAGAATATACGTTAGATTAATATGTATAATAATTAGAAAATATGTATAATACTGATCTTTGAAAAACTCATGCATGAAACTAAGATTATTTGCATTTTTAAACAGTGTAATCGATTACACAATACTGGTAATCGATTACATGCTGATAAACTAATCAGACATGTGCATTTTACATGATGTAATCGATTACAATATACTCGTAATCGATTACAACATATTAAAAGCATCATATATGTGAATTTTACATGATGTAATCGATTACAATATACTCGTAATCGATTACAGCATATTAAAAGCATCATATATGTGCATTTTTTACATTTTTTTTAATTTTACCAATCCGGCCGGTTTAACCAACCGGGTTATTCCGGTTTTACCCGGTCTAACCCGGTTGGACCGGATTTTCCACGGCCCAAAACGGCTGGAAACCAATTCCGGTTTTCTACATGTACAGGACCGTTTACTCAAGCGGGTGACGGTTAGACCGGTTGGACCGGCCGGTCCGGTCCGGTCCAAACAACACTGATCCTCTAAGTATTCAATATTTTATGAAATTAAAAAAATGATCAATCATATGAATTTATCAACACCGTTTCTTATCTATTTATGAACCCCTCAACAAATTGACAATTGAAATAATCAATTTTCCACCGGTTGAACAATTAATCAATCAATTGTAATATAATTTAGTATTTAATGACTAGTTCAATTAATTCAATTCCTATAATTAATATGTTATTTGATGACTTACTCTAGGTTCACTTCAAACATGGAATTCTCATTAACTTTCAAACTTTAAATCATAATTTGGGTGGTGAAGCCAAACAAACATTATATAAGAGAGTGGACATGAAAAACAATGGAATAATATTGCAATTAAATCAAATAATCATATATGATATATCGAGTTTAAATAGTTAAATCTAATATCAGAAAGAAGAAGTTTCACTCCTCATTCCCATAGAAACCAATGTCTTCAATGTGTTGACCTTTCTTCTCTATTCTTAGTAATGTGTAGAAGGTTGTTTGTCGTTTGCAATTTCAAATATCATATCCAATGATTTTGTTTAGATTTAGATTTAGCAAATTTAACGTGCTTTAAAACCATAATCCAATTTTTTCATGCTTTGTATTTAAAATAATATAAAGATTGATATAATAAGATTTGTTCAACTATCTAACTCAACACATATTATGAATGATATTTATGTAAACTTTTAGAGTAAAAATGGTCAATTAACCTCATTATCTAAGATAATTTTTACACTTAACAATATACATATACAATATATATACTCATTTGTACACATGTATATAATCGAGCTAGCTCATGAAATTCACAAAGTCAAACCGTACCTGATTCAAGTTTAACTCATTTATTTAATGAGTTTAAATTGTAGCTCAAATTCAGTTTATTTGAGTCATGAATCAAATTTATCGAACTAAACAACAAATCGATTTTCAAATGAATGTTGAATTAGTTCAGTTCATTTTCAGCCCTAGCCTTAATCTACATAGTACTTAGTATTGTTGATCAGTGTGTTGTTGGTTGATGTGATAAGAATTGTTTCAGTAAGACCTTAGTGGTTTCTTTGATTTTTTCTTTCTTATCATTACTTTTCTAAAAAGTGGCTTTGGTATAGATATAATGTCTTGATGTTGATGGTTCATACAAGGGCAAAAACTATATTATTACAGTAAAATATGTATTTTTGTTTTTTAATTTATTTGACATCACAAAATGATAAACTAGTGAAGATATCTATATATCATCCTTTGTTTTCTAATTTATTTAACTTCGAAAATTTGTTACCAAAACCTGAAAGATCAGGCAAAACAACATGATTCATGTTTATAAAAAGAATAGAATTTATTAGAGGTAAAAGAGGAAAATAAAACTAGAGGGGCCTGAAAAATCAAAAGGAAAGACAGCTCGAAGAGATTGAACTATGGGTGAGCATGGGTCGGGTTGAACCGGGTAAAGCCTATCCTTTACCTGACCCTAAATATTGGAAGGGAAAGAAGAGAAATGGAAGGCTTTAGAACCATGAAATACACCTGTGAGATGACTCTGAAGCCTTCAATTTCCCTTCTTTCTTCTCCAAAAGTCAATTCGCAAACGAAATGAAAGCGAATTTATGTCATCTTCTAATTGGCTACTACTCAAACATTTTACACATTCATTCTTGATTCTCTCAAAGTCTCCCCTGATTCATCTCAAGTCTTAACTTCCTCTGCAGAATAACTATAACACATGATGTCAGATTTGACAACACTTACAAAATTGTGTTGCACTTAAATGCTCTGGTATCTGGCTTGAGAAAATGTATCTACTCCAGTATTTAGAGTTGCATCTAAAATGTATCTACAAAATTGTGTTGCGTCTAAAAACTGCTTTAGAATTTAGAGAGTATAAATAAGAACTGGACCTGTCACCAAAAATCTCCACATGAACATATTCCATCTTTAAACAAGTGGAACCGGGCAGCATCTCTTACAAGGATTTCTCTCTGGGTGATCTTAGATATATACTTAGTGGCATTATGGCAATCTCCACAAACCCTTAGATTTTTAACCACTCGGATGGGAAGGCCGGGAGGAATAAATATCAACCCAAAGGCAATCGCGAGTTTTTCACTATGGTGATTAAGCATCTTTATTTTCTCTGAATCCTGAACATCATGCAGAACAGAATTCATATCAGGCACATATCCTGCTTGTATCATTTTGTGGTATAGTTTTTCAAGCTCGGAATATATCGCATCCGAAAATGGGTTTGACCGATCGTCAGCAGAGAAAATGTGCACTTTATTCTTATATTTGATCCAGCTACATCCTGGTTCCTTTTTCAGTCCCTTATCTCTCATCCCTTTCCTTAATCTGGCAACTTCTTCCCATTTTCCTTTAGCAGCATATATGCTTGAAAGTAAGATGTAGCTAGCAGTGTTATGTGGTTCTAATTCGAGAAGAAACTCGGCTGCCCATTTTCCAATTTCCATGTTTTCATAGAATCTACATGAACTTAATAAGGTTGCCCAACCAATTGCATCAGGATTGAAAGGCATCTTATGTATAAAATCCCTTGCCTCTTCTAATCTACCGGCTCGACTGAAGAGGTCAATCATGCAGGTGTAATGATCATGCATCGGTACAATCCCATGTTCCTTAATCATTGATTCAAATATCTGATTGCCTTTCTCTACTAATCCTGCTCTACTGCAAGCTGAAAGAACTCCAATAAAAGTAACCCTGTCAGGTTTTAAGCCATTGGCTAACATGCTTTCAAATAACCTGATTGTTTCATTCGCTTTACCAAACTGGGCGTATCCGGAAACAAGTGCAGTCCATGAGACTTCATCCCTGAAGCTCATCTCACTAAAAAGTCTACGGGAGTCTTCAATGCTTCCACACTTACCATATAACGTAACCAGAGCATTGGAAACCGTAAGAAAAGAAATTAGGCCAGAAACTAGAGCTCTACCATGAAATTGGGCACCCTCCTCTAGGCTAGCAAGGTTTGCACATGAGCTAATTACACTCCCAAGGGTGAAATCATCTGGTTCGACCCCATACTTTTGCATTTCACTAAAGACTTTAACAGCTTCTTCACTAAAACCATTTTGTCCATAACCGACCAACATCGCTGTCCAAGATACAACATTCTTGCAAGTCATCTTCTTGAAAACTGTTTCTGCTGATTCTATACACTTACACTTGCAATACATGTCGACAAGAGCGCTTCCCACAAATATATTATCCTTATAATCTGTCCTAATTATGTAAGCATGAACTTGCTTTCCTTCTTGCAAAGCCATAACACTTCCACAAGCAGTTAACACACTTCCAAATGTATACTGATCTATCTCTAGCTTTTCCGAACTCATCTCTCTGAACAAATCAATTGCCTCTCTGTAAACACCATTCTGAGTAAATCCCGCAATCATTGTCGTCCAAGAAATTGAGTCCCTTTCTTTCATGTCATAAAATAATCGCCTCGAATCCTCAAGCTTACCACATCGCATAAGCCCTGTGATCAAAGTATTATACATAACCACATTCTTTTCAGGCATCTCATCAAAAGCCTGCGTTGCACAAGATATCAATCCCGATTTTGAGTACATATCCACCAAAGGACTTCCAACAAAAACATACGACTGAAAACCGAATTTCACTACATGCCCATGAATCTGCCTGCCCAACTGAACACACCCCTGACTGGATGCAAGTATAAGCATAGTCGAGAACGTGATATGACTCAAATTGAATGACCCATCATTCAACATCAAATTATAAGCCTTAACTGATTGAATAATTGAACCAGAACCAGCATACCCTGAGATAAGCGAATTCCACGACACCACATCATGAGTTGGCATCGCGTAAAACATGCGTTCCATCTCAGGAACAAGACTCATTTTGGAATATGAAGAGAGAATGGTGTTCCAAGAGTAAATAGTTGGTTGAGGAATATGGTCGAACACCTTGCGGGCATAGTTGATATTGCCGAGTTTGGCATAAGAACCAACAAGATTGTTTAAGAGAAAGGTTTCTGGGTTGCGAAAGGCCTTGATTATGAGGCAATGAAGCTTCTTTGCGTTGGCGCGATTGCGGGTTTCACAGTAAAGTTTGAGCAATGCGCAGTAATGGTTAGAAGAAAAAGAATAAAAAGAGGGTGTCATGTAAAACATGTGTTTATTTGGCGCCGAATGATGTGGGAATGAGAACTAACGGAATAAGTGAATGTTTATTTGAACATCCTAGTATCAAACTATCAATGGTTTTAATTTGTGTGAAAAAAGTGTTGGACTATTATTAAATTATAGTATCAGACCTGGTAATCGATTACATGTTGATAAATACACTATGTAATCGATTACACTATACTCGTAATCGATTACAACGTATTAAAAGCATCAGGTATGTGCATTTTTCACAATGTAATCGATTACACTATGCTTGGTAATCGATTACACTATGCTTGGTAATCGATTACACTATGCTTGGTAATCGATTACATAACTCCGTTGAGTTTGTATTTTAAATTTTGTAACTGTTGTAATCGATTACACTATACTCGTAATCGATTACAACATATTAAAAGCATCAGGTATGTGCATTTTTCACAATGTAATCGATTACACTATGCTTGGTAATCGATTACACTATGCTTTGTAATCGATTACACTATGCTTGGTAATCGATTACATAACTCCGTTGAGTTTGTATTTTAAATTTTGTAACTGTTGTAATCGATTACACTATACTCGTAATCGATTACAACATATTAAAAGCATCAGGTATGTGCATTTTTCACAATGTAATCGATTACACTATTCTTGGTAATCGATTACATAACTCCGTTGAGTTTGTATTTTAAATTTTGTAACTGTTGTAATCGATTACACTATACTCGTAATCGATTACAACATATTAAAAGCATCAGGTATGTGCATTTTTCACAATGTAATCGATTACACTATGCTTGGTAATCGATTACATCACTCCGTTGAGTTTGTATTTTAAATTTTGTAACTGGTGTAATCGATTACACTATATGGTAATCGATTACACTATAGTGCACAAGTCAACTCAAAATGTACTTCTGGTTATACCATCAAGCCAACCATCACACATTGTTTTTACCCAAGTCTTCTCAACAGAAGGAAGAATCAAATTATGAAATCAAGGAGATCTAGTTATACTCATGAATAAACGTTCATTTACTATAAAATCGCCCACAACTTCTATGAGCTTATTCCTAGATGCAACCATAAAACAACTACTTATTTTAAGTTGCTTTGCACTTCTGGTCCTTACTAGATCAACATGTGCAGACTCAAATTAAAATCAATATCTTGTGGCTTTGAAAAACCTCTCTTTGTACACTTGATGCTATATATAGAAGATCCTATGTTTGGATAAAAGATGAGGGTTGTGTTAGACATTCATCTATCAACGTAAAATTTTGTCAAATCTTTATGATATGGATCAACTATGTGATAATGTAAATGATGGGTCATTGTCCGAAAGCAACGCGGTGTGTCGCACAGGTATAATGTCAAAAGAAGAAGTGTGGCTACATCACCACCTGAGTGTAGTGAAAGTTAAGCAATAGTCCACATAAGTGCTTGAACGAAAAGAAGCTACTTTACTAGTGTAGGATATGAATCAAAATTTAGAATATGTGAACTCTTACAAGTAAATGAACGAAAATAGTTGACACGGTGATTAGCAGGAATATTAATTTTATGTGCCTATAAGAAACTAAGTAGGGTTGGGGAAAGACAAGGAAGTAAGACACTTCGGGTTTTAAACTCTGGTGCATCGGTAAAACAATATTGAGAAATATAATGGGTATAATTGTTGATCAGAAATATAAGAAGTATATGGTGAATGTAAAAAGAATATAAGATATGACCATAGCCTTAAAATTTGTAAAATGGAAGACTTCTTTAATATTACCCCATGTATGGCTAGAATGTAAGGACCCGATTTTCATAACCCAAAAGTTCCTTTTTAAACTTTAAAACTTTATTCACGAAAAGGAAGTGATTAATTTTGAAAGGCGTTGCTTGAAACTATTTGGAGAACGAGTGAATACAAATATTAATTTCATTATAATTCAAAATGGGGAAATACTCAAGTACATATTTCTTTTAAAGCATGCTATTACACTTCCTTTCAAATACATAATATATACAATTGTCATTTCTCAAAAGTACTTTGAATACAAACATTAGATCAACTTCTTTATACACTTAGGAGAAGTTCCATTTTTCAAAATTGATAATCCAACCTAGTTCTCATATTATAAACATTTAACATATAACATATCAATTACATAAAACCCTACTCTACCATGTACTCTTCTCCGCAAGCGTCCAACGCGCTACCGCTACAACCTGAACTCAAATACGCAACACATACAAGAAGAGACAAATGGAGTAAGAAATAACAACGGTCACCGTAGCGTGGAATTACATAGAGTAATAATATTAAAGTATTACCACCTATACCTCATCTAACATCAAATTATATGCCACATAATATTCGTATATCAAATTATATGACATTCCACATTCAAAACAATATTAAGCATTCGTATCTCCTTTCTTCTATTTCCGTATAATCCATATTCACCCTATAGTAAATATATCCCATAATATATATTCTATAGCATGCATATTCATTTCATTCCAAAAGTACTTTTATTTCATTACCGACAATCGACATTAAATAACTCTTGACCACATCCGGCTTGTTTACACCACAATGATAATCCACTACCGCTTCAGGTAGGCCCACACCACAAAGTTGCTCCATTACCACACCGGGTAAGTCAAAGATGATCCACTACCACACCGAGTAGGACTACATTTCAAGGTGATCCACTACCACACCGGGCAGGACTACATTTCAAGATGATCCACTACCACACCGGGCAGGACTACATTTCAAGATGATCCACTACCAAATCGGGCAGGACGACATTTCAAAGATGATCCACTACCACACCGGGCAGGACTACAATTCAAGGTGATCCACTACCACACAGGGCAGGACTACATTTCAAGATGATCCACTACCACACCGGACAAGACTACATTTCAAGATGATCTACTACCACAACGGGCAGGACTACATTTCAAGATGATCCACTACCAAACCGGGCAGGACTACATTTCAAGATGATCCACTACCACACCGGACATGACTACATTTCAAGATGATCCACTACCACACTGGGCAAGACGACATTTCAAAGATGATTCACTACCACACCGGGCAGGGCTACATTTCAAATCTTTCTCACATCACATGTTGGTCATAGCACAAAATATCACATCAATGTCATACACACAATAAATACAAGGTATCTCATTGTTTCATCACCATAAAATAACCCACAACACCTTCATTGTCACGAACATACCATATATGTTCATAACCATAAAGTGACTCACAACTTAGTCATTTTCATAAACATACTCATCTCCACTTTTAAAAAATCAACAACTCATCACACAATCATTATCACACCAATATCATAAAACACATTAACGTTAGAACCATCTTTCATGACGGTGTATTACCATAAATGAACATATTGCGTTTTACTTAAATAAACGGTTTTCCCGCACATATATCTCCACTTTTATGGCTAATACAACCTCATGTAAAATAAAGACTCTCACATGGACCACAAATACCCAAGAGATTTTCTATGTGTTAATATGCTCCGATTCTTGAGGGAAATCGGAGAAGATGATTCTAATGAAATACTCTAAGACCATAATGATATTCTCCCTCACCGGTTGCGTAAGCTCCATGGATCCGCAAAGAGCACCATCTACCTCCATCTCCTTCAACCTCCATTGCTCCTTTTCCAACTCTAAAGTTCACCAATGTGTCACTAAGAAGTAAGAGGAATGAGTTTTGATGAGTTTTTGAGGTTTAGTAGAGGAGAGAGTCGAAATCTATGGCGAGCCGCCGTTGGGAGTGAAATGGGAGAAAAGAAAATGAAGATCAGGGTTTGTGAAACCCTTTCTTTACTTTTATAGCTGGGTACTCTCGCTCGGGCGAGAAGCCCACGATATTTTAATTTTCAAAATCCTGACTCCCTCGCCTGGGAGAGATTCTCTCGCTCAAGCGAGAATCTCACAGTCTGCCCAGGCTTCTCTCGCTCAAGCGACCACTTTCTCGCTTGGGCGAGATTCTCAGAATTCCCAAAATTAAAACACTAGGTCTCTCGCTTGGGCGAGACCCTCTCGCTCAAGCGAGAATGACAGAATGTCCCATTCTTCAAGACTGTTACCTCATTTTAAGGAGGGTAAATTTAGGGTGTTACATAGAGGAGCATCATAAGGTAAAAATTTTTTGGAGGATTTGGAAGAAGTAGCCCAAGCAATACATTTAGGAGAAAATATTTTCCTTGGAGGTTATCTTATTGGGCATGTAGGGTGGACACCAGAGGGTTTAAAATTTTCGTGGTGGATATGATATAGGAAAATAAAAATGGAAGTTAAGATTATTCTAGACTTATCTTCAGCTTTTGATTTTACAATAGCCAATACGTGTTTTAAGAAGTCAGAGGTACATCTAATCACATATAAGAGTGGGGTTGCAGGCTCTCAAATTGATTTATTTCTTGTAAGAGATTGATGATTCAATTTAGAGTTTTGGTTATGGATTTAAGGGTTAAGATAATAATAGAGAGAAGATTGGCAATATATTGTCTCATGAATTAAATGGTAGAAATTTATGGGAGAAAATGTATGAGCATCAATCAAATGGTTCTGAAAGAAGGATTTTGGGAGGAACAATAAAGTGCTAATAATATGTGGGACGAGATGACCAAAGGAATAAAGATGATAGAAAAGGAGGTACTAGATGAATCTAAAGGCTCTAGACCATAAGGTAAATAATCTTGGTGGTGTGACAAAGGTGTGTAAAACAAATCTAAGGTGAAAAGGAAATGTTATAAGTCATGGTCTTTGTACAAGAATATTAAAACTTGAGAAAAATACAAGTTAATTAAGAAAGAGACCAAGAAAGTGGTAAGCAAAGCTAAAGATAAAATGTATAATGTGATTACAAATTTTTAGATACCAAGATAGGGCAAAGAAATGTCTACAGACTTGCAAAATTGGAGAGAAATAATTGCAAACGGTTTAGGCCAAGTGAAATGTAGTAAACATGAAAATGAAAATGAAAAGGTCTTATTGAATGATAAAGATATTATGAAAAGATGGGAGGACTATTTTCACAAGATTTTTAATGGGAGACGTGATTCCTTATTTTCTGGTAGATTAAACACGAATGGGGAGGTTTACAATTTTATCTCTTATTGTAGAGTTCAGACTTGGAGGTAAAAGAAGGTTTGAGAATGATGGAGAATGAAAAAGTGATTGGACCAAAGAATATACTTATTGAGGTCCATAAGGTTCTAGGAGAGCATGTCATTATATGGCTCACAAAGTTGCTTAATGAGATGATGAGGTCTAAGAAATGTCATGAGAGTGGAGGATAAGCATTTTAATCCATGTTTATAAAAATAAGGGAAACATTTAAAATTCTATAAATTGTCGGGGGTTAAACTCATGAGCCATACTATGAAGCTATGGGAGAGGATAGTTGAGCAGAGGTTGAGACAAGAATATATACCACTTAATATCAATTTGGTGTCAAGAGGTTGATGAAGAGATATCGAAAGAGTTAAAAGGACTTGCACATGGTCTTCATTGATTTGGAAAAAGAATGATAAGGAACCTAAAGGTTTTGTGAAAAGTTATAGAGAAAAAGTGTTTGAGTTGTGCATATTTGAGTAATCAAATTTATGTATGTTAAGGTCAAGACCGAAATGAAAACATAAGATGAGATCTCATAAGATTTTTCTATTGTCATAGGACTACACCAAGGGATAACATTAAGTCTGTACTTATTTATATTGGTCTTGGTGCCGAACATATCCAAGAATTAATGTCATAATGCATGATTTTTGCGGATCATATTTCTTAGTAGGACACTCGAGTGAAAAATTAGATGAGAATGTGAAAATGTAGAGACAAGCTTTAGAAACATATAGTTTTTGTACAAGTCAAAATAAGACACAATATATAAAGTGTAAGTTTAGCAAGATATAAACAAAGTCCACCATAAAGGTATAGATTGGGAATCATTTGGTACAACTAGTCACAATATATGAAGTGTATTGGCTCAATCATATAAAGTAGTGGAGAAATTGACAGAATATAAACCATAATATTCAAGCGAATTGGAAGAAATGACACAGTGTTTCATGTATCATTTACGATAAAAATGTATCACTCAATCAAGGGGGAAAAAATATTCTAAGGCTGTAAAACCTGCATGTTATATGTCAACAAGAAAAAAATCCATTTAACAAAGATGAGAATATTACGTTGGAAGAGGAAAATACTAGACAACATAAGACTGGCAAAGAGTGCATTAAGAATAAAATTGGAGTAACTCCTTTTTATAGTAAAGATTGTAATCACACTCTTGGTAGTTTGGATGTGTGTGGAGGAAAACAGTGGAAGCAACCTAAGGAGAATGAATTAAATGAAAGTTTCAGAATAAGAGGGAGGCCAAGAAAGATCACAGACAAAACGATTATGAAAACATAGAAATCAATGTTTTATCGATGAAGATGATTGATTATACAACATTATAACATTATTTGATTCTTACGGCTAACCCCACCTAATAGGGTTTTAGGCTTGATTGTTATTGTATCTTCTGGATTTGATGCTTTACTAACACTTGCAAGAAACTTTCACCTTACTCATATTCCATCCACTTGGTTGTTGCCTATATTATTTTCTCCATTCCATTCTTAATATGATTTGATTCTTGCTTATTTAATTTACCTCACTTGCTTATTAATATTTTCATCAAAATTGTATGAAAATCGAACGCTTTCAAAAGGAACTTTTAGATTTCAGAGTATTTTAAATAAGTTATGAGTTCTCTATCTCTATCTCTGACTATCAAAATATTAATGTCTAAATAAAAAAATTGAATTACTAATGTCTCAATAAAAAATTGGAAATTAAAATCAGACAAATAGCTAGTCAATCATGCTATTGTAAAAATATTATAGTGAGCAAAACTTCCACATTTAATGTTTCAAAGGACTTAATCATAATCATTGAATATTAATTGGGATTCAATTAATTTATAATTTGTTATCCGTCTCATACTCGTGTCAATGCAAGTGTACCATTTGTAATATATAAGAAATGACACTTGAAGCAAATCTAACTTCCATTTCTAGGAATGGCAACGGGGTGAGTCGGGGTTGGATTTGTGCTTACTCAACCCCGAACCCGAAATTTAAAACCCGAATCCGAATTAAGCAGGGTTAAAAATAATGATATTATCCCCAAACTAGTCGGGTTTCGAGTAACCCTAACAAAACATATATTTTATATATATATTGTATATGTGTGTGAAATTTATATATACATAGCTTTTATATTTATATATATAGCTTTTATATATGTATTTATGTGTAATTTTATAATTATATATATATTAATCGGGTTCGGGGTAGGGTATTAACAATACCAGACCCGAATCCGAACCTAAAATATGAACTCGGTTAAAACCCGAACCCGAACTCAATCACATTGGGTTTCCTCATTAAATTCAGGTTGGATTCAGACGAGTACCTTCATGTTCGGTTTTCATTGTCATCCCTATCCATTTCTCATTCTTATCCGTTTAGAAATGGTATCATAATATATTTCTTCTTTTTCCTCCATTTTTTGCTTCTCCATCATCATTCGGTCATTCCCACTGTATCAGAACTCAGAAGATATAACCCAATTGATAATTCGGTTCTAGTTATTGTCTATCGATAGAGCAGTTCTATGAAGAAAGGATCTTCATATATGGCTTTTGAATTCAATCATAGTCATTTTGATGCCACATAAAAGATCCTATAATATTAGCATTCCGAACTCAGAAATATTTATGGTATGAATTAAACCACAATTCATGACTTCTATTCTATAATTCAAGTTGTGTGCCACATCATGCTAAACCACAATGATATAATCATATCAGATCACATCAAGCCGCATCGAATTCAAAAATATTTTTTTAATAACATAATTCATATCACAATGAGTGCAATTACAATAACCGACAACCATAATTAAAAAAAATATATAAAACAAACTTCAATCTTTTTAAACTACTCAAGCAACATTATGGAATTCAGCATACCTTGGTTAACTTACACATTCAAAGCCACCTTTAGAGTCATTATAGAGGCAAAGAAATGGAAGGAAGGAAAAATAAATTAATCTGAATAATGAAGAAAAACAAATAATCAAATTAATCCTACAAATAACTTATTTCCCTCACACCTTTGGGCTTAGGGGTATAATTGAAGAATGACAACAAAACAATTTTTATTTCACTAAGAGAGGCTTCCTTTTAGATAACAAAAATGAAATAATAATAAAAAATGAACCTTCCTTTTCACTTTGTTCTTGTAATGACTCTGTGAGTAAGATCTATTAGGGCCCTCCTTGACTTTTTCACTTCATCATCATCATTTTGGGGTAAGGAATCAATTGCTTCTGCTGCAAGGTTAGCATGTTTCACTGCTAGCTCCCTTGTCCTCTGTATACCTCTACTCTTACCAAGATACTCCAAAGCCTATACATGCAAATACAAAAATATATAATCATTTTTTATAAGCTTGTATGGTGTGGTTTTTTTTTTATAAGCAAAAAATATTAAAAAGGCACAAGGGGTGTCCCGATTACAACTTGCGACACAGGTTCATACAAGTAATAGGATCAATGCACCATGTGGTTTTTGTATAACTATATGTTTAATTTTCCAGCTCTAGTGTCTGATATTGTTTTAAGGTGTAAAATAAAGTTTCAATATCATGACTTCAAAATATTACAATGATAACCACCACTATAGCATTTTTCCTACAAAGTCCTCTATGGATCAAATGAACTCATTGTGTTTAGTCATTAAACCAAGTGTGCAGAAAGGCCATAATAAGAACTGCATTTATAATACAAGTGAAATCTTGAAATTATAAGTTTAGATATGGGAGGAGAAAAATGATCAAAATAGTAAATTTGTAATGATAATACATGTGATACAAAAGACATAATACTAACCCTTATTTATACTAATATTGGCTTCTAAATTAAATATACAAAGAAACAAAAAATAAAAAATAAAATAAAGTAATTTCAGTCCTACGAGAGATCTTCTAAGATACTCTACACAATATCAGATATAATCATCATAATATGATAGATTCTCTCTGTATTTAAGTATTATCTAGATATATTCTCTATAATATATAAATTAAGATATTCTAAGATATTTTACTATATTCTAATAATATCAACAAATTATGCTAAACAGCTTGATTTACAAACTAGAATATGAGCAACTCAAGCAACATATCTGAATTCTAGATAAGTAGGTTTAAATGGGTCAAACTTATCAATTCTTCAAGAGGCCAAGCAAATAAAGAATGTTGGTGTTAAAGAAAACTATAAATTTTAATTTTCAATAACTTTCTATTAAGGGAAGTATTCACGTGGAGGAAACCATTCAAGACTATTATCAAAGATGCACTTCAATAAATACAGTGAAAAGTGGGGCTCACTACTATCTCTAGCTTAAATTTTAATTATAAAGGTGGTCAACGATAGGGATTATATTCGGCACTATATTAGAGAGACCCTAATCCCTTTTTAACGATCTTACCGAAACCAATTTAAACATCTTAAATGGCAGATTCACCGAAACCCGAGATTTTTTTTGGTATAACAAAGGGTATCCCCTCACCCTATGGGTAAGGAACTAGTCCCTTTCGGGGTGCATGATTGTCCCTCCCAACAAATGTTGCTCCCAAGAATCGGACCCTTGACCTCGAGATGTCGAAGTAGTTGTTTCTCTTGTTTAGTGCAATATAAGAGCTAATTATGTATAATACATGCAGCAAAGAGAATAATATTAACTTACAAGATCAATATTCTTAGGGTTTTCAAAGCCTTCATCTACAATTGCACGCAACTGAGGGAACTCCTCCATTGCAAATAACACTGGAGCTGTTACAATTCCCTGCAATATTTTTGTTGGGCCAATACCAGGTGTCATTAAAAATAAAGGCAAAGCAAAATATACACAAAATGATTTTTTAGATGACATCAACCCCAAAAAAAGTTCCACTTACATCAATGTTGATGCAAAAATAAATTCTAAATGCAAAAACATATGTAAAGAGAAAGCAAGCTAAATTAACATTTCAAGTTATAGAGCTGACAGTACTTTTTTATTTATTTCTCTATTTATCTCATTTAGGAGGATTTTTTTAGAAGATTTCCATTTGAGATTTACTTCATTGAAGGTGTTCCTGAATTAATAATTAATAATTAATACATTATGAGAAGTACCTTAAGAAATAAATAGTAAACCTCACATGTAAAACATGTGTCAGTAACTACATATAAAATTTTGACCAGGAATGGTCTTCAATACTTGGATTCTTCTTGTCTAGCCATTAAAAAAAACAAGCTGTTAATGACAAACGGTTGGGTTTTAAATGAGCTAGTACAAATACCACTGATCCCTACATGGTTCATCACCACCAAATGAAATATGTATAATGATAGAAATTGTTGTTTCATTAAAATCCTAGCCATAAATGATGGTCTAACGAAAAGCATATAGGAAAAACATAGACATCAACAAACTAAATAAAGATAGACGAAAGAAAAATTATGGTTTTACACATGACAGAGAGTGTATCATATTTTACGAACACGAGATCAAGAGTTCACAGGCTTTCATCAAATAGTATTTAAATTATAATTGGAAATTCAAAAACAGGAGTTGATGAAATTACATGGCGAATGTCTGATAAAGACCCCTTTCCAAGTGAAGCCGACGTGCCTGTGAAATCGAGCACATCATCTATCAATTGAAATGCCAAACCCTGCAAAACAGTGGGGAGGGGGAATTAAATTATCCCATCCATAAAAATTCATAAACAAAAACATATATAACATGCACATACAGGTAGACAGATCAACTAAACTGTTGCCAGATGAAATGGTGGACACAACTTGAAAGTGTAAATCAACGAGATACGCACCAGATTTTTTCCATACTCAAAAGAAAGCATTGCTACTTCTGCTGTTTGCCCCGCAAGGATGGCTATTGCCTTGCAACTATTTGATATTAGGGATGCAGTCTTGTAGTATGTCTTTTTCATATAATGTTCCATGCTGAAAACATAAATGATTGTTAGAAATTAAACAAACCATAGACGTCCATATCTCTATGATTCAGTGTATTCTTAACTCTTCAGGGTTTAGAGTTAAGACTGGCCTATAATTGTGTCAGTGCAAATGAACTTCCGTAATTAATAGAAGACAATAATTTTATAGAAAACCCATAAATTACTAATGGTGATACACATCATTTAAAGTAAACATTAATTTCTGTTAAAATGAAACACACAAACATGTGACAGAAACACTCAAAAGCATACCTACACCGTTGATCAGATGTTGTAGTCATTTGCATGGTCTCCCCAGTTACAAGATGCTCTACAACTTTTGACAACAAAGATACAACCTACAGACACACAGTCCTTAGGCAGATGATATATGAATAATAATGCGCAGCAAGACTGAAACCACATATTTCATACATGTTCACTATTTAACATATATATGCAAGTACATCATATTAACCGTTGGCCTTACCTCTGTGTTTTTCAAAGAGGCTAGAGCAACACAAGCCCGAGAAAGCAAAAAATCTCCAGCCAACACTGACAACTGCATCAAAGTAACTCATAATATAGAAGGAAAAACACTTAGGCAAGCTACATCCACCACAATACGACAGCATACATGTAGAAAATGTCGTGGCAATTGGCAAATAATACAGGCAGAACGAAACAACTTCATACACACACCTTATTTCCCATTACAACATTTAATGAACCAATACCACGCCTGGTATCTGCATCATCCAATACATCATCATGAAGAAGACTTGCCACCTGTGACAAAATAGTGACATAAGTTTGTGATAGTAATAATGGATTTTGTTTTGTCTTACAACTGTAAACAAAAAAGGTACTTCAGAATTATCACTGGGCATTTTGATGGTACACAATGACTTAAACAACCAGCAATATTTTCAGAGAGGGCAGGAGAAAATATTCTAATAGAGAAAAGTCCATGCAGTGCTTATTTCATTGTCTATTAAGGAAAATAAAAGAAAGAGATCATAAGGGATTTAATCAATATATAACTTGAACAGAAAGCTTCAGAAGATGAAGTAATGAATAAATCTTTTGACTGAGTTAAAACACTTTTAAGGGACAAACCATGTTGCAGTTTCAATGTGAACTTGATGATGAACCTAAAGAATAGACAACTAAATTACATCTTCTAAACACCACAATAACAATCATAATAATCTTAATTGATAGGATCACACCAGCTGAAATTAAGATTTTCATTTAGCATCTATATTAGTGTAAACATAGTTTGGAAAGAATCAACAAAATCGAATGAGGTATGCAGAAGTGTGACTGTGTGGTAGTTGGAGCCTAAGATATGAAAAAGGAAAATGTGAGTCTATATTGTAAGAATTTCTTTTCAGGCATTCATCTCTGGACTTCATTGTGTGCAGTTATCAGCAGCAATATAATTAAACAAAGTACAAACATAAAACACAACCTAAATGAGTGCTATACAAGAGAAGTTAATTTATGTGTATTCTTAAGATATATTATCAAGTCATATCATGAAAGCATTATGTATAAATGAAATTTTCGGAAGGTCTAACATGGATCATCTCTGTTATTTCAGCTATGCATTGTTGCCTTGAACGTAGATCAGTAGCCAAAGCATCGTCTAGCTCAATAGGAGGAGAAGCATTGGGTATTGGTAGATTTAATGCAGTTGACATTAACAATAGAACCTGCACAAACATCCATCAATTAACCCAAATCCTGTATGGTGAAAGAATAAAGCTTGATAAATATACATTTTATCACCTTATATCTATATGCACACTCAAAAAGATATTAACAGTTAGGTGTTGGAGTTAATTTGCACCATAAAGCTAATGATTACAAATAACCAATAAAAAATAACTAAATATGGGGCACACTTCATTGGTCAAATATTCGCAAGGAGTACAAGGCAGACCTAATAAGAATAGAGTGCACAAGACGAATACAATATATCTTGACAGAGTACATACAATTTTAAAAAGAAATCTAAAGGTATAGAAAAGTGTGTGAATTGCAACACAGTTTGACACAAATTTAATTTCAAGTAAAGATGTGCATCTAAAATTTCTAAATGGTATGTCAGGAAGGCATCATGATCCCAGAAATACCTGAACAAGCAATACATAAGTTAAATTGTAGCTATTTTAAAAAGAGTGTAATATTTATGAACTGTCAGTGTAAAGATTTATGCACAATCAGTAAATCATCCACCATTCATTTTTATTACTTTTTTGAAGAGTCAATGATGATTGCAAATGAATGGTGGATGATGGACCGACAGTATATAAAACTCCACTATTAGTGCATACATTTTTTCACTTTTAAAAATATCTTTGTCCCTGACATAGCCCAAACTAAAAGGATCCACTTCTTTTCCATTTTAAGATGTTTGTACTAAGTGTTTCGTATCGGTTGAATATATTGATTAATAGCCATGCATAAAACTCGGGCAAGCCTCCCCCCTATTAGCCAGCTTTCGGGATGGAGTTAGGCTCAATTGTTCAACATGGTATTAGAGTCGGAACCTATATCCACGTTGTTCCGTCATTTACCACCTGCTCGGACAGGTATTTGTAGAGGGAGGGTGTCGAAAGCTCAAAATCGTCTGCCTCGATTCCTAGAATGTGGTTTATGCACCTACTGGAAACTCCGCTTAATGCCAATTTGTTTTAAGATGAAATCTAACAGTTTACACCTAGCTTTATATGCCAACAATCATTATATTTTACAGAATTGTGTAAACATGAGCATGTGTGTTGATATGTATGATGTGGTAACCTACTTGCAGTAATTTTAAAGGAAACTTGAAAGGCAGGAAATGGTTGATAAATTCACATGTGTTGTTCCGTCATCTATCACCTGTTCTGGCAAGCATCTGTAGAGCCTGCCTCAATTCCTAGGATGTGGTTTATATACTTGTTGGGCAAGTCCAATTAATGCAAATTTATTTTATGGAATCTAACAGTTTACACCTAACTTTATGTGTCAGACTGTATGATGTGGCAACCAACTTGTAATGATCCTAAAGGGAAACTTGAAAGGCAAGGTTGATAAGCTCACAACAAGGCAAGCATAAATTACATGAATATCAATCCAAACTAAAGCAAACATTCCTGCAAAAGCATACAACAAGATCTGCATATCAATGGGAATATGCTTACTGTAGGGCGAAATCTTTTTCCTTCCACCCCCATTTTGAAGAAATATTCAGCAGCTGATGCAAGCTTAGGAACCTGTAACATAATACCTAATTTTCACTATAAAGTAGACCTGATATCTGTGTAACAAATTAACCAGAACTTTGTTATTGATTCCATGCATATGTTAGAAAGTAAACTCAGAACGGTGTGATACCTCAGCGACTACCATTGCCCGCAGCTTGTTACCAATAAGTGATAGTTCATCAGCAACCAGTGAAAATGGATCAAGTTCATCCTGAGAACAGTATATGAATCTTAATAGAGAATTATGAATGAGTAAATAACTGAGAAATGTGAAAATGCAGATAAGAATCATTCGATTAGACTCGAGTATTTTTGAGTAAGATTATCTCCACTAGTACAAAAACAAAAAAAAAATCAAGTTGTTATGTGGAGCAATATACGATTATCTCAATAGATGAAGAACACAGATTAAAATCATTACTGTATTAATGCATCTTCCTTTTAAATAAATATGTGCACAGGCACAATAACATGTACTAACATGATTAGGGGAAAATTTTATACCTTGTGATTCACACATTGTCTGTAAGAGAATCTACTATAATAGGAGTTTACATCTAAACAAAATCAAATAACTTCAAATAAAAGAAACATCATCCAAGAAATTGGGATTCCAACCATTGCACAGAGGAAAGAGGAGAAAAAACATAAAGAAATTAACCTCAACTATGGAGCTGCTTTGATGATGGATTTGATATCTAATATTATGCAATGTTGGCAGACCCTTTGAAAAAATTGAACTTGCCATAACCTGCACCACAGAAGAATCATGCACAGATGAAATTCAGTGTCGCATTACCTTTTTATAATAAAAGAAGACTATAAGACCGAAGGAAGATAAGAAATTCTCTTCCAACAAACTAATTACAGAAGCAAAACACAAAAAGAAGTCTGCAAGTAAACCACTAAAAATATAGAGCTATCTGGTATCCCTAGTACAACTAAAAACATTTAAGGGAGAAGCGTCAAAGTATTGAAATCCCACATCGGTTGAGAATGTAAGACAAGAAACATTTAAAATAATTTGGGTACTTGCCCCCCTATGAGCTAGATTTTGGAGCGGAGTTAGACCCAATTATTCTAATAATTAGGCCCAATTATTCTAATAACAAGCATGGTTTAGATATCTCAAAAACAACTTCTATGTGCTTGGATGTAATGAGTCAGCTGATGACAAGGGCATTTAGCTACAGATTGTGTTCACATTGCAACCCAAACAGAATGCATGAGTACGATATGAGGAGAAACCAAGAAAGGAAGGGGCGAATTGGGGATACTGTGCACAGTGATTAGTTTTCCCTGATCTAGAGTCTTTGGACTCTTCTTCTCTCCTCCAAAATTCGATGTCCTTCTTCCAATTTGTAATTTCTTCCACATCTCTGTAATATTACTGCCTCTAGTGTCTGGACCATGAATTCTGAGTTACCTTTCATACTGAGATGGAGGGTGTAGTTCAGTCAATCCCATTCAAGGACTGGTCAAATTTAACTTTATTGAGAAATTTTCATTTATAGATGCATTGGAATTGACCAATCCCTATGTGACATTGCCTGAACTGCACCTCTTCAATCTCCATGTCCTCTTGGGGAAATGAAGAGGATCCTTCTCCTAATAAGAGATGTTTACTTAATCAGAAATTCATATTATACAATTCATCATTTCGTGAGTAAGTTGTCTGCATAGTTCTATAATGGGTGAGGCTGATTATTCTTGACAGAGAGACTCAGCGCAATGATAATATTGTTGTCACTGTTTTAAATTGCAGTCGCAGTTGTGGTGACGGTGTGTTTACAAAAATTGCGGGAAAATGTGGATGATAGGGCCGCAATTGCAGTCATGATGTCGTTGCGGAGACTCCTGAAACCACACCATTGCAGTCACAATTGTGGTTGCAGAGTGCAATTTAAAACATCGGTTGCTGCCTAGTGACCATAGGTCATGGGTTCAAATCCCAGAAACACCCTCTCTACTTGTGGAGATAAGGTTATGTACATTTCCCTTCCCCAAAACCCACTACTTGGTAGCCTCCTGCACTGAGCAGCCCTCTAGTTCTATTATTATTATTAGAAATCTCACACCAGCTTATTTGCACTATTCAGAAATCACCCAAGCCGGTTCATACAAATGTTAAAACATTGCATTAACTATTTGGAAAGAAAATGCAAAAACTACACTTGCTCCCCCAAATTTTGACCAAATTACACATATACACTTTTCTGTATGCATAAAATTTTGACCAAATGATAAACGTAATCAACTTAAAAACCTCAAAAAAGGTTAAAACAAGCATAATTTCGTAAAAAAAAATGAATTTCGATAAACCTCAAAGAGTCATCTCACTGATTCAAATTCAAATTCAAACATTCAGTACACAAAAAATATGCTTATTGATATAAAATTCACAAGGCAATGTTTCCAAATGCATCATAACTGAAACCGTTCCAAATTAACAGAAAAGAATGAAACTCAAAACATTAGATCGAACAATAAGAAATTAGGATCCTACGAACCTTAAAAACCAGAAATTCAAACATTAAGTAATACCTGTTCAATTGAATTTCTACGTGAGTGAAAATTATGAGAGAAAAGGAATCGATGGTTCTTGTCACCGAGAGACAGAAACCATCGACAACCGTTGAAATTGCTTCTTAGGTTTCTTGATAACCGAGAAAATAACATTGTATTAGACGAAAACGAAGGTTACAACAGAGTTGAGAGAAGTGAAATTTTTTGAGGCGGCGAAGGAGTTAAAAGAATGGTTTTTCTACCACAGCCACCGCCACTAAGGAGTTAGAACTAAGAAGCACGGTTTTTCTACTATTTTATTGGTTTTCTGCTTTTTCTTACTAAACAATTTATCAAATATAAACAAAAGTTAATATAAAATAATCAATTATTATGCATCCTTATTCTTGTAAAATATAAATAAGAATGAAAGGTTTGTGATGTGTTTTTTCTATAATTAAATGAGAATATGATACTCAACCTAATGATAAGGTTGCTTGCTTGTGATGTGAAATAATGTTTAGATACTCGATTCAGACATCAAATTAGATGGAGTCTCGTATAGGTTCTAATCGGTAAATCGTTTAGTTGGATTGGACAACATCATATATTATATAATTAAAAATGCATGAGAATTTCAAGCTAATGGTAGATAAGGGTTGAAACAAGATAGAGTTTCATGGTTGATTTTAATGCAATTGTTATTTTTTTAATTTGAACAAACCGGTTAGTCCCACCAGTCGGTTTAAAGCAATTTCAACAGATTGACTAACTAGATGGTTTCCTAGTATGTAAGTAGTTGTTTCGTATTTCAATTGTGCAATTAAACGATGATATTTACTATGAAAAGGTAAGTGTTCAAAATAGATGGAATACATAGAAAGAATAGAAATTGGATCCATTCAATATTGTCTTGAAAGAAAAAAATTTCCTAAAAGGAACTTCAATAAGCTCTTACAAGTGTTGGCCAGCATTACAATAAGAAGAAAAAAAGATTGGCTAGAGCCCAAATAAGAGGTTAAATGAACGTTTTCGTCATCATCTTCAATCACCACATCCTCATTCTAGTCATCTCATAGGAAGGAACATATTTATCCTTATAATCTAGTTAAACATAACCTATATTATTTTCCAAGGTGTTAGTAGTTAATAAGTATAAAACTTACCCATTTTTTAGATAACATCTGCTAACATTTTTTTAACTCTAATTGATTACATTTGTGGTGAATTGACTCAATTTTAGTATAATTGGTTTACAAATGCAAGGATCCACACAGATCTGTCTGGGTGAAATTGCGACATTGCATTCGTTCACTCTTGGATCAAGAAGATATTTGGGTATGATGTTCCTAACATATGGAACTTAAATATTAGCAATTAGATCGGCAAATTGTGCAACGAAACTCTCGTAGGGAGAGCCACATCTCGCTAAGCGAGAATGAGACATCAACCAGGGATGGTCCTAAAAACCTTGTGATACTCTATTCGTTAACTATTGAATCAAGAATAGTTTTTGATGTTGTGTTCATAACATATGAAAATTTAATATGAACGGTCTGGTCGACATACTTTGGAAAATCGCTCTCAAGCAAGATATGATTTTTGAAAACCGACTCTTCCCTTTCCTTCATTTTCGATTTCTTAGGCTTAGGCTATTGGATAATAAAGGCCCAAAGACACCTAAATAGGGGGTGAATAGGTGTAGCGGATCACAACTCCCACTTTTCCGGTTAATGAGGTAAACTGGAAAATATCCCAAATATAATCGAGTATGTTGCTTTTAATCGGTTAACTCATAATTGTGTTTAATCAATTAACACCAGATTTAATCGATTAACCTGAATCTCGTTTTCTCGAAAAACAGATTTATTACACTAAAATAAACTACGATTTCAATCAATTACATACACAACTCACATAATGAATTTACGTCAAAATATTATCAAATTCACAATACACAACAAACTCAATAAGCAAATCAATTAAACCACATGAATCATAAACTTACTGAAATTAAAGAGATAAGGGATAGAGAAATTCAAGACGGTGATGTTATTCTAGTTCATTTGCGCGTTCACTTGCAAAGTATATTCGGGTCTCCCTTTCTGATCTTGGGGGATATTTCTTCACTATTGGAAATCAATGTTATACAAACACACTTTCAAAACAATACAAGACTCCTTTCTTGGCCCTAAAGTCCCCAAGATGGTTTGACATTCTATCTGCTTCTAATGTATACTCAACACCACTTCTAATGGTATAGCTCTAGCCACTTATCACTCTCTATCAAGACTCTTTTATATGTGAAGCTAACCACCTAACCGCAGCTAGGATTTCACAACACACTTCTCTATCAAAGTGATACTAAACACACAGAGAACTTCAAGAAAATCTTCTATAGAATTCTTCAAGTTACATGCACCTCAATGTGAAAATATACCGACAATAAAAGCACTAAAATCAACCCAGAAATCTCATAAAGACTCAAATTATATTATGTGGGATAAAGCTAGATTTTCCAAAATTGATATGAAAATTGATGTACAATGGATAGCCCTTGAAACTATCATATCTCTATTTGCTTTGTATCAAGAAAACTAAATTGCTCAGTAAGAAATTGAAAGTATTTTTCTAAAATTTCAAAATTGGTTATTAGTTATGAGCAAATGGGGAAAATCAGCTTTTTATATTTAACTTTTTTATATTAAATTTTAATCGATTAATACATGGTATAATCGATTAACGGCGCCAATAGTAAAAAAAACTTTAGCTATTGTTACTTCAGATAATCGATTAATCTCATACTTAATCGATTAATTTTGCCAAGAAATTAAAAGTTGTAGCTGTTGTAACTCCTGATATTCGATTAATCCCATAGTTAATCGATTAACAGGTTCCCCTGATCACATAATCGATTAATACAAGTTGTAATCGATAATTGTGCTAAAAAAATGTTTCTTCATGCATGATGAACCTTATACATGATGTGTATATGCATGACCCGTGATTTTGAAGGATATAAGTGATAAACTAAGTTTAATGCACCAAAATCAGGCTATCAAATGTAAATGCATCAACATGTCAATCATGTATGAATGTATGCAAGTTTTATTTTAGGTTGATTCAATTTTTGACTTTGTGAGACTTACATTCTAGGTGCACCTAGCATAGCATCAATCATCTTAAGACTCTAGAGATATAAAAATTAACTAAAGTCTACTTGATTAATCTTGAGCTTTGACCTTGTTATTTGTTAAGTTGACTTTATACTTGTCTTCATCAAAATAATATGAAGATGCACACTTGCAATCTCATAGGCTTGTAGTTATAAGGATTTTTTATCCCATTAGAGAGTGAGACTTGAATATTGAAGGCAATGCAATCTTGTGGAGCTCACCTTGGTGGTCTTATATGGATGGTCTTCATCTTCTCTTCCCCATTGTGTTGGTTTTCATGAAAATGAGTAACTAACTCCTCTATTGATTCATTCCAATTTATTCATGTTTGTGGAATGATTTTTATGGTTTATTCTAGTTCTTAATGCTTGTTTTAGTTTGCTTATCTAAAACATGATTTTAGATGTTGAATGTGTTGGTGGACATCACATGTTTGAGTTTGAACTAGAATATATCTTCTAGTTTGTCTAATTTCTAGGAATAAAGTTAGATTTATTAGTTAATGTAACATTCAAGCTTATTACAATTTGCTTTGTTAATCACTCAAGGAATTGATGGTTAGTGTAAGGACCCAATTTTCATAACTCGAAAATTCTCTTTTAAAATCCTTATTCGTGAAAGTGAAGTGATTACTTTTGAAAGACATTACTCGAACAGTTTGGAAACTTGAGAGAATACGTTTATAAATTTGCAAGGCAGAAATATTCCAAACACCATTCATTTCAAAAGCATGTCATTACACTTCCGTTCAAATATATCCTTTATACAATTACACTTTCTCAAAATTACCTTGAATACAAACATTAGATCCACTTCAATATACACTTACAAGAAAGTTGTTTATACATGAATTCACTTTAACATGTTCTTCATATTATAAATATTTATCATCTAACATATCAATTACATATTATCCGCTACTCTATCATGTACTCTTCTCCGCAAGCGTCCAATGCGCTACCTCCACAACCTGAACCCAAATATACAACACATACAAGGAAAGACAGAGGGAGTAAGAACCAACTACAGCGACCGTAGCGTGGATTTACATGGAGTAATGACATTAAAGTATTAAAACCACACACATCTAACATCATCATGATCTGTATATATCAATCAACACATATTATCCATATTCACCCTATAGTACACATATATCTCATACTATATGTGTTCTATAGTGTGCATACTTATTCATCGCATTTTATCCATATTCACCCTATAGTACACATACATCCCATACTATATGTGTTCTATAGTGTGCATACTTATTCATCGCATTTTATCCATATTCACCCTATAGTACACATACATCCCATACTATATGTGTTCTATAGTGTGCATATTTATTTATCACGTATTATCCATATTCATCCTATAGGATATACATCCCATAATATATATCCTATGGCATGCATATGATTTTCATTCCGGGTATACACTTTTCACATCCTTCACATTCCATAATAATTTACCATTGATCTCATTCAACAATTCTGCACCGTACAAATAATCACCATACCCCATCGGGCAGGTCGAGTAATCCCCATACCACCTCGGGCAGGTCGAGTTTCCACATTAGACTCACATCCATGTCATACACAGTCAACACAAGGCATCTCATTATTTTATCACCATAAATAACATACAACACCTTCATTGTCACAAACATACCTTTATCCATTTTAACACATTCACACCTCATCACACATTCATTGTTACAACACACTTATACATGTTTATAACAATCAACCACTCACAACATACTCATTTTGATAAACATAATCATATCCATTTTGACACATTCACAACTCATCACACATTCATTGGTAAAATCCACCCATACATGTTTATAACAATCAACCACTTACAACATACTCATTTATGCTTATGACCATAAATATCTCACACACCATCATTATCACACAACATAACCATTATCATAAACAAACCACGCATAACATATTCTTCATCATATACACATTAACGTTAGAACCATCTTTAATGACGGTGTATTACCATAAATGAGCATATAGCGTTTTAATCAAATAAACGGTTTTCCCCACACATATCTCCACTTTTATGGCTAATACATCCTCATGTAAAATATAGACTCTCACATGGACCACAAACTCCCAAGAGAGTTTCTATCCGTTAATATGCTCCGATTCTTGAGGGAAATCGGAGATGATGACTCTAATGAAATACTCTAAGACCACAATGGTCTTCTCCCTCACCTTAGGTTGCGTAAGCTCCGTTGCTCCGCAAAAGAGCCACATCTCCCTTCATCTCCTCCAACCTCCATTGTTGCTTTTTCACCTCCAAGATTTTCCAAATGTGTCACCATGAAGCAAGAGGAAGGTTTTGGTGAGTTTTGAGGCTTAGTGGAGGTAAAAATGGTCCATTTGGGTGGAGCCACCGTTGGGAGAGAAAGGGGTAGAAAGAAAATGAAGATTAGGGTTTCTAGATCTTTTTTTTTCACTTTTATAGTCACAACGATGAGTGTAATCGATTACCATATGGTGTAATCGATTACATCAGTTAAACGACTTGATGTAATCGATTACCAACATGTTCTAATCGATTACAATATGAAAAATTACACATGTCTGATCAGATATCAGCATGTAATCGATTACCAGGACCATGTAATCGATTACATCATGAAAAATTACACATGTCTGATCAGATATCAGAATGTAATCGATTACCAGTACCATGTAACCGATTACATCACGAAAAATTACACATATCTGATCAGATATCAGCATGTAATCGATTACCAGGATTGTGTAATCGATTACACTGTTTCAGAGTGCCCAAAATTGTCATTTCTCGCCCAGACAACTCTCTCTCTCAGGCGAGACTTCCAGGACTGATACTATAATTTTGAAGACTCAAATTTAGGGTGTTACAGTTAGGGAAATGAGTAATTGGTCATCTATTTAGAGAAATATTGATGTTGGATAGAAATGGTACTGTGAAAATCAAAATATAGATTGTTGGAACCTGTGTAGTTGGATGTCATTAGTAGGGACCTTTGGATGTGAAATTGAAAAACTCACCAGTCCCACATTAGAAGAATTCGGAAAAATTCACATATCCTACATTGGAAGATTTTGTAAAAAATCTCACAAGTCCTACATAGGAGGATGCAAAAGTTTTGACAAAATATCATACTATAAATAGAAACATCATCCCTCATATTTTCTTGCATCAAAGTTGAGTACGCTTTTACTTAACTATTTCTTTATCCCTCATATTTTTCGCCGACGCATTTCCGGCAAACTTCTCCCATTTTCTTTCCGTGGCACTAAGAATTGGCACAGGCAGTCATATTATGGGAAGTTCGGAAACTGACAGTGGTAATCAGATTGTGGGAAAAGAATTGGCACAGGTAGCCAAATTGCAGAAATTTTGAGAGCTGACACTGGTAGTCAGATTGTAGGAATAGAATTGGCACTAGTAGCCATACTGTGGGAATTTCGAGAATTGACACTAGTAGCCATATTGTGGTGGGTGTATTCAAAATCGGTTCTTATAGTGTATTAAGAATTCGATAACAAAGAACTGGACTGTTTTATCACGGGGACGATGTGATTGATAGTATGTTTGCACATTTTGAGCAGTACCACGAAATGTCTTAAAGAGAGTGACATGTGTAACACCCCAAATTTATCCTCCTTGAAATTAGGTAACAGTCCTGAAGAATGGGGCATACTGCTAGATTCTCGCTTGAGCGAGAGGATCTCGCCCAAGCGAGATGATCAGTGTTTTGAATTTGGAAATTCTGGGAGTCTCGCCCAAGCGAGGAATGGGTCGCTTGAGCGAGAGAAAGCCTGGGCAGGCTGTGAGATTCTCGCTTGAGCGAGAGAATCTCGCCCCAGGCGAGAGAGCTCGTGTCTGGAAGATTAAAATATCGTGGGTTTCTCGCCCAAGCGAGATATTCTCGCCCGGGCGAGATTGCCCAGCTATAAAAGAAAAGAAAGTGTTTCACAAACTCTAATCTTCATTTTCTTTTCTCCCCTTTCACTCCCAACGGCGGCTCCTCATAGATTCCAACCCTTTCGTCCCCTAAACCTCAAAAACACATCAAAATCTCTTCCTCTTGCTTCTTAATGGAACATTGGAGAGCTTTGGAGATGAAAAAGCAACAATGGAGGTTGAAGGAGATGGAGGAAGATGGAGCTCTTTGCGGATCCATGGAGCTTACGCAACCTAAGGTGAGGGAGAAGACCATTGTGGTCTTAGAGTATTTCATTAGAGTCATCATCTCCGATTTCCCTCAAGAGTCGGAGCACATTAACGGATGGAAACTCTCTTGGGAGTTTATGGTCCATGTGAGAGTCTTTATTTTACATAGGATGTATTAGCCATAAAAGTGGAGACATATGTGCGGAGAAAACCGTTTATGAAAGTACAACGCCATATGCCCCTTTATGGTAATACACCGTCATTAAAGATGGTTCTAACGTTAATGTGTATATGATGAGTGATATTTTATGTGTGGCTTGTTTATGAATAATGGTATATTATGGATGGTTGATTTATTATAAACACATATGGGTGTGCTTGTAATAAGGATTGTGATATGTGTGTTTAATGACAAAAGTAGAAATTGTTATGTTGTGTGATAATGATTGAGTATGAGTTATGTATGGGCGTAAATATAAATGAGTATGTTGTGGGTTATTGATTGTTATAAACACATATGGGTGTGTTTGTAACAATGAATGTGTGATGAGTTATTAAGGTGTAAAAATGAGATGGGTATGTTGGTAATAAGAATTGTTTGAATGAGTTGTTGATTTGTAAAGGTGGAGATGAGTATGTTTATCGAAGTGAATATGTTGTGAATCACTTTATTGTTATAAATATGTATAGGTATGTTGTGATAATGAAGGTGTTGTGTGTTATTTCATGGTGATGGAACGATGTGATGCCTTGTGTTTATTCGGTGTATGACATTGAGGTGATATTTTGTGCTATGACAAACATGTGATGTGAGAATAATGGGAAATATAGACCTACCCAATTAGGTATGGGGAATAACTAGACCTGCCCGATGTGGTATGGAGAAATAACTAGACATGCCCGATGTGGTATGAAGAATTAACTAGACCTACCCGATATGGTATGAGGATTGACAAGACTTGCCCAATGTGGTATGGGGAAATAACTAGACTTGCCCGATGTGGTTTGGAGAATTAAATAGACCTACCCGATGTGGTATGGGGATTGACTAGACCTGCCCAATGTGTTATGGGGAATAACTAAACCTGCCCGATGTGGTCTGGAGAATTAACTAGACCTACCCCATGTGGTATGGGGATTAACTAGACCTACCCGATGTGGTATGGGGATTAACTAGACCTGCCCGATGTGGTATGGGGAATAACTAGACCTGCCCGATGTGGTATGGAGAATTAACTAGACCTACCCGATGTGGTATGGGGATTAACTAGACCTGCCCGATGTGGTATGGGGAATAACTAGACCTGCCCGATGTGGTATGGAGAATTAACTAGACCTACCCGATGTGGTATGGGGATTGACTAGACCTTCCCGATGTGGTATGGGGAATAACTAGACCTGCCCGATGTGGTGTGGAGAATTAACTAGACCTACCCGATGTGGTATGAGGATTAACTAGACCTGCCCGATGTGGTATGGGGAATAACTAGACCTGCCCGATGTGGTATGGAGAATTAACTAGACCTACCCGATGTGGTATGGGGATTAACTAGACCTACCCGATGTGGTACGGGATTAACTAGAGCTACCCGATGTGGTAGAGGATTATTTGTACGGTGTAGATGTGTTGAAAGAGATCAAGGGTAAATTACTATGGAATGTGAATGATGTGAAAAGTGGATATTCGGAATGAAAATCATATGCATGCCATAGGATATATATTATGGGATATATATCTTATAGGGTGAATATGAATGATGAGAAATGAGTATGTTTGGATGAATAAAATATGCACATTATAGCACATATATTATGGGATATATGTGTACTATAGGGTGAATATGGATAATGTGATATGAGTAAAATATGCACACTATAGAACATATATATTATGGAATGTGTGTGTACTATAGGGTGAATATGGATAATATGTGATGAATAAATATGCATACTATAGAACACATAGTATGGGATATATGTGTACTATAGGGTGAATATGGATAATATGTGTTGATTGGTATATGTTTATCATGATTGATGTTAGATGTGTGTGATTTTAATACTTTAATGTTATTACTCCATGTAAATCCACGCTACGGTCGCCGTAGTTGGTTCTTACTCCCTCTGTCTTTCCTTGTATGTGTTGTATATTTGAGTTCAGGTTGTGGAGGTAGCGTATTGGACGCTTGCAGAGAAGAGTACATGATAGAGTAGTGTTTTATGTGATTGGTTTGTTATATAAAAAACGTTTGTAATACGAGAACCTTGTTGGTTTCACTCTTTTGTAAAATGGAACTTCTCCTAAAGTGTATAAAGAAGTTACTTTGTTAAAGGGTAATTGTTTAGATTATGCATTTGAAAGGGAGTGCAATGACATGCTTTTGAAAAGAAATGTATTTGGAATATTTCCGCCTTGTAATTTATAAATGCATTCACTCAAGTTTCCAAACCGTTCCAGTAATGTCTTTCAAAAGTAACCACTTCACTTTTATGAATAAGGTTTTAAAAAGAATTTTTGGATTACGAAAATCGGGTCCTTACAACCTAGTCGTGACTCCTTGATGACAACCTCAGGGGGGTGATTGCCTTTTTGACAATTCTCCTTTTTTAGAGAATTGCTTGGACCGTTTCTTGCTTGGAACTCTTATGATTTGTTTGAATTTGTACTTGAAAATTTAATGAATGCGAAAGTGTTTATGATTTGTGTTTCGGTTGATAAGTGTTTTAAGGGTAAAGAACAAGAAGGTGGATGGGGTATGAAAGGTGGGGCGCCACAAACACTAAGTGTTTGATAAGTCTGCGAAGTTCGCCACAAGCCTACTAGGTAACTTGATAAGAACGGTTCCTTGGCTTAGCCAAGAATGCTAGGAGACTCACTCACTAACTCAAGAAGTTAATCCAAAACAATTCAATTTAGAATTGCTGCAAGTTATGGTAACAACACAGATTGACATTCAGCAAAATGACTTGAATAATAATTTAAAAATTCACATGATTGACATAATTATTTTTTCAATAAAAGAAATTTCAAACAATTAACTCGCCTTGATAAAAACTTAAATGAAGTTCAAGGGAAATACATGGTATCACAATGCAAAGCTTTCTGATAGAAAATATAAAAGCTTAAATAAAAGAGTTATAAGATGGAAGAATTCACACGGTCTTTATACTACCAAATATCACATATTATGTCTAGTCTATCGTAAACACCAAGATTGTGGAGGTAGCGCATTGGACGCTTGCAGAGAAGAGTACATGATAGAGTAGTGTTTTATGTGATTGGTTTGTTATATAAAAAACGTTTGTAATACGAGAACCTTGTTGGTTTCACTCTTTTGTAAAATGGAACTTCTCCTAAAGTGTATAAAGAAGTTACTTTGTTAAAGGGTAATTGTTTAGATTATGCATTTGAAAGGGAGTGCAATGACATGCTTTTGAAAAGAAATGTATTTGGAATATTTCCGCCTTGTAATTTATAAATGCATTCACTCAAGTTTCCAAACCGTTCCAGTAATGTCTTTCAAAAGTAACCACTTCACTTTTATGAATAAGGTTTTAAAAAGAATTTTTGGATTACGAAAATCGGGTCCTTACAACCTAGTCGTGACTCCTTGATGACAACCTCAGGGGGGTGATTGCCTTTTTGACAATTCTCCTTTTTTAGAGAATTGCTTGGACCGTTTCTTGCTTGGAACTCTTATGATTTGTTTGAATTTGTACTTGAAAATTTAATGAATGCGAAAGTGTTTATGATTTGTGTTTCGGTTGATAAGTGTTTTAAGGGTAAAGAACAAGAAGGTGGATGGGGTATGAAAGGTGGGGCGCCACAAACACTAAGTGTTTGATAAGTCTGCGAAGTTCGCCACAAGCCTACTAGGTAACTTGATAAGAACGGTTCCTTGGCTTAGCCAAGAATGCTAGGAGACTCACTCACTAACTCAAGAAGTTAATCCAAAACAATTCAATTTAGAATTGCTGCAAGTTATGGTAACAACACAGATTGACATTCAGCAAAATGACTTGAATAATAATTTAAAAATTCACATGATTGACATAATTATTTTTTCAATAAAAGAAATTTCAAACAATTAACTCGCCTTGATAAAAACTTAAATGAAGTTCAAGGGAAATACATGGTATCACAATGCAAAGCTTTCTGATAGAAAATATAAAAGCTTAAATAAAAGAGTTATAAGATGGAAGAATTCACACGGTCTTTATACTACCAAATATCACATATTATGTCTAGTCTATCGTAAACACCAAGATTGTGGAGGTAGCGCATTGGACGCTTGCAGAGAAGAGTACATGATAGAGTAGTGTTTTATGTGATTGGTTTGTTATATAAAAAACGTTTGTAATACGAGAACCTTGTTGGTTTCACTCTTTTGTAAAATGGAACTTCTCCTAAAGTGTATAAAGAAGTTACTTTGTTAAAGGGTAATTGTTTAGATTATGCATTTGAAAGGGAGTGCAATGACATGCTTTTGAAAAGAAATGTATTTGGAATATTTCCGCCTTGTAATTTATAAATGCATTCACTCAAGTTTCCAAACCGTTCCAGTAATGTCTTTCAAAAGTAACCACTTCACTTTTATGAATAAGGTTTTAAAAAGAATTTTTGGATTACGAAAATCGGGTCCTTACAACCTAGTCGTGACTCCTTGATGACAACCTCAGGGGGGTGATTGCCTTTTTGACAATTCTCCTTTTTTAGAGAATTGCTTGGACCGTTTCTTGCTTGGAACTCTTATGATTTGTTTGAATTTGTACTTGAAAATTTAATGAATGCGAAAGTGTTTATGATTTGTGTTTCGGTTGATAAGTGTTTTAAGGGTAAAGAACAAGAAGGTGGATGGGGTATGAAAGGTGGGGCGCCACAAACACTAAGTGTTTGATAAGTCTGCGAAGTTCGCCACAAGCCTACTAGGTAACTTGATAAGAATGGTTCCTTGGCTTAGCCAAGAATGCTAGGAGACTCACTCACTAACTCAAGAAGTTAATCCAAAACAATTCAATTTAGAATTGCTGCAAGTTATGGTAACAACACAGATTGACATTCAGCAAAATGACTTGAATAATAATTTAAAAATTCACATGATTGACATAATTATTTTTTCAATAAAAGAAATTTCAAACAATTAACTCGCCTTGATAAAAACTTAAATGAAGTTCAAGGGAAATACATGGTATCACAATGCAAAGCTTTCTGATAGAAAATATAAAAGCTTAAATAAAAGAGTTATAAGATGGAAGAATTCACACGGTCTTTATACTACCAAATATCACATATTATGTCTAGTCTATCGTAAACACCAAGATTCAAGTATAACCAATCATAAATTACACCAACAAGTATTGTATGCACATCTAGACTATTTATGCTAAACAACACAATATTGTAGGCTATGTCTAATTTCTTGACAACAACAAAATTGGAGTATAATCAATCACTCATTATAACAATAAATATTGTTTGCACACCTAAGCTATTTATGGTAAACAACACAAGTCCGCAGTTCTTTACTCTAATAATAATAGGAGTTATTCAAAGTCAAAATTTATTGACATCAAGTTTCTAGTTGTTAAAGAAAGTATTCAAAATGGACAAATTTTCATAGAACATATAGGGACAAATTTTATTCTGGCTGATCCACTGACTAAGGGTCTGGTACCTAAAGTCTTTTACGAGCATGTTGCACATATGGGTGTTGTTCCTTAAGATACCTTAGTTCAGTGAGTGTCTATATGTTTTATGATTTACTTTGGTTGTTATACACATTTTTTATGCATAATAAAGTTGATGGTTTGTTGTTCCATTTTGAATGTATTTATTGTAATTGTTGTGTTGCAATTAAAGATTTTTGGATTGATGTCACTAAAGATTAAAGAAGGATCCGTTGGAAATAGACATGTTTGAGATCACATTGCATGAAATTTTCCATGTCACTCATCCATATTTGATCTATGTCATTAAGTATATTAATGTGGTGATCATCGTGGTCGAGTCACGCTTATATGTGATGAACGTTACGGTGGTTTCATAATTGATATATAAGATGAACCAGATTGTATTAAGGAGAAGTCTAAATATAAATAGCATATGGAAGCGCGCCTAAAGAATATGTGATATAATTGGTTCAAGAAAATATGAAGTTCAAGTGGGAGATTGTTAGAAATTCATAATTTCTAATTAAGGTGGACATCATATATTTATACAATTATATCAGCTATTTATTTTCTGGGTTATAAAATACGTGATCTTATTAGTGACAACCCTTGTGACTTCTAAAATAAACTGAAAATGGATATGAGTTTCATGAGTGGATACCTAGAGTAGTTAACTCATAGGGAATAATGGGAACCCTATTAAGTTAACACATCAGGAAGGTTATGGTCCCCAATACACCAAATCAAACACAGTTTTCATCTCTCCGTATTAGAGAGAAACGAAGGTCCCAAGAGGAATAAAGGATTTGGTTGAGGAAGATCATCATACCAAAACCTCTCTACGAATGCATACGCAAAGGAACAAATGGTGAGAACATGAATTCAGGTATAACTTTGTATCCTTGTTTTACATAATGTGTGAGAATCATAAGATTCAAGATTATAGGATTTGTATTTCACCAATTAATAGAAAATACTAACACATAACATTTGATATATTTCTTAGGATAAATTTATAAAGCTAGAAATTTATTTCATTTTTCACATATAAATTAGGTTATATAAATTTGACTAGCCTATTAATACTAATTCTAATAAAGAGTAACAATCTTTCCAAAACAAATACTTCCAATAATTTTTTATTAAATATGACTTGAACAAGAGCGACACATTTAGCCAATTATTCATGAATACAATTTCCTCTTAAATAGCCACTCATGGTTTATTATTGTGACAAGTGTGAAGAAGCATGCTCGTTCATTCCCGCATTCATTGAAGTTACGGGTAGAAAATAGGTTTGATTAAGCTAAACTTTGTTTTAAATAGACTAAGCATTATCTTAAATGTGTTAGGTTTTACCTTAAACAATAGACGTATTAACATATATAACATACAATATTTAAGAATAATTTTTTTTACATGTTTAATATTTTTATAAGATATAACTTTCATCTATTTAAAAGTCTTGTTACACGTAAGTCTATTTTGTTACAAGACATTTAAATAGGTTAAAAAACCTTTAAATAAATCAACACACGCGTCTATAAAATGTTAAGAGACATCTTTTTAAAGAGAACTATCCAACTTCAAAAAAATAAATTACATTTGTATATATTTTATATTGAAATTTCATATATAATAATTTCAGCTTTTTTAAATTAATATAACATAAATATATACTATAATTAAATAAACCAACTTATTAACTTTAATAGATCTCTTAGATGATCTAAAACCCTATAGGTTAATTTAAATTTACTTTTTAAAAGGCCTTAGTCTACATCTATTTATAAAAAGTTTTATCTAACCTATTAGGTAATGAGCATCTAATAAGTACTCCTTGTACTCCTTGTACTCCTTCCTCCATGGCCAATGATCATCTTTAGCAATATTGTGAGCATTGGATCGGACATTCGTTCTTCTATCAGGTTTGAAAATTATTATAGTTTGCAGTCTTAATCAAATGAAAGGTTGAATTGCTTTGAACAAAAAAAATTTCGGTCTGACCATGTTAAACTTGGAAAGTGGACTGGACGGTTCACTTGAAATTAGAAAAAAATATAACACTAGTCTAATGTTTTGTTTTAATCTGTTCCTAAAATTGGAGAGATTTTACTTCAATATAATTATTAATTATATAAAAATTTACATTTATAAATAATTATATATAAAATCACCTTGCTCGACCGGACAGTTAACTTTTTAAACCAATTAAATTTAATACATAACTTCTTCCATTTTATTGTCCAATTTGGGTTTCAAAATATTAACCTCTAGTATTGAAGATGTAAATTTTGATTTTTACTTTTGCAATAAAATTGTATATCATTATAAATAAAATGGTGAAAATGCAATTACATATTGTTCTTATGTATTTTTATTTACAATACTTTACTACCCATAGTTGATAAATTAACATTGAGAAAAGTAACAAAGAAACTAAAAGTAAAGAAAAAATCAAAGTCGATAACTTCACTAAGAAATACTTGTGCGAAGACATATATAGAAATAATCAATCAAATCTTAATAACATATTAAAAATTTAATTCTAATTAAAATTTAATTAAAAATAATAACACAAACAAATATTAATATAATTGACTCCGAATATAACATATTTTTATATAAGTTTTTCTTTAAATTAAATTTGAGGGATTGCGTGAACAATTTTAGCTTAAAGTCTTAAACTTGTCACCCTTTTAACGTGAACCTGTCTTTTCAATTTCCATCACTCAGATAGTTCTAGTAATGGTTGAAAATTCAACGTTTGAAGCCAAAGAAATCGTGACAAATTAGGAATCTAGGATTGAAAATTGAAAATTCTGAGCATACAAAAAATAACAACAAAAGGTTGTCATCTTCATGTAAGTGACTAGAGATATAGATCTTGGCACGTGGTATAAAAAATAAATTAATGATCTAGATTTTATTTATTTTTAGATAAAATAATATTTAAAAAAATCAATTCTTAATAACATAAAATATGTATGAATATAAATATTATTATTTTTAGTATGTAACTTAATTATTGAAATGATTCAATGACTAATTAGGTTACAAACAACTATCAAATTCAAGCTTTGAATTCTTCTCGTGTCATTTGAAAAATATTAATTGTTCACGTATAAACCTATTTTGACTAGTACATTATAATACATTTTGACCTGTATTTTCTAGTATTTTCCGATTTTGATCCATTTCATTACATGATTAATATAATTGCTATATTGTGCCAGAAACTTTAAAAAATTAATACGACCACAATATAAAATACATGATTCCCATAACTTTATGGTTAATACGGCCACAATTATGATCAAAATATGGTCTTGATGACTCCTAAAACCTTGAAGTATTAGTCTATACATAATACCTAAATTTAAAACCTTGGAGACCATCCAAAGACAATTGCAACTCATGTGCTATTTATGTATAATGATCTTCTATCATAAACTTTGTCTCAAACTATGTCATGAACCAATGAAAACATCACATGTCAAATAAAAAAAATTAATAATTACTACTTTTTTTATTTTTGTTTTAATATCTGTAGTTTGTAGGAATGACAACGGGTTGGGGTCGGATTTGTGCTTATCCAACCCAAATTAAGCGGGGTGGAAAGCAAAGATACAATCCCAAACCTGTCGGGTTTCGGGTAACCCGAACCCAATAAAAACCCGACCCCAATAAAAACCCGACCGAAACATATATTTCTATGTATATATGTTATATATATGTCAAATTTCTCTCTCTACATATATATGCATATATTAATTGGGTTCAGGACGAATTCGGGGTAGCGTATCAACTATACCAAACCCGAACCCGAAATTTGAACTTGGATAAAACCTAAACTCAATCACATTGGGTTTTCCCCGTTAATTTCGGGTTGGATTCGGACAGGTACCTGCGAATTTGGTTTTCATTGACATCCCTAGTAGTCTGAGACATAATTTGGAGCACATTTTGAAAAGAGTTAGGACCCTCTCAATTAATGAAGATATAAATGCTTCAAAAAACAAAGGAAAACACAACTTTTAATAACATATTTATCTTTCTAATTACAATAAAATTAGACATTTACAAAATTAAAAATAATATATATATATATATATAAAAGAGATCCTTATCCCCTATTTATACATGGCACAAGTTACAACTTCAACTTAATGCAAACTTTGTTGTTGTTGTTGGTGTGCACATAAAAGACAAAATGACCTTCTTCTTCTATTATCCCTTCCTCTCTATTCTCTTCCTCATCATCACACTAAAATTCTTGTTCCCAACAAGAAAACTCAAAAACCTTCCACCTGGTCCACCATCTCTTCCTATAATAGGCAACCTCCACCTTCTTAAACACCCTCTCCACCGTACCCTCCACCGTCTCTCACAAAAACACGGCCAAATATTTTCCCTCTGGTTCGGTTCACGCTTCGTAGTTGTTGTTTCATCACCAACCACTGTTGAAGAATGTTTCACAAAAAACGACATCGTACTAGCTAACCGGCCACCACTTCTCTCCGGCAAGCACATCGGTTATAACTTCACCGCCGTGACGGTGGCACCTTACGGTGATCACTGGCGCAACGTGAGGAGGATTATGTCTCTTGAAGTGCTTTCTACGCAACGGCTTAACGGTTTTTTGGAAATAAGAAAGGGTGAGATCGTGAAGCTTGTTCAGAATCTGGCGCGTGAGTCGCGTGAGGAGTTTGCTAAGGTGGAAATGAAGTCTAGGCTTTCGGAGATGACGTTTAACACTATCATCACAATGATATCTGGAAAAAGGTAACTAACAATAGCAGAAAAGATAATATATTAAGATATTTTTATCATTTTATGTATATCGAAATGATGTTTTTGTTATTAAAAACATAAGGAAAAGTAAATATTTGTCTCTCTATTAAAGAAGATAATTATTGTCCATCTATCATCTACTATCTGTTTACACAAAGACTAGTGTAAAGATGTATCTAAGTATAAATAATTAATAAAATTATAATAATATATTAAAAATTTAATCCTAGTTAAAATCTTGTTATAAATTATAGTAATAAAGAATATAATTACGCTCGTTTCTAAATATTTGGTATTGTTTATGTTTTTCTCTTACATTTATTACTATATTGATGAATATCTCCACCTTGATTGAAATAGATGAATATCTCGCTCCTTAGGAAATTTACACAAGATTCTCCATCTTAGCGAATTTCTGCCTTCACCTTGCTCAATGCATAATTCTCTTTAACAAATTGCTCCCCTTTAGCATAAACTAAGTATACTTGATGATGTTACCAACAGCCTAGCTCTCCAAACTTTTAGTGCACCTTCCTGTACCGCCATCTAATGGAAGCCGCCTAGCCACCTATTGCTAGGAAGTCTTTCGATATATGGAACCTCTACACAAAAGTTCACCAACAACCGTCTCTTCAATACTCAGTCAAGCTGAATCCTTGGAGCTTCCTTGGAAAGCCTCAACCGCTATCACCATTGTCTAGCCCGACAATCATAGTTCAAAAGAACTATCATACTCCACCTTAAGGAGTATATTCACAACGCACACCTTGCGTCAATGCTAACCAATGGCTGTGTCACATCCTTGCATCCAAGCCAATGCTCATGTCACACCCTGCATCTCTATCAATGCTCGTGTTACACCTTGCATCAAAGTCAATGCAAATGTTACACCATGCATCAAAGTCAGTCAACACCTGTCTCAGGGTCAAACTCAACACCTGAGTCTCTATCTCCACCTTGATCCGAATCCAATACATGGACTTCTAGGATTCTGGATCAACACATATATCGCCCCCACCATATTTTCTTCTCCTTCAACTCTCTCATTTATTCTTGCATAGTACCTTTGACGCATCTTGTCTAACCAACATGCCTTTACCCTCTTTTGCAATTATCTAGCACTTGGGTTAAGAGCCATCTACCAATTGGCTCTGATACCAATTGTTGCTACAACGGAAGCGGTCGTTACGCAACATTTTGTCACAAAACAATCAAATAATGCATAGAATAAATAGAAGAGAAGAAACAAAGAATTTGGTAACGGGGTTCAGCCAATTGTGCCTACGTCCTCGGGAGCGCTGAGCGGCTACCAAGATATTATTAGAGAATAAGGATTACAAACCCTATCACACCCATGAGCCCAACTGCAATGAGGTGTTTCTACTTGTTGCTTATATCTGATGCATATTACAACAAGAGACATGAGTCCAATATATAATATTGGTTACTCTACTTTATTCCAATACTAGTTGATGTGTGACTAATGTAATAACATATTTCAAACATTTCAAGCAAATTAATAATAAAAGATTTTTCTCACTTATCACAATTATAATACATTAACTAACACATTTTAGAGGACAACGAAATTCTCAAAAGATACCATATATACATTTATCTTTAAGTATATAATGGTTTATGCTGACCATTCTTTTTCCTTATATATAGGAAAATGTTTCTATCCGACTACAATTATTTATAAAGGTAAAAAGGTTTATCCAATTATCTATTTTTGGCAATTTTGAGACAACTTTAATAGATGTAACCAAAAGCATAAATTGTTTTGGTGGTATGTTATAAAGTTAACCAAAATTATCGATGTGAAAAAGTATTGTTCTTATCATTTCCTTTACATTTATTACTATTAGGCTCTCTCTTTAGACAAGTATACCCAAAATTTTGAAAAACTCGTTGAAAACTATAAATTTAGAACTTGAATGATTAATATACTTATTAATTGAATTTTAAAATTTAAATAAAATTGATTGATGTACATAGTGTGAAAAAAATCACTCAAATCTCATAGTTGTCTTAAATTACTATAATTGACTTATCATGGGTAGAATTTAAATAAGCTTGTTAACCTATGGTGCAAGTTTGCAAGATACAAAAACAAATCAATAAAATAATACTATAACAGGTTGCTCCCTCGTATACTTGTATTAAATTTACTTTCTTCCAAAACCCTATATTAACTTGAATCAAATGTGTTGTTTTACAAAAGTGTGTTATTTCATTTGTTACATTCTTTTAAAAAATATGTATTTGAGTTGAAAATTTAATAATTAAATTGTTGTGTCAAACTTATTTTTTTTCAAAAATAAACCATGTCCCACAAATGTGTCTTACTTCATGTGTCACATTGCTTGAAAAAATATATATTCTGAATTGAAAATTTAATAATCAAATATTTTTATAACCAAACAAATATATGAAGTAATACACATTTTGACACAACAAATATTATCGGTTATAAAGTTATATTATTTTAAACTTAATTGCACATAAATACGTGAGAACAGATATTATGGAGAGGATTGTGATGTGAGCAATGTGGAGGAAGCAAAGCAATTCAGAGAGATCATAAAAGAGCTTATATCAGTAGGAGGATCAAGCAACCCTGGAGAGTTTGTGAATATTCTTAGGTGGTTTGATTTTGATAATTTGGAGAAGAGAGTAAAGAGTATTGCTACTAGAATCGACTCATTCTTGCAACAACTCATTGATGAATATCGCAGTAAGAAGCAGAGTTCCAATACTATGATAGATCATCTCTTACAGCAACAACAATTTCAACCTGAGTATTATACTGATCAAATCATCAAAGGGATTATTCTGGTAATTAACTGTTTCCTTATACTTTTTTGCTAAATTTCTATATTTCAATTGTTAAGTTATATTTATTATATATTATATGCTGACAATTATATGTTTATATTTATTATATTTTAAACATGGGTCATTGGCAATTACATACAATTATATGTTTGTTGGGAAGTAAGTCCTACATCGCTTATCTTATTGGGCTACTCCTCTCATTCCCAATTGGTTTTGAGATGAAACCTTATCATGATATAAGAGGCAGAACCCAATTTCTTTCCGGTTGTCATGGATCGAAAGATGCCCTTTAGTTATGATTCAAATATAACATTTTGTCTGGTCCGACAGACTTATGTGGAGATGACATGTTGGGAAGTAAGTCTCACATCGCTTACCTTATTGTCTCGGGATTCGTTTAAATACAACTAACTGCCAATTGGTTTTGAAATGAAACCTTAATAAGGTATCAGAGCCATAGCCCAACTTGTTTTCAGTTGTTATGAGTTAAAAAATATCCTTTAGTTATGGTTCAAAGGTAATCATTGAACTACTCTTCTCATTGCCAATTAATTATGATATGAAACCTTAACATCACAATGTTAAAGTTTTAGAAGTTGTCTAAACCATATCACTACTTCAATTGTGGCTGCATGAGTTGCATTTGCGGCTCAAACATTTACTATGGGCTTGATCGAGTCGATTACTGGTCTGAGTTTAATAACATTGTTTGACATCGTAGGTTATCCTCCTGGGAGGAACAGAAACATCAGCAACAACTTTAGAATGGGCAATGTCTGCATTACTAAACCACCCAGAAGTATTAAAGAAAGCAAGAGATGAAATAGACACTCTCATAGGACAAGACCGCTTAATAAACGAGTCAGACATTTCAAAACTTCCTTACCTTAAAAATGTTATGAATGAGACATTTAGGTTGCACCCTGCATTCCCATTATTAGCACCCCATTTTTCTTCAGAAGATTGTACCATAGAAGGATATAATGTCCCAAAGGGTACTATTTTATTGGTTAATGCATGGGCCATTCATAATGATCCTCAATTATGGAGTGACCCAACAAAATTTAAGCCTGAGAGATTTGAGAAAGAAGGGGAAGAAGATAAGTTAATTCCATTTGGATTGGGAAGAAGGGCTTGTCCTGGCTCAAACTTGGGGCAACGTACAATTGGTTTAACTTTGGGTTTATTGATACAATGTTTTGAGTGGAAAAGAACAAGTGAAGAAGAAATTGATATGACTGAAGGAAAAGGAGCAACTACACCAAAAGCAATTCCATTAGAGGCTATGTGTAAAGCACGCCCAAAAATTATTAACAAAGTTTTCTGAGACATGTTACTGAAATAATAATTATCTTATTCAGTACTCAAACTTAATATTTATGTTGGAATAATCATACTCCTTTAGTTTTGTGAGTTTATTATGTGGTTGTTTTACCTGTAGTGTGTGAAGTTCAACTGTAATAATAGTTATAATACTATGTTTCATTTTAAGTGAATTAAAGAATGTGATTTTTTGTTGTTGCTATAATCAAATATATTTTCACCTTATGGGTAAGAAATTAATTCATTTTAGAATGTGTGGATATCCTTCTTAATCAGTACCGCTCAAAAAAATCGAATATTTAATCTTTAGGTCTATCTGAAAATTCAGTGAGGTAGTACATCAGTAGAGCAATACATTGTTGGTAAAATATTATTTCTATTGCTAAAATTGTCAATTTAAGATATTGTAACAAAAAAATAGATTAATATATAAATAAAGCTTTGAAAGTGATCTCTAAAATTAATTTTATATCATCATTTTCATAATAGTCTAATACCAAAAAGAGTGTAATATCTATACATTTGTAGTGTAAAGATGTATACACAATCAATATATTATCCACCATTTATTTGTGTTATTTTTGAAAAAGTCAATGACGATTGAAATCGAATGACAAATACTGCACTAACAGTGTAAAAAACTATTACATTGTCAATATATACATATTTTTCTCTACAAAAAAAATAACCCTCAAAATAATGTTATATATGGAGGGAAGAAAATAACTTGACCTTAAGTTGCCATTAAATGTTCACATGGGAACTAGTGTCATCTATATATCTATATTAATTGAAAGGACTGATGAAAAACCTAAAATAGGTTTCTCCTAAGCTTGATAGCTGTCCTTTTCAAGGGTATAGTTGTCTTTTGATTTTTTTTTTCAATTAAAAAACCGAAAACTATAAATATGTGGACTAAAAGACCTCTGCCTTTAAATGTCTTCCTTTTATTCACTTGGGGTTGTTTTTGTACTTTACATAATTTTGAATCATTGGAATTACCGTTGACATTTATTGTTGCAGGGTGAAAATTACCAAAAACCCTGTCTCATTTATTACGTTTTCCTGAAAAGCTTGGGGCTAATTAAGTAATTTACCACTCTCTCTCTTCTTTTTCATTTTTCTCTCACTCACTCTCTCTTTTCATCTTCCATTCTCTTTCCACCGCTTCACTCTCACCATTTCTTTATTTTTCTTTTTCATTTTATCTCTGCACCGATTCACTCTCCCTCTCTTTTTTCTTCATCTTCTCTCTACACCAATTCACTCTCATTTTCTTTCATCTTCTCATCTTTTCCGTTCTCCAATGTAAACTTCTTTATTGTTTTTGTTTATATTCATCATTTTGTATTCATCATTTTTGTTCAAGGGTTTCATCATTTTTTATGTCATCTTCCTCAAGGTAAACATTTTCCTCTGTTTTGCTTATATTTTTCATCTTCCCCTCTCTTTCCATCGTTTCACTCTCATCCTTTCTTTCTTTTTCATTTTCATTTTCTCTCTGCACCGATTCACTCTCATCCTCTTTCATCTTCTCAAGGTAAACATTTTCCTCTCTTTTCCTTATATTTTTATTTATATGTCATAAAAATTACATCTTTCACATATACTTTGTTTGATGCTGTACCGTGTACTTTTTTCTTTGAAATAGTTTGCATACATATGGTAAAATTTGTTATTACTCACTAATGGCATAAAAATCACAAATTTCACACATACTTTGATGGTGTACCGTGGATTTATTTTTCTAAGAAAGACTTTTCAACAAATATAATTGTTTTGATTTTCATCTTTGGTATGTTTAACTTCTTCAGTGTATTATTGTTTATTTCTGTATATAGCAAGGTTAAGATGTTCTGAAGGCATTTGCTTTGGAAGATTGTTGTTTCGTATGTTCAACTTTGTTTTTTTTACTTTGGTATGTTTATCTTCTTCAGTGTATAATAATTTATTTCTGTATATAGCAAGGTGAAGATGATCCGAAGGCTTTGCCTTTAGTACGTTGCAGTTATTTTATTCTATTTGTTGGGCATACCATTAGGTATTGTTAACCTAAGCTGTTTCAGTTTAATGCATAGCTAATTTTCTTGCTTCAAGTTGATAATCATGTTAGATCACTAAATATTTTAAAGCCATATATTTTTATCTACTATGAAGAAGCTAATAGATTGAAACATACCTTCTTCTTAACCAGCAAAAACATATTGTCTCTTTTACTTAATCACTTTTTATTTACTTAACACATTCTTTACATTTAAACATGTAGGTAAGATGAAACATTGAAACATCACTTTACCTTTTTCATTGTCTTGGAAGTATTTGAAAGTATTTGCTTAAGTTCAATGTCTTGGAAATTTCACAGATGTAGTTGTATACACATCTTATTATTTTCTACTTTCAGACAGATGTAGTTGTTTGTCTATTACTTATAGAATAAATGCATGAAAAAATGGAGAAAATGATTATAGTTTATTCAATGTATTACAATTTATTTCTGTATATAGGAATGTGAAAGTAAAAAAAGGCATTTGCTTTAGTTCTTGGAGTATTGATGTAATTTTTGAAACCCTTATTTTGATGGTTATTTGATATACAATCATGCAACAACTTCTGATGATTTATGCTTTTAATCTGTTTGCAGTTATTTTATTCAATTAGAATGTGTGACTGGAATCTCTTTGTAGTTATTTCATTCTATTTGTTGGACATACCATTAGGTATTGTTAACATAAGTTGTTTCAGTTTAATGCAAAGCTAATTTTTTTGCTTCAAGTTGATAATCATGTTAAATAGATATTTCCATTTGTTAGATCACATCAGATTGAAACAAATTATTTGATATTCAATCATGCAACATCCTTATTTTGATGGTTATTTGATATACATTCATGCAACAACTTATGATGATTTATGCTTGAAATCTGTTTGGAGTTATTTCATTCAATTAGAATGTGCGACTGAAATCTGTTTGCATTTTTTCATTCTATTTGTTGGAAATACCATTAGTTATTGTTAACATAAGCTGTTTTAGTTTAATGCAAAGCTAATTTTCTTGCTTCAAGTTGATAATCATGCTAAATAGCTATTTCAATTAGTTGTCCACATCAGATTGAAACAAATTATTAATCATGTTAGATCACTCAATATTTTAAAGCCATATATTTTTATCTACTGAGGTAAATAAAAAAACTTTTTTCTATATTTTCATCTTCATTTTTTTGTTACATGTTTATCAATGAATCTCTCCATAACATTGTTAATATTGTTGTTGGATTTCATATAGGTATTGCTATTAACTTGAAGATTACCAACTAACATTGTTTTCACATGATCATCAACTGTTTTCAAATATAAGGTAAGTTGTTTTTCTTTATAAATTCGCCCCTTCATTTGTTATTATACACTAACTGATTATATTAACAAAAAATTTTCTTGACTAACATGTGTTTTTTCTTCACTAACATGTGTTTTTTCTCTACCACTATTTGTCATCTCCCAAGGTATAGAACAAAACTTTCTTAATTCCGAGCTATGTTTTTCATGTTGTTTTCTTTCTTATTCTCCTACTTTCTGTAATGTGTGTTGAAACAATCTTTGTTACAATGTTAATATTGGAATTGAATTTCATACAGATAATGCTATTAACTTGAAGATTTTAAAGCTTACATTTTTTCACTGTGTTTCCATGAGTTGAAACATTAGTGACCACTATTATGAAGATTTTCCATTTTATCATTTTTTTTTGTTCACAATCAGAGGATTTATACTCTCTTTTTTGTAATTTTTTAATGGATTTAATTCATTTTTATAATTTCCTCTCTTTTTTTGTTCTTAGCATGGTTATGTAACTAATAATTTTTTTGTTCAAACAAGAAAATCTATTTGTAGCATGGTTATGTAAGTAATATTTTGTTATCAATTGTTACCCGTATATGTTATAAAGGACTATTTATTAATTTAAGTATATAGTATCCTATTGAAATGAAGATAATATAATTGGTTCACTTTGACAGGAAAACAATATATAACTTGATATTCTTATAACATTTATTTTGATTTTCTTATACATTATTTTCAAGGGTATAGTTGTATTTTGATTTTTTTTTTCAATTAAAAAAACCTAAAATCTATAAATATGTAGACTAAAAGATATATAGATAAATTTAAGTATATAGTATCCTATTGAAATGAAGACAATATAATTGGTTCACTATAATGTTGACTTTGACAGGAAAACAATATAGAACTTGATATTCTTATAACATTTATTTTGATTTTCTTATACATCATTTTCTCTTTTCAATCAGATATGGATAATATTAATCTTAACAATTCTGCTTCAATTGCACGAAAAAAATAAAGTGTGCTTTACGTGAGAAGGGGATAAGTTTCTCAAGATAAAAAATACAACAATCTTCATCAAAGGATGTTCATATTCTAAACTCAACACCTTCTCTAATTGAAAGAACATCTCTTTCTCAAATCTCTTTAAACTGTATCAATCAAAGAGATAGAAAATATAGTTTTATCAAGAGTAATGGAGCATCAAGTTCTTCTTCTCATACTCAACCAAGTACCATACATGAGTTTACAAGGAAAAAGACATTTATCAATCACACATCATTGGGCATAAACTTGATGAGTAGATATCATACCCTCTGCGAAGATGAATTTAACACAAATGGTGAAAAAGATAAAGAAAATTTATTCCCCTTTTGCACAAGTCAAACTTTTACTCACAATCTCCCCAATGACAATAACAATGAAAATGATGACAACGATGAATATTCCATGAAAGGTATTTAATTATACTTATACTATACAATAAATGTAAATTCTTTATTCCATACTTACACTATTTATTCTTTATGTTTTTAAGGAATAGATATTGAATATAGTTCAGAAGATGAAGAACAATTTGACAATTCATCTTTCACATCATTAACTAGCATTGAAGAAGGTAATTGTAATTTTAATGTATGTTTTATTACATTATAATAAATATAGACTATAACTTTCTTTTATTTTTTAGGATATTTTGATATCGGTGATCCTATTATTGAATGTGAAAATTGCAGAACATGTATGTGGTATTAAGAACGAAAGAGAAAACATCGTAATACCACATGTCCCAAGTATGAACTTTGTTGTGGTGAAGGCAAAATTCAAATACCATTACTAAGAGCACCTCCACCTATCATTCAACATCTTCTCTTTGATTTAAAATCAAATGATAGTGTGAATTACCAAAATAATATTCGTCTATACAACATGATGTTTGCATTCACCTCATTAGGAGCCAAGATTGATAGATCTATCAATAATGGTGGAGGTCCACCAACAATCAGGATACAAGGACAACCATGTCATCGTATTGGTAGCATGTTGTAACACCCCAAATTTTAATCTTTAAAATTATAGTATCAGTCTTGGAAGCCTCGCTTGATCGAGAGATTCTCGCCTGAGCGAAAAAAGGATCACCTGGGAGGGTGAAATCCTGGACTATACTGGAGGATTCTCGCCTGGGCGAGAAATGGCAATTTTGGGCTGTTGACACAGTGTAATCGATTACACACTTCTGGTAATCGATTACATGCTGATAAACTAATCAGACATGTGCATCTGACACAGTGTAATCGATTACACACTCCTGGTAATCGATTACACACTCCTGGTAATCGATTACATGATGATTAAAAGCATCAGATATGTGCATCTGACATAGTGTAATCGATTACACACTCCTGGTAATCGATTACACACTCCTGGTAATCGATTACATGATGATTAAAAGCATCAGATATGTACATCTGACACAATGTAATCGATTACACCATGTTGGTAATCGATTACATAGTATTAATGTAATCGATTACACACTTCTGGTAATCGATTACATCGTATTATTGTAATCGATTACACACTTCTGGTAATCGATTACACACTTCTGGTAATCGATTACATCGTATTAATGTAATCTATTACACCATGTTGGTAATCGATTACATAGCGACGATGCCTCTATAAATTACCCAATGTAATCGATTACACTATACTTGTAATCGATTACACTTATCGCAGTGTCTATAAAATAGAAACCCAAAACACATTTTAGGGTTAGAACTTCGAAGAGAAGAGAGAGGAGAGCTTTTCAAGAGCAAGGAGCCTTAGGACTCATCTTGGAGCTTGAGAAGAGGTAAACCTCTTGTTACTAACTCTTCTTCTTCCTCTCTAACTTGTTTTGGGTATGTTGGATTTATTTTCATAACATGAGAAACCATGGAAACTCATCCGTTAGAGTTATGGTTCGTTTTATGTTGTTTTTATCTTGTAAACTTTTGGTTTAGAGATAGTATCTCAAGAATGGAAAGGGTGGTGGGTTGATTCATGAAAACCCCAAAAACCCCAAAAGTGAAAATGTGGTAAAAGGAGAGAATGAGTAAAATGTTAGAGGTAGAAGATGAGTTTACCCCCAAATATTGAAATATGAGATGTTATGCATGTTTTAGATGATTGAATATTGATGATGAATATTTTGTATGATTAAATGATGCAATATAAGTTGTTTATGTGATATTTGGAATAAATGACTAACATTGTGTTATGTGGTGAGAAGAGAGAGATCCTAAGGTTGGAGGCGGTGTCGGTGGAACTCGAGAAGTTGCCAAGAACCAAACCCAACACTCATCGAGGTAAGGATAAGTCTTTAATTGAGCATTTGGAATCGAAAATGTGAGTTTTCTGATTATGCAATGATTGATACGTAAAGTACGCATTTGATATAAACATACATGGGTGTGTTTACATTAAAGCAAGCGTAGATTTACGGAAAGGAAAGTATGTGGTACTTTCTGATTATGCGATGATTGAGTGTAAATCACGTATTTAGTATAAACATATATGGGTGTGTTTATACTAATGTGGGCGTGGATTTACCGGAAATGATTTATGGTGAAACGAATGAAAAAGAAGTACATTTTTAGCCGACCATGAATGGTTAGCGACTCTGGCTTGAGTATAGAAGCATACACTCTGGCTTGAGTATAGAAGCATGAAAATGATTTATGAGGAGATCGATGAAAGGAAAATATGTTTTACCCGACCATGAATGGTTAGCGACTCTGGCTTGAGTATAGAAGCATACACTCTGGCTTGAGTATAGAAGCATACACTCTGGCATGAGTATAGAAGCATGAAAATGATTTATGAGGAGATCGATGAAAGGAAAATATGTTTTAGCCGACCATGAATGGTTAGCGACTCTGACTTGAGTATAGAAGCATACACTCTGGCTTGAGTATAGAAGCATACACTCTGGCTTGAGTATAGAAGCATGAAAATGATTTATAAGGAGATCGATGAAAGGAAAATATGTTTTAGCCGACCATGAATGGTTAGCGACTCTGGCTTGAGTATAGAAGCATACACTCTGGCTTGAGTATAGAAGCATGAAAATGATTTATGAGGAGATCGATGAAAGGAAAATATGTTTTAGCCGACCATGAATGGTTAGCGACTCTGGCTTGAGTATAGAAGCATACACTCTGGCTTGAGTATAGAAGCATACACTCTGGCTTGAGTATAGAAGCATGAAAATGATTTATGAGGAGATCGATGAAAGGAAAATATGTTTTAGCCGACCATGAATGGTTAGCGACTCTGGCTTGAGTATAGAAGCATACACTCTGGCTTGAGTATAGAAGCATACACTCTGGCTTGAGTATAGAAGCATACACTCTGGCTTGAGTATAGAAGCATGAAAATGATTTATGAGGAGATCGATGAAAGGAAAATATGTTTTAGCCGACCATGAATGGTTAGCGACTCTGGCTTGAGTATAGAAGCATACACTCTGGCTTGAGTATAGAAGCATACACTCTGGCTTGAGTATAGAAGCATATACTCTGGCTTGAGTATAGAAGCATGAAAATGATTTATGAGGAGATCGATGAAAGGAAAATATGTTTTAGCCGACCATGAATGGTTAGCGACTCTGGCTTGAGTATAGAAGCATACACTCTAGCTTGAGTATAGAAGCAAACACTCTGGCTTGAGTATAGAAGCATACACTCTGGCTTGAGTATAGAAGCATACACTCTGGCTTGAGTATAGAAGCATACACTTTGGCTTGAGTATAGAAGCATGAAAATGATTTATGAGGAAATCGATGAAAGGAAAATATGTTTTAGCCTACCATGAATGGTTAGCGACTCTGGCTTGAGTATAGAAGCGTAAACTCTGGCTTGAGTATATAAGCGTGATTTGTTTTAAGAGAAACGAGATTCTGCTTTTAGCTAACCCTGAGGGGTGTAGCGACTTTGGCTCAAGTTATGCAGCAAGACAAAATGAATTTCGAAAATGGTTTACTAACCCTTTTTCTAATGTGGATTATCTTATAATGACGTTTATTGAATTAACGACTTACTCCTTTGTGTATTTTGTACTTTTGTCATTGATAATCCCATTGCAGGTAAATAGACGAATGGAGTATGCTAGTTCGGGAGCTTTAGGAGCTTTAGACGTTGGATTCACTATTTGCGTTTTTGTACTTTAAATGACTACTTGTGGATTTGAATGATTGTAACCATGACTGACATTTATTTGGGTATTCGTAACCATGGGTATTGTTATATTTGGAGTATTATAACTTTTGGGCTTTTAGTACTCAATGAGAATAATAATGAATGAATTATGTTTTTCCGCAATTTAAATTATATGATAATATAATAGGTGTAAGGAATATTTTTAAGGAATGATTCCTGAAGGTTTTAAGTAAGATGATGAATGTATGTAAGAGGGAATTAAAATGAATGAAAAAAAATTTCAAGGGTAGAAATCGGGTCGTTACACATGTTGCCTATGTCGGGACAATTTCCAAAGTTTGTCCAACTATATATTTATGATACCGAACATGAAATTCAAAATAGGATGAATGAAATAAGGTAAGTAAATAAGTCATGCTTTACATTATATTCCTTATTTTTAATGCACTCCCTCTAATAATTTTTTTCTTGCAAATTCATTATGTTAGGAATAACAATGTTGATTCACAAGTGGTTATGAAATTGTCAAAGATGTTGGATGACTACAATGTGCATGCAAAATCTTTCAGAATGGCAAGTGAAAGATTAAGACGTGGTGGTGTTCCAAACCTCAAGTTAAAACTAATTGGTGAAAGAAATTCAGATGGAAGAATAAATAACTTACCCGCAGTTTCTGAAGTTGCTGCTTTAATTGTTGGAGACATTGACTCAACTTCACAAAGAGATATAATTATGGAAACTCAAAGTGGTCAATTGAAAAGAATTAACGAATTGCATGCAAGCTATTTGGCTTTCCAATATCCTTTGTTGTTTCCATATGGAGAGGATGGATATATACATGATGTATGTCATACAGATAGACTGAGTTCTCAAGGTAGAAAAAGGAATCATGTAACAGTAAGAGAATGGATGTCATTTAGATTGAAAAGTAGAAAAAACGAGGCGCAAACTTTGTTGTGTTCTAGAAGACTATTCCATCAATTTTTGGTTGATGCTTATACAATGGTAAAATATGAAAGATTGTCCTTTATCAAGAGAAACCAAAAAAAAACTGAGGGTGGATAAATACAAAAATCTAAATGAAAGTCAAGGAAGTGATCAGAGTCAAGGATCTAATCAAGGAAAACGAGTCATGTTGCCTTCAACTTTTGTTGGTAGCCGAAGATACATGGATCAACTATATTTTGATGGGATGGCCATTTGTAGTTAATTAGGATTTCCTGATTTGTTTTTGACGATGACATGCAATCCTAATTGGCCTGAAATTGTTAGAATTCTTAAGATGATGGGGTTGAAGCCATACAATCACCCATATATAATCTCAAGGGTTTTCAAAATGAAGTTTGAAGAATTAATATATGATTTGAAGAAAAGACATGTTTTGGGGAAAATACTTGCATGTAAGTATAAATTTCAATACTCTTCAATTACTCATATTATAATTGCATACTTTTAATTAAGTAATATGACATAATAATTGTTGTTTGTTATTATTATTTTTCAGATATGTACACAATTGAATTTTAAAAAGGAGAGCTACCACATGCTTACTTGCTTATATTTTTGCATCCGTCTTATAAATACCCAACTCCTGATGACATTGACATAATTATTTGTGCAGAAATTCTAGATCAGTCTCATAATCCTAAATTGCATAACTTGGTCAAATCACATACGATTCATGGTCCATATGTTTCTTCTAATAGGTCTTCTCCGTGTATGAAAGGTGGTAAATGCTCTCGATATTCCCAAAGAAATTCTCCCAAACTACAGTTGTTGATGAAGATGGATATTCGCTTTATAGAAGAAGAGATAATGGAAACGTTGTTGAAAAAAATGGAATTTCTCTTGAAAATCGTTATGTTGTGCCTTACAATCCAAAATTACTAACGAAATATCAAGCGCACATTAATATGGAGTGGTATAACCAAAATACTTCAATTAAATACTTATTCAAGTATATCAACAAAGGGTATGATAGAGTTAGTGTTGTTATAGAATCAACAGAAGATGGTGGGTCTTTAAGTGAACGAAACATTGATGAAGTAAAACAATATCTTGATTGTAGATATATTTCACCCTCTGAAGCATGTTGGAGGATTTTTGGATTTCCAATTCATAGAAGACAACCTGCAGTTGAAAGAATGTATTTTCACCTTCCAGGAGAACAACCTATGAACTTTAATGATAATGACGAGATTGACAACATACTTTCAAGACCTACAGTCTCAGAATCCATGTTTACGTCATGGATGGAAGCTAATAAGCAATATCCAGAAGGTAGAAATTTATGTTATGGTCAATATGTCTCAAAATTTGTTTATGTCAAAAGGAGTAGGACTTGGAAACCAAGAAAATCGGGATATACAATTGGTAGATTAATTTGGGTTCCTCCATGTACTGGTGAGCTCTACTATCTTAGGATGATATTAATCGTGGTCAAGGGTGCAACATGTTATGAAGATATTAGAACTATTTTAGACATTCAATATTCTACATTTAGAGATGCATGTTTTGCAATGGGCTTGCTTCAATATGATAGAGAATACATTGAAGTGTTGAAAGAAGCCTATGATTGGGGTTCTGGATTCTACCTAAGGAAATTATTCGTTACAATGTTTTTATCAACCTCTAGAGATGGCAACGAGCACGGGCGGACACGGGTAGTGCATACCCATGCCCGTACTCGCACTATTTGCGGGTACTCGTTGGTACCCAACGGGTTTTTAATTCTAATTATATTTTTATATATTTTACAATAATTAATCTATAAAAATAATTTTTACTTAAATAACAAGACATGTGTAAGGACCCAAATTTTACCCTTGAAATTTTTTCCTTATGTTATTCCTTTTTCATGCACTTTCCTATAAATTACATTTACAAATTTCATAACCTTATTTTAAAATCTCATTTTTCCACTTCACACTCAATCTATGAACCAATAACGACATACACATTCATTTGATCGAAAAACATAATTCGTATTAATGCAGCTTAGTAACTACCGCATACAATTAGCTATGGGTTTCAAAAATAGTCATAGCTACAAATATCCAGAGTTACCATCATCCATGGTCCCTAACACGTACAAAAATCAGGCCCATGATTACAAATAGTCAATTCAGAATGCAATCAGTTAGGTTACAAAAAGAATGGAAATAAGGACTTCAAAATAAAAGCCTCTAAGCTCCAAAATCAAAACATCCTTACATCTTCCACCTACCTGCAATGGGATTAACATTGACCATACATAGGAAAACACAAAGGAGTAAGTCGTTAATTCAAATAATGTCAATACAGGTTAATCCACATTTAAAATACAAAGGAAACATTAGAATGAGACACATAACGTAAGTACATAAATGTAACCAATCATATCTTCTTTCTTTTCTTTTCATATTATCAATATTCACCCTATAGTATATATATCCCATAATATATATTTTATAGCATGCATATTCATCCATTCCAAATCACTTTCTTTTCCATATTAGTCATATTCACCCTATAGTATATATATCACATAATATATATTCTATAGCATGCATATTCATCCATTCCAAATCACTTTCTTTTCCATTTCGTAACTCCCATGTACTCCCATCTACTACGATTAACATTTATTTATTCAATGCCACCTCGAGCAAGACTACACCACGAAGGTGATTTCAATATCACGTTGGGTAAGTCTACACCATGAGGGTGATTCAATACCACGTTGGGTAAGTCTACACCACGAAGGTGATTTCATACCACGTTGGGTAAGTCTACACCACGAAGGTGATTTCATACCACGTTGGGTAAGTCTACACCATGAAGGTGATTCAATACCACGTTGGGTAAGTCTACACCATGAAGGTGACTCATTACCACGTTGGGTAAGTCTACACCACGAAGGTGACTCATTACCACATTGGGCAAATCGACACCCTGGAGGTGATTCAATACCACGTTGGGTAAGTCTACACGATGAAGGTGATTCAATACCACGTTGGGTAAGTCTACACCACGAAGGTGACTCATTACCACGTTGGGCAAGTCTACACCCTGAAGGTGATTCAATACCACGTTGGGTAAGTCTACACCATGAAGGTGATTCAATACCACGTTGAGTAAGTCTACACCACGAATGTGACTCATTACCATGTTGGGAAAGTCTACACCCTGAAGGTGATTCAATACCACGTTGGGTAAGTCTACACCATGAAGGTGATTCAATACCACGTTGGGTAAGTCTACACCGCGAAGGTGATTTCATACCACGTTGGGTAAGTCTACACCATGAAGGTGACTCGTTACCACGTTGGGTAAGTCTACACCACGAAGGTGATTTCATACCACGTTGGGTAAGTCTACACCATGAAGGTGATTCAATACCACGTTGGGTAAGTCTACACCATGAAGGTGACTCATTACCACGTTGGGTAAGTCTACACCACGAAGGTGACTCATTACCACATTGGGCAAATCGACACCCTGAAGGTGATTCAATACCACGTTGGGTAAGTCTACACGATGAAGGTGATTCAATACCACGTTGGGTAAGTCTACACCACGAAGGTGACTCATTACCACGTTGGGCAAGTCTACACCCTGAAGGTGATTCAATATCACGTTGGGCAAGTCTACACCATGAAGGTGATTCAATACCACGTTGGGTAAGTCTACACCACGAAGGTAATTTCATTACCACGTTGGGTAAGTCTACACCATGAAGGTGACTCATTACCACGTTGGGCAAGTCTACACCCTGAAGGTGATTCAATACCATGTTGGGTAAGTCTACACCCTGAAGGTGATTCAATACATTTATAAACAGCAATTCCACACATCCTTTATTACAAACATACCCATATATGTTTATATTAAACGACTTGCATCTAAACCACTTTCACAACCAGAAAATACACACATTTTCCATTACAAGTACAATTAAAGACTTATCCTTACCTTGGTGAGCGTTGGGGTCGTTTCCGAGTAACTTTACAAGTTTCCTCCGCGATTACCTCCAACCTTAGGATCTTTCCTCATCCACACCAAACAACAACAAAGGTCAGTACTTTATACAAAATAACACAAAGAACTCATGTCTCATCTTTTAAACATGCAAGACATTCACACATTTTCAATGTTTCTAAACTACTTTCATCAAGAGTTTCCAAACATCTAAACGTACATATTCATCTCATACATCAACATTAGAGCACAAACTCATCTTCTACATCTAACATTTCATCCATTTCCTTTTTACTCACATTCTCATTTTGGGGGTTTTGGGGTTTTCATGAATAAACCCACAAAACCTTTCCATTCATCAAATACCAACTCTAAACCAAGAGTTTACAAGATAAAAACAACATAAAAAGAACCATAACTCTAAAGGATGATTTTCCATGGTTTCTCATACTTTGAGAAGAGATCCATACACCCAAAACAAGTTAGAGAGGAAGAAGAAGAGTTAGAAACAAGTGGTTTACCTCTTCTCAAGCTCTAAGATGATTCCTAAGGCTCGTTGCTCTTGAAAAGCTCACCTCTCTCTCTTTTCTTCAAAGTTCTAACTCTAAAATGTGTTTGGGGTTTCTATTTTAAAGTGAAATCGTCGGGTTCTCGCTCAAGCGGGCCCATTCTCACTCAGGCGAGGAAATCCCGCCTTTTTAAAATGCCACTTTTCTCGCCCAGGCGAGACAACTCTTGCTCAGGTGAGACCGCTCTCGCTCAAGCGAGGCAATTCTCGCTCAAGCGAGAGTCCTTCAGTATAGCCCAAGATTTCACCCTCCCAGGTGAGCCTCTCTCGCCCAGGCGACGATTCTCTCGCTCAAGCGAGACTCCCAAGACTGATACTATAATTTAATGACTTTAAAATCTAGGGTGTTATAACATGGATATGATAAAAATACTAAATTTTATTAAGAAGTAATAATAAAATAAACAAATATAATATTAACTTAATAATAACTAATTAAAAAATATTTAATTGAAATATGTACGCGGGTACCCGCGGGGCGGGTATCATGATACCCGTTTCCACCCATGAGCTATTTTTGCGGGTACCCATTGCGGATATTTTGACGGGTACCCACAGGTAAGGGTATTTTTGCCATCCCTATCAACCTCTATGAATAAACCAGATCATGTATGGGAAGAAACTTGGAAATGGTTATGTGACGATATTCTTTACAATCAAAGAAACATAGCTAATAATCGTGGTACTCATTTATTACATTTAAAATTTTAAATTCATTTCTATTATTTGTAAATATTTATAATTATATAGAAATTTCCAAATGGCTTATAGGTTTGGTGCTTAGTGATGAGGAATTGCAAAATCTAACTTTGTTAGAGATTGAGAAACTACTTCAGCAAAATCGAAGAAGTTTGAGAGACTATTCTCCAATGTCATACCGAAAGGGATATATCACAAGTCAATTGGGCAATAGACAAATATATGATGAACTTAATTATGATACATATGAATTAAAGGACAATTTCAATCTTCTTTTCCAATCTCTTACAGGTATATCTATGTTATAAGTTAGTATTTTTCCTTAAATTTTGTAGTGTTAAATTTATTGTTTATATGTTCATATATTATATTGCAGACGAGCAATGTAAACTATTCAAAACTGTCATGCAAGCTGTAAATCAAGAACAAGGATGCATGTTTTTCTTATATGGTTATGGAGGAATTGGTAAAACCCATATGTGGAGAACTCTAACATATGCATTGAGATCTCTAAAGCAAATTGTACTAATAGTTGCTTCAAGTGGTATAACTTCGTTATTATTACCAGGAGGAAGAACAACATACTCTAAATTCAAAATTCCTATAGCAAGTCTTGAGAACTCTATTTGCAACATTCATCAAGGTTCAGAACTTGCTGGGTTACTGAAACATTTAAAGATAATTATATGAGATGAAGCTCCTATGTCACATAAGTTTTGCTTTGAGGCACTTATAAAAGTCTAGGAGATATAATGGGTGTAAGAACCAAAATTCTACCCTTGAAATTTTTTTCTCAAACTAGTTCAATTACATGCAATCTCTCATTTCTCACACCATCAATTTAATACCTTTACTTAAAATTTTTATTTCCTTCTTCGCGATCTACTCATTATTCACATACATAATTGTTCGACAGAAAAACATAATTCTCATTAATTAAACATGGTAACCACCGCATATAACTAGCTACGAGTTTCCAAAATACTCATGGCTATACATATCCAGAGTTACAACGCCATGTAAGTTAATATATGTTCGTAGTTACATAATGTGTGAACTATCAAATATGCGCTCATGTACAAAATAGTGCAAATAAATGAATCCAAAATTCGTAGTTACATAATGTGTGAACTATCAAATATGCACTCATGTACAAAATAGTGCAAATAAATGAATCCAAAATATAACGCTCCTAAATCTCCCAAAAATGAGTCTCCCTCATATCACCTGTTTATCTGCAATGAGATTATCAATGACAAAACACAGAACACACAAAGGAGTAAGTCATTAATTCAATAGACATCATTATATGATAATCCACATTATAAAAGGGGTTAGTAAACCATCTTTGAAATTCATTTTTGTTTTGCTGCATAACTTGAGCCAAAGTCACTATACCCCTTAGGGTTAGCTAAAAGCAGATTCTCATTTTTCTTAAAACAAAACGTGCTTATATACTCAAGCCAGAGTTTCGCTAATATACTCAAGCCAGAGTTTTGCTTATATACTCAAGCCATAGTTTTGCTTATATACTCAAGCCAGAGTTTTGCTTATATACTCAAGCCAGAGTTTTGCTTATATACTCAAGCCAGAGTTTTGCTTATATACTCAAGCCAGAGTTTTGCTTATATACTCAAAACAGAGTCACTAACCATTCGTGGTCGGCTAAAAATACATGTCCCTTTCATTAATTTCACCATAAAACATTTTCCGGTAAATCCACACCCACATTAGTATAAACACACCCATATATGTTTACACTAATTACGTCATTCACAACTCAATCAATCACATAACCAAAAGTACACATACTTTCTTTTCCGTAAACCTACGCCTACTTTAATATAAACACACCTATATATGTTTATACTAAATGCGTACTTTACAACTCAAACATTGCATAATCAGGGAATAAACATTTTCGAGTTCAAATGTACAATTAAAGACTTATCCTTACCTCGGTGAGTGCTGGGTTTGGTTCTTGGCAACTTCTCAAGTTCCACCGACACCGCCTCCAACCTTAGGATCTCTTCTCAAGCTCTTAGATGAGTATCCAAGATTTTTGCCCTTGAAAAGCTCTATTCTCTCACTCTTCTTCTTTTCTAAACCCTAGATTGTGTTTTGGGGTTTCTCATTAAATGTTGTCTCGTCGGGTTCTCGCTTAAGCGAGGGATTCTCGCTCAAGCGAGAAAATCCCGCCCATTTTAAAAACTCAAATCTGATCCTCTCGCTCAAGCGAGGGATTCTCGCTCAAGCGAGGGATTCTCGCTCAAGCGAGGGATTCTCGCTCAAGCGAGGGATTCTCGCTTAAGCGAGAATCTCACAGTAGCAATAGCCTCAAAATGACATTTCAAGCTCAGGCGAGACAACTCTCGCTCAAGCGAGAATCTTCCAGTATAGCCCAGGATTTCCCCCTCCCAGGTGAACCTCTCTCGCTCAAGCGAGAATCTCTCGCTCAAGCGAGAGTCCGAGGGCTGATACTATGATTTTCAAGACTTAAAATTTGGGATGTTACAATCCTCCCACTCTTATAAGAATTTTCGTCCTTGAAAATTAAACATACCTCGATTCAAACAAATGAGGGTAATCCTCCCTCATCTACTGCTCAACTTCCCAAGTAGCGTCTCCTTCGTCCACTTGACTCCACAACACCTTTACCAAAGGAATCTCTTTGCCTCTCAACCTTTTGATACTAGTATCCATGATTCTTAAGGCAACGTCGCAAAAGTCAGGTTATCCTTCAACTCTATCTGGTCCGACTCAACCACATGAGATAGATCTCCAACATATTTTTCAACTGAGATACATGAAACACATTGTGGAGATTCGACAACAACGGTGGTAAAGCAACTCAATACACTACCGGCCCAATCCTCTTTAGTATTTGATAAGGCCCAATAAATCGCGGAGTCAGCTTACGAGATTTCAACACTCTACCAATTCCGGTAGTCGGGACTACTCTCATGAAAACATGATCCCCTTCCTTGAATTCAAGAGGTTTCCGCCTCTTACCGTAGTAGCTTTTCTGCCGACTCTAGGCGACCCTCATATTTTCCCGGATTTTCTTGATGTTATCCGTCGTCTCCTGAACCAAGTCGGGCCCCAATATCAAGTTCTCCCCAGTTTCGAACCAACTCACTAGAGTTCGACACTTCCTACCATACAACGCCTCATAAGGTGCCATCCCAATACTCGAATGGAAGCTATTGTTGTAGGTAAATTCGATCAATGGCAACATGTCATCCCAACTCCTTGGTTGTTCTAAGACACACGCCCTCAAAAGGTCATCTAACGACTGTATTGTCCTTTCTGATTGACCGTCCGTTTGTGGATGATAAGCTGAACTCAGCTTCAACTTAGTTCCCAAAGTGGTTTGCAAACTAGTCCAAAAGTTTGAAGTGAAACGAGGATCCCTATCCGACACAATGCTCGACAGTATTCCATGCAAGCGAACAATTTCTCGGATATACAGCTCTGCTAGTCTCTCCAACGAGTATCTCATGTTCAAAGGCAGAAAGTGAGCAGATTTAGTTAACCGATCCACGATCACCCATATCGAATCATAACCCTTCTGAGTCTTCGGAAAACCAGATACAAAATCCATGGAGATATTATCCCACTTCCAAACGGGAATTTCTAGGGATTGTAATTCTCCAGCTGGTCATTGATGTTCAATCTTGGCCTTCTGACATACCAAACAACTCGAGACATACAAGGCCACATCCCTTTTTAACCCAGACCACCAAAACAATGTTTTCAAATCTTGATACATTTTCGTGGTCCCCGGGTGAAAACTCATTTTACTCTTATGGGACTCCTGTAAAATCTCCTTCCGTAATTTATCATTACGAGGCACACACACTCTCCCTTTGTAATGCAACATTTCACTAAGGTCCAATGTGAAATTGGTATCCTTACCACACAATATCAGATCCCGTTTATCCATCAGCTCACTATTCTCACTTTGCATTGTCCGGATTTGTTCAAACAACTCATTCGTGACTTTAAGCATTCCCAAAATCATATTATGAGGCTTTATCTGAACCTCCAAATTCAGATCTCTGAACTCTTCAATCAGTTTCTCCTCCATAACCATCAAGGCCGACATGTGCAACGACTTTCGACTCAGTGCATCCGCCACTACATTGGCCTTTCCCGGGTGGTACTGCAATCCAAAATCGTAATCCTTAAGGAATTCCATCCATCTCCTCTGCCCCATGTTCAATTCCTTTTGATCAAATAAATACTTCAAACTCTTGTGGTCGCTGTACACTTCAAATCTCACGCCATAAAGATGGTGTCTCCAGATTTTTAAGGCAAAGACCACTGCAGCCAACTCAAGATCGTGGGTAGGATAATTTTGCTCGTGCGTCCTCAACTGTCGAGAAGCATAGGCCACAACCTTCCCTTCTTACATCAACACACAACCCAAACCTTGCTTGGATGCATCACAATAAACACTGAAGTCCCGATCAGTACAAGGAAGGACCAAAACTGGGGCCGTAGTTAACCTTCGTTTTAACTCTTGGAAACTTTCTTCACATCGAAGTGTCCACACATACGGTTCCCATTTCCTAGTGAGTTTGGTCAAAGGTAGAGCCAGTTTCGAAAATCCCTCTATGAATTTCCGATAATACCCAGCCAAACCCAGAAAGCTCCTGATCTCAGCGACTGACTTGGGCACTGCCCATTCCATAACCGCTTTAACCTTTGAAGGATCTACTGCAACTCCTTCCTTGGATATCACATGTCCAAGAAAATTTACTGCTTCCAACCAGAAATTGCATTTCGATAGTTTTGCATACAACCGATTCTTGCTAAGGAGTTCTAGTACAATCCGCAGGTGCTCAGTATGTTCCTCTCGACTTTTGGAGTATATCAAAATGTCATCAATGAATACCACAACGAAGGTATCTAAATACGGATGAAAAATCCGATTCATGTAGTCGGTAAATATTGTTGGAGCATTTGTTACCCCAAAAGGCATGAACAAATATTCAAAATGTCCATACCTGGTTCTAAATGTTGTCTTAGGAATATCTTCCGACTTCACACGAAGTTGGTGGTAGCTAGACCGAAGATCAATCTTTGAGAACACTACCGCTCCTCTCAACTGATCCATCAAGTCATCGATCCGAGGCAACAGATACTTGTTCTTAATAGTGACCTTATTCAACTGTCGGTAGTCGGTACACAACCGCATACTACCATCCTTTTTCTTAACCAATAAAACAGCCGCACCCCAAGGCGAGACGCTAGGACGGGTGAACTTCTTTGCCAACAAGTCCTCAACCTGTTTTATCAACTCCGCCAATTCCAACGGTGCCATCCTATAAGGAGCTATAGAGATGGGTCCCGTCCCTGGTATCAAATCTATAGAGAATTCCACTTCTCTTACGGGAGGTAATTCCGGAATTTCGCCAGGAAATACCTCAGGAAACTCGCGAACTACCGGAATATCCTCAACTTTGGGTCTTTCACTACCCTCCAGGGATGCCAACAACATAAACACGGCTCCTCCCTCTTTACAAGAAGTCCTGATTTCCTTTGTCGACAATGGCTTCATATCATTGACCTCATCAAGATTCCCGAATACCACGGTCTTACCAGCACAATTTAACATCACATGATTCGTCGACAACCAATCCATCCCCAAAATTATATCCAACTGGGTTAAAGGTAAGCAGATCAAATCCACGGTAAAAGTTCTACCGTTTACCACTACTTGACATCGAGACACAACTGTCAATACTACCACAAGTATATCAGTCGGGGTGGACTTGACCAAGTCGAAAGGCAACGACTCAGTTTGTAATTTCAGTCTATCCACGCAATCATTAGACACAAAGGAGTGTATCGCTCCCGAATCAAACAACACTAAAAGAGGAATACCTGCCACCTTGCAATTACCTTTGATCAAGCCGTCAACACCAGATGTCTCCGCACCACTCATGGTGAATACTCTACTAGTGGATCGAGGTCGTTCAGCCCTCCCAGCATTTGCACCCTGTGTCAGCTTAGGACAATATCTCTTGGTGTGCCCAACCTCCTTGCAGTAGTAACATGTAAGCATTGTTCTAGGACATGAGTAACCTATATGAGTTCGGCCACATTTGCCGCACCCGGATGGAGAGTTCAACCGCGACTCTCCAGCATTACCATGAGTTCTCAGCCCAGGTGAACTATTTCCTCGACCACCCGTTGGATGGGAGTAAGGCTTCCGTTCCTCTTGAAACATTTTCCCCTTTCCTTTGCCGTGCGAGAAGTTTCGTTGAGGGCCATAGTGTTTTGGAGGGTTATCTTTTCTAGCAGCAGCGTCCCTCCTCCGCACATTATTCTCATACATCCTACACTTGTTCAATACTTGTTCACAAGTGTAGGGAAGTCAGAAATTTCTTCGTGACCAAATGTCACTCGGAGCTCGGGCCTCAACCCCATCTCAAACTTCACACATTTGGACCTCCCGTCCAACTCTAGTTCAACATAGGGGCAGTACCGGATTAACTCTTCATATTTGGCCGAATATTCCCCACAGTCATGTTTCCCTTCTCTAGCTGCAGGAATTCCCTCTCCTTCTTCCTTTTCAGGTCTGCAGGAAAGTACTTCTGGAGGAATTTACTCTTGAAGGCTTCCCACGTAATGATTTGCCCCTCGATCTCCATTTGTCTCCGGGTCATCTCCCACCAATTCTCTGCCTCCTTCACCAGCATGTAGGTAGCATAGGCCACTTGTAAGGACCCAAATTCTACCCTTGAAATTTTTTCTCATTTTAATTCAATTCCATTCAATCACTCATAACTCACATTACCATTTTAATATCCTTACTTCGAAATCTTATTTCCCCTCCTCACACTCAATCCATGAATCAATAACCACATACATAATCATTTTACCTAGAAGTTCTCATGAATCATTCCTGGAACTAATCTTATAACCTATTATATTATCATACAATTAATCTTGCAGAAAAACATAATTCATTCATATCATTCCCTATGAGTACTAAGACCTCAAAGGTTCTGATCCTCCAAAATAACATTACGCATGGTTACAAATATCCAAATAATGGTTAGCCATGATTACAATCATTTAAATCCGCAAGTAATCATTTAGAATACGAAAAACATAAATAGTGAATCCAAAGTCTAAAGCTCCTAAAACTCCCGACCTGGCATACTTCATTCGTCTATTTACCTGCAATGGGATTATCAATGACAAAAGTACAAAACACACAAAGGAGTAAGTCATTAATTCAATAAACGTCATTATAAGATAATCCACATTAGAAAAAGGGGTTAGTAAACCATTTTGAAATTCATTTTGTCTTGCTGCATAACTTGAGCCAAAGTCGCTACACCCCTTAGGGTTAGCTAAAAGAAGATTCTCCTTTCTTTTAAAACAAATACGCTTCTATACTCAAGCCAGAGTTTACGCTTCTATACTCAAGCCAGAGTGTATGCTTCTATACTCAAGCCAGAGTGTATGCTTCTATACTCAAGCCAGAGTGTACGCTTCTATACTCAAGCCAGAGTGTATGCTTCTATACTCAAGCTAGAGTGTATGCTTCTATACTCAAGCCAGAGTCGCTAACCATTCATGGTCGGCTAAAACATATTTTCTTTCATCAATCTCCTCATAAATCATTTTCATGCTTCTATACTTAAGCCAGAGTGTATGCTTCTATACTCAAGCTACAGTCGCTAACCATTCATGGTCGGCTAAAACATATTTCCTTTCATCAATCTCCTCATAAATCATTTTCATGCTTCTATACTCAAGCCAGAGTGTATGCTTCTATACTCAAGCCAGAGTGTACGCTTCTATACTCAAGCCAGAGTGTATGCTTCTATACTCAAGCCAGAGTGTACGCTTCTATACTCAAGCCAGAGTGTATGCTTCTATAATCAAGCCAGAGTGTATGCTTCTATACTCAAGCCAGAGTCGCTAACCATTCATGGTCGGCTAAAACATATTTTCTTTCATCAATCTCCTCATAAATCATTTTCATGCTTCTATACTCAAGCCAGAGTGTATGCTTCTATACTCAAGCCAGAGTCACTAACCATTCCTGGTCGGCTAAAACATATTTCATTTCATCAATCTCCTCATAAATCATTTTCATGCTTCTATACTCAAGCCAGAGTCGCTAACCATTCATGGTTGGGTAAAACATATTTTCCTTTCATCGATTTCCTCATAAATCATTTCCATAAATCCACGCCAACATTAGTATAAACACACCCATATATGTTTATACTAAACTACGTGATTCACCACTTAATTATGGCACAACCAGAAAATACACATATTTTCTTTTTCCGTAAATCTACGCCTACTTTAATATAAACACACCCATATATGTTTATGCTAAATGCGTAATTTACAACTCAATCATTGCATCTTTAGAAAATACACCTTTTCCTTTTCAAATGCACAATTAAAGACTTATCCTTACCTCGATGAGTGTTGGGTTTGGTTCTTGGCAACTTCTCAAGTTCCACCGACACCGCCTCCAACTTTAGGATCTCTTCTCAAGCTCTTGGGTGAGTATCAAAACTCCTTGCCCTTGGAAAAGCTCTCTTCTCTCACCTCCCTTCAAAGTTTTTAACCCTAAAATATGTTTGGGTTTTTGTTTTAAAGAGATGTTGTCGGGTTGTAATCGATTACCAACATGGTGTAATCGATTACCAACATGGTGTAATCGATTACCAACATGGTGTAATCGATTACCAACATGGTGTAATCGATTACAACGTGAAAAATGTGCATATTTGATGCTTTTAATACTATGTAATCGATTACCAGGATTGTGTAATCGATTACACTGTGTCAGATGCACATATCTGATTCTTTTAATACTATGTAATCGATTACCAGGAGGCTGTAATCGATTACACTGTGTCAGATGCACAGGTCTGATTAGTTTATCAGCATGTAATCGATTACCAGGAGTGTGTAATCGATTACACTGTGTCAACAACCCAAAATTTGCCATTTCTCGCCCAGGCGAGACAACTCTCGCTCAAGCGAGGCTTCCAGGACTGTTACTATAATCTTGAAGACTCAAATTTAGGGTGTTACACCACTCTCTGAGCATCAGAACAGCTCATGGCCCTGAATATTCTTTCCAAGACTTGAACCCATTCAACGGCCGCATCCGGAGCAAATCCACATTGGAACTGACTGGGTTTTCTCCGGCAGAATTCATCCAGACCTCGGTATTCCGTCGGCCTAGGTGGAACTAGTGGGTGGGAACTCGGACTTGGCGCCGGGTTCTGGTTCAGATTGTGCAAGTTCTCATTGACGTGCTGCAACGCCGCCACCATTTGCGCCAGTAAATCATTCGGAACATTCTGACTTGCTCCTCTTCCTCTTCCTCTTCCTCTTCCAGCCATGAGTACCTATACTCACTCAATTATTAGTAAGTGAATTTGGGTGAACTCATTGCATACAACACTTAATATTTAGCATTATTCAAACAACTTCAGCACATAAAGGATACAAAGAAGCATGCAAGGCCATATCCTAGGCCGCAGGATTAACTATGCTCTGATGCCATATTGTAAGAATCGAAATTCTACCCTTGAAATTTTTTTCTCAAACTAGTTCAATTACATGCAATCTCTCATTTCTCACACCATCAATTTAATACCTTTACTTAAAATTCTTATTTCCTTCTTCACAATCTACTCATTATTCACATACATAATTGTTCGACAGAAAAACATAATTCTCATTAATTAAACCTGGTAACCACCGCATATAACTAGCTATGGGTTTCCAAAATACCCATGGCTATACATATCCAGAGTTACAACGCCATGTAAGTTAATATATGTTCGTAGTTACATAATGTGTGAACTATCAAATATGCACTCATGTACAAAATAGTGCAAATAAATGAATCCAAAATATAACGCTCCTAAATCTCCCAAAAATGAGTCTCCCTCATATCACCTGTTTATCTGCAATGAGATTATCAATGACAAAACACAGAACACACAAAGGAGTAAGTCATTAGTTCAATAGACATCATTATATGATATTCCACATTATAAAAGGGGTTAGTAAACAATCTTTGAAATTCATTTTTGTTTTGCTGCAAAACTTGAGCCAAAGTCACTATACCCCTTAGGGTTAGCTAAAAGCAAATTCTCATTTTTCTTAAAACAAAACATGCTTATATACTCAAGCTAGAGTTTTGCTAATATACTCAAGCCAGAGTTTTGCTTATATACTCAAGCCAGATATTTGCTTATATACTCAAGCCAGAGTTTTGCTTATATACTCAAGCCAGAGTTTTGCTTATATACTCAAGCCAGAGTTTTGCTTATATACTCAAGCCAGAGTTTTGCTTATATACTCAAGCCAGAGTCGCTAATCATTCATGGTCGGCTAAAAATACATTTCCCTTTCATTAATTTCACCATAAAATATTTTCCGGTAAATCCACGCCCACATTAGTATAAACACACCCATATATGTTTACACTAATTACGTGATTCACAACTCAATCAATCACATAACCAAAAGTACACATACTTTCTTTTCCGTAAACCTACGCCTACTTTAATATAAACACACCCATATATGTTTATACTAAATGCGTACTTTACAACTCAAACATTGCATAATCAGGGAATACACATTTTCGAGTTCAAATGTACAATTAAAGACTTATCCTTACCTCGGTGAGTGCTGGGTTTGGTTCTTGACAAATTCTCAAGTTCCAGCGACCGCCTCCAACCTTAGGATCTCTTCTCAAGCTCTTAGATGAGTATCCAAGCTTTTTTCCCTTGAAAAGCTCTATTCTCTCACTCTTCTTCTTTTATAAACCCTAGATTGTGTTTTGGGGTTTCTCATTAAATGCTGTCTCGTCGGGTTCTCACTTAAGCGAGGGATTCTCGCTCAAGCGAGAAAATCCCGCCCATTTTAAAAACTCAAATCTGATCCTCTCGCTCAAGCGAGAATCTCATAGTAGCAACAGCCTCAAAATGACATTTCTCGCCCAGGCGAGACAACTCTCGCTCAGGCGAGAATCCTCCAGTATAGCCTAGGATTTCACCCTCCCAGGTGAACCTCTCTCGCTCAAGCGAGAGTCCGAGGGCTGATACTATGATTTTCAAGACTTAAAATTTGGGTTGTTACAATGGGTACAACAACAAATGACTCAATTATATTTGGAGGAAAGGTTGTAGTTTTTGGTGGTGATTTTAGACAAATCTTGCTAGTAATTCCAAGAGGGTGTCGTTTAGATATTGTGTATGCAACAATTAATTCATCCTATCTTTGACATCATTGTAGAATTTTGAATCTTACTAAGAATAAGCATTTGGAAAATGATGACAGTGCAGCGGAAATAAGGGAATTCTCAGAATGGATGTAACACCCTAATTATATTTTCCTAAGTGTAGTGAAAATTCTGGGAATCTGGGGTATACTAGGTGTTTCTCGCTTGAGCGAGAGGGCCTCGCCCAAGCGAGAGGCGGAGTATCTGTTTCAAGGATTTCATGGGATTCTCGCCTGGGCGAGAGAAAGTGTGTTGACACTGGTGGATTCTCGCTTGAGCGAGACGGCCAGATCTGAATTTTAAAAATGGTAGGATTTTCTCGCTTGAGCGAGAACCCGACGATTTCACTTTAAAATAGAAACTCTCAAACACTTTTAGGGTTAGAACTTGAGAGAGAAGAGAGAAGGAGGTGAATTTGAGAGCAAGAACTCGTGAGAATCATCTAGAAGCTTGAGAAGAGATCCTAAGGTTGGAGGCAGTATCAGAGGAACTTGAAAAGTTACCAAGGACCAAACCCAACACTCACCAAGGTAAGGATAAACATTTTATTCCGAGATATGAAATATGAGATATGCGGTTATATGTGGTTGAATCGAAAGTAATAAGATGTGGGATGTATCAAAGAAATTGAATGTCTTGCCCAAGTGGTATTGAAATTGAATGTCTTCCCTATGTGGTATTGAATTGAATGTCTTGCCCAAGTGGTATTGAAATCGAATATCTTGCCCTATGTGGTATTGAATTGAATGTCTTGCCCAAGTGGTATTGAAATGGAATGTCTTGCCCTATGTGGTATTGAATTGAATGTCTTGCCCAAGTGATATTGAATTGAATGTCTTGGCCAAGTGGTATTGAATTGAATGTCTTTCCCAAGTGGTATTGAATTTTGTCTTGCCCAAGTGGTATTGAAATTGAATGTCTTCCCCAAGTGGTATTGAAGTGAATGTCTTGCCCAAGTGGTATTGAAATCGAATGTCTTGCCCTATGTGGTATTGAATTGAATGTCTTGCCCAAGTGGTATTGAAATTGAATGTCTTGCCCAAGTAGTATTGAATTGAATGTCTTGCCCAAGTGGTATTGAATTGAATGTCTTGCCCAAGTGGTATTGAATTGAATGTCTTGCCCAAGTGGTATTGTAATTTAATGTCTTGCCCAAGTGGTATTGAATTGAATGTCTTGCCCAAGTGGTAGTGAATCGAATGCCTTTCCCTATATGGTATTGTGGAAGTACGTGTGAGTGGAAAACGGCTATGTAAAACAAGATTGAAGAAGAGGGTAACAAGGCTTGATATGGAAGAATGTGAAAGTAAGAATGGTCGTATGAGGTAGTATGAGATAAAATGAAATGTATCGACCTTATGTTGGAATGCTTAAATTATTAATCTAACTTTTTTCATAATGTGGATTATATCAAATGATATTTATTGAATTAAATGACTTACTCATTTGTATGTTGTTGTGTGTTTCCATTTAATAATCTTATTGCAGGTAATTGGAGACATTTGACTTGGAGCTTTAGGAGCTTTTAAATCTGGATTCCTTTATTTGCACTTTTTGTACCATAACTGACTATTTGCGGATTTGAATATTTGTAACCATGGTCTATATATTTTTGGATGTTTGTAACCTTGGGTACTAAGATTTTGGAAACCCATAACTATCCCTATGTCCTAATTTAAATGTGGGGTATTAATATGAATTATGTTTTTCTGTCTTTATGGATGTATGTATGAATACGACATGATAAATGATCAGAAAATAATCAAGGTAACTAATGTAACGTACCTTGGGTTACCAATCATAAGATATAAGGAAAATGTGTTTGTATGAGTTAAAATAAGAAAAAATTTCAAGGGTAGAAATTGGGTCCTTACAATGGATACTAAAGGTTGGGGATGGAAAATTATCAGAGCCTAATGATGGTTGTGTTGAAGTTGATATTCAAGATGAACTTTTGATTCTTCATTTTGATAATCCAATTCAAGCAATAGTGTCTAGCACATATCCAGACTTATATCTTCACTACAATGATGAACAATTTCTTCAATGTAGGGCAATACTAGCATCAACAATTGATATTGTAGATCAAATCAATGAATATGTGCTAAGCATAATTCCGGTAATTTTTCTTCATTTCTTCGATCATTTTACGTGATTCTCTGTAACATATTTATAGATTTATGCTAATAAATGTTCTAATGTTTAATTATAGGCGAGGAACAGGATTACCTAAGTTCAGATTCAGTTGATATGTCTGATGTTAACAACATTGAAACAATCAACATATTAACTACAGAATTTCTCAACACACTTTCAACATCTGGTCTCCCTAATCATAAAATCAAGTTGAAGGTTGGAACTCGAATTATGTTATTGAGGAATTTAGACCAGTCAGAAGGATTATGCAATGGTACAAGATTGGTAGTGACTAAAATGACAAACCATGTACTTGAAGCAAAGATCTTGTCACGTAAGAATGTTGGACATATCATATATATTCCTCGTATGTCAATGTCCCCCTCCCAATCTCCATGGCCTTTCAAGCTTATTAGAAGACAATTCCCTATAATTGTTTCATATGCTATGACAATCAATAAATCTCAAGGCCAATCACTAGAAACACAAGAGTTTCCAAACCATCTCCTTCACTTTCACCTTCCCCTCGTACTTATTTTGAATATATGTTGTATTGTTTATTCAAGCTTAATACTATATTATTATAGTTATAATTATGATATTTACATGTATTGTTATTTTAATTGTTTTAGGGATGAAATCAAGTCAAAGAAGTGAAAGCATAAATGTTTTTTTTGATGGCTTTGTGAAAGCATTAAGAGATTTTTTCCTCAGAAGTAAGAGCATTAAAAGAATTTTTTCACTGAAGTTGAGAACGTGAGTGAAAGAATGAGGGGACGGTGAAAGTGAAGGAAATGATACGGAAACCTTTGTGTTTCTAATGAAAGAAGGTGAGAGAAGAAAATGACTTTTCATAAAAATAAAATACAAAAAATAATAAATAAAATAATAAATATTAAAATAATGTGACACGTGTCATTGTGGAATTGATATGAGGAGGAAATTTATCTCCTCACACCCATAGATACATTATTCCCTTCAAGATATTGCTATTTTTGAGAGAAAGCCTTTTTATGGAACCTCTTAAAGCCTATGGAATGTGACTCAACTTGAAGCTCAAATACATGTTTTGTGGTTAATAGTGTCGTTATCCTATCTATCCTACTTAATAAAGGGAAAACACAAATTAACTACCCATGATGTAATTTGTGTACCTATTTTACCCTTCATAATTTAAAATTTATAAATAAACTTTGAGCATACCATTAATAAACTTGCATAAACTTTCATATTTACATTAATAAACTTCCATAAACTCACATGTAATTATGTATGTATATCATGTTATTTATGCAATATGAATATGAGAGAAGTATTCAATGTAAATATGCAAATATAATTGATAATTTAAATTTTTTAGTATATTTTTTGGTACATAACTTATTTGAAATATGAGTAATCATGAAGAGAACATGTTATGAAAAATGTAATAAAAGAATACAAATTACTTACAATCCACTTACTAATATTTTTATAGATGATTATTTACACATAAAACCATCATATCATTTTTTTCTGTTCTTTTTTTAACAAGGTGATGGAATGCAACAACACCCCAAATTCATTGAACAAAAAAGATTTGATATAGGGTTTATAGATTAGGTTTTTTGATTTTTTGTTTTCAATGAAAAGAGAAAATATAATTAATGCATAAATATCTTTTATTAGAAATAGGAAAGGAGAACTATAGTCAAATATTTGATTCATCAAGTTAAGTCAATATACATTTTATTAGAAATAGGAAAAGAAAATTAAGGTCAAATATTTAATCCATCAACTTAATATTTTGTTCTTCAAAATAAAATAGAACATATAACACAAAATTAACTGAATCAACACATCAACATAGAACATGTTCATCTTGATAACAGCTTAGCCGCAATTGGACATGATATCTATACATTTCGTGCTTAGGGTTCAATTTATCACAACATTGGGGTAATTGTTCATTGTTAAGTAGTAAAGAATTGAAATGCAAGACATCATCCATTTATTAACATTGAACAATACCCCAAACGAATATATTCAACTGCAAATTATAATATCTAACACAGGTTACTACATTAAATATTTATTGCATGTAGACTACAAATTACAAACGATAAGAAAGCGGGCTGACAAGCATGACAATGCCTGTCAACACGCTATCTATTATATATATAAGAAAAAACGGTTCTTGCCACATCATCATGGACACATGTCAACTTCTTCTTGACTTTTTTGCCTCCAAAATTGGTCAATATTCTTATTATGTACCTTCACACATTGTATTATGAATCTCATATATTAATAACATAATGTCAAACTTCTAATCAATCTAACTCTCATTAACTCCTTTTTCAATCTATTTTGGTTTCAAATGATTGAAAATGTTAAGAAACTCAGTCTATTGTAATATCAATTACTTTTCATAACGACTTGAATATTGTACACAACTTATCAATGATTATCTATACATTTCATTTTATTTTATCAAATTATTACACAATGTTACTAATATATATCTTTAATAAGATTGATAATTACGTGATTTTAAATATTTGTCAAAATCAACCTGTCTCATATGAATGTATGGGTAATATGTGTATTCTTAACCATACGGCAAAATATATGGTTAAGAATAACCTCCCACACAGGATAAAGACATCTCACTTTGTACAACCACCCACACATAAAAATACACTCATACCCATTGTACATCACCCAATATATTATTTAATAAGATATAATAATAATACCATTTAATATATATACTATATATAAGAAAAAAGTTTCACCAATATTCATTTTCACAATGTCACAACCATATTTATTTTTTCCCGTCCAAAATTCATAGGCTAGCATAATAACAGAGAAGAAATAATAATTACTAAAAGGAATACCTTATGTTTGACACTTGAATTTTTCAAGTGCAATTTTGTCATTATATAATGACTTTTTAATATCATTGTAATGTAAATTGTATGATATATTTCTATATGTATACATTTAATATTGTTGGGGATACTTTAGTCATTTACGAGTAACATATGTGTTTTTAACTATTAAAATATATGAGTCACATGTTTGTTCTTAACAATACGAATGCACATGTAACATATGCATTTTTAACCGTGTGGGTGTATAAATAACATGTGTATTTTTAACTATATGAATGTATGAATAACATGTGTATTTTAACCGTGTGAATGTATAAATAATATGTGTATTTTTAACCATATGAATGTATGAGTAACATGTGTGTTATTAATCATGTGACAAAAAATACCGCTCTGTACATATGCAGGGTAATTTGCTAGTTTAATATAATAAAAAATATAAAGCACTTCTTTTGTATGATATGTTATTTTGTTATCAAAAAATGCTACTTACATTACATATTTGATATTTCATTTATTCCTAGGTCCAAATGCATTGGACTGGATATGAGCGGTCTAGAAGGTAAACATGCAGGCCGATATGTGAAAATTAGAACGGAAGACAGACCCCATATATGGGTGACTCATCAAGATCGATCCATGATTCGGTTTATAGGTGTGAACATCCAATTTTATCCAACCCATATAAAAATTTCAAACCAACATAAAAATCAAAGAGTGAATTATTTTATGTCTAAGGATCATTGTTAAAAATTGTGGTTGCGGTCGCGATTGCGGAAACAATTGTGGTTATTACGACCGATGCGATGTGAGTTGCGGTTATTGCGGTGTGAATTATTGTGCGATTAAAACAATATTTTTTAATCCGATGCATCCTGATGAAGTCCACATGTGATCTGATGCAGTTGCGTTGCGGTCTGATGCGGAGTCACACTGTAATTGCAGTGTGATGCGGTTGTGGTGATAATCGCAATCGCAATATTGCAGCCGTATCAGGTGATGTAATGCAGAATTTAAATCACTGCCAAGGATGAATGTTATCTCCTTTGAGTGTTCAATTTTAACATGCAATTATAAAATTTTGGGCTAGGACAATTTTTTATGTTAAGAATCAATAATAAAACTTTTCTATTTTTTAGCAGTATCCATTATCTTTATAAGCTAAGTATCTCCCCATTTAAATATAATGTCTAGCAGGTGATCTTCAAAAGTTTCCCCAGTAACCAAAAAAATCTTTCCACTATCTACAAATATATCGTGATTCATATTATTTATGATATATATTAAAATTATATACGTGTTGGTTGAGGCAAAATGGGTAGAAGGACTTTATCAGATGAAAAATTTGATCATCATAGCACCAAAGGGAACGTTTGGAGATTGAAAATAGACAAGAGGTTATTTAAGATAGGAAAAATAATGAGAATGAGAAAGTAAATCTCACATCGCCTACCTCATTCTTTCTGGAACGGTTTAAATATCTGTTGGGCTACTCCTCTCATTGTTAATTGATTTTGAGATGAAACCTTAACAAGTGGTGCCAGAACCGATGGTTCGGCTGGGACATGATGGACTTAAGGGGGAGCAGACCGGAACGTGTGTGGTACTCACACTTGAGCGAGAGATTGTTGGGTTTATTCAAGTATGAAGTCTCACATTAGATATAACAGGAAGAGTAAAAGAGTTTATAATTAGAAAAAACCCATGAAACTAATGCCTTAAAGTTTTGGTTCAAGAAGTGGTGTCTCGATTATAACTTTTCACTCTTCTCATACCCCAATAATAATGAGAGGCTCCCATAAAAATATTGCTAGCTTCATTGTGGCATGTACAAAGTCCCCACAGAGTAGTAACGGATTGAAAAGAAGATTTGAAGAACCAAGGGAGTCAACAGGTACAAATTTTTATATTATTCTATTTGTTTATAATAATAATTAAATGTTTTATATAATAATGTTAAGTGATTAAAATAAATTATCTATTTTCTTATCAAAATTATAACGACTCTTTATTTCTTTAAATCGGATAAAATGCTTTTTTATTTATCATTTTTATAATAAAAATGTAACAAATGTCATAATAATAGAACCATCTATTTACTAGATAAAAAAATAATGTTAACTATATTTTAAAAATTTCTTTGAGATTTGATGCAGTGAAAATATTAGTTTATGTTGCTTTATTGATAATGAAGTCGATAAAATTTTAATTACTTCAAAAATATTTTTAAGATTTGATACGGTACGAATATTACTTTCTGTTATTTCATCGGTCTTGAAGACGATAAAATTTTAATTTCAAATATATTTGAAAAATCTCTTCAAGATTTGATATCCTGCGGACATTAGTTTCTGTTGCTTCACCAGTCTTGAAGAGAACAAAATTTTAATTACTTCAAAAATCTCTTTAAGATTTGATACAACACAGACATTAGTTTCTACTGCTTCATCGATCTTTTAGACGATAAAACTTTAATTTCAACAATATTTTAAAAATCTCTTTAAGATTTGATGCGGTGAAGACAATAGTTTATGTCGCTTCATCTTTTCTCAAAGTGGATAAAATTTAATTACATTTTTAAATCAAACAAACTAACACCAATTAATTTTCGAACCAGAACTACGTAGTCTTGATTTTCATACTGCAGCTAGGGATATATACGTAGGGGCAAGATGAATTCTTGACCAACACCAATATAAAAAATAAATTATTTTGTTGTATTTTAATGAATTTGTTTAAGGGTATAAAAGTGTATGTGATTAGTGAGTGTACCATTTTAATATGGGTAGACAAGATACTAAAACATTTTCTAATCCGCAATCGACTCCAAAGCTCAGAATCTGTGCTTATAGACCATTTTTATCCAAATTGGTCATAATAAAGAGTTTTCTACGTTTTAACCGCAAAAAACATAGTGATGACTCCAAATCATTGAGACATATTCTCAGTACCTAGGGAGTTAAAAATCGAGTTTGAGATATCTCTTAGGATGGTTTTGAATCTCTCTAGGTGTAGTTGTATGAAGTTGGAAATATGATGTAAACATTAAAAAGTAGGAATGGTGAAGTTCTTGTACGTTCATGGAGAGACTGGCACTTCTCTATAAACTACAAGTTATAAATTTCTCTTGTATCGAGCGTTGTATGAAAATGCTTAGTTAGATTGTTTTTTAGCCGAGATTAGTTTTTTCTATTCATCTATGTATTTAAAATTCGATTTATGAATGAAATAACTTGATTTTTATGAAGTACTCTTGTTGTACATAATGCTTATTATATGTCTGACGAAATGCTTAGTTTATCTTAGGAAAATAACTCATTGAAGAAATTATGGTTCGATAATCCAAAACATTAATTCATCATTTTTGAATAAAACTACACATAATTTGTATGTTTAATTGTCACAATTGGTGCCTATATTCATATGAATGATAGACATAGATTCATGTTTACATCGAAAAACTCTCAAAGTTGATGGTGTGTATTGCTAGACATAGAAGAATGTTTGATGATTCATAATGTTTAATTTTATCATTATAATTGTTAGACATATATCTATTTTGGTAAAGTGTTAGCATACACCAATTCGTGGCTAACACTATTGAGGTGTGCACTAAACTCAATTCGCATGCATAGATTACTATAAATAGAGGTGTGAATGTGAATCATAATTCTTGATCTCATGTGTAAGGTTTTGGCTTTATTCAATGAATTGCAAAGTAGACTAAAACATTAACTCTGAGTGTAATTGAGATCCAATATTATACAGTCATATTTGTTTTGTTGTTTAATTGTTTGTCCATAATAATGAAATAAATAGTGAGTCGATCCCACATCTAACTTCCAACACTTATTAGCATAAGAGTTTCACACAAAAAAACCAACTAACTTGAAAATCCATTTAAAAAACCAGCTTAGAATAGTAATTTAATTTTGAAATGCTAAGTTAGCAATCCTTATGAATACGACAATCTCTTACTTTTATACTTATATGTAATACTGTACAAAATTTTTATACTCCTTTTATCACTAAGATGTAGTGTGTGTGATAAAATCAAAGAGTAAGTTTGCATAATGAACAACTTAAATCAAATAGCAAACAACCTTTGAGATGTAAGGTGATGTGTGTACTAGTAAACAACCGTTGAGATGTAAGGTGAGGTGTGTACTAGTTCCACTTTAAGAACAAATTTGTAGAATCTTGAGCCTTTTAAACTTGAAAATGTTCTTAAATACATCACACTACTTACTTTATATTTGCTTACACTCATTATATATTTTATATTAAAATATATCAAATATATAATTTTTTTTAAATAATTGAAACTTATGTAAAAAGGTTTTAACCATAGACATATTTGTTAAAATTTAAAGCAATGTCTACCATGAAATTGTTATAGAGTTCCGTTGTTTATTATATATTATTGTTACAAAAAATATAAAACGTTTTGATTTGTACTAAACTAACTTCTCATCATTTGTTAAAAAAATAAAACAATATATTTTAGTGCTATAGAGCTTTTTGCAAGGAATGGTTGGAAAATAGGAATATGCATTCTTGAACATTCCTAGTTTTCATGAATGAAGATCTTTTGTCCCCATTTATATTTTTATTTATATTCTAAACTAATCAAAATATGTCATTTGTTTAGGAGAAAAAATTATAAAAACATAAACTAATATTTTATATTATTTATTGGATAGAAACATAGAGATAGAATTCTTTCTAGACGAATGATTTTTTTTTCTTCAGTTTTGATAGGGTGGTGAACCATATGAGGAACATTCTTATTTTCTCTATCAACTTTTGCCATGGATGTACTTATATGCTACCAATGGGAGAGAACTTCTGTGCATTAATTTCCAAGCTTACAGTAACCAAATTTAGAATATAATTTTTTCAACATACTTTTGTTATGCTGCAAAATCAACACCCAAATACCTTATACACAAAGTTAAACTTCTCAAACAATAATATATAGTTTATATATGTACAAAGATGTTATATTACATGAATCCAACCATAAACCAATAACTAAAAACCAATTATAGAATCATTAACTGAAACATTTTCCTAGTGACCTGATCCTCTTCTACTTGGCCCAGACCCCATTGTGTGGTATTGATTCTCAATCAAAACCCTTCTTCTCTTATAATCAACCTTTGAATTGGTTTTCTCTATTGCCACTGATGTAGTTGAAAATTTAAGCTTTTCTTGGACAAGTTCATGAGTAGTAGTGACCAACTTCTCTATCTTTATTGGTCTAGGAAGGAGTACTCTACAATTTACAAGGCTTAGCTTTGTGATAGAAAGTACCATGAGGACTATTAGAAGTGAAAAATAGAGTCTCATTCTTGAGTTTGAAGAAGGGTTCATGCACCTTCTTTAAGGCTTCAATTAACCCTTATTGGTGATGAAGTATACCTTGAATAAGTGTTTATACACTCAAATATTAAAAGGGTGGAGATAAAAGGGTTGGTTTGGCATCTTCAATGACAACCTTTACATATTAACGAGTAGCATTGAAGGACAAAATGAATGGTTAAGGGATTTTCAGATGTGGGACCTATTAAAGGGTGTAGTTGACCATGACTATTGGAACAACTTTTCCAACATATATTGAAGAGAAAATATCTACCTTTCCATTTTATGTCTTATTCCGGGTGTATTTTTTAGGCTAATTTACCCATGGAAATAATAATATAGAACTCCTCTATTTGATAGAGTTTAGTGTTTTTGTATTGAGTAAAGAAAATTACATTGTTTGTGGATTGCAAATTTTTTATATTCTCTTTCAATAATGTTTAATTATCATATTTTCAACAATAATACATTTATCTAATGGTGTAAGAGTCCGCTAGTTACCCATAAACAACAAAATGTCAAGGGTTAGATTCTTATGAGTGATACTTGTTGAGAGGGACAGCCGCACACCCCAAAAGTGATTAGCTCCTTACCTATGAGGTGAGAAATACACTTTATAGTACAAAAAATATCATATTTTCATTACGGTAGTCAATAATAGTTAACAAATGGAACATCACATGAAAATACAATTGGAAATTTGAACCACAAATTCATAATTTATATTCCATAACTTAAAAAGAAGGAATGCTATATTCTCTTGTAAAATTATCCCACCCATATAAGAAAGTAACATATATTTTTTATAAACTAATCATTAATAAACAAAGTATCTATTTGTGATATATATCACTTTTTTATGGGTATGAGAATTTGTAGGATGTTTTAAAGAGAGTGGGCTGATTTTAAAGGACAATATATTCATGATTAGTAAAAATCATAAATAAAATAGTAATTATAATTATGAGATGTGAAATTGATGTGATAAGAACTAAAGGTATAAAGTAAAAAAAAATTCTCTCCTATTTCATGGTATAAAGCAAACAAGAATTTCTCCTATTTTATGGTAATAATCAGGCGCAATCTTCTACAGCCTGTTCCACACTCCATAGTGACCATCCAAAATTGACTTTAGAATATAGTTACCGACTTTGGAAATAATGAAGATCCATTATATTCATTCCCAAGTTTAAGGTTAGTATATATATATATATATATATATATATATATATATATTTATTTATTTTTTGATGCAGAAGTGCAATTGGAATCAACATGCTAGGGTGATTAGCCACCTGAGTCTTTGGACATGGGTTAATTGGACTTAAAGGAAAGATAGCAAGATTCTCAATAATAAGGGAAAACAATCGAATATATTTATGTTAGTAAATGAGATTCCGATATTTTCCGATGAGTGAATATCCCCTTCGGTATTGAAGAGAGAGAAGTACCTAAAAATAAGGAAAAAATAGTATGATATAACACTTTTACCATTTAGATACAATGACATGATACTTGTACCCTAGATACATAAGCAAAAAACAATAATTTGTTTCTCTAATATTGGAGGTGATTCTTTTCCTTTTTTGTCAACCTTATCATATTGTTGTAAAGAAAGCTACTGAACTCTAAACCCTTTATTCATTTACTTTCATATGTTATTTCAAATCTTTTGATATTTTAGAAACTTAATACATATTTGTACTCTATTCAAGTATACACTTATTTATTACATTTCATTTTTACCGTATATTTCTTCATTTCTTTTTAATTACCAGGGTTCATTAAATGAGTCTATTTAGTGAAATTATATTTAACTTTTACCTTATTTATTTATTGACTTCTTAAACTAAACTTTATGAACATAAAATATCAAAAGTTTTGGAATGGAGAGAGTAATATTTTAAAATATACAATTAAATGTAAAAGCAGGTGTTAGAGAGATGCAGCTGGGTGATTTACACTATTTTTTCCCCTAGAGTGTGGAAGGCTAAAGATAAAATATTGAGAAAATTATTGGGAGGTTTAAATTCTTGAACAATTGGACATTGTAGACATCAAGAGATCAATGGAGGAAAATGGAAGGTGTCTAAGTACCCTTATATATTTATTCTTTCACTTTTCACAATTGATGGATGAAAGAATGGTGCACCAAAGGTCAAGATATAATTAGAATCCTCAATTAGTGGTTTATAGTATATATTATTTTATAATAAAAATGGCAAGGTTGGAATTTGAAGAATCTTGGTTTCTTTAACTAAAAGGAAGAAAGAATATGTATTTCTGCCAACAACTATCTTCTGCTTGTAAATCAATGTTCAGAATGTTTTCTTTCTTTAGTTTTACTTTACATGTTTTGAGGAGAACAAAAGAAAATGGATCCATTTTAATTAAAATGCATAGTTTAATCTATGTTATATTTTATTTTCAGGTTACTTTCATTAGTTTTTTTACAAGTAATATTATTTAAGTTATTTTCTACTTTTGAATCCATACTTTAAGAAAATGGTAAGAGATTGAGAAAAAAAGAATATTTTTCAAATAATATAAATTAATATGAAGTTTAAGAATATGTTTAACCTTAAAATCACTCACGCGTTTTCATTTTCTTCCCGAAAGTAAGAAGAATTTTTTTAGTGTGAGACTCATACTAATTCTTTTTTCATCCTATTTCTCTCCATTTCAAATAATAAAAAAAGTGAATATTCTCCCTTACATTCATTTTATTTTTAGTATATATTATTTGTCATATATGGAAGAATGGTACAAATTATGCTATTAAAAATAATTACAAATTAGCATGATGATTCAATTATCAAATTAAACAAAGCATAAAGTAAAAGACACAATTTTATTCTTTATTACAATTCACCATTATGTTCATGTATCCATAGGAAATAATATTTCCAATGTCTTCAACTTTTTAGGGTTGTCTACATTGTTTATGGACACACACAAAAATTGCCTCTAGAAATGGCCTAAGGAGAGAAAATGGTATCATAGAATAAAAAGAATGGACAATGACATAACACATAAATAATTGAGTTTGATCAAAGTGGGGATTGATAAGAGACAATACATAAAGAGTGGCTAATCTTCACTACTTACGATTCCTTTCATAGAAAACAACTTCTCTTATCAATCATTTTCTATATGACATTCAATGTCGTTATTCATAAGCTTTTCCTTATAAGATTGTGGACTTAGAATTCGATTGGTGCATCACACCATAGGTTGCTTGCAATTTCATTGAAAGATACTACGCCATAATAGCAAAACAACGGTGCTTAAAATTGTCAATCAACAGCGCTTATTGGACACTGTCTATGTGAGCACAGTATAATATAAGGTTTGATTCAACATCACTTTTGAAGCGTTGTAGAAAGTAAACATTTAACAACATGAAACAAACAATGTTAAATGTGTGACTTTTAACAGCGCTCATTATAATGAACGCATGTAAGGTCAATTTTGATCTTACTCATAATTTTCCTTATATTTTAGTGTGCATCGTTTTGATTTTAGTTGTGTGTCAATTGATCAAGTTGTTAATTAGTATGTTATGTGTCATGCATTGATGTTAGTAACACCATCACAATTAATATAATCAAATATTTTAGAATAATATAATAACAAAAAACCCAAAAGAATAATTTATGGGACGAAAGACTAAAATTCCATATTTTTTCATGTACCAAAAACATATTAATACAGGATTTTTAACTTCTTTACCTTATGTATTTATTTTACCAACAAAGATAGTGTATGTTTTCTTCTTTGTTTGTTCTTTTTTCTTTGGTAAAACATGTTCTGGGACTGGTTCTTAGACTTGTGATTTGAACTATATTGTGATTGAGGTTAAGGTTTTCAGAGAGTATTGAATTGAGAGTCTGAATTGCTTGTATGCTTCGATTATCTCTATTGTTAGGCTCATCCTAGATAGACAGAATAATACATTTTTATTTGATTATATTTTGAATCATATTTGGACTATCTATATAAAATTATTAAAGATAATGATATCAAATATCATATACATCATATTGTGACTTACGGCAACACCTCCGTTCTCTATGGTTTTAAAATCATAGTCTTAGAATACATTATGTCATAGTTTTTAATGGTGTTGTCTTATTTGATAAACATAAATCTATATTTTGGTTCACCAAATTTGGAGTAATTATGTTTAAATTAATTAATATTATTAATATCCATTAAAAACTTTTATTCAAATTTCTTATTATTTATTGTTCTCATGGTATTATCGCAAAACAATTATTTTCTTAAAATTAAAATTTTAAATGAACAAATTTATTTACAAAAAGGTAGACAGACTAGTTAAGGATTGTATATATCGTGTAGCAAATGCAACAATTATCTATTTCCAAAATGGACACATGACCAAAAACAATGGTTTTATTGTCTATGTAGACAATTACCACAATTATAAAGTTGTTGTCTATATACGCAATGGCCATGGTTTACAAGGTGTTGTCTATAAATGTTGCCTGTGAACACAATGACAATGGGTTTTAGCTTTCCTTTTAGACCACGATTCTTAATCGTTGCTATTAACATTGAACAAAAATCATTGCCTATTCAAATATTAGACAACAATTTTGAATAGGTGTTGCCAAAAATCAAAAAACTGTAGCCTAAACTAAAAGCAATGCCTTAGACTACCACAGTTAAAAAACCGTTACATTTGACAAAGACAACCGTTTTTGTTTTTTCGCCACGGTTTTCGGCCATTGCCAAATGTAAAAAATATTGTAGTGCATGGATAATAATACTAAAGTATGTTATCAAAGTTATTTTAGTAAATAGATTAAAATTTCTTCATCATCTTAGTCTCATCTAAATCCTCGAAACTCAATTCATTCTATAATTTCTCTCGAACCAAACTCTATACCTAACCTCTCACCCATCTTGCACAAACTCTTCACGCAGCCCGTAGAGCTGCCATTCTAACAGTGGTCCCACCGCGCAAGACAATGCCACCACCCAAAGAGAAGTACTCCATTTCCGTCCTCCCACCCCCATACTCCCCTTTCTTTCCCAAAAAAGCTATACAACTTCCATCCCACATTTTGTTTCTTCCCAAATGGTTGACCAAATAAGATTAAAAGTCTTTCACCAAAACACAACAACAAAAGAAGAAAAACTTTAATATCACTCTGGTCGTTCATATTCTATATATAACTATAATACTATTTCCAATCATATATATACAATTATACTAATTATTTTTCGTTGATATCGTGATTTGTAACAATTCTAAATGACACAAAATAATACGTATTGGCTGAGTCACGCATGACCAAGTCGCCCTCTTTAAGACGTTTCGTGGTACAGCAAAAAATGTGCTAGCAAACTATTAACCACGCCTCCCCAGGATAAAACAACCAGTTCTCTGTTATCAAATTCTTACTGTAAGAACCGATCTTGAATACACTCACCACTATATGACTACCAATGTCAATTCTCGAAATTCCCACAATATGGCTACCAGTGCGAAAAAAATTCATAGAATATGACTACAAGTGTCATTTCTCGAAATTCCCACAATATGGCTACCCGTGCCAATTGTTTTTCCACAATCTGACGACTAGTGTCAGTTTCTAAACTTTCCACAATATGGCTACATGTGCCAATTCTTAGTGTCACGGAAATAAACGGAGGAAAAGTTTGTCAAAAATGCGTCGGCGGAAAATATGAGGGAGAAATAAAAAATTGAGTAAAAACGTACTCAATTTGGTACAAGAAAATATGAAGGGAGAAAACTTCTATTTATAGCATTAATTTTTTTCAAAATTCATGTATCCTCCTATGTGAGACTTGTGAGTTTTTCCAATTTTACACCCAAAAGTTCTTACTAATAGCATCTAACAAAGCAAATTCCAACATCTTTCTTTGTGTGTTTACTGTAATGACAGAGAATGATTATAATTAGTGTTAGTTTCAACAAGAAATTTGGAATTCGTGTATCAATGTCACTAGCCTAATCATATAGGGTGGTAGTAGTGAAGAAAGTTTTTAGTGATATTGTGAAATTTGTATTTCCATGTCTGACTAGAAACTCTAGTTTTTACTTTGTTTATGTTTTGGGAGGGTACAAGGCATTCTAGTATTCTGTTTAATTAAGATATATTTAAATGTACAATCTCAATCTTGGGTGGTGGCAGTGTCTTTGGTGGCGGCTCTGTGAGCGGCCTGGAAATTTTGTGTATGGTGGCCGAGAGGTTAGTGATAAAATTTAGAAATTACTAAATGACTTAAATTTTGAGGGTTTGGGTGAGATGATGGAGAAATTTTAATCTATTTACTAAAATAACATTGACAACATACTTTAGTTGACTTAAGCAATGAATGATATTTTTGACTAGTTTGTTGGGCATACACTGCTAACATGTACCTTCATAAAATGGAGTGAACTAATGTTAGCAAACCCCTATAAGTTTATCCTAATATAAATTAAAAATAACAAATTTATATAAAATAATATTATCAATAAGAAATTCTAATATTTGCACCGTCTCTTAAAGGGTAAAAATAAGAGGTCCCATAAGCTCACCTAAAACACAACATCACTACTCAATTTCTAAACAACTAATGCATTCTTTCTTACTTGAAGAAAGAACTTCGTAGCCATAATTCCTCTTAATCATTTATGGATATGTATGACCAAGTTTTATTATTTTCGGGCCAAACTAATGTTTTCTTTAGGTCCTCGCTTTAGCATACTAGAAACTTTGTGCCCACCAATGGGGTAAGTAAACTGCAACTCCCACCATCAAACTACCATAATGTCAAAAGAGCCTGAAACAAATAATCTAAGAAAGCTAGGATGTCCTGTAAATTATTAAAATTTGGACGAAGTCGAATCCTAAATGACACCTAATGATTCGACCCCATCCACATACTAGAGATTGGTGAAAGATGTGGATCCTGAGACCGAAGTGCAACAACATCTAGTATGCCACATAGAGTCTTGTCGCCCCGTGGGCTACCAACTATATGACAAACCCTCAAAAATGAGGTGGAAGCATATATGGATATCATCTATGATCGCTTAGAAGCAGTAATTCGTGAGGTTAATAACTTATCTAGAAAGAAAACGTGAAACAAGCACAAGGGAGAGATTCCCACTCGTCATATTCCGGAAGAACCCCTTCAAGCCTCCATTGGGCTGATCAAACTCAAGACATCCCCACCCGTCACCTAGGGTTTATTGAACTCGAGAGGATCATGATAAGTGCCAAGATGTACTACTTTTCTATCATTTTTATGGAACTTATCTTGATTAATTATGCTTAAAACCCAACCTATAACTCATTTTTTAGATAAATTTAGTGTCCTTAAATAATATAATTTTGTATCACCTCTTGTCCAAGTTATTTTTGAATTTTGTAGGAAAATGTATCAAAAAGAATTACTTGAAAGATAGACAAAGACCACAAGCCAAATCACAAGCCACAAACACAAAAAGAATTGATCAAAACAAATAGGCCAAGCGTGACATGCTATGCTCTTAACTTGTTTGTTGAAAAAAGATTGTTTCCACTTGAAGAAATGAAGCTTACTTTTCCTTGAAGGAATCCAACCACACAAATAAAGTCAAAACACATGGCACATGCTTGAGTGAACTAGGCATGGCAAGCTGTGTGATTAGCCTCAATAATGACAAAACAACTTTATCTTAGTTGAAAATCACATGAAGCTGCTCAATAAGCAACTAGATGTGGCAAGTCACAAGCTAAGCTTGAGGTGTCAAGCAAGTTGGTGTATGCATGGCAAAGAAGAACATGGAAGACATGAGCCAAGGTGCTCAACAAGCTGTCCAGCCAACCACCAAGTTGTCCAGCCTATCACCAATCTGTCCAGACAAGCACCAAGTTGTCCATCCAAGTACTAAGCAACAAGACAACTTAGCCAGTAAAGCTGCTCAACTAGGTGCTGAGCGTGGCCAATTGTGCGCTCAACGTCTAGTCATCTAGAAAACATAGTCTAGCCAACACTACGTCAGAAAACGTCTTTAAACGCGGTTCGTCAACCGCACATCCTAGAAATATGCTGTTAAACAAAAGGCGGAGGAAAATTATACAGCACGTCTTTAATAATTCGCTGTTAAAATTGATAAGCGGATATAATGTCAACAACGCAACAGAAAATATGCGCGATTGAATACGTGCTTGTTTTAATTCGTAGTATTTAACAGCGCAAATATTGCACATCGCTGTTAATAAGAATATATTTAAAAACGCATGTTTTTTTACGCTGTTGATGAGATATCGTCTACAGCACATTCTTCAATATTCGCTGTAGATTTGTTATCTTATACAGCGCTTGCTACAATATGCGCTGTTGTTACTCTAACATTATCAAAAATATATTCACTATAAAACTTGTACAATAAAATAAAATAGTAAAAAAAGTTTTTTTTTGGAATTTCAGGGTGTAAATTTCTGATGTAGTGAGAAAATTTGGATAGAATGAATTTTTTTAGCCAGATGCATATATAATATGTCCAGTTCTAATTAATGGTTCAAAAGTTATGTCAAAAATATTGATACAACACCTTTAACAATGCTTATTTACGCAAACTACTGTTTATATGACACCTTTAACAGCGTTTTTTACACAAGCACTGTTTATATGACACCTTTAATAGCGTTTGTGTAAAAAGCGCTGTTAAATGTGTCATATAAACAGCGCTTGTGTAAAAAGCGCTGTTAAAGGTGTGATTTAAACAACGCTGTTAAAGGTGTAATATAAACAGCGTTATTAAAGATGTTATATCACTAGTTTTGACATAACTTTTGAATCACTAATTAGAATTGGACATATTATATATGTATTTGGGGTAGAAAAATTCATTCTATCCAAAAAAATTCACTATATTAGAAAAGTTCACATTGAAATCTAAAAAAAAAAACATTTTTTACTATTTCATTTTTATTTTATAATTTTTATAGTGAATGTGTTTTGATAATGTTAGATTATATGAAAAGTCACACATTTAACAACATATTTTTAGATAGCGCTGTTAAAAGTCATACATTTTTGTTTCACTAGGAGCAAATCTTTGCAGATTTAAAAACAAAACGTCTTCAGCTCTTACTCTTCTTCTTTTAGTTTATCTCTTCAAGCTAGTTATTAGCTCACGTTTTCTCTATTGGAGCATAAGGTGAATCATTTTCTTTGATTCACTTTTTCTTGTATTTACATTCTTATGCGTTAACTTCTTATTTTATATTACAGGAAATGTCAAGGTTGAATCTACGTGAAGTTGTCGTTGATTTACCAAACTTGCAATCCCGGTATGTATTTCTTGTATTTGGTTATTATTATTTTCATTCATATTTTCTATGTAATTTTTTATTTCATTCTTATTATATTGAATTTGACCTTATCTTTATGTCCTCTTATTTCTTAGGTTAAGGGAGAATAGAAAATCATGAATTTGTCATCTACATCTTCATCACATTCGTATTTTTCATTACTGCATATGGTTAATAGAGACATGCTTTGATTTCATTCTTATTATATTGAAGCTTCTTATGTGTTTGATAAAATGTGTGAAAGAGATCTTGTCTTATTTAATATGAGTGCAGTTAAATGAGTGTTGTTAAGGTAACATATCAACAACACTCGTGATGAGCGCGGTTAAAAGTCATGTACATATATAATAGCGCTTGTTGGAGGTGACACTGTTGTATGTATGACATACAATAACGCACACATAAACACTGTTAAACATACCATCTACGACTTCGGTCAAATAGACAACGGCGGGATGCACTGTCCTAAAGCAAACAAAAAAACGATGTTGTTCAACGTATCTGGCGTAGTGCAAGTCTAGACATCATAGCCCACCATGCCAAAAGGCTAGAAAGCATGACAAAGCAAGACAAGGATAGGCTAGGGGTGGCAAGCTGTTCGGCAACATCTTATGGCACGTGGAACCAAACTCACCAAGGGGGTTTCCTCATTTGACACGTCCAAAATGAAGGGCAAAGGGCTGACCACTTTTCCTCTAAATAGGAGGCTTTGTTGCACCATTAAAACATCATTTTTCATACATTGTATATGTTATTTCGGTTCTTCACTTTCTTAGACTATTTTTAGAGTTTTCTTTCATAGAAACTCAGAGGGAACAAAGTTGGAAAATGATGTGAAAAAACTTGATTTTGTAACATCATTTAGAACCAAAAGCATTTAATATTTGGATGGCTAATGCTCCTAAGTTGGTTTGGACTATGGTGTAACTTCTTGTACTATTTTGTTTCTTCTTGGATTCATTTATACAAGTTAGGGATGACCAAATTATCCACAATCCATAATCCACCCAAATTAATTCAAGTTAAATCCATCTATTAGAGCTAGTGGATTTAAATGGATATAATCCAATGAATATTGTTTATAATGGATGAATTCAAATCCATTCATTATATTCAATGTATATCCATGGATATATCCATTTGGATGGATACCCAATTCATCCAAAAAAAAATATATTTTTTCTCAAAACACACGTGCAAACTCCTTTTTAACAAAATGATTCCTTCAAAAGTTGCATTACTCTTTCTAACAAAAGCATCCCTTCAACAAAAGCTTGTTTTCTTCATCTATTCTTGCTTTCTCATCTCCATTGAAGGTTTCGTTTTTCTCAATAGTTTATTTTGATTTTGATGTTCCTTCAAAATTGATTAATATAACTTTTGATTCCTTATATATATATTAGAATATTGTTTGTTGCATTGTAATGTGGATGCATATGTTGGAATGATAAACAACTTGCTGATTATTGTACATGAAGCTCCCCCTCTTTGTCGAAGACTTTGTCAAGATTGTTACTAGTTATTTTTAAGCTTCAAACTAACCAAAAAAACATGAAGAGTGAGAGAAATATCAAAAATATTCCATGAATTTCATGATATATGTCAAAATTTTCTAGCAACACTAACCTGAAGCTCACATGAGATTTTAAGATTGGAAGTTTAACTTAACCACGTGATTTACCATTAAAAGCTTCAAAAGTTCACCTTTTTAAAAGTGTTTTTAAAAAACACTTTTTAAAAATGTTTTTCCAAAAGAAAACACTTTTTAAAAATATGAATTCGTGGATTGGATTGAATATCCATCCATCCAAATCCATGAAAATGGAGTCATAGATGGATTGAATGGATTATAATTCATTGGATATGAATGAATTGAATAACTTAAAATATGATTTATATGGATTAATGGATGACTTTCCATCCATCCAAATCCAAAACCATCTAAATTCATCCATTTGTCACCCTTAATAGAAGTTATTACTTTGGTTATATTCATTCTTTAAGAAGTTCTTAATGCAGTTTTAGCTTGATTACCTAAAATTTGATTTAAAGATAAAAAATGCTTCTTCTTAAAGTGTTGACAAGTGAACTAAAAAGTAGAACATACACCTTAGTTCACTTGCCACACTAGCATCTATTTTAAGCAACTTGTATTTAAGACTAATTAATGTTAATGAATCTGAAGCAGGGTGTGACAACCTACTCCGACGAGTGATAGTTAACTACTAATTAATGCATTATACATGGTTTGAAAATCAACTTTCCTAGGCTAAGACACTCGGAGGAAAGTTAAGAAATTGGTGTGTGGTTTGACCAAGGTATAACACATAACTTGCATAAAGTTTCATGTTGATATTGTTTAAGAAATCATTCCATCATTCAAACCATATTCTTCTTTTGAATTTGTAAATATGTAGTTTCTTTACTTTTTCATGTTTATCACCTTTATAAAAACACAAAAATAATTTATTGTCAACTCTTCTATTGATAAAAGATAAATAGTATGAATACATTTATATTAAGCAATTCCGTGTGGTTCAACATAACCCTATACTTACTACAATTTAATCTTGAAAGAGATTTAAGAATAAATACAGTAAAGTGTTATTTATAAATTTTATTTGTTGAAATTAAAATCCTAAAGCATAAGTTCAATCCAATCCATGAGTTGTAACTTTGTAAAAGGAGTAACAAGAATAAGTGCAATTCAACTTATGGATTGTTACTATGTAAAAGTGTGATGCACACTTCCTCATAAGTACAATCTAATTCATAGGTTACAACTATACTCAAAAGTTTAATGTACATATCGTTAATATTTAACATGCTAACATCTAACATGCTAACCCAATAACAATTTATTGCTTTATTCATTCTTTGTCATCTTTATTCATTTACTCTTTTATTTATTTCAATATCAGTTTAAACCTATACTCTTGATCACTAAAAAATCTTTCAACAAAATGACGTCATTGCGAGTTAATAGAAATTCTTACTTTCCTCTTTAATCTCTAGTGTTTGTATATACAATTTTCTTTCACCTTTGTATAAATTTATTTTTATGTGGTGTACATCCTTTAATTTAATTTTCTGTTTTTTAAACTCTAAACCTACATTCTTGATCATTAAAAAGATATTTCAACAAAAATGGTGTTGTTGGCCGAGATTTTTTGTTGAGAGAATCCTCTTAAATCATTTCAATAGAACAATGCCGAGAAACAACCAGTACTTAAAAGGAAATAACCTGTAGCTTTATCTCAATCAATTAAATATATAGTAAAATACAAATTGACTCAAATAAAAATAGTTCTCATATAAAAATTGTAAAATTAATAAATTTAAATAAATTTGTCATCCAGATGACAAAATACCCTGACCCGTAGGTATTCGTCAAAATACCCGTAATGGGTATCCGCAAAAATAGCTCATGGGTGGGAATGAGTATCATGATACCCGCTCCCACGGGCACCCACGTATATATTTAATTAAATATTTTATGGTTAATTATTATTAATTTAACATTTATTTTATTATTATTTCATAATAAAATTTAGTGATGAAATTATAATCATAAAATTATCATATACATATCATATTATTTAAATAAAAATTATTTTATAGATTAATTATTATGAAAAATATAAAAATATAATTAAAATTGGAAACCCGCAAGTACCCACTACCCACACGTGTACCCACAAATAGTGCGGGTATTGGCATGCCCTATCCCTGGTCACACAATCATACATGAGTTAGTTAATAATCAAATGATCACTTAAAATATATATATATATATATAATTTTTTTTTGGCAATAATAACTCGCTATATATCATTTTTAAAAAGAAAGTAGGTCCTACTGTTTTTGTTGGGGTCTTCAACTTCCACCAACTTTCCCTTGAGTCCAAAGGCGTGGGTGCTAAGAAAACTTGCTCACTTGAGTTTATTATTTTTTAATTTAAACTAACTTACACAACTTGGACACGAATTCTTCAATTTTCAAATTTACTCCCACTTTTTTGTTGAATAACACTGTCATATTCAGTTTTCTCCTAAACTAACATACAATTTGACTTTCAGAATTAAGAACCACACATGTTGTTTCCTCCATGACAAAATCATATACATGTGTTGCTTTGATTTATCAACAAGTATATACTCCATATTTGAAGGTAATGTTGTTCAAGTCAAAACATTTACATTCATAGTAGAATAAGCTAACTATAACGAATAAGTCATGTCTTTTGTCCTAAAATTTGTATCACTCTATGTACTTTTGTTTCTTATTGGTCAGAAAAGTAAAATATTAATTAAATATCTTTACATTTTCTGTCCAGTAAGAAACAATGGGTACATAGTGTGATATACATTTTAGAACAGAAGATGTGTTTTCTGGAAATAAATTAGTTATCTTGTATGCATAAAGACTAACCAAATTTTATTGAAAAATTTGCATCTTAGTCAAGACACCAAATGCTACCACACCCATGCTATAAAAAGGACCCATCTTCCTATGTTTCCCAAATATCATCATACAATATAGTATTATACATTCCTCCACTCTATATTCCTAAACAAATCCCTCAACTTTGTACTCTTACCCTCAAATTTGGATTTACTTGTCTTAAACTTTTTTATATTAAAAAGATGAAAACTACCAATACCATCCTCAAAACCCAAACCCTTCTACTTATCTTGATTTTTATGAACTCTCTTTTCATTGTCTCAGAAGCTCGTCCATTAAGTATCATTGATGCAAGAAACTCAGCCACAAGAGAGGAAGTAGTTCAGTTCTTTGATTGGTTATCTCTAAGAGCTATGAAGCAATCTGGGCCTAGCCCTGGGGAAGGACACAAGTTCACTAACACAAACACATTAGGGCTTGGAGGGATTAAGAACTCAGGTCCTAGTTCTGGAGGGGAGGGTCACAAATTTACCAATAGTGAGACCCTTGGAGGAATTAAAGACTCAGGTCCAAGCCCTGGGCTAGGACACTGATTAGTTAATTAAATTTGGTCAACCTTTACTTAAGTGGAGTTAGCAAGCAGTTTTGCAGGAGTAGCTAGATCTTCTTCATTAATGGAAAGGGAATTAGTATTTTTATACTTAGATTTAATGATGAAAATGTCATTATATGTGTAAATAGAAGAATATAGTTGTTTTTTCATTTTCTTTTTTATATTATTTTACATATTACTTCTCTCTTCATTAATGAAGAGAATCCATACTCGTTTTTTTAGATGTTGATTCATTATTTCATTAATTTCTTGGTTGTTTATTATTTTCATTTCACTATTAATTCATGCTGTAATAGTCATATATATTATATACATTTCACTATTAATTTATGCTGTAATAGTCCTATGTATACTATACACGTCAAGTACTATACTTTATATAGTTATATGTTCCTTTCTTTAAAGCGTAATGTTATGCTAATTACTTTTTTTTATTATAATGGCGTGGATTTACTATTTATGAATTGATGAAGTGTCAACGAAAAGAAAACTCGTTTTTAGCCGACCATGATTGGTTAGCGACTTTGGCTCAAGTGATGTAGCAAGCTTTGGCTCAAGCGATGTAGCAAGCTTTGGCTCAAGCGATGTAGCAAGCTTTGGCTCATGCGATGTAGCAAGCTTTGGCTCAAGCGATGTAGCAAGCTTTGGCTCAAGCAATGTAGCAAGATTTGGCTCAAGCGATGTAGCAAGCTTTGACTCAAGCGATGTAGCAAGCTTTAGCTCAAGCGATGTAGCAAGTTTCGTCTCAAGCGATGTAGCAAGCTTCGGCTCAAGCGATGTAGCAAGCTTTGACTCAAGTAATGTAGCAAACTTTGGCTCAAGTTATGTAGCATGGTTTTCAAAAGTATAAACAATGAAAATGGTTTTAAGTATATTTAACTTTAAATTGTTTACTTAACTCTATTAAAATGTGGATTAACGTATATTGACATTTATTGAATTAACGACTTACTCCTTTGTGTTTTCTGTGTGGTCAATGTTAATCCCATTGGAGGTAGGTGGAAGATTTAAGGATGTTTTGATTAGGAGATTAGAGGCTCTTAAGTTTTGAAGTCCTCGTCTCCATTCTTTTGTAATCTAACTGATTGTATTTTGAACCGAATATTTGTAACCACGGATATGATTGCCTGTACATGTTAGTAGCCATGGATAATTGTAACTCTAGATATTTGTAGTTATGGGTATTTTGGAAACCCATAGCTAGTTGTATGCAGTAGTTATTAAGCTGCATTAATATGAATTATGTTTTTCTGTCAAACAAATATGTATGTCGATGTTGGTTTATAAATTGAAGGTGAAGGGGAAAGCGAGATTTTAAAATAAGGTTATCGAAATTATATGTAAAAGTTATGAGGGAATGCATGAAAAATGAATAAAATAAGGAAAAAATTTCAAGGGTAGAATTTGGGGTCCTTACATATTTCTTTGACCCCTTTTCACATGTTATTGGAATAACATTTGTTAAAGTAGTAATATGGATTGTTGTGATACATGATTTAGTAGTACATCAAATGGATGTTATGACCGCAATTGTAAATGGTGATTTGTAATCCTTTGGCTAAAAAATAAGGTTTGCAAGTTAGATAAGTCGATGTATGGTCTTAAGCAATCACCTAAGTAGTGGCATGAAAATTTTGACAATATAATAATCTCGAATGAGTTTAAGGTCAACGAAAGTGACAAATGCATTTATTGCAAATCATATAATGACATATTCTCTATCATATGTCTCTATATAAAAGACCTACTCATATTTGGTTCCAACATTCATATTGTGAATAATGTGAAATCATTGTTGTGTAACAACTTTGATATGAAGGACCTTGGAGAGGCAAGTTAATTCTTGGTATAAATATTACTAGGTCAAAAGAAGGAATTTGTTTGGATCAATCTCACTATGTGGAAAAGATCTTAAATAAATATAAATATTTTGGTTGAAAACTGCTAGCACACCATATGATCTAAGTGTAAAACTATTTAGGAACACTAGTGAACGTGTAAGACAAACTGAGTATGCTAGCATCATTGCTAGCCTACATTGGACCATCCCATTCCTAAGTAAATTTTATAGCATCACCAAAACAATCATCATGACAAGCATGAGAATTGCCTCAACATATCCATGGTTCATCATGGCAACCGTGGGAACTCATTCTACAAATCCCTATTTCATAATGACAAGCACGAGAATTGCCTCAAAAAGTCCTTGGTTCATTATGGCAATCGTGGAAACTGCCGCAACAAATCTCTGATTCATCCTGACAAGCATAGGAACTGCCTAAAACAAATCCCTGGATCACCATTGCAAGCATTGAACTGTATTAATAAATCCCTGATTCATCATGGCAAGTGCGGGAACTGCCTCAACAAATTCCTAGTTCATCATGGCAAGCACGAAAATTTCCTTAGCAAATCCCTAGTTCATCATGGCAAGCGCGGGAACTACCTCGATAAATCTTTGCTTCATCATGGAAAGTGGGGGAACTGCCTCAACAAATCCATGGTGCATCATGGCAAGCGCGTGAACTACTTCAACAAATATCTGGTCCATCTTGGCAAGCACAGGAACAAACTCAATAAATCCCTCGTTCATCATGGTAAGCACGGGAACTACCTCCATAAATCCATGGTTCATAATGACAAGCGTTGGAACTGCCTCCATAAATCCATGGTTCATAATGGCAAGCACGAGAACTGCATCAATAAATCTCTTATTCATCCTAGCAAGGGCGGAAACTGCCTAAACAAATATGTTGTTCTGCATGGAAAGTGCGGGAACTCCCTCAACAAATCTCTGGTTCATCATTGCAATCGTAGAAATTGTCTCAACAAATCTCTGGTTCATTGTAGCAAGCGCAGAAACTACCTCAACGAAATCTCTAGTTCATCATGGCAAGCGCGAGAACTACTCAACAAATCTCTGGTTCATCATGGCTAGCGTGGGAACTGCTTCAACAACTCCCTTGTTCATCATGGAAAGTATGGTTACTGTCTAAACAAATCATCGGTTCATCATGGCAAGTGCGAGAACTACCTCAACAAATCTATGGTTCATCATGTCAAGCACGAGAATTGCGTCAACAAATCCCTAGTTTATAATGGCAAGCTTGGTAACTGGATCATCAAACTCATGGTTCATCCCAGAAAGCGCGAAAACTGCCTAAACAAATTCTTGGTTCATCATGGTAAGCGTGGGAACTACCTCAACAAATCACTAGTTCTTCATAGCAATTGTGGGAACTGTCTCAACAAATCCATGGTTCATCATGGCAAGCCCGAGAACAGCCTCAAAAAATCATTGGTTCATCATGACAAGCGTAGGAACTGCCTCAACAAATCCCTAGTTCATCACAACAAATGCGGGAAGTGCCTTAACAAATCCCTAGTCCACCACAACAGATTTTGGAGATGCTTCACCAAATCCATGGTTTCCCCTTCATCTTAGGTATGAACAAATTATGTCTTTTGCAACCTTAACAAAAGTAGTGTTCTTTTTCGGCCTTAACAAAATTAGTGTTCTTTTTCTTACTAGTTACTTACCACGATATCTCTCAAACCTAGATTTGCTAGTTATCCGATAAGCAATAAGTAAAGAGGGGCAGTAGTGAACACCCAATTTTGTCTGGCACAAAAATAAACATACTTCTACAGAAAAAATGATACTTTGACAAAAAAAATATATGATGATACAAATTGATTATTTTGAGATCCACTTTCATAAAAATCTGGTGAAAAATAAATCAAGATTGAGATCTGAAAAATATGCAAATTAAATCATAAATTTTCATATCAATTTAATTGTGTTGCACAATTCATTTTGATTAAAAACAGATAGAGATTGGATTTCATAGAAGATTGGTCAACACATAATTAAAAGTTGCAATTTAAAAATAAGGAAATCAAGTCAAATCAAATAAAGTTGATACCAATTTGAGTGGGTTGCATTTTAAAATACTATAATAATTACAATAAGAAAAAAGTTAAGGATACCAAATGAAATTGTTTTCCTTTTTATCTCATTTTTTTTTTAATGAAAATAAAAACAAATTAGTGAGTTAATGGTCACTTATTAGCCTTTAAAGAGAAGAAAATCAATTTTAAAAATCACATGTCAAACTTTTTCCTAATAAAGGTGAGAATTTAGATTTATTGCATAATTATAAGTTATAGTTTTGTTTTTGAAACATGTGTTCAATTACATTAAAATTTAAAATCTCTACACTACCTAATTCCTAAAAAGAAAACAAAAAGCAAATGCACGAGCATATAAGAGTTTTGTTAATCGATTAAGTATGGGTTTAATCGATTAATTGAAATTACAGTAGCTAACATCTTAAAGTTCTTGGTGTCACTAATATATTAAGAAGCATTTTAATTGATTATGTTCAACAAAAGTCTGTTATTTGTAAAACCCGTTAATCGATTAAGCATTGGGTTAATCGACTAATATTTGTTGAAAACAGTTGGTTATAAAATCTGTTTTTCTACCCATTTGCTCACAAGTTGAGATTCAAATTTCATATATTTTTAAGATTCTCTGAGCTTATATTTTCGTAGAAAAACTTCTCAAAAAGTTTCTTTATCTTGTTAAAGGAAAGAAAAGTTCTTAAGTGTTTGATTTTTGAATTAGAGTGCATTTGGAAAAAACTTGTTTTACAAACCTTGTTAGAGTTGCTCACTTAGACTATAGGCGGTGTGAGAATCTTTTTCTTAGGTTTATAGTGGTTAATTCTGTATAAATCTGCACATTTGTTAAGGTGCATTTTACAAAAATTGTTGTATTTTACAAGAAGGGTTTTGTCTCTATGAATACAGAAGTGGAAGAAATCCTAGTTGTGGTTAGGTGATTTATTTTCTTCATAACCAATGGTCTTGGTTGAGAGTGAGAAGAGGTTGTGACTATACCATTAGAAGCGGGTGTGTGAGGTCAAGTCATCTTAGAGGCTCTAGATCCAAGAAGGAAGGCATGAATGTAGTTTGCAAGTGGACTCGCAAACGAACCAATATAAAATTCCCTTCTTGCATTCTTCTTTCCCTTAACTCTTTAATTTCGGCCATTTTATTGTTAACTTTACATATTGTTAAATTGCTTGGTGATTGTTGTGCTTAAGTGTTTTATGCACATATTCTTGAGTAGTCTCTATAAGTAATTTGAATATGTAAAAAATTAAGTTTTGCATTACTAGATTTTCAAGAAACGGAAAATGTTAAAAGTTGTCTGATACATGATAATCGATTAAATCTGTTAATAACCAATTAATAGTTTATGCCTCAACAAATCATTGATTCATCATGGCAAGCGCGAAATTGGCTGAATAAATCTCTGGTTCATCATGGCAAGTGCGGGAACTGCCTCAATAAATCCATTGTTCGTCATGGCAAGCACGAGAACTGCTTCAATACATCCCTGGTCAACCATAGAAGATTATGGAGTTGCTTCACCAAATCCATGGTTTCCCCTTCATCCAATGTATGAAAAGATTATTTTTTTTCGGCCTTAACAAAATTATTTTTATTTTCTTTACTATATATTTACCATGATATCTCTCAAACCTCGGTTTCTAGTTATCCGATAAGCAATAAGTAAAGAGAAACAACTTAGAACACTCAATTTTGTCCAACCTAAAACAAAACATACTTCTTCAGAAAAATGAAATTTTGACAAAAAATATTTTTTTTTTCTAAATCAAAACATACTTCTTCAAAGATTGTTTCACCAAATCCATGGGTTCCCCTTCATCCAAGGTATGAAAAAATTATTTATTTTTCGGCCATAACAAAATTAGTGTTATTTCCTTTACTATATATTTACCATGATATCAATTTGATTGTGTTGTAAAAATCATTTTGATAAAAAATCAATCTTTAGAGATTTGATTTCAAAGAAGATTGGTCAACAAATAAATAAAGGTTGCAATTTGAAAATAAGCAAATCAAAATCAAATTAAATAAAGTTGTTAACTATTTGATTGAGTTGCATTTTTAAAATACAATAATATTTGCAATAAAAAAGGATTTTGTGAGTTAATGGTCACATATTAGCATTTTAAGGGATTAAAATCAATTTTAAAAATCACATGTAAAAATTTCCCAAAATAAAATTGAAAATTTGAGATTTATTGCATAATTATAAGTTAACTTTTTTATTTTGAAATAAGTGTTTAATTACATTTAATGTCAAAATCCCCACACCACCTAATTCCTAAAAAGAAAACAGAGAGAAAATACATCAGAATAAAAGAGATTTAGTATAATGATAGAGGGGATTTCCTTTTCTTTTCCAGATTTAATTCCTAGATACAGTTTAGGGAAAAAAAATCATTGATTCCAAAAGATATATTTGTGACACTCTAAATAGTGCATTTTTCCTAATGAAAGAGGATTCCACACTGAAAATAATGAAAACACTTCAAAAAAGGCATCTGAAAAAATACTATAGTGAAAACACTATGAGAGGAAAATGTAAAAAAGATCCAAAGTTGTGTGATCTGGTGAGGCTGGCTCACTACTCGTCTTCTGCACTCTCCTTCATATTGCTACACAGCCGTCCGATTCATGGACTTTTTATATCTCTAGTATTGACAAGAGATTCGCCAATGAAAAGGCGAAACATTGCTCATTTTTTGTGCACCCTGTCGCACTAGATCACTACACTTGTGAGAACATGAAATTCTCTGAGGGCGGGCACACGCTTGATTCCCTGCACCCCTCCGCTGCAGCCAACCGCTTTGTGCCATATGTCTAGGCGCATCCACATAACAACGTTCTACCACTCGTGTGTCGCCACCTGGCCTGAAATCTACCAAACATTCACACGCTAACTTTTTTCTAGTAGTGTAGATTTCTATAATTCAAAGAAAAAGCTATCATTTTACCTATTCTACTCTTCTTTTTATTTAGTTTAACAATATCATGTTGAAAGTGTAGGCGTCAAGATAGCCGTAACCGTATGACTTTCTTTGAGTTGCAATTACATATTTTGATAAAAAATGTAAAAATATATTTTAGCTAAATTATAGGGTTTTGAATTTCTAATATCGAGGTTTGGGGTCGGTTATGGAATATGGAAGGTATTAGCATGTTATCTGCCCACTATAAACAGTACCACTCTCTGAATTATATGATTTATATTATATTTTTAAAGTTATTTGATTATTTAATTAATAATTAAAAAGGGAAAAATGTTTGTATGTTTAACAATATAAGATTTTGCTCTTACGTATCCCTATTAGGAAACAAACAGTGTAACACGATCGTCCAATGGATGAGTTGAGGAAAAGAAGCTCTTATGGACGACCTTCCCTTTATCATTTATGTGGTTAGTAATTTTTATTATTTTGGGTAAATTGTTATATTTTTATATTTATTTATTAAAAAAGACTTTAGTAGTGATAATAATTATTAATTAAAGTATATATTTTTTAGAAACGGTGTAACGCGACCATTCGTAGATGATTTAAGGACGAGAAAGATTTCTATGACCCTCATCCATCTTTGATTCATCCCCAAAATTTATATCATAAGTATTTTATATAATTTCATTAGCAATCATTTTTATTATGGTGGAAAGGACTAATTATTTGACTATTTATAGTGATATTTATTTAATTATAGGAAAAACAGAATTATACTTAGTTGCTAAAAAAATATAAAAAACATTTATTGATTATTAACTATACAAAAGAGACTTTTTTTACTATTTTATACTTGTGATTTATTCAATAAAAATTAACATTTAAATATGTACTAATGTTATTTAATTTTTGTCCTGTATAAATAGTGAATATTTTATTCAAAATTTATTTGATATATCGAGTAATATCATTGTAATATTGAATTAGTAAACAAAAAATTTGATTAGAGTAAAGAGGAGAAGTATACCTACTTGCACTTGAAATAGGAATGTGAGGAGTTAGGGTAGTGTGGGCAGCCTTGCAACGAAGGGACACGTGGCAGACCATGAATGGATGGGACGTTGTGAGTGGCTTACACCTGAACATGTGGCAAATTCTGGTTGGTCAACTTGGAGGTTGCACGACGTTGAGCGTGTACTCGCGTGTAGTGTGAAAATGAGTGCATTGGACGAGCACTGAACCTGTCCGCACTATATAACACGCTTTGGGAAAATTTCTACCTTTATCTCACAGTGTTTTCAGGCTGATTTTTTAAATGCCTCTTTTTCCCGTGTGTAATCCTTCCTCTTTATTTTCAATAGGGAATGTGTAATATTTATAGTGTCATATCCATATAATATGAAATATTTTCTTCCTAATCTGAAATAGGAAGGGATTTACCATTTTCTTTGTTTTACTTTAGAAAATAGATGGTATGAACTATGAAGGGATTTACCTTTTAATGTAATTGAATATATGTTTCAAAAACAAAGAAGTATCTTCTAATTTTGCAATAAATGTCAAATTCTCACTTTTCTTACGGGAAAGTTTTACATGTGATTTTTTAAAATTGATTTTCTTCCTTTAAAAGACTAATAAGTGACCATTAACTCATTAAAAATCCTTTTTATTTTCATTAAAAAAAACAGAAATATGAGATAAAAAGGAAACATTTCATTTGATATCATTAACTTATTCTTATTGCTATTATTATTGTATTTTTAAAATGCAACTCAATCAAATTGACATCAACTTTATTTGATTTGCTTATTTTCTAATTGCAACCTTTATTTATTTGTTGACCAATATTTTATTAAATCAAATATTTAAAGATTAAATTTTTAATCAAAATGATTTGTGCAACACACTCAAATTGATATGAACATTTCGAATTTGATTCCATATTTTCATATCACAATCTTTGATTTATTTTTTCACTAGATTTTTATGAAAGCAGATCTCAACGGAATTATGTAGCCTTGATTTATTTGGAAGGTCGCATTATGCCGCTTCTTTCCTAATTAAAACACTTAACCAACAATCATATAAAGAATTATGTAACATTGATTCCCTTAATAGGGATACGTAGAAGCAAAATCTCATCTTGTCAGTCAGAGCAACAATAAATAAATAAAATTTGTCATTTTAATAATTATTTAAATTACCCAAATAATTATAAAGTATAAAATAAGACATGCATTTTAGTGAGGGGTACCGTTTATACGAGCAAATATGGAACTAATACCTTTCCATCCACTAATCGACTCCTAAACCTGATTATTAGAAATCCAAAACCTAATGTAATTAGGCTAAAACAAATCCTACATTTTTTACCATAAATTTAGTGGTGACTGTAACAAAGTCATACAGTCAGAATTCAATTTTTTATTAATAAAAATGAGAATTTGGGAATAAATGAAAATAAAAATAAAAATTCAAAATTGAATGTTTTTGGACATTCACACGTAAAAAAGGTACCATTTTGTGATTAATAATTTTTGTAAAGCCCAAAAAATTATTGCAATACTGCCAAGTGAGTAAAAAATAAATATTTGGCCCCAAATAAAAGTAGCCCGAATTCAATTTTTTCGAGAGAAAATATTTTAGCAATTCCAAATCATATTAGGATTATTGCATTAGGCAACAATGATCTCAAAAGATTTAATTTTTTTTACTTGCCCATTCTTATATTGCAACCTTAATATATTTGATGGTCAAATCTCTAAAGGTTTAATTTTTTAAATCAAAGATATTTGTGCAACAAAATCAAATTGATATGAAACTTTCTCATTTTGAGTTGGATATTTTTTGATTGCAATCTTTGACTTACTTCACTAATTGACTTTCTATGTGGGCCAATTTTTTTTATAAATCATTTTCTTGTCAAATTTTTTTATTATTTTAAAAATATGTTTCTTTTTAGACCGGACAAAATTGGGTGTTCTCACCTATGTTATGGAATTATTAAGGAGGTTTACCAGTAGGTATAATATGGAGCATTGTCATGCTATATAAAGGGTAATGATATAACTTAAGAAACAATAAACATTGGTTTACATTAACGAAAGTTTCCAGTTGTCCTAGAAGGATTCAACAATGTTGATTGGTATACTCTTTTAGAGGACTCTAAAGCAACCAGTAGCTATATATTTAGCATAGTTGGTGAGGCTGTTTCTTGGAAGTTGAGATGATAGCATCGACAACAGCTAGTGAAGAAGCAAGTTAGCTGAGAAGTTTGCTTGTAGAGATTCCCCTATGAAAAAACACATACCAGTTGTGTAGTTCCATTGTGATAGTATCGCAAATTTTGCAAAGATTGAGAACATTTTTTATAATAGTAAGAAACGACAAATACATCGTAAGCACAACATTGTTAGAGTTACTCTAAGTAGGAGCTGTTAGAGTGGATCATGTACACACTAAGAGTAACTTAACATATCCTAGAGGTGTCAAAACGGACTAACCGGACAGGTTCAGGTTAGCCCACATCAGGTTCGGGCTAATCCGGGTCGGGCTAAAAACCCGGATACAAATTATGCATAGAAAAGTGTAGCCCATGCACGCCCTAAACGGGTTTCGAGTTGTGACGGACCGGCCCGCATAATACTAAAATAAAATTATTTAAATTTTAACATATTTAAATTATTTAATATATATATATATCATATGATATTAATGTATAACTTTTAACACACTTGTTATGCCAAATGCATCCAAACTTATAAATATAAGTAGCAAATTACTCGTACATATGCACGGGACAATATTTTTTGCCGCATGATTAATAACACATATTACATGTGCATTTACATAGTTAAGAACATACATGTTATTCATACATTCGCATGTTTAAAAATACATATATTACATGTGCATTCGTATTGTTAAGAACAAACATGTGACCCGTACATTTTAATGGTTAAAAACATATATGCTACTCGTACATTCACATTGCTAAGAATACACATGTTACCTATACATTCACATAGTTAAAACACATATGTTGTCTGTATATTCACATTTTTAAGAATACTCATGTTACCTATATTGCCAATTCAAGAACAATTTTATAAAATGGTTATATTTTCATCAATAAAACTATTCAATTTTAATGACCAATATTAATTAAATTTTTCGTACAAAGTAAAAGATAACATTTTGAAAGAGACCCAGTTAAGGAAAAACTTATTTCACTCTTCTTCATCCCTAAGGGGTGGTGTGATATGAAAAGAGATCAAGATGAACACAAAAAACATACTCTAGAGCTTTGTCAACATAGAAAATAAAAGACATTAGATAATGGGCTTGCGTATACAAAAAACACTAAAAGTTTAATATGCATAAGTTAGAATGGAAAATTCAAGGAAAATATTGAACTAAAATTTGGAGAAAAAAAAATCATTTATACCCTTAATCAACTAGCAAAATTGGCCAGATAATGAATTAAAAATTGAAAAAACAATTCAATATCATACAAAAATGTTATATTGAACTCAAAAATAATAAAATAAGCTTCATCAAAAAAAAATGACCAAAAAATGTTAATTTGTCAAATAAAAATGTTACCTTGGTAGTAAATGTTGAAAATACATATTGATAATTAAAAAGTCATTAGTAATGACAAAGTTGCCTTTGAAAATTCAAGTGTCAAGCATATACTATCACCTCAATTAATTATTATTCCTCTCATTAATTATGTTATCCTATGAAGTTTGGGCGGGAAAAATAAATGTGGTTATGACATATATGAAAATGAATAGTGCTGAAACGTTTTTCTTATATACAATATATGGATTAAATGTTATTATTATTATTATATTTTATTAAATAATATATTGGGTAATGAACAATGAGTAAGTATATATTTTTATCCTATGTGGGAGGTTATACAAAGTGAGGTGTTTTTATTGTGGGAGCCATTTTTATTATTATTATTATATGTTATTAAATAATATATTAGGTAATGATTGTGTATGGTGTACTTTTATCTTGTGTGAAAGATTGTACATTAAGAAAGTGAGGTGTTTTGGGGGGAAAAATTTTGTTGAGGTTGTGACACTTGTCATGGGATGACATAAGAGAATATTTTTTTCTTATATAGTATATAAATATCTTGTGTTTGAGTTAAAACGCGATGTCAAGTCCACATATATAAATTTTACCACAACTCATTTATTAAATATCTCATTTCTATTGAACTCTCACTCTCTAACAAAATATAATTTGTAACTTCATTTTACTATATAAATATTTGGACACTATAAAAAATAATATCATCTTGGTTTATAAAGATAGTAGTATAGACTCAAGTTCATAATGAACCCTATATGTCAAAGTATATTCACCATTGTAATATATGATTATTGTGTTTTAATTTATGTTTGGAGATATTTTGTATGCTCTTTTTCAACACTTTCATTCTAAACTATTATGTTAAATTTGGTTGTGTGAAATTCTCTATTGTAAACATTTACGTTGTCTTTTAGTTTTATTGTAAAAGTTATTTTATTATAGCCCGGTTTTAATATAGTCCGACCGGGCCGCGCTAAAAAGCCCGAATTCAATGAAAAACACCTAGTATGATACTCAAGCCCTATAAATTTTCGGGCTTTGGGGGGCTGACCCGGTTGGTGTAACACCCTTAATTTACATCTTCAAAAATTATAGTATCAGTCCTGAGATTCTCGCTTGAGCGAGGTATTCTCGCCTGAGTGAGAAAGGCTCCCCTGGGAGGGTGAAATCTTAGGCTATACTGGAGGATTCTCGTTTGAGCGAGAGTTGGCTCGCTTGAGCGAGAAAGGCTCAACTGGAAGGGTGAATTCCTGGGCTATAATGGAGGATTCTCGCCTGAGCGAGGGTTGGCTCGCCTAGGCGAGAAAAGTGATGTTTTGGACCTGTCGAGGCTGTAAGATTCTCGCTTGAGCGAGAGGATCCTCGTTTGAGCGAGAGGGTCAGATCTGAGTTTTTAAAATAGGCGGGATTTTCTCGCTTGAGCGAGAAAGGGCTCGCTTAAGCAAGGACTCGACGCTGTTGCATTAAATAGGGGACCCCAAACACATTTATAAGGGTTAACCTAGATAGAAGAGAGAGAAGAGAGCATTTTCAAGAGCAAGGAGGCTTGTGAGTCATTTAGAAGTTTGAGAAGAGGTAAATCTCTTGATTCTAACTCTCTTCTTCCCTTTGAAACTTGTTTTGGGTATGTTGGATCTCTTCTCAAAATGAGAGAAACCATGGAAACTCATCCTTTTGAGTTATGGTTCGTTTTATGTTGTTTTTATCTTGTAACCTCTTGGTTTAGGTTAGTATTTCAAGAATGGAAAGGGTTTGTGGTTTGATTCATGAAAACCCCAAAACCCTAAAGTGAAAATGTGGTTAAAGAAGAAAATGAGTGAAGTGCTAGAGGTAGAAGATGAATAAGTTTTCTAATGTTGAAATATGAGATGAATATGTATGTTTTAGATGTTGTAAACTTTTGATGAAAGTAGTTTAGCAACATGGAAAATGTGTTAAATATCTTGTGTGGTTAAATAATGCAATATGAGTTGTTTATGTGATATTTGGAATAAATGACTAACATTGTGTTGTATGGTGGGAATGGGAAAGATCCTAGATTTGGCGACGGTGTCGGTAGATCTAGTGCAGTTACCAAGAACCCAACCCAACACTCACCAAGGTAAGGATAAGTCTTTAATTTGTGCATTTGAAATGGAAAATGTGTGTATTTTCTGGTTGTGCAAGGATTAATTGGTGAATCACGTATTTATTATAAACATATATGGGTATGTTTGTAATAAGGATTGTGTGGATTCACTGGATATGATTGATGGTAAAATCAATGAAAAGGAAATATATTTTTAGCCGACCATAAATGGTTAGCGACTTCGTCTCGAGTTATGTAGCAACACTTCGGCCCGAGTTTATGTGGCAACACTTCGACCCGAGTTTATGTGGCAACACTTCGGCCCGAGTTTATGTGGTAACACTTCGGGCCGAGTTTATGTGGCAACACTTCGGGCCGAGTTTATGTGGCAACACTTCGGGCCGAGTTTATGTGGCAACACTTCGGCCCGTTTATGTGGAAACACTTCGGCCCGAGTTTATGTGGCAACACTTCGGCCCGAGTTTATGTGGCATGTTTTCTTTATAAAAGAGATGAGAAATTGTTTTTAGCTAACCCTAAGGGGTGTAGCGACTTTGACTCAAGTAATGTAGCACGAAAAATGAATTTTAAAGTAATTTACTAACTTTTTCTAATGTGGATTATCTTATAATGATGTTTATTGAATTAATGACTTACTCCTTTATGTGTTTGTGCTTTTGTCATTGATAATCCCATTGCAGATAAACATGTGACTTGAGGTGGTCTTATTTTTGGAAGCTTTAGGATCTTTATGTTTTGGTTTCACTTATTTGCACTATTTTGTACATGAGTGCTTATTGGATTAGTTGAAATATTTTGTAACTATGGATATATAACTTACATGATTTATTGTAACTCTGGATATTCGTAGCTATGAGTATTTTGGAAACCCATAGTTAGTTGTATGCGGTTGTTGCATGACATATGGAAATGAGTAGGAATGGGGAAGTGATAGTTAAATATGGTTGTTGGAAATTGTTGGTAAAATTTATGAGGAAATGAATGCATAATGAATAAGATAAGAAGAAAATTTTTAAGGGTAGAATTTCGGTTTTTACAGTTGGGTCCGCCCATTTTGACACCTCTAGCAGATCCTTTGATCAAAGGACTAGTTAGAGAGAAAGTCCATAATACTTTTAACAATATGAGTCTATTGCCCTTAGAATTAAGATCACTCATGATGGTAACCCGATGAGATTGACTAGAGATCCTAGAAAATAAGTTTAATGGGTAATAACAAGTTGTGAAATGATATGAGAATGAACATGCTACAAAATTATGAGAAGCATGATTCCTACACTAGATGTAAGGATAAGTTAAAATTTTAATGAGATATATACTCCAACTAGAATGGAGTACCTAGACTATTAGAGTACTCTTGATAGACTCACCTATGTGAATGTGGAAGTGGGGGCCGCTTCCTATGAAATTTTAGGGCATAAATTTCTAGAGCGTTCACTATATTTGGATAGATGTGCATGACCTTTAACGCGCATGCTTTACAAAATACACCTTTGAAAAGGTTATGTGTGGTTTGACGTCAGAGATAGAGTTCAAGACTACGAGTCACTCTAATAAAATCTAGATCTTATTCACTATGCAAAGATTCAAGTCGCATGACAATTTCGTTTACGCACAATCTTATTGATACCACAAAAATCCTTGTAAATCGTTTTTTAATTTCAAGTGGGGGATTATTTGAATTTGAATGATTTTAATGCATATTAATGTGACCATTGATGGGGACGTTTGGGGGTGTGAAATGAAAAAATTCCCAAGTTCCATATTGGGCGGAGGAAGGAGTTTGAAAGGGTTTATAAATCTTAAGTGCCAACCTTGGGGTGTGCCTTAAGGGGTGCAATGATTTTTGTTGGTCGGTAGGAGTGACACAAACAAAACCCTCCACATGCGTGTGCGCACCATCATCACCATCTCCTCCTCCGTCGCCTGGCCGACTCGTTTTGGTTTGTGTTCGGGTTTGGGTTTGAGCCCAACATTTTTTAAATAAAATTATTTTATTTTTATTGGGCCTTGACGTGTGGCTGATCAAGTCCACACATGTGTGACACGCGTGTGACTAAGTCAACACACGGTTGGAGGAGTTATGGAGAGTAAAAGATGTGGTCGTTAGGGATGTGGATCATGTGGCCGTTGCGGGTGCATCTCCGATTTAGGTCGTTAGATGAAGGTGGTCATTGGAGGCCTTAGGCTATAAATAGAGGTCTCATTCCTTCATATTTTGTTGTCCCAAGTTGAGCTCTTTATACCTCAAAATTTTCTTTCTCCATCGTATTCTCGGTCGATGCATTTCCGACAAACTCCTTCTTTTTGTTGCACTAAGAATGGGCATAGATGACCAAATTATGGAAATTTCGAGAAGTGACACTGGTAGTCAGATTGTGCGAAAAGAATTGGCACGGGTAGTCATATTATGTGTATTTCGAGAATTGTCATTAGTAGCCATATTATGTGTATTTCGAGAATTGACATTAGTAGTCATATTATGGGTGTATTCGAGATCAATTCTTATAGTTGAGTAAGAATTCGATAACAAATAAGTGAATTGTTTTATCATAGGAACGACGTGGCTGATAGTCTGCTTGCACATTTTGGATAATACCACGAAACATCTTTAAGAGAACGGTCCAGTCATAACTCAACAAGTATTATTGTGTCATTTACATTAAGGAAATAAAGTTTGATGTACCCAAGTTGTTTGTGGCCATAATATATAGTGTTGTCCTTGGTTGTTGTAAATGTCTCTTTAAATTTCCTTCCATTGTTATTTCCTCTATCTCATTTTCTTCATTAGATAGTTCATTCTTTTGTAAAAAATGCATAGAGCGTTGTCTATGTCAGAATCTTTGATGTCAGACATGTCATATTCAATAAGAAAGCGGATCTCAAAATAATCAATTTGTATCATCATATATTTTTTTGTCAAAGTATCATTTTTCTGTAGAAGTATGTTTATTTTTGTGCCAAACAAAATTGGGCGTTCACTACTGCCCCTCTTTACTTATTGCTTATCGGATAACTAGCAAATCTAGGTTTGAGAGATATCGTGGTAAGTAACTAGTAAGAAAAAGAACACTAATTTTGTTAAGGCTGAAAAAGAACACTACTTTTGTTAAGGTTGCAAAAGACATAATTTGTTCATACCTAAGATGAAGGGGAAACCATGGATTTGGTGAAGCATCTCCAAAATATGTTGTGGTGGACTAGGGATTTGTTAAGGCACTTCCCGCACTTGCTGTGATGAACTATGAATTTGTTGAGGCAGTTCCTACGCTTGTCATAATTTGTCATGATTTTTTTACGAAAGTAGATCTCAAAAGATTCAATTTTTATAAAAAAAAAAAAATTTTTGTTAAAATTTCATTTTTCTGAAGAAGTATGTTTCGTTTTAGGTTGGATAAAATTGAGTGTTCTAAGTTGCTTCTCTTTAGTTAATGCTTATCGGATAACTAGAAACCGAGGTTTGAGAGATATCATGGTAAATATATAGTAAAGAAAATAACACTAATTTTGTTAAGGCCGAAAAAAAATAATCTTTTCATACCTTGGATGAAGGGGAAACCATGGATTTGGTGAAGCAACTCCATAATCTTCTATGGTTGACCAGAGATGTATTGAAGCAGTCTCGTGCTTGCCATGACGAACAATGGATTTATTGAGGCAGTTCCCGCACTTGCCATGATGAACCAGAGATTTATTGAGGCAATTCCGCGCTTGCCATGATGAATCAATGATTTGTTGAGGTATAAACTATTAATTGGTTATTAACAAATTTAATCGATTATCATGTATTAGACAACTTTTAACATTTTCCGTTTCTTGAAAATCTAGTAATGCAAAACTTAATTTTATACATATTCAAATTACTTATAGAGACTACTCAAGAATATGTGCATAAAACACTTAAGCACAACAATCACCAAGCAATTTAACAATATGTAAAGTTAACTATAAAATGGCTGAAATTAAAGAGTTAAGGGAAAGAAGAATGCAAGAAGGGAATTTTATATTGGTTCGTTTGCGAGTCCACTTGCAAACTACATCCATGCCTTCCTTCTTGGATCTAGAGCCTCTAAGATGGCTTGACCTCACACACCCGCTTCTAATGGTATAGCCACAACCTCTTCTCACTCTCAACCAAGACCATTGGTTATGAAGAAAATAAATCACCTAACCACAACTAGGATTTCTTCCACTTCTGTATTCATATAGACAAAACCCTTCTTGTAAAATACAAGAATTTTTGTAAAATGCACCTTAACAAATGTGCAGATTAATACAGAATTAACCACTATAAACCTAAGAACAAGATTCTCACACCGCCTATAGTCTAAGTGAGCAACTCTAACAAGGTTTGTAAAACAAGTTTTTCCAAATGCACTCTAATTCAAAAATCAAACACTTAAGAACTTTTCTTTCCTTTAACAAGATAAAGAAACTTTTTTAGAAGTTTTTCTACGAAAATATAAGCTCAGAGAATCTTAAAAATATATGAAATTTGAATCTCAACTTGTGAGCAAATGGGTAGAAAAACAGATTTTATAACCGACTGTTTTCAACAAATATTAGTCGATTAACCCAATGCTATTAACGAGTTTTACAAATAACAGACTTTTGTTGAACATAATCAATTAAAATCCTTCTTAATATATTAGTGACACCAAGAACTTTAAGATGTTAGCTACTGTAACTTCAATTAATCGATTAAACCCATACTTAATCGATTAACAAAACTCTTTTATGCTAGTGCATTTGCTTTTTGTTTTCTTTTTAGGAATTAGGTAGTGTAGAGATTTTAAATTTTAATGTAATTGAACACATGTTTCAAAAACAAAAATATAAATTATAATTATGCAATAAATCTAAATTCTCACCTTTATTAGGAAAAAGTTTAACATGTGATTTTTAAAATTGATTTTCTTCCCTTTAAAGGCTAATAAGTGACCATTAACTCACTATTTTTTTTTTCATTAAGAAAATAAAAAAAAATGAGATAAAAAAGTAAAACAATTTCATTTGGTATCCTTAACTTTTTTCTTATTGTAATTATTATAGTATTTTAAAATGCAACCCACTCAAATTGGCATCAACTTTATTTGATTTGACTTGATTTCCTTATTTTTAAATTGCAACTTTTAATTATGTGTTGACCAATCTTCTATGAAATCCAATCTCTATATGTTTTTAATCAAAATGAATTGTGCAAGACAATTAAATTGATATGAAAATTTATGATTTGATTTGCATATTTTTCAGATCGCAATCTTGATTTATTTTTCACTAGATTTTTATGAAAGTGGATCTCAAAATAATCAATTTGTATCATCATATATTTTTTTTGTCAAAGTATCATTTTTCTGTAGAAGTATGTTTATTTTTGTGCCAAACAAAATTGGGTGTTCACTACTGTCCCTCTTTACTTATTGCTTATCGGATAACTAGCAAATCTAGGTTTGAGAGATATCGTGGTAAGTAACTAGTAAGAAAAAGAACACTAATTTTGTTAAGGCTGAAAAAGAACACTACTTTTGTTAAGGTTGCAAAAGACATAATTTGTTCATACCTAAGATGAAGGGGAAACCATGGATTTGGTGAAGCATCTCCAAAATATGTTGTGGTGGACTAGGGATTTGTTAAGGCACTTCCCGCACTTGTTGTGATGAACTATGAATTTGTCAAAGCCTTTGAAGACTTTTGGTCGACCTTCATAGCAATTAGTTTGCTCTTTGTAGTTGTCAACTCATCGCCAATATCTGATGAAAAATGATATATTCTTCTATTAAATCAATCTAGTAATTTTCCTACTCATAAGAAAGTGATATGTCATTTGTAAATCAATCATTAATAAATAAAGTATCAATTTGTGACATATGTCATTTTATTGTGAGTAGAAAAATATAACCTTACTCATATCTGATTCATATATGGTGAGTGTAATAAGGAGTTCATTTGTAGATAATATTAAAACACCTTTTAAATTGGTCCTTAATTTGATATTAATTAATGTTCAACTGGGTTAGAAATTTTAACTTTATGACCAATTGTGTTAGGGAATGTGAACTTGAGGAGTTAATTAAAAAAATTATGAGACTACTGTGAAATGTTTTTATGAAATTCTTATTTATTATTATCATTTTAGGGATTCATTATTATGATTTAATAGTTATATCTAGAAATTTGATTTAGATTTTAGTATATTTTTTATTTTTTATTTAGGGATTCTATTCGATTTAAGAATTTCTTATCTTTCACCTTTCATGTTTGGACTTTTTTTTATAATTAGGGTTTGTTTAGCTTATGGTAAACATTTAGCCTCTTTTTTTATGATAACTGAATTATATATTTTCATAGAGTATGTGAGTAGAATAGCTAGAAAGTAAATGCATCTTAAGAACTACTAAGTTTATTTGGGGAGTGCCCTTTCCAAATGGAGAAACTTTGAGATTATGATCAATTTGTATTTGTATACATTTCCCATGGAATCCAGGGAAGAAACTCAAGTATTGCTATTGTAAATGTCGATTATTTCATTCTTTAATTGAAGTTCAAACATATTTTATTTGCTAGTAATGCACTTGAAACATGAATAATGCATACATTGAAATATACATGATAGACACAAGAATGATATGAGTTGTGTTAATCGATATTAGATTAAAACTTTTAGCAATTGTTGAACACTTGAATAGATGAATCAGTATGAGCATATAATGTAGATTTGTCTTTATTGTTTGCTCTTATGTTTATAGACATATGTTACTTTTTAGATTGAAAAATAAATAATGACATAAGTCAATTAAGTGAAAAATAAATAATGACACAGAGTTTATCTTCGTTCATCCAAACAAGTTAACAATACATATCACTTCGGGCATAGACAAATATTCTTTTTAACTTGATCTCTCTAGGCTCGTTTAGGTTTTGGTTGTTAAGGAAGCCTCAATAGATTTATTAAGTATTTTATGATTGAAGAGTAAATGTAAAGAGAATGAATAGTTAGTATTTTATGATTGAAGAGTAAGGTTAAATCTCAAAATCAATTAGTAATTAGAGGAGTAGTCCAACAAATATTTAAATCATTCCCAAGATAATGAGGTAGGCGATGTGAGACTAACTTCCCAACATGTCCCCTCCACATAAGCTTGTCGGATCAGGCGAAATGTTACATTTGACACATAATTAAATGACATATTTTGACCTATGACAATTGGAAAGAAGTTGAGCTCTAGCTCTGATATCATGTTAAGGTTCTATTCAAAACCAATTGGCCATTAGAGGAGTAACCCAACATGTATTTAAACCATTCCCGAGACAATAAGGTAGTTAATGTGAGACTTACTTCCCAATACTATTCACAACATTCAATTTTGGTATCTCGGATCAAGCTTTTCCGAGTTTTGCATCAATAACTTTTGAGTGAAGTTTTCAATGGTATTCACTATTTGTGTCGACTTCTTTAGTTCGTCTTCTTAAAATGCAATAGTTGTTAGTTTAATATCTAATCTCCATCTCCAATGCTTTATTTTTGTGCATTAGTGTGAATTAATGTCACATACTTGTTTTCTTCGTGTGACACACTATATTTCCCTTTTTGGATAATAACCATCAGTTCAAGGAAGAGACACTTTCGATATTATCGTTAATTGAATACCACAAATACTTTTAGGAATTGACCTTTTGATACTCATAATATCCTCGCGAGAGTATGTTCGATATTGTTGATTTGAGAGGACAATACATTAAACTATTTTTTAACCTACGAGTTTATGTGCACTTGCATGTGCTAGTCCATAAACAGATGAGAAGCTTCATAGACAGTTTAGCTTCCATAAGCGAGTTAATTCCTTGGAGACATGGTTCTTCTAAGTCAACTTGTTCTTTCTTAATGCATCTTTGTAAACTCTTAGACTTTATAGATAGATGTTCCTTTGATGATCATATTTGATCACTAATATGTCATTGTATAAATAATATTACATATTGTATAGTTTTTATTAAAACTTAGGATTAATACAGATTAGACATTTCATGGTCATATGACATATTACTCTTTCTCATATACACTCTCAATCATGTCACAAAATATATATTTTGTATAAAAAAATCACGCTTTAAACAGAATAAATGATATAGCCCAATGCGGGAGGAGTAAAGAATGATTATGTTATTATCTTTTAAACTTTGGTTGAAACATATTTTTCTCAAGTCAGTTCGATTTTGGTTTTTGTGTGTCTAATTATGGCCATTGGCCAGGTTAAAGGGCGACTATCAAATCTTGGCAGTTGATTATATTAATAATAATATTGTATTATTCATTAAACGAGTGATAATAATCATAGTTTTGAAAACCGTGCCGTACCGGCCGGTTCAACCGGAAAACCGGTGAACCGGACCCCTAACCGGTACGGTACGTATGTTATACCGCATATGCAATAGAACCGGTCAAAACCGGTTGAAAACCGATCAAAACCGGTAAACCGGTTGGTTTGTACATTATTTTTTTTTTTTTTTAAATTTCAAATTTTCAATTCTTCACCAATTCTTCAACTTCAATGATTGATACTTGAGTCATTTATTTGTATTTTGCGTTTGTTAAGTGATAATTTTGGATAAATATATGTTTTGTACTTTAGACTTTGATTTTATTAAAGACTTAATGTTGTTTGTTTGTGTGAATTTGAAGTAAATTATGAATATGGATTATAAATATAAATATCTACTTATTTGAAATTTTTTGTTATAGGTTTACATATATATATATATATATAAGCAAGAATGTCCGGTTTAACCGGCATGCGGTTTAATTACTGAACAACTGGTTGAACCACTGTACCATTATACCAGTACCCTAACCGGTTTGATAACCGGTACGGTTTTAATAACATTGATAATAATTGTATGATGTTATACCGATTCAACTTGTGATTCACTAATTAAACTGTACGTCGATAAAATTATGTATATATATATATATATAATACTAACATTAATCTTAAAAAACTCATAACAAATGTGATAAATATTTAAATAATTTGTTAAAACAAAATGTGAGACTTGATGTTATATCATGTTTTAGAAGTATAAACAAATATAATAGTTGTGTCTTTAATTCTCCGCAATAGAATTTTGGTAAAAAATAAGTCTCTTTCGTTACAATTTTATAATTTTAAATAAAAATCATCCAATATAACCGATATAGTTTATATGGAAATTGGTCGAGATATCTATTTTTGGTTGGTATAATTACATAACCGATATAATTGTTATTTTAGAAGATAGGTTACAAAGTGAATTGTTATTTGTTATTAGTATTCAACAGTATATATATACATACAAATTGACAACCTAATGTGGAGAGAATTAATCTAACAAATCTCCTACTGATTCTCCACTAATTACAAGCATAAAATAATTAAAGAAGATAATGTGGAGATAATCAATCTAACAAATCTCCTACTTATTCTCCAATAATTACAAGGCTGAAATAATTAAAGAAAATAAAAGCTAATTATTATTATTGATATCCTCCCGCAAGTTGGATGATCTGGAAGAGAGATCCAACTTGGACATTAGTAACTCGAACCAATGACGAAGCAATGACTTTGTTAGAATATATGCGAACTGATCATCAATAGATACAAACGACACTCGAAACTTGTCATTTTGAGCATTTTGTTTGACAAAATGATAGGCTAAGGCCATATGTTTCGTGAGTGAAAGACAAGATTGACACTAAAATTTGTGGCACCAAGATTGTCACAATATATGACCGGATTGGTTTTTGGCACATGACCAAGTTCAGTGAACAAAGAAAGGACCCATAGTAGCTCGCTAGTCGTGTCAGCCAAGGTTTTGTATTATGCTTCAGTTGATGATCGAGCAACATAGGGTTGTTTTCTGGAGCTCTAGGAAATGGGAGTGCTGCCGAGATATAACAAGTAATCAGTGGTCGAAACATAATCATCCTTGTCACCCGCAAATCTGCATCCGAGTAGGCATGAAAGGTCAGCGGAGCAGTCGTTGAAATGAAGACACCTTTGTTACAAGAACCCGCCAAATAGCGGAGCACCCGTTTGAGTGCAGACCAGTGTGATGTTATTGGGTTCTACATGAGCTGTGCAAGTTTGTTGGTGCTGAAAGCAATTTTTGGGTGTGTATGACTCAAGTATTGAAGACTTCCAACTAGTGCACAACACTCAGTTGGGGAAGGTAGCACATAGCCAGAATCCTTTAGCAATTGAACATTTGTTGACAAGGGAGTGGATGTTGGTTTTGTATCTGCCATGCCTGATTTATGTAGCAGATTAGTGATATATTTCCTTTGTGAAAGAAATAGTCATGCAGTGGAAGGAATGACTTCGACACCCAAGAAATAACTAAGATAGCCAAGGTCTTTCAATGAAAACTGAGCAGTAAGGGTGGCAATGAGTTTGGACAATTCTGTAGAGGATCTTCCAATGATAATTATATCATCAATATATACTAGTAAATAAAGTGTAACACCATGTTTTTGGTAGATGAAAAGAGATGCATCTGTAGTGGAATTGATAAAGCCAAGAGATAGTAGGAATACTCGAAGCTCTGTGTACCAGGAGCGGAGTGCCTCTTTTAACCCATAGAGTGCCTTTTTGAGGCGACATACATGATCATGAAAGGTTTTGTCCACAAAGACAGGTGGTTGTATCATGAAGACTTCCTCCTTGAGCGTCCCTTGAAGGAACGCATTATTGACATCAAGCATAGTATGGACCATCCTTGACGAACTGCAAGTGTGAGGACAATGCGAATGGTCACCTATTTAACAATTGGGCTGAATGTTTTTGTGTAGTCCCAACCAGGGCGTTTGTGAAACCCTTTGGCGACTAACCGAGTCTTGTAACGATCAATCGAGCCACCCTGATTCCGTTTGATGCGAAATACCCATTTATAGCCAACCAAATTTTGAGCAGAGGATCGACTGACAAGATCCCAAGTGTTGTTGTAGTGTAAGGCATCAAATTCGGCATGCATAGCGGAGCGCCAAACTGGATCACGAAGAGCCTAAGTGATGGTGTTGGGTTAAATGGGTGAGGAGGGTTGGGAATGAAGGTTAAGCTTTTTGAGGGATTTTACAATATTATTTTTAGACTAAGTGATGATCCAATCGCCATTTGGGTTGACAATGGGTTGGGGTGATGGGGTAGGGAGATGGGGGTTTAATTGTAAAGTTGGAGAGGAGAATAAGTGGGGTTTGTGGGAGCGGTTGAGGATTGGGCCGTATCTGGGCAGTGGGTGATGGATGGAGAGGTGGCGGTAGCAGATGAAGTATCTGATGGGTTCAGAGCGGTACTCATCGTGGGTTGGTTTATCGACTGTAAAATGGAGAGTTGAAGTGGGCCTGTTTGTTGCTCTACACTTGGATTGGCGTGAGTGACTAGAGAGCTGAATGAAAATTCAGATTCGACAAACTTCACATGGTGAGAGGTGTAGATCCTTCTTGTTGTGGGATCGAGACACAAATATGCATGTTGATCAGTCGAGTAACCTACAAAAACACACATAAGAGACTTTGGCGCAAATATATGGTTAATTAACATATGGTTTAATCTAGGGAAAACATAAACATCCAAAACACTTTAACTTATGATAATACAGGCTAATGTTGACTAATTTGGAATAGGGTGATTGATACCCAAGAATTGGACTAGGGAGGCGATTTATGAGATAGGCTGCAGTGGTCATGGCGTGAGGCCAATAGGTGAGGGGCGATCCCGAGTGGTGGAGAAGAGAGAGAGATCAGTATCGGTGAAATGACGATTTCGGTGTTATGATATTCTATTATGTTCAGGGGTATGGGGTAGGATGGTATGATGACTTATACCATGAGTGCTTAAAAAAGAACGAAGAGCAATATTCGCCACCATTATCTGTGTAAAATATTTTTATTTTTTGGTGATAGAAATTTTCAACTAGCAATTTAATTTGGGAAATATAGTTTGCACATCAGATTTGCGTTTCATTGGATAGAGCCAAATATAACGAGTAAAATGATCAACAAACATGCAATAGTAGCGAGATCATCAATTGATAAAACAGGAGAAGTCCATACTTAAGAAAAATTATTTCCAATGGATAAGAATATGTAAGAGTGAATTCAAGGAAAGAAAGTTTATGACTTTTGCTAATTTGACATTAGTTGCAATATGATTGCTGAAATTTATTTGATCATAAAGAAAAATGTTGGTGAACAAATTTGAAGATATGAATCAATAGTGCCCAAGCCTATGGTGCTATGATGAAGAGGAGTTTGTGCGGACGGTATGGCCGCATGGTGAGGTGGAGGGCCAAAGATAGAGTCTATCCACACATGAGCCTTTATGAGTTGTGTGACTTTTCTTCAAGTCTTTCACATGAAAGGAATGTGGCAGAAAAACAACAGCAGAGTTAGTTTGTTTGGTAAGTTTAGACACAAAGATGATTTTTTGTTTCATGGAAGGAACACACAAAGATGATGTTTAAGCTTGAACCGTTACCCATAAACAATGAGTCAGGACCAATGTACGGATGATGAAGCGCCAGATTTTCAAGATCATTGGTGACGTGATGCGTCGTGCCACTGTCAACTAGAAAATCAGTCCGAGATGGGCCAACAATTGTAGTTTGGGCCTGAGCCTGTCCAGTGTAAGTCGGAAAGGTACAAGGGGGTGGCGGGACACCAGGATGCTACTGCTTGTAGGCGTGACACTGAGATAGAGCATGGCCTTTGACATTGCACCACTGACAACGGGCTAAAAACGATTTGCAATTGTCAGGGCGTTGAGTTGATTGTGTAGGGAATTGCCTAGACCGAGACTTGTTATTGTAGGTGGGTCGAGCCTGAGCATTAAAGGCTGTCAAGGGAGCAAGAGGCTGTCTCTGAGCAGCAACAATGAAGAGTTCCTGAATGAGAAGCTTTTCGAGCATGTCATCAAAAGAGATTGGGGTATCTCGTGCATTAACGTCGTCAATGACTACTATGTAGCCATCGTCAAGGTCGCGCAAGACATATGTGCTCTTGAGAATGGTCTAGAGACCCTCCTTTAACTGCTTGAGATGGCTGCGAGATGCCTTGACATATGTGCTATTGAGAATGGTCCAGAGATCATGCAAGATCTTTGTTTGAGACACTAAAGATGCTACTTCGTTGGAGAGGGTGGTGAGAGAGCATCATAGATAAGGCAGTCTTGTAGACGCCAAGTTTGATAAGCTAGATTCGTAGTCGTCATCGGAGGCGACATAGTGGTGTAGATCGTTTCTGGCAGCATAGGAAAGGATCCATCCTGATATTTGAGGAGATCATAGCCAATAAGGAAAGCTTCAATTTGGAGTTTCCAATTAAGGTAATTGTTGTGAAGAAGCTTGGTGACACTAATGAGAGTGATGCAAGCAAAAGGTTTTGATGGATCATAAGGGTTGGAGATGAAAAAGTTGTTGTCTCCAACCATGGGAAGCAAGGGGGAAGAGTGATGTCCTAATGGGAAGAAATAGGAGGATGTTGGATAAGTTTAGGCTGATACCATATAGAAGATAGGTTACAAATTGAATTATTATTTGTTATTAGTATTCAACAATATATATATATATATATATACAAATTGACAACCTAATATGGAGAGAATTAATCTAACAAATCTCCTACTGATTCTCGACTAATTAAAAGCCTAAAATAATTAAAGAAGACATGGATAGAATCAATCTAACAAATCTCCTACTGATTCTCCAATAATTACAAGGCTGAAATAATTAAAGAAAATAAATGCTAATTATTATTATTGATAGTTATATCATAATGATATGATGATAAACTCATGAGTTTTCTCGCTAAATAGACCGATATGATACAATTTTCATAATTAGCCCAACCGATTTTCAATTAGACCACAAACAAATATTAAATTAATTTTATCACTTAATAAGTCTCATGACCAACTTGCATATTTCATATTAATATTTTCAATCTTATTCTCATACATCAAAGTCAAATTATTTCAATTAATTTTTAAATATTATTCTATAAAGCATGTTAGTTGCATTCTCTAGTCTACTAATTTCTATCAATACAAAATAAGAAAGTATACAATATTTTATTCTCACCATGATATGTTCTTAGTCAAATTATTCATTATTTATATTTAATCATGATTGATTATTCCAAAAAATAATAAAAATAAAAAAGGTTAATAAAAGGACCAAAGGGCCCCACTTGCAAGGTAGCGAAACACTGATTAGAATGAGCACACTATGTGGTGTAGATGGCATAAGAACAAACTGAATGGTTCATTTTCACTTTAACTCCACTATATCCCCCAATTCGAAGGATCAATTCAACAAAACCATAACCTCTGCGACCAAATCCAATTCTACTTCTCTCTTTTAACCAACCAACCATGTCTTCCTAAACCTGAAAAAACTCCAATCATCATAATGGAAACAATTCCTTATTCATTCCCTTCCATCAAATCCAATTCTCTTATTATTTACACATCAACTTCACCATTTCCATCTTCCAACAAATCACCGTTATTCTCAACCAAACCCTTCTTTTCCGTCAAATCTCTCTCTCTCCGTCACCAAACTCTTCGTTTCGTCGCTAAATCTAGCCACAGAGACCACGACCATCATCATGACCATCGTGGTCATGACCATCATCATCATCATCATCATCATCATCATCATCATCCTTCGCACGGAATCGGCTTTGCGAATCTCACGAGACCTCAGAAAGTGGTTATCGGTTTCGCTAAAGCGAGCAGATGGATGGAGTTGGCTGACTTCTTAAGAGAGCATTTGTATCTTTGCTGTTTGTCAACTGCCTTGTTTGTGACTGCTGCTATTTGTCCTTATACATTGCCTAACCATCTCATCAAACCCTTTCAAAATTCTCTCATTTTCGTTGCTTTTCCTTTCGTTGGGGTAATGTTACTACAATCCTTCCTTTTTTCTTTGGATAATTTATTGTTAGAAACTAGTTTTTGTATAGTGAATTTTGGTTAGATAGTGTTAACCAAACTAGCTTTTAGATGTGTAATTACCAAATTGGTCAAAAATAAAATGGGAAAAACTGGGGCATTAGTCAATTTTTTAAGGGTATTATGGTCAAGGCGAGCCTCGATGCAATTGTAAGGTTGCCTCTTAGGATCTGTTTGCCAATTGAGTTTTGGAGGGAAAAGGAAGGCTTCAGAGTCATCTTGCATGTGTATTTCATTGCTCACATAGCCTTTCTCTTCCCTCTATTATCCTCCAAAAACTAGCTTGCAAAACGAACTCTTATGTCACGGGTTCAAATTCTCAAACTGCAAAATAGTCTCTCTGCTTGTGGGGTAAGACTGCGTACATCTACTCTCTACAAATCCCACTAGCTAGGAGCCTCTTGCACTAGGCTACTCTTTTTTTATTATGGTTAGGGTAGTAGTTAAAACCTAAACTGAGTTTTGAAGAATGGAGAAGTGGAAATTTATTACTTCCTTCAACCAAGTTTTGAGCTTCAAATCCAGTTTTAGGACTTATAGCTAACTGACTTTTGGAGATGTCAAACACAAGCTAACTAACTGATGAGTAATTTACCCAACTATACTTTAACAATAGTAGTCTAGATCCATTTTCACTTATTTTCCGTGTATATGAATCAGGTTTCTGCTTCACTTGATGCTCTTATTGAAATCAGTAGCGGAAAAGTGAACATCCATGTGTTAATGGCAATGGCAGCATTTGCATCAGTTTTTATGGGAAATGCGTTGGAAGGAGGGTTACTTCTTGCCATGTTTAATCTCGCACATATAGGTGAGTTATTCAGAATAACATGCTCGTGAAATTTGCTTTGCAAAGTAAGGTTCAGTGGTTCGCTATAAGTTTGATTTGCTTAAGTGAATGATTTCTGCAGCTGAGGAGTATTTTACCGGTCGTTCAATGATTGATGTTAAGGAATTGAAGGAAAACAATCCGGATTTTGCCCTTGTTCTGGATACGATTGATGGTATACTTCCGAATACTGTTGACTTGGCATATAAGAGGGTTCCTGTGCATGATGTGACTGTAGGATCATATATCTTGGTTGGTGCGGGTGAGGTAAGTTTTTTAAATTTGATGCCTTGTAATATCTACAAATTTTGAATTGGTTGAGCTTAATTATAGTTTCCTTCAAATTCTAGAAGGTAAAACCGTGACTGTTGTCTTGTGTTGGATTTTAAAGTTTTAAACTGGCTAAGCAGTTTTTACTGCAAACATTAGCTGGACTTCGTAACAGTTCATGGAGGCTCGGATATAGTGAACCCTTGGCATAAAGTGTGCTACATTATAAATTTATAATTATTTTTTCGTATACAAAATTATTATGTCCAAAGGTAAAAGGAAATATACTTTATTTTGTGTAGATTGAAGCACAGTAATGTTGAAATATTTCAAACATAATGCACTTTAGTGGAATATATCATCCTTCTTTTATACAAATGAGTATATGAAGTATGTGACCTGCATCAAACTTGTAAAATCAATTTGGTAATAGAAATACTTTTCAGTTTTCACTGCATTAATCCTTTCGTTAAGGATATCAATTTGCAAAAACATTATATGGATGTCCATGATGGGTTTTGCTTCACATTTTATGTTAGAGATATCAGTAAGATTTGAAAACATAACAGATAGATATAACAACAAACTTGTACAATTTGAGTTTGAAGTCTTATTATACAGCAGACTATTGAAGTATAATGGGGATGGTATTGTGATTAGTCTGTGCCTGTAGATTGTGAAGTTTTCCAAGGTGGTGCCACCATTACCATTGAACACTTGACAGGGGAAGTCAAACCATTGGAGGCCAAAGCTGGAGATAGAATTCCTGGCGGTGCAAGGAACTTAGATGGGCGGATTATTGTTAAGGTATGTTCATTTGTGTACTTGTGTATATTAATGTTCGGTATTTTAGCCCTTGATATTGCGGAAGATCTAGCGATCGTTCTACACTTCTGTTCATTCTTTTAAAATTTTAAAGCTTCGCATTTATATTTGCAACAATCAAAGCAGTTGTAGTAATATTGGTAGCATGAGGAACAGTAAAGGCAGTGGCAGATGGTTGTATCTCGGGCTGTGTGGTGATGGACATGCTCGGGTGACTGGTTATGAGGGTGATCAATGATACTGGTGGGAAATAAGGTCAAACTGGTGGTTTCAATGAGTGGGAAGATGCAGTAGTAGTATAGTTAATCTTAGTACACAGTTGAGATGGGTCTTTTCAATCTGTTATATTTTATTTTGGGAGGGCGGTGTAATAGTATTGGGTGGACTACTAGTTCTGAAATAGCTAGGTGGCTGTAGGTATGAGAGGAGTTGGTGATGGCTGTATTAATAGGTAGTTTGTGAGATATGCTGCATGTTTCAGCTGGAAATAATTTTTATTATTTATTACTGAGTTTCACATGAACATATAATATACTTAAGTTTGAGAATTTTGTTTTCATTGATGAAAGAATAAGGTGATAGAACCAAGTTCGAAGATATGTGTGAATAACTTGCTAGAGTGTGCTGCTATGTTACTAGTGCTAGCTTGTTTTGTTCAACACTTTAATTTGTTTCTGAATAGGTGCTTGTCTTATTTAAATTGTGCTTTTGTTGGGAACTTACTACAAAGTTCGAAACTATTTACTTACAGGTAACAAAGACATGGAAGGAATCAACTCTCAACAGAATTGTGCAGTTGACTGAGGAAGCTCAGATGAATAAACCTAAACTTGAAAGGTGGCTAGATGAATTTGGTGAACGCTACAGCAAAGTTGTTGTGGTGTTATCAATTGCTATTGCTGTTATTGGGCCACTTGTATTTAAGTGGCCATTCATTAGTACACCGGGTAATTTTAATTCCTTCACTCTATTAATGCCATATAAAAGTTTATAAATTTTTGAAAATGTGTAACCTAATCATGTTACCCTATTGAATCTTCATTTTTTATTTATTTGTGATTTGCCTTTGTGAGATCGGATATTTCATTTACTCCTTTCCCTTAATAATCACTTGGTAGAAGCTTGGAATTAAAGTGGAAATGATGGAGATCAAGCTCCTGACAAGCAGAGGTAGCCCTCTGCTGAGACTAAAATCACAAAGAAAGTGTAGGAGAAAAGGGAAAAATTTGCAAGGAAAATTATGCAGATGCAAAGAATCTCTTGCCCATTCCCAAAACATCACCACCTCTCAGTTATTGCCTAAATCTTTCTCACTCCTCTCCCTCTCATATTTATCCGACCTTCTTCTGGTAATGCCGAATCAGTCCACTCATTCTTTCTCCATTTATATTGTGCTAGCTGTCAAGGTTGTTAACAACCTGTTCTTTTTCCTTTTTCTCTGCTCTGAGGAAAGACCTCCAAAGCTCCCCTTATTCCTCCTTATAATCATCCCATCCTGCTTTTTTAGCCGATATGGACACCTCCCTTGCTTCTTCCTCTTAGTCTAGACTTGGGCTAGGGCTGTCACATCATTCAAGTGATACAAAAGTCTATCTTGACTTGTGGAGTTCCTATTTATTAATATTATACTATGAGGAGGGATCTATTGACTCCAAGAGTAAGTTTTTTAAACTTACTCCACATCTTAGCCATCAATTCTAGGGAAATCCAATGGTTTGAATTAGTGGGTAGATCTAAACCATTGGATTTCCCTATAATTGATGGCTAAGATGTGGAGTAAGTTCAAAAAACTTACTCTTGGAGTAAGTGGATCCCCACCCTTATACTATAATCATTATCACCGATTTCTTTAATTGCTCTTTGCCATTTTGTGTTAACAATTTTACATGGTTATGGAATGTGTCATAATGGTGGAGCTTAATTAATATCTATAAGATGTTTTGGTGTGAGGAACTTATGAGTAATTGCAATTTATTGAAACAAATAAAGCCGTAAGTTCAAATAGACCATTGGTCAAGGTACGTTAGCTATAGATATAATTGATAATGCAGGACAGTTCACAAAATCACTTCAGTTTTCTAGTCTTCCGTTCTTCATAGTTAGACAGGTTGAGCTATAACTTCCATAGTATTCCGTTTTTCTCAAAATTTAGTTCAGGTTGGTACTATCCTATTTTGTTTTTTGTTTTTTCTTATTCTATTAAAAAACGTTTCTACATAGACATGACTTAACCTTCACCTTTTAGCTTATCTAGTGTCTGGTTGGTTGATGTAGCTTGCAGAGGTTCTGTTTACAGAGCCCTAGGACTCATGGTGGCAGCATCGCCATGTGCCTTGGCTGTGGCCCCATTGGCATATGCTACAGCAATCAGCTCTTGTGCAAGAAAGGTATCCATTAGCTATTGACAGTACAACAGTTTACTATTTTTAGTACACAATATCAGAATATGTTTCAAGTTCAAACCTATCACATAATAGATTGCAGTTCTAATATTTTAACATCCTTTTCCCTTTTGCCACAATTATTTCAGTTATGAAGTATTTGCACCCTGTCAATATGATTTTATGTTTTTCATTTTTGTATTTAACATTATATTTTATAGAACTACTATACTGCTTGTATTTGCTATCATGTGATACCTAAATCAATTGTTTAGTTATAATCACCAAAACTTATGGGTGAATAATGCAGTATCTTTCTAAATAATATAATGAAAACCTTTTATATAAAACTTATGACATCTTAATCATTCAGGTTAATGTTGCATTTGATAAATGAAGTTTTTATCTATTTCGAGAAAGAGTGATATTTCATCTACTGTCAGACAAATTAGAGGAAGAAATTATTTTTGATGCTGTATTAGATTTTGTACATGTAATAGTATGTATTTCTTTCTAATACTAATTCCCCTTCCTACATCTGTCATAAGTAAGAATTTTACACATCAAATGTTGACCTGAAACTTGATTATTCTCATGAATGAAGAAAACCTAAGCCATAAAGATGCTTGATGCTTCTATCAGGTACTGTCTTCAAGATGATGAAACTAATTATTAATGCTTCAGGAAAAAATATTAATTAGGTCTGTCAATAAGCTATTGAAAGGAGTAATTTCATAATCTTGTTCTTAATTACATTAGTGTATCCCTTCTTCACATGTTTTATGTTTGTTGGTCTGAGTGAAGTTGGAAGTTATTCAAAACTTTCCAGAAATTTTTAATCCCGGGATTCTCCTTTTATTATGGGTGACATATACCTCACTTTGCAGGGAATATTACTCAAAGGTGGACATGTTCTGGATGCTCTAGCTTCTTGTTACACTATTGCATTTGACAAGACAGGAACGTTGACGACTGGTGGACTTGTATTCAAGGCGATTGAACCCATATATGGTCATCAAATTAGAAATAAATCTAATGTTTCTTCCTGCTGCATTCCCACCTGTGAAAAAGAAGCTCTTGCTGTTGCTTCTGCTATGGAAAAGGGTACTACTCACCCTATTGGAAGGTATCATTTTGAACAGAATATATTCATGTTATTTTTAAACCCTCCCCTTACAAGATGCAACTGTTGTTTTATTTCATTCTTTACATCATTGTTTTATCTCTTGAGAAGAGGATCAGTAATTTTTCTTCTGGTGTGTTTCTTTCTCCCTATGGGTTAAAAAAGTATTTTCTCAGTGGATTGCAAGTGTATGTGGTATGAAATATTCAATTCAATTCTTAAATGTTCAGCTACGCCATCTTAAATGTATAAATAAAGCACTATCTCAAACATGATTATCTCATCAGAATTTATACATTCTTTATGTAAAATAATATTGCAGGGCTGTGGTTGACCATAGTGAAGGTAAAGACCTCCCATCTGTTTCCGTTGAAAGTTTTGAGTACTTTCCTGGTAGAGGCCTTACTGCTACTGTTAATGGCATTCAGGTACCATGTTATTATGTGCATTAGATTAACCTATTACTTAATGTTAACTTTGCTTGATGAAGCCCTGTATTATAATGTACCCTATTTATATTGACAGTATCTCAAATTTATATTGCATGCTTGACTTGAAGCCCTCCCTATATTTCCATGTACAATTTTTATTGCATGTTTTTCTTGGTATACTGTCACTAAGACGAGTACTAACTATATATTTATGATGGGACACATAAAGTGATCAGTTATAAGTTAGATCTGTATGCATCTTTTTCTCATAGCCTATTTGTGTGTAACAAGTAAAATGACTCAAATTTATATTTATCTTGTTATAGTCAGGAACTGGTGGGGATAAACTATTGAAAGCAACACTTGGGTCTGTAGATTTCATCACTTCATTTTGTCTATCTGAAGATGAGTCAAAAAAGATAAAGGAAGCTGTTAATACATCTTCTTATGGAAGTGATTTTGTTCATGCTGCCCTTTCGGTTAACCAGAAGGTTGTACGGCTAACTATTATTTTCTTGGTGGATGGATAATTCATTGAGCATTTCAAATTGCAATGACCTCCCCAGCCTGAGAAACTGGCCTCATACTCAACTGTTTCAATTCTTCTAGTCTCATTTTTGAAATAGACAATAATTCCCAAAGAAAAACACATTGAATCTGATTATATGCTGATATGCTACACAGTCTCGTTCTCATCATTTTTCACTTGATCTAATTGATAAATCACTTGATGCAGGTATCATTGATTCACCTAGAGGATAATCCTCGTCCAGGGGTTGTTGATGTCATTCAAGAATTGCAAGAAGCAAAGTTTCGTGTGATGATGTTAACTGGTGACCATGAGCCCAGTGCTAGGAGAGTTGCTAGCGCTGTAGGCATCAATGAGTTTTACTGCAACCTGAAGCCTGAAGATAAACTGAGTCATGTAAAGGACATCTCAAGAGATATGGGTAAGTTCCTTCTTCAGAGAGTTTTCTTTCTTCATTTCCAAGTCTTTCATTGTACCTCTGTTGTTCAGTGATGCCACTCAGTTGTCTTATTTTCATGATTCCCGCATGGTTAAATTGCATTATCTTTTACTCTTTTTCACATATGTTATTGCTCTCATTCTATTCATTGTTTGCTTTTGCAATAGGGGGAGGCTTAATTATGGTTGGTGAAGGTATCAATGATGCCCCAGCACTAGCAGCTGCAACTGTAGGGATTGTGCTTGCTCATCGTGCTAGTGCCACTGCCATAGCTGTTGCAGATGTGTTGTTGCTTCGAGAAAATATTTCTGCAGTGCCATTCTGTATTGCCAAGTCCCGCCAAACAACTTCACTGGTATTATATCTCAACTTTTACAGTACATTATTTCGTCAGCACTTGAATATTATTGCCTTAGAGGGAAAGTCGAGGGAGCTCCTGTTGTATAAAAGTTGGTAGAATTTCGTATTAGGTTAGATAAAATGGAGGTTGCTTTGTCAATGGACATGATTTGTGGCAGAGTATTATGGCGTCATTTGGTCTATGTTGCCCACCCTACCTAGTGGGTTTGGTTGTTGTTGTTACTTGTATGTTATTGTCTTATACATAAATGTGAATGCAATGCAGATTAAACAAAATGTGGCTCTGGCATTGTCCTGCATCGTCATGGCTTCTCTTCCATCTGTTTTGGGATATCTTCCTCTATGGTTAACAGTATGAAATTCAATTCAATTTTATGCTGGTTTGTATTGCCATTTGTCAGTCATGTCTTATAATCTCTCTAAACATGAAGAATATGATTCTTCTGTGAAACATTTATTTTCTTTTGGCATTTTGTATTTTTTGTTATCATGAAGCAGTGAATAACTTGAACAAACATCTAGTTATCATGGTAGGTTTTTAAGGTTCGCCTGTGCTTATACCAGTTTGCTGTGAAACAAAAAGACACAAAATTCGGTTAATTTATGGCTAGGTGGTAACTTTGTTGTTAAAGAAACTCAGCTCACTAGAATTCCTGCAAATTATGTCCTTGAGAATAGGACCTTTACCTTATATGACATTGAAGTCAAATCCTCAATTGCTTCTCTCTGAAACTTTCAGTGGTCTTTTTAATTAAGTCTCTGTATCCTTTACATGCATGCAGGTTCTTTTACATGAAGGTGGAACCTTGCTTGTGTGCCTCAATTCCATACGTGGTTTAAATGAACCATCTTGGTCCTGGAATCATGATATATTACATTTGATTAGCTGGGTTAATTCTAGATTACAATCTCTCAGGACAAATATCAATACCAAAAGCAGCATCACAACTGCAAATTTGTAAGTTACAGTGATTTGAAGTAGAGTATTGCAGATTTGTATTATGTTTATTTCCATAAACAAACCTTAGTTTCACTATGTGTCTGCATGTGTGTGTTTGATGCTATACATAATCGGTTCTAAGTCCGGATAAAATGTGAAGGTTGCGATAAGCAGTCAACAGTCAAAATAAGATTGTCATGTCTTTATGATGTATTCTTTTTTCTATTTGAGAAAAATGTAAATATCCCTTGTATATCTAGGCATTTTTCTCATAGCAAATGGAACACTGCCTATTATTTTATGCTAGTCTCCTTATTTTTAAGCCTCGTTTATCCTTTCAAAATGGAATATAAAAAAAATGGCATGTCAAGGGAAGAATACGCATGAACATTTTGCACAAGCAGTAAAACAATAGTTAACCACTTAACCTTGGACTGTATTTTACTACTGGCTGTATGCAAATACTGAAGTATTAAAAATGTCATCTTAATTTAAATGATTAAGAGCCTTTACACAAATTATTCATATTTAACTGTGTAGGGTTAGGTAGTATTTTCTACAGCGACCTCCTTGTTGCCAAAGTTTATAGTAAAGCCCGAAAAAAAAAAACTTCAATAAAAAATGAAATCATGTCCGAACCAGTCAGGGGTAACCTTTGAGTTTAGGGCTAAGCAGGACCTAGGAGGTGACTAGGGAAGGCGAAATTTGGACAACTCAAACTTACAAAAGACACCATCCACCTTGGAGAATCACCTGAAGGACATTTTTTATTTTTATTTTTTAATTATTTATTTATGTAATAAAATTGGGAATTATTTTCCCATGGGTAGCTTAGGATTTTATTTTGAGCATTTTATAAATTATTATACAAATAAATCATATAATTTGGGTTGGGGGATTAATCTTGTAATCTCATGTAAAATGGCTTTCATGGACGAATGAAGCGCATGGGCAAGGCGCACCAAGCTAGGCACATGAAGGATGGGCTAGACGCTGGGCGTGAGCACATGGGCATTGGGCGCATGAGAAGCTTGGTGTGGCGTTGGGATTAGCACGCACGGGTCAGAATTGTGACCACCTTCTATGCGCCTAGGGGCGCTAGGCGCATGATGGCCCTATCTTGGCACATGGGCAGATCAACCTTATCATAAGGAAATCTCGGCCAAGATGGATCATGCCTCTTTCAAATTCAAAGCTTGACTCATGGAGAAAAGATGGCCCGATCAACGTGGAGGAAATCTCGGCCAAATCGATCCCACTTCATTCAAATTCAAATTTGGTGCATGAAGGAAGGGCAACTATCTTTGGTCGTGTGGTTGGGGAGCTCAAATTGGATTTGAACTTTACCACCCAAGTAGGGATAAGATCTTGGTTGTGTGGTATTCCCTATTCTTAAGGAGCATGGGATCAAAATACTTAGAACCTATATCTTTGGTATTTGACTTCAAATTGCAACCTTCCAAACCGTGCAAGACAAGATGCTAGGTGTGTGCTACATTGTTGCAACCATGTCCTAAATTCTAGTTAGGCATGAATCAAGTTGTTAAAGTTGTGTATCCTATGTTGTTGCAAGCCTCTAGCCGTGTGGGAGTGTGTGAAGGAGTTCAATTTGGACTCAAACTCTTAGCACTCATGTGATGGAATATGGTTAGGAGTGTGACGTGTTTTCCTTTCTTTAAGGAGATATTTTTGCAAGCCTTATGAGGAGTGTTGAAGTTGTGTGGATGTGTAAAACCAAGTGATCAAGTTGTTCCTATCTTTAAGAAGAATATCTTGCCAACCATATGGAAGCTTATCCAACTACGTGCACTCTTCCTACCTCAAGATTGAGGTCGTGTGCATTTGAAGTCCAAACTGTGTGACCTATCAAACCATGTGGAAACATGTGTGACCTAGTCAAACCGTGACACTCCTTCACCATCAAGTGCAAGTCGTGTGCACAGCATGAAGATTCATTGAACCTAGTCTTAAGACTTAGTCTTTACATGATAAGATAGTTTATTTATTTCTTTTTGTTTTCCTATTTTCATGGAGTCCTCTTAGGCCAGCCACAATCTATATGTATTTGATTTGATTCATGAATAAACAAGTTTAACTTTGATTAAAATGTATTCCTTTAGTTGAGTTAATCTCCTAACCATCCTTGGCTGAGCCAAGAACCCTAGAACTTATCAATCACACATGTGTTTGCGGCAACGATAAACTCATCACCTCTTGGTGTGGCGTCTTCCCACTTAGTTTTCATTAAGGATCTTTCCTTGTGACGAATATCCTTGGCTCATCAAGCAACTAGCTTGTGGTGCCACCATTTTCATATTTTTAACCATTCCCCTCATCAAACACTTAGACCCACACATTTAATCATATCTAAAACCGAGTCAAACAACTAAGTCAAGCCGTGAGTGACACACTTAGCCAAAACTTTGCCATACATTCAACCTACACAAAACAAAATCTAATCCATATTCAAACACTAAAATGTGAGCAAATCTTAAAACCAAGTTAATTTCGCGAGTTAAAAGTGCTTTCAAACAAGATAGATCGGCTATAGAACAACCTCCATCTCGGAGGTTGTCATCAGGTGGTATGAGAGCCACCATCTTGTTGAAAGCCACAAATATGTCTAGTCTTCAGAGAAGTCTCATAGTGTCCCCAAGGACAACATCCTTGGCCACAAATTTACAAGCCATGATGAACACTCAGTTCCAGCCCATCCAATGACAATAAGAGGAGATGAGAATTCATTATGATAGACGAGTTGACGAACGAAATGGTGGTTCAAGTGGACATGAAATGGAGAGAATGAGGAGGCTTAAGAGAGATAGGCGTGAGGAGGAAATACATGATGAGTGGAGACATGCTGATCATTCTAGTGCCTACAATGGTGAAAGGAGGAGAAGGCATAGAGGAGAAAGATGTGAGGAACACACACATGGAGAAATGAGGCGTGAGGAAACACATCTAGAGGGTGTCAAGGTGAAAGTTCCATCATTTATGGGATTGAACGATCCAGAGGCATATCTGGCGTGGGAGCTCAAAATGGAGCAGTTGTTTGAATGCCATCACTATAGTGAGGCGAGGAAGGTGATAGTGGCTGCCTTGGAATTCATAGAGTATGCCATGGTGTGGTAAGACCAATATCAGAAGGATAAGAGGAGGAGTGGAGATGAACCCGTGGACACATGTGAGGAAATGAAGGTGGTCATGAGGAAGTGGTTTGTGCTTTGTTCCTACCAGAGAGATGTACACAACAATTTGTGCAACAAAACTGTAGATGAGTACTTCAAGGCAATGGAGCTGGCCCTGCCAAGGTCTAACTTCCATGAGGACCGAGAAGCTACAATGGCTCAGTTCTTACATGGGTTGAATCAAAAAATCCAAGATGTGGTCGAGTTGCAACCTTATGTGGAGCTAAATGATTTGGTGCAGAAGGCCATGAAAGTGGAACAACAAATCAGGAGGAAGAAGTCTAAGTACTCCTCCAAAACATCAAAGTTCCAATCTTGGAGGGATGAACCAAAGAAGGAGGGTACTCAAGCTAAGGAAGTCGTGGGTACATCAAGAGGTCAAGGCCAACAAATCATGAAGACCAACACCAAAAACCATGATGATAAGTGCTTTAAATGCTTTTAAGTCTAGGTCACATTGTCTCACAATGTCATACTAAAAGGACAATGATGATTATGAATGGAGTGGTGGAGTCTCAATCCGAGGCTTCAAGTGAAGAAGAATGTGAAGGAGATGTCTTCATGCTGGAGAGTTACATACTTATAATCAGAAGGCTCTTAGGGAGCCAAATCAAGGAGCATGAAGAAGACCAAAGTGCAAAAAGTTATAGCTCAAAAAGTTATGATGGTTAAGGTCTAACTGTTCTTCTACTTGACTTCTACATGAATATTTGAAGCAAATATAGCTCCAAATGTGTGGTTGTTGACTATGAGGGCTCATAAATAACTCTTAGTTTATTTGGTATAACTAGATGTATCATTCACCCTCTGGGTAAGAGACTAATGTGTATAAGGGATGCATCGTTGTCCCTCCCAACAAATGTTGCTCCCAATGATCAAACTTTAGACCTTTGACCTAATACAATACTTGAGAATCCAGTGAGACTTTACACTACTATACCAATATTTCATTGGTAAACAACTGTCAGTTTAAAATAACATTGTGATACCCAAATAAGATATCAAATAGATAGATGATTATTATATGATTTAATTCATTTAGTCGGTTAAATTACTTAGATCAGATCAAACGACTAATTGATTATGTATAAAAATGTAATTAATAATTACATAATTAATTATATTACAAAATTATAAATTATATATAAGGGATTACTTAAATGAGAAAAGTTTTCATGTGAGAACAATAAATCCGGACCTTATAGCTAATCATGAATGATTAAGATTAAAAGTTAGTTATTGACCACATAATACTCATGAGTATGTATCTTTTAATCTTGATAATTTAAATAAGATCAAATAATTCATATTCTCATTTATCATAATAGCACATTGTTATCATGTTGGACCTCCCTATGTAAATAGGTCTAAATGAACATATAGTGCCATTCCCGTGGCAAATGGACCCACTTTGAAGTGCTTGATAAACATTGCTTCTCACTTCAGAATACAATGTAAAAAATGACCCCACGAAAAAATTTCAGTCTAACAAATTCTTGAGTATTATATGCAGCAAATTCATGAAAAGTGCAGCAAAAAAAAAAATGAGGAACTAACACAATATACATTATATTATATAGTGCCAAAAATATGATTGAAGTGATTTCCTTAGCATTATCAAATGGGAGAATTTAACATATATCATACTTTGATTTGAGAAAAATAAATCCCTAAATTTAATAATTAGGGATTTAAATAAATCTTAATTTGAAGACTATGAATTTTTTAAGATGACAGCGGAAGCACAAAATCCTGAAAATGAAAATTAGGGTTCATAGTTTTTTTTTGGGAAAAAATATATTTAATGGAGAATCATAAAATTCAGAACTTTTGTACTTATACTATTTGTTAGAATTACCTTATAATTTGTGAAATATCAACCGTATGATCTTAAATCTCATGATTCTCACACATAATATAAAATAATGATACAAAATCATACATAAATTCATGTTTCTCATATCTATTCCTTTTCTATGTCTTTGGAGGGAGTTTTGTATGATGGTATTCCTCAACCAACTCGTGAATTCCTTTTGGGACATTCGTTTTCTCTTTGATCTGAAGAGATGAAAACTGTTTGTGATTTAGTGTCTTAGCAGCCATTACCATTCCTTATGATTTAATTTGTAGGCTTCCCATTATCCCATGTAAACCAACCGTTTGAGTATCAACTCATTAAGCACATAATCATTGTCATTTTTAAAAGTCATATGGTTTGTAAAAAATTATATCACTTGTTTTGTAATCTCAAAATAAATAGCCGATACCATTATATGAAATATATGATGTCCACTTGAATTAGAAATTATGAATTTCTAACTATTCCTATATCCCCTACCCCATTCTTTGAAGGAATTGAGATCACCTGTCCCATTTTTTGTGTCTCAATGTGTACCAATCCAGTTAAAAACTGACACGTAATCAAAAAGAAAATTAAAAAAATAGGAAATAACATTTTTTACATTACTTGGTACAATGTAATTGACTTGAGACATGAAGACATAGATTTTTTAAGACATGTGATCCTTATTCTCTTGGAAGAGGTCAAGACAGTTGTGTTATGATGATAACAACTCTTTTGTGGAAATTTCAAAACTTGGATCATTATGTTGCCTGCTCATTTAGCAGTAAAGGTGCTTGCAATGCTTCCTAGTGCCCCAAGTCTAGGTTCAAACACTATTATTTGGAAATTTTCAACTAATGGATACTTGCACCTCTAAATCAGCTTTGAGGCTCTCCTACACCACTATATTATTAGTTGTAGTCCTTTATGGGTTAACAACCCTAGATGGAAAACTAATATTGGTAAGTATCCAACCTACCCTTTGTGTAACCAGAAACAATTATTCATTTGTTACATGTGTGGAACATGTTGGTCTCTTCAAACAACCACTACTCTTTTTACCCCACAAACTTGGCTAGTTGAATAAGTGGGAACTTTAATATTGCAATTCAGTGAGTAATATTGAGACTCCTAACTTTGCCATGCTACTTTGATCTATATGGAAAATGGGTAATCAAGTGGTCCTTAATGCAACTAGGATGGTAGCATATAATGCTCCAAGTAACAACCTTGGAAGGTTAATTCCATCATAAATTAGTCTTGTGTACATGCAAATTTTGGTGGATGTTGGTTTGGATGAATCTTTTAGGGGGACAACGATCATGGTTTGTTGTGGTGGTGTTTGTAGAGGGGACTCACATAGATAGATCTTTGATTTTTGCAATATCTTGGGAGCTTCAAATGTCTTATGGGTGGAACTAGGGTGAGCATGTGGCGGATTGGGTCGAGTAAGGCTTGTTCCTTACCCGATCCTAATTATTGATCGGATAATTTTTTTAAACCCGAACTTCACCTTATACCCGAAATTAACCCGACTTTAAATATCGACCATGTCAGCCTTTCAACCCAAACCATATTAAATATGATACATACCCCCTTTAGATAAAGTTTTCTTAAAATTATTTATTATTATAGATATATAATTTGACATATGAAATAATATATATATATATATATATATTGTTAATCAAGTATATATGATGGAAAAAATAGAAAATCAATTATACTCTCGTCGAAAGAGATTTCATTACTCTGTATATAATTAAATAGAAGTACATACAAACATGGTGAATAAGTAATCATGAGATGAGTCTGATCGGGTCATGTTTGTCCCTTACTCTTACCCTAAATGTTGATTGAGTTTAATTTTTAAATCTGAACTCGGCCATAGACTTGATGAAAGCCGACTCTATTCGAGGTCGATCATGATCGGGCCAAACCGAGTAAGGGAGTATGGTCGGGTCCTGTTCATCTATACGTGGAACTTTGGGTCATTTTCTCAACTATTAGTTTAACTTGGGGGAAAGCTTTACCAAAAGTAATTATTGAGAATGATTGTTAGGTGGCTGTCAAGGGTGTGCCCTTCGCCATCCATATGCTTCTTCGGTTAACGTGATTAAAACTTGGATGGAAAGGCATCAAATAATTCAGTGTGTTGATTGCTTGGCTAATTTGTCACATGAAATGGACTTGGACAATCACATGTTGGATCTTCCTCCTACAAGATGTAGGGATATGATTTTCTTTGATTAGGGAATATATTTTCCAAAATATATGCTACTTTAGTTTGTATTTTTTGGGGCAAAAGGCTTTTGCCCACGTGAATAACAAAAAAAAAAACCTTAAACAACTAGAGGCTCAGACCAAAAGGAAGAAAAGTAAAAACTATTTACATCTTGGGGAGGGATCCACTTACTCCAAAAAACACTTACTCTTCATCTTAGCCATCCAATCTTGAAAAATTCAATGGCTTAGATGTACTCACCAATTCAAACCATTGGATTTCCCAAGAATGAATGGTCATGATATGGAGTAAGTGTTTTTTCCACTTACTCTTGGAGTAAGTGCATTCCTCCCCATACATCTTTAATGATTGGACAACCACAAATCCCAAAAACATGAACAAAATCAAATAATAGCATAACATAGTGATGATGTGAAGAATTTTTATTGACCGAGTTACATGATTCTCGACGTTCCACGTATCACGTAACATATTCTAAATAAAATAATTCTTTGTAATACTAATATAAAAAGTGATAGACCACATAACTAGTTAGTGACCTTTCTATGTGGTTTAATTTTGAATGGAACCTAGTGTTTTAAATTGTGGCCTTAATTGATGCAATTATGGTAATCGCGACCGTTGCAGTGTGAATTATTTTGCCAGAAAAAATATTTTTGATATCTATGTAGTCTGATGTAGCCCGATGTAGTTGTCTTGCAGCCTAATGCAGCCCAAATACGAGCCGATGCGATTATGTTGTAGTTCGATGTGACCACATCATTGTGATTTGATGTTACACTAGAATAATAGTGTGATGTGGTTGCGACAATTACCACAACTATAATATTGCTGTTACATCACGTGATGCGATCCGCAATCTAAATTATTGATGAATAGTTTAAATTAGCTAAACAACCAAACTAAGAATGTGATAAATTTCGCCATTAGTGATCAACCAAGATAACAAGTAGAAGATAAAGAAAGAAACATGACCCGAAGAGAAAATGCGAAATTGACAAAACAAATCCAAGGAAGAATGCCAATTCCCTGCTAGTCCATTAAACAGGCTGGAGAGACTTCTGAGTATCAAAGTTGACTCATGCATCTATATATTCGATTAACATTTTTATGGCTGATGTCCAAGCCAGACAAATTGGTTTTGAAATAAAGATCTCGAGACAAATATTTATTTTTATTTGTATTTGTAATGACAAAAATATCATTTTAATATTTATGATATATATAATGGCAAAACATCTTATAACTATTTACATAGTGTAATTTTTCATTGTCTACTTTGCCCTTCTAATTAATTATTGTTATAATGTTTACCACACAATAAAAAATATCAATGAAAGTTAGAAAAAATTACGTATATAAAAATATTAAACCATAAATATCATTTTTAATACAAGTTTTAATAATATCACAATTCATTTTCATATTTTTCTATTTCATAAATTATAATATCATGTACACTCAATACAAAAGATTTAATATCAAATTCTTTAAAATAAAATATATAATTTCGACACGCTAGTATATATAAAGGGTAAAAAAGGTGGTAATTGAATAATATGAACTATCTTATTTTAAGCTAATATCATGTTCATTGAGAAAACGGGTTAATGGGAAAAAATCTAAATTGCAGTTAATGAGGAAAAAATGCAGTTTAATGGATGCATGCCTCAGATTCCCACCAGCACCCAGTGGGAAAAAAATCCTAGAAATAGAAGTTCTGCGCCAAGAAGATAACAATATTGTTATATTATTAGAATTTCTGAAGCCCAGTTATAAGAAGGAAAAAAGTCACTAAACCTGCATTAAAATAAATGAGATTTTATGAAGGTTAAATAAATGGCTAACATTATTTCATCAGTAAATACTCAATTTGTATAATAATTTAATATATAAATAAGTAAAAAGTACAAAGGGAAAAATTACAAATATAAGTTAAAATTGTCTTTGATACGAAGCATTTCAAAATTTAGTCATAAAATTCCTAAAAAAAATACTAATTTGATGCACCTTGATGTTTTAGGAGTTTTCTAATTGATACACTAATATTTTGAAATACCAAAATGCATCTTTACCCTTATTTTAAAATTAATAAATCTAATATGATATTATTAATAAAAGATGACATGGCACCAAATACAAAAAATGAAAGTAAATATGAAAGTAAGGATGACAAATGAATGAATTTGAATGAATTTAGATTTGGATTCTAATAGATGGATGAAAAGTGTCATCTATCAATCCATATAAATTTATTTAAACAATATTTGAAATTATACAATCCATCTATATCCAAACTAAATGGGTGGATTCCAATCCATCCAATCCGTCCATGACTTCATTTTCATAGATTTGGATGGATGAATATCCAATCCATTCGATTTTTTATTAGAACTAAAAATATTATTGAAGAGATCATTATATTAAAAACTAATATTTCAATATAACATTTTTTAAAATCACCTTTTAAAAAACACTTTTAAAATCATTTAAAAATCATTTTTAAAAGTGCTATTAAAGAAAAAGTGATTTTTGAACTTTTATTATTTATTTATTTTTGCAATACTCTACAAGTGTGTGACGTTTAAGGTTCTACATGTGAAGTTTTTAACAAATACTTAAAAGTATAAAGATTTATATATAATCACTATATCATACACTATTCATTTGGAATAATTCTTTTAAAGAGTCAATGATGATTAAATATAAATGATGGATGATGTAGTGAGTGTATAAAACTCATGGATGAATTTAATAAAATATTAAAAGTGAGAGTGAGAATCATGTATAAATTTGTTTGAATTTAATTTTCTTGAATATTAAATGAAATTGAAAACAAACATCATTTGTGGATTGCGAATAATTTTGTCACCTCTACGGGAGAATGCCAAAACTAAGAGTAACATTCTTATTATGATTTGGGTCTCACGACATGTAACACCCTAAATTTAAGTCTTTAAAATTATAGTATCAGTCCTGGGATCCTCGCTTGAGCGAGAGATTCTCGCCTGGGCGAGAAAGGCTCACCTGGGAGGGTGAAATCCTGGGCTATACTAGAGGATTCTCGCCTGAGCGAGAGTTGTCTCGCTTGGGCGAGAAATGACATTTTGGAATTGTTGAGACTGTGAGATTCTCGCTTGAGCGAGAATCCCTCACTTGAGCGAGAATCCCTCACTTGAGCGAGAGGGTCAGATCTGAATTTTTAAAATAGGCGGGATTTTCTCGCTTGAGCGAGAAAGGGCTCGCTTAAGCGAGAACCCGACACTGTTACATTAAATAGGGGACCTCAAACACATTTATGAGGGTTAACCTAAAGAGAAGTGAGAGAAGAGAGCATTTTCAAGAGCAAGAAGGCTTGTGAGTCATTTAGAAGCTTGAGAAGAGGTAGATCTCTTGATTCTAACTCTCTTCTTCCCTTTGAAACTTGGGTATGTTGGATCTCTTCTAAAAAATGAGAGAAACCATGGAAACTCACCCTTTTGAGTTATGGTTCATTTTATGTTATTTTATCTTATAAACTCTTGGTATAGAGTTAGTATTTCAAGAAAGGAGAGGGTTTGTGGGTTGATTCATGAAAACCCAAAAACCCTAAAGAGAAAATGTGGTTAAAATGGAAATTGGGTAAAATGCTAGAGGTAGAAGATGAGTTTACTTTCTAATATTGAAAATATGATGAATATCTTGGATGGTTAAATAATGCAATATAAGTTGTTTATATGATATTTGGAATAAATGACTAACATTGTGTTATATGGTGGGATGAAGAAAGATCCTAAAGTTGGAGGCGGTGTTGGTGGAACTTGAGGAGTTGCCAAGAACCCAAACCCAACACTCACCGAGGTAAGGATAAGTCTTTAACTTATGCACTGTGATAGAAAATGTGTGGATTTTCTGATGTGGATAATGAACTGTATCGTAAATCACTTAGTTGTTATAAGCATATATGGGTATGTTTGTAACAATGAGGAGTGGATTTACCGTTTATGTATTGGTGGAGTGCCAATGGAAATAATACTCGGAATAATGCAATGAAGCGTAAATCACTTAGTTGTTATAAGCATATATGGATATGTTTGTAACAACGAAGAGTGGATTTATCGTTTATGTATTGGTGGAGTGCCAATGGAAATAAAATTCGGAGTAATGAAATGAATCGTAAATCACTTTGTAGTTATAAGCATACATGGATATGTTTGTAATGATGTCGGGTGAATTTACTATTTTTGTATTGGTGGAGTGCCAATGGAAACAAAACTCGGAAAATGTATTGGTGGAGTGCCAATGGAAATAAAACTCGTTTTTAGCCGACCATGATGGGTTAGCGACTTTGGCTCAAGTAATGTAGCAAGTTTTGGCTCAAGCGATATAGCAAACTTTGGCTCAAGTAATATAGCAAGCTTTGACTCAAGCAATGTAGCAAACTTTGGCTCAAGTTATGTAGCATGGTTTTCAAAAGTATGAACGATGAAAATGGTTTTGAGTATAGTTGATTTTAATACCGTTATTTAATCTTAATAAATGTGGATTAACTTACATTGATATTTATTGAGTTAACGACTTACTCATTTGTGTTTCTTGGTGTATTTTCAATGTTAATCCCATTGCAGGTAGGTGGAAGGAGTATGAGTGTTTTTGATTAGGAGCATAGAGACTTTTATTTTGATGTCTCTTATCCATTTTTTGTAACTTCATCGGTTGTACATGAACTAACTAATTGTAACTATGAACATGTTTGTGTACATGGAATTAACCATGGAAACTAGTAACTCGGGATATATGTAGCTATGGGTGTTTTGGAAACCCATAGCTAATTGTATGCGGTAGTTATTAAGTTACATTAATACGAATTATGTTTTTCTGTCACGTGATTGGTATGTCACATTTTGGTATATAGATTTGGGCGTGATGAGGAAAGTGAGATCTTTTAAATGAGTTTGTTCAATCGGTAAATATAATTTATAATTAAATGCATGAAATTGGTTTAAAATAAGGAAAAAATTTCAAGGGTAGAATTTGGGTCCTTACAATATGGTATCAGAGCATAGTTAATCCTGCAACCTAGGGTATGGCCTTACATGCTTCTTTGAAAACTTTATGTGTTGAGATTGTTTGAATTGTGCTAATTGTTAAATGGTTATGTGCACTGTTATTATACAAATTCGATTACTGACAAGTGAGTGAGTACAGGTACCCATGGCAGGAAGAGGAAGAGGAAGAGGGACAAGTAAGAATGTCCCGAATGATTTATTGGCGCAAATGGTGGCAGCATTGTAGCAAGTCAATGAGAACTTGCACAATCTGAACCAGAATCCGGCGCTAAGTCCGAGTTTACACCCACTAGTTCCTCCTAGGCCAGCAGAATACCGAGGGCAGGATGAGTTCTACACGAGGAATCCCAATCAGTTCCATGAGGGATTTGCTCTTGAAGCTGCCATCGAGTGGATCCAGGGGGTGGAGCGGATCTTCAGAGCCATGAACTGTACGGAGGCTCAGAAGTTGGCTTATGCCACTTACATGTTAGTGACAGAGGTCGAGAATTGGTGGGAGTTCACTCGACGCCAAATGGAGGCGGAGGGACAGCTGATTTCCTGGGATACATTTAAGGTGAAATTCCTCCATAAATATTTTCCTGCTGATTTGAGGAGGCAAAAAGAGATGGAGTTTCTAAGATTGGAGCATGGTGACCTATTGGTGGGAGCATATGCGGCCAAATTTGAAGAATTGGCCCGATTTTGCCCTTACTCGGAGTTGGAGGTGGACGGAAGTCCAAGTGCTCGAAATTTGAATCGGGTTTAAAGCCCAAACTGAAGACGATGCTTAGGCATCAAGAGATCTCCGACTTTGCTACCTTGGTCAACAAGTGCAGAATGGTTGAGGATGACATGAAGGCGGATGAAGTGATGACGCCAAAACCACTTCCTCCCAAACACTCTAGACCTCAAAGGAATTTCTCGCATGAGAAAGGGAAAGACAAGGTGTTTCAAGAGGAACGAAAACCTTACTCCCGTCCGACGGGTAGTCGAGGTTACACTTCGCATGGGCCGAGGACTCATGCCAATGCCGGAGGATCACGATTGAACTCTCCTCCTATGTGCAGTAAATGTGGCTGAACTCATGTTGGTGACTCGTGCCCCGGAATGGCACTAACCTGTTTTCATTGCAAGGAGGTTGGGCATATCCGAAGACACTGTCCTAAGCTACCGCAGAGTGTGAATGCGGTGAGGGTCAAACGTCCTCGATCCACTAGCAGAGTGTTCACCATGAGTGGTGCAGAGGTATCGGGTGCAGATGGCCTGATAAAAGGTAATTGCATGGTGGCAGGTATTCCCATTTTAGTGTTGTTTGATTCGAGAGCGACACACTCCTTTGTATCTATTGAATGCGTGGATAGACTGAAATTGCAAACTGAGTCGTAGCCTTTCGACTTGGTCGTATCCACCCCAACTGATGTACCTGTGGTGGTGTCGACAATTGTGTCTCGATGTCCGATGGTGGTGAATGGTAGGACTTTTACCATGGATTTAATCTGCTTACCACTATCCTAGTTAGATATAATTTTGGGGATGGACTGATTGTCGGCAAATCATGTGGTGCTTAATTGTGCTGATAAGACTGTGGTATTCGGGAATCTAGATGAGATTTCTAATGAGGTTATTAACATGAAGCCGTTATCGGCAAAGGAAGTCAGGACTTCCTGTAAGGAGGGAGGGGTCGTGTTTATGTTGTTGGCATCCCTGGAGGGTATTGAGAAACCCAAGATTGAGGATATTCCGATAGTTCGTGAGTTTCCTGAGGTATTTCCTGGTGATATTCCGGAGTTACCTCCAGTGAGAGAAGTTGAATTCTCTATCGATTTGGTGCCTGGAACGGGACCCATCTCTATAGCCCCTTATAGGATCGCACCATTAGAATTGGCTGAGTTGAAAAAACAGGTTGAGGACTTATTGGCAAAGAAGTTTATTCGTCCTAGTGTCTCGTCGTGGGGTGCGCCTGTTTTGTTGGTTAAGAAGAAAGATTGTAGTATGCGGTTGTGTACTGACTACAGGCAATTGAACAAGGTTACTATCAAGAATAAGCATCTGTTGCCTAGAATTGATGACTTAATGGATTAGTTGAGAGGAGCGGTTTTGTTTTCAAAGATTGACCTTCGGTCGGGTTACCACCAACATCGGGTGAAGTCAGAGGATATTCCTAAAACTGCTTTCAAGACAAGGTATGAGCATTTTGAGTATTTGGTCATGCCTTTTGGTGTAACTAAAGCCCCAGCAATATTTACCGACTACATGAATCAGATTTTCCATCCGTATTTGGATTCGTTCGTAGTGGTATTTATTGATGACATTTTAGTTTACTCCAAAAGCCGAGAGGAACATGCTAAACACCTGCGGATTGTTCTAGAACTCTGGAGTAAGAACCAGTTGTATGCTAAATTGTCTAAATGTGATTTCTGGTTGAAATCAGTTAACTTTCTCGGACATGTAATATCCAAGGAAGGGGTAGTTGTCGATCCTTCAAAGGTTGAAGCTGTTATGGAATGGAAAGTGCCCAAGTCGGTTACTGAAATCCGGAGCTTTCTGGGTTTGGCTGGCTATTATCGGAAATTCATTGAAGGATTTTCGAAATTGGCACTACCGTTGACTAAGCTCACTCGGAAAGGAGAACCGTATGTGTGGACATTTCGTTGTGAGGAAAGCTTTCAGGAGTTGAAACAAAGGTTGACTACGACACCAGTGTTGGTTCTTCCTTGTATCGATAAGGATTTCAGTGTTTATTGTGATGCTTCCAAGCAAGGTTTGGGTTGTGTTCTGATGCAGGAAGGGAAAGTTGTTGCCTATGCTTCTCGTCAGTTAAGAATGCACGAGCAAAACTACCGTACTCATGATTTAGAATTGGCTGCAGTGGTCTTTGCTTTAAAAATCTGGAGACACCATCTCTATGGCATAAGGTTTGTGGTGTACAGTGACCACAAGAGTTTGAAATACCTGTTTGATCAAAAGGAGCTGAATATGAGGTAGAAGAGATGGATGGAGTTCCTAAAGGACGATGATTTTGGATTGCAGTACCATCCGGGAAAGGCCAATGTAGTGGCCGATGCACTAAGTCGGAAATCTTTACACATGTCGGCTTTGATGGTTAGGGAAGGGAAACTAATTGAAGAGTTCAGAGATATGAAATTGGATGTTCAGATAAAGCCTCATAGTATGATTTTGGGAATGCTGAAGGTCACCAATGAACTGTTTGATCAAATCCAAGTATTGCAAGTTGAGGATATCGAGATAATAGCAAAACGGGATTTGATGCTAAGTGGCAAGGAAACTGATTTCGCATCGGACCCTAGTGGAATGATGCGTTATAAAGGGAGAGTGTGTGTGCCTCGTGATGAGGAATTACGGAAGAGTATTTTAGAAGAGTCTCATAAGAGCAAGATGAGTTTTTACCCGGGAACTACTAAGATGTATCAAGATTTGAAGAAGTTGTTTTGGTGGTCAGGGTTGAAGAGGGATGCGACTTCGTATGTCTCGAGTTGTTTAGTGTGTCAGAAAGCCAAAATTAAGCATCAGCGACCAGTGAGAGAGTTACAATCCCTAGAAATTCCTGTGTGGAAGTGGGATAGTATCTCCATTGATTTTGTATCGGGTTTCCCTAAAACTCAGAAAGGATATGATGCGATATGGGTGATAGTGGATCGGTTAACGAAATCTGCACACTTTCTACCAATGAACATGAGATATTCTTTGGAGCGATTGGCGGAACTGTATATCCAAGAAATAGTTCGTTTGCATGAGATACTGTCGAGCATTATATCGGATAGGGATCCCCGTTTTACTTCCAACTTTTGGATTAGTTTGCAGTCCGCATTGGGAACTAAGTTGAAGTTAAGTTCAGCTTATCATCCACAAACGGACGGTCAATCAGAAAGAACTATACAGTCATTGGAAGATCTTCTGAGGGCTTGTGTCTTGGAACAACCGGGGAGTTGGGATGGCATGTTGCCTCTGATTGAATTTACTTACAACAATAGCTTCCATTCGAGTATTGGAATGACACCTTATGAGGCGTTGTATGGTAGGAAGTGCCGAACTCCAGTGAGTTGGTTTGAGACTGGGAAGAACTTGATATTGGAGCCCAAGCTGGTCTAAGAGACTACGGAGAAGATCAAGAAAATCCGAGAGAGCATGAGGATCGCCCAGAGTCGACAGAAAAGCTATTACGATAAGAGGCGGAAACCTCTTGAGTTTAATGAGGGAGATCATGTTTTCATGAGAGTAGTCCCGACTACCGGAATTGGTAGAGTGTTGAAGTCTCGCAAGCTGACTCCGAGATTTATTGGCCCGTATCAAGTATTGAAAAGGATTGGGCCGGTAGCATATCGATTGTTTTGCCTCCGTTGTTATCGAACCTTCATAATGTGTTTCATGTGTCTTAGTTAAGGAAGTATGTTGGAGATCCATCTCATGTGGTAGAATCTGATCAGATAGAGTTGAAAGATAACTTGACCTTTTCGACGTTGCCAGTGAGGATCATGGATACCAGTATCAAGAGACTAAGAGGCAAGGAGATTCCTTTGGTGAAAGTACTATGGAGCCAAGTAGACGAAGGGGATGCTACTTGGGAGGTGGAGCGTGACATGAGGGAGGATTACCCTCAATAGTTCGAATCGAGGTATGTTAAATTTTCGGGGACAAAAATTATTATAAGAGGGGGAGGATTGTAACACCCTAAATTTAAGTCTTTAAAATTATAGTATCAGTTCTGGGATCCTCGCTTGAGCGAGAGATTCTCACCTGGGCGAGAAAGGCTCACCTGGGAGGGTGAAATCCTGGGCTATACTGGAGGATTCTCGCCAGAGCGAGAGTTGTCTCGCTTGGGCGAGAAATGGCATTTTGGAATTGTTGAGACTATGAGATTCTCGATTGAGCATGAAACCCTCGCTTGAGCGAGAAACCCTCGCTTGAGCGAGAGGGTCAGATCTGAGTTTTTAAAATAGGCGGTATTTTCTCGCTTGAGCGAGAAAGGGCTCGCTTTAGCGAGAACCCGACGCTGTTACATTAAATATGGGACCCCAAACACATTTATGAGGGTTAACCTAAAGAGAAATGAGAGAATGGAGCATTTTCAAGAGCAAGAAGGCTTGTGAGTCATTTAGAAGCTTGAGAAGAGGTAGATATCTTGATTCTAACTCTCTTCTTCCCTTTGAAACTTGTTTTGGGTATGTTGGATCTCTTCTAAAAAATGAGAGAAACCATGGAAATTCACCCTTTTGAGTTATGGTTCATTTTATGTTATTTTATCTTGTAAACTCTTGGTATAGAGTTAATATTTCAAGAAAGGAGAGGGTTTGTGGGTTGAGTCATGAAAACCCCAAAACCCTAAAGAGAAAATGTGGTTAAAATGGAAAATTGGTAAAATGCTAAAGGTAGAAGATGAGTTTACTTTTTAATATTGAAAATATGATGAATATCTTGTATGGTTAAATAATGCAATATAAGTTGTTTATATGATATTTGGAATAAATGACTAACATTATGTTATATGGTGGGATGAGGAAAGATCCTAAAGTTGGTGGCGGTGTCGGTGGAACTTGAAGAGTTGACAAGAACCCAAACCCAACACTCACCGAGGTAAGGATAAGTCTTTAACTTATGCACTGTGATAGAAAATGTGTGGATTTTCTGATGTGGATAATGAACTGTATCATAAATCACTTAGTTGTTATAAGCATATATGAGTATGTTTGTAACAACGAGGAGTGGATTTACCGTTTATGTATTGGTGGAGTGCCAATGAATATAATACTCGGAATAATGCAATGAAGCGTAAATCACTTAGTTGTTATAAGCATATATGGGTATGATTGTAACAACGAGGAGTGGATTTACCGTTTATGTATTGGTGGAGTGACAATGGAAATAAAACTCGGAGTAATGAAATGAATCGTAAATCACTTTGTAGTTATAAGCATACATGGATATGTTTGTAATGATTTCGGGTGCATTTACTGATTTTGTATTGGTGGAATGCCAATGGAAATAAAACTCGGAAAAAGTATTGGTGGAGTGCCAATGGAAATAAAACTCGTTTTTAGCCGACCATGATGGGTTAGCGACTTTGGCTCAAGTAATGTAGCAAGCTTTGGCTCAAGCAATGTAGCAAACTTTGGCTCAAGTAATGTAGCAAGCTTTGGCTCAAGCAATGTAGCAAACTTTGGCTCAAGTTATGTAGCATGGTTTTCAAAAGTATGAACAATGAAAATGGTTTTGAGTATAGTTGATTTTAATACGGTTATTTAATCTTATTAAATGTGGATTAATTTACATTGATATTTATTGAGTTAACGACTTACTCCTTTGTGTTTCTTGGTGTATTGTCAATGTTAATCCATTGCAGGTAGGTGAAAGGAGTATAGGTATTTTTGATTAGGAGCTTAGAGACTTTTATTTTGATGTCTCTTATCCATTTTTTGTAACTTCATCGGTTGTACATGAACTAACTAATTGTAACTATGAACATGTTTGTGTACATGGAATTAACCATGGAAACTAGTAACTCATGATATATGTAGCTATGGGTGTTTTGGAAACTCATAGCTAATTGTATTCGGTAGTTACTAAGTTACATTAATACGAATTATGTTTTTCTATCATTTGATTGGTATGTCACATTTTGGTATATAGATTTGGGCGTGATGAGGAAAGTGAGATCTTTTAAATGAGTTTGTTCAATCGGTAAATATAATTTATAATTAAATGCATGAAATTGGTTTAAAATAAGGAAAAATTTTCAAGGTAGAATTTGGGTCCTTACACGACATATACCAGAACCTACAAACAAATTTTGACTCCTCATTTTCCCCGCGACGTCCACATTTTCTTATAAGAATAACCACAAAAATATTTTTATAGAACGAATAATCTTAATAAATAAGAATCTCACACTAGCAAATGAAGGAAGAATGTTCTTATTTAAACAAGAATACTTAACAATGAACATGAGAGAAGCAGCTTGCACCATTTTAGTTTTAGAAAAGAATACATGTGTATTAAAATGGTGCAAGAGTTTTATAAATTATCACTCACTACAATAATTGCTTGCACCATTTTAGTATGATACCGTAAGAATTTTACAAATTGTCGCTCAATGCATCATTCATCATTAAAATATAATCACCATTATCTCTTTAAAAAGTAATTGTTGTGAAATGATTTATATTCAATGGATCAAACATCTTCTCATTATAACAGCAATACAACTTATGGGTTTGGGCTGATGTAAAGGGTTGGGGTAGAGGACTATATATATTTAAGTTATGTAAACCTAATGTAACAAGGACAACAATAGCTAAACACAAATCCTTATTCTCTAATACATAGTGGTAGCTTATAAACGCTCTCGGGAAAATAGGCACGATTGGCTGAACCTCGTTACCAAATTCCTTGTGTTATTCTCTTCTCTTTTACTATTTGATTGTTCGTTTGTTACCAACAATTGGTATCTGATATCTCTTAACTCAAGTTCCAAATTCGAGGTGGGGAAGATCGATGGAACTGGTAATTTTGGATTGTGGCAAAGGAAGGTTAAGAATGTGATGGCTCAACAAGGACTACCAAAGGCGTTGTGTGAGAATAAACGAGATGCTATGGACCAACTGGATTGAGAAGAGTTGAAGGAGAAGGTTGCGGGAACCATACGACTTTGTCTATCAGATGAGGTGATGTATCATGTTATGGATTTGACGTCACCAATGGAGGTATGTGACACATTAGAGAAGCAGTTCATGTCCAAGTCTCAAACAAATAAGGTGTATTTGAAACAGAGACTCTATGGTCTGAAGATGCATGAGCGTACTGATTTGCAACATCATCTCAACACTTTTAATCATGTGATTCGTGACTTGAAGAAACTTGATGTGAATGTTGATGATGATGACAAAGCAATAATATTACTATGTTCTTTGCCAAATTCCTATGAACACTTGGTGACAACATTGTCGTACGAGAAAGACTCAATCAAACTAGATGAGATCACATATACACTTCTGTCCCACACTCAAAGAAGACAGAATGTAGGAGAAGGGTCTTAGGGTGATGGTCTGTATGTGAAAGGGAGCCAAGCGCGTGGGGGAAGACAAGGTAGAGGAGGTCCTGCAAAGGGAAAAGAACAAATTCCAGGGGCAGAACACCAGTAGAGTGCTTTAAGTGTAAACAGATTGGGCATTACAAAAATAATTGTCCCAATGATTGGAGTCCTTGCAAGCCGGTGGGGAAAGATGAAGTATCTACATCTGAAAATGTTGCATAGAAAGATGACTCTGATTGCAACAGTGTAGGTGATCTACTATCTGTATCATTAAATCATAGTGCAGATGAGTGGATACTTGACACTGGTTGTTCCCACCACATGACGCCAAATAGAGAATGGTTCACCACATACAGGGCATGCAATTTTGGTTTCGTGTATCTCGGAAATAATAAAACATGTGAAATTATTGGCATGTGACAAATCAAAATTGTGATGGATGATGGTGTAGTGAAGACGTTATGTGAGGTTAGACACATACCAGATTTGAAGAAGAATTTGATTTCTTTGGGGACATTGCAAGCCAAATGATTTAGCTATAGAGTTGATGGGGACAATGATATTCTTCGAGTACGCAAAGATGTTACGACTGTGATGAAGGGTAAGAGAATTGTTGAGAATACCTACAAGCTGTTAGGGAGAATAGTTGTAGGTGGAGTTGCTGGAGTGGCTGAAGAGATTTCAGTAGATTCAGGCCTTGATGCTACAAAATTATGACATATGCGTTTGGGTCATATGAGTGTGCGTGACATGACATAATTATGCAAAAGAGAATTGTTGAGGGGATTCAGCAAATGCAAGCTAGATTTGTGTAAGTATTGTGTGCTTGGGAAGCAGACGCGAGTTAGTTTCAAGGCTGGCCAACACAGGACTCGGGGCACTATAGACTATGTCCACACAGATATATGGGGACCCACTCAGGAACCATCCCTAGGAGGTTCTAGGTATTTTGTTACCTTCGTTGATGACTTTTCTCGCAAGGTTTGAGTATATTTTCTGATGCAAAAGTCAGAAGTCTTTACCAAGTTCAAGGTTTGGAAGGCAGAGGTAGATAGCCAGACTGGTAGAAAAATAAAATACATGAGGTCAGACAATAGTATGGAGTACAAGGACTCACAGTTTCAGAAGTTATGTGAGGAACATGACAACCAAAGACACTTTTCAGTGAAGAAAACTCCTCAGTAGAATGATGTTGCAGAGAGGATGAATAGAACTCTTACAGAGAGGGTGAGATGTATGAGACTGAATGTTGGACTTTCCAAAGTATTTTGGGAAAATGCACTTAGTATGACATGTTATGTCATCAATAGATCACCACGGGCTTCAATGGATGGTAAAGTTGCACAAGAAGTATGCACATGTAACTTAGTCAATTATAATATGTTACACATATTTGGTTGTCATGCTTATATACCTAGTGATGAACGATCTAAACTTGATCCCAAGTCAAGGAGGTGTATCTTTATTGGATATACCAAAGGTGTGAAGGGGTTCAAATTCTGGGATCCAGTTTCTAGAAAAGTGGTGTTGAGCAGAGATGAAGTGTTTGATGAAGATTTTCTACTAAAAGAGTCAGTTATGACAGAGGTGCCCAGACCCAATGCAGAGACTTTGAGATCAAATATGATTCCACTGAATAGTGAAACGATTCAGGTGAATAAAGGCAAGGAACCATGCACTAGTTCAAGTCAAGAACATGATGATTCTCAGACGGAGAGTTCAGGTGTGTAGGAGTATCTACTTGTCAGAGACAAAAATAAACGTCCTATCAAACCTCTAGAGAGATATGGCTTTGAAGATATGGCTTTAGTTGCTCTCCATATCAGTTCAGGAGATCCATGTAGCTTTCAATATGCTATAAACAACCAAGAGAAAGAATGGATGGGTGCCATGCTGGAGGAGACGGTGTCTTTACACAAGAACCAAACTTGGGAGCTTTTCCCATTTCCCTCCGACAAGAGTGTAGTTTGGTGCAAGTGGATGTACAAAAGGAAACCAAAAGTATCAGAAAAATAAGGGGGAAAGTTTAAGGGTCGTCTTGTTGAAAAAGGGTATTCACAACAAAAGGAGATCGATTACAATGACATTTTCTTCCTAGTGGTGAGACACACTTCTATCAGGGTAGTGCTTGCCTTGGTAGTCAGCCGAGATATGCACTTAGAACAAATGGATGTGAAGATTGTATTTCTTCATGGTGAATTAGATGAGAAAATTTACATGACATAACTAGAAGAGTTTAGTGCAGCTGGACAGGGTCACTTGGTTTTTAAGTTGAAGAAGTCTTTATATGGGTTGAAGCAGTCTTCCAGACAATGGTACAACTGGTTTGACACTTATATGTTGAAGCTTGGTTACAAGCGCTGTGAGTATGATTCTTGTATTTATGTAAGAAGCCTTGATGATGGTTCTTTTATTTTTATGTTACTTTATGTTGATGATATGTTGATTGCTGCTAATCATTTGATACATGTCAAAGGTTCCATATGTCAGTGCAGTGGGTTGCTTGATGTATGTTATGGTTTGTACTAGACCGGATTTGGTACATGCAGTTAGTCAAGTATGCAAGTACATGTCGAAAACAAGGAAGAAACATTAGGAAACCGTCAAATGGACTTTCTGATATTTGAAGGGAACTATAGGTCTCAGTATTATGTTTGGCAGCCAATAGAGAAAGCCTTTAGTGGTTGGTTATGTTGATTCAGACTATGCAGAAGACTTTGATGATTGAAGGTCCACAATAGGGTTTATCTTCACCCTTGTAGGTACATGGCAGATGTATTTTCAGTCTATTGCTGCTATGTCCACAACTGAAGCAGAGTACATAGTAGCTGGTGAAGCTTCTAAGGAAGCCATATTGCTTATGGAGTTGGTAAATGAATTAGGCATTGAAGCAAGTGTATCATGCTAGGACCAAATTTATTGATGTGAGATTTCATAAGATCGGAGAGTTGGTAGCTTGTGGGCAAATACTATTGCAGAAGGTTCACACTTTAGAAAATGCAGCTGATATGTTAACCAAGACGGTTACCATAGACAAGTTCAGGCATTATCTGAGCTTGCTAAACATCTACTAATGTTGGACTATGGAGCGCCCCCAACCCAATGGTGGAAGATGGAGAATGATAATAATCGCCAAGGTGGAGATTGTTGTGCAATATCTCATATTCAATGGATCAGACCTCTTCTCATTATAAGAGCAATACAAGTTATGAGCTTGGGCTAATGTAAATGGTTGAGGAAGAGGGCTATATATATTTATGTTATGTAAACCTAATTTAACAAAGAGAACAATAACTAAACACAAATCTTTATTCTCTAATATATAGTGGTAGTCTCTCAACGCTCCCAGTAAGGATGGCAATGGGTACCCGGATCCGCGGGTACCCGTAGAAATTACCCACAACGGGTCGGGTTTGGGTCCATGTTTTGGACCCGTGAGTAATTGAGACCCGCGATTTTAAGACCCGCTGTTAGATGGGTATGAGTCGGATAATAAGGTACCCAGACCCGTAGGTACCCAAACCCGCTATTTCATCCTATATATATAACAAACTAATTGTAATATCATCTTAATCTAAATTGTAAGATCATATTTATCTATAATTATAATATCATATTAACTCATAAATGTGATTGTTATGTTGTTAAAATGTGATGTTATGTTGTTAAGAAATGATATTATGTTGTCAATTCATATGATGATGTAATGTTATGTTAATTGAAGAGTTCATACTAAATGAGTTTTTCATCCTAATGTTGAAATTATTTTTAATGTTTGTTAGAGTAAAATGAGTTGTGTTTAATAGTCAAATTACGTTATTTTTAAAACTTTAAATTAAGTTTTATAATTTTTTATCTTTTTAATTGTCTAAATAACATATAAGATCGTTTGAAACAAATAAACAAATGCATAAATTACTTGCAATTATTTTTAATATTTTAGTACAATTAAGTAAACAATTCAGAGTTAAATATACTTAAAATCATTTCCATCGTTTATACTTTTTAAAACCCATGCTACATAACTTGAGCCAAAGTTTGCTACATTGCTTGAGCCAAAACGTGCTACATCGCTTGAGCCAGAGCTTGCTACATCGCTTGAGCCAGAGCTTACTACATCGCTTGAGCCAGAGCTTGCTACATCGCTTGAGCCAGAGCTTGCTACATCGCTTGAGCCAGAGCTTGCTACATCGCTTGAGCCAGAGCTTGCTACAGCGCTTGAGCCAGAGCTTGCTATATCGCTTGAGCCAGAGCTTGCTACACCGTTTGAGCCAGAGCTTTCTACATCGCTTGAGCCAGAGCTTGCTACACCGCTTGAGCCAGAGCTTGCTACACCGCTTGAGCCAGAGCTTGCTACACCGCTTGAGCCAGAGCTTGCTACATCGCTTGAGCCAAAGCTTGCTACATCGCTTGAGCCAAAGCTTGCTACATCGCTTGAGCCAAAGCTTGCTACATTACTTGAGCCAAAGTTTGCTACATTACTTGTGCCAAAGTTTGCTACATTACTTGAGTCAAAGTCGCTAACCAATCATGGTCAGCTAAAACAATTGTTTTTTCATTGATACACCATCAATCCATAAACAATAAATCCACGCAACCATTATTACAAACATACCCATATATGTTTATAATAACTAAGTGGTTCACAACTTGATCATTAATCACAACCAGAAAATCCACACATTTTCTATTGCAATGCACAAGTTAAAGACTTATCCTTACCTTGGTGAGTGTTGGGTTTGGTTCTTGGTAACTTCGCAAGTTCCACCGATACCGCCTCCAACTTTAGGATCTTTCCTCATTCCCACCATATAACACAATGTTAGTCTTTTATTCCAAATAACATCTAAACAACTCATATTGCATCTTTAACCATACAAGAGATTTATCACATTTTCAATGTTTCTAAACTACTTTCATTATAAGTTTACAAACATCTAAAATATACATATTCATCTCATATTTCAACATTAGAGTGCATAATCATCTTTCCCATCTAACATTTTATCCATTTCCCTCTTTAACCACATTATCATTTTAGGGTTTTGGGGTTTTCATGAATCAACCCACAAATCCTTTACATTCTTGAAATACCAACTCTAAACCAAGAATTTACAAGAGAAAAAAAACATAAAACGAACCATAACTCAAAAGGATGAGTTTCCATGGTTTCTCACATTTTTAAAAGAGATCCGCCATACCCAAAACAAGTTTCAAAGAGAAGAAGAGAGTTAGAATCAAGAGTTTTACCTCTTCTCAAGCTCGTAGATGATTCCCAAGACTCATTTCTCTTGAAAAGTCTCTCTTCCTTCACTTCTCTCTAGGTTATCCCCCAAAAATGTGTTTGGATCCCTAATAAATGCAACAGCGTCAGGTTCTCGCTTAAGCGAGCCCATTCTCGCTCAAGCGAGAAAATCCCGCCCATTTTAAAAAATCAGATCTAACCCTCTCGATCAAGCGAGAATCTCACAGCCTCGACAGGTTCCAAAATGCCATTTCTCGCCCAGTCGAGACAACTCTCGCTCAAGCGAGACCACTCTCGCTCAGGCGAGGCAATTCTCGCTCAGGCGAGAATCCTTCAGTATAGCCCAAGATTTCACCCTCTCAGGTGAGCCTGTCTCGCTCAGGCGACACTTTCTCGCTCAAGCGAGACTCCCGGGACTGATACTATAATTTTAATGATTTAAAATCTAGGGTGTCACAATTCTCCCCCTCTTATAAGAATTTTCATCCCCAAAAATTAAACAGACCTCGATTCGAACAAATGAGGGTAATCCTCCCTCATATCACGCTCCACCTCCCAAGTAGCGTCTCCTTCGTCCACTTGGCTCCACAATACCTTCACCAATGCAATCTCTTTGCCTCTCAATCTTTTGATACTGGTGTCCATGATTCTCACAGACAACGTCGAAAAAGTCAAGTTTTCCTTCAACTCTATCTGATCAGATTCCACCACATCAGATGGATCCCCAACATATTTCCTCAATTGAGATACATGAAACACATTGTGGAGATTCAACAATAATGGAGGTAAAACAATCTGATATGCTAGCGACCCAATCCTCTTCAATATTTGATATGGTCCAATAAATCTCGGAGTAAGCTTTCGTGATTTCGACACTCTACCAATCACGGTAGTCGGGACTACTCTCATGAAAACATGATCTCCCTCCTTAAACTCAAGAGGTTTTCACCTCTTATCGTAATAGCTTTTCTGCCGACTCTGTGCTATTCTCATATTCTCCTGAATCTTCTTGATCTTTTTCGTCGTCTCTCGGACCAACCCATGTCCCAATACTAAGTTCTCCCCAGTATCAAACCAACTCACCAGAGTTTGGCACTTCCTACCGTACAATGCCTCATAGAGTGCCATCCCAATAATCGAATGGAAGCTATTGTTGTAGGTAAATTCAATCAAAGGCAACATGCTATCCCAACTTCCCGGTTGTTCCAAAACACAAGCCCTCAAAAGGTCCTCAAATGACTGTATAGTTCTTTCTAACTGACTGTTCGTTTGTGGGTGATAAGCTGAACTCAATTTCAACTTAGTCCCCAATGCGGACTGCAAACTAGTCCAAAAGTTTGAAGTGAACTTGGGATCCCTATCCGACACAATGCTTGACGATATCCCATTCAACCGAACAATCCCATGCAACCGAACAATCTCCTTCATATACAACTTCGCCAATCGTTCTAGAGAGTATCTCATGTTCATCGACAAGAAATGAGCAGACTTAGTCAACTGGTCTACTATTACCCATATCGAGTCATACCCTATTTGAGTCTTCGGAAAACCCGATACAAAATCCATGGAGATGCTATCCCACTTCCAAACGGGAATCTCTAGTGACTGTAATTCTCCCAATGCCGCTGATGCTCAATCTTGGCTTTCTGACAAACAAGGCAACTCGAGACATACACCGCCACATCCTTTTTCAACCCAGACCACCAAAACAACTTTTTCAAATCTTGGTACATCTTTGTAGTACCTGGATGAAAACTCATCTTACTCTTGTGTGACTCCTATAGGATACTCTTCTGCAACTCCACATCACGAGGCACACACACTCTCTCCCTTTGTAACGCAACATTCCACTAGAATCCGATGCGAAATCGGTCTCCTTACCACTCATCATCAAATCTCTCTTAACCATTAACTCACTATCCTCAACTTGCATTACTCGGATTTGATCAAACAGTTCATTCGTTACCTTAAGCATTCCTAACATCATACTATGAGGTCTTATTTGAACTTCCAAGTTCATATCCCTGAACTCCTCAATCATTTTTCCTTCTCGAACCATCAGGGCCGACATGTGCAAAGACTTTTGACTCAAAGCATTGGCCACCACATTGGCTTTTCCCGGATGGTATTGCAATCCAAAATCATAGTCCTTAAAGAATTTCATCCACCGTCTCTGTCTCATGTTCAGTTCCTTTTGATCAAACAAATACTTCAAACTCTTGTGGTCGCTGTACACCTCAAACCTTACGCCATATAGATGGTGTCTCCAAATTTTTAAGGCAAAGACTATTACAGCTAATTCCAAATCGTGTGTAGGGTAGTTTTGCTCATGCGTTCTCAACTGTCGCGAAACATAAGCAACCACCTTACCGTCCTGCATCAACACACAACCCAAACCTTGCTTAGAAGCATCGCAATACACACTGAAATCACGATCTGTACAAGGAAGAACCAACACCGATGCCGTAGTCAACATCCGTTTCAACTCTTGAAAACTTTCCTCATAACGGATCGTCCACACGTACGGTTCTCCTTTCCTGGTAAGCTTAGTCAAATGTAGTGTCAACTTCGAAAATCCCTCTATGAACTTCCGATAATAATGGCCAATCCTAGAAAGCTCCTGATCTCGGTAACCGACTTGGGTACTGCCCATTCCATAACCGCTTCGGCCTTAGAAGGATCTACTACTACTCCTTCCTTGGATATTACTTGCCCAAGAAAGTTCACCGATTCCAACCAGAAATCACATTTGGACAATTTAGCATACAACTAATTCTTACTCAGAAGATCTAGAACAATTCTCAGGTGCTCCGCATGTTCAATAAACCAAAATGTCATCAATAAACACCACTACGAATGAGTCCAAATACGGATGAAAAACCCGGTTCATGTAGTCGGTAAATATTGCTGGGGCATTCATTACACCAAAAGGCATTACCAAATACTCGAAATGCCCAAACCTCGTCCTAAAAGCAGTTTTAGGAATATCCTCCGACTTCACACGAAGTTGGTGGTAACCTGACCAAAGGTCAAATGTTGAGAACACCACTGCTCCCCTCAATTGATCCATCAAGTCATCAATTCTAGGCAAAGAATATTTGTTTTTGATGGTGACCTTGTTCAACTACCTATAATCGGTACACAACCTCACACTCTCATCTTTCTTCTTGACCAACAAGACGGGTGCACCCCTCGGTGAAACACTAGGACGAATAAATTTCTTTGCCAACAAGTCCTCAACCTGCTTTTTCAACCCAGCTAACTCTAACGGTGCCATTTTATAAGGAGCTATAGAGATGGGTCCCGTTCCCGGTACCAAGTCAATGGAGAATTCAACTTCTCTGACTGGAGGTAATTCTGGTATATTACTAGGAAATACTTCCGGAAATTCACACAACACTAAAAAGGAATATCTGCCACCATGCAATTACCTTTTATCAAGCCATCCACATCCGATGCCTCTGCACCGCTCATGGTGAACACTCGGCCGGTGGATCGAGGCCGTTCAGCTCTCACAACATTCACACCCTGCTGCAACTTAGGTAGAAATCTCTTGGTCTCAAACAATAGTCCCATATCACTGATCGCAAGCAGTATATCATCGACATATAATATCAGGAATATAAATTTACTCCCACTAAACTTGTGGTACACACAATCTTTAACTTTATTTGCCTCAAAACCATACGAGGTAATAACTTGATGAAACTTGTGATTCCACTGACGAGAAGCTTGTTTAAGGTCATAGAGGGATTTCTTTAATTTGCACACCATAGATTTTGAGCCAATTGGTTCAAAGTTTTCTGGTTGCACCATATATATCATTTCTTTAATGTCACCATTTAGAAACGCAGTCTTAACATCCATCTTGTAAGAACCGAAATTCTACCCTTGAAATTTGTTTCTCAAATTAGTTCAGTTACATGCAATATCTCCTATCTCAATATTAACATACAAAATCGTTCGACAGAAAAAACATAATTCGCGTTAATTAAACTTTGTAACCACCGCATATAACTAGCTATGGGTTTCCAAAATATTCATAGTTACACATATCCAGAGTTACAGTCTCAAGTTTACAATTAAATCTATATCATTAGTTACATCATATTTCAAAATAATAACTATGCACTCATGTACAAAATAGTGCAAGTGAATAAATCCAAAATGTAAAGCTCCCTAAGACTCCCCAAAATGAGTCCCCCTCATGTCACTTGTTTATCTGCAATGGGATTATCAATGACAAGTACACAAACATACGAAGGAGTAAGTCATTAATTCAATTAAACATCATAAGATAATCCACGTTATAAATTGGGTTAGTAAACCATTTTCGAAATTCATTTTACTTTGCTGCATAACTTGAGCCAAAGTCGCTACACCCCTCGGGGTTAGCTAAAAGCAGATTCTCATTTCACTTTTTAAATAAAACACGCTTATATACTCAAGCCAGAGTTTTTTTGCTTATATACTCAAGCTAGAGTTTTGCTTATATACTCAAGCCAGAGTTTTGCTTATATACTCAAGCCAGAGTTTTGCTTATATACTCAAGCCAGAGTCGCTAACCATTCATGGTCGGCTAAAAATATATTTCCTTTTCATTAATTTCACCATAAAACATTTCCGGTAAATCCACGCCCACATTAGTATAAACACACCCATATATGTTTATACTAAATACGTGATTCACAACTCAATCATCGCATTACCAGAAGTACAACATACTTTCCTTTCTGTAAATCTACGTCTACTTTAATATAAACATACCCATATATGTTTATACTAAATGCGTACTTTACAACTTAAACATTGCATAATCAGAAAATACCCATTTTCGATTCCAAATGCACAATTAAAGACTTATCCTTACCTCGGTGAGTATTGGGATTGGTTCTTGGCAACTTCTCAAGTTCCACCGACACCGCCTCCAACCTTAGGATCTTTCCTCATCCCACCATATAACACAATGTTAGTCATTTATTCCAAATATCTCATAAACAACTTATATTGCATCATTTAATCATACAAAATATTCATCATAAGTATTCAACCATCTAAAACATGCGTAATCAACCCATATTCCAATATTGGGAGGTAAATTCATCTTCTACCTCTAGCATTTTACTCATTCTCCCCTTCTACCACATTTTCATTTTTAGGGTTTTGGGGTTTTCATGAATCAACCCACAACCCTTTCCATTCTTGAGATACTAACTCTAAACCAAGAGTTTATAAGGTAAGAATAACATAAAATGAATCATCACTCAAAAGGATGAGTTTCCATGGTTTCCTTCATTTTTGAGAAGAGATCCAACATACCCAAAATAGGTTTTAAAGAGAAGAAGAGAGTTAGAATCTAGAGTTTTACCTCTTCTCAAGCTCTTAGATGAATATCCAAGCTTTTTGTCATTGAAAAGCTCTCTTCTCTCACTCTTCTTCTTTTCTAAACCCTAGATTGTGTTTAGGGGTTTCTCATTAAATGTTGTCTCGTCGGGTTCTCGCTTAAGCGAGCTTATTCTCGCTCAAGTGAGAAAATCTCGCCCATTTTAAAAACTCAATTTTGACCCTCTCGCTCAAGCGATGGATTCTCGCTCAAGCGAGAATCTCCCAGTGCCAACAGCCCCAAAATGATATTTCTCGCCAAGGTGAGACAACTCTCGCTCAGGCGAGAATCTTCCCGTATACTCCAGGATTTCACCCTCCCAGGTGAGCCTCTCTCGCCCAGGCGAGAATTTCTCGCTCAAGCGAGGATCCTCCAGTATAGCCCAGTAATTCACCCTCCTAGATGAGTCTCTCTCTCGCTCAAGCGAGGATCTCAGGACTGATACTATAATTTTAAAGGCTTAAAATTTAGGGTGTTACACATCTGATGTAACTCTAAATTAAAATGAGCTACTAGTGCCAATATTATTCTAAAAGAATCCTTCGAAGATACTGGAGAGAATGTTTCTTCATAATTAATGCATTCTTTCTGAGTGTAGCCTTTAGCAACTAGACGTGTTTTATATATGTCATATTATCTTTTTAATCCCTCTTGGTTTTAAATATCCATTTGCAACCAATAGGTTTCGCACCTTCAGATAATTCGACAAGATCTCAAACGTCATTATCATGCACATTGACTTTATCTCATCCTTCATGGCATCAATACACTTTTGAGAGTTAAAACCTTTCATGGCTTGATAGAGGTTCAATGAATCATCCTCTGTTAACCCAATGTCATCCTCATGTTCTTGAAGAAATACAATATAATCATCAGAAATTGCATTTCTCATCTCTCTACTTCTTGATGTTGTTGAATTTGCTCCGAAGGTACTTCAGCGAGAAACTCATTGTTGTCTTGCTCTGGAATATTGTCAGGAACTATATTATGAACATTTTCTACTATTGCCGAAGTTGTTCCTTGAATGGTAATAGGCATAAGAACTTGTTCACCATTAGTGACAGGTTTTTCCTCAAAGAAAACATTCCTTATGTTCTCTTCCTTCCCAAAATCAACTTCCTCAAGAAATCTCACATTTCCCGTATCAAAGAAAAGTCTTGTTATAGGATCATAAAATTTATAGCCCAATGAACGTTCAGTATAGCCAACAAAGTAACAGCTATCTGTTCTTGAGTCCAATTTTCTTTCATGTGCCCTATAAGTCTGCGCCTCAGCTAGACAACCCCAAATGTGCAAGTGTTTTAAGTTTGGTCTTTTATAATTCCAAAGCTCATATGAGGTTTTATTAACTGCTTTACTTGGCACCCTATTAAGGATGTAAACTGTGATCTTTAGTCACTTAACAACACCATCCATGATAGGTTTGTCCGACATAGTGTATTGCAAAACAATTCCACTTTCTCTTATGTGAACACCTCATTTTGTCTAGCCTATTTGTGAAATCAAATAAAAATACAAGTTGCAAATATGAACATTGTAGATTGAGTTCTATCAACTTATATATCCCGTGACATTCAAATCCCAATTAATGGTTGCATTCTCATGAGTTCTCCCGTGACTTTGCCTATGTTAGTTGTAAAAAGATATTTATTATTGATTCTATGATATCTCTGCTACATCACTGAAACTACTTCTCAATTTATAGTTTGGGCAGCATACAATTGGAACAAATCTACTTGGGTAAATTCCAGCAGTGTTGCATTTGAATAAAAGCCGTCAAAACAGGTCAAAGAATGCAAATGAAATATAGTTGTATAGGCACTCCCACTCAAATTATTAGAGATTGAAAAAACATGCAGTAAAGGTGAGTTTATGAGGTGTGACAAAATGTTTCTCAATTCCAGATGTGAAAATATTACATTTGAAGAAACTTTTAACATGACACTGTTTCATAGTATCGCAATGTGTAAGTACCAATATCTCTTATATTGGCTGGCCTTTGGGAACAACTTGGTCTTTGAGCCACATGTAAATAGGAACTAATACAAACCATGTTGCTACCAATACACCCAAAGCGAAGCGCAGTAAAAAGACAAAAGGTTTTACTGGTTTTTCAACATCTTCCTTTGGAGCAAGCTGCAGCAAATTGTAGAAACCAAAAACAATCAGCATGTTTTACACAGTAGTCTTGCGAATACAAATATATTAATATATGGTCAATCAGAAAATTCAGGGACAGAGATGATGTTACTTCTTTAAAACAACTACCATATTCACTAAAACCCATAAATCCTATCGCTTTACTATCATGAGACCATTATAGACATTTTGCAGCTAAACAAAAAATTTATCATGTTTGGAAGCAGTTGTCCACAAAGGTGGAAGTTTTAGTGCTGTGCCTTTTGAGAATCTAAACTCCAAACCTAAAGTGTTCATATCATTGATTGAAAAAACCTAAAGATAGCAGGCAACTGGAGAAATCCAGTACAATACTATGCCCATTACATACAGTAAGTTTGTAAGCATACCACACAGCTTAGTAATAGCATTTGAGATGGCCGTAGCAGTGCAGACCCCTTTTCCACATCCTGACATGTCTTCACCAAACAGTAAGTTTGCAAACCTTTCCTCCATCATATCAATCTCTGTTCCAACAAAGTTTCCTAGTAATTATTGGACAACAACCATATAAATATTCATTATTTAACCCACCAAAAGAGTGCTTTCGATTCAAATACATACATATTTCCAAAATTCAAATGTTTCTAAAGCTTTTGTACCCTATCTATTTTTATACTTCCTAAACAAAACTGCATGTTACAATCACTGATATGACAAGAGGCACCATTGCTTCTCACTTTTAGAGCATAAGGATTACAAATGAAATTATTAGAGATCAATCAGCAATGATGAGCATGTGTAACTGTGAAAGAATTTTAAAGCAATCATAAAAGAGCAATCAACAGGTGTAAATGTGGCATTTCAGTTATAATCAAAATTGAATAGCAACTATGAGGAGCCATTTTTAACAGCCAGAGTAATTATTCCTTGATTAGCCACTCAAAAGTCTAACAGTTGGAAAATTAGAAGGTTATGGGCTGTTTGCTAAGTCCAATTGGCAAACCAAAAGGTTCCTTCAGGATCCTTTATAAACAGCCATCATGCTACAACCAGAGGACGGATTTTCATCATACACACGCTGACATTTTGTAAGACCTACAACATTCATTTTCTATTCTCTATACACATATCACCCAGAGTTGCTATCCTCACTATCCGTATAACAAATCACCTACACCAAAATACCATCCACACTACACTAACCAACAGCAAGCATCGTCAAGTAGGATCAACACGAAATCAAGAAAGAGTTAACCAGGACCAAGATCAGCCAGGAGCTAGAACCGGCATTTAAAAGGTAAAAATCAAGTATGATACTCATCATGCTCAGGTAAACATAAGCACATAATCATGTTATTCATCGTAATACTAGTTGGTTTCAAATCATGGATACCCAATTATTCGATATTAAGAAGTTTACCCTCTTTTATTTTCAAATTCCAACCATTGATGTGATTCAGCATCTTATCATTCAATCAATTTAATATAAAAAGGGCATATGTTCTTGATTCACCAAGGACACCAAAAAACAGTAGCACATCACTAACTAATTCACATAATAAAAGCGAAATATGGTTCCAGCGTAGAGAGGGTTATAGTTGATTACCTAATCCGTTTCGATCCCCATGGTCTCAACCATCAAAACAGTAGTTTGTTTATTTTTGCCGCCCCTGTCGCCGCCGCTCGTCGGAGAAGAAAGAAGGAGATGACCAACCACGAACCCGCCGTTGTGCTTGTCACTTTATTCCACCATCCTCGCCGTTGCTCATCGGAGAAGAGAATGGAGAAGAGGAGCCACCACCGTGGATGGCGGCCTATCGCAGGGAGGACGAACCTACCCTTCTCAGTCACCGCAAGCCGCCTCTGCCACTGTCGTAGGAAAACGGGAGAGGAACCGCGATTCGCTCCTCGGCTTCGTCTTCTCACGTCTTCCCCATTCCCTCGTCTTCTCACTTCATTTCCCCTTTCTCACCCAAAATTCCAGAAGCAGCAAATGGGGACCTAAACCTAACCCCCTCTCAATTTGGTTTTTTTTTCTTTCTTTGGGTCGGGCCCAATTCCATCATATTTTTCCCTTTTTTATTTATTTATTTGTTTTAGTAAATATTAAGCCTCTTGGCGTATCCTTATGGTATATAATTTCGTAAGTAACATATCTAGTAAATAATGCACTCTCTTTACTCATCATTCCAAAATATTCTAATAAGAAATTATATTATTACTTAAATGTGTTTAAATTATTTTTTTACTTAAACGAATTTTAATGGAATTTTTATAGTAAGGTTACGGTTCGAATTGACTCTGACTTCTCTGAAAATTGGAATAAGGTGAGCGACCAATACCGACTCTAAACTATTAATTTCATCTTAAAATGTTTTAAATAAAATTACTTATTACTTAAACGAATTTTAATGGAATTTTTATAGTAAGGTTATGGTTCGAGTTGACTCTGATTTCCATGAAAATGGGAAGAAGGTGAGCGACCAATACCGACTCTAAACTATTAATTCCATCTTAAAATGTTTTAAATAAAATTACTTATTACTTAAATGAATTTTAATGGAATTTTTATAGTAAGGTTATGGTTCGAGTTGACTCTAATTTCCATGAAAATGGGAAGAAGGTGAGCGACCAATACCGACTCTAAACTATTAATTCCATCTTAAAATGTTTTAAATAAAATTACTTATTACTTAAATGAATTTTAATGGAATTTTTATAGTGAGGTTACGGTACGAGTTGACTCTGACTTCTCTGAAAATGGGAAGAATGTGAACGACCAATATCGACTCTGATTTCCATGAAAATGGGAAGAAGGTGAGCGACCAATACCGACTCTAAACTATTAATTTCACCTTAAAATGTTTTAAATAAAATTACTTATTACTTAAATGAATTTTAATGGAATTTTTATAGTGAGGTTACGGTACGAGTTGACTCTAACTTCTCTGAAAATGGGAAGAATGTGAGCGACCAATATCGACTCTAAACTATTAATGTCATGCTACAATGTTTCAAATAAAAACTACTTTATTACTTAAACGAATTTTAATGAAATTTTTATAGTATGGTTACGGTTCGAGTTGACTCTGACTTCTCTGAAAATGGGAAGAAGGTGAGTGACCAATACCGACTCTAAACTCTTAATTCTTTATCAAATGTATTTTTGAAAAATCATATTGTATGACTTAACTACTTCATCATATTTTTAAACTATCCAAACCAATTTAATTGATTTTCGAACTAGAACTACGTAGCCTTGATTTCCCTATTGCACCTAGGGATACGTGTAACCCCCTAAATATTTGATGTTTGGAACCTGGAGAAATTCAGTAACTCTGGGAGCTACTGGCTGATTCTCGCCTGGGTGAGGGAGTCTCGCTTGGGCGAGGGTATTAGTGTTTCTCCCAGGATTTTACCTAAGCGCCTCACTTGAGCGAGATGTGGCTCGCCTGAGCGAGAGAAGCCTCGCTTAAGTGAGAGTTGGCTCGCTTGGGCGAGGGAGAGCGTGTTGACACTGAAGGATCATCGCTTGAGCGAGAATCCCTCGCTTGAGCGAGAGCATAAGTGTTTGAAAATTTAAAAAGGTGGGGTTTCTCACCTGGGCGACGTATTCTCGCTTGGGCGAGAATCTAAAATCCTGAACCCTAAAATAGAGTCCCAAACACTAAAATGGGGAGGGTACCGTTTTAATACGGGCAGACGGGGTGCTAATACCTTCCTCGATCCGTAATCGACTCCCGAGCTCAAAATCTTTGATTAAAGCCTAATTATCCTAATTGGGCATATTTAGAGTTTTCTACGTTTTAACCACAAAAAACGTAGTGGTGACTCCAAATCAATTGGAAGAGGTAAAAATCGAGTTCGCCTCTCCAAAGTCGCAGGGCCGGTCTTCCAACCGAAAATCGGGTCGCGACATCTTACGAAAAAATGAAAATAGCTCTTGTACATCATCTTTATTGTTCTTTCTTTTCTTATTTTGAGAGGTCATAACCAAATGAACACTTTCAGTCTTATCTCTCTGCAACCTCTCTCCCTCTTGAGTGTTTTAGCCCACTTTGAATTTCCCAAAGTGTGTAGGAAGCGAGATCAAAACCAAGTGCATGAGCAAGTCTTCACTAAGCTCTAACTTTAGTGACTTGAGTTTCAATGCAAGATTAGACATCTCCATAATGTACTCCTTTATGTTCCATTTGCTTCATACCTTATGGAGATGAGTCTAGCCAAAAGGCTACTCGTCTCCTCCTTTTCATTTTTGGCAAAGTACTATTCTATTTATTCAATGAATTTCCTTGCATTTTGACCCTCAGAAATAGAGCACTGAAAATGTTATACCTCAATTTTTCCTCTTTCTAAATATTGAGAAACTTAGAATTTAAGGGTTGAGCTGAGTGATTCCCGCTTGAGCGAGAGCTATCGTTTGAGCGACAGCATCAGAGTTTGAAAATTAGAAACGTCAAGGGCTTCTCGCCAAAGCGAGCCCTTGTGGCCCGAGCGAGAGCCCGAAAACCTGAAACCTAAAATAGAAGCCCCAAATGAGATTTGGGATACTTTTTGACTAAAAGAAAAAGAGAGAAGTGGCTCCCCACCCTAGAACGTGTAGAAGCAAAGGAAAAGCTTGAGAAGAGGTAAACCTCTTGATATAACACTCATCCTTATTTCGAAACCCCTTATTATCTACATGGATCTCTTCTCTTAAGGTGAAAAATCATATAACCCTTCCTTTTGGGTTGTGGTTCATTCATAGTTGGTTTTTCTCTTGAAATGTGTGGTTTGGGGTTATTTTCGAAAAAAGGTATTGATGGAGGGTTGATTTTTGAAAAATATCGCGTTAAAACAAAATAGTTGTGAATGGGGATATGGAATGAAGCTAGAAGTGGGTTTGGGGGTTTATGATGTTTCTTGAAAAGGGAAATATACCTTACTTGAATACTCCATATGTACCGAAATTAGAGTTTGTAAATCGTTGAAAATATGAACTCATCTCGTGTATGAATGACATGTGTTTGTATGAAATTGTCTATTTGTATGGCCAAAATAATGATTGATTATTGTTGTTGTGTCATGGAAATGAGGAAAGATCCTAAGGTTGGAGGAGACAAGGGACGATCCAACGAGGTTGAAGGACTAAAATGCTAACTTCTACTCAGGTAAGGGATAAGCATTATACTTAATTGTGTTAATATATGATAGTGAATTATCTATATGTTTATTGATGAATGGAAAATGAAGAGATGTGAAACGAGAATTTATATAACATATCTTGGCTACCCTAAGCGGTATAGCATATCTTGGCTACCCTAAGTGGTATAGCATATCTTGAATACCCTAAGTGGTATAGCATATCTTGGTCACCCTAAGTGGTATAGCATATCTTGACTTGCCCTATGTAGTATAGTAATCTTGACCCTATGTGGTGTAGTATCAATCTTGGCTTGCCTTGTGTGGTATAGCAAATCTTGATCCTAAGTGGTGTAGTGTAATTCTTGATCCCAAGTGGTGTAGTGTAATTCTTGACCCTAAGGGGTGTAGTGTAAAGGTTTGACCCATGAATGAGATATTTTGAATATTGTAAGTTTGGGTGATGGCAACAAAATTACTTGAGGTATTATAACCAGGCATGGGCTTGGTAGCGAATATGGTATGATGATGGAAATTCTAAATGACGAGCTAGTAAGAGTAATAAATTATAACTGACTATCCTATATATATATATATATATATATATATATATATATATATTTGTTTAACTGTATGTTTGTGTAAATTATACAATGATAATTATCTTGAAGTTTAATTTCTTACTCCTTTGTATTTTCTTTTTTCCATGCATGACAATTGTTTGCAGGTGAAATGAGGAATTAGCATTTTGCAGTAGCTAGATAACTTAGGAGTTTTATTGAATGCAAATTTAATACTTTCTAGAATCCGTGATATGAAAACCCGATGATGAATGTTAATTGGCTATGGGAATATATTTAACTATGTAACCTTTAACTACCATGTGATCCGATTTTATAATCATATGAATATGGTTTTATGGTTTTCTGCAATTATTTAGAGTAAATGTATGAAATTCGGGAGTAAATGACAAGTCGTATTAATGGTGAATAGTAGCATGTGTTTGTTAATTTTGAGGATAACTGAGAAGTTGCAAATAGAGAGAAATAATTGTTAGACATAAGAAAATATCTTGAAATTTTCTAGGGTTGTTACAGAAACACTTATGGAATAGAGCTTTTCATGATCATTAGGCACATTAGAGTATTCTCATTTATCAATTTTAGCATTATCTAGGTTTTCCGGATTAGAAATGGATTTCTCCATAAAAAGTGTCAGATCCAAATCTATACAGCCGAGAATAATCTCTATGACTTCCTTCCAGACCTCAAAGTTTGTCCCATCTAGCAATGAGATGTCATTAATATGAGCATAAATATTTGCAGTACTGGTAAAAGACACTAAATCCAGTAGAACAAAGAACAAAATAATTTGCAATCATTCTTGTAATAGACTCACATCAAGTTTAACCCTTAAAATCTAGTGGGACACATCACGAGTTACCTAGGACAACATTAATATTCAATCTTTGGACAAAAATTTTTAACTTGTAAGTGATACATTCAATGTAGTAATCAAATATTGATAATCAGTCCTGAAAAACAATAAACATTTCTTTGGACCGACTTACTATTCATATGAGAAGCTATATGATTATCACATATTTATTACCACAAGTATGTTTATAATTTTGGCCAAATAATAGTCTTCCTTTGGGTAGATCACTATTCGAATAAAAATGTAAACACACAATTAGCTTGATATTCCATATCCATTGATAATGGAATTCTTGTTGTAATGGTTAAACATTGATCCTAATGCATGTCAAATAATAAATCATTCTTTGGACTGATTTATCATTCACATTTGCAATCTTATAATTATCACATGTTTACCATCACATGTGTGTATATAATTTGGCCAAATAATAATCTTCCTTTGGGACGATTAATACTCACATGAATATATATACGCAATAGCATTTGGCATTTATTATGAACAATTTACACAAAAGATGTCAATTTGGTGACGTCTTATTTCTATAGGTTCACTTAAAAAGTCAAACAATCTTATAATCCAAAAAAAGACAAACATGTAATATATAAAATAAGACATTCACATAATATACATATCACAAGATACATAGCGCAACATCAATTTCTAGTCCTTGGACAGAGAAATTAATTTATAAGTGACACTCTCAATGCAATAATTTATTTGGACCGACTATTATTCACATGAAAAATGTTTATAATTGTTACACATTTATCATCACAAACATGTTATTATTTAGCCAAATTGTATCTTCCTTTGGGCAGAACATAATTTGGATAAATAATCTCATACTCATTTGTGCAAATTTAATCAATTTTCACAATAAAGGTTACTTTGACAACATATTGCATCAATTGATTCCAAATAATTACCAGACAAAACAAAACACTATGTGTCCATTATAAAGATACAATTTGGAATTAAAACTTTAAGATTTGATCACTTTAATGATTAACAAATCCAATATCATACTATATTTCCAAATCAAATATGCTCATGTATATATTAGAACATATTAAACCAGTGACATAATTTTTTTTTACACCGTGTCATATTTATCAATTATATATCAATGCATATATTTATATATCACTCCAATGGGATATTTGTGACGGAAATACAATATATGCATATACTACAAAACATATATATCATGAGTTGTGGATAATGAACTGTTAAACATATATTGCGACAAAAGGATTCAATAATGCAGGCAAAACTCATTGATGATTTCGGCATATCAATTTAATGTATAGCAAACTATACATACATATATATATATATATGATTTCAAACAACAATCAAGTATATTAATAAATATATGTATATTGGCTTAAACAGATCAAATTATTTCCTTAATTCCTTAAGTTTGAATGCATGACATGCAAAACACAACTCATCTTGCAATATGAAATAAAATATTGTATAAATTCAATAAATTCATATTGAAATAAACCCAACTCATATTGCAGCGTAAACATCTATATCTTATACACTTTGATCAAAGAAACAAAAAACGAGAAACATTGCCCCAGATCCTCATCTCAAAACATTGCAATATAAACAATCAATTTAAAATTCCAATCTTTACCATACGATAACGGAAGCATAAAATACCCAAATTAAAATTAGGGTTATACAAAATTGGGGAAAAACAACCTTAATGAAGAATCATGAAATTCAAAACCTATGCTCTGATACCAATTGTTAGAATTGTTGTTGGAATTTCCTTATGATTGGTAAAATACCAATACTAGGATCTTGAATGTCACGATTCTCACACACAATATAAAACATAGATTTCAATGTCATACATGAATCCATGTTCTCAGATCTTTTCCTTGTGTATGCCTTCGTAGAGAGGTTTTAGTATGATGGTCTTCCTCAACCAAATCTTTGATTCCTCTTGGGACCTTCGTTTTCTCTCTGATGGGGAGAAGTGAAAATTGTGTTTGATTTGGTGTATTGGGGACCATAACCTTCCTGAAGTGTTACTTATAGGGTTCCCATTATTCCATATGGGCTAACTACCCTGGGTATCCACTCATTAAGCCCATATCCATGATCAGTGTATTTTAGAAGTCACAAAGGTTGTCAGTAATTAGATCACTTATTTTATAACCCCGGAAATAAATAGCCGATATAATTGTATAAATATATGATGCTCACCTTAATTAGAAATTATTAATTTCTAACATCCCTCTCACACATTTGAGGACCAATATTTGTAAGTGCTTTTATCATTTTGCAAGGTTGTTAGAAGAAAATTAGTGAAATTAGATATAGTGGGTGCAAACCATTGTTGAACATGTAATGAAAATGTATTGATTTGTATACTATTTGGATTTGTTTTCACAATATATCATGTATGTACAAAAATTAGGGGGCTTTTTGTATGTGTAAAAAAGAAGGGATGATTTACATAATTTCACTAAAATTCAGGGGTGTGAGTGTAATTAACTCTAATTTTTACACTAACAATATATAAATATTACATTTAGTGTCCAGTTCACCTTAACCTACCGGAAGTAAGACAATTTGCAAAGGGTAAACAATCTTAGACATTACTCAGCAAACAAGATCATGATTAAACAATATCCATCTATTAAAATAAAAAATCAACATAGGAAATCATTTTTCCTTTCACCACTCATAGACATTTTCATACTTTTTATATTATTATTATTACCATATGTGGGTGCAACATAAGTGTTTGTTGCTCAGTATAGGCCACAAACAATCAAATAAATTCTATAAAATAAATAAATATTATAAAACAAAAGAATTTGATAACGAGATTCGGCTAATTGTACTTACGTCATCGGGAGCGTTGAACGACTATCAAGATATTATTAGAACATAAGGGTTACAAGCTCTAACACACCCATGGACCAGAATGTCTATGTGGTGTTTCTATTTATTCCTTATATATGGTGCACATTATAACAATGGACTTAATTCCAATATATAATATTGGTCACTCCACTACATTACAATACTAGGAAATGTAGAACTAGTACAATAAAATATTTCATGCATACCCAACAATCTCCACCTTGATTAAAATAGACGATCTTGCTCACTAGGAAATCTACAAAAGAATTTTCTCCTTAACGAATATCTCGCTCCACCTTGATTAATGCCTAATTCTCTTTAACAACTCCTCACTAGGGATGACAATTGGTCTGGATGGGTCCGGGTAGTGCATTACCCAGACCCACCCCACTGCTTTGTTTTTGGACCTAGACTCGCCCCAGACCCATGCTAATACCCGCGGGTCCTTGGCTACCAAACGGATCCATGGGTACCCATAAATTCAAAAAATATTAAAAATAATTGCAAGTAATTTATGAATTTGTTTATTTGTATCATACAATCTTATATGTTATTTAAACAATTAAAAAGAGAAAAATTACAAATCTCAATTTAAAGTTTTAAAAACAACATAATTTGACTATTAAATACAACTCATTTTACTATAATAAACATTAAAAACAACTTTAACATTAGGATGAAAAATTCATTTAATATGAACTCTTCAATTAACATTACAGTACATCATACATATGAATTAACAACATAATATCACAGTTTAACAACATAACAATCACATTTATGAATTAATATGATATTATAATTATGAATTAATATGATACTACAATTTAGATTAACATGATATCACAATTAGGTTGTTATATATATAGGAAGAAATAGCGGGTCCGGGTACCAACGAGTTTGGGCATCTTATTATTCGGACTCAGACCCATCTAAAAGCGGGTCTTATGATCGCGAGTCTCAATTACCCACAATTCCAAAACATGGACTCATACCCGACCCGTTGCGGGTAGCCGCGAATCTAAGTACCCATTGTCATCCTTACTCCTCACAGAAGAGCATGCTCCCCTTCAACATAAGCCTTTTTGAGTATCTTTGAAGATTTTAATAAGAGCCTAGTCACCAAACTTGTAGTTCAGCTTCCCATACCACCATCTAATGGAGCGTGTCGCCTAGCCATCTATTGCTAGGAAGTCTTTCGATATTATGGAACCTTTATACCAAAGTTCACCAACTATCATCCTCTTCAATACTTACTCAAATTGAACCTTGGAGCTTCCTTGGAAAGCTTTAACTAATACCACCATTTTCTACTCTAACAATCATAGTTCAAAAGAACTATCGCACTTCACCATAAGGAGTATACCCACAACACACACCTTGCGTCAATACCAACCAATATCCGTGTCACACCTTTGCATCCAAGCCAATGCATGTGTTATACATTGCATCCAAGCCAATGACCGTGTTACACCATGAATCAAAGTCAGCCAACATGTAAGGACCGAAATTCTACCCTTGAAAATTTTCATGCATACATTCATCATCTTACTTTAATCTCTCATTAATCAATCCGTAAAATCACTTTTTAACATATTATGTTACCATACATTTTATATTTCAGAAAAACATAATTCATTCAATTGAACCTTAGTGACTACCGCATACAACTAGCTATGGGTTTCCAAAATACCCATAACTACGAATATCAGAGTCCCAATAAATCAGGTAAGTTATATATCCATAGTTACAAAATATTTCAAGTAATCCAATAAGCACTCATGTACAAAATAGTGCTAATAAGTGAAAGCAAAACATAAAGCTCCTAAAGCTTCCAAAAATAAAACCTCCTCATGTCACCTGTTTATCTACAATGGGATCATCAATGACGAAAACACAAACACATAAAGGAGTAAGTCATTAACTCAATAAACGTCATTATAAGATAATCCACATTAGAAAAGGTTAGTAAATCACTTTGAAATTCATTTTCCGTGCTACATCACTTGAGCCAAAGTCACTACACCCCTTAGGGTTAGCTAAAAGCGATTTCTCATCTCTTTTACAAAGAAAACATGCCACATAAACTCGGGCCAAAGTGTTGCCACATAAACTCGGGCCAAAGTGTTGCCACATAAACTCATTCCACTAGGGTCCAATGCGAAATCAGTTTCCTTGCCACTTAGAATCAAATCCCGTTTTGCTATTATCTCGATATCCTCAACTAGCAATACTCGGATTTGATCAAATAGTTCATTGGTGACCTTCAGTGTAACACCCCAAATTTTAAGTCTTTAAAATTATAGTATCAGTCCTGGGATTCTCGCTTGAGCGAGAGATTCTCGCTTGGGCGAGAGAGGTTCACCTGGGAGGGTGAAATCCTGGGCTATACTAGAGGATTCTCGCCTGAGCGAGAGTTGTCTTGCCTGGGCGAGAAATGACATTTTGGGGCTGTTGACACTGTGAGATTCTCGCTTGAGCGAGAATCCCTCGCTTGAGCGAGAATCCCTCGCTTGAGCGAGAATCCCTCGCTTGAGCGAGAGGGTCAGAGTTGAGTTTTTAAAATGGGCGGGATTTTCTCGCTTGAGCGAGAGAAAGCTCGCTTAAGCGAGAACCCGACGAGAACATTAAATGAGGGAAAACCCAAATACATTTTTAGGTTAAGAATTGAAGAGATGTGAGAGAAGAGAGCATTCCCAAGGTCTGAGAGCTTTGATTCTTGTTCAAGAGCTTGAGAAGAAGTAAAACTCTCTATCCTTACTCTCTTCTTCTCTTGAGAACCCATTTTTGGTATTATGGATCTCTTCTCAAAGTGTGTAAAATCATGGAAACTCTCTCTTTCGAGTTATGGTTCATTTTATGTCGCTTGTACCTTGTAAACTCTTGGTTTTGAGTTAGTATTCCAAGAATGGAAAGGGTTTGTGGGTTGACTCATGGAAACCCCAAAACCCTAGAGAGAGAAAATGTGGTTAGAGAGGAAAAATGGGTAAAACGCTAAAGGTGGAAGATGAGTTGCTTTATAATGTTAAAATATGAGATGATATGTATGTTTTAGATGGTTGAAAACTCATAATGAAAGTAGTATAGAACCATTGAAAATATGATAAATATCTGGTATGTTTAAATATTGCAATATAAGTTATTTATTGGTTATTTGGAATGAATGACTAACATTGTGTTATGTGGTGGGAATGAGGAAAAATCCTAAATTTGGAGGCGGTGCCGGTGGAACTTACGAAGTCGCCAAAATCCAAACCCAACACTCACCGAGGTAAGGATAAGTCTTTAACTTATGCATGGTGTTAGAAAATGCGTGGATTTTCTGTTATGGATAATGAATAAAATGTGAATCACTTAGTCATTATGAACATATATGAGTATGTTGATAATGATGAGAAGTGGATTTACGGTTTATGTATTGGTGGAGTGCCAATGGAAATAAAACTCGAAATGAAATCATGAAATATAAATCACTTTGTAGTTATAAGCATACGTGGATATGCTTGTAATGATGTCGGGTGTATTTATCATTTTTGAATTGGTGAAGTGTCAATGAAAATAAAACTCGGAATAACAGCAATAAATTGTAAGTCACTTTGTAGTTACAATATACGTGGATATGTTGTAATGATGTCGGGTGCATTTATTGACTATGTATTGGTGGAGTGCCAATGGAAATAAAACTCGGAATAAAAGCAATAAATTGTAAGTCACTTTGTAGTTACAATATACGATATGTTGTAATGATGTCGGGTGCATTTATTGACTATGTATTGGTGGAGTGCCAATGGAAATAAAACTCGGAATAAAAGCAATAAATTGTAAGTCACTTTGTAGTTACAATATACGATATGTTGTAATGATGTCGGGTGCATTTATTGACTATGTATTGGTGGAGTGTCAATGGAAATAAAACTCGGAATAAAAGCAATAAATTGTAAGTCACTTTGTAGTTACAGGCATATACGATATGTTGTAATGATGTCAGGTGCATTTATTGACTATGTATTGGTGGAGTGCCAATGGAAATAAAACTCGGATAGAACATTAAACTGTAAGTCACTTAGTAGTTACAAGCATATACGCTATGTTGTAATGATGTCGGGTGCATTTATTGTCTATGTATTGGTGGAGTGCCAATGGAAATAAAACTCGGAAACAAAGTAATAGATGGTAAATCACTTAGTCACTACAAATATATATGGGTATGTTTGTAGTGATGACGAGTGGATTTATGGTTTATGTATTGGTGGAGTGCCAATGGAAATAAAACTCGTTTTAGCCGACCAGAATGGGTTAGCGACTCTAGCTAGAGTTATGTAGCATGGTTTTTCAAAAGTACAGATGACGAAAATAGTTTTAAGTGGATTTAATTTATATCGTTGTTTAACCCTATTAAATGTGGATTAACTTACATTAAAATTTTATTAAGTTGATGACTTATTCCTTTGTGTTATTTGTGCATGGTAAATGTTAATCCCATTGCAGGTAGGTGGACGTAGAAAGGATGATTTTTGAGTAGGAGATTAGAGACCTTTATTTTGATGTCTCTTTATCCATTCTTTTGTAACTTCGATTGATTGTAATTGAAGCAACTAATTGTACCATGAATACTATTTTTGTACATGATTTTGATCATGGAGACTAGTAACTCGAGATATATGTAGCTATGAGTGTTTTGGAAACTCATAGCTAATTGTATGCGGTAGTTACTAGGTTATACTAATATGAATTATGTTTTTCTGCTATCGGATTGTGTATGTACTTTTGATTCATAGATCGGGTGTGAGGATGAAGAGAAAGATCTTTTAAATAGATTTATTTACTTGGTAATTATGATTTATCGTTAAATGCATGGAATTGGATTAAATAAGGAAAAATTTTCCAGGTAGAATTTCGGGTCGTTACATTCAGCATTCCCAAAATCATACTATGAGGCTTTATCTGAACATCCAAGTTCATATATCTGAACTCATCAATTAGTTTCCCTTCCCTAACCATCAAAGCTGACATGTGTAAAGATTTCCGACTTAGCGCATCGGCCACTACATTGGCCTTTCCCGGATGGTACTGCAGTCCAAAATCATAATCCTTTAAGAACTCCATCAATCTCCTCTGCCTCATATTCAGCTCCTTTTGATCAAACAGATATTTCAAACTCTTGTGGTCACTGTACACCACAAACCTTATGCCATAGAGATGGTGTCTCAATATTTTTAAAGCAAAGACCACTGCATCCAATTCTAAATCATGAGTAGGGTAGTTTTGCTCGTGCGTTCTTAACTGACGAGAAACATAGGCAACAACTTTCCCTTCCTGCATCAGAACACAACCCAAACCTTGCTTGGAAGCATCACAATAAACACTGAAATCCTTATCGGTACAAGGAAGAACCAACACTGGTGCCTTAGTCAACCTTCGTTTCAACTCCTGAAAGCTTTCCTCACAACAAAGTGTCCACACATACGGTTCTCCTTTCCGAGTGAGCTTAGTCAATGGTAGTGCCAACTTCGAAAATCCTTCAATGAATTTCCGATAATAGCCAGCCAAACCCAGAAAACTCTGGATTTCAGTAACCGACTTGGGCACTGCCCATTCCATAACCGCTTCAACCTTTGAAGAATCGACAACTACCCCTTCCTTGGATATTACATGTCCGAGAAAGTTCACCGATTCCAACCAGAAATCAAATTTAGACAATTTAGCATACAACTGGTTCTTACTCAAGAGTTCTAAAACAATCCTCAAGTGCTCAGCATGTTCCTCTCGGCTTTTGGAGTAAACCAAAATGTTATCAATAAATACCAATACGAATGAATCCAAATACGGATGAAAAATCTGATTAATGTAATCGGTAAATATTGCTGGGACATTCGTTACACCAAAATGCAAAACCAAATACTCAAAATGTCCATACCTTGTCCTAAAAGCAGTTTTAGGAATGTCTTCCGCCTTTACCCGAAGTTGGTGGTAACCCGACCGAAGATCGATCTTTGAAAACACCACCACTCCCCTCAATTGATCCATCAAGTCATCAATTCGAGGTAACAAATATTTATTATTGATAGTAACCTTGTTCAACTGTCTGTAGTCAGTACACAACCGCATACTACCATCTTTCTTCTTAACCAACAAAACAGGAGCACCCCACGGCGAGACACTAGGACGAATAAACTTCTTGACCAATAAGTCTTCAACCTGTTTTTTCAACTCGGCCAATTCTAGCGGTGCCATCCTATAAGGAGCTATAGAGATGGGTCCCGTTGTAGGTACCAAATCAATAGAGAATTCCACTTCTCTTACTCGAGGTAACTCCAGAATATCACCAGGAAATACCTCACGAAACTCACGAACTATCGGAATATCCTCAACCTTAGGTTTCTCCATACCCTCCAAGGATGACAACAACATAAACACGGCTCCTCCCTCCTTACAGGAAGTCCTGACTTCCTTTGCCAATAACAGTTTCATGTCATTAACCCCATCAGAAATCTCATCTAGATTCCCGAATACCACAATCTTATCGGCACAATTAAGCATTACATGATTCGCCGACAACCAGTCCATCCCCAGAATTAGATCCAACTGGGATTGTGGTAATCAGATGAAATCCATGGTAAAAGTCCTACCATTTACCACTACCGGATATCGAGACACCACTGTCGACACCACATAAGCACATCAGTTGGGGTGGATACGACCAAGTCGAAAGGCAACGACTCAGTTTGAAATTTTAGTCTATCCACACATTCAATAGATAAAAATGAGTGTGTCGCTCCCGAATCAAACAACATTAAAAGGGGAATACCTGCCAGCATGCAATTACCTTTGATTAGGCCATCCACATTTGATGCGTCCGCACCACTCATTGTGAATACTCTGCCGGTGGATCGGGGTCGTTCGGCACTACCAACATTCATACTTTGCCGTACCTTGGGACAATGCCTCTTAAGATTCCCACTCTCCTTGCAGTAAAAGCAGCTAAGTGTGGTTTCGGGGCACGAATCACAACTTTCGGCCGCATTTGTTACACCAGGATTGAGAGTGTTGCTGCGACCCTCCAGCATTGGCATGAGTTCTTGACCCATGCGCAGTATATCCTCTATTACCCATAGGCGAGGAAAAAGGCTTTCCTTCCTCCGAAAACGCCTTACCCTTATCCTTCCCGTGCACAAAATTCCTTTGGGGCCCAAAATTCTTGGGAGGAAGTGATCTTGGCGCCATCACTTCACCCGCCTTCATATCATCCTCGACCATTCTACACTTGTTGACCAATGTAGAAAAGTCTGAGATCTCTTGATGCTTAAGCATCATTTTCAACTTGGGCTTCAAACCCGATTCAAACTTCGAACACTTGGACCTTCCGTCCGCTTCCAATTCAGAGTAAGGGCAAAATCGGGCCAATTCTTCAAATTTGGCCACATAGTCCCCCACCGACAGGTTTCCTTGTTCCAACCTCAAGAATTCCATTTCTTTCTGACTCCTCATATCAGCAAGAAAATACTTTCGAAGGAATTTCTCCCTAAAAGTACACCACAGAATTACTTGCCCCTCCGCCTCACTTTGGCGCCGAGTGAATTCCCACCAGCTTTCAGCCTCCTTCTCTAACAAATAGGTGGCATACGCCAACTTCTGAGCATCAGAACAGCTCATGGCCTTGAAAATCCTCTCCAAAATCTGAATCCACTCGATGGCTGCATCAGGAGCGAATAATCCTTAAAACAAACTGGGGTTCCTCCTACAGAACTCATCCAAACCACGATACTCAGCCGGACAGGGTGGAACCAAAGGCTGTGAACTCGAGCTTGGTTTCGTATTCTGATTCAGGTGTTGCAAGTTCTTGTTCATGTTTGTCAGCACTGCCGCAATCCAGGCCAACAATTCCTCTTGACCCGATCCTCTTCCTCGTCCTCTTCCAGACATTTTAGTAACGGGTACCTGTACTCATTCACTTGTCAGAAACATAATTTTGTCTAAACAAAGTTTACATAATCACTTAGCAATTAGTATAGATCAAACAAATTTCAGCGTATAAGATCACAAAGAAGCATGCAAGGCCATGTCCTAGGCTTCAGGATTAACTATGCTCTGATACCATATTGTAAGGACCGAAATTCTACCCTTGAAAATTTTCCCTTTATTTTAATCCTTTCATGCATACATTCATCATCTTACTTTAATATCTCATTAATCACTTCGTAAAATCACTTTTTAACATATTATGTTACCATACATTTTATATTGCAGAAAAACATAATTCATTCTATTGAACCTTAGTGACTACCACATACAATTAGCTATGGATTTCCAAAATACCCATAGCTACGAATATCCATAGTCCCAATAAATCAGGTAAGTTATATATCCATAGTTACAAAATATTTCAAGTAATCCAATAAGCACTCATGTACAAAATAGTGCTAATAAGTGAAAGCAAAACATAAAGCTCCTAAAACTTCCAAAAATAAGACCTCCTCATGTCACCTGTTTATCTGCAATGGGATTATAAATGACGAAAACACAAACACATAAAGGAGTAAGTCATTAACTCAATAAATGTCATTATAAGATAATCCACATTAGAAAAGGTTAGTAAATCACTTTGAAATTCATTTTCCGTACTACATCACTTCAGCCAAAGTCACTACACCCCTTAGGGTTAGCTAAAAGCGATTTCTCATCTCTTTTACAAAGAAAACATGCCATATAAACTCGGGCCGAAGTGTTGCCACATAAACTCGGGCCGAAGTGTTGCCACATAAACTCGGGCCGAAGTGTTGCCACATAAACTCGGGCCGAAGTGTTGCCACATAAACTCGGGCCGAAGTGTTGCCACATAAATTCGGGCCGAAGTGTTGCTACGTAAACTCGAGCCGAAGTCACTAACCATTTATGGTCGGCTAAAAATAAATTTCCTTTTTCATTGATTTCACTAGCAATCATATCCAGTGAATTCACGCAATCTTTATTACAAACATACCTATATATGTTTATAATAAATACGTGATTCACCAATTAATTCTTGCACAACCAGAAAATACACACATTTTCCATTTCAATTGTACAAATTAAAGACTTATCCTTACCTTGGTGAGTGTTGGGTTGGGTACTTGGTAACTGCACTAGTTCCACCGACACCGCCACCAACTCTAGGATCTCTTCTCAAGCTTTTAAATGACTCACAAGCCTTCTTGGTCTTGAAAATGCTCCCTTCTCCCACTTCTCTTTAGGTTAACCCTCATAAATGTGTTTGGGGTCCCCTATTTAATGTAACAGCGTCGAGTTCTCGCTTAAGCGAGCCATTTCTCGCTCAAGCGAGAAAATACCGCCTATTTTAAAAACTCAGATCTGACCCTCTCGCTCAAGCGAGAATCTAACAGTCTCAACAATCCCAAAATGCCATTTCTCGCCCAGGCGAGACAACTCTCGCTCAAGCGAGAATTCTCCAGTATAGCCCAGGATTTCACCCTCCCAGGTGAGCCTTTCTCGCCCAGGCGAGAATCTCTCGCTCAAGCGAGGATCCCAGGACTGATACTATAATTTTAAAGACTTAAATTTAGGGTGTTACACAACACCTATGTGATTTTGTCGATCCGCTAACAATTAATATTCTTCACTATGATATCGCGAACATGCCATAAGGATAATTCAATTCTCATCTTAAATGGGATCTCTCTCTACATAGGCTGATTTTATGCACATAATTGAGGAGTTGTTGAAGTTTCTTGAGTCTAAGGTCTTGGCTTGTATCAAGAGTCTTGCTTGAAAATAATTGGTTGTTGCATATTTTTCTTGTTGGAAACCAAAACAGATTGCACACAAAATCAGACTGTGAAGAAAACACAGAAGCTAGAGGAAGAAGATGATGAACAGTAACCACGAATTGTAGAGAGAAAAAATAGAGAAAGTATTTGTGCTATGAGAGAAGAGAAGAGAAAAGATAATATTTTAAGTGATTCTTGAATACTTCTTGAGTTGTATTGAACTTAGCTTTAGTGCATTGTGATACATTTCTATTTATAGGAGAAATTGAAAACAAAAAACTAACTAAGTTTCCTAAAGTGGAAACTTTCTTAACTAGCTTATTTTAAACTCAAAGCTTAAAAGCATGGATCAATTTCATGTGTGACGCCATGCTCTATGCAGAAATCATCAAACTCTTTTGAGTTATATTCACCTCCGCCATCTGTCCTTAGAATCTTAATATGCTTTCCTGATTTCTTCTCCACCAAGATCTTGAAAGCCTTGAAGAGGTTGAACACCTCACTCTTGGCTTTGTTGAGATAGAGCCATAACTTCCTTCTCAAATCATCCACAAAAGATACAAAGTATCTATTGCCTCCTATTGATGGTACTTCAAATGGTCCACACACATCTGAGTAGACTACATGTAGGATAGTTGATGGCTTAGACTTTGTGAAGCTGCTGAAAGGCTTTCTTGTTTGCTTACTGATCAAGCAGTTTGCACACACCTTCTTGTGAGCAGCTATTGATAGCAAACCCAAACACAGATTCTTTGAACTAAGTAGACCAAGATCCTTGAAGTTCAAATGTCATAGCCAAGATTCATCAGCTAAGTTGATAGTTGAGAAGCAGCTAGAGTTCATGGCACTTAGACTCACTTGAAATATTTTGTTTTGACCCAATGGTACCCTCATGACCTTCTGCTCAGCTGCATCAAAAAATTTCGTCACATCATTGAGTGTGTTGATGAAAAATCCCATTTCAAGTAGTTGTTCCATGCTTATTAGATTGCTTTTCATCCCAGGTACATAAAGCACATTAGTTAGGACCACACTACTTCCATCACTTCTCTTAATCATCACATTTCTAGTGCCTTCAGCCATGATTGATCTGTTATCATCCAACCTAACCTTGGTCTTCATATTATCATCAAATTCCACAAGCCAACCCTTCTGACCTATCATATGATTGGAGAAACCTGAATCTATGTACCACACCTCGCTATTCTTAGCTTCTTGGTTGGTAGTCATCATGAACATGATTGGTTGCTCCTCAATACTAGCTTCACCATCTTCTATAACCATCTGTGCTTGATGGTTGCTTGATTGATTTCCTTTCTCAGTGTCATGACTTCTTGATGTCATGCACTCACTTGCATAGTGACCAAGCTTATTGCACTTAAAGCACTTGATTATGCTTTTATCACCTCTCTTCTTGCCACCTCTCTAAGCACCACTACCTCCTCTTTTGTTTGAGTAATCTGGTTGCTCTTGGTCAGACTTCACTTGCCCCTTATAAGAGCCATATATGTGATCTCTGCTTATGTTCCAAGCATTGGAAGCACCTCAACCATTCAAATTATTTCTTCTTAGTGCTTGTGTGAGCAAGACCTCATTCTCAGAAGATCTTTCCATGATTCTTTCGTTGAGCCTTTGCTCATGTGCCTCTAAAGAGCCCTGCAACTCTTCTACCTTCAACTCTTCAAGCTTCTTGAATTCTTCTATGGCAACTACAATATGAACAAACCTTGGAATTAGAGTTCTAAGCACCTTCTCTACTATTATTGATGGCTTCACCACATGTCTTCATTGCATTAGTGATTGAAATTACTCTATTAAAGAAGTCAACCACTTTCTCATTGCTCTCCATCTGCATCAACTCATATTAGACCTTCAAGGTCTGCAATTTGACCTTCTTGAGTTGTGCAGCACCTTCACTACACTTCTCCAAGATCCTCCATGCTTCTTGTGAAGTTGCAGCCCCTGCAATCTTCTCAAAGTGAGCTTCATCAACAAATTGATGAATAAAGAACATCACTTTTCAATCTTTCCTCTTGTTGTCCTTGTAAGCAACCATTTGAGCCTCACTTGGATTTGTAGGGAATTCTTGAAACCCATCTTCTATGAGTTCACCAACTTCTTGGAAACTCAAGATTGCCTTCATTTGTATCCTTCACCAGTTCCAGTTATTTCCATTAAGAATAGGAAGTGTAGTTGTGAAATTTGCATTGTTTGAACCCATCTTAGAACCTTAGCTCTTGATACCAGATGTTGGAAACCAAAACAGATTGCACACAAAATCTAATAGTGAAGAAAACGCAGAAGCTAGAGGAAGAAGATGATGAACAGTAACCACAAATTGTAGAGAGAAAAAATAGTGAAAGAATTCATGCTATCAGAGAAGAGAAGAGAAAGGCTAATAGTTAAGTGATTCTTGAATACTTCTTGAGTTGTATTGAACTTAGCTTTAGTGCATTGTGATACATTGCTATTTATAGGAGAAACTGAAAACAAAAAACTAAGTTTCCTAAAGTGGAAACTTTCTTAACTAGCTTATTTTAAACTCAAAGCTTAAAAGCATGGATCAATTTCAACATTTCTCAGGTCTCTCCAAAGTGGTGAAACTGGTAGGAAAGGTAAGCTAAGACAATCATGGTTAAGAGACGTTATAACCTGAGGAATCATTCGATCTGAGAATAATAGATCATGTGTTTTGAGAACCTCTTTTGCCAATTCTGGTGAAGAGATTATTACACTGGTTGAGTAGCCTTCCTTAAAACACATTATTGGGCCATAGATATTAGCAAGATTGGCCATTGTTTGTGGTGGTTTTTTCCAAAATTCATGAAGGTTTCCCAAAATAGTAAGAAGGGATGGTCCTGGTGGAAGCTTGTAGTTTTCTTTCTTGAAAAATGAACGTAGAACTTGTATGACAATGCATGTGAACATGAGTAGCAATATACTACTTATGAGAGAATCCATATCTGCAGTGTACACGTGCATTTAAAAATGCTTAGTTTATAATACTGAAAAGTTAACACTGAAAAGTTAATTCAAAATGTATAGGATAATCAAGCTATATAAGATTATATTGGTCATTACCCACAAAGCACAAATCATATTATCTAAATCCTAAAGTTTACATAATTTTATGTGTGTACATGTCTGGGTCCATGGTCCAAATTGGAATCTAGATACTCTCCAATACCAAAGAGAAATGGTGACATATGATCTTACAAAAACTTTAACAATGTAGATTTTACATGAAAAAAATTATAAAATCATCAAATCAACCCACATCTCACATTCCAATACCACACTTTCGAGTAGTGGAGAGTTCACATCATCCTGCAAATTTGGTTAGTTTAAATATCATCTTAATTATATTGTCGAGTTTAACTTAGCCTAAAAGTTATTTCAAGAGACTTGTTATTTTACTATATATGATAATTGCTAATATGATGTGGGATATCAACATAGTGACCAAAGCTCTCATGTGAGGTATTTTATCTGTTAAATAAATTTATTCTGCTTTTAAAAAAGTAAATCAGACTACATACCTTGTTGAAGTTGAAGAAAAGGGCTTTTTTGCTTGGTTCACTTTCTTGTTACCGTTATGGAGTGAAGGAACTACGCACGGTCAAGGTTTTTATAGGAAGGAGTGAGTGAGGGAGGTAGTTATGTTATTACATTTATATGTATTATTTTCCGGTTTTCAAGTGACATTCAGGAAAACATGGTTTATATAATGAGTAAATAAATACTTTAATTTGGTTCTTAAAAATTTACAAAAATACCAATTTAATCTGGTAAAAAATTCAAATTAGTACATAAGAATAGTAAAAACTTTAACACCAAAACTAATATTATATTTTAATTTTATCAAACTTATATTTTTCAGGCTCAATCACTACGAATATGCATCATTTGATAACATTATTGTTGAACAACATCCTCCACTGCTATAAGTAAACCATATCTTGCAAGAAATGAAGGTTCTCTTGCCAAGACTTGTCTATGTCTTTGAGTGCAAGCTACTTGGCCATGTGGTTATTATTGGATTTTGTGATGGAGTCATGACCAAGTGTGCAAGGATAAGGATGCCTAAAGTCTAGCCGTGGAGATCACCAAGGAAAGTCAAGTTGGACTTGGCTTCCTTCCATCATAGGTGTGGGTGGCTTTTGTGAGACATGTCAAGTTGGACTTGACTTCTCATGATAGGCGTGCTAGTGCGTGCAACCATGGAGAAGATTAAGGGATTTGATTATAATCCATGATAAGCTAAGCATGTGAGAGTTGAGGTAGAGATCAACTTGGATTCAAAGCCAATCTAGTTGGCCATGTGACTTATCTCAAGTTGATGAAGCCGTGTGATAATGAATCCTATCCAAGTGATCCTACGATCATGCAAACATGATCAAGTACCATTTGAATTGTTAACCATTGATCTAGTTGTGAGCCGTTGGGAGAGTCAAGATAGCAAAGAGATCAAGTTGTTCAACATTTTTAGAAGATGATGATAAGGTGATCAAACCTTCTTGATCATAAGATCCTCTCCCAAACCGTGGGTACTTGGTTCAAGCCCTAGCCAAGTGCAAGACCAACCGTGTGCAAGAGCCCTTGAAAAATTGAACCATCCTAGGATTAAACCATGTGCATGAATAAGGATTCCTTGGACCTAGACTTAGCTTTACATGATAGGATCAATTTATGTCTTGTTTTTATTTAGCTAATTTTGTGGAGCCCTTTTTGGCCAGCCAAAAACCTATATGTTTTTTTTCACTTTATGATTGAATAAACAATTTTGGAAGTTTAATTAATATTATGGAATATGATTTCCTTGAGTTGAGCCTAGGCTCCTTACCTCCTAGAACTTATAAAGCACTACGCCAGATATGTAAATCAACAGCTTGCATTTCAGGGATATAACAGCGTTTCCGGGGTTGTCTATGTGATTGTAGTAGTAGAGGGTATGCTTTAACAATGCTTATGCAGGTACTTTTGTATGTCAACTTTTAACAGTGCTCATTGTAATGAGTGTTGTTGTATGTCATACATATAACAACACCACCTTCAACAAGCATTGTTATATATGTACATGACTTTTAACAGCGCTCATTGTAATGAGCGTTATTGATATGTCACCATTAACATCACCCATTTAACAAAACTCATTCAACAACACTCATATTAAATAAGGGAAAATCTCTCTCAGACATTTTATCAAACACATAAGAAGCATGTCCAATTCCACCATATTTATAAATCATCACATGAACTTGTCTCCGTTAGTTCAAATTCATTAACCCAAAAGATTATATGCAGTAATGAAAGGAACGAAGGTGATGAAACTGTAGAGGACAAATCCATGAATTTCTTATCTCCTTTAACTGAAGAAATAAGAGGGCAGAAAGGCATATCCAGATTCAATATAATAAGAATGAAATCAAAATTTACGTATAAAATATTGATGAAAAAATAATAACCAAATACAAGAAATACATATAGAGATTACAAGTTTGGTAAATCAACAATAGTTTCACGTATATTCAACCTTGACATTTCCTGTATTATAAAATAAGGTAGATGTAAATGCAAGCAGCATGAGTGAATCAAAGAGAAATAAATGAGGACAAATAAGATAATGATTCAGCTTATGCTCGAATAGAGAAACCAAAAGCTAATAACTTACTTGAAGAGAGAAACTAGGAGAAGAAGTGTAAGAGCTGAATGATATGTGTATTATTGTGTGTGAGGTTGTCTTTAAATCTGCAAAGATTAACTTCCACTAAAAAAAATGTATGACTTTTAATAGCGCTTAAATGTGTGACTTTTCAGCTACACTAACTTTATCAAAAGACTGACTATGTAAAAGTAAAATTTTATTTTGTCTAACTGACATATGATATGTTCTACCATTTCAAGATTTATTAGATGCACTACTTGACACAGTAGTAACGAAACAAGATAGTAATGGAAATTCATGTTAGAATTGAGTAAACAACCAAGATTTTGCATCAATAACATCCTAATATCATAGAAAACATGTAAAAAAAGTTTGAAGGAAAAATTCAAAGTCTAACTAATTTAAAAATGCAAAACAAATTCACTATTAAACTTGAAAAATCAAAAAGAAATACTAAAAAATGGTTTTTTGGAATTTCAGGGTGGACCTTTCTGACTTAGTGAATTTTTTTGGATAGAACGAACTTTTCTACCCAAATGCATATATGATATGTCCAATTCTGAGTAGTGGTTCAAAAGTTATGCCAAAAGTAGAATTTCATCAAAACACTATTCATTATCTATGTGTATCTCACAACCAACAACACAGAAAGTGATTCTGGTTTTTCTAGCATTCAATATGTGATGAAAGAAGTATGGAAACAAAGTTTCATGTAAAAATTCCACTCACATGATCAAGTGTGGTTGATATGTCACCCTTAACAACTCTCATTTAAATAAGCGCTGTTAAATGTGTGAAATTTAACTGCACTTATTATAATGGGTGTTGTTGATATGCCACCTTTAACAACACTCATTTAAGCAAGTGTTGTTGAATGCATTCAAATCAACAACGACTGCTTAAACGAGCGTTGTTGAATGTCACCTTTAACAACACTCATTTAAGTATTGTTAAATGTGTGACTTTTAACAGTGTTCATTATAATGTTCGTTGTTGATATGACACATTTAACAACACTCATTTAAGCAAACGCTGTTGAATATAGTCAAATCAACAGTGCTTGCTTAAAAGAGCACTGTTGAATATCACATTTAACAACACTCATTTAAGCGCTGTTAAATGTGTGACTTTTAACAACGCTCATTGTAATGAGTGATGTTGAAATGACACATTTAACAACGCTTGCTTAAAAGAGTGTTGTTGAATATCTTAGGCAAACATATAACAACACTTGCTTCAAAAATCGCTGTTGAATCTATATTCCCCTATCACCTTTAACAACACTTGCTTAAAAGAGCATTGTTGATTATCTTCTACCTTGTATTTAACAATGTTGTGTTAGAAAGTGTTGTTGAATGACTATTCTTAAATGCGAATTCTAGCATAGTGAAGAGTCATTCTAGTCGCGTTAATAGACTTATCATCCTTTGGTGTGGTGTCTACCCATATTTCTTATCAAGGATCATTCCTTGTAGCGAATATCCTAAGTTTAACAAAGAACTCAGTTTGTGGCGCCTTCAACCTTTCATACCTGAACCATTTTCCTTAATCACAAACACACCAACCATGAGCTTAAAACTTACTCAATCAAAACATGCCCAACAACCCATACACATATCAAACAACTCAAATTGTGGCCAACATACACCAAAGCCAAAACACAATTGGCCAAAACACTAAAACCATACACCAAAACATGGATTTGCTCACATAGTCCAACCCCCTCACGAAGGTTTGCATCAATTATGGATGTGATGGTCTCAATGGTAGTGGTTTTTGTGATGACAACAGTGGTGGTTTAGTGTTGGAAGATCTTTATTTATGGATTGAATTATTCTTTCATGGGTTAAGTGGAAAAAACATATAAGTGGACTTCATAACATTTGACCCAAAAGCTCTTTATGTGTGAAAATCAGTCTTGTTAGATATACACCAACGATAGACAATATTTGCCCTTACGCATGTGTATTTCAAAGCAATCTATAAAAATATTGGATTTATCTTCTTTGTATTAGAATATATGATATTATCTTAGAATATATTAAGATAATATCATATATTTGTTTAGAGTATGTTAGAAGATCTCTTAGGATACAAATTATTTTATTATGATTTGTTTTTTATTTAATTAGGAGTATGGTATTAGTATAAATATGAGTTAGTTGTAAGCCTTTTGAGATAATAAAAAAATACAATATCATCATTCCTACTACTATACAATTTACTATTTTGAGCATTTTATTTTCTCCATCTATTCCTCAACCCTATAATTTCAGCATGGTATCAGAGCCATGGTATTCGCCTTAAGGAAAGTTTAGGCTTGTGATCACAAGTTGGATTCATGTGATGTATATACTCCAACTTGAGGGGAATGTTATAAAGAATTTTTTTGAAGTGATTCACGTTTTTTGTGGTTCAGATCTATCATGATCCAGTTGTGGTTAGTGCTTGTGTTATTGTGTTGATCAAGGTACTTCATAACCTGATTTAGGTTTTTTAACCGTTTAAATAGTGGGGTGAAAAGGAAAACGTAGGTCTCTTTCTCTTTGTTTCTCGATCATCACTTATGGATTCACAGTACAATGTTGTTGCACCACGAAGAAAGTTGAAATTTGCACCAAAAGCTCCACCGCTTAGGAATCCAAAGCCAGAAGTTAAAACTAAAATGATTGATAATGATGATTCAGTTCAAGCTAAGGATTTGTCGCGCCATTTCAATGAGAACTCGATGAAGGCAAGGCCCAAGGTTGAGAAAAAAGTGTCAGCTTCACAAATTACTTTTGGTGACGGGGTGAAGCAACTTCCTTCAAATTATATGGTTTTCCTAAGGGTGGAATAAATATCAACGGAAGTCATAGTTCAACATCTAATGTTGTGAGAGAGAAAAAGTATAAAGAACCTTGGGACTATTATAGTTATTATCCTACATCTCTTCCTGTGAGGAGGCCATATGTAGGAAACCCAAAAACTCTCAAAGAGGAGGAATTTGGGGAGGTTGCCGAATCCAGAACTTATGATGAAAATTCATCAAATCCGACGATGGAGCTTGGTCAGTTGGAGGAAAATTCTGAGAAGAGTATGTTCTTGATTCAGTTACCAGCAACTTTACCTATAATTAAAGGATCAGCTGAAAATGTCTTAATTGATGGTATAAGATTAGGTGTTCTTCCCGATGTTGTTACCTACAACACTCTTATTAATGCATATTCTCGTTTTTTAGCCTTGATGTTGGTTATGTTGTTCTTTATAAAATGAATGAAGCAGATATAAACCCTGATGTTATTTCCTACAATTCTTTGATCTTTTCTGCTGCAAGAAAATGCTTGTTGTCTAATTCCTTTAACCTGTTTGATGAAATGCTTCAAAGAGGTATACACCCTGAAGTTTAGAGTTATAATATATTGATGAATTGTTTGTTCAAGCTTGGGAAACCAGATGAAGCGAATCACATATGGATATAGTGCTTGGGGAATTTCGTCCCAGTCTGACTACGTATAACGTCATGATTAATGGGTTGTGCAAGAATGAGTATGTCAATAATGCTCTTGCGCTGTTTAGGAACTTGCAGCAACATGGGTTCATTCCTCAGATATTGACGTATAATGCTCTTATTAATGGACTTTGCTAGTCTAGAAGAATGACTGCAGAAAGGAATCTAAAATGCGACTTTAATGTCTTCATATCCTTCAATTCTTTTTCTGAGAGCTTGAAAAGCTCATAATTGATCATTGACCAATTCATTTCAGATTTCATCAACATTTGCAACCATTTGAAGTTATGTTTGAGGAAGTTCAAGTAATTATTATGCTTACTTTCATTTTTAAATGATTTTTTGTAACAAGCTTAAAGCTTAGTAAGCTTTAGCTTGAGTGGAAGTATTAAAATATATGATATTGTCTTAGAATATATTAAGAGAATATCTTATATTTGTTTAGAGTATGTTAGAAGATCTCTTAGGATACATATTACTTTATTATGATTTGTTTGTTATTTAATTAGGAGTATGATATTAGTATAAATATGAGTTAGTTGTAAGCCTTTTGAGATAATAAAAAAAAAACACAATATCATCATTCCTACTACTATACAATTTACTATTTTGAGCATTTTATTTTCTCCTTCTATACCTCAACCCTATAATTTCAACACTTTGTACTTTATTTTCCTCCCTAACAAATTTACATATTAGATGAAGGGATATTATTTATTAATTATGATTTTGGTACTACTTGGTAACACGAGATTGTACATATCAGGTAGTTTGTAATATTTTCATTCAGTCAATAAGTTACTACAACTATTCGGTAAACAAAATATTGATGTAGCTTGTATCTTTTAAAAATGAGTTTATAACATTTGAAAATTGTTTTTATAAAGTTACAAGTAATGTTTAGAAAGTGGAAATCAGTGTTACGAATACCGTACCAGTCATTAAACTGGTAGAGGTACTGGTATAGTGGTATAACAGTTCAACCGGTGGTACATTAATTAAACCGCATACCGGTGAAGTTAGATATACATATATAATTTTTTAGGATAATGTTGAAAAATCAATAAAAACAATAATCTTTTTTCATTTTCATTAAAAAAGGAATTTTAAATAAAAATCAACTGGTTTGACCAGTACGGTTCAATTGAAAACCGACCGATATGACCGGTTTTGGCCAATTTTGACTGGTATAATTGCATGACCGGTATAATTGTTGTACCGTACCGGTATTAGGACCGATTCACCGATTTACTGATTGAACCGGCCGGTACGAAACAATTTTACAACTATGGTGGAAATAACTTTTAATATTCCGCTTTTAAATTTTATCCTTTAGGGTTTGAAAAATTACATTAGTTACCTCAACTAAAAAACTCGGTTATTTTTTTGTTGTTTTACCTTATCTCCAAATAAATAAAATATTGCATATTCAGTTATAATTAAAATATTAAAATGAATGATTGAAATTTTTTATTTTAAATTATTTATATATTTAAATACTCATTAATTTGCAATTAATTTAAAATTTTGTAAAATGATAATACTATTACCTGTCACAAAGTGCACAATAAAAAATCAATGTTATTGTGCACTTTGTAACGACTAGTAGGATAGTTAAGTTAGTTAATTAACTAACTTACCCAATTTGATTGCTTGGTTTTCAAGCAATTTTAACTTTCTTGTATAAATATTTACTTTTGGTTGTCAAATTCAATAAAATTGATAATATTTTCAGTCAGAATTTGTAATAGAACCCAATATACAAGACATGAAAGAACAATGTCTAGAATATAACATAATAAAATTTTACCAAAGTTGTATTTTAATTCATGCATAGTAATAAGATCCGGAACAATTTTCAATGCAAGCTAATATAACCAAATATATTTGTTCAAACTTTAATTTCCTTTCAAGCCTACTAATTAAGAAAAATGTTTCAGTTTAACATGACACCTTTAAACAATGAATTTCTACTCATAAAATTTACATCATATTCTCAAAATGAATATATGATAATTGAAAAACTTATTTCTCAATAATTCATCATGAAAGTGGCTCTCATTCTATTTGTCGAAAAACTTAATAGGAGAATTACTTCAAGATGATAAACATTATATTGATACAACTAAGATCAATCATGTAAAATCATCTATAATGAATAGAGAGCAAAAGTATACCCTAATAGGTTTACGGTGAATATGAAGCAGGGACTTACTTGTTCTTTAGCTTGTATTCAACTTCATATCCATGATTGAACACAAGTTCTTTGGTTTTCCAATTATGCATAATTATAGTTGATGACTTAAAGTCTGTCTCAAATTAATGATGAGATGTTGGAAAAGAAAATTGACTACATTTGACTTGAAGATCGTAACCTTTAATTTATAAGAAGTGAATATTCTTTAATTTCCTGAAGAGTTATTGTAAAAAAAATTGGGTCACACATGTAATATTTAAATTTGTTTGTGTTATTATTTTTATTAGCCAAATTAAAGTGATATACTTCAAGTAAGGTTTATGGTTATAGACGTAATTATCATGAAAATTATTGTGTAAATACCAAATATCTTATTTCCATTTTTATGATGGGCAAAAATAATAAATAAGAAATTTTAAAAGGCATCACCCTTCATGAAAGGTAATGCATGTCTTATAAATATGGGTAATGGTCCCCAATTATAAATACACAACAAAATTATATTTATTCTCTTCATCCCATTGAAATAGGAACTAAAGACTAATGGTAGTCTACATTGGAAGATCACTAATCCATCAAGAAATTTATTTCCTTCAAAGAAGATTTCATGGATCCCTCAGATACGCTTTCGCTTTCTAGTTATTCTTGATGATTTGACATGATTGATATATATATATATATATATATATATATATATATATATATATATATATATGATAGTATTCTTGTCATATTTAGTATCTTCCATGACATAAGATTACTACAAGTGGTATTAGAGCAACTTTCATGTCATATCATTGGGAAATATGATTTTAGGTTATCACGTAATACTTTTAAAACAATGGTTGAATTTACTTTATGGAAATTCATTGTATTATAAATATATCATGTTAAGATTAAATATGTTCTAGTTGTTTGTGAGAATTTTTTATTTTTTTATCACGAAAATATATTCTAGCAAGCACCTATAAAAATATGGGCAAAAAGAGGAAATATAATAATAATAAGAACGAAGCTGTTAAGGGTCCAATGCAAAAAAGCAAAATAATGGCGAAAAAAGTTGCTTCTTTTGTAACAATATTGGACATGTTAAAGAGGAATGTACCATATATCATGCATGACGTGAAAAGAAATGTATGTTCCTTATTTGGTCTCTGAAACAAATTTAGCTCCAGTACCTAGAAACACTTGGTGGTTAGATTCATGTGCTACTACTAACATCATTGTTTCAATGCAGGGTTGCCTAAGTTACCGAAAACCAACTGATGCTAAAAGACGCATTTATGTAGGAGATTGCAAGTCGGTGGATGTAGAGGCAATAGGGCATTTTAGGTTGTTATTATGTACTGGCCATTATTTGGATTTAATATATACTTCTGTTGTACCATCATTTAGACGAAATTTAATTTATATTTCTTATTTGGAAAAATCTCGTTATCATTGTTCATATAATCAATTCAGTTTATCTATTAATTAAAATATTGTTGGATTGACAATGCAAACTCAAGAATGTTGTGGCACAAACGTCTAGGTCACATCTCTATAAATAGAGTTGAACGACTTGTGTCAAATAGGATCCTTGATTCCATTGACTATACAGACTTTAATGTATGTGTTGATTGCATTAAGGGCAAACAGACCAAACATAAAAAATTAGGAGAATACATAACTACAGATGTCTTAGAATTGACACATACAGATATTTGTGGGCCATTTCCAACACCATCTTGGAATGGTCAGCAATACTCTATATCATTCATAGATGATTATTTTAGATATGCATACCTATTTGTTATTTATGAAAATTCTCAATCTTTGGACGTGTTCAAATCTTTTAAGGCTGAAGTTGAAAATCAACTCGATAAAAGAATTAAGTGTGTCAAATCTGACCGTGGTGGTGAATATTATGGTAGATATGACGATTCAGGTGAACAATGTCCAGGACCATTTGCCAAGTACCTAGAGGAATGTGGGATCGTCCCACAGTACACCATGCCAGGGTCACCTAGCATGAATGATGTTACTAAAAGACGAAACCGAATTCTAATGATATGGTAAGGAGTATGATATGTCATTCTACTTTACCGGAGTCACTTTGGGGAGAGGCATTGAAGATTGTAGCTTACATTTTAAACAGAGTACCAAGTAAAGCAGCTGCCAAAACGCCTTATGAGCTTTGGACAGGTAGAAAGCCTAGTCTAAATCACCTTCATGTTTGGGAATGTCCAGCTGAGGCAAGGCCTTATAAGCCAAATGAAATAAAATTGGATCCTCGAATAGTGAGCAGCTACTTTATTGGCTATTTTGAATGATATAAGGGCTATAAATTTTACGATCCCAAATTAAAGACAATTTTTAGACTGGAACTGCCATGTTTTTCGAGGATGTTGAGTTTGAAAGGAGAAATAAGGTTAAAGACTTTGTTTTTGAGGAAGAATTGGTTTCAATTCCAGGACCTATTCATAAAATTTCTTCTGATGAATCAAGTATAGAAAACCTTCAAGACAGTGTTGTTCAAACTCCAGTTAGGAAGAAGAAACTCAAAATCCTCAAGAACATGTGCTTCAAGAACCAATACTTTTGCGAAGGTCCACTAGAGTAAGAAGAAATGCTACTCCGGATGATTACATAGTATTTCTCCATGAACATGATGGTATGATGAAAAATGATCCACTCAATTTCCATGAAGTCATGAAAGACTCCAATTCAGAAAAGTGGATTGAAGCAATGAGTGAAGAGTATAAGTCAATGCAAGACAATAAGGTTTGAGAACTTATCTCATTACCAGAAGGTGTGAAACCCATTGGTTGCAAATGGATATTTAAGAGCAAACGAGACTCCAACGGTAATGTGGAGAGGTATAAGGCTCGTCTTGTAGCCAACGGCTATACTCAAAAGGAAGAGATTGACTATAAAGAGACTATCTCTCCAGTTTCATCAAAGGAATATTTTAGGATAATCATGGCTCTTGTTGCACATTATGATTTGGAGCTTCATCAGTTGGATGTCAAGACAGTTTCTCAATGAAAACATTGAGGAAAAGATTTATATGATGCAACCAGAAAACTGTGTTAGGAGACCCAAAGAAAATGGTTTGCAATTTGACAAAATCCATCTATGGGCTAAAGTAAGTGTCTCGTCAATGGTACCACAAGTTTCATTAAGTTATTCACTCGTTTAGTTTTGAGAAGAATGTGGTTGATGAGTGTGTGTATCATAAATTTAGTGAGAGTAGACAAATTTTCCTCATCTTGTAATGTTGATGACATACTACTTGCTACCAACGATATAGGCATGTTGCACGAAACCAAGAAATTTCTATCAAGAAATTTCCAGATGAAAGATCTTGGTGAAGCCTCTTTTGTATTTGGGATCCAGATACACCGAGATCGTTCTCGAGGTAGCCTAGGATTATCACAAAGAAGCTATATCCATAAGGTGCTCAAAAGGTTTAGCGTGTAGGACTGCAAACCAGGTAACATCCCAGTAGCCAAAGGAGACAAATTTAGTATCAATCAATGCCCAAAAGGAAATCTTGAGATTCAGGAAATGCAAAGTATCCCTTATGCATCAACTATAGGGAGTCTAATATATGCTCAAATTTTTACGCGTCCGGACATAGCGTACATTGTTGGAGTGTTAGGGATATACTTAAGCAATCCATGAATGGATCATTGGAAAGCAGCCAAAAGGGTTATGAGGTATTTGAAGAGAACAAGGGATCATGTGCTCACTTATAGGAGGTCGGACTCTTTGGAGAGCATTGGGTATTCTGACTCCGATTTTGCGGGTGCCAAGATAGAAGAAGATCCACTTCGAGCTATGTCTATTTGTTGGCTGGTGGTGCAATTTCTTGGTGTAGTTCCAAGCAAAAACTAGTCACTTCATCCACCATGACCGCAGAGTTTGTAGCCTGTTACGAGGCATCAAATCAGGGGATTTGGTTGAGAAATTTTGTCATTGGGCTGCAAATTGTAAAAGGAACTGAAAAACCACTTAAGTTATATTGTGACAACAAATCAGCCATCCTATACTCCAATAATAATAGGAGCTCAACAAAGTCGAAACACATCAACATCAAGCTCCTAGTTGTCAAGGAGAGAGTACAAAGTGGATAAATTTCCATAAAACACTTATGGACAAATTTCATGATAGCAGACCCTCTAACAAGGGGCCTTCCCTCCATGGTCTTTCATGAGCATACTGCTCACATCGGTGTCATACAATTTGAGGATTCTTTGGTGTAGTAGGAGTTTGTCATTGACATCATTTTATGTTCTATGTTTTAGAATTATGTATGCATACTCTTACAATTGAATATTATTCAAACATAAATAAAGTTTGGTATTCAGTTTATAACACTTTTGTATGATAAGTCTTTAATGATCTCACTGAAGTAAAGTATGACCAGTTGAAAATCGACATGTATAGATCACCTTCATGTGATTTTCATGCTGCACATTTCATGATTGATCTATGTCATATAGTTGTGTCAATATTAGTGATCATTGATGGATTTAATTATTATTGATATAACGAAAGTCGCTTTGGTTCTATATATTAATATAATTAATGGACAAGATATGTTTATATCTAAGGTTTATAATGACATGTTTCTGAGCTCGTAAGGTCTAACACAATCTTTAAAATTACATATGTGACCACTGAGAGATTGTAAGATATTTTGGGTCACACGTGCAATATTTAAATGTGTTTATGTGTCATTATTTTTATTAGCCAAATGAAAATGATCAACTTCAAGTAAGGTTTATGGTTATAGACATAATTATTATGAAAATTATTGTGTAGATACTAAATATCTTATTTCTATTTTTATGATGGGCAAAAATAAGAAATAAGAAATAAGAAATAAGAAATAAGAAATTTCAAAAGATACTGATGATATTGGTTTATGAGTTGCATAGCAAGGGTAGAATAGGTTTTTCACTTCTTTCTATTTCTAGAAGTTAGTTTGTAACTAACTTAACTGCCTTTCCTTTTCTGTTAAAATAGTTAGAACTCTCTTGTATAAATCCCAATTATCTTTGCTTTGTTCAGCTAAGAATGAAATGCAATCAATGAAGTATATTTTACACATAAATTCCATTATGGTATCAGAGCAAATTTTGATATGATAACCGCTGCTGCACTCTCTTTTCTTCGTCTCTCTTCTTCTCACCCTAGATTCTTTTCTTCTCTTTTCTCATTCTTCTCTCTCACAAAGGATTCAATCATCTCTTCTCATTTCTTTCTCAAATTGAAGCTATGGGAGATTATCAATCAGAATCAAACATCATCGCTCATGATATTGATTTGCAGAACCCTAGAAATCTTTTCTTTCTGCATCCAGGAGACAATATAGGTTCAATTCTTGTTTCTACACCTCTAGATGGACCTAATTACAATTCATGGAGCATAAGAATGAAACGTACATTGCTATCAAAGAATAAGTATAAATTTGTTGATGGAACCATTCTCATGCCACCACCTGATGATCCTATCTTTGATGATTAGGAAATATGTAATACTATGGTGGTTTCATGGATCACAAGATGTGTAACTGATCAAATTGCTCAGAGCACTGTTTATATTGACAATGCACAAGATTTGTGGAAAGATCTAAAAGATAGATTTTCAAAGGGAGATTACTTTCCCATTTCAGATTTATTGCAAGAATTGCATTCAATCAAGCAAGGTGATAGGAACATTTCAAACTACTACACTGATCTAAAAACTATTTGGGATGATTTAGAAGATTTGAGGTTGATACCTTCTTGCACTTGTCTTGTGAAATGTACGTGTGGAATGGTAGAAGTTATAAGGCAACAAAGAGAATTAGATCATGTAATCTGCTTCTTGAAAGGACTGAATGAGGAATTCAGCAACACCAGATCCCAAGTCCTATTACTTGAACCACTACCTTCTATTACTAAGGCCTTTTCATTGATTCAACAACAATAAAGGCAAGTCACTGCTACTAGTACAAAAGTCTTGTTAAATTCCAGTTCAGGGAATTTGGTTGAAAATACAACTAAGAATTTTGGCAATGATGTGCAATGGAAAGGTGTATTGGGTGGAGGAAATATGTTTGGTAGATTTAGAGTTAGAAGCCAAGGAAGAGGATATGGGACAAACAGAAGAGTTCCTACTAAGATGTGCACCTTTTGTGGTAGAGAAAGGCATACAGCTGATGTTTGTTATTACAAACATGGATTTCCTTCCAATTTTGGCAAGCAGAGAAATAATGGTGGAACTGATGGCATTATGAAGAGTGATAATTTGATTGAATCAAGCAATGAAAATGAACACATGCTTACTAAAGGTGAAAGCAAATCAGTCCTGAGTTTTAGTCCTGCACAATATGCAGAACTAGCATCAATGTTGAACAAAGCAAATCTTTCTGTGCTTGGCAGAAATAATGTGAACCAACTCAGTATTATGCCACTTGAAGAAACAGGACACAAAGACACAGGTAATACTCATCCATGGGTTCTTGACACTGATGCTACTGATCACATATGTCCTTATTTGTGTAGCTTTGTGTCTTATCAATCAATTAAGCCTATTGCAATCAAATTGCCAAATGGATCCACTGTTACAGCTAAGTATTCTGGAATGGTGATGTTTTCTGAAAAACTTGTCTTGCACAATGTGTTTTTTGTTCCTGAATTCAAGTTCAATCTCATTTCTATACTTAAGCTTGCTCATGATTTGCATTGCAGAGTTATTTCTGACAATTCTCAGTGTGTGATTCAGGATATGGGTACCTTGAAGATGATTGGACATGCTAAAGTGGACAAAGATCTTTACATTCTTGTCTCACCTTCAAGGCCTTGTATAAAGAAGACTTTACTTGCTCATTTTGTTTGTAATTTTTCCTCTTTTGACTTGTGGTATTACAGATTAGGACATCCTTCAATTGGTGTATTACAACACATTTGTAAAGATTTTCCATATGTGCATTTTGATTCCAAGACAATTTGTGAATTCTGTCATTTTGGAAAACAAGCAATATTGCCTTTTCCTACTAGTATGAATAAAAGTATGGAATCTTTTGATCTTGTCCACATGGATATTTGGGGTCCATTATCTGTTTCTTCCATCCATGGTTTCAAGTACTTTCTAACTATAATTGATGATCACGGTAAGCTCACATGGATATATCTTATGAAAGCTAAATCAGAGGCAAGGAATTTAATGCATAATTTTGTTGTCTTTGCTCAAACTCAGCTTAATAAAGTCATCAAGATCATTAGAACAGATAATGGAGTTGAGTTTCAGTTGCCTTCTTTCTTTGAAAAATACGAAATTGTTCACCAAACTTCGTGTGTTGAAACTCCACAACAAAATTCAGTTGTAGAAAGGAAACATAGGCATCTTCTGAATGTTACAAGGTCAATATTGTTTCATGCTCACTTGTCTGATGTGTTTTGGTCATTTGCAGTTCAACATGCTACTTTTCTGATAAACAGAATTCCAAGTGCTACTCTTCAACAAAGATCACCTTATGAATTGTTTTATAAGTGTAAGCCTAATTTGAATGAACTTAAGGTGTTTGGTTGTTTGTGTTTTGCATCCACATTATCTGCACATAGAACCAAGTTGGAAGCAAGAGCAAGGAAGTGTATTTTCTTAGGCTTCAAAACGGGAGTCAAAGGTTTTGTGTTGTTTGATCTTCAATTTAGAGAAGTTTTCATCTCTAGGAATGTTCAATTTCATGAAGGACAATTTCCTTATCAAGCTGCCATAGTAAGTCCATCTCATAATGATTCACAATCTGATCTTGATTTTCTACTCTATGATTCTGACCATATTTCATCACCTCATGCCAACAATCCATCACCTCCTCACAATAACCTTGACTCAGCTACACACAATAACCTTGACTCAAACACAATAAACCCAAACACTACTCCTAATAGTAACTCAAACACTAAAACCCATATCACAGAAACATCTTCCCCTCAAACACAAGGCCTTAGACATTCCACTAAACTAAGATATCCACCTACATACCTACATGACTTTCATTGCAACCTATTTACACAAACCAACACCAATGTTCCTCATATTACACATCATTTGTCCTCTGTTTTATCATATTCTTTTAACTCATCTCATCATCTATCATATGTTCTTTCTATATCTACTCACACTGAACCAAAATCCTACAAACAAGCCATACAATCTTCTGAATGGATTGATGCTATGCAGCATGAACTTACTTCTTTGGAGATAAATAACACTTGGAGCATTGTTGATTTGCCACATGATAAAGTTCCTATTGGCTCTAAATGGGTGTATCAAATTAAGTACAAGTCAGATGGCAGTATTGAGAGATTTAAAGCTAGAATAGTTGCTAAAGGATATGATCAAGTTGAGGGTGTTGATTTCTTTGACACCTTTGCTCCTGTCATTAAGTTGACAACAGTGAGATTAGTTTTGGCCATTGCTGCTTCTAGGAACTGGATTTTGCATCAATTGGATGTCAATAATGCTTTCCTACATGGAGATTTGACAGAAGATGTTTACATGACTATTCCACAAGGTGTTGTTTGCACAAAGCCTAATCAAGTTTGCAAGCTTCACAAGTCACTTTATGGCTTAAAACAAGCAAGTAGGGAATGGTACAGAAAGCTCTCCACTACCCTCACTAACATTGGGTACATTCAATCTGCTTATGATCACTCATTGTTCACCAAGACAGATGGCCATCAATTGACTATTCTCCTCATTTATGTTGATGATTTGATATTAGCAGGCAACAATATGCATGAAATAAAATCTGTGAAGAAACATCTTCATGATACATTCAGAATAAAAGACCTTGGACCTCTAAACTATTTCCTTGGGCTTGAAGTTGCAAGATCAACACAAGGAATTACTTTGACTCAAAGAAAGTATGCTTTGGACATTCTATCTGACACTGGATTATTAGCTTCTAAGCCTGCACTCACACCCATTGCAAAATGAACAATTCTCTCTCAAGATTCCTCTACACCATATGAAGATCCTGCTGCTTATCGAAGACTTGTGGGGAGGCTGCTTTATCTTACAAACACCAGGCCAGATCTCAGCTTTTCTATTCAACAGTTAAGTCAGTTTATGAGTCAACCAACTCAAGCTCATTATCAAGCATTAAATCGTATACTCAGGTACATAAAAAGGGCTCCTGGTCAATGTCTATTTTACTCATCTGATTCTCATCTACATCTCAAAGCTTTTAGTGATTCAAATTGGGCTACTTGTCCAGACTCGAGAAAGTCAGTTTCTGGATTTTGTGTGTTTCTTGGTGATTCTCTAATCTCATGGAAGACAAAGAAGCAAACTACAGTAGCAAGATCATCCACTAAAGCAGAATATCGTGCTCTTGCTGCTACTATTTGTGAACTTCAGTGGCTTACTTTTATGCTTGATGGCTTTTCCATTCCTTTCGTCAAGCCTGCACTTCTCTACTGTGACAACAACTCAGCTCACTATATTGCTGCAAATTCCATGTTTCATGAACGTACTAAGCATATTGAGATTGATTGTCATGTTGTTAGGGAAAGATTGCAATCTCAACTGTTTCATTTGCTTCCCATGTCTACTAAAGAGCAACCTGCAGATTTGTTTACTAAGGCTTTGGATTCTTCTACTTTTGCTTACCTTCTTCCCAAGTTGGGTGTTTGCAATATCTACTCCCCAACTTGAGGGGGATATTGATGATATTGGTTTATGAGTTGCATAGCAAGGGTAAAATAGGTTTTTCATTTCTTTCTATTTCTAGAAGTTAGTTTGTAACTAACTTAACTGCCTTTCCTTTTCTAGTAAAATAGTTAGAACTCTCTTGTATAAATCCCAATTATCTTAGCTTTGTTCAGCTAAGAATGAAATGCAATCAATGAAGTATATTTTACACATAAATTCCAATAAAAGGCATCACATTTCATGAAAGAGAATGCATGTCTTATAAATATGGATTATGGTCTCCACTTATAGATATACAACAAAATTATATATATTCTCTTAATCCCATTGAAAGAGGAACTAAAGACTAAGGGTGGTCTACATTGGAAAATCACTAATTCATCAACAAGTTCATTTCCTTCAAAGAAGATTTCATGGATCTTTCATGTACGCTTCCGCTTTCTAGTTATTCTTGATTATTTGACATAATTTATATATTTATATGATAATAGTATTCTTGTCATATTTAGTATCTTCCATGATATAAGATTACTACAGATATATCATTTTAAAGTCACATTATTTCGAGAATAATGATCTATTGAATTCAAACTCTTTCATGAAAAGTCATCATCATCCATATTTTTCTTCTTTGTAATTTTTAAACATGATTATTTTGATGATAGTTATATGGGTAGTTATAAACTTTACTTCATTCACATCAATTTAATTTAACTAATAGTGCATATATAACTGAACATTTATAACGTTTTCCTTTTATAATGTTGACCATTGATTTTATTTTTCAGTGAAAACAATTTGATTGATGCCAAACATACAAGTTGTTACGTCGTTGTCGATCACTTGAACTATCTAAAATAGTTTTTATTAGCTATGAAAATTCAGAAGATAGTGACATTACGTCATTGTCAACTTTAGTGGTATATTAACTTTTAGTTAAGATTGTTTAATTATTGGTACCAATCAAACATTTAAGTAATATATAGTAAATTTGTTTGTATAAATTGATTAGATAAATATATATTAACCTTTAAATTTTTGAGTTATTTAAATAAATTTTCCTAACCAAAACACTGCTTAATAAATCCAAGAGAGAAATCAATATTACAAAGTGTAAAAAATATTAGATTTTCAATGTTGATTTTTTACAAGGTTATTGAAACATTGCTTAAGAATTAGCAATAATATGACTGTGAATAATATTTTTAAAGAAAAAAGAAACAAAATATTCATCTATATATATATATATAATTCAAGGCAATGGATAATAAAATTAGTAAATACAGCTACAGTTAAACTTTTATAGGTAATAGTTGATGGAAGTTAAAGATTATTGTTTGGTTTTCTACTTTTATATGATTCAAAATAATATGGCAACCGTTATTAAATAATGTATTGAAATCCTACTTTTTTTTAGAAAGAAGTATCAACTACTACAGTTAGTAATTCTTTAAAAAATATAAATTATATTGACGCATATGTTGATTAATAACAAATAAAATTTATAAAACTTCTCTTAAATTTCATAAAATTTAAACTATAATCAAACATTTTCAATTTTCATTATTTTAAAGATATATATTATGTTTATTTTGACGTGTATATATGGATGATGACATTTTAACAATATTATATGCCTGATATCACTAGGTTTTCTATTCCACTAAGTAGTAAAGTAGCTTTGGTTGTCGGCATTTTTTGAAGAGATGCCTTTTATTCAGAAAGATAGAATCTCATCAAAAAGAGATGGGACCAATGTTGTGAAATCCGAGCCGAACTTCAAGCCGAAAGAACTTCCGTATTAGATTTAACCGGTTTAACCAGTTAAGCCGTTCGGTCGAACCGGATGATTTTAAATATAATAAATAATTTTTATCTCTAATTATATATAAATGTAAATTTTATATAATTAATAATTTTATATAACTATATTGAAGTATCATTTCTCTATTATTTTTGGACCGAAATAAACAAAACATTAGAGTAATGTTCCATTTTTTTAAAATTTTAAGTGAGTCGTTCGGTTTTCTTCATGGGTTATTCCGATTTAACCGGGTTTAGCATGGCCGAACCGGAATTTCTCCGGTACAAAGCGGTCCAACTACTCATTCGGTTAAGACTACAAAACGGAACTGTTTTCAAGTCCGGTCAGCAATCAAACCGTTCGGACTGTCCAGTCCGGTTCGGTTATCACAACACTGGATGGGACATCAATTCACTATTTCACTCACAACTAAAATAATGTAAACATGTTTTTAAATTCCTATTTGTGTGGACTAGTTTTCCCCCTTATTATCTCAACAACTATCATTACTCTTATCATCACGACCACTTCCATATTAATAGTTAAAATATTATATTTGAATTATTAATTTTATGATACTTTAACTCTTTATTTAATTCAATTTGTTGGTTAATTGATCCTAAAAGCTTAAAATATATTGAATTGTCAAAAATCATCTTTAGATTTTTTTCACTACTAAGGGTATCCTCTCACCCTTTTAGGTAAAGAACTAATTTCTTTTAGGGTGTGTGGCTGCCGCTCCAACGAGTGTCGTCCCAATAATTGGACCCTTGACCTTTTGGTCAATCTGGTGATCTAATAGAGCCTTACACCACTAGATTAACACCTTGTTAGTACCATTAAAGTATTTGTGCATGCCAAAACCGGATGAATTATTGCAAAAATCTATTTTTCCACACAAAAACAATGATTCAAACCAGAGCAGTCCGAGTAAAAGTGTCACATCGCATTCGTTCACAGTTGGATCAAATCTGAATTTTGTATATGATGTTCCTGACATATGGATCTTCAATATGAACGGTCATATAGGTGAAATATAAACAATTGGATGCCCTAAGCACAATTCTTGCACTCAACCAAATTTGGAAAATGTTTGGCGAAAATATTTTGCCTCGGATACGCTAAGTGACTCTCTCGCGCCCAACAAATTTAGGCGGGTGCGCCCAATGCCAATATATGTGCCCTGTGCAAGGTGATGTGTTGAAAGGTCAAGTCTAGCTATACGAAGTGATATGCTTAGTGAAAGGTAGTGCGATGAGCACGGGAAGTAGAATGTGTACACTATCAAAGGAGTTTGTTTAACTTGAGTTTGTAAAACAGACATTTGAATAGGAACACTTTTGTAATCAAGTTCTTATAGTTTTTAGGGTAGTTTAGCTTGTATTTAGGTATAGAAGCAAATGGTAAAGGTCATAGGAGGAAATCTATGCTCTTTGAGGAGGGCAGTTTTAGGGTAGTTTAACTTGTATTCCGACATAGATTTCATTAAGAAAATGCTTCATGTTGTGTTCATCCCACTATATTGGTGCGAATCCCAAGATATCTGTTTTTGCTTTTCAGTTTTTGGTATGACCTTCTCCTTTCTTCATATACTCATTATTTATAAAAGATTTGTAACCATATAATAAATTTGAATTAAATTTTAAAAAATTGCTCATTGATTTTTATTAAAAACAAAATCTTCAATCAAATATTTAATTCAAAACAAAAGTGAAAATTAAAATTTAAAATAAAAATGTTGAAAATGATGATCATTAGTTACAATTCGAAGATAAAATTAGCTCACAAACAACTAAAAAAATTATTTTTTTTGATATATTATTTTTTTGAAGAATATATATCTCGTATGGATAAAAATTATCTCATTTTACTTTAAAATTAACAGAGTACCCTTTCAGGATAAAAGACCATTTGTGACTCTCTAAAATCTTGCAAATTATCATAATACCCATAAATAGATATAAATAATTATGCTACTCTATAGAATAAAAAAAATTGACCAGAATATTGTTTTATTATTTTTCGATATTTTGAAATTTATAAATTTTATATTTTTTCAATTGAACCGGAAAAAATTGAGTATTCACAAAACCTTTTAACAATGAATATCTAGAAAGAAAATTCGCATCATTCTCAAAATTAATATATCATAATTGAAAAAGTTATTTCTCAATAATTCAACATGAAATTGGCTCTCAAACCACTTGTTGAAAAATCTAATTTGATGAATGTTATCATCATACAACCAAGATCATTCATTTTAAATAATGAACAATGAATATGAAGAAGGGACTTACATCAAGTCCCAAACATAAAACAAGTTGTCACATCATTGTCTAGCAGGTGAACTATCTAAAATTGTTTTTATTATATAAAGATAAAACTATAATATTACCATTTTATAAAATTTAAAATTAATTGTAAATAAATGAGAAATTAAATAAATAAATAATTTAAAATCAAAATTTACGATTATTCATTTTAATATTTTAATTATAATTGAATATGCAATATTTTATTTATTTGGAGATAAGGCAAGATAACAAAAATAACCGAGTTTTTTAGTTTGGGTAATTAATGTAATTTTTCAAATTTTGAAAGCGGATTACTAAAAGTTATTTCCACTTTGTAAACATTACTTATAACTTTACAAAAAACACTTTTCAAACGCTATAAACTTTTTTTTAAAAGCTACGAGCTACATTCATATTTTGTTTACCGAATAGCTCTAATAACTTATTGGCTCAATGAAAATGTTATAAACTACCTGATAAACTACAACCTTGTGTTGCCAAGTAGTGCCCCAATCATAATTAATAAATTATATCTCTTCATCTAATATGTAAATTTTTCAGGGAGGAAAATAAAGTACAAAGAAGACAAATCCAGTATTTTTATAATTTGCTATGAAATAAATATGTCTAAGGGCAAATATTCTCTATCGTTGGTGTATATCTAACAAGATTGATTGTCAAATGTTATCAAGTCAACTTATATGTTTTTTCACTTAACTCACGAAAGAATACTTCAGTCTAGAAATATAGATCTTCCAACACTAAACCACCACCGTTGTCATCACATAAACCACCACCACCACTGAGACCATCACCTCAGACCACTGTTTAAAAAACCGTGCCGTACCGGCCGGTTCAACCGGAAAACCGGTGAACCGGACCCCTAACCGGTACGGTACGTATGTTATACCGCATATGCAATAGAACCGGTCAAAACCGGTCGGTTTGTACATTAATTTTTTTTTTTAAATTTTCAATTTTCAATTCTTCACCAATTCTTCAACTTCAATGATTGATACTTGAGTCATTTATTTGTATTTTGCGTTTGTTAAGTGATAATTTTGGATTAATATATGTTTTGCACTTTAGACTTTGATTTTATTAAAGACTTAATGTTGTTTGTTTGTGTGAAGTTGAAGTAAATTATGAATATGAATATCTACTTATTTAAAAAAATTTGTTATAGGTTTACACACATATATATATAAGCAAATATGTACAGTTTAACCGGCATGCGATTTAATTATTGAACCACTGGATGAACCACTGTACCACTATATAAGTACCCTGAGCGGTTTGATAACCGGTACGGTTTTAATAACATTGCCTCAGACCACTTTCACTAACCAAGCAACTATAAAAGTACATATGACGCTAACAATGCATAGTTCCTAGTGTGCAAATGTTTATTTAAATCACGTTTTCCTAGTGTGCCAAATGTAACTTCAAAACCGGAAAATAATACATATAGTAAACAGATAAATAAATGTAATAATATAACTACATCCCTTACTCACTCCTTCCTATAAAAACCTAGACAATGCATAGTTCCTCCACTCCATAACGCAAACAAGAAAGTGAACCAAACAAAACAGCCCTTTTCTTCAACTTCAACAAGGTATGTATTCTGGTATACTTTTTTATAAAGGAAAATGAATTTATTTAACAGATAAAATACCTCACATGAGAGCTTGTAACTATGTTGATATCCCACATCATACTAGCAATGATCAAATATTGTAAAATTACTTTTGGGCTATGTTAAACTCAACAATATAATTAATAAGATGATATTTAAACTAACCAAATTTACAGGTTAATTAGATGGTTTTATAATATTTTATTTAAAATCTACATTGTTAAAGTTATTGTAAGATCACATGTCACTATTTCTCTTTGGTATTGAAGAGGATCTAGATTCCAATATGATCCTATAAAGCTTGATTATCCTATCCCTTTTGAATTAGCTTTTCAGTGTTGAGTTAGGACACTTTGTTAATTTATTTGGGTTACATTTTCCCAAGGTCTCTTATAAACTAATCATTTTTAAATGCACGTGTACACTGCAGATATGGATTCTCTAATAAGTAGTATATTGCTACTCATGTTCACATGCATTGTCATACAAGTTCTACGTTCATTTTTCAAGAAAGAAAACTACAAGCTTCCACCAGGACCATCCCTTCTTACTATTTTGGGAAACCTTCATGAATTTTGGGAAAAACCACCACAAACAATGGCCAATCTTGCTAATATCTATGGCCCAATAATGTGTTTTAAGGTAGGTTACTCAACCAGTGTAATAATCTCTTCACCAGACATGGCAAAAGAGGTTCTAAAAACACATGATCTATTATTCTCAGATCGATCAATTCCTCAAGTTATAACATCTCTTAACCATGATCGTCTTAGCTTACCTTTCCTACCAGTTTCTCCACTTTGGAGAGACCTAAGAAAAATATGCAACAACCAATTATTTTCAAGCAAGACTCTTGATGCAAGCCAAGACCTTAGGCGCAAGAAACTTCAACAACTCCTCAATGATGTGCATAAAATCAGCCTAAGTGGTGAAGGAGTGGATGTTGGAATAGCAGCTTTCAAGACTTGTATTAATTTTTTATCATACACTTTTGTCTCTGAGGATTTTGTTCAATATGTAAGTAAAGATGATGAGTATAAGGATCTAGTAGCAACTATCTTGAAATTAGTTGGAACACCAAACTTGGTGGATATATTCCCAATGTTAAAGATATTTGATCCACAACACCTCCAAAGGAGCACAACTTCTTACTTTTCCAAGTTCTTCCTAATCCTTGATAGCTTGATCAACAAACGAATAATGCTAAGGGAAGGGAAACATTATGTTTCAAACAATGACATGTTAGACACCTTGCTCAATATTTCTCAAGAAGATAGCCAGATGATGGACAAAACAAAGATTAGACATTTCTTCCTGGTACTTTCTTGTCTTTTCCATTTTACTGAGTATTGTGGTTTTAAATTGTGGTTGTGGTTACTGTGATTGTGTTCATTATAGTAGTTGTAATGTGGATTGTGGTTGTTATGGTGTGAATTATTTTGTGATTACAAATATATTTTTTGAATTTGGTCCACTTTGATAAGGTCTTATACTATCCAAATATGGTTGGATGTTATTGCGGTGTGACCACATTATTGTGATTCAATGTCACACTGTAATTTTAGTATAATATGGTTGTAGTGGTCACCACAACAGCAATATTATGGCTGCATCACGTGATGTGGTTCACAGTTTGAACCACTCATATGTATATTATTATATACTTGGTTTCCTAGAAATTTACCTCAATAGGCATAAATCATGACAATACCCTTATCCTTCAAAATAACTTCTGGAATATTTATATATGACAATATGAACATAGAATTGTTGTATTTCTGACATAGGAATTTGATTAATTTTAACAGGATCTACTTGTTGCGGGAACGGATACAACTGCGTATGCTTTAGAAAGGGCAATGACTGAGCTACTCCACAACCCTGAGATTATGATTAAAGCCAAAATGGAATTGGAGCAAACCATTGGAATAGGTAATCCTATTCAGGAATCAGACATTGCTAAACTCCCATACTTACAAGCAATAATAAAAGAGACATTACGAATGTACCCTCCAGCTCCACTCTTGCTACCTCGAAAAGCAAAGGTTGATGTTCAAATATTTGGTTACACAATTCCAAAGGGTGCAAGAGTCTTAATCAACGAGTGGGCTATTGGTAGAAACCCTATCTTTTGGAATAATGCTAATTCATTCTCACCTGAAAGGTTCATTGGGTCAACAATTGATGTTAAAGGTCAAAGTTTTCAGTTCACACCATTTGGAAGTGGAAGACGAATGTGTCCTGCATCTCCATTGGCTATCAGGATGCTACTTTCGATGTTGGGATCTTTGATCAACACTTTTGATTGGAAACTTGAAAATGATATGAACCCTAATGATATGGATTTGGATCAACCACTACGAGCTATTCCTATTAAAATAAACAACTAAGTAACATGCTTAAGCACAATTCTTGTCATTTTATGGTGTTCTTAACACACACAACGTAATAAACATGGATCTGTTTGTAGTTCCTGAATATTTAAAGTTGTTCTTCAATATTATGAAGACTCTACGCGTGTATCCGTACCAAGACCAACCTTTGCTATCAACTCTTTGAACCAATGGAACAGAAAATAGAACATTCCAAAACTAAAAATATATTACTTTCAAAACTCCTTTTATATGTATTGTGTAGCAAATAAAGAAAAGAAAAGATGATACAAAAAATAATACAATTTGTCTTCCCTTTCTCTAACAAAACGGTGAATAATATTCTCTTATGTTGCTTTTTGTTTTTATTCAGAGCCTTTTTCTGCTTTTCTGTTCGCAATACCCTTATCTATATCAACATATATTTATATTTATATATATATGTGTGTATGAGATGGTGTGAATTCCCTCCATCGTTTTCATTATGTACATCAAAGAGTACATCTTCATATTATGTATATATATTACATATCAAGTGATATCTATTGGTTGAAATGTTACAAACCAATTATTATATATAAAACAATACATTAATTCTTCTTTTATTTTTCAGTTACATATGAATATTTTAGAATGTGTTTTACTTATTATTTAAATTCTTGGTGCTGGCAAAAAATTAAAATAATATTGCATAAAAATACTTATTTGATCAAATTAAAATCTCCAATTTAATTATCAAATAATATAATTATTTAGCAAAAGGTTAGAACACTCGTTAGTGTGTGACCCTGTAGGTTCAATACTAAGCTGATAGTAAATTAAATAATTAATCTACTAATCAAGGTTGACGTATAGCAAAACTTCTTAACGACCAGTTAGCATGAAGTAATATATATTTCACTTTCAAGAACCACTAGAAGATTAATTAAAATATATCCTTCCATCTTTACAGCTCTGACTAACTTTAAAGTATGATACAATTGTCAAACTTTAATAAGTTTTCATAATGACTCAAATGAACTCATTTCTTTATTCATTGTAATACATTGGTCAAGGTCTTATTTTATTACCGAACTTAAACTTATTACCAAGAGTTTGATGGATTCCTTCTTGATTAATCACTAATTCTACAAGCATTAAATCATACCCAATATTCATTCAAATAATATCCTAAGACATTATGTGTTCGAAATCAAAGTATCATAAATAAAATGTTAATTACTATGTTAATCTCATATCAAAGGAAACTATTTCATTTCTTCTTGAGAATTTCTTATTGACAATTTAAGGTAATCGTTAACCATTAAGAATTCTCTGTTGAGTCAGTTCAATTATCATATCCACATATGCATCATCTATATGTGCAATTTAATAAATGAGATATATTAATATTTATTCAATAAATACTATTACACATATATTGATATACTCGTGTCATTGATATCCTATTCTCAATGATTCTTTGATCCTAAAAATTATAAGAGACATGTTTCTCATAATTATAATCTATATTATAATAACAAGTCTCTAATTTTTAATCAAGGACCTTATCATATAATATATTTAATTAAATAACTAATATGATAAAAATAAATAAATACAATCATTTTAATTGTACTTAATGACAGATTGGGTCTTGGGCGTAAATGTAGAAATATACAAATATATTTCCAACAATCTCCCACTTGCACTAGACCCAATGAGTAATTATATCATTTTCATTTCCCACTTGTGTTTGTCAAACTCCTTTAACTCTAGTGTTGTGGTGAATGGATACATAACATTAGGTTGTATATAAGTTATGATAGCTCCCACTGCACTAGCATATGGTACCATATTCATATTGTCTATCTTTAAGAATCTTTGCACAATCCTCTCTATTTAAGAGCAACTCCAGTTGCTATTGGTAAATAGTTTCTTGTGGAGGTTTTCCAAGTTATACCTCTTTGAGATAGTATCAATATATTCAGAGAGTCATAACAACATTTTAGATTTATCTCTATAAATCTTTATTCCTAGAATATAGGTTGCTTCTCTTAAATCTTTCATGGAGAATTGTTTAGATAACCAAATATTTGTACCTTGTAAGTTTGGTACATTATTTGGAATAAACAATATATCATCTACATATGGCACTAGGAAAATATTTGTGCTCCCACTAATCTTCTTGTAAACACAAGGTTCTTCTTCACATCTAACAAAATTGAACTTTTCAATTGTTTGATTAAAGTGAATGTTCTAACTTCTAGAAGCTTGTTTTTAATTCAGAGATGCTTTTTTTTTTACATCTTGTAAACTTTATTAGGATCACATGAGGATATGAATCCTTCATGTTGTGTCATGTACACATCCTGTTTTAGCTCTATATTAAGAAAAGTTGTGTTCACATCCATTTTCCATATTTCACAATCATAGTATGTTGCCTTTTCTACCTCAACACGAAATCTTTTTGAAAATTTCAAATGATTTAGATTTATGACTTATGATATATAAGAAACCATATCTAGACATATCATCACTTGAAAGTAATAACATATGATTATCCTCCTTTTGCTTCAATTTTCATAGGTACACATACATTTGTACGTATAATTCCGAAGCTCCCTCTCCACTTCCTACAAATGGAGATTTGGTCATTTTTCCTTTTAAGACAAGATTTACTTGTATATGATTTATAATCATATTGGTAAAGGTAACTTTATGTATATGATTGATAATCACAATGGTCAAGGTAACATTCCTTGTATAACCATGATAAATTTGTAGTTCATTGCTTCTCATGTTTCAGAAAATCAAGATACTTCTTGCAATTTCCTTTTTAGTGACTTTTCTCCTTGCATAAGAAATACTCAATATTGCTTTAGTCAGTTCTACCTCTTTTATAAGGTTTGGTCACACCACCCCTTGTATATGATTATTCTTTGGTTTAAAATTTTATTGTCATTCCTTTTAGATGAGTTTCTAACCACAATGACAATTTCAGTTTTATTTTCATAAGCAATTTGACTTTGATAATCAATCAATATTATAAGCATCTCATGCAAATCACAATTTATTTTTGTTCGTATTGAAATTAACAATAAATTGTGAAATGATTTGTGGCACTGATAGAAGAGTCAAATCTTGAGAAAACATTTTCCCAAGTTTGCACTCCAACTTCTCATGTTATTCAATGAGATCAATCATCTTCAACACGTGAGGTCCAACTTGATCCTTTGTAGGTATTGAGGACCTACACAATATTTTGGATAATTAGTATCTCACATTCCTGCTTTGAGCACCATACATCTTCTTAAAAATGCACAATGATAGCAGTTGGATCCATATCCTGGTGTTGCCTCTGAAGTTCAAAACTTATGGATGCCAAGATAATGCATTTAGCATTCAAACAATATTTCTTGTATTTCCCATACACTTTAATTGTTTCAGCGTTATATGAGTTTACTGAAGCAGCCATAACGGGTCCATGGATGATGTTAAGGAGTTTTTCATGCATGATAACTATTCTGAAGTTATGGTACCAAACATCATAATTGGTTCCAACCAGTTTGAAGGTTTCAAAAATAGAGAGCAATGATATAGTAGACATTTTGGAAATCTAAATGCAATAAGTACATTTACAATAAATGTCACAGAGTAATTATAATAATCAAAGAAATCATTATTTCTTCTAATTGAAATAAATCCATTTAAAAATATGAATGAGCCCCTTGGTTGTCAAGTCGTTTCTCATGCATACTTTTAAAGTATTCAAATGTATCATATACAATCTTATCAAAGAAATCTATATCAAATAGTCTCATGTTTGTCAAGTCATTCCTATTAGTATATGTACTTTAAATAATTTAATTTTACAAGTCCTCTGGATGTCAGGTTGTTCCTTGTTATTAAATTTTGAACAAAATCACATGTTTCAATTAATTTAATTCACAAGTCTCCTGGTAATCAGGTCGCTCCTTGTTATTAAATTCTAAACAAATATCACATGTTTCAATTAATTTATTTTACAAGTCCCCCGGTAATCAGGTTGCTCCTTGTTATTACATTCTAAACAAATATTGCATGTTTCAATTAATTTATTTTACAAGTCCCCTGGTAATGAGGTCGCTCCTTGTTAATAAATTCGAAACAAACATCACATATTTCAATTAACTTAATTTACAAGTCTCATGGTAATCAGGTCGTTCATTGTTATTAAATTCTTAACAAATATCACATGTAACAGATAATTTAATATATCATATCTCTTAATTGATTTAATTTACAAGTCTTGTAATAAAATTCTAAGTAAACATCACATGTCACTCTTTGACACATCAATGTTTGAGGTTTCTATAACATTGTCTTAAAATGCATAAGCATATAGAAACACATCTAAAAAGAAGAAAAATTACTAATTTGTCTTTATTATATTTTCTTCTTCTTTCAATTAACATGTGCAAAATGCAGATTTCTTATGAAATAAAAATACACATATACAAAGACTTTTCATTTTCAAGTATATATATCCTTGTCCATGTATGTATCCAAACACTAACACAATAAATATATATATAAATATAACAACAATGACAACAAAAGCTAGTATGTGAGGAATGTCACAAGAACATAAAAGAACATAACAGATAGACAATCTCTTCTTTGCACACAGAAAAACTACTCCCTCTTTCATAATATAATATATATCCAAACATTCATATATATATTATATAAAGTATATAAATATTATATATATATATATATATTATATAAAGTAGATAACAAAGCATATATAAATATATACAGTACATATAAAGTATTTAAATAGCACGTACAACTACATACAATCAGTTACATGGTATATACAATATATTCAATTACATATATATCAGTTGCATAATAAATATATATATATATATATATGTTCTTAATATGTACATATGGAAGAAAAAGTATATTGCGCCTGCACAAATATATATAAAAGCATTGTACAGTAAATATTGTAAAAATTGTAGAGAGAACTCTATCAAAAGTGCACACTCTTTGACTTTCTATAAAAGCATTGCATGCATATTCATAATTGAACAAGCAATTACATAGAAACCTTTTCCGTTTAGTACTCTTAAATATATAAGGCACAAAGAGTACGTGTATATATATGTATATATATATATGTGTATATATATATGTATATATATATATGTGTATATATATATGTGTATATATATATATATATGTATATATATATATATGTATATATATATGTGTATATATATATGTGTATATATATATATGTATATATATATATATATGTGTATACATATATATGTATATATATATATATGTATATATATATATATGTATATTGCAAAACAGACACCAAACTTATATACATGAACAGATAATAAGGGTCCATTAGGCCCAATACACAAAACTAAACAATACCCTTATTCTAATCATTTATTAATCTAATATGAAACGTCCCACATTTACTTCATAATATATAATATATATAAAAGTCATGACAGCAAAAGCAATAATATGTGGCCAACATCATAACATGGAAAAGATTCTTGTATTGAGAATGTGAGAGAGAGTGTTTTTATAAAATAAAATGATTTTAAAAAAGTAAAAAATATGAACCATTAAATGTTGTTTTTGACATGTGTCAAAATCTTATCTCTCCTGTAATAGAGAGGAGCCAAACTCTCATAACATTTATTTGGCCAATATCATAAAGATACATAGGCTTGTGCCTCTTAATTATATAAGATATAGTTATTAGTACTCAGAAAAATCATACAGCTAAAGTGATATCCACCCTTTATTCCAGAGCAACATACTTGTTTTATTATAATTACTAGTAGGGTACCCGTGCATTCGCACGGGTGATACCATATTTTGGATCAATATATTTAAGTAGCATAAAGTAATTTTTAGCTAAACATTTTTTGATGATTATATCATGGAAAATGATATTTATGTATTTGAATGACAAATTTAATTAGTAACTCATAAACTCCATTCATTGACAAATTATAATACTAACAAAAATATAGAATAAGATGCAAGGTAAGTTGTATAATAACTTCAAAGATCTGTTCTTTTCTATATATAAGTTAGGTATTCTATTCCATTCTATATATAATACTAACAAAAAATAGGACAATTTTGTTTCAACCTCATTTAGGTGAGGTTGTAAAAAATGACCTAATATACATCACACTTGTGATGCAACAAAAAATATTCAAAGGAAGTGTTTACATGCAACTTAAAACATTAATATCAAAACTTATTTAGTCTTCATATGCTTTGCAACATTGGAAGATGAAATTCCAGAGGAAGATTGTAGAGGGCTTTGAGCCAAATCCAAATCTAACTCACCCCACATTCTCTTGGAAGAAGTTATGACTTCAAGGTGGTCTGGATCATGTTCAGCAGTAAAAGACACAGCCTACGACAAAATTCAAAACATTTTTTATATGACTGAACATGTAGGAATTACATTTACATTGATAAATAAGTTAATAAAAGGTCTATGAACTCACAGTTTTTAATTGTTGGGAATCATTGGCATGCGACTTTCTTTTTTCCCACTTCGAAAGTGGAGGCTGTTGGACAATATCTCATTGAACGTTAATAACATAAATCTAAAAATAACAATGAACTACATTAGAATATGAAGTAATATAAGTTACTTGAGGTGATGGTAACTGGCGTTGTCCTTCACTGAATTGGTCAAACCATAGAGGCAAAGAAGAAAACCTACATACAACACAACAATAATAAAAAATAAATTCACACAATAAGTTTATATTCTAATTCACACAATGAATTCAGGCAAAGAAAAAACTGCATGTTGAATATTGGTTTCCATGCTATACCTTTGCTTATACTTTGCAATGTCATTTATTTCTTCCCCAATCAATAACTTTGATCCACACCATGAACTTGAAACTATTGTTGGACAGTCACCTATAATTCAATGAAATGGTATGGCAACTGAATAACTTTGATCCACAACATGAACTTGACACTATATATTTCATAAAGTTAAAAATTAAAACAATAGAACTACTACAACCTTTTGCTTTCTTGACTTTAGCATTTGTTAATAAAATGATCATTGGCTCACCATTTCGCCGTTTTTTGTAATAATTGATAAATTTCATCGCAAGTGAATGCCATAGATTACATGTAATGATATCACCGCTGAAGAAGACAATTATAAATCCAATATTTAAATATCAAAATACAATCAAATATAACGAAAAACGTAAATATAAAGACAATAAAAAATTTCAACATTAACATGAAACCACCTTACCAAAAATCTATCAGATCAAAGGTAACTTTCTTTAATTTTGTTTCTGTTTGGGAAAAAATGGACTTGTATTCAACTACACCGATAATTTCTACAATAGGCATAAGAAAATAAATTTCTTTTATCTATATATATAGGGAATTTGAGAAAACTAAATAAAAGTATTTGGGTACGAAAACATATAATAAATTTGATCTAACCTATTAACAAATAACTTGAAAACTGGCCAGCTACAATTTCAGCAAATTTTTTGAATTCGTATTCAAAAAGAGGAATAGCAGGACATATAAGTCGTTCAACTATTGTATTGGCATTGAACTCCATCCGATAAAGATGGTCGCAGGCTTTAAATTCACAGTCATTTAGCATCACATCAAAGTTTTGCATCATATAAGTATCATACTCCACTAAATAATTACGCCATCGAATAAAATCTTCCTTTACAACGGAGACTTGAATTTTGTGCCCCTAAATATCATAAAAATGAGTAATTTCTTAAACAGAAAAACATACCTTATAGTCAAAATATGACTTATTTTACCTTTGAATCCATCAAAACCATCTCTAAATGTCCAGATTTGGGTGGTTTTTGAACAAACCAAAGTTTTGTTATTCGAACAGCTATTTTCCAAAAATGTTTGGAATCATTCACACCAGTGATCATATCGAAGGGGTGTGAAAGAGACATTATACTATCATATAAAAAGATAGATGACATTGTTAGACAACAAAAATTCAAAATGATAACATCATGAAAATTTGTTACAATAAATACTAAAGCTTAAAGGACGTGTTTATTCCTTTAATGAAAGGAAAAGAATAAAAATTGAAACAAAAAGTAAAGCTTTGTGGTTTTCAAAACAACATGTTTTACTGATATTAATTTGGTAAACAACAACTTGTATAGGGGTAAATAAGAATGTTAAGGTCAAATTTCATATAGGATAGCTAATAATAAAACTACCCCATAATATGTAGACCTTCTTATTTTTGAAGATGTGACTCTCAATGTAAGTCTTAATTGGATACATGAAAATACAGTTAAAATAAAACGGGGAAAATAAAAAATGAAAACAAAAAGATTATAAAGCATAATAACAGATGAAGGAGATAAAGAGGACCTGTAAAGGTGACTTCATAACCCTATAATGATTATTCTGTAAAATATACCCATATTTGTCAAACAGTATAATAGAGATAGTGAATGAATCATTTTGTATAAGTAAGGAGCAGAAACATATGCACAGAAAAAAGGTGAGGATATCCATTGGGATGAATTTGATGTAACCATATTTGTCAAAATAGTTTGAATAAATAATATGAAAACAAACCTTCATAACATATGAAAGAGATAAAGAAGACCTGTAAATATGATTCCATACCCGTAAATGATTAATCTGTGAGAGTCATTTAGTGCACATACAGAACGTCAATTAACATTTAATTTAGGTATAGATAAAATGTATATACAGAAAGTCATTAACATATAATGCACATGCATATAGTCAACATATATACATGTAGTAAAGAACATACAATGGACATATAATGAACAACATATATACACGTAGTAAAACAACATATGGGTGAAACTGATTGTTATTTGTAAGCAGTGAATGAATGAAGTAGCAGAAAATGGACATACATGGAGTCAAAATAACATACAGTGAACATATAATGAACATACAATGAGTGAAATATGATATAAAACAAAATAGTATGGACATACAAAGAGTGAAATATAATATAATAGATATACATGTTGTTGGACAACATATGGGCATTTCTAGGTTATTTGTAAGCAGTGAATGAATGTTTATCACTGTCTTCATATTTCACTGATGTTATTTGTAAGCAGTGAATGAATGAGGTAGCATAAAATGGACATTTCTATGGTAAAACAGAGAGTGAAGTTCATAATATTTTTAAGCAACTAATGAATCAAATAAAATGTAATGGACATACTTGGAGTCAAAATAATAATCTACATATATGGAGTGAAATAACATACCATGGACATATTTGTAAGCATTGAATGAATTAGTTAAATAGTCAAATAACATGTAATATAAAGAGATTGATTGAATCATTTTGTATACAGAGAGTGAACTTCATAACATTTAGCATATAAAAAGATATGAACTACATGCATGTAATAATCTATACAGAGAGTGAACTTCATAACATTTTAAGTTGTAATGAGTAAAATAAAATGTAATAATCTACATACATGGAGTGAAATAACATACAATGGACATATTCGTAAGTAGTGAATGAATGAGGTAGCCTAAAATGGACATTTATACGGTAAAAACAGTATTATATATACAGAGAGTGAACTTCATAATATTTTTAAGCAGCTAAAGAATCAAATAAAATGTAATGGAGTTACTTGGAGTCAAAATAACATACACAGGACACATAGAGAGTCATATGTACATACGTATGGGGTAAAGTTCATATAAACCAAAATAGTATGGACATATAGAGAGTCATAACTATAATATTTTCTTCATAATATATGTTATGAACAAAATAGTATTTTCTTCATAACTATAATATTTTCTTCATAACTATAATATTTAGTATGACCAAAATAGTATTTTGAAATAAAAACTCAGAAATGTTCACTGTTCCGTCATTGTCGTCTTCGATGGAATACAAAGACGAAAAAATTGGTCAGTGATAAAGGATTAAAACAGATTCAATGAAAACTGAACACTGAAAGTGAAATATGAAAAAATCTGGTAAAAAATGAAAGTTATAAAAAGATAAAGCATTACAACAACTTCAATGTAAACTTTCCCATTCGATGTCATCTTCAACACATCACGGTGATAAACATTACGAAGACGAAAAACGGAGAAAGTGAAATATGAAAAACTATTGTAAAAAATGAAAGATATAAAAAGATAAAGCATTACAACAACTTCAATGTAAACTTTTCCATTCGGTGTCGTCTTCAACATATCACAGTGATAAACATTACGAAGACGAAAAACGGAGAAAGTGAAATATGAAAAACTATGGTAAAAAATGAAAGATATAAAAAGATAAAGCATTACAACAACTTCAATGTAAACTTTCCCATTCGATGTCGTCTTCAACATGCAAGAAGTCTGTGAACCAAATTTCACAGTGATAAATACTATGAAGACGATAAAACGGGGAAAGTAGCAAATGAAAACATGAAAACATAATGATTATAAAATTTCTTCACAGATGAAGGAGACAAAGAGGACCAGTAAAGGTGACTCCTTTAGAAAAAATGATTACTCTATGAAGTATAACATATTTGTGAAGAAAACTGTGTAAAGGTGAAACCTTTAAAAATAGTATCGCAAAGCAAATGGAAGAAACACAGTGGAAAAGAAGATCTACAATCGTCTGCACCTTCGACCACAATGAACCATACATTACCTTAACGAAGACTTGCTAAGAGAGTGTAAGAGTTAGGTTTCACTAAAATGCGATTATGAGAGTGAGAGTTTTTGAAAATGAAAACATGAAGAGTAATAGTTATTAAAAATAATGAGAAGAAATACAAATGTAGACATGCATGAGAAATGAAGCGGTTCATGTTAAATAATGAAATGAAGAGAAACAGAGAGACGAAAGAAAGGAAACGAAAAGTTAGGTTTTCTAACGAATAGAGGAGAGGAATGAAAGGAGAAGAAAGGAGGTGTTTCCGGAAGAAAGAGAAAGTGGGAAGGGTAAAATTACGTTGTTAACCCCTTCCCAACGTGTTGTGGTTTTCAAAACAAAGCCTGTTTTAGTAATTGTAATTTTGTCATCATTACTTTCAGAAAATTCAGAAAAAGTGTAATCATTGTTATGGCAAATGACCGAAATATCCCCAACATTCAAAATTAAATAGAAAGAAGCTTTAGGACATTATAGTAAAATAGAATTATTAATGTTTATTAATAAAATAATTATTGTTGACTTATTTGTTTATTTTTAATTAGTATGATAAGTGAAAAAATTATCAATCATTTCTTCATCCAAATTCACATTTTAATGAAGTTAGTCTACAGTGATTAGGAAAAGCAGATAATTATAGATTAGGAAAAGTAGTATTAGGAAAAGTAGTATTTCAATGATTGGAAGGAGGTCTTACAATGTTGTTTTTTTGTAAAAGTACAGTTTCAATGGTTGGATGGAGGTCTGACACAATGATGGATAATCTGCAACAAAATGATTCAAAAAAGTGAACTTATTTTTAGAATTGTGTCTATGAAAATCTAACAATTATATATGATTTGTTAGATGTTTAATGTGAGGAAAAACACATGTTAGACCTTGCAATGGGTGTGATTATTGTCTTCCTCTTTGACGATATATTTGGGTGTGGTGCTTCATTAACATTTAATAAGTTAAATGAATAGTAAGATATAATTTATTTATAGTAAGTAGGATATATTAAAAACTTAAATATACTATTTTCTAGTTCAGTTGGCTTTTTAACGTATCATTGTTAGTGATGATATTTGCTACATGATCTATATTATAAAAATAATACAAAAAATTGAATGGAACAAAGTTAGATGGCAGTAATGGACTTGGTTATTGTCTTCCGCTTTGAAGAATTATTTGGGTGTGGTGCTTCATCAGCAGGACTAAAAATTAATAAGTCAAATAAATAGTAAGATATAACTTATTTATAGTGATGATATATCGCTACATGATCTTTATTAACTTAATAGTTTTTTGTCTATATATATTCTATGTGGTAAAGGTTGTTACATTGTTATATGTAAATTAAAGAAAATACTTCAATGATTTAAAACTAATTAGTAATTGAAGTCTTGGAATATACAAAATATTTAGAGGGTTATATATATGGTTGCCCACTGTATGTGAAAACATGGAAATACTATGTAACCATGTAACCACATAAGTTCACAAAATATGAGGTTAAGTCAAATACATCATAGTGTGATGCATCAAAAGAAAGGTTGTTCAAAGGTTACATTTAATTAGTGAGAGGAAATAACTAAGTCAGTCAATGTTGATATGCTTTGCCACCTTTGAAGATGACAACTGAGTAGAATTATACAGTGGACTTTGTATGAGGTCCACGTCAATGTCAGCCGATAATCGTTTGGCTGGAGTTAAAACTTGTAAAAGGTCTGGATCATGATCAGCAGTAATAGACACAGACTACTCATCAAAGTTAACACAAAAGTTACCTGAATTAGAGGCATGATATACAATACCTTTGCAGTGTAAATTTTGTAAAAGAAAATATGTGATGCACTCACAGAGTCTAACTGAAAGGAATCATTAATATCAGACTTTGCTTTCATATCATCAGAATTTGTTGGCTGTGTAGTAGGACATAACATTAAAGGAAGAAATTTATAGTCATAAAACGAAAGTAAGAATTAAAGGGAGTATACATAATAGGAGGAGTTATTTATAAAGTACCTGAAATATGACAATTTGATCAAGTATATTCTTGATTAAATTTGGATCCTCAGAAAGTCTGATAACAGAAGATTGGTTGTATGAGGGTTGCACTTTGACCCTTAGAGCCATTGTTCTTGCAAGCAGTTCATCCAGAATTAAAGGGAATGCCTTGGGATCATCTTCACCTTCCTACAAAAAGATATATGATAATAACTATTATATAAAATTAAGACTTAAACTATTGATTTGAATTCATAGAATGAAATAAATCTATACTTACTGCAACCATCTGATCTCTTAAGTCAGATGCCGATACGCCAATGATGTCAGCACATTGACAATCCCAGAAAACAAACCTTCCACTCCCATGTTGGTGTATGACTTTAATATCCAGTTTATACCTAACATAGAAAGAAGTGTATCGTTATAGACTGATAGGTACTAAATGACAAAAAAAAAGATATGATAAGCAAACCAAATTGCCTTGGTGAAGACTTCTGATTGTATGTGCCACACTTGCACGTGAATGGGCCATCTTTAACATCAGTCTTCTTTGTACATTTAGTACAACCTTCATAGTACCATCCGTGTTTGCCAACAACAAACATTGTTGTCGTCCCAACTGTTACACATGTTATTTCCTACATATTCACAAAATAGATGGTTAGTAGCTTATAACCGTATTTTTATAAAAAATCATCTAAAGATGCAATATACCTCAGAAGATGTAATTGCAGAAATTTCTGTAATACTCTTGACTTCAGCTTTATACATAAATCGCTCATCATCAGATAAGTTAGAATATTGTGACATTTGGCTGTTACTATGGCTCAATGTATCACATGATAGACTAAAAGTTGAAAAACTACAATGAAGCATGAGACATTAGTAACTGAACATTTTGAAGCATGATAAATACAAAATAAATAGCGCAGTGTCAACATACCTTTGTTTGTACTTGTCAATGTTGGGAATTTCTTCACCAATCAATATTTTTGATCCGCACCATGAGTTGGAAATGCTATGTGGATACTTACCTAGACCAAAAAGTTAATATCATTGGAAAGTGTGTGATAACAAAATTAAAATAGAGGTCCAACATTAGAGTAAACAAAATTATCATCACCTTGTCCTTCTTTGATTCTAGCATGAGTTAACAAAATTATCATAGGTTCAACATTACAGTGGTTGTTATAGTGTTTCTCGAATTTGGTAGCATGTGATTCCCACAGAGTACAGTTAATGAAATCACCACTGTTGATAGAAAAAAATATAAAGTCAAAAATCTACGCTATAGCTGTATAAATTAAATAGATGAAAAATACCTAAAATCTTTCAAACTGAAGACAACTTTCTTCAAATTGCCTTGTGTTTGGGAGAATATTACCTTATCAAAAGCACCAATGATATCTAGGAAAAAGAAATAGAATGATGTAAAAAATAATCTACTAAATCAGAGAAACAGTTGAACCTATTAGTAAATTAGAGCAATAATATAACCTATTAGTAAATCATTTCTACCGTTTCCGTCAAGGATGTCACCAAACTTTTTGAAATCATATTCCCATTCAGGAATATCAGGAAATTCTCTTTGTTTGAGAGTGGTACCCGGCAGTGAATTGCATTCTGTAAACATGGTCACATGCCTTAAATTGGATGTCATTGTGCATGACATTAAAATTGTGCATGACATGAGTTGAACTCTCAACCAAATGTTCTCTCCATTCGTTAAACTGATCCTTTCGGACAGAGACTTGAATTCTGTCGCCCTACATTAATGAAAAAAAAAACATTAAACATCAATTTGATATAAAAAATAACACTTGAAGATGATGGTATATTGGTACCTTAGAATCCATTAATATCATTTCCAGATGTCCGGGTTTGGGAGGTAGTTGCACATACCAAATGTCAGTTATTCTGACTGCAATCTTCCACAGGTATTTGGAGTCATTCAAATCCATTATCATATCGAACGGCCGTGATGTAGACATGATGTTGATATATGAAAAAATGCAAACATCACACATGAATCAAATAAACATGATTCAGTAATTGTAAATTTTATAAATAGATGAAAAGGTCTCATTTTTTTACAAAAAAAACATACAAAATGGTAAACATAAAAAAAGAAACATCCAACGGTGTAAAATGCAAAAATCACAAATATGAATGCGATAAACATGATTCAGTAACTTGAATATATGAAAAAAAATGCAAACATAACACATTTGAATAAAATAAACATGATGATTCAGTAACTTTTGCATTTTATAAATTGATGAAAAGGTCTCATCTTTTTAGAAAAAAACATACAAAATGGTAAACTTAAAAAAAGAAACATCCAACCATGTAAAATGCAAAAATCACACATATGAATGAGATAAACATGATTCAGTAACTTGAATAGCGATAAATAGATGCAAATGTCTCATTTTTTTACAAAAAAAAAACATGCAACATAGTAATATGCAAAAATCATACATATGACATAAGACAAAGATGATTCGGTAAAGAAAATAGCGATAAATACATGCAAAGGTCTCATCTTTTTACAAATAAATAAACATCCAACCGGGTAAAATGCAAAAATCACACATATGAATGAGATAAACATGATCCAGCAAATTGAATAGCGATAAATAGATGCAAAGGTCTCATCTTTTTTTACAAAAAAAGAAACATACAACATGGTAATATGCAAAAATCACACATATGACCTAAGACAAACATGATTCGGTAAAGAAAATAGCGATAAATACATGCAAAGGTCTCATCTTTGTAAAAAAAAGATTATTTTTCTCAACAACTGAATGTTATATGTAAAACCTTTACAAAAATGAAAGCTTTGCAAAAATATAAAAAGTATGTCAGTGCATAAGATAGAGGATAAAAGAGAGAGTATCTGAAAGGATTCATTGATACAGCAAAACCGTCCACTTTTTTGTCCACTTCGACATTCGATGAACCACAAATTACCTGAGAAAAGATTTCAGAGTAAGGGTGAGAGCGTGAAAGTGAAGCAGTAAAAAAATGAAGAAATGGAAGAGATGAAAGGGCTATTGAGATTGTGAGAGAGGGAAATGAAGAAATGAAGAAATGAAGAAATGAAGAGATGAAGAGATGAAAGAGAAATGTTATGATGATGAGAGTGAAATGAGAGTGAAATGAAGAGACGTGAAGCAGCAAAAGAAAAAGTGGCAGACTGTACTTTTGGTGCAATAATAAATGATTTTTTTTAATTGTTAAATAGAATGACTTTTTTATCCCTGTAAACAACAGGTGTCAACAATATGGGATTCTAGAATTGTAATTTTCCTAGCCCTTTGCATTTCTATATAGTAATAGATACTCTATTTTTACAAAGCCACTAAAAAGTACTTAGGGAATGAAAACATAAATCCCTTTCACATAGTTCTGCTTAACGTACCCTTAGCAATCATCTGCTATCATACTAGAAATATAAGCCTATGCACTCATATAAAGGTTAGAAGAAGGCAAATTTGATTTCATCTTTAAAAAGAAAATGAAAGCCACGTGCAGTTTTTAACAGCATGGAAAAATAATTGCACAAAGATTTTTTTTTCTTCTTCTTATTACAATACAGATTTGAAATTCAAATAGAAGGCATAATACAAACAAACCATATTCGTTAAAAATAATTATATATAAACTAAACGCAAAACCTTGCTCTGATACCAATTGTAGTAAATTTTATGGTGTTCTTAACACACAACGAAATAAACATGGATATGTTTGTGCTTAAAATTATATATAATAAAAAACTGCATATAAAATGTGTATCCGATTATAGTTCCTGAATGTTTAAAGTTATTCTTCAATATTATTCTTAATATTTCCAAGGGAAAAGAGAACAAAAGAGATTGAGAAAAAGCATTGTTGTTGCAATTATTCTTGTTTTTTTATTCTGCATTAGGTACAAGACTTTGTTAAATAGTCAAAACTATTACAAAAGCCAAACGGTTAGAAGACAAAACAATAACAAAATGGTTACAAGCTAAAATACATAAATGCCCAGACACATACTAAAAGGGAATTAATGCAACATTAATGCATAATAAATGGAGAATGAAATAATGCAGCATTAATGCAGAGAATGAAATAATGCAACATTAATGCATAATGAATTAAGAATGAATATGCACAAAAACTTTTAAAACCCCCTCAAGGTGGACGATGGAGATCACATAGTCCTAACTTGGAAAGGAAGTGCTTGAAAGAAGTAACATGAAGTGGCTTTGTAAAGGCATCTGCCAATTGTGCAGATGAAGGAACGAGAAGGAAATGGATGAGTCCTCTTTGAATCTTATCCCTTATAACATGACAATCAATCTCGATATGTTTTGTGCGTTCATGAAACACAAGATTATGAGCCAAATAGATTGCTGATCTATTGTCACAATACACAGATGTAGGAGCAGGGAGAGGAATTTGCAAATATTCAAAGAGGTAGCTTAGCCACTGAATCTCACAAACCAAATTGCCTAAAGCTCTATATTCTGCTTCAGATGAAGATCTACTCATTGTGTTTTGTTTCTTAGTTTTCCAAGAGACAAGAGAAGAACCTAGGAAGATACAAAATCTAGTGAGGGAGATTCGAGTATCAAGGCAACCTGCCCAATCTGAGTCTGCAAAGGCATAAAGCTTGATAGGAGAGGTTGAAGAGAAGGAAATCCCTTGTGCAGGAGATGCCTTTAGGTAACAAATCATTCTAACTGCAGCTTTAAAGTGTAGGTCCATTGGGTTGGACATATACAAACTTAGTTATTGGAATGCATATGAGATGTCTGGCCTTGAAATACAAAGATAAAGAAGTCTTCCAACCAGACGTTTATAACAATGAACATCAGCCAATGAGTTACCTTGGTGTTGTTGAAGTTTGACAGAGGGATCAAATGGAGTTGATGCTGGCTTTGTAGCTAAGGAACCAGTATCTTCTAAAAGAGACAAGACATATTTGCGTTGGTTCATGTGAATTCCAGATTTGGATATTGTTATTTCAAGAACCAAAAAATATCTCAACGAACCCAAATCCTTAATTTTGAATGATTTGTCTAGAATACTCTTAACGTTGTTAATTTAAGACATGTTGTCTCCAGCTAGAACCATGTCATCAACATAAACCAATATTGCAGTGAAGGAAGATTGAGTTTTCTTTGTGAAAAGAGCTTGGTCTGCATTCGAATGAGAATAGCCAAGAGAAACAAAAGTGGAAAAAAGAGTAGTGTGCCAATCACGACTAGCTTGTTTGAGTCCATACAAGGACTTATGCAACCTGCATACCTTATTAGAATTAGAATTTAGTAGCCCAGGAGGAGGCAAAATGTAAACCTCTTCATGTAAATCCCCATGCAGAAAGGCATTATTGACATCTAATTGCTCCAAAAACCAATATTTTTTGTTGCTGCTAAGGCAAATATAATTCTTACTGTGGTAATCTTTACTACTAGAGAAAATGTTTCAAAATAGTCCACTCCTTCCATTTGAGTGTAACCTTTCGCAACAAGGCGAGCCTTGCACCTTTCTATTGATCCATCAGTATTATATTTTACCTTATAAACTCATTGGCATCCAATGACAGTTTTACCTTGTGGAAGGTCTTCAAGAGACCATGTACGGTTCTGTTTTAGAGCTTCAAGCTCTTTGTCCATAGCTTCTTTCCAAAGTGGATTTAGAGAAGCTTGCTTGTAAGATGTAGGTTCTTGAATAGAAGTAACAGCAAGACAACAACTTTTATAGGATTTAGAGAAATTTTCATAATTGATCACAGATGACAATGGATGAGGATTACCTTTAGATGACTAGGTTGAGCTAGATTGTGCTTGAGCAAGGTTACAGTGATAATCCCGAAGATGTGAAGGTGGTCCTCGTATTCGAAGAGAATGTCTAACAGGGATGTTGTTTGGAGGAGGTGATTGTAGAGAAGGCTAGGAGGATGGTGGTGTGGAAGGCTTAGGAGATGGCAATGAATCATGTAAGGACCCAAATTCTACCATTGAAATTTTTTTCTTATTTTAATTCAATTCCATGCATTTACTCATAAATCACATTGCCAATTTAATAACCTTACTTCAAAATTTCACTTCCCTCCTCACACTCAGTCCATGAATCAATAATGACATACATAATCATTTGACAGAAAAATATAATTTGTATTAATGCAGATTAGTAACTACCGCATACAACTAGCTATGGGTTTCCAAAATACCCATAGCTACACATATCCAGAGTTACAACTTCATGTTAGCTAATATATATATTCGTAGTTACACAATGTTTCAAACTATCAAACATGCACTCATGTACAAAATAGTGCAATTAAATGAATTCAAAATATAAAGCTCTCTAAGCTCCCCAAAATGAGTCCCCCTCATGTCACCTGTTTATCTGCAATGGGATTACCAATGATAAGAGCACAAACACACAAAGGAGTAAGTCGTTAACTCAATAAACATCATTATAAGATAATTCACATTAGAAAATGGTTAGTAAACCATTTTTGAAATTCGTTTTGCTTTGCTGCATAACTTGAGCCAAAGTCGCTACACCCCTTAGGGTTAGCTAAAAGCAAATTCTCAGTTCTCTTAAAAGAAAACGTGCTACATATATTCGAGCCGAAGTTTTGCTTATATACTCAAGCCAGAGTTTCGCTTATATACTCAAGCCAGGGTTTTGCTTATATACTCAAGCCAGAGTTTTGCTTGTATACTCAAGCCAGAGTTTTGCTTATATACTCAAGCCAGAGTTTTGCTTATATAATCAAGCCAGAGTCGCTAACCATTCATGGTCGGCTAAAAATATATTTCCTTTTCATTGATTTCACCATAAATCATTTCCCGTAAATCCATGCTCACATTAGTATAAACACACCCATATATGTTTATACTAAATACGTGATTCACAACTCAACCATTGCATAACCAGAAAATACACACATTTTCCATTTCAAATGCACAAATAAGGACTTATCCTTACATCGGTGAGTGTTGGGTTTGTTTCATGGTAACTTCACAAGTTCCACCGACACCGCCGCCAACTTTAGGATCTTTCCTCATTCCCACCATATAACACAATGTTAGTCATTTACTCCAATAACATATAACTAACTTATATAACATCATTTAACCACATAAGATATTCATCATATTTTCAAGGTTTCATAACTACTTTCATCATAAGTTTACAACCCTCTAACACATACATATTCATCTAATATTTCATCATTAGAAAGTAAACTCATCTTTTATCTCTAGCATTTTACTCGTTTCCCTTGTTACCACATTTTCACTTTAGGGTTTTGGGGTTTTTATGAATCAACCCACAAACTCTTTCCATTTTTGACATACTAACTCTAAACCAAGAGTTTACAAGAGAAAAACCACATAAGACGAACCATAACTCAAAAGGATGAGTTTCCATGTTTTCCTTCACTTTGAGAAGAGATCCAACATACCCAAAATAGGTTTTAAAGAGAATAAGAGAGTTAGAATCAAGAGTTTTACCTCTTCTCAAGCTCTTAGATGAGTATCCAAGTTTCTTGTCCTTGAAAAAGCTCTCTTCTCTCACCCTTCTTCTTTTCTAAACCCTAGGTTATGTTTTGGGGTTTCTCATTTAATACAACTCGTCGGGTTCTCGCTTAAGCGAGCCCTTTCTCAGTCAAGCGAGAAAATCCCGCCTATTTTAAAAACTCAGATTTGACCCTCTCGCTCAAGCGAGGGATTCTCGATCAAACTAGAATATCACAGTCTCAACAGTCCCAAAATGCCATTTCTCGCCCAGGCGAGACAATTCTCGCTCAGGCGAGAATCCTCCTGTATAGTCCAAGATTTCACCCTCCCAGGTGAGCCTTTCTCGCCCAGGCGAGAATACCTCACTCAAGCGAGCATCCGAGGACTGATACTATAATTTTAAATACTTAAAGTTAGGGTGTTACAAGCCACCCCCTCTTATAAGAATTTTCATCCCCGAAAATTAAACACACCTTGATTCGAACAAATTAGGGTAGTCCTCCCTCATGTCACGTTCCATCTCCCAAGTAGCATCCCCTTCGTCTACTTGGCTTCATAGTACTTTCACCAAAGGAATCTCCTTGCCTCTTAGTCTCTTGATACTGGTATCCATGATCCTCACGGGCAACGTCGAAAAGGTCAAGTTATCCTTCAACTCTATCTGATCAGATTCTATCACATGAGATGGATCTCCAACATACTTCCTTAACTGAGACACATGAAACACATCATGAAAGTTCGACAACAACGGAGGCAAAGCAATCTGATATGCTACCGGCCCAATCCTTTTCAATACTTGATACGGTCCAATAAATCTCGGAGTTAGCTTGCGAGACTTCAACATCCTACCAATTTTGGTAGTCGGGACTACTCTCATGAAAACATGATCTCCCTCATTAAACTCAAGAGGTTTCCGCCTCTTATCGTAGTAGTTTTTCTGCCGACTCTGGACGATCCTCATGTTCTCCTGGATTTTCTTGATCTTATCCGTAGTCTCTTGGACCAGCTCGGGTCCCAATATCAAGTTCTCCCCAGTCTCAAACCAACTCATTTGAGTTCGGCACTTCCTACCATACAACGCCTCATAAGGTGCCATTCTAATACTCGAATGGAAGCTATTGTTGTAAGTAAATTCAATCAAAGGCAACATGTCATCCCAACTCCCTGGTTGTTCCAAGACACAAGCCCTCAGAAGATCTTCCAATGATGGTATAGTTCTTTCCGATTGACCGTCCGTTTGTGGATGATAAGCTGAACTTAACTTCAACTTAGTTCCCAATGCGGACTGCAAACTAGTCCAAAAGTTGGAAGTAAAACGGGGATCCCTATCCGATATAATGCTCGACGGTATCCCATGCAAACGAACTATTTCCCGGATATACAGTTCCGCCAATCGCTCCAAAGAATATCTCATGTTCATAGGCAGAAAGTGTGCAGATTTCGTTAACCGATCCACTATCACCCATATCGAATCACATCCTTTCTGAGTTTTAGGGAAACCCGATACAAAATCCATGGAGATACTATCCCACTTCCACACAGGAATTTCTAAGGATTGTAACTCTTTCGCCGGTCGTTGATGCTCAATTTTTGCTTTTTGACATACTAAACAACTCGAGACATACGAAGCCACATCCCTCTTCAACCCTGACCACCAAAACAACTTCTTCAAATCTTGGTACATCTTGGTAGTTCCCGGGTGAAAACTCATCTTGCTTTTTTGAGACTCCTCTAAAATACTCTTCCGTAATTCCTCATCACGAGGCACACACACTCTCCCTTTATAACGCAGCATTCCACTAAGGTCCGATGCGAAATCAGTTTCCTTGCCACTTAGCATCAAATCCCGTTTTGCTATTATCTCGATATCCTCAACTTGCATTACTCGGATTTGATCAAACAGTTCATTGGTGACCTTCAGCATTCCCAAAATCATACTATGAGGCTTTATCTAAACATCCAAGTTCATATCCCTGAACTCTTCAATCAGTTTTCCTTCCCTAACCATCAAAGCCGACATGTGTAAAGGTTTCCGACTTAGTGCATCGGCCACTACATTGGCCTTTCTCAGATGGTACTGCAACCCAAAATCATAATCCTTTAGGAATTTCATTCACCTTCAATGCCTCATATTCAATTCCTTTTGATTGAACAGGTACTTCAAACTCTTGTTGTCGCTATACACCTCAAACCTTACGCCATAAAGACGGTGTCTCCATATTTTTAAGGCAAAAACCACTGCAGCCAATTCTAAATCATGAGTAGGGTAGTTTTGCTCGTGCGTTCTTAACTGACGAGAAGCATAGGCAACAACTTTCCCTTCCTGCATCAGAACACAATCCAAACCTTTATTGGAAGCATCACAATAAACACTGAAATCCTTATCAGTACAAGGAAGAACTAACACTGGTGCCGTAGTCAACCTTCGTTTCAACTCTTGAAAGCTTTCTTCACAACAAAGTGTCCACACATACGGTTCTCCTTTCCTAGTGAGCTTAGTCAATGGTAGTGCCAACTTCGAAAATCCCTCAATGAATTTCCGATAATAGCCAGCCAAACCCAGAAAACTCCGGATTTCAATAACAGACTTGGGCACTGCCCATTCCATAACCGCTTCAACCTTTGAAGGATCGACAGCTACCCCTTCCTTGGATATTACATGTCCGAGAAAGTTCACAGATTCCAACCAGAAATCACATTTAGACAATTTAGCATACAACTGGTTCTCATTCAAGAGTTATAGAACAATTCTCAGGTGCTCTGCATGTTCCTCTTGACTTTTGGAGTAAACCAGAATGTCATCAATAAATACCACTACGAATGAATCCAAATACGGATGGAAAATCCGATTCATGTAGTCGGTAAATATTGCTAGGGAATTCGTTACACCAAAAGGTATGACCAAATACTCAAAATGTACATACCTCGTCCTAAAAGCAGTCTTAGGAATGTCTTCCGTTTTCACACGAAGTTGGTGGTAACCCGACCGAAGGTCGATCTTTGAAAACACTATCGCCCCTCTTAGCTGATCCATCAAGTCATCAATCTGAGGCAATGGGTACTTGTTCTTAATAGTAACCTTGTTCAACTGCCGGTAGTCAGTACACAACCGCATACTACCATCCTTCTTCTTAACCAACAAAACAGGCGCACCCCACGGCGAGACACTAGGACTAATAAACTTCTTGGACAATAAGTCCTCAAACTGCTTTTTCAACTCAGTCAATTCTAACGGTGCCATCCTATAAGGAGCTATATATATGGGTCCCGTTCCAGGTACGAAATCAATAGAGAATTTCACTTCTCTTACTGGAGGTAACTCCGGAATATCACCAGGAAATACCTCAGGAAACTCACGAACTATCGGAATATCCTCAACCTTAGGTTTCTCAATACCCTTCAAGGATGCCAACAACATAAACATGGCTCCTCCCTCCTTATAGGAAGTCCTGACTTCCTTTGCCGATAAAGGTTTCATGTTATTAACCTCATCAGAAACCTCATCTAGATTCCCGAATACCACGGTCTTTTCGGCACAATTAAACATTACATGATTCGCCGACAACCAGTCCATCCCCAGAATTAGGTCCAACTGAGATAGTGGTAAACAGATTAAATCCACGGTAAAAGTCTTACCGTTTACCACTACTGGACATCGAGACACCACTATCCACACCACCACAGGCATATTAGTTAGGGTAGATACGACCAAGTCGAAAGGCAACGACTCAGTTTGCAATTTCAGTCTATCCACGCATTCAATAGATACAAAGGAGTGTGTTGCTCTCGAATCAAACAACACTTAAAGGGGAATACCTGTCACCATGCAATTACCTTTAATTAGGCCATCTACACCCGACGCCTCTGCACCTTTCATGGTGAATACTCTGCCAGTAGTTCGGGGTCGTTCCGCACTCACAACATTCACACTCTACTGTAGCTTAGGACAATACCTTCTAACATGCCCAACCTCCTTGCAGTTAAAACAGGTAAATGTCGTCCCATGGCATAAGTCAGCGATATGAGTTCGGCCACATTTTCCGCACAAAGATGGAGAGTTCAACCGTGACCCTCCAGCATTAGTATGAGTCTTCGGTCCATGCGAAGTATGACCCCGACTACTCGTTGGAGGAGAGTAAGGCTTCCGTTCCTCTTGAAACACTTTGCCCTTCCCTTTTTCGTGTGAAAATTTCCGTTGAGGGCCATAGTGTCGTGGAGGATTCTCTTTTCTAGCAGCAGCGTCCCTCATCCACACATTATCCTCATACATCCTAAACTTGTTCACTAGTGTAGGAAAATCAGAAATTTCTTCGTGACCAAATGTGACTCTAAGCTCGAGCTTCAACCCCATCTCAAACTTCACACATTTGGACCTCCCGTCCAACTCTAGTTCAGCATAAGGGCGATATCGGATCAATTCTTCAAATTTGGCAGAGTACTCCCCCACCGACATGTTTCCTTGCTCTAATTGCAAGAATTCTATCTCCTTCTCCCTTTTCAAGTCTGCATGAAAATATTTCTGGAGGAATTTACTCTTGAAAGCTCCCCACGTGATGATGTGCCCTTCGATCTCCATCTGCCTCCGGGTCATTTCTCACCAGTTCTCAGCGCTTTCACCAGCATGTAGGTGGCGTAGGCCACTCTCTGAGCATCAGAACAACTCATGACCCTGAAGATTCTTTCCACTCCTTGGACCCATTCAATGGCTACATTAGGAGCGAATCCACCTTGGAACTGACTGGGATTCATCCTGTAGAATTCATCAAGACCTCGGTACTCAGTTGGCCCAAGTGGAACTAATGGTTGCGAACTCGGACTTGGTGTCGCGTTCTGGTTCAAGTGCTGTAAGTTTTCGTTCATGTTCGTCAGCACGACAGCAATCTGAGCCAACAAGTCATTCTGACCCGATCCTCTTCCTCTTCCTCTTCCAGACATCTCCGTAACGGGTACCTGTTTATCTCTTACATTTGTTAGTAAACCATGTTTAACCAGACAAATCAGCACATAACCACACAACAGTTCACTTAAACTACGTTGTCAAATCAATTAGAAGATACAAAAAAGCAAGTAAGGCCCTAGGCCGCAGGACTAACTATGCTCTGATACAATATTGTAAGGACCCAAATTTTATCCTTGAAATTTTTTTCTTATTTTAATTCAATTCCATGCATTTACTCATAAATTACATTGCCAATTTAATAACCTTACTTCAAAATCTCACTTCCCTCCTCACATTCAGTCCATGAATCAATAATGACATACATAATCATTTGACAGAAAATGTTTCAAAATAGTTCACTCCTTCCATCTGAGTGTAACCTTTCGCAACAAGGCGAGCCTTGCACCTTTCTATTGATCCAACAGTATTATATTTTACCTTATAAACTCATTGGCATCCAATGACAGTTTTACCTTGTGGAAGGTCTTCAAGAGACCATGTACGGTTCTGTTTTAGAGCTTCAAGCTCTTTGTCCATAGCTTCTTTCCAAAGTGGATTTAGAGAAGCTTGCTTGTAAGATGTAGGTTCTTGAATAGAAGTAACAGCAAGACAACAACTTTTATAGGATTTAGAGAAATTTTCATAATTAATCACAGATGACAATGGATGAGGATTACCTTTAGATGACTAGGTTGAGCTAGATTGTGCTTGAGCAAGGTTACAGTGATAATCCCGAAGATGTGAAGGTGGTCCTCGTATTCGAAGAGAATGTCTAACAGGGATGTTGTTTGGAGGAGGTGATTGTAGAGAAGGCTAGGAGGATGGTGGTGTGGAAGGCTTAGGAGATGGCAGTGAATCATATAAGGACCCAAATTCTACCATTGAAATTTTTTTCTTATTTTAATTCAATTCCATGCATTTACTCATAAATTACATTGCCAATTTAATAACCTTACTTCAAAATCTCACTTCCCTCCTCACACTCAGTCCATGGATCAATAATGACATACATAATCATTTGACAGAAAAACATAATTCGTATTAATGCAGATTAGTAACTACCGCATACAACTAGCTATGGGTTTCCAAAATACCCATAGCTACACATATCCAGAGTTACAACTTCATGTTAGCTAATATATATATTCGTAGTTACACAATGTTTCAAACTATCAAACATGCACTCATGTACAAAATAGTGCAATTAAATGAATTCAAAATATAAAGCTCCCTAAGCTCCCCAAAAATGAATCCCCCTCATGTCACCTGTTTATCTGCATTAGGATTATCAATAACAAGAGCACAAACACAAAGGAGTAAGTCGTTAATTCAATAAACATCATTATAAGATAATTCACATTAGAAAAGGGTTAGTAAACCATTCTTGAAATTCGTTTTGCTAAAAATAATTCACATTATATAATCAAGCCAGAGTCGCTAACCATCCATGGTCGGCTAAAAATATATTTCCTTTTCATTGATTTCACCATAAATCATTTCCCGTAAATCCATGCTCACATTAGTATAAACACACCCATATATGTTTATACTAAATACGTGATTCATAACTCAACCATTGCATAACCAGAAAATACACACATTTTCCATTTCAAATGCACAAATAAGGACTTATCCTTACCTCAGTGAGTGTTGGGTTTGGTTCCTGGTAACTTCACAAGTTCCACCGACACCGCCACCAACTTTAGGATCTTTCCTCATTCCCACCATATAACAAATTGTTAGTCATTTACTCCAATAACATATAAATAACTTATATAACATCATTTAACCTCATAAGATATTCATCATATTTTCACGGCTTCATAACTACTTTCATCATAAGTTTACAACCCTCTAACACATACATATTCATCTAATATTTCATCATTAGAAAGTAAACTCATCTTTTACCTCTAGCATTTTACTCGTTTTCCCCTTTTACCACATTTTCACTTTAGGGTTTTGGGGTTTTTATGAATCAACCCACAAACTCTTTCCATTTTCGACATACTAACTTTAAACCAAGAGTTTACAAGAGAAAAACCACATAAGACGAACCATAACTCAAAAGGATGATTTTCCATGGTTTCCTTCACTTTGAGAATAGATGCAACATACCCAAAATAGGTTTTAAAGAGAAGAAGAGAGTTAGAATCAAGAGTTTTACCTATTCTCAAGCTCTTAGATGAGTATCCAAGCTTCTTGTCCTTGAAAAAGCTCTCTTCTCTCACCCTTCTTCTTTTCTAAACCCTGGGTTGTGTTTGGGGGTTTCTCATTTAATACAACTCGACGGGTTCTCGCTTAAGCGAGCCCTTTCTCGCTCAAGCGAGAAAATCCCGCCTATTTTAAAAACTCAGATTTGACCATCTCGCTCAAGCGAGAATCTCACAGTCTCAACAGTCCCAAAATGCCATTTTTCGCCCAGGCGAGACAATTCTTGCTCAGGCGAGAATCCTCTAGTATAGCCCAGGATTTCACCCTCCCAGGTGAGCCTTTCTGCTTTTCTATTCGCAACACCCTTATCCATATCAACTAATGTGAAATAGAATTCCCTCCATTTCCATTTTGTACATCAAAAGGTACCTCTTCATATTATGTATATATATCTTTATATATTATATCTCAAGTGATACCTATTGGTTGAAATGTTGCAAAACCAATTATCACATATAAAACAACACATTAGTTTTTCTTTTATTTTTTCAGCTACATATGAATATTTTAGAATGTGCTTTACTTATTATTTAAATTCTTGGTGCTATCAAAAAATTAAAATAATATTCCATAAAATTACTTATTTGATCAAATTAAATTCTCCAATTTAATTATCAAATAATATAATTTTTTAGCAAAATGTTAGAATACTCGTTAGTGTGACCCCGTAGGTTCAATACTAAGCTGGTAGTAAATTAAATAATTAATCTACTAATCAAGGTTGGCGTCTAACAACATTCCTTAACGACCAGTTAGCATGAAGTAATATATATTTAACTTTCAAGAACCACTAGAAGATTAATTAAAATGTTTTCTTCAATCTTTACACCTCTCACTAACTTTAAAGTATGGTACAATTGTCAAACTTTAATAAGTTGTCATAATGACTCAAAGAAACTCAATTCTTTATTCATTGTAATACCTTTGCCAATGTCTTATTTTATTACCGAGCTTAAACTCATTACCAAGAGTTGATGGATTCCTTCTTGATTAATCACTAATTCTACAAGCATTAAATCATACTCAATATTCATTCAAATAACATCCTAAGATATTATGTGTCCGAAATTAAAGTATGATAAATAACATGTTAATTACTATGTTTATCTCAGGTTAAAGGAAATTATTTCATTTCTTCTTGAGAATTTCTTATTGACAATTTAAGGTAATCATTAATCATTAAGAATTCTCTGTTGAGTTAGTTCAATGATCATATCCACATATGCATCATCTATATGTGCAATTTAATAAATGAGATCTATTAATATTTATCCAATAAATACTATTACACATATATTGATCTACTAGAGTCATTGATATCTTATTCTCAATGATTCTATGATCAAGAACAATTTAGACTAAAAATTATAAGAGACATGTTTCTCATTATTATAATCTCTATTATAATAACAAGTCTTTAATTTTTAATCAAGGACCTTGTCATATAATATATTTAATTAAATAACTAATATGATAAAAATATATAAATACAATAACTTTAATTGTACTTAATGACAGATTGGGTCTTGGGCATAAATGTAGAAATATACAAATATATTTCCAACAGTTCAAATATCTGGTTACACAATTCCAAACGGTGATAGAGTCTTAATGAATGAGTGGGCCATTGGTAGAAACCCTAGCTTTTGGAATAATGTTATTTCATTCTCACCTGAAAGGTTCATAGGGTCAACAATTGATGTTATAGGTCAAAATTTTCAGTTCACACCATGTGGAAGTGGAAGACGAAAGTGTCCTGCATCTCCATTGGCTATCAGGATGCTGCTTTCGATGTTGGGATCTTTGATCAACACTTTTGATTGGAAACTTGAAAATGATATGAACCCAAAGGATATGGATTTGGATCAACCACTACGAGCTATTCCTATTAAAATAAACAACTAAGTAACATGCTTAAGCATAATTCTTGTCTTGTAAGTTTAATTTTGTTGTTTGTGTGTAGGGATGGCAATGGGGTCGGGCGGGAACAGATAGTGCATACTCGTACCCATATCCGCATTATTTGCGGGTACTCGTGCGGGTAGCGGTATCCCTAGGTATCCAACGAGTTTTCAATTTTAATTATATTTTTACATATTTTACAATAATTAATATATAAAAAATAATTATTACTTTAATAATATGATATCTATTTGATAATTTTATGATTATAGTCCTATCATTACATTTTATTATGAAAACAAATAATAAATAGACAAATATAATGTTAAAACAATAATAATTAAGTATAAAATATTTAATTCAAATATATACTCGGGTACCAGCTGGGCAGATATCATGATATGTATTCCCACCCATAAGCTATTTTTGCAGGTACTCATTACGGGTATTTTGACGATTATCCATTGATCAGATATTTTTGTCATCCCTATTTGTGTGTCAATTTTGAGATACGTAGCGAGGTTGTTGCCATCCCATATATGATATATAGTATTTTTGCCATCCTTATTTGTCTGTCAATTTTGAGGTACGCTGTGAGGTTTCTTTTCTTCTTAGTACTTGTTGAGGTATTCTTCGAGGTTGAAACGTTTATTTCTCTTGTCTTTTTAGTTTAATTTTGTTGTTTCTTTTCTTATTATTACTTGTTAAGGTAAGGTGCAAGGTAAAAATATTTATTTTCTCTAATAAGAATACGATATATGTTTGCTTTGTGTCTTACAAGTGTATTATAATTAACATAAGGTCATTGTACTCATATGTATCTAGGCGATCCCTATTAGTACCTAGGGGATTCAAATATCTAAGATATTGATAAAACATGTTAATTGTAACAATTTTAAAATTTAATGACTTAATAACTTACAAATAAAATGTGCTTTAAGTACATCATATACATTTGATTCTTCTCAGTTATCTTCATAATTTCCTTTGATGGGATATACAGTTCATCATTTGGCCTCTCATCATGTTCAAAAGGGGCTATCGATGTATCCAAAGTTTGATCAAGGTTTTTTCGAATATCCTTAATAAAAAATCAATAATAATCACATATAAATTATTCCAACCATAAATATAGAAAATCATAGGTAATTAAATTCCTCGTATGCCACAAAATACTGACAAATTTTTGTTGGAATGCTTGAAATATATTATTATATAAAGTTTCATATTGTTTACTATTGAAAAGGAGGACTGTATCATTTTATATATTAGATTCATGTCTCTTGTTATTACTTGCATTACACCAAATAAAAACACTCCATGAGAATTAGGGCTCATTAGTGTGTTAGAAATGCTAATATTTATTATCCAATAATATTTTGATAGTCGCTTGTGAACACCCAATTTTATTCTGCCAAAAAAAATACTTCTACAAAATTAATTTTGACAAAAAATTATTTTATGATAAAAAATTATATTTTGGAGATTGGCTTCCATCAAAATTTGATCAACAAATAGGTTAAAGATTGTGTTATGAAAATATGCAAATCGATTCAAATTAGAAAAATTCATGTCAATTTGATTGTGATGCACAACTTACTTTGATTACAATAATTAATTCTTTAGAGATTTAATTTCATAAAAAATTGGTCAACAAAAAATTAAGGTTGCAATGTGAAAATAAGGAAATCAAATAAATTTGATATCAATTAGGTTGTATTTTTAAAAGAAAATAATTGCAATTGGAATAAGTTAGGGATATCCAATGGATTTTTTCCTCCTATTTTCGTTTTCCAATTAATTTAAAAAAGAGGCATAAAATATCTTTTTGCAATTTTATAAGATTAATTTATTTTTACCTATTTGTAGGTGATAAAATAATTTTAGGATATTTAGAATCACTAAAACATTTATAATCCCAGATACAGGATTTTGGCTAATTTTAAATTTTAGGGTCAAATAACTATTTTTTACTTACTTAGGTATCACAATAATTTGTTGAGGCGTGACATTGCTTAACACTTTCTGGGATGTAAGTACAATTGGTCGAACATTGTTAACAAATTCTCTTGTCTTATTCTTTTCTATTTATTTTTATGCCCATTATTTGATTGCTCGTGGCCAGCGTTGCCAACGATCACTTTCATTACACCAACAATTGGCATAGAGCCAAATGGTAAATGGCACTTAGCTCAAACACCATGTTATGGCAAAGGATGGTGAATAACATGTTTGGTTAGACAAGATCTATCAAAGGAGAAAGAGAAGGAAACCTTGCGGAACTATGGTGAGAACCACAATTGCGTTGGAACCAGAATCCTAGAAGTCCATGTTTTAGATTGGACCAAGATTGAGATAGGGGCTCAAGTGTTGACTTAAGCTTTAAGACATGTGTTGACAATATCTCTCTAGATGTTGGAGATGATGATCTCATTTAAAATATGAAGTGGAGTATCCTTATGACATGTATGTGACGTCATGGTGAAGGATAAGAATTGCTAGCAAATCCGAAAAAGCAAACGTTTTCTCGTTAACTTTAATTATGGATGGAAAAAAAACTACCCTTGGGTAAAATCTGCACGGGTACGGGCATGATTCACAAACGAGTACCCATGAGTTTTACAAACAAGTTTTAAAAAATACCCGTATTATAAACGGGCGGGCACAGGTATTGCGATACCCATACCCGCGGGTACCCGCTATATATATAATTATTCATGAATTTTCATTTTGTTGAAGACTTAATATTTCGAAAGTAGTTTAAATTTAAAAATTTATATGAAAATTTGAATTTTCATCAGTACATTTTAATGTTGGAAAGAGTTGTTGGATTTGAATTACTGAATTTATGTAAAAAAATATATACTTTTTATTATATATTTACATGTAGAAAAATATATACTTTTTCTCATAACACACCACTACAGCAATTAGTCCTTTTTAATATAGCAGTGCACCACCATTATACGTATAGAAACTCTCATATCTTGCAAAAAAATATACATAATAGAAGTAAGAAATTACAAATTCAACCATAATATAAGAAACCTGTGGGTACCCGTTGCATCCGCAGTTACCCAGAAAGACCCTAAAAAAACCCGCTCACGGGTATGGGTGGGTACGGGTATCACTATTATATTTCAAAACGGGTAGCGGGTAGCTACTACCCATACCCGTTGTTATCCCTAACTTTAATGCAAGGTGTAACATGGGCATTGACTATGATGAAAGTTGTAACACGAGCATTGGTAGAGATGCAGATGTGACATGGGCATTGACTTCGATGCAATGGTGTGACATGAGCATTGACTTCGATGCAAGGGTGTGGTACGAGCATCGGTTGACAATGATGCAAGGTGTGTGTTATGGGTATACTCCTTATGATGAAGTATGATAGTTCTTTTGAACTCTGATTGTTGGAGTAGACAATGATGGTGCAACTAAGACATTCCAAGCAAACTCCATTGTTGAGTTGGATGAGTATTGTAGAGGGCGGTTGTTTGTGAACTTTGACGTAGATGTTTCATAATATCAAAAGACATCCTAACAATGTTGAGGTACATGACGTGTTTTGTTATAAAGTGATAAAAGAAGCTCTTTACAAGTTTGGAGAACCAAACTTTTGATAACAACGTCAATGATACTCAAAAAGACTTATGTTGAAGGGGGCAAACTTTTATGTGAATGAGCTGTTTGAGAATTAGGAATTGAGCAAGATGGAGCGAAATATTCATTAAGATGGAGATGCTCTTGCGTAAATTTCCTAAGGAGCGAGATATTTGTTTATTTCAATCAAGGTAAAGATTGTTGGGATGCTTGAAATATGTTATTATATGAAGTCTCACATTGCCTAGTATTGGAATGGAAGAGAGTATCAAAGTTATATATTGGTAGAGTCTCAACACTCCTGATGACGTAAACACAATTGGTCAAACCTCTATAACAAATTATCTTGTCTTCTTATCTTCTATTTATTCTTATGCCTTTTATTTAATTGCTTGGTTAACGGTACACAACGATCACATCTTCTGTATTAATAGTTTTATTGGCAATATGATGAAGTTATCGGGGCCTATCATTTTGCTAAGACTTAAGCATCATCTCGAATATACTCAATCTCCACCTGACCCTATCATCGGCTAAGATATTCTCCAAGTTGTGTGACTTTCCCAATGTCACTAAGTTGTCATCATGATGATCATCAATATATAACCCTCACCCATTGGGATCTTCCTACTCATAGACTTAGGATTTCACACTTGGGTTTTCTAGGATGCTGGTGCTAAAGATTTCATCATATGAGTAATTCTTAGCCATCTTTGCAACCATCTTCTTTATAAGTTCATTTTCCATCTCCCATTTTAGGTACTCTCTGTGGAATCTACATTATGGCATCAATGTGACCACGTATGAGGATAGACATTCTTGCTCTGGATTTCCTGCAACCTTTTTATGTTCTTTTCTTATAAATTAATAAACTTAAGGTTTAAAAACAACTAAATTATTTAAACCCAAAATATAAAGAAATATTTCTTCCATTGGTCAATAAACTAGCACACCTTAACTAGCCCCTTTTTTCATATTCAATATATACTTGTTGGTTAGAATAGTCTTGAAGTGCCCTCACACCCACTACTATTACTTTATTCAACATCGGCAAATGTGCTTGGTATTCATGATATCAAAGGTAAGTTACATTATGACAAAATAATCAAGTAATTAATGTAAGTTATTAATTTGATTAAAGTAAATGATTTTAAAAAAAAAAAACCATAAAATGTATGGAACCATTTTTATATGAAGGTGATCCACATCGTGGCTATTTATATTCACTTAAGCCAAATAATGAAGATTTTACATAATGAGTTCACACAAACATGAAGACTAATGCATGCCTATTAGAAGGGACAAAATCAAAGACACGTATAAGTTTTAGAGAAGACAATGAATAGTTATCTTAGAGAAAGACGAAGGAGTTGTTGGATAAGATGAAGAAAAACTCGCATAGTTATCTAGGTATCACTAGTGAAAAAGCCTTTTTAGATCAGTTAAAAAAAGTATGATGAGGTGGAGAGCAATGTTGTAAAAACTAGTCCCAATATTGGTATGGTGTAATAATTATACAATTTATGCAATCATATCGATCAAAACTGGTCAAAACGAGTCATACCAGTCGATTTTCAATTGAATTTTACCATTCATACATGTCGATTTTATATTTAAAATTATTTTTAATGAAAATAATAATTATTATTGTTTTTATTGATTTTTCAGTATTGATGTTAATATGTTATATTTGTATATCTAAGTTCACCGTTATGCGGTTCAATTAGTAAATCACTCCTTAAACCATTATACTACTATATCAGTACCCTAATTGGTTTGATAACTAGTACAATATTAATAACAATGATAGAAAGTGAGGATATTCCAAGTGGTAAATTGATTTAGAAAAAATAAATTAAATCGGGTATTTAATTCACCTAATTTTAAAAGTCAAATTTCACAATTAGTTCTTTTATTTAACTAACTTCAAAAGTCAGATTTCAAAATTGGGTCATTGAATGCTTGACCTTAAAAAGTTTTTTTTTTCAAATGGCATATGTTTTAACCTATTTTAAATATTTATATTATTTTTTATTCCTCCCTATTATTTATATTCTTCAATCCTAAGGCATAAAACTTCCTCTACTAATGAAAAGGAATGTCATAAATGTCCCTCCTCTTTTCAATATAGAAATTATGGAAATTACCAAATGTTAGTTGAAGAATATAATAAATATGAAACAATGAAAATAACACTGAATTAAGTTTAAAAAGGCATAAAACAAATAAAAAATTGTATGCTTTACACATATGCATACACCATAATGTATTATATTTAACAATAACACTAATAAACAAAGTAAAAAATTAATTTAAAATAATGTGACCAAATCCAATTCATATTCTATAAAATATGGCACCTTAATATAATGTGTAAACACCTTATTTTGACAAGGTAATTTTATTTTGAAATAAAGTGTTGAGTAAATAAAGGATGGGTAAAAAATTAAAAGAGGGGGACAATTGTGCTTGTTTTTCTGACCCACTCAACAACCCTAATTTACCCTCCCTTTATAATCCTAATTTTAGCAACTAAACAAAAAAAACACAAATCCTAATCAAAAGAGGAAGCAACCCTACAATCTAAAAGAGAGGCAAATCCTAAATTGCAAAAAAAAAGGAGAAGCAATAATTGAGAAGAATCAATACCTTACACCACCTTCTTAATCCATTCAAAGTTATTAACATGTTCATTAACCCTTCTTCCATTTTGCTTTCTTTATACTTATTCTTTTTTTTTGTTATTCATTTTTGTCTGTTCTTACTATATTGGGTTTGGTTTTGAGAAGTAAGAGTTAGAATTGGTGACCTAACCGATTTGATTTTGGATTTGATTCGCAATTTGCGATGGGAAATGATCCTGATTTGATTGGAACCTGTCTATTGATGACGACATTATGTCGTCCCGACTAGCGTAGCTCGCTGTCAGCCCACCATTTTGGACCACCATCCCCAGTGCAACTTTTATCACACCTTGAGGGTCCCCATATTCGCCAATCGATTTCACTATGCAGTCACAGCTCAACGACCATCATTCATGGACACCATCCCAAAGGCAGGTGGTCTCACCACCGCGGCTCCCATGGCAACCCTAACTCGAATCCCAATTCCATTTTATTATTTTTTAATTGTTTTCTGTTTGTTTTTCTATTTATTTTTGTTCTTCTAAATTTGAAATTTTTATTTTATTTATTGTAATTTCTGTTTTTATTTTCACATTTTGTTTCTATTTACTTTATTTTTCTTCTTTTTTCATATATAAATTATAATAAAAATGTGATACAAGAAAAAATAAATATTTAAAGAAAAGATTAAAAGCAACGTAAAGTAGTGAATTATAGGGCTATTTCCTTGTCGCGTTTCTTTATGTTGTCTAAAGCAATATAATGAGAGGTAATGCACTATATGACTAGTTCCTTACTGCGTTAGCGCATCCTTTTGTTTTTAAAAAATTAAATAAAAACAATGTAAGGTAGTGTATTATAGGACTAGTTCTTTATCTCTATACTTTATGTTGCCTAAACTACAGTGAGGTAGTGCACTATACGACTAGTTCCTTGTCGCGTTACCTCATCTTGTTATTTTTAAAATATTTTAAAATAAGAAATGTAAAGTAGTGCACTATAGAACTGGTTCCTTGTCCCGCTACTTTATGTTGTCTAAAGCAAGGAAAAGTAGTGCACTATATCCTTGTCGTGTTAGCTCATCTTGTTATTTTAAAATAATTTATTAAAAGCAATGCAAAGTAGTGCACTATAAGACTGAATTAGTTCCTTGTCGCACTACTTTATGTTGTCTAAAGCACAGAAAGGTAGTGCACTACAAGACTAGTTCCTTGTCGAGTTCTTCATCTTGTTTTTTAAAATAATTTAATAAAATCAATGTAAAGTAGTATAATGTAGGACTAATTTCTTATCACGCTACTTTATGTGTCTAGAGCATGGAGAGGTAGTGCATGCACTATAGGACTAGATCTTTGTCGTGTTACCTTGTCTTGTAATTTTTAAAGAAATATTTAAAAGCAATGTAAAGTAGAGCACTATAGGACTAGTCCTTATTGCGCTACTTTATATTGTCTAAATCAATGAAAGTTAGTGCACTATATGACTAGTTCCTAATTGCGTTACTCATCTTGTTAATTTTAAAAAATAATTTAATAAAAGTAATTTAAGTAGTGCATTATGGGACTCATGTCTTGTCGCGCTACTTTGTCTTGATTAAATCTAGGTGAGGTAGTGCTCTAGTTACTTGTCACACATGTTAAAATTTTGAGAACAATAAATTTGGGTCTTACAACCAACCATGTGTGTTTAAGATTAAAACTTGGTTATTGGTCATATAATAGTCACATGCATGTATATTTTAATCTTAACCGTTCAAATAAGATCCAATTATATATATATCAACTAATCAACCATTTTCTGAAAGAACCATGTAGCCTTGTTTTCTCTATTGCAGCTAGAGATATGTAGGAACATGTATACTTTCTATCGGGCACAATCAGGTCTTTTAATTCTCCTAATTTTAAAAGTCAAATTTCACAATCATGTATTTTAATTAAATAACTTCAAAAGTCAGATCTCAAAATCGGGTCATTGAATGCTTGATCTTAAAAGTTTTTTCAAATCGCATATGTTTTAACCTATTTTAAATATTTACACTATTTTTCATTCCATATTATTTATATTCTTCAATCCTAGCCCATAAAACTTCCTCTACTCATGAAAAAGGAATATCATAAATGTCATTCCTCCTTCTGATATAGAAATTATGGAAATTACTAAATGCTAGTTAAAGAATATAATAAATATCAAAGAAGGAAAAACAATGAATTAAGTTTATAAAACGCATAAAAAAATAACAAGTTGTATGCTTTACACATATGCATACACAATAATATTTAACAAAAATATTAATCAACAAACTAGCAAATGATTTTAAAATATCGTGATCAAATCCAATACATATTCTATTAAATATGCCATCTCGATATATATATAAATATATATATATAATGTTGACTGTAAATCATCAATATAATGTGTACCCAATTTTAACTGGAGTATTTTATTTTGAAATAAAGTAGTGAGTAAATAAATGATGAGTAAAAATTTGAAAGAGTGAGGCAGTGGGACTTATTTGTGGCCTATTCAGCAACTCTAATTTACCCTCCCTTTATAATTCTAATTTTAGCAACTAAGCAATAAAAATCAATCCTAATCTAAGGAGGATGCAACCCTACAATTTAAAAAAGAGGCAAATTCTAATTTGAAAAAAAGAAGATAGAAGAAACTGTAGTTGAGGAGAATCAGTACCATACACCACTTTCTCACTCCATTCAAAGTTATTAAAAGGTTCATTCACCCTTCCTCCATTTTGCTTTCTTTAAACTTATTCTCTTTTGTTGTTATTATTCCTCTTTGCCTCTTATTGTATTGGGTTTGGTTCTGAGAAGTAAGAGTTAGAACTGGTGATATAACCGAATCGGTTTTGGATGTGATTGGTTATATGTGATGGTAAAGGACCCTGGTCTGCCTGGAACCTGTCCAGTGATGACGACATTGTTCCATCCCAACTAGCGTAGCTCGCTGCTAATGTCATCCCACCTTTTTGGGCGACCGACTGATGGTCCATCCCCAACAAAGATTCTGTCACGCCATTAGGGTCCCCATATTCGTCGGTCGACTTCACTGTGCAGTCATGGCTCGACCACCATCATCCATGGACGATGTCACGACGCCAGGCGGTCTCACCATCGCAGCTAGCGACCTACTCGGCAACGTTGATGTTGTCGTCCACCAGCACAAGGGTTGCCTCCCATGACAACCCTAACCCTAATCTCAATTATACTTTGTAATTTTTTCTAAGAGTAAATTATAGGTAGAAAAATTCAAATAATATAAAAGTCAATGTGTTTTTATTGAAAATAAAATTCATTATTTGTGGTTCATTATAAAATATTTATTTGAAATTATTAATGTATTTTTTTAATGACACAAAAATAATAAAGAAACATTCGCTTTTGTACTATTTGAAGTGTTACACAATATACAATATTTTGTTTAACTTAATTACATTCATCATACATTTTTTCTTTAAAATATTACACTTTATAACATGCAGTGAATGTGAGTGTAATTTACTCTTTTTCTAATTGTTTTATGTTTTGTTTTCTGTTTATATTTTTTCTTCTAAATCTGAAATTCTTATTTTATTTATTGTTTTTATATAAATTATAATAAACATGTGATACAAGAAAAAAAATATTTAAAGGAAATTTTAAAAACAACATAAAGTAGTGCACTGTAGGGATAGTTCCTTGTTGCGTTACTTTATCTTGTCTAAAACAGAAAGAAGTAATGTACTATAGGTCTAGTTCACAAAAAACCCAATTTCTCCACCATTCACAAAAAAACCCCATAGCATCAACAACTCTGGATTCACTCAGCATACAAAACACAAGTAAATAAAGTGTCACAAGGAGGTCAAACCAAAAATAGAGAGTTTCTTCCACATTCACAACAATTCTCAAATGAAATACCATTTCAGTTGACATATACATTAAAAAACAACATTTAGATTCATATCCATAAACTACAAATCAAAATCACTAATAACATTTAGCCTCAAGCTTCGCCAGCAATGGTGTCTACTCGTGAGGCAAAATCACTAATAACCCTTAACCCATTCGGTATCACAAAGGAAAGGGACAAGTGAATCCTACCTGACTTCAATCAGTAAGATTTAATGGAATTTCCTTTGATTGATAAACTACTAAGATTAGGATCTTGAATGTCATGTTTCTCACACAGAATATAAAAGAGAGATTTCAATCAATGTCATCATACTTGAATCCATGTTCTTATATATTTTCCTTTGTATGCCTTCGTAGAGAGGTTTTGGTATGATGGTCTTTCTCAACCAAATATTTGATTCCTTTTGAGACCTTCGTTTTCTCTCTGATGAGGAGAGATAAAAACTATGTTTGATTTGGTGTATTGGGGACCATAACCTTCCTAATGTGTTAACTTATATGGTTCCCATTATTCCATGTGGGTTAACTACTTTGGGTATCAACTCATTAAGCCCATATTCATTATCAGTTTACTTTAGAAGTCAAAAGGGTTGTCAGTAATAAGATCACTTATTTTATAATCCCGAAAATAAATAGCCGATATAATTGTATAAATATATGATGCATACCTTAATTAGAAAATATGAATTTCTAACAATCTCTCACTTGGGCTTCATATTTTCTTGAACCAATTATTTCACATATTCCTTAGGCGCGCTTCCATATGCTATTTATATTTAGACTTCTCCTTAATACAATCTAGTTCATCTCATATATCAATAATTATGGAACCACTATAATGTTCATCACATATAAGCGTGACTCGACCACGATGATCATCACATATAAGCGTGACTCGACCACGATGATCATCACATTAATATACTTAATGACAAAGATCAAATATGGATGAGTGACATAAAAAAATTCATGCAATGTGATCTCAAACATGCCTATTTCCAACTGATCCTTCTTTAATATTTAGTGTGATCAATCTAAAAGTCTTTAATTGAAACACAACAGTTACAATAAACACATTAGAAATGGAACAACAAACCATCAACTTTATTATGCATAAAAAATGTTAATAACAACCAAAGTAAATCATAAAACATATAGACTCCCACTGAACTAAGGTATCTTAAGGAACAACACCCATATGAGCAACATGTTGGTGAAAGACTTTAGGTACCAGACTCTTAGCCAATGGATCAGCTAGCATAAAATTTGTCCCTATATGTTCTATGGAAATTTGTCCATTTTGAATACGTTCTTTAATAACTAGAAACTTGATGTCAATAAATTTTGACTTTGTAGAACTCCTATTTTATTGGAGTAAAGAATTGCGGACTTGTTGTCACAATAAATCCTTAGTGGTCTTTCAATACCATCGACCACACGTAAGCGAGTGACAAAATTCCGCAACCATATGACATGGTCTGATGTCTCAAAACAAGCCATAAACTCCGCAGCCATGGTTGAAGGAGCTACGAGTGTCTGTTTAGCAGACTTCCAAGAGATAACACCTCCAGGCAATACAAAGACATATTCAGAGGTGGAGCGTCTACTGTCTTGACATCCAGCTAAATTGGAGTCCAAATACCTAATGATCTCTAAATTCTCAAACATCCGATAAGTGAGCATGTAATCATTTGTTCTCTTCAAGTAGCACATAACAAGTTTGACTGCCTTCCAGTGATGCATTCCAGGATTGCTCATATATCTTCCCAAAACTCCCACGACAAATGCTATGTCGGGGTGTGTGCAAACTTAAGCATACATTAGACTTCCTACTGCCGATGCATAAGGAGTGTAAGAACCGAAATTCTACCATTGAAAATTTTTCTTTTATTTTAATCCTTTCATATATACAGTCATCATACTACTTTGATTTCTCAATTATCATTACTTAAATCACTTTTAACATAAGATATCACCATACAATTTATGTTGCGGAAAAACATAATTCATTCAATTAAACTCTAGTGTCTACCGCATACAACTAGCTATGGGTTTCCAAAATACCCATAGCTACGGGTATGCGGAAATACAATCAATCGTATAAGTCATATATCCATAGTTAAAAAAATATTCCAAGTAATTCAATAAGCACTCATGTGCAAAATAGTGCAATAAATGAATCCAAAATATAAGCTCCTAAATCTCCCAAAAATGAGTCTCCCTCATCTCACCTGTTTATCTGCAGTGGGATTATCAATAACAAAACACAGAACACACAAAGGAATAAGTCATTAATTCAATAAACATCATTATAAGATATTCCACTTTATAAAAAGGGTCAGTAAACCATCTTTGAAATTCATTTTGTTTTGCTGCATAACTTGAGCCAAAGCCGCTACACCTCTTAGGGTTAGCTAAAAGCAGATTCTCATTTTCTTAAAACAAATCGTGCTTATATACTCAAGCCATAGTTTTCTTATATACTCAAGCCAGAGTTTTGCTTTTATATTCAAGCCAGAGTTTCGCTTATATACTCAAGCCAGAGTTTCGCTTATATACTCAAGCCAGAGTTTCGCTTATATACTCAAGCCAGAGTTTTGCTTATATACTCAAGCCAGAGTTTCGCTTATATACTCAAGCCAGAGTTTCGCTTATATACTCAAGCCAGAGTTTTGCTTTTATACACAAGCCAGAGTTTTGCTTTTATACTCAAGCCAAAGTTTTGCTTATATACTCAAGCCAGAGTTTCGCTTATATACTCAAGCCAGAGTTTTGCTTTTATACTCAAGCCAGAGTTTCGCTTATATACTCAACCCAGAGTTTTGCTTATATACTCAAGCCAGAGTCGCTAACCATTTTTGGTCGGCTAAAAATACATTTCCTTTTCATTAACTTCACCTTAAAACATTTTCGTTAAATCCACGACCACATTAGTATAAACACACCCATATATGTTTATACTAATTACGTGATTTACAACTCAATCAACACATAACCAGAAGTACACATACTTTCCATTCCGTAAACCTACGCCTACTTTAATATAAACACACTCATATATGTTTATACTAAATGCGTACTTTACCACTCAATCTTTGCATAATCAGAGAATACACATTTTCGAGTTCAAATGTACAATTAAAGACTTATCCTTACCTCGGTGAGTGTTGGGTTTGGTTCTTGGCAACTTCTCAAGTTCCACCGACACCGCCTCCAACCTTAGGATCTTTCCTCATCCCACCACATAATACAATGTTATTCATTTATTCCAAATATCACATAAACAACTTATAGTGCATCATTTAACCATACAAAATATTCATCATAGATATTCAACCATCTAAAACATGCATAATATCTCATATTCCAATATTTGGAGGTAAACTCATCTTCTACCTCTAGCATTTTACTCATTATCTCCTTTTACCACATTTTCACTTTTAGGGTTTTTGGGGTTTTCATGAATCAACCCACAACCATTTCCATTCTTGAGATACTAACTATATACCAAGAGTTTACAAGGTAAGTATGACATAAAATGAACCATTACTCAAGAGGATGTGTTTCCATGGTTTTCTTCATTTTTGAGAAGAGATCCAACATACCCCAAAGTGAGTTTAAGAGAGAAAAGAGAGTTAGAATCTAGAGTTTTACCTCTTCTCAAGCTCTTAGATGAGTATCCAAGCTTTTTGCCCTTGAAAAGCTCTCTTCTCTCACTCTTCTTCTTTTTTAAAACCCTAGATTGTGTTTAGGGGTTTCTCATTAAATGTTGTCTCGTCGGGTTCTCGCTTAAGCGAGGGATTCTCGCTCAAGCGAGAAAATCCCGCCCATTTTAAAAACTCAAATCTGACCATCTCGCTCAAGCGAGGGATTCTCGCTCAAGCGAGAATCTCACAGTGGAAACAACCCCAAAATGCCATTTCTCGCCCAGGCGAGACGACTCTCGCTCAGGCGAGAATCCTCCAGTATAGCCCATGATTTCACTCTCCCAGGTGAACCTCTCTCGCTCAAGCGAGGATCCGAGGGCTGATACTATGAATTTCAAGACTTAAAATTTGGGGTGTTACAAGGAATCTTTTGCATCTCTTATCTTTCAAGGTCATTTTTGGGGCACTATTCGAGACTAAACTTGTCTCCCTTAGCTATAAGAGTATCTCCTGGTTTACTGTCTTTTATGCCAAATCTATCTAGGACTTTATCAATATAGCTTTCTTGTGACAACCTTAGGATACCTTGAGAGCGATCTCTTAGTATCTGAATGTCTAATACAAAAGAAGCTTCCCCAAGATCTTTCATTTCGAAATTCTTCGTTAGAAATCCTTGGTCTCATACAATAGTCCCATATAATTGCTCACAAGCAGTATATCATCGACATATGATACCAGAAATATAAATTTACTCCCACTAAACTTGTGGTACACACAATCTTCAACTTTATTTGCCTCAAATTCATACGAGGTAATTACTTAATGAAACTTGTGATTCCACTGACGAGAGACTTGTTTAAGGCCATAGATGAATTTCTTTAATTTTCACACCATAGATTTTGAGCCAATTGATTCAAAGTTTTTTGGTTGCAGTATATATATTGTTTCTTTAATGTCACCATTTAGAAACGCAGTCTTAATATCCATCTAATGTAGCTCTTAAATTAAAATGAGCTACAAGTGCCAATATTATTCTAAAAGAATCATTCGAAGATACTGGAGAGAATGTTTCTTTATAATCAATGCCTTCTTTCTGACTGTAGCCTTTAGCAACTAGACGCGCTTTATATCTGTCAATATCACATTTTGAATCTCACTTGGTTTTAAATATCCATTTTCAACCAATAGGTTTCTCACCTTCAGGTAAATCGACAAGATCCTAAACGTCATTATCATGCATAGACTTTATCTCAATCCTTCATGGCATCAATCCACTTTTGAGAGTTAGAACCTTTCATGGCTTGACAGAGGTTAATTGGATCATCCTTTGTTAACCCGATGTCATCCTCATGTTTTTGAAGAAATACAATATAATCATCTGAAATTGCATTTCTCCTCTCTCTAGTGGATCTCCTTAATGGCACTTATACTTCTTGAGGTTGTTGAATTTGCTCCGAAGGTACTTCAGCGAGAACCTCATTGTTGTCTTGCTCTGGAATATTGTCAGGAACAATATTCTGAACATTTTCTTCTACTATCAAAGTTGTTCCTTGAATGGAAATATGCACAAGAACTTGTTCACCATTAGTGACATGTTCTTCCTTAAATACAACATTCCTTATGTTCTCTTCCTTCCCAAAATCAACTTCCTCAAGAAATCTCACATTTCCCGTCTCAAAGAAAAGTCTTGTTGTAGGATCATAAAATTTATAGCCCCGTGAACGTTCAGTATAGCCAACAAAGTAACAGCTAATTGTTCTTAAGTCCAATTTTATTTCATGTGCCCTATAAGGCTGCGCCTCAGCTGGACAACCCCAAATGTGCATGTATTTTAAGCTTGGTCTTTTTTAAGTCCAAAGCTCATATGGGGTTTTGTTAACTGCTTTATTTGGCACCCTATTAATGATGTAAACTGTGATATTTAAAGTTTCCCCTAAACAAACTCTAGTAAGGAAGAATGTTTAATCATACTTCTCACCATATCCTTAAGAGTTCATTTTAGTCACTGAGCAACACCATCCATGATAGTTTTGTCTGACATAGTGTATTGTAGAACAATTTCACTTTCTCTTAGGAAAAAATGCAAATAACTCTTTCACATCATCCTTATTGTTCTTTCTTTTCTTCTTCTGAGAGGTAATAACCAAATGAGCACTTTAAGTCTTATATCTCTGCAACCTCTCTCCCTCTTGAGTGTTATAGCTCACTTTGAATGTCCCAAAGTGTGCAGGAAGCGAAATTAAAACCAAGTGCACGAGCAAGTCTTCACCAAGCTCTAACTTAAGTGATTTGAGTTTTGACGCGAGATTTGACATCTCCATAATGTACTCCCTTATGTTCCCTTTACCTTTATACTTCATGGAGATGAGTTTACCCAAAAGGCTACTCGTCTTTGCCTTTTCATTTTTGGCAAAGTACTGTTTTATTTCTTCAAAGAATTTCCTTGCATTTTGACCCTGAGAAATAGATCCCGAAACGCTTCTGGAATAGAGCATTTCATGATCATTAGACACATTAGATTTGAGCCTTCCCATTTCTCAATTTTAACCTCATCGAGGTTTTCCAGAGTATAAATAGGTTTCTCCAAACGAAATGACAGATTTAAATCCAATGGGACACATCACGAGTTACCTAGCACAACATTAATATTCAGTCTTTGGACAAAAAATATTAACTTGTAAGTGATACACTCAATGTAGTAATCAAATATTGATAATCAGTCCTGCAAAACAATAAACCTTTCTTTGGATCGACTTAGTATTCACATGGGAAGTTATGTGATTATCATATATTTATTACCACAAGTATGTTTATAATTTTGGCCAAATAGTAGTCTTCCTTTGGGTAGATCACTATTCGCATAAAAACGCAAATATACAATTACCTTGATATTCCAAATCCATTGATAATGGAATTCTAGTTGTAATGGTCAAACATTGATCATAATGCATGTCAAATAATAAACTGTTCTTTGGACTGATTTATCATTCACATTTGCAACCTTATAATTATCACATGTTTACCATCATGTGTGTATATAATTCGGCCAAATAATAATCTTCCTTTAGGCCGATTAATACTCGCATGAATATATATACGCACTAGCATTTGACATTTATTATGAACAATTTACACAAAACATGTCACTTTGGTGACGTCTTATTTCTATAGGTTCACTTAAAAAGTCAAACAATCTTATAATCCAAAAAAGACAGTCATGTAATATATAAAATAAGACATTCACATAATAGACCTATCACAAGATATCTAGCACAACATCAATTTCTAGTCTTTGGACAGAGAAAATCAATTTGCAAGTGGTACTCTCAGTGTAATGATCAAATATTAACAATTAGTTCTGTCAAACGACCAACTATTATTCACATGAAAAATCTTTTATAATTGTTACACATTTATCGTCACATGTATGTTATTATTTGGCCAAATTGTGTATTCCTTTGGGCTGAACACAATTCACATAAATAATCTCATACTCATTTGTGTAATTTTAATCAATTTCCACAGCACAGGTTACTTTGGCAACATATTGCATCAACTGATACCAAATAATTACCAGAAAAAACAAAACTCTATGAGTCCATTATAAGGGTACAATTTGGAATTAATACTTTAAGATTTGATCACTTTAATGATTAACAAATCTAATATCATACTGTAATTCCAAATCAAATATGCTCATGCATATCTTAAAACATATATAGTATAATCTGTGTATATTTGATCAAATCATAATTATATATATAACATTTATGCACATATTCAGATTGCATAATACACCAATGCATAACATACATATGTATATATATATATATATATATATATATATATATCGCTTCATACTCACTATATATGACAAAAACACATATATAAGAAGACCATATGTAGTGCACTGTGAATTTAGCATACAATGAACACATGTAACTTCAACAACAATGTTAGATAATCTTCAATTATTATATATAACTTGAGGCTAAACAAATTTGCAGCCGAAAAACATAACATCAAAAAATTAATTCATTTGGAATGTACAAATGGTATATAACCAAATACTTACATATCCTTCTATAAATTCAAAATTATTGAAATTGATATGCACATCATAGCAGAACAAGGAGAGACATGAATTGATATGCTAAACATAGCGTAATATTTGGCAGCAGCAGTTTCAATCCCATATGATTTTGACAATTATAACTCAAATATTGAGTTGCTTCAAAAAAATTCCAATATGTATAACATCATGACGCATAAAATTTCCAAATCAAAATTAGGGTTCATACAAAAAATTGGAAAGACATCCTTAATGGATAATCATAAGATTCAGAACCTTAACTCTGATACCACTTGTTAGAATTGTTGAAATTTCCTTTGATTGGTAAACTATCAATACTAGGATCTTGAATGTCATGATTCTCACACAGAATATAGTATAGAGATTTCAATCAATGTCATACCTGAATTCATGTTCTCAGATTTGTTCTTGTATGCCTTCATAGAGAGGTTTTGGTATGATGGTCTTCCTCAACCAAATCATTGGTTCCTCTTGGGACCTTCGTTTTCTCTTTGACGGAGAGAGATAAAAACTATGTTTGATTTGGTGTATTGAGGATCATAACTTTCCTGATGTGTTAACTTATAGAGTTCCCATTATTCCTTATGGGTTAACTACTCTGGGTATCCACTCATTAAGCTCATTTTCATTATCAGTTTACTTTAGAAGTCAAAAGTGTTGTTAGTAATAAGATCACTTATTTTATAACCCTGGAAATAAATAGACGATATAATTGTATAAATATATGATGTCCAACTTAATTAGAAATTATGAATTTCTAACACAATCGCCATCGCAAAACCATGGTAACATGCAGGGGAATCTCCATTAGTGCGACAAAAGGAGAAGAAAGATTTGTGTTGGCTCTCGCGGTTCCTCCACCCAATGTAGAGTTGTCAAAATGAGCGGGCCGTGCGGGCCGGCCCGCCACAACCAGAAACTTTATAGGGCTTGAGTATTATATTTGACTTTTTTAGTGAATCCGAGTTTAGGTCGAACTAGCCGAACTATATTAAAACTGGGCTCGGGCCGGGCTTAACCTGGTGGGTTCGGCTACCCGTTTTTCCTTATTTTAAAAGCCTTTTTGGGACCTTTAGCTTGGTAATAAGCTTAAGATGAAAATTATTTTACAAAAATAACTTATAATAAAAAATAGATAATTGATGATAAATATTGTGTTATGAATTTTGAATAAAAAATAGAGTAATTTCTATAACATAAATATTTATAAATTAGAATAATATTATCAAATTAAGGCATTATATTATTTTTCCTATTTTGATTAATATTTTTTAAGCACATTAGCAAAATAGTGTATCAACTTAAATGATAACATTAAACCATATAGATTCCATTTTTATTTTCTTAATTGTATATTTAATTATATTTAACTTCTACAACAAAAACATAATAAAGAAAACAACTTTTACAACGACTTGAAATACAACTTAATTGTTTACCATAGAGAAGTCCACACAACCAAATTTAACATAACAGTTCACAATGAAAATGTTGGTAAAGAGCATACAAAAGATATCCATACACAATGATTATACTTCGACACATTGAATTCATTCTGAATTTGAGTCTATACTACCATTTCTATAGACCAAAGTGATATTATTTTTTTTTTCTATAGAAGTTAAAAATTATATTGTGTTAGAGATTGAGAGTCTAATAGAAATAAGATATTTAATAAATGAGTTATGTTGTGAATCATATACGTAGACTTAACATCATGTCTTAACTCAAACACAGAACATTATATTTATAAGTTTGGTTGCATTGGGTATAACAATTGTGTTAAAAAAGTTATGCATTAATATCAAATGATATATATATATACTAAATGGGTTTTGCTAACCTAGGGAAAGACGTTTTTTAGTTGGTGCAGGTTAGCATTGTGCACCAAGACTTTTGGACAAAATTAACCTCCCTATTTTAATTATAAAATAATTACTTAGGGGTAGTTTTATAATTTCTAACCTTGCCTCTCCCCCCCCCCCCATTAAGTCACCCATCCCAAAACACCAAAAGTATTCACCACTACTAAACCTCCCCACACCAACTGTATCACCGCTGCACCACCACAACACACCAGCGCATCACCGACCACCACAACACACTACCGCATCGCCGCACACCACAACGCACCGCCGCACACCGCAACACATCGCCGCACATCGCAACTCACCGCCGCATTGCTGCAACACACCACCGCATCGCCGCACACCGTTTCACACCACCACATCGCTGCATACCGCAACTGTAAGTGCAGAATTTTGTTTGCAATTTTAGCATAAATGACATATGAAGGACAACAAATTGAAGATTATATTCCATATTAAGGACAAACATTTAATAGTGATGAAGATGCTTATCACTTTTATTGTTTGTTTGCAAAGAAATATGGATTTTCTGTTAGACGAGGTCATGTTTATCGACATGGCAAAAAGAAAAGTGAAGAAGATTCATTGGATATTTACAAAAGGGAGTTTGTTTGTCATCGTGCTGGTGTTCTTAAACAACAAAAAGTTACCGAGTTAGAAAGACAAAGAAAACGAAAAAGTTCAATGTGTAATTGTACTGCAATATTATTAATTAGTAAAAGAGAATTTGACTTTGATGAAAAATGGATAGTTACACATTTTAGTAATTCTCATAATCATGTATTATTGGATGATAAAGAAGTTTTATTTCTTCCTACTAATCGTGATATCCCAATCAACGATCAAAACCAAATTTTGTTGTTGTCAAAAGCCGGTACTACCGTAAATCTCATTATGAGAGAATACTTGAGTTAGAGAAAGGAATAGATCCATGTCATCTACCATATTTGGAGAAAGATATTAGGAATTTTATTCACTTGAACAGTGGTATTGGGAAAGAGAATGATGCTGCAAAGTACTCAAGTTATACAAAAGTTTGAAAGATAAAGATGATGACTTGCAATATGATTTCACATTGGATGAAAGTAACAAACTAGAGCATATTATTTGGGCTTTTGATGACTCAATAAGATCATATGAAGCTTTTGGAGACGTGGTTGTCTTTGATACAACTTACCGAATAAATCGTTATGATATGCCTCTTGGACTATGGGTAGGAGTTGATAATCATGGAAATTCAATTTTCTTTGGTTGTTTTGGATAAGTAGATTAATGGGGGAGAGAAAAGAAGGTTAGGGATGATGAATGGATTTTTTGAAATGAAAATTATAAATCTATCCTTATTGCTAACTTTATTATAATTAAAATATGAAGGTTAATTTTGTCCAAAAGTCTTGGTGCACAATGCTAACCTGCACCAACTAAAAAATCTATTTCCTTAGTAGCAAAACTCATATTAAATATATTAAATATGTAAAAATTTAAATAATTTGTTTTAAAATTATGCGAACGGCCCGCCACAACCCGCAACCCGCTTAGAGCGGGTATGGGCTACATTTTGAGATGCATAAATTGTATTCGGGCTTTTTAGGCCGACCCGGTTTAGCCCGAACCCGATGCGAGCTAGCCCGAACCCGTCTGGGTAGCCCGTTTTGACATCTCTAACCCAATGGTAAGAAAGCCTTTGCGTGTGGTGATGTCGGGAACCTTCGCCTCTGTTTCGGCCAAGGAGGGCAGTTCTACTTGCTCCACTCGCCGTCTCTCCCCTTGCTGTTACGGATACATGCCACCGTGGGAAGAAGAAGGGTGGGCCAATTTGGAGATTTCAAATCCCTCTTCCTTTTTTTTACATTGTTTATGCAGGATGGGGGTAACCGTGTGTTACGCCTTTTAAACCTTTTCTTTATTTTTTTATATTCTAATTATTTATATATTTTACTTGTTTGTTAGGTCATGGGTTTTAGAAATAATCTTAACCCAAAACAAAGGTTAGAGGAGACAATCTATGCTATTTGAAAAGGGTATTCTTTAGGGTAGTTTAGCTTGTATTTTTGCAAAGATTTCAGTAATACAATGCTTCATGTTGTTTCCATCTCACTATATCTCGTTTTGCATTTTAATTTTTTGTGTGACCTTTCTCCTTTCTTCATATACTCATTATTTATATAAAAAAATTAACCATATAATAAAATCGAATTAAATTTTAAAAAAATTGCTCATTGATTTTTATTAAAAACAAAATCTTCCAGCAAATATTTAATTCAAAACAAAAGTAAAAATTGAAAATTGAAATAAAACTGTTGAAAATGATGATCATTAGTTATGGTTCAAAGATAACATTGGCTCAGGAATAACTAAAAAATTCTTTTAAATGACAAATTACTTTTTTTAAGAATAAATATTTGGTTTGGATAAAAATATTTCATTTAGCTTTAAAATTAACACAGTATCCTTTTAGGACAAAAGATCATTTGTGACTCTATAAAATCTTAAAAATTAACATAATACCAATAAATGGATAGAAATAATTATGTGACTTTATAAAATCAAAAAATTGACAAGAATATTGTTTTTTTGATATTTTGAAATTCAATTTTTTTTTTAATTGGACCATAAAAAATTTGGTATTCACAAAACCTTTAAACAGTGAATTTCTAGAAATAAAATTAGCATCATATTCTCAAAATTAATATATCATAATTTAAAAGGTTATTTCTCAATAATTCAGCATGAAAGTGCCTCTCATACCACTAGTTGCAAAATTTAATGAAAGACTTACTAAGCGATGATGGATGTTATCATCATACAACCAAGGTCATTCATATTAAATCATGAACATAGAATATGAAGAAGCACACCTTAATATTTTTACATAGAATATGAAGAAGGGACTTGCATCAAGTCGTTACTTGATTGATGCAAACATAAAACAAGTGGATACATCATTGCGTACAAGGTGAACTATTATTTAAAATGTTTTTATTAGGTGTAAAATTTTCTAAAATAATATGACATTACTTGGGTGGTGCTAGAGTACCTCAACTTTAGTGGTATATGATCTTTAGTTAAGATTGATCGATTATTTGGGAAAAAGATTAGAGGAGATAAGCTTGACAGGAAACTGGAAATTTTTATTCTTTATTTATTGATAATAAATTTTGATAGTACTCAATCAAACATTTAAGTTATATATAATAAATTTGTTTGTATAAATTGATTAAATAGAAAATATATAATATTTTAATTTTGATGTATATATATATAAATATTAAACAATGTTGGATTTTTATGATGAATTACTAATGAGATCGATATTAAATTTCAATACAATGGTTTATTAAATTAAATTAATTTCATATAAAAATTTATAAGTGAGATAAGAATTGAGGTAGATTAAAGTAGGATATACGGGTCACTATAGAGATGTTTATCCCATGATATGTTTTGATAAACAAAAAATAACTTTCAAATTCAAAAACTGTGTTTGTGTATATGAAGATAAAATCTTATAATATTACCATTTTACAAAATTTTAAATTAATTGTAAATAAATGAGTAATTAATAAAATAAATAATTTAAAATTAAAAATGTCAATCATTCTCTATAATATTTTAGTTATAAGTGAATATGCAATATTTTATTTATTTGGATATAAGGTAAGACAACAAAAACAATAGAGTTTTTTAATTGGGGTAACTAGTATAATTTGACAAATTTTAAGGATAAAATTTGAAATAAAACGGTTGAAAATGATGATCATTGGTTAAGGTTCAAAGATAAAATTGGCTCAAGAACAACTAAAACCTCTTTTTAATTATAAATTACTTTTTTCAAGAATAAATATTTGGTTTAGATAAATTACTTTTGTCTCATTTAGCATTAAAATTAACAGAGTTCTCTTTTAGGACAAAATATCATTTGTGACTCTATAAAATCTTAAAAATATCATAATACCCATACATGGATAGAAATAATTATGTGACTCTAACACCGTAAATTTTCTCAAATAATTTGAAATATGTAGATTTATCTCAACTAATTCGTAATTTGTAAATGTCGTTCAAGCCCATGTTTGCCTCTCACCTGAGTAAGAGGATATCGCTAAAGCGAGAGTTTCGAGATTATTATCCAAACTCTCTGTGTGTTTCTTGCCTGAGCTAGAGAATACCGCTCAAGCGACACTTGTTCAATTGTGAAGAAGATCTTGTTCCTGACCTTGGCACGGTTTTGATGAAGACACCAACATCACAAAAAGAAGAAAGGAAGAAGACTTATCAAGACTAAAGAAGACAAAGCTTCAAGAAATAGAGTGTAAGTCTTATAGGTACTTCGATCCTAAAACTCTTTAAATACCTTAGTTAATAATGCTCAAAAAATGATTTAAAGAAAATTGGAAAATTCTAAGTGTGAATGAAAATAATTTTCAAAAATAACATGTAACGGGTTACTATACTTTAGTAACAAGTTACATGAGAGAGAAAAGAGTTATCCAACCTCCAACGGCTAAGAGTAATCCATTACTGACTTTGAAGTAACAAATTACCATTTTAAGTAAACATGGTAATCATTTACTCAAAGAGTTGTAATCGATTACACTAAAGCATTTTTAAAATCTGTGAAACAGAAGACTTGAGTAGGGATGGCAATATGGGTTTGTTCCGACGGGCCAACCCGTTTTGATCGACGTTTTTGGCGGGCCAGGCCATAGATTTTAGCCCAAAAGTCCATATTCAACCCGGTTTGGAAGCCCATTTTTTTAGACGGGTCGGGTCGGGCTAGCCCGGCGGGCCAACATTAACATTGCTTTACCATTCTAAGTTACATGTGATTCCAATAATGTAGTCAATTTAATATTATTTTCCAACCGAACATTTTACACATACCGTGTGCAACTAATTTATTATTCATATATAATACATTTATAAGTAAATTACTTATCAATGTAATTTATATCATATACAATATAAAACATTTACATATTAGTGTTTAATTTATATCATATATCATATTTTGTTTAATTTAATTACATTTATCACTTTTTGTTTAAAATATTACACCTCTCAAACGTGGTTGATTAATGTAATGTATGGTTATATATTAAGGGTTTTTTGTAAGTCTAGAAAATGGAAGGATAGTTTGTGTAATTTCACTAAAACTCATGGAATATCAGTGTAATTTAAATATGTTTTTTAAAAGAAAAAGAAAAACGGGCTAGCCTGCTGGTCTGCCAGCCCTGCCAAATATGGGTCGGGCTAGCATTTTGAGCCCTTTTAACAATAAGGGTCGGGCCAACCCAGTCCATATTTTGGCGGGCCAAAGGCGGGCCGGAGAGGGCCGAGCCGGCCTGTTTTGCCACCCCTAGACTTGAGTAATCGATTACTCAAATATAGTAATCGATTACACTATTTAAATTTCGAAAATTCTGTTGGACAGGATGTTTGGGTAATCGATTACTCATTTGCTGTAATCGAGTACTGAGAGTTGTTGCACCAGTTTTCATATTTCAAAGTGAAAAGGTTTCACTCCAACTGACTTGTTTCATTTCAAACGAAACATACACTTCCCTAGAGGTGTTATGGTTGATTGGAAAGCCTATATAAAGTCAATGGAACATATAACTCATATACAACAACTCACAACAATTTTCATAACAAAATTCACACAAAGCTCTTACACTTTTTTTGAATATTCTGCACTTTTGAGCAACATACTCTTAAACTTTCTATGTTATTTCAGAGTTGCTTCTAAGTGTATTCTAAACTTTTTCAAAGTACAAAGAGCATTATTATCTATTGTATAAGAGTTGTTTTTGGATTGCAAGTTAGAAACTTTCATATCTACTTGTAAAGGCAATACTGCCACATTCTATATTCTTAATTTTGTTAAGATTACTTTCTTTCACAAGGGTGTGAAGAGAAAGGGGTTGATTGACTTGGAATAGTATTTTCCAAGGGTGTTACCTGAAATAGGATTTTCCAAGGGTTTTAAATATAAGTGAGTGTGTAAGGTACAAGGAGATCTCGGGGTGAGCTATTTGTAATTGCAACTCATTATATTTAATAAAGGAATCTCTTGCGCGTCAAGAGTACTAGACGTAGCATTCGGTGGACAAGAAGGTGAACCAGTATAAAACACTTGTGTACTCTCTTCTCCTTATATTTCTACTTTCAAAGTCATTATTTTTCTGCATACTTTTCCGCTGCACTTAAACTTCTGATTTTGCATAAAAATAGGCCATAGTTTTGAAACAACTAATTCACCTCCTCTCTTAGTTGCATTCTCATTCTTACACTAATCTCTCTATGAGTTTCTTGCCTGAGTGAGATGAGTTCGCTCAAGCGTCAGTTTCAGGATTGCAGCACAAGCTCTCGGTGGGTCTCTCGCCCTAGCAGCACTTGTCCCCCAAGCGAGATTGTGTGGATAAGCTTGCTTCTTTTGGTGTTGTTAATAGGATGTCTATCATAGGAATAAGCTTGGTTTACCTATTTATAGGTTTAGGATCTTGTAATTCCTTTATGGATGTTTTTGGTTAATCTTTATAACATAAATATGTGGGTGTAGTTATACCTTTGCTTTAAAAAAAGATGTAGATTTGTTGATTAACTTTAATAGTTAATCACTAAATATTTGGGTTAATATTTAACAAAGTTATCCTTTAAAATTATCTAGATATGCCATGTGATTATTCTTTTGTGATCATCTTATCTATTTTAGTTATTTTGTGATTGTAACGACCCGATTTCTACCTTTGAAATTTTTTTCATTCTTTTTAATTCCCTCTTACATACAGTCATCATCCTACTTAAAACCTTCAGGAATCATTCCTTAAAAATACTCTTTACACCTATTATATTATCATATAATTTAAATTGCGGAAAAACATAATTCATTCATTATTATTCCCACTGGGTACTAAGAGCCCAAAAGTTATAATACTCCAAATATAACAATCCTCATGGTTAGGAATACCCAAATAAATGTCAGCCATGGTTACAATCATTCAAATCCACAAGTAGTCATTTAAAGTACAAAAACGCAAATAATGAATCCAACGTCTAAAGCTCCTAAAGCTCCCGAACTAGCATACTCCATTCGTCTATTTACCTGCAATGGATTATCAATGACAAAAGTACAAAACACACAAAGGAGTAAGTCGTTAATTCAATAAACGTCATTATAAGATAATCCACATTAGAAAAAGGGTTAGTAAACCATTTTCGAAATTCATTTTGTCGTGCTACATAACTTGAGCCAAAGTCGCTACACCCCTCAGGGTTAGCTAAAAGCAGAATCTCGTTTCTCTTAAAACAAATCACGCTTATATACTCAAGCCAGAGTTTACGCTTCTATACTCAAGCCAGAGTCGCTAACCATTCATGGTCGGCTAAAACATATTTTCCTTTCATCGATCTCCTCATAAATCATTTTCATGCTTCTATACTCAAGCCAGAGTGTATGCTTCTATACTCAAGCCAGAGTGTATGCTTCTATACTCAAGCCAGAGTGTATGCTTCTATACTCAAGCCAGAGTGTATGCTTCTATACTCAAGCCAGAGTCGCTAACCATTCATGGTCGGCTAAAACATATTTTCCTTTCATCGATCTCCTCATAAATCATTTTCATGCTTCTATACTCAAGCCAAAGTGTATGCTTCTATACTCAAGCCAGAGTGTATGCTTCTATACTCAAGCCAGAGTGTATGCTTCTATACTCAAGCCAGAGTGTATGCTTCTATACTCAAGCCAGAGTGTATGCTTCTATACTCAAGCCAGAGTGTATGCTTCTATACTCAAGCCAGAGTCGCTAACCATTCATGGTCGGCTAAAAGTGTACTTCTTTTTCATTTGTTTCACCATAAATCATTTTCGGTAAATCCACGCCCACATTAGTATAAACACACCCATATATGTTTATACTAAATACGTGATTTACACTCAATCATCGCATAACCAGAAAGTACCACATACTTTCCTTTCCGTAAATCTACGCCTACTTTAATGTAAACACACCCATATATGTTTACATTAAATGCGTACTTTACGTATCAATCATTGCATAATCAGAAAACTCACATTTTCGATTCCAAATGCTCAATTAAAGACTTATCCTTACCTCGATGAGTGTTGGGTTTGGTTCTTGGCAACTTCTCGAGTTCCACCGACACCGCCTCCAACCTTAGGATCTCTCTCTTCATCCCACCACATCACACAATGTTAGTCATTTATTCCAAATATCACATAAACAACTTATATTGCATCATTTAATCATACAAAATATTCATCATCAATATTCAACCATCTAAAACATGCATAATCTCATATTTCAATATTTGGGGTAAACTCATCTTCTACCTCTAACATTTTACTCATTCTCTCCTTTTACCACATTTTCACTTTTAGGGTTTTTGGGGTTTTCATGAATCAACCCACAACCTTTTCCATTCTTGAGATACTATCTCTAAACCAAGAGTTTACAAGATAAAAACAACATAAAACGAACCATAACTCTAACGGATGAGTTTCCATGGTTTCTCATATTTTGAAAATAGATCTAACATACCCAAAACAAGTTAGAGAGGAAGAAGAAGAGTTAGAAACAAGAGGTTTACCTCTTCGCAAGCTCTAAGATGAGTCCTAAGGCTCCTTGCTCTTGAAAAACTCCCTTCTCTCTCTTCTCTTCGAGTTCTAACCCTAAAATGTGTTTGGGGTTTCTATTTTTAAAGAGCAGTCGTCGGGTTCTCGCTCAAGCGAGCCCATTCTCGCTCAAGCGAGCCCATTCTCGCTCAAGCTAGCCCATTCTCGCTCAAGCGAGAATTTCACAGTAGCAATTTTCGCTTAACGCATATATGTAATCGATTACATGGATTGTGTAATCGATTACATAGTGTAAAATGCACATATCTGATGCTTTTATCTGCATGTAATCGATTACATGGATTGTGTAATCGATTACATCATGCATATCTGATGCTTTTATCTGCATGTAATCGATTACATGGATTGTGTAATCGATTACATCATGCATATCTGATGCTTTTATCATCATGTAATCGATTACATGTATTGTGTAATCGATTACATCATGTAAAATGCACATATCTGATGCTTTTATCTGCATGTAATCGATTACATGGACTGTGTAATCGATTACACTGCCCAAAATTGCCATTTCTCGCCCGAGTGATACAACTCTTGCTCAGGCGAGAATCCTCCAGTATAGCCCAAGATTTCACCCTCCCAGATGCACCTCTCTCGCTCAAGCGAGAATCTCTGGATCAAGCGAGGCTTCCAGGACTGATACTCTAATTTTTAAAGACTAAAATTCGGGGTGTTACAATCCTCCCCCTCTTATAAGAATTTTCGTCCCCGAAAATTAAACATACCTCGGAAATCAAAATCATCACCTAAACCTTAGGCACAAGGATACTCCACCAAAATCATAATCGATTCCCTAATCCATTAAGATTACTTAATCAGTCACTAAGGGCATACACCACTAAACCGTGACATCACCCACCAATTCATGAACTAACTCATAATGTCCAAATATTAAGGTTTCAGCCTTTAATATCCCGAATGCCCTGAGAATTAAACCGTAATTTAGTTTAAAGATCTTTCCTACATTCGTCAAGAACCATAGGTATCTACCACCTATCCATCTATCAATCCTAACATACGTTAAGAATTTCGATAACATTCTCGAACTTTAGCGAATGGGAAACTCCTTACCTCATTTCTATCTAAATGCGTCTTTTAACATCCATCATACACTAGCTAGTTTCATCTCCACTCAAGAATCTAGCACAATTTCATTTCACTCAATCAACAAAGTACTTACACAGTAGGACTCTTAGTGTCTCATCCATCGTACACAATTCAACTATCCAATAATTGTCTAATTACATCAAATATTTCTACCATCAAATCTTATCGTCTAAAGAAATTACCAATTTCTAGCCTCCACTGAAACCATAAAACCATTTATTCACACCAAAACTAGGTATTACGTTACCAATCGGCAAGCACAAGTCAACCAACACTCGACCTACAACTTGCGTTCGGTTTGGTCACTCCAATTCTGTCAGCAAAATAAACTTATTAACCCACTCGCATTATGCCCAGAAATACATGGGCGTCTTTTATCAATAAATTTTTCTTAACAACTTCATACTTATCCCGAGATGGTTGCTAAAATTTCAGAATTCTCCAACATAAGACCAAATCATTTCTTAGCCACACACTATGTTTCACCCAAAGAAAAGGATTTTCGAAAACGGTTTGAATTCACGACTTATGAAACAAAGTTTACATAATCAGTTCAACACAACCCAAAACTCCTTCTCTCATATGGCTACATCACACTCATACACCGTCATTACTGACGTTCACGAAACAACAACAACTTTTGCCGGTACACATTCAACGCAGACAATTTTGGATCACCATCACTCTTTCATGCGTTGCCAATGTCCTACCGCAAAAGAACCGGTCATTCGAGACCAAAAGTTTCACGTCTATTCCATTGCATTCATCACATTGGTGGGGTAAGTAACTTAACTAGCCTCTTTTCTCGACTATCATTATAAGTCTTACCCTTTTGCACCCATATACATATCAATGCAACTAGATCTTAATTCTTCACCTCAACAAGTACACACAGTTAAATATAACACAATTTGCTGATCGCTAGTCCATTTCCAGGATTAAATCCAACTGGGACATCATCGCGCATATCAACACTATTGTAAAGGTTCTACCATTTACCCCAACCGTACACTGAGACACTCCCGATCCAAAATAAGTTTTTGAGGTTCAACATCCCCGCACATAGCTTGGTGTTCAATACCAATATACATTTGTTACGGCGGGTACTCATATTTAACAAAAAAAAATAAATTTCATAGACCGGAAGCTTCATACACAAGAATCAAAAATAACTTTTTCATACTTAATCGATTTTGAGGTACCAACCATAGGTCACCTCAAAATGATAATACATCTGATTAGTCAACGTCCATGTAAACACATTAATCGCAAGGACCTTTAGGTAATTTATCCAACCTCTATTTCATTTTTCGAAATATGATTTTCACCTCTTAGCGTGCGCATACACACTAAGGCCAACAAAGGGAATTAACCTTTAACAACGCATAAGAGAAAACAAGCATCCCCGACTTAAACATTTTTCTTGTCAGTATACTTATTATAAAAGTCAATCATTCATAGACGAAAGTCCACTTTCCAAGACAAAATAAATAGTTCTTTCAAATCTTAACATCTCGAAATACTAACGAGTTCTTAAATACCCTCTTGTGACATTTACTGAATGAATACCGATCCCTTTTTCGAAGGAAGGTCCTGACTTTCTTAGCCGACACTGGTACCAAACCACTAGCCTGGTCAGAGATCTCGCACAGATCCCTAACCGCCACAACCTTGTCAGCACTATTCAATCACAACATGATTTGCTGACAATTAGTCCATCCCCAAAATTATATCTAACTGGGATAACGACAAGCAGACTGAATCTACGGTAAATATCACACCATTTACCACAATCGGACACTAGAACATAAACGTCGACACCACCACCAGCACAAAGATTGGGGTCGACGCGACCAAGTCGGAAGTAATGACTCAGTTTACAATTTCAGCCGGTTTTCACATTTATCATATATAAGGGAGTGTGTCGCCCCCGAATCAACAACACTAAACAAGGAATACCTGTCACCATGCGTTTACCTCTCACCGGATCATCAACACCTGATGTCCCTGCGCCACTTGGGTAACCATCTGACCGTGGTCTCTTGCCTCCTCGGCAGGAGTGGCATTAGGTCTCCGATCCAGCTTGGAACAATACCTTTTATTATGCTCAAACTCCTTGCAGTGGAAACATCCATTCCCCTTTCCTCATACATCCCACATCGGATCAGACTATCCGATTCTGATGCCTCTGCACCATACATGGTAACCACTCTGCCGATGGATTGATGTCGTCCAGTCCCCATAGCATTCATACTCTGCCGTGACGTAGGACAATGCCTCTTTATAGGTCCGGTCTCTTTACAACGAAAACGGTGATTTGTAGTTCCAGAACACAATCATCCATCATGTTTCCGGTTACACTTGCTGCTCCAAGGTGGAGAGTTTAACTGTGACCCTCCGGCATTAGCATGGGTCCTCGGTCCATACGAAATGCAACTCCGAGTACCAACACGTGGAAAATAATGTTTCCGCTCTTCGCGATACATCTTATCCTTGCCTCTTCCGTGCACAAAATTTCGTTGAGGCCCAAAGTCCTTGTGAGGAATGGATTCGGAGGTCGCCACTCCATCCGCCTTCATGTTAGTACACTCCATTTCTTGGATCCACTCAATAGCAGCATTTGGGGTGAATCCGACTTGGAACGGACTAGGGTTCCTTCTGCAGGATTTATCTAACCCCCGGTACTCAGCCGGTCCTTGTTGAACTAGGGTGTGCGAGCTTGGACCTGGTGCCATGCTCCGATTCAGATGTTGTAAATTCTCACTCATTTGTTGTAGTTCCGCCACCATCTGGGCCAAGAGGTCATTCGGAACATTCTGACTCGCTCCTCTTTCTCTTCCAGCCATGTGTACCTGCACTCACGTACTTGTCAGTAGACTAATTGTATAACCAGACAAGCATCACATAACACACAATCGTTAATGTTAACCAAGCAATTTAAACACATAAAGATCACAAAGAAGCATGTAAGGCCATATCCTAGGCCGCAGGATTAACTATGCTCTGATACCATATTGTAACGACCCGATTTTTACCCTTGAAATTTTTTTCATTCTTTTTAATTCCCTCTTACATACAGTCATCATCCTACTTAAAACCTTCAGGAATCATTCCTTAAAAATACTCTTTACACCTATTATATTATCATATAATTTAAATTGCGGAAAAACATAATTCATTCATTATTATTCCCACTGGGTACTAAGAGCCCAAAAGTTATAATACTCCAAATATAACAATACTCATGGTTAGGAATACCCAAATAAATGTCAGCCATGGTTACAATCATTCAAATCCACAAGTAGTCATTTAAAGTACAAAAACGCAAATAATGAATCCAACGTCTAAAGCTCCTAAAGCTCCCGAACAAGCATACTCCATTCGTCTATTTACCTGCAATGGGATTATCAATGACAAAAGTACAAAACACACAAAGGAGTAAGTCGTTAATTCAATAAACGTCATTATAAGATAATCCACATTAGAAAAAGGGTTAGTAAACCATTTTCGAAATTCATTTTGTCGTGCTACATAACTTGAGCCAAAGTCGCTACACCCCTCAGGGTTAGCTAAAAGCAGAATCTCGTTTCTCTTAAAACAAATCACGCTTATATACTCAAGCCAGAGTTTACGCTTCTATACTCAAGCCAGAGTCGCTAACCATTCATGGTCGGCTAAAACATATTTTCCTTTCATCGATCTCCTCATAAATCATTTTCATGCTTCTATACTCAAGCCAGAGTGTATGCTTCTATACTCAAGCCAGAGTGTATGCTTCTATACTCAAGCCAGAGTGTATGCTTCTATACTCAAGCCAGAGTGTATGCTTCTATACTCAAGCCAGAGTCGCTAACCATTCATGGTCGGCTAAAACATATTTTCCTTTCATCGATCTCCTCATAAATCATTTTCATGCTTCTATACTCAAGCCAAAGTGTATGCTTCTATACTCAAGCCAGAGTGTATGCTTCTATACTCAAGCCAGAGTGTATGCTTCTATACTCAAGCCAGAGTGTATGCTTCTATACTCAAGCCAGAGTGTATGCTTCTATACTCAAGCCAGAGTGTATGCTTCTATACTCAAGCCAGAGTGTATGCTTCTATACTCAAGCCAGAGTGTATGCTTCTATACTCAAGCCAGAGTCGCTAACCATTCATGGTCGGCTAAAAGTGTACTTCTTTTTCATTTGTTTCACCATAAATCATTTTCGGTAAATCCACGCCCACATTAGTATAAACACACCCATATATGTTTATACTAAATACGTGATTTACACTCAATCATCGCATAACCAGAAAGTACCACATACTTTCCTTTCCGTAAATCTACGCCTACTTTAATGTAAACACACCCATATATGTTTACATTAAATGCGTACTTTACGTATCAATCATTGCATAATCAGAAAACTCACATTTTCGATTCCAAATGCTCAATTAAAGACTTATCCTTACCTCGATGAGTGTTGGGTTTGGTTCTTGGCAACTTCTCGAGTTCCACCGACACCGCCTCCAACCTTAGGATCTCTCTCTTCATCCCACCACATCACACAATGTTAGTCATTTATTCCAAATATCACATAAACAACTTATATTGCATCATTTAATCATACAAAATATTCATCATCAATATTCAACCATCTAAAACATGCATAATCTCATATTTCAATATTTGGGGTAAACTCATCTTCTACCTCTAACATTTTACTCATTCTCTCCTTTTACCACATTTTCACTTTTAGGGTTTTTGGGGTTTTCATGAATCAACCCACAACCTTTTCCATTCTTGAGATACTATCTCTAAACCAAGAGTTTACAAGATAAAAACAACATAAAACGAACCATAACTCTAACGGATGAGTTTCCATGGTTTCTCATATTTTGAAAATAGATCTAACATACCCAAAACAAGTTAGAGAGGAAGAAGAAGAGTTAGAAACAAGAGGTTTACCTCTTCGCAAGCTCTAAGATGAGTCCTAAGGCTCCTTGCTCTTGAAAAACTCCCTTCTCTCTCTTCTCTTCGAGTTCTAACCCTAAAATGTGTTTGGGGTTTCTATTTTTAAAGAGCAGTCGTCGGGTTCTCGCTCAAGCGAGCCCATTCTCGCTCAAGCGAGCCCATTCTCGCTCAAGCTAGCCCATTCTCGCTCAAGCGAGAATTTCACAGTAGCAATTTTCGCTTAACGCATATATGTAATCGATTACATGGATTGTGTAATCGATTACATAGTGTAAAATGCACATATCTGATGCTTTTATCTGCATGTAATCGATTACATGGATTGTGTAATCGATTACATCATGCATATCTGATGCTTTTATCTGCATGTAATCGATTACATGGATTGTGTAATCGATTACATCATGCATATCTGATGCTTTTATCATCATGTAATCGATTACATGTATTGTGTAATCGATTACTTCATGTAAAATGCACATATCTGATGCTTTTATCTGCATGTAATCGATTACATGGACTGTGTAATCGATTACACTGCCCAAAATTGCCATTTCTCGCCCGAGTGATACAACTCTTGCTCAGGCGAGAATCCTCCAGTATAGCCCAAGATTTCACCCTCCCAGATGCACCTCTCTCGCTCAAGCGAGAATCTCTGGATCAAGCGAGGCTTCCAGGACTGATACTCTAATTTTTAAAGACTAAAATTCGTGGTGTTACAGTGATAAAACTAGATATTTATTATTTGGATAATGATAATGTTAGATATTATTTTTAATTTGTATTTTGACCTAATTAGTAATTACTAGTATATGTGGTGAGTGGGGAGGGAACAAAAAAAAAAGAAAATTGCACTTCCTAATTTACTCTAACTGCATCAGAGAAATAGAGAGAAAGAGAAGCAAATTTGATTCTAAGGTTGAAGGAGACGGTGGGAGAACTAGTTTATTTGCTGAACAAATGAGCTTACATAAACCCTGGTGAGGGAGAATTATTAGATATAATGGTATTAGAATGTAACATTAAAGTCTCCAATGATACTCACTATTTGGAGAGTCCTTAGACTAAAATGATCAATGAGTAGTCAAATGTCTTGATTGTTATGAATTTCCTCATTCAATCATTTTAGTCATTATATGTGTGTCTAAACTGAAATGATTGTATGTATGATAATGATGGTTTACTTATATGACTTGATACTGTTGTTATACTATTATAGTTGATAATGACTATATCTATGTTTGACTTATCATAGTAATCCTGATTAATTACACATTTGAATGATAGTTATTTGGAGTTATTTGAGAGCCTATGGATAATCACTCACTTGAAGTGTAATGACTTTTGGGGCATTTCTCATGTATTTCTGGATCATTGTTATTATGTGATGTACTCGAAATTTGAAATTGAGAAAATATTGATAAAAAGACTTAGTGGAATAACTTTGGTTAGTGTGCATACATCATTGCATTTTTAGTTGGAGTTGGAGAAAATGGAAAGATACAGTTATAGAAATATCATTGTGGATTTGGATAGGGGCGGCAATGACGGTTATTTCGTCAAGAAGCCTTGTAGGTGAAGCATATGAGTAGCCTATTGAAGATTTAAAGTAGTGTAGTTACCTATGACTCACAAAGCCATTCTAGTTTTATGTTATGCAATTGTGTTAGTACCCTTATGCATTGGTAAGATTAAATGTTGATACTTCAACATTTTATTGGTACCTTAACATTTTGTTGATTGATTTTGGAAAAGACAGTATTTGATATTATCTTGTGAGATGATGATTTATTGTATTGATGTGTTTTACTTATTGCATGTTTTATGAGGATTAGCATTAATTATAAAGCATCTTTGAAAATTCTCCTTTACCCTGAGTTGATTATTAGAACATGTCTTGAAATTATTTATTTTCCTATAAGCGAATTGGTGTGTTAGAGTGACTTTATAAAATCAAAAAATTGACTAGAATATTATTTTTTATATTTTGAAATTCATACATTTTATATTTTCTTTAATTGGACCGGAAAAATTGGGTATTCACAAAACCTTTAAACAATGAATTTCTAGAAATAAAATTAGCATCATATTCTCAAAATCAGTATAGCATAATTGAAAAGGTCATTTCTCAATGGCTGGAGTGGTTTTCATACCACTTGTTGGAAAATCTAATAGAAGACTTACTAAGAGATGATGAATGTTATCATCATACAACCAAGGTCATTCATATTAAATCACGCACAACGAATAGAAAATATTGAATGCACACCTTAATATTTTTACATAGAATATGAAGAAGGGACTTGCCTCAAGTTGTTACTTAGATTGATGCAAACATAAAACAAGTGGTTACATCATTGTCTACAAGGTTAAAGACAATGGTAAGCTATTTAACATTGTTTTTATTAGCGGTAAAATTTCCTAAGATAGTATGATATTACTTGGGTGGTGCTAAGAGTGCCTCAACTTTAGTGGTATATGATCTTTAGTTAAGATTGGTCGATTATTAGGGAAAAATATGAGAGGAGATAAGCTTGACATGAGACTCGAAATTTATATTTTTAATTGTTGGTAATAAATTTTAATAGTACTCAATCAAACATTTAAGTTATATATAATAAATTTGTTTGTATAAATTGATTAGATAAAAAATATATAATATTTTAATTTTGATGTATATTATATGAATTATTAAACAATGTTGAATTTTTATGATGAATTATTAATGAGATCGATATTAACTTTCAATACTAAAAATTGAGGTAGATTAAAATAGGATAAATGGGTCACAATAGAGATGTTTATCCCATAATATGTTTTGATAAAAGAAATTAACTTTCAAATTCAAAAATTGTGTTTGTATGTATGAAGATAAAATCTTATAATATTATCATTTTACAAAATTTTAAATTAATTGTAAATAAATGAGTAATTAAAAATAATAATAATTTAAAATTAACATTTTCAATCAATCATTTTAATATTTTAATTATAACTGAATATGAAATATTTTATTTATTTGGGGATAAGGTAAGACAACAAAAATAACATAGTTTTTTTAGTTGGGTTAACTAATATAATTTTTGCAAATTTGAAGGATAAAATTTGAAAGAGGATTACTAAAAGTTATTTCCACTTTCTAAACATTACTTATAACTTTATGAAAAGCAGTTTTCAAACGCTATAAACTCTATTTTAAAAGCTATAAACTACATCCATATTTTGTTTACCAAATAGCTCTAGTAGCTTAATTAATCGATTAACCTCATACTTAATCGATTAATGATATCAAGAATTTCACACTGTTAGCTACTGAAACTCTATTAATCGATTAATCCAATATTTTTTTTTGGTCGGCAAAGAAATTTTAATTAATCCAATATTTAACTGATTAATGAGTTTCCATGACTACATAATAGATTATTACACAATGTAATCGATTAATAGTGTTGAAAATATTTTCTTTGTATGCAATGTAAAGCTCCTATACGATATATGTGGATGTAATGTATGAGTTTAAAATATTTATGCACATAATCGTGTAATGGATAGATGATATATATGTCTCATTTTAGATAAAATTAATTTTAAGACTTGTGAGATTTTCATCATAGGTTTACCTAACCTATACTCAATCTAAGCAATCATCTTAGGACTTCTATAAAACATAAAGATTTCCCTAAGAGTATGATGACTTCGAGCTTTAAGCTTTCTTAAAATCCTTATCTTCATCAAAACCATATGAATTGATCAAACTTGCAACTTTTGACCCCTCTTGTAATTTCAACGGGTATTATGATAATTTGTAACATTTTATAGAGTCACAAATGATCTTTTGTCCTAAAAGGATACCATGTTGATTTTAAAGCTAAATAAGATATTTTTATCCAAACTAGATATGTATTCTTCAAAAAAATAATTATTATAAAAAAGAGTTTTTTAGTTGTTGGTGAGCGAATTTTATTCTTCAAATTTTAATTTTCACTTTTGTTTTGAATTAAATATTTGATTGAAGATTTTGTTTGTAATAAAAATTAATGAGCAATTTTTTTAAAATTTAATACAAAATTATAATATGGTTATAATCTTTTTTATAAATAATGAGTATATGAAGAAAGGAGAAGGGTCACACCAAAAACTAAAAAGCAAAAAAGAGATATCTTAGGATTGGTGCCAATATAGTAGGATGAACACAACATGAAGCATTGTCTTACTGAAATCTATGATGGAATACAAGCAAAACTGCTCTCCTCAAAGAGCATAGATTGTCTCCTCTAACCTTTGCTCTTTGCTTCTATACCTCAATACAAGCTAAACTACCCTAAAACTAAAAGAAATTGAGCACAAAGTGTTCCTATTCGAATGTCTCCTTTACAAACTCAAGTTAAACCCCTTTAATAGTGTACAAATTCTAGTTTTCACGCTCATCGCACTGCCTTGCGTTGAGCATACCACTTCGTATAGTTAGACTCGACTTTTCAGCGCATCACCTCACACTGTATGCATATATTGGCGCTGGGTGTACCGACCACATCCGCCGGGCACGAGAGAAGCATAATGTTTTCCCCAAACATTTTCCAAATTTGGTACATTGAGGGTAAAAGTTGTGCTTAGGCCATCCAAATGTTTATATTTCACCTATCCGACCATACAAATTGAAGATCCATATATGAGGAATATCATATCCAAAATTCAGTTCGATCCAACTGTGAATGAATGCAGTAAGACAATTTATAAATAATGCATATATAACTGAACATTTAAAACGTTATCCTTTTATAACGTTTGTAACACCCTAATTTTATTTTCCTAAGTGTGGTGAAAATTCCGGGAATCTGGAGTATACTGGGTGTTTCTCGCTTGAGCGAGAGGGCCTCGCCCAAGCGAGAGGCTTAGTATCTGCTCCCAGGATTTCCTGCGATTCTCGCCTGGGCGAGAGAGAGGGTGTTGACACCGGAGGATCCTCTCTTGAGCGAGAATCTCTCGCTTGAGCGAGAGCGTCAGATCTGAGTTTTTAAAATAGGCGGGATTTTCTCGCTTGAGCGAGAAAAGGCTCGCTTGAGCGAGAACTTGAGACTGTAACTTTAAAATAGAAACCCTCAAACACTTTTAGGGTTAGAACTTGAGAGAGAAGAGAGAAGGTGGTGATTTTGAGAGCAAGGACTCGTGGGAATCATCTAGAAGCTTGAGAAGATGTAAATCTTTTGATTCTAACTCACCTTCTCTCTTTCAAACTTGTTTTGGGTGTATGAGATCTCTTCTCAAAATGTGAGAAACCATGGAAACTCTTCCTTTTGAGTTGTGGTTCGTTTTATTTAGTTTATCTCTTGTAAACTCTTGGTTTAGAGTTGGTATTCGAAGAATGGAAAGGTTCTGTGGGTTGATTCATGAAAACCCCAAAACTCCAAAATGAAAATGTGGTTAAAGAGGAAAATGGGTGAAATGGTAGATGTAGAACATGAGTATGTGTTCTAATGTAAAATAGAAGATGAATATGTATGTTTTAATGTGGAAACTAATGAGAGTAATTTTGGAAACATTGAAAATGTATGAATATTTGTATGGTTAAAGATGAACTATGAGTTGTTTATATGTTGTTGTGAATAAATTACTGAATTTGTTGTTGTTTGGTGGGGATGAGGAAAGATCCTAAGGTTGGAGGAGGTAGCGAAGGAACTTGCAAAGTTATCCAAAACCAACCCCAACACTCACCAAGGTAAGGAGAAATAGTAAATTGTATATGATGATAGGAAATGCATGGATTTTCTGATTATATATGATTTGTGAATGACTTGCCCTACGTGGTATTGTGAATGACTTGCCCTGCGTGGTAATGAGAATGACTTGCCCTACGTGGTAATGAGAATGACTTGCCCTACGTGGTATTGTAAATGACTTGCCCTACGTGGTATTGCAAATAATTTTCCCTACGTGGTAATGAGAATGACTTGCCCTACGTGGTATTGTGAATGACTTGCCCTACATGGTAATGAGAATGACTTGCCCTACGTGGTATTGTGAATGACTTGCCCTACGTGGTAATGTGAATGACTTGCCCTACGTGGTATTGAATTGAATGTCTTGCCCTACGTGGTAATGTAACGGTAAATATATATGTGGAACATAACTTTGTGGTGTAGTAATGATGAGTAAGGTGACAAGGTTTGATGAGGAGGAATGCATGAATAAGAGTGGTGAACAAAGTGATATGAGTTGGAAATGTGATATGTTGACTTTATGTTCGAATGTTAAATTGTCTACTTAACTCTCTTTAAAATGTGGATTATCGTATAATGATATTTATCAAATTGATGACTTACTCCTTTGTAAGTTTTGTGTATTTGTCATTGATAATCTCATTGCAGGTAAAACAGATAAATTGAGGGTACTTGATTTGGTGTCTTAGGAGCTTTTGAAATCTGATTTTATGTATTAGTTCTTATTGTACCATACCTGACTAAATGCTGTTTGGATATTTGTAACTATGAGTATTTCGATTTTGGAAACCCTTAACCATTGTATGTCGTAAGTACTGAAAAATATTAATATATGAATTATGTTTTTCTACATAAGGAAAGTATGTATGATTATTATTTGATAAAATGAATATGAAATGAGGGGATGACTAAAGTGAATTTATTCGGTTTATAACAATAAGTCATGAAGATAATGATCGTACGAATCAATTAAAATAAGAAAAAATTTCAATTAGTAGAATTTGGGTCCTTACAACGTTGACAATTTTTCATTGAAAACAATTTGATTGATGCCAAACATACAAGTTGTTACGTCGTTGTCAATCACGTAACAACTATCTAAATTTGTTTGTATAAATTTATTAGATAAAGATATATTAACCTTTAAATTTTTGAGTTATTTAAATAGGTTTTCCTAACCAAAACACTTGCTTAAGTAATCCAAGATAGGAATCAATATTACAAAGTGTGAAAAATATTAGATTTTCAATGTTGAGTTTTTTATGAGGTTATTGAAACATTTCTTAAGAATTAGCAATAACATGACTGTGAATAATATTTTTAAAGAAAGAAACAAAATATTTATTTATATATATATATATAATTTAAGGCAATGGATAATAAAATTAGTAAATACAGCTACGTTTAAATTTTTATAGGTAATAGTTGATGGATGTTAAAGATTATTATTGTTTGGTTTTCTACTTTTATATGATTCAAAATAATATGGCAGCTGTTATTAAAAAAATGTAATGAAATCCTACCTTTTTTTACAAAGAAGTATCAACTAGGAAAATAATTATGTGACTCTATAAAATCAAAAGGTTGACCATAATACTTTTTTATTTTTTTGATATTTTGAAATTCATACATTTTATATATATATATATATATATTAATTTGGCCAGAAAAAATTGAATGTTAAAAATACCTTTAAACAATGAATTTCTAGAAATAAAATTCATATCATATTCTCAAACTCAATATAACATAATTGAAAAGTTATTTCTCAATGATTCAACATGAAAGTTAATGAATATTATTATCATACAACCAAGTTCATTCATATTAATTCATGAACAATGAATAGATAACAATGAAAGCACACCCTAACATTTTTACGTAGAATATGAAGAAGGGACATGCATCAAGATAGAATATGAAGAAGGGACATGCATCAAGTGGTTACTTGATTGATGCAAACATACAACAAGTGGTCACCACAGTCTCTTTCACGTGAACTATCTAAAATTGTTTTTATTAGCTGTAAAATTTCCGAAGATAGTGTGATGTTACTTGGCTGGTGTTAGAATGCCTCAACTTTAGTGGTATATAATCTTTAGTTAAGAGTATTCGATTATTTGGGAAAAAGATTAGAGGAGATAAACTTGACAGGAGACTGAGAATTTTTATTTTTTAATTATTGGTAAAAAAAATTAATAGTACTGTATAAATTGATTAGACAAAAAATATATAATATGTTAATTTTAATATATATATATGAATTATTAAACAATGTTGGATTTTTATGAAGAATTACTAATGAGACGGCATTAACTTTCAATAACCGAGTTCATTTAAAATCATTTTCATATTATCATTTTACAAAATTTTAAAATAATTGTAAATAAATCAGTAATTAAATACATAAATAATTTAAAATTAAAATATTCATTTAAATATTTTAATTATAACTGAATATGCAATATTTTATTTACTGGGAGATAAGGTAAGACAAAAAAAATAACCTAGTTTCGTAGTTGTGGCAACTAATGTAATTTTTCAAAATTTGAAGGATAAAATTTGAAAGCGAATTATTAAAAGTTATTTCCATTTTCTAAACATTACTTATAACTTTATAAAAAGTGGTTTTCAAACGCTATAAACGTTTTTTTAAAAGCTACAAGCTACGTCTAAGGGTGGAAACATGTCAGACCGCCTATCAGGGGCCTAGTACCTAGCCTATAATAGGTCAGTCTAGACCTTTTTAATAAACATGTCAGAAATAATTATTAGCCATATTTAAATGTGTTTGTGTGTCATTATTTTTATTAGCCAAATGAAAATGATCCACTTCAAGTAAGGTTTATGACTATAGACATATTTATTATGAAAATTATTGTGTAGATACTAAATATCTTATTTCTATTTTTATGATGAGCAAAAATAAGAAATAAGAAATTTCAAAAGGTATTGATGATATTGGTTTATGAGTTGCATAGCAAGGGTATAATAGGTTTTTCACTTCTTTCTATTTCTAGAAGTTAGTTTGTAACTAACTTAACTGTCTTTCCTTTTTTGGTAAAATAGTTAGAACTCTCTTGTATAAATCCCAATTATCTTTGCTTTGTTCAGCTAAGAATGAAATGCAATCAATGAAGTATATTTTATACATAAATTCCATTATGGTATCAGAGCAAATTTTGATATGATAACCGCTGTTGCACTTTCTTTTCTTCGTCTCTCTTCTTCTCACCCTAGATTCTTTTCTTTTATTTTCTCATTCTTCTCTCTCACGAAGGATTCAATCATCTCTTCTCATTTCTTTCTCAAATTGAAGCTATGGGAGATTATCAATCAGAATCAAACATCATCACTCATGATATTGATTTGCATAACCCTAGAAATCCTTTCTTTCTGCATCCAAGAGACAATCCAGGTTCAATTCTTGTTTCTACACCTCTAGATGGACCTAATTACAATTCATGGAGCAGAAGAATGAAACTTACATTGCTATCAAAGAATAAGTATAAATTTGTTGATGGAACCATTCTCATGCCATCACCTGATGATCCTATCTTTGATGATTGGGAAATATGTAATACTATGGTGGTTTCATGGATCACAAGATGTGTAACTGATCAAATTGCTCAGAGCACTGTTTATATTGACAATGGACAAGATTTGTGGAAAGATCTAAAAGATAGATTTTCAAAGGGAGATTACTTTCCCATTTCAGATTTATTGCAAGAATTGCATTCAATCAAGCAAGGTGATAGGAACATTTCAAACTACTACACTGATCTGAAAACTATTTGGGATGATTTAGAATATTTGAGGTTGATACCTTCTTGCACTTGTCTTGTGAAATGTACGTGTGGAATGGTAGACGTTATAAGGCATGAAAGAGAATCAGAACATGTAATCTGCTTCTTGAAAGGATTGAATGAGGAATTCAGCAACACCAGATCCCAAGTCCTATTACTTGAACCACTACCTCCTATTACTAAGGCCTTTTCATTGATTCAACAACAAGAAAGGCAAGTCACTGCTACTAGTACAAAAGTCTTGTTAAATTCCAGTTTCATGGATATTTAAGAGCAAACGAGACTCCAACGGTAATGTGGAGAGGTATAAGGCTCGTCTTGTAGCCAACGGCTATACTCAAAAGGAAGAGATTGACTATAAAGAGACTATCTCTCCAGTTTCATCAAAGGAATATTTTAGGATAATCATGGCTCTTGTTGCACATTATGATTTGGAGCTTCATCAGTTGGATGTCAAGACAGTTTCTCAATGAAAATATTGAGGAAAAGATTTATATGATGCAACCAGAAAACTGTGTTAGGAGACCCAAAGAAAATGGTTTGCAATTTGACAAAATCCATCTATGGGCTAAAGTAAGCGTCTCGTCAATGGTACCACAAGTTTCATCAAGTTATTCACTCGTTTAGTTTTGAGAAGAATGTGGTTGATGAGTGTTTGTATCATAAATTTAGTGAGAGTAGACAAATTTTCCTCATCTTGTAATGTTGATGACATACTACTTGCTACCAACGATATAGGCATGTTGCACGAAACCAAGAAATTTCTATCAAGAAATTTCCAGATGAAAGATCTTGGTGAAGCCTCTTTTGTATTTGGGATCCAGATACACCGAGATCGTTCTCGAGGTATCCTAGGATTATCACAAAGAAGCTATATCCATAAGGTGCTCAAAAGGTTTAGCGTGTAGGACTGCAAACCAGGTAACATCCCAGTAGCCAAAGGAGACAAATTTAGTATCAGTCAATGCCCAAAAGGAAATCTTGAGATTTAGGAAATGCAAAGTATCCCTTATGCATCAACTATAGGGAGTCTAATATATGCTCAAATTTGTACGCGTCCGGACATAGCGTACATAGTTGGAGTGTTAGGGATATACTTAAGCAATCCATGAATGGATCATTGGAAAGCAGCCAAAAGGGTTATGAGGTATTTGAAGAGAACAAGGGATCATGTGCTCACTTATAGGAGGTCGGACTCTTTGGAGAGCATTGGGTATTCCGACTCCGATTTTGCGGGTGCCAAGATAGAAGAAGATCCACTTCGAGCTATGTCTATTTGTTGGCTGGTGGTGCAATTTCTTGGTGTAGTTCCAAGCAAAAACTAGTCACTTCATCCACCATGGCCGCAGAGTTTGTAGCCTGTTACGAGGCATCAAATCAGGGGATTTGGTTGAGAAATTTTGTCATTGGGCTGCAAATTGTAAAAGGAACTGAAAGACCACTTAAGTTATATTGTGACAACAAATCAGCCATCCTATACTCCAATAATAATAGGAGCTCAACAAAGTCGAAATACATCAATATCAAGTTCCTAGTTGTCAAGGAGAGAGTACAAAGTGGGTAAATTTCCATAAAACACTTATGGACAAATTTCATGATAGCAGACCCTCTAACAAGGGGCCTTCCCTCCATGGTCTTTCATGAGCATACTGCTCACATCGGTGTCATACAATTTGAGGATTCTTTGGTGTAGTGGGAGTTTGTCATTGACATCATTTTATGTTCTATGTTTTAGAATTATGTATGCATACTCTTACAATTGAATATTATTCAAACATAAATAAAGTTTGGTATTCAGTTTATAATACTTTTGTATGACAAGTCTTTAATGATCTCACTGAAGTAAAGTATGACCAGTTGAAAATCGACATGTATAGATCACCTTCATGTGATTTTCATGCTGCACATTTCATGATTGATCTATGTCATATAGTTGTGTCAATATTAGTGATCATTGATGGATTTAATTATTATTGATATAACGAAAGCCGCTTTGGTTCTATATATTAATATAATTAATGGACAAGATATGTTTATATCTAAGGTTTATAATGACATGTTTCTGAGCTTGTAAGGTCTAACACAATCTTTAAAATTACATATGTGACCACTGAGAGATTGTAAGATATTTTGGGTCACACGTGCAATATTTAAATGTGTTTGTGTGTCATTATTTTTATTAGCCAAATGAAAATGATCAACTTCAAGTAAGGTTTATGGCTATAGACATAATTATTATGAAAATTATTGTGTAGATACTAAATATCTTATTTCTATTTTTATGATGGGCAAAAATAAGAAATAAGAAATTTCAAAAGATACTGATGATATTGGTTTATGAGTTGCATAGCAAGGGTAGAATAGGTTTTTCACTTCTTTCTATTTCTAGAAGTTAGTTTGTAACTAACTTAACTGCCTTTCCTTTTCTGTTAAAATAGTTAGAACTCTCTTGTATAAATCCCAATTATCTTTGCTTTGTTCAGCTAAGAATGAAATGCAATCAATGAAGTATATTTTACACATAAATTCCATTATGGTATCAGAGCAAATTTTGATATGATAAAAGCTGCTGCACTCTCTTTTCTTCGTCTCTCTTATTCTCACCCTAGATTCTTTTCTTCTCTTTTCTCATTCTTCTCTCTCACAAAGGATTCAATCATCTCTTCTCATTTCTTTCTCAAATTGAAGCTATGGGAGATTATCAATCACAATCAAACATCATCGCTCATGATATTGATTTGCAGAACCCTAGAAATCCTTTCTTTCTACATCCAGGAGACAATATAGGTTCAATTCCTGTTTCTACACCTCTAGATGGACCTAATTTCAATTCATGGAGCAGAAGAATGAAACGTACATTACTATCAAAGAATAAGTATAAATTTGTTGATGGAACCATTCTCATGCCACCACCTGATGATCCTATCTTTGATGATTGGGAAATATGTAATACTATGGTGGTTTCATGGATCACAAGATGTGTAACTGATCAAATTGCTCAGAGCACTGTTTATATTGACAATGCACAAGATTTGTGGAAAGATCTAAAAGATAGATTTTCAAAGGGAGATTACTTTCCCATTTCAGATTTATTGCAAGAATTGCATTCAATCAAGCAAGGTGATAGGAACATTTCAAACTACTACACTGATCTAAAAACTATTTGGGATGATTTAGAAGATTTGAGGTTGATACCTTCTTGCACTTGTCTTGTGAAATGTACGTGTGGAATGGTAGAAGTTATAAGGCAACAAAGAGAATTAGAACATGTAATCTGCTTCTTGAAAGGACTGAATGAGGAATTCAGCAACACCAGATCCCAAGTCCTATTACTTGAACCACTACCTTCTATTACTAAGGCCTTTTCATTGATTCAACAACAAGAAAGGCAAGTCACTGCTACTAGTACAAAAGTCTTGTTAAATTCCAGTTCAGGGAATTTGGTTGAAAATACAACTAAGAATTTTGGCAATGATGTGCAATGGAAAGGTGTATTGGGTGGAGGAAATATGTTTGGTAGATTTAGAGGAAGAAGCCAAGGAAGAGGATATGGGACAAAGAGAGGAGTTCCTACCAAGATGTGCACCTTTTGTAGTAGAGAAAGGCATACAGCTGATGTTTGTTATTACAAACATGGATTTTCTTCCAATTTTGGCAAGCAGAAAAATAATGGTAGAACTGATGGAATTATGAAGAGTGATAATTTGATTGAATCAAGCAATGAAAATGAACACATGCTTACTGAAGGTGAAAGCAAATCAATCTTGAGTTTTAGTCCTGCACAATATGCAGAACTAGCATCACTGTTGAACAAAGCAAATCTTTCTGAGCTTGGCAGAAACAGGGGGAACCAACTCAGTATTATACCACTTGAAGAAACAGGACACAAAGACACAGGTGATACTCATCCATAGGTTCTTGACACTGATGCTACTGATCACATATGTCCTTATTTGTGTCGCTTTGTGTCGCTTTGTGTCTTATCAATCAATTAAGCCTATTGCAATCAAATTGCCAAATGGATCCACTGTTACAGCTAAGTATTCTGGAATGGTGATGTTTTCTGAAAAACTTGTCTTGCACAATGTGTTTTTTGTTCCTGAATTCAAGTTCAATCTCATTTCTATACATAAGCTTGCTCATGATTTGCATTGTAGAGTTATTTTTGACAATTCTCATTGTGTGATTCAGGATATGGGTACCTTGAAGATGATTGGACATGTTAAAGTAGACAAATATCTTTACATTCTTGTCTCACCTTCAAGGCCTTGTATAAAGAAGACTTTACTTGCTCATTATGTTTGTAATTTTTCCTCTTTTGACTTGTGGTATTACAGATTAGGACATCCTTCAATTGGTGTATTACAACACATTTGTAAAGATTTTCCATATGTGCATTTTGATTCCAAGACAATTTGTGAATTCTGTCATTTTGGAAAACAAGCAAGATTGCCTTTTCCTACTAGTATGAATAAAAGTATGGAATCTTTTGATCTTGTCCACATGGATATTTGGGGTCCATTATATGTTTCTTCCATCCATGGTTTCAAGTACTTTCTAACTGTATTGATGATCACAATAAGCTCACATGGATATATCTTATGAAAGCTAAATCAGAGGCAAGGAATTTAATGCAGAATTTTGTTGTCTTTGCTCAAACTCAGTTTAATAAAGTCATCAAGATCATTAGAACAGATAATGGAGTTGAGTTTCAGTTGCCTTCTTTCTTTGAAAAATATGGAATTGTTCACCAAACTTCGTGTGTTGAAACTCCACAACAAAATTCAGTTGTAGAAAGGAAACATAGGCATCTTCTGAATGTTACAAGGTCAATATTGTTTCATGCTCACTTGTCTGATGTGTTTTGGTCATTTGCAGTTCAACATGCTACTTTTATGATAAACAGAATTCCAAGTGCTACTCTTCAACAAAGATCACCTTATGAATTGTTTTATAAGTGTAAGCCTGATTTGAATGAACTTAAGGTGTTTGGCTGTTTGTGTTTTGCATCCACATTATTTGCACATAGAACCAAGTTGGAAGCAAGAGCAAGGAAGTGTATTTTCTTAGGCTTCAAAACGGGAGTCAAAGGTTTTGTGTTGTTTGATCTTCAATTTAGAGAAGTTTTCATCTCTAGGAATGTTCAATTTCATGAAGGACAATTTCCTTATCAAGCTGCCACAGTAAGTCCATCTCATAATAATTCACAATCTGATCTTGATTTTCTACTCTATGATTCTGACCATATTTCATCACCTTATGCCAACAATCCATCACCTCCTCACAATAACCTTGACTCGGCTACACACAATAACCTTGACTCAAACACAATAAACCCAAACACTACTCCTAAGAGTAACTCAAACACTGAAACCCATATCACAGAAACATCTTCCCCTCAAACACAATGCCTTAGACATTCCACTAGACTAAGATATCCACCTACATACCTACATGACTTTCATTGCAACCTATTTACACAAACCAAGACCAATGTTCCTCATATTACACATCCTTTGTCCTCTGTTTTATCATATTCTTTTATCTCATCTCATCATCTATCACATGTTCTTTCTATATCTACTCACGCTGAACCAAAATCCTACAAACAAGCCATACAATCTTCTGAATGGATTGATGTTATGCAGCATGAACTTACTGCTTTAGAGATAAATAACACTTGGAGCATTGTTGATTTGCCACATGATAAAGTTCATATTGGCTCTAAATGGGTGTATCGGATTAAGTACAAGCCAGATGGCAGTATTGAGAGATTTAAAGCTAGAATAGTTGCTAAAGGATATGATCAAGTTGAGGGTGTTGATTTCTTTGACACATTTGCTCCTGTCATTAAGTTGACAACAGTGAGATTAGTTTTGGCCATTGCTGCTTCTAGGAACTGGATTTTGCATCAATTGGATGTCAATAATGTTTTCCTACATGGAGATTTGACAGAAGATGTTTACATGACTATTCCACAAGGTGTTGTTTGCACAAAGCCTAATCAAGTTTGCAAGCTTCACAAGTCACTTTATGGCTTAAAGCAAGCAAGTAGGGAATGATACAGAAAGCTCTCCACTACTCTCACTAACATTGAGTACATTCAATTTGCTTATGATTACTCATTGTTCACCAAGACAGATGGCCATCAATTGACTATTCTCCTCATCTATGTTGATAATTTGATATTAGCAGGCAACAATATGCATGAAATAAAATATGTGAAGCAACATCTTCATGATACATTCAGAATAAAAGACCTTGGACCTCTAAAGTATTTCCTTGGGCTTGAAGTTGCAAGATCAACACAAGGAATTACTTTGACTCAAAGAAAGTATGTTTGGACATTCTATCTGACACTGGATTATTGGCTTCTAAGCCTGCACTCACACCCATTGCAAAAGGAACAATTTTCTCTCAAGATTCCTCTACACCATATGAAGATCCTGCTGCTTATCGAAGACTAGTGGGGAGGCTGCTTTATCTTACAAACACCAAGCCAGAACTCAACTTTTCCATTCAACAGTTAAGTCAGTTTATGAGTCAACCAACTCAAGCTCATTATCAAGCATTAAATCGTATACTCAGGTACATAAAAAGGGCTCCTGGTCAATGTCTGTTTTACTCATCTGATTCTCATCTACAGCTCAAAGCTTTTAGTGATTCAGATTGAGCTACTTGTCCAGACTCGAGAAAGTCAGTTTCTGGATTTTGTGTGTTTCTTGGTGATTCTCTAATCTCATGGAAGACAAAGAAGCAAACTGCAGTAGCAAGATCATCCACTGAAGCAGAATATCGTGCTCTTGCTGCTACTATTTGTGAACTTCAGAGGCTTACTTTTATGCTTGATGGCTTTTCCATTCCTTTCATCAAGCCTGCACTTCTCTATTGTGACAACAACTCAGCTCGTTATATTGCTGCAAATTCTATGTTTCATGAATGTACTAAGCATATTGAGATTGATTGTCATGTTGTTAGGGAAAGATTGCAATCTCAACTGTTTCATTTGCTTCCATTTCTACCAAAGAGCAACCTGCAGATTTGTTTACTAAGGCTTTGGATTCTTCTACTTTCGCTTACCTTCTTCCCAAGCTAGGTGTTTGCAATATCTACTCTCCAGCTTGAGGGGGATATTGATGATATTGGTTTATGAGTTGCATAGCAAGGGTAAAATAGGTTTTTCACTTCTTTCTATTTCTAGAAGTTAGTTTGTAACTAACTTAACTGCCTTTCCTTTTCTAGTAAAATAGTTAGAACTCTCTTGTATAAATCCCAATTATCTTAGCTTGGTTTAGCTAAGAATGAAATGCAATCAATGAAGTATGTTTTACACATAAATTCCAATAAAAGGCATCACATTTCATGAAAGAGAATGCATGTCTTATAAGTATGGATTATGGTCTCCACTTGTAGATATACAACAAAATTATATATATTCTCTTAATCCCATTGAAAGAGGAACTAAAGACTAAGGGTGGTCTACATTGGAAAATCACTAATTCATCAACAAGTTCATTTCCTTCAAAGAAGATTTCATGGATCTTTCATGTACGCTTCCGCTCTCTAGTTATTTTTGATTATTTGACATTATTTATATATTTATATGATAATAGTATTCTTGTCATATTTAGTATCTTCCATGATATAAGATTACTACAGTTATATCATTTTAAAGTCACATTATTTGGAGAATAATGATCTATTGAATTCAAACTCTTTCATGAAAAGTCATCATCATCCATATTTTTCTTCTTTGTAATTTTTAAACATGATTATTTTGATGATAGTTATATCGGTAGTTATAAACTTTACTTCATTCACATCAATTTAATTTAACTAATAGTGCATATATAACTGAACATTTATAACGTTTTCCTTTTATAATGTTGACCATTGATTTTATTTTTCAGTGAAAACAATTTGATTGATGCCAAACATACAAGTTGTTACGTCGTTGTCGATCACTTGAACTATCTAAAATAGTTTTTATTAGCTATGAAAATTCAGAAGATAGTGACATTACGTCATTGTCAACTTTAGTGGTATATTAACTTTTAGTTAAGATTGTTTAATTATTGGTACCAATCAAACATTTAAGTAATATATAGTAAATTTGTTTGTATAAATTGATTAGATAAATATATATTAACCTTTAAATTTTTGAGTTATTTAAATAAATTTTCCTAACCAAAACACTGCTTAATAAATCCAAGAGAGAAATCAATATTACAAAGTGTAAAAAATATTAGATTTTCAATGTTGATTTTTTACAAGGTTATTGAAACATTGCTTAAGAATTAGCAATAACATGACTGTGAATAATATTTTTAAAGAAAAAAGAAACAAAATATTCATCTATATATATGTATATAATAATTCAAGGCAATGGATAATAAAATTAGTAAATACAGCTACAGTTAAACTTTTATAGGTAATAGTTGATGGAAGTTAAAGATTATTGTTTGGTTTTCTACTTTTAAATGATTCAAAATAATATGGCAACCGTTATTAAATAATGTATTGAAATCCTACTTTTTTTTAGAAAGAAGTATCAACTACTACAGTTAGTAATTCTTTAAAAAATATAAATTATATTGACGCATATGTTGATTAATAACAAATAAAATTTATAAAACTTCTCTTAAATTTCATAAAATTTAAACTATAATCAAACATTTTCAATTTTCATATATTTTAAAGATATATATTATGTTTATTTTGACGTGTATATATGGATGATGACATTTTAACAATATTATATGCCTGATATCACTAGGTTTTCTATTCCACTAAGTAGTAAAGTAGCTTTGGTTGTTGGCATTTTTTGAAGAGATGCCTTTTATTCAGAAAGATAGAATCTCATCAAAAAGAGATGGGACCAATGTTGTGAAACCCGAGCCGAACTTCAAGCCGGAAGAACTTCCGTATTAGGTTTAACCGGTTTAACCAGTTAAGCCGTTCGGTCGGACCGGATGATTTTAAATATAATAAATAATTTTTATCTCTAATTATATATAAATGTAAATTTTATATAATTAATAATTTTATATAACTATATTGAAGTATCATCTCTCTATTATTTTTGGACCGGAATAAACAAAACATTAGAGTAATGTTCCATTTTTTTAAAATTTTAAGAGAGCCGTTCGGTTTTCTTCATGGGTTATTCCGATTTAACCGGGTTTAGCACGGTCGAACTGGAATTTCTCCAGTACAAAGCGGTCCAACTACTCATTCGGTTAAGACTACAAAACGGAACCGTTTTCAAGTCCGGTCAGCGATCAAACCGTTCGGACTGTCCAGTCCGGTCCGGTTATCACAACACTTGATGGGACATCAATTCACTATTTCACTCACAACTAAAATAATGTAAACATGTTTTTAAATTCCTATTTGTGTGGACGAGTTTCCCCCCTTATTATCTCAACAACTATCATTACTCTTATCACGACCACTTCCATAATAATAGATAAAATATCATATTTGAATTATTAATTTTATGATACTTTAACTCTTTATTTAATTCAATTTGTTGGTTAATTGATCCTAAAAGCTTAAAATATATTGAATTGTCAAAAATCATCTTTAGATTTTTTTCACTACTAAGGGTATCCTCTCACCTTTTTAGGTGAAGAACTAATTTCTTTTAGGGTGTGTGGCTGCCGCTCCAACGAGTGTCGTCCCAATAATTGGACCCTTGGCCTTTTGGTCAGTTTGGTGATCTAATATAGCCTTACACCACTAGATTAACACCTTGTTAGTACCATTAAAGTATCTGTGCATGCCAAAACCGGATGAATTATTGCAAAAATCTATTTTTCCACACAAAAACAATGATTCAAACCAGAGCAGTCCGAGTAAAAGTGTCACATCGCATTCGTTCACAGTTGGATCAAATCTGAATTTTGTATATGATGTTCCTGACATATGGATCTTCAATATGAACGGTCATATAGGTGAAATATAAACAATTGGATGCCCTAAGCACAATTCTTGCACTCAACCAAATTTGGAAAATATTTTGCCTCGGATACGCTAAGTGACTCTCTCGCGCCCAACAAATTTAGGCGGGTGCGCCCAACGCCAATATATGTGCCCTGTGCAAGGTGATGCGCTAAAAGGTCAAGTCTAGCTATACGAAGTGATATGCTTAGTGCAAGGCAGTGCGATGAGCACGGGAAGTAGAATGTGTACACTATCAAAGGGGTTTGTTTAACTTGAGTTTGTAAAACAGACATTTGAATAGGAACACTTTTGTAATCAAGTTCTTATAGTTTTTAGGGTAGTTTAGCTTGTATTTAGGTATAGAAGCAAATGGTAAAGGTCATAGGAGGAAATCTATGCTCTTTGAGGAGGGCAGTTTTAGGGTAGTTTAACTTGTATTCCGACATAGATTTCATTAAGAAAGTGCTTCATGTTGTGTTCATCCCACTATATTGGTGCGAATCCCAAGATATCTGTTTTTGCTTTTCAGTTTTTGGTATGACCTTCTCCTTTCTTCATATACTCATTATTTATAAAAGATTTGTAACCATATAATAAATTTGAATTAAATTTTAAAAAATTGCTCATTGGTTTTTATTAAAAACAAAATCTTCAATCAAATATTTAATTCAAAACAAAAGTGAAAATTAAAATTTAAAATAAAAATGTTGAAAATGATGATCATTAGTTACAATTCGAAGATAAAATTAGCTCACAAACAACTAAAAAAATTCTTTTTTTTTTATATATTATTTTTTTGAGGAATAAATATCTCGTATGGATAAAAATTATCTCATTTTACTTTAAAATTAACAGAGTACCCTTTCAGGATAAAAGACCATTTGTGACTCTCTAAAATCTTACAAATTATCATAATACCCATAAATAGATATAAATAATTATGCTACTCTATAAAATAAAAAAATTGACCAGAATATTGTTTTATTATTTTTGATATTTTGGAATTTATAAATTTTATATTTTTTTAATTGAACCGGAAAAAATTGAGTGTTCACAAAACCTTTTAACAATAAATTTATAGAAAGAAAATTTGCATCATATTCTCAAAATTAATATATCATAATTGAAAAAGTTATTTCTCAATAATTGGCTCTCAAACCACTTGTTGGTCCAACATCTAATGAGAGACTTACTAAGAGATGAATGTGTATACCACTTGTTGGAAAATTTCGTAAGATAGTGTGATATTACTTGGGTGGTGCTTGAGTGCCTTAACTTTAGTGATATATGATATTTAGTTAAGATTGTTCCATTATTTAGGAAAAATATTAGAGGATATAAAGCTTGACAGGAGACTGAGAATTTTTATTTTTTAATTATTGGTAATAAATTTTAATAGTACTGAATCAAACATTTAAGCTATATATAATAAATTTGTTTATATAAATTGATTAGATAAAAAATATATAATATGTTAATTTTGATGTATATATATATAAATTATTAAACAATGTTGGAATTTTATGATGAATTACTAATGAGATCGATATTAACTTTCAATACAAATGATTTATTAAATTAAATTGATTTCATATAAAAGTTATATGTTAGATAAGAATTGAGGTAGATTAAATTAGGATAAACTAGTCACAATAGAGATGTTTATCCCATGATATTTTTTGATAAAAAAATAACTTTCAAATTCAAAAACTGTGTTTGTATATATAAAGATAAAACTATAATATTACCATTTTATAAAATTTAAAATTAATTGTAAATAAATGAATAATTAAATACATAAATAATTTAAAATCAAAATTTTCAATTATTCATTTTAATATTTTAATTATAACTGAATATGCAATATTTTATTTATTTGGAGATAAGGCAAGATAACAAAAATAACCGAGTTTTCTAGTTTAGGTAATTAATGTAATTTTTCAAAATTTGAAAGCGGATTACTAAAAGTTATTTCCACTTTGTAAACATTATATATCTTCATCTAATATGTAAATTTTTCATGGAGGAAAATAAAGTACAAAGAAGACAAATCTAGTATTTTTATAATTTGCTATGAAATAAATATGTCTAAGGGCAAATATTCTCTATTGTTGGTATATATCTAGCAAGACTGATTGTCAAATGTTATCAAGTCAACTTATATGTTTTTTCACTTAACTCACGAAAGAATACTTCAGTGTAGAAATATAGATCTTCCAACACTAAACCACCACCGTTTATTTAAATCACTAGTGTGCCAAATGTTTATTTAAATCACGTTTTCCTAGTGTGCCAAATGTAACTTCAAAACCGGAAAATAATACATATAGTAAACAGATAAATAAATGTAATAATATAACTACATCCCTTACTCACTCCTTCCTATAAAAACCTAGACAGTGCATAGTTCCTCCACTCCATAACGCAAACAAGAAAGTGAACCAAACAAAACAGCCCTTTTCTTCAACTTCAACAAGGTATGTATTCTGGTATACTTTTTTATAAAGGAAAATGAATTTATTTAACAGATAAAATACCTCACATGAGAGCTTGTAACTATGTTGATATCCCACATCATACTAGCAATGATCAAATATTGTAAAATTACTTTTGGGCTATGTTAAACTCAACAATATAATTAATAAGATGATATTTAAACTAACCAAATTTACAGGTTAATTAGATGGTTTTATAATATTTTATTTAAAATCTACATTGTTAAAGTTATTGTAAGATCACAGTCACTATTTCTCTTTGGTATTGAAGAGGATCTAGATTCCAATATGATCCTATAAAGCTTGATTATCCTATCCCTTTTGAATTAGCTTTTCAGTGTTGAGTTAGGACACTTTGTTAATTTATTTGGGTTACATTTTCCCAAGGTCTCTTATAAACTAATCATTTTTAAATACACGTATACTGCAGATATGGATTCTCTAATAAGTAGTAGTATATTGCCACTCCTTTTCACATGCATTGTCATACAAGTTCTACGTTCATTTTTCAAGAAAGAAAACTACAAGCTTCCACCAGGACCATCCCTTCTTACTATTTTGGGAAACCTTCATGAATTTTGGAAAAAACCACCACAAACAATGGCCAATCTTGCTAATATCTATGGCCCAATAATGTGTTTTAAGATAGGACACTCAACCAGTGTAATAATCTCTTCACCAGACATGGCAAAAGAGGTTCTAAAAACACATGATCTATTATTCTCAGATCGATCAATTCCTCAAGTTATAACATCTCTTAACCATGATCGTCTTAGCTTACCTTTCCTACCAGTTTCTCCACTTTGGAGAGACCTAAGAAAAATATGCAACAACCAATTATTTTCAAGCAAGACTCTTGATGCAAGCCAAGACCTTAGGCGCAAGAAACTTCAACAACTCCTCAATGATGTGCATAAAATCAGCCTAAGTGGTGAAGGAGTGGATGTTGGAATAGCAGCTTTCAAGACTTGTATTAATTTTTTATCATACACTTTTGTCTCTGAGGATTTTGTTCAATATGTAAGTAAAGATGATGAGTATAAGGATCTAGTGGCAACTCTCTTGAAATTAGTTGGAACACCAAACTTGGTGGATATATTCCCAATGTTAAAGATATTTGATCCACAACGCCTCAAAAAGAGCACAACTTCTTACCTTTCCAAGTTCTTCCTAATCCTTGATAGCTTGATCAACAAACGAATAATGCTAAGGGAAGGAAAACATTATGTTACAAACAATGACATGTTAGACACTTTGCTCAATATTTCTCAACAGGATAGCCAGATGATGGACAAAAGAAAGATTAGACATTTCTTGCTGGTAATTTCTTGTCTTCTTTTCTTTTTTATTGGTCCTATTGTTTTTACTATGTAAAGACATTTTAAATTGTGGTTGTGGTCATTTTGACCATTGTGGTATGAATTATTTTGTGATTAAAAAATATTTGTGAATTCAATGTGGCTTGATGTAGCCCAAATGTGGTTCAATGTGGTTGCGTTGCGGTCCAATGCGACCATATCATTGTGATAGGTGTCAAACTACAATTGCAGTATGATACAATTGTGGCTGTCACTTCAACCACAGTATTACATTCGCATAATATGATGGAGTTCGCATTTTGAATCACTACTATGTATATTATTATATACATGGTTTCCTCGAAATTCAGCTAAATTGGTAGAGTTGTGAGACATAAATAATGAGAATACCCTTCTCCTTAAAAATAAATTTTGAAATATTTATATATATATATATATATATATATATATATATATATATATATGTCAGCATGAGCATATAATTGTTGTATTTCTGACTTAGGTTAATCTTATTAATTTTAACAGGATCTACTTGTTGCGGGAACGGATACAACTGCATATGCTTTAGAAAGAGCAATGACTGAACTACTTCACAACCCTAAGATTATGATTAAAGCCAAAAAGGAATTAGAGCAAACCATTGGAATAGGTAACCCTATTGAGGAATCAGACATTGCTAAACTCCCATATTTACAAGCAATAATAAAAGAAACATTACGAATGTACCCTCCAGCTCCACTCTTGCTACCACGAAAAGCAAAGGTTGATGTTCAAATATCTGGTTACACAATTCCAAATGGTGCAAGAGTCTTAATCAATGAGTGGGCTATTGGTAGAAACCCTAACTTTTGGGAAAATGCTAATTCATTTTCACCTGAAAGGTTCATAGTGTCAACAATTGATGCTAAAGGCCAAAATTTTCAGTTCACACCATTTGGAAGTGGACGACGAATTTGTCCCGGTTCTCCATTGGCTATTAGGATGTTGCACTCAATGTTGGGATCTTTGATCAACACTTTTGATTGGAAACTTGAAAATGATATAAACCCAAAGGATATGGATTTGGATCAACCACTACGAGCTATTCCTATTAAAATAAACAACTAAGTAACATGCTTAAGCAATATTGGAAGGGTTTGGATTTGATGTGTGTTTTCTTCTTGCCTTGTTAGTTTAATTTTGTTGTTTGTGTGTCAACTTTGTTGTTTCTTTTCTTCTTAGAACTTGTTGAGGTTCGGTGCAAGGTTGAAATGTTTATTTCTCTTGTCTTTTTAGTTTAATTTTGTTGTTTCTTTTCTTATTAGTACTTGTTGAGGTAAGGTGCAAGGTAGAAATGTTTATTTCCTCTAATAAGATTAATACTTCATATGTTCGCTTTGTGTCTTACAAGTGTAGTAGAATTAACATAGGGTCATTGAATTCATATGTATCTAGCCGATCCCTTTGACTACATAAGGGATACAAATATCTAAGATATTGATAAAACATGTTAATTGTGATAATATTTAAAATTTAATGACTTAATAACTTACAAATAAAACGTACATTCGAAATGTAGCAGACACTATACATTTGATTCTCCTTAGTTATCTTCATAATTTCCTTTGATGGGATATGCAGTTCATCATTTGGCCTCCCATCATGTTCAAAAGGGGCTATCTATGTATCCAAGGGTTCAAGGTTTTAACGAATATCCTAAATAAAAACAACAATAATAATCATAAATAAATCATTCCAACCGTAAATATAAAAAGCATAGGTAATTAAATACCTCGTATGCCATAAAATACTGACCAATTTTTGTTTGGGATGCTTTAAATATGTTATTATATGAAATTTCATATTGTCTACTATTGAAAAGGAAGAGTGTATCAATATTATATATTGGATTCATGTCCATTGTTATTACTTGCACCACACCAAATAGAAACACTCTATGAGCATTAGGGCTCATTGGTGTGTTAGAGATGGTAATATTTGTTATATAATAATATCTTCCTAATCACTTGTGAACACCCGATTTTGTTCGGCCCAAAAAATATTTCTTCAAAATTAATTTTGACAAAAACATATTTTATGATAAAAATTATATCTTTGGAGATTGGCATCCATCAAAATTTGATCTACATATAAATTAAAGATTGCAATATAAAATATGCAAATCGATTCAAATTAGAAAATTTCTTATCAATTTGATTGTGATGCACAAATTACTTGGATTAAAAAATTAAATTTTTATAGATTTGATTTCATAAAAAATTGGTCAACAATAAATTAAGGTTGCAATCTAAAAATAAAAAAATCAAATAAATTTGATATCAATTGTGTTGCATTTTTAAAAGATGATAATTGCAATTGGAATAAGTTAAGGATATCCAATAAAAATTTTACTCATATTTTCGTTTTCCAATTAATTTAAAAATAAAAATAAGGCATAAAATATCTTTTTGCGATTTAAAATTTTACTCTCCGTTTTTTGTTTTTATCCTTTTCAATTTAAACACAATGAAATTTTTTTATTCTTCCCATATATCTTGTTTTTATATTCTTCATTGAGAGTTTAATCTAAATCGGACTTTTTATTTTAATTTTTGAAATATTTGTTTTTGTAACGACACCATTACAACCAGTTGCGGCTGTGAGTGTTTGTTTGCATTATTTAAGAATTTGTCAAGGTGTTGTATTGTTGTTGGATCATTGTTTGTGAGGTGGTGAATCTCTTTGAGGTCGGTGAAGATGGTGGTTTTTTTTTTCTTTGGTGTTTAAGGTTGCAGAAGATGGCTTTGGATTTTGACTATTTGGTTAGATTGGTCTCTTGTAGTTTTAGTGTTGGGTTCAGAGATGAAGCAAATGTAAACTTGTGATGATCAAGATGCCACCAATTTCAGAACCTGAACATACTATACTAAAATGTTGATTACCATATATCATACTCAAAGTTACAAGTATAACAGATAGGTATGACAAACCATATCAACAAAATCACAAATTACAATAGACAACTTGATATCACAACATTCCTTTACTACTGCAGTATTCAAGTGTTTATGCTAGATACAAGGCCTCCATCAACCTCATTGCCCATTTCATAGGCTGACTCTCCCTTAACATAACATTTCATACAAATCACTAATATTTCATACAAATCACAAATTAGGATTACATGAACAAAATGCAATCACAATGAGCACAAATTTCCACCTAAATACAAATTTACAAATCATATTAACAAAATGTGGATGAAGTTGAGGGAGCAGATTACTTAAACTTGGCTAACAATGGCTATAAAAATTAAATCTTTTACGCAGTTGAATGTTTGAAAAATTTCAATCTCCATTATTAACTCAATCACAATGAGCACAAAATCAATCAATCATTCCTCTCAAACCTTCAAATAACTCTAAGAAACACCACACCTTAACATAAACTACAACATAGTAATTAGACAGCTAAACATTACAAAATTCAATATATACATAAGTTCATTTCATAATTGTTTAATAATTCACTCTAGTATTAACATGGTTTTCACTCCCACTCCCATCTTCACTTGTTTTTTCCCTCAGAGCATGGGGTCTAATGGGTGTTGGCCCAATATACTTCATTCCAAATGTTGGTTGCAGAATCAGTGGACTGCTAAAAAGCATTTGAGATGAAGTCATTTGAGGCATGATAGATGGAGCCATTTGATGCATGATAGGTGGAGCCATTAGAGGCATGATAGGCCAATATAGTGACATTGTACTTGATTGCATATTAGAGTCATTGCTATAGTTATTGGTATAACAAAACTCAATTCTTTCTTTATATTTCTCTGTAAAAAAAATACAGTAGACATTATACAACATGTCCAAGTAAAAATATATATTTTGCAAGTTCATCATAATAGAGTTCAGGTAAAACATATTTTACAAATTCTCACCTTTATTTTTCTTCACTATTGTGGTAGAACGCTTCCTTTTCTCAAAATGTCATTTCTTTCCAGAAGTAGGCATTCCCTTAGTCGTTGCAAGGAGATGATTTAGAACTGAAACATGTCAATTATTCTCATTTTGAGTGGAATTGATGTCATTTGTTATTGCATATGGGTTCAGTTTGAGCTTAGCAAGACATTCTTGCACACGCTCAACTCCAACATCAAGTAAATTCCACATAATTTGTTGAGTTTCTTTGTGTTCTTGACTTTCCAAAACCAAATTATAAAATGATTTCATAAGAGCATTGCGGTAAAGAAGTCTAGCATCATCATCTTTCTCCATACCCCCATTCATATGCTCATAAATTAAGGACCTAGCATTTTTTTACCATCTTTTCAAGAAGTAATGGTCAGGTATTCTTAAAATACCTTTAACATTGTAAATCCTCAGAGCATGACTACAAAGAATTCCCATAAATTCAAATTTGTGACTACTACAATTAACTATGCAAGTAGAAGAGTCAAATGTCACAATATGCTTCTTGTTAGGCATTTGATTAAATATGACTTCATGATATAACAAGTTATCAGATACTTTAATCTCTAAAAAAGTGCTTCCCCCATCCCATCAATATATTCTTTCAAAAAAAGTTTAAAGATTTTGTGAGTATATATTTTAGATGCATGTCGTAAAGTGTCGCTGTTATTTATAATGAGAGGAGGAGCACTTTGGCTACACTTGAAGTCCTTCTCAACCTCCAGTTGTCACCATTTTCCCAAATGTGTTAAAGAATTGTGTAAGGCTAGTTGTACCTGCAATCTCAGATAAGACACTATTTGTACTCTCACTCCGTTGAGAGGATTTAATACTAGCCGAAAATACTTCTCATCATCTCTTTCCAAGTACTTTCAAATTATTCTTTTGAATCACAACCCGACATACACTTTTGCAAAAGTGAATCCCTATGTCGCTCAAGCGAGGCTACGCAACTATAAAAGTGAAAACGGAGATCTAGAATCCCTAATCTTCATTTTCTTTATCCTTCTTTCACTCCTAATGGCGGCTACTTCTTAGAATCTGATTCTCTCCTCCACTAAACCCTAAAAACCCATTCACCCTATTCCCTTTACTTCTTAGTGGCGGCATCACTTGAGAAATGATGACTATTGGAGGTGAAGAGAGATAAATCTAAGGTTGAAGGATATGGTGGGAGGTCTAGCTCTTTTGTAAGACTAAGATAGCAACTAAGAGGGGGTGAATTGGTTGACTTAAGATTGTGAACAATTTTTCTGCAATTTTAGAGTTAGTAGCAGCGAAAAATGTAATGCAGAAAAATATCAAATGAAATTCAATGAAATAAGGAAATATAGAGTACACAAGGATTTTATATTGGTTCACCTTATTGTCCATCGAAGGTTACATCCAGAACTCTTGCAGCATAAGAGATTTCTTCACTAGATATCAAGAGTAGTAATTACAAATTCTCACCTCGAGACTTCCTTGTATCTTACTCACTCTCCAATACCTATGTCACTCTCTAGGAAAACAACCTTTCCAAGTGACTCTATCCCTTTTATAATCACACCATTGTGATAGAAAGTATTATACAAACTTTGAAGAAAATTGTTAGCAATGACAAGGATTGCTTATACAAGATATGACAAGTAAACTCTCTTGCAATCCAACAACTCTTTGTATACTTAGTTTATAATGCTCATATGGTTTGAAAAACTTTGAACCATGCACTTACACAACTTCAGAAAGTTATTCCGAAAGTTAAAAGCAAGTTGTAGAAAAAGTGGTTCATAAAATTCAGATTTGCATATATGAGTTGTATATGAGTTGTGTATGAGTTGTATATTGAATCATGTGTTCCAATGCCTTTATATAGGCTTTCCAATCAGCCATAACACCTTTAGGAAAAGGTATGATTCATTTGGAATGAAACAATTTCGTTTGGAATGAAAGCTGTTCAGATTGAATCTGAAAATCTGGTGTAACAACTCTTAGTAATCGATTACATCATAGGGGTAATCGATTACCCGAACATTATGTCCAACTTAGAAACCAATTTTCACATTGAGTAATCGGTTACTCTTGGTGTGATGGCTCTTAGTAATCGATAACAATACATAGGTAATCGATTACCTAAGCCTAGTGTCCAACTGAGTAACTAATTATCAAACTGAGTAACTAATTATCAAACTGAGTAATCAGTTACACTAATACCAGTAATCGATTACTATTTTCAGTTTTTGTTCGTTAACCCATTTCTCACTCATGTATCCTCTTATGTGGTTCCAATAATCTGTTACTTAATCACAGTAACCTGTTACTTAGATCTAGTAACCTGTTACATAGTGTTTTGAGAATTGTTTTCATTAAAAATTACTATTCTTAATTTTCCTCTAAAAGATACCTTTGAGCATTATTACTAATAGTATATTAAAGAGTGTAAGGATAGAAGTACCTATGGACTTAGACTCTAAATGTCTTGAAGTTTATCTTCATTGTCTTCATAAGTATTCTTCATTTTTCTTCTTTTTGTGATATTGGTGTCTTCGTCAAAACCATGTCAAGGTCAGGAGCAATATCTTCTTCACATAAACTACATAAAGTGTAGTTCCAACACATATGCCATAAGTTGAGTTTATTTGAAGTGCAAGTTAAAGTGTTGAATCTATAAGGACCCAAAATCTACCCTTGAAAATTTTAGTTTTATTTTAAACCCTTAAGCTTAATTCCCCTGTTCCACCATGCATATTTTCCTTATAACCTATCAAATTATCCATTTCTATAATTAACTCATAATTTTAAATCATACTAATTCAGTTTCATACTAGAATTATCCTTAATTGCAGAAAACATAATTCCATTTAATACCTCCCAGTAACTACCACATACAACTAGTTATAGGTTTTCCAAATACCCATAGCTACACATATCCAGTGTTACAATAATCAGAATTACAATTATCCCCAAAAATGTCACTTAGTCAATCATGATACAAAACACAAAAGAAGGAAATCCGGATTTAAAACTCCTAAGACTCCAATCCAGCATCCTCAATTCATCTGTTTACCTATAGTGAATTTATCATAGTAACACACGAAACACAAGGGAGTAAGTCGTTAATCCAATAATAACCGCATATGAAAATCCACATCTTAAAATATACATAAGCATTGAAATATAATACATTACTTAACTTCATGAATATAAACCTTAATATCTCTTTCCATCTATTTTCCTTCATTCCATATTCATCCTATAGTATATATATCCCATAATATACATTATATAGCATGCATATACCATTCATCATTTACACTTAGTATCACTTTTAGATATTCCACTACCACTTAGGGTAGGTCCACAACTCGTGATAATCCACTACCACTTTGGGTAGGCACAACATACGATAATCCACTACCACTTCGAGTAGGCACAACATACAGTAATCCACTACGACTTCGGGTAGGCACAACATACGGTAATCCACTACCACTTCGGGTATGCACAACATACGGTAATCCACTACCACTTCGGGTAGGCACAACATACGGTAATCCGCTACCACTTCGGATAGGCACAACATAAGGTAATCCACTACCACTTCGGGTAGGCACAACATACGCTAATCCACTACCACTTCGGGTAGGCACAACATACGGTAATCCACTACCACTTCGGGTAGGCATAACACACAATGATCCACTACCATTTCGGGTAGGCCAACATCGTAACTACAATCCACTACCACTTCGGGTAGGCACACATCATAATCATGATCCACTACCAATTCGGGTAGGCCCACACCTTATAGGTGGTCCAAATCACAACTCTTACCAATACAATAACTCATACTCAATACCGCATTCACATCATCTCATAAACAATGGAGACACTTATCCCTTACCTCGGTGAATGTTGGGTTTGGTTCTTGGTGACTTTGCAAGTTCCACCGACACCGCCTCCAACCTTAGGATCTTTCCTCATTCCCACCACATAACAACCATGTTAGTATTTTATTCAAAATAACACATAAACAACTCATATTTCATCTTTAACCAAACAAGATATTCATACATTTTCAATGTTTCCAAACTTCTAAAACATACATATTCATCTTCTACATCTAATATTTCACTCATTTTCCCTTTTACTCATATTCTCATTTTGGGGGTTTTAGGGTTTTCATCAATCAACCCACAAACCCTTTCTATTCTTGAAATATCAACTCTAAACCAAGAGTTTACAAGAGAAAAACAACATAAAACGAACCACAACTCAAAAGGATGAGTTTCCATGGTTTCTCACATTTTGAGAAGAGATCCACCATACCCAAAACAAGTTTCAAAGAGAAGAAGGGAGTTAGAATCAAGAGTTTTACCTCTTCTCAAGCTCTTAGATGATTCTCAAGACTCCTTGCCCTTGAAAAGCCTTTCTTCCTTCACTTCTCTCTAGGTTATCCCCCAAAAATGTGTTCGGGGGTCCCTAATAAATGTAACAGCGTCGGGTTCTCGCTCAAGCGAGCTTATTCTCGCTCAAGCAAGAAAATCCCGCCTATTTTAAAAACTCAGATCTGACCCTCTCGCTCAAGCAAGAATCTCACAACCTCGACAGGTTCCAAAATGACATTTCTCGCCCAGGCGAGACCACTCTCGCTCAAGCGAGACGATTCTCGCTCAGGCGAGAATCCTTCAGTATAGCCCATGATTTCACCCTCCTAGGTGAGCCTCTCTCGCCCTGGTGACACTTCCTCGCTCAAGCGAGACTCCCAAGACTGATACCATAATTTTAATTATTTTAAATCTAGGGTGTCACAATCTTCCCCCTCTTATAAGAATTTTCATCCCCGAAAATTAAACATACCTCGATTCGAACAAATGAGGGTAATCCTCCCTCATATCCTGTTCCACCTCCCATGTAGCGTCTCCTAAGTCCACTTGTCTCCACAGTACATTCACCAAGGCAATCTCTTTACCTCTCAATCTTTTGACACTAGTATCCATGATTCTCATAGGCAACGTCGAAAAATTCAAGTTATCCTTCAACTCTATCTGATCAGACTCAACCACATGAGATGAATCCCCAACATATTTCCTCAATTGAGATACATGAAACACATTGTGGAGATTCGACAATAATGGGGGTAAAGCAATCCGATGGGCTACCGGCCCAATCCTCTTCAATATTTGATATGGTCCAATAAATCTCGGAGTAAGCTTGCGTGACTTCAACACCCTACCAATCCCGGTATTCGGGACTATTCTCATGAAAATATGATCTCCCTACTTAAACTCAATAGGTTTCCGCCTCTTATCGTAATAGTTTTTCTGCCGACTCTATGTTATTCTCATATTCTCCCGGATCTTCTTGATCTTTTCTGTCGTCTCTCGGACCAACTCAGGTCCCAATACCAAGTTCCCCCAGTTTCAAACCAACTCACCGGAGTTTGGCACTTCCTACCATACAATGCCTCATAGGGTGCCATCCCAATACTCGAATGGAAGCTATTGTTGTAGGTAAATTCAATCAAAGGCAACATGCTATCCCAACTTCCTGGTTGTTCCAACACACAAGCCCTCAAAAGATCTTCCAATGACTGTATAGTTCTTTCCGACTGACCGTCCGTTTGTGGGTGATAAGCTGAACTCAATTTCAACCTAGTCCCAATGCGGACTGCAAACTAGTCCAAAAGTTTGAAGTGAAACGGGGATCCCTATCCGACACAATGCTCGACAGTATTCCGTGCAACTGAACAATCTCTTTGATATACAACTCAGCCAATCGTTCCAGAGAGTATCTCATGTTCATCGGCAAGAAATAAGCAGACTTAATCAACCGGTCCACTATTACCCATATCGAGTTGTACCCTTTTTTAGTATTCGGAAAACCCGATACAAAATCCATGGAGATGATATCCCACTTCCAAACGGGAATCTCTAGTGACTGTAATTCTCCCGATGGTCGCTGATGCTCAATCTTGGCTTTCTGACAGACAAGGCAACTCGAGACATACACCGCCACATCCTTTTTCAACTCAGACCACCAAAACAGCTTTTTCAAATCTTGATACATCTTTGTAGTACCTGGATGAAAACTCATCTTACTCTTGTTTGACTCCTCTAGAATACTCTTCCGTAACTTCACATCACGAGGCACACACACTCTCCCTTTGAAACGCAACATTTCGCTAGAATCCGATGCGAAATCGGTCTCCTTACCTCTCATCATCAAATCTTGCTTAATCATTAACTCACTATCCTCAACTTAAAATAATTGAATTTGATCAAAAAGTTCATTCGTTACCTTAAGCATTCCTAACATCATGTTATGAGGTTTTATTTGAACTTCCAAGTTCATATCCCTGAACTCCTCAATTAGTTTTCCTTCTCGAACCATCAGGGCCGACATGTGCAAAGACTTTCGACTCAGCATCGGCCACCGCATTGGCTTTTCCCTGATGGTATTGCAATCCAAAATCATAGTCCTTAAGGAATTCCATTCACCGTCTCTGTCTCATGTTCAGTTCCTTTTGATCAAACAGATACTTCAAACTCTTGTGGTCGTTGTACACCTCAAACCTTACGCCATATAGATGGTGTCTCCAGATTTTTAAGGCAGAGACCACTACAGCTAATTCCAAATCGTGAGTAGGGTAGTTTTGCTCATGCGTTCTCAACTGTCGTGAAGCATAAGCAACCACCTTCCCGTCCTGCATCAACACACAACCCAAACCTTGCTTAGAAGCATCGCAATACACACTAAAATCACGATCCGTACAAGGAAGAACCAACACTAGTGCCATAGTCAATCTTCGTTTCAACTCTTCGGGTAGGCACAACATACGGTAATCCACTACCACTTCGGGTAGGCACAACATACGGTAATCCACTACCACTTCGGGTAGGGTAGGCACAACATACGGTAATCCACTACCACTTCGGGTAGGCACAACATACGGTAATCCACTACCACTTCGGGTAGGCACAACATACAGTAATCCACTACCACTTCGGGTAGGCACAACATACGGTAATCCACTACCACTTCGGGTAGGCACCACATACGGAAATCCACTACCACTTTGGGTAGGCACAATATACGGTAATCCACTACCACTTCGGGTAGGCATAACACACAATGATCCACTACCATTTTGGGTAGGCCAACATCGTAACTATAATCCACTACCACTTCGGGTAGGCACACATCACAACCATGATCCACTACCAATTCGGGTAGGCCCACACCTTATAGGTGGTCCAAATCACAACTCTTACCAATACAATAACTCATACTCAATACCGCATTCACATCATCTCATAAACAATGGAGACACTTATCCCTTACCTCGGTGAATGTTGGGTTTGGTTCTTGGTGACTTTGCAAGTTCCACCGACACCGCCTCCAACCTTAGGATCTTTCCTCATTCCCACCACATAACAACCATGTTAGTATTTTATTCAAAATAACACATAAACAACTCATATTTCATCTTTAACCAAACAAGATATTCATACATTTTCAATGTTTCCAAACTTCTAAAACATACATATTCATCTTATACATCTAACATTTCACCCATTTTCCCTTTTACTCATATTCTCATTTTTGGGGTTTTAGGATTTTCATCAATCAACCCACAAACCCTTTCTATTCTTGAAATACCAACTCTAAACCAAGAGTTTACAAGAGAAAAACAACACAAAACGAACCACAACTCGAAAGGATGAGTTTCCATGGTTTCTCACATTTTGAGAAGAGATCTACCATACCCAAAACAAGTTTCAAAGAGAAGAAGGGAGTTAGAATCAAGGGTTTTACTCTTCTCAAGCTCTTAGATGATTCCCAAGACTTCTTGCTCATGAAAAGCCTTTCTTCCTTCACTTCTCTCTAGGTTATCCCCCAAAAATGTGTTTGGGGGTCCCTAATAAATGCAACAGCATCGGGTTCTCACTCAAGCGAGCTTATTCTTGTGACACCCTAAATTTAAGTCTTTAAAATGATAGTATCAGTCCTGGGATTCTCGCTTGAGCGAGGGATTCTCGTATGGGTGAGAAAGGTTCACCTGGGAGAGTGAAATCCTGGCTATACTGAAGGATTCTCGCCTGAGCGAAGGTTGGCTCGCTTGAGCGAGAGTGGTCTCGCCTGAGCGAGAGTTGGCTCGCCTGGGTGAGAAAGGCTCAACTAGAAGGGTGAAATCCTGGGCTATACGAAAGGATTCTCGCTTGAGCGAGAGTTGGCTCGCCTAGGCGAGAAAAGTGATGTTTTGGACTTGTCGAGGCTGTAAGATCCTCGCTTGAGCGAGAGGATCCTCGCTTGAGCGAGATATGCCTCGCCTGGGCGAGAGTTCCCTCGCCTGGGCAAGAGGATCAGATCTGAGTTTTTAAAATGGGCGGGATTTTCTCGCTTGAGCGAGAACCCGACGAGACAGCATTTAATGAGAAACTCTAAACACATTTTAGGGTTAAGAATTGAAGAGAGGTGAGAGAATAGAGCTTTTCCAAGGGCAAGGAGCTTTAATACTCATCCAAGAGCTTGAGAAGAGGTAAAAATCTTGAATCTAACTCTCTTCTCCTCTTTGAAACTCATTTTGGGTATGTTGGATCTCTTCTAAAAATGTGAGAAACCATGGAAACTCATCCTTTTGAGTTATGGTTCGTTTTATGTTGTTTTTATCTTGTAAACTCTTAGTTTAGAGTTAATATTTTAAGAATGGAAAGGGTTTGTGGGTTGATTCATGAGAACCCCAAAACCCTAAGGTGAAAATGTGGTTAAAGAGGAAAATGAGTAAAATGCTAGAGGTAAAAGATGATTAAGCATTCTAATGTTGAAATATGAGATGAATATGTATGTTTTAGATGTTGTAAACTTATGATGGAAGTAGTTTAGAAACATTGGAAATGTGTTAAATATCTTGTATGGTTAAATAACGCAATATAAGTTGTTTATATGATATTTGGAATAAATGACTAACATTGTGTTATATGGTGGGGATGAGGAAAGATCCTAAAGTTAGCGGCGATGTCGGTAGAACTTGTGAAGTTGCCAAAAACCAAACCCAACACTCACTGAGGTAAGGATAAGTCATTAATTGTGCATTTGGAATGGAAAATGTGTGTATTTTATGGTTATGCAATGATTGAGTTGTGAATTACGCATTTAGTATAAACATATATGGGTGTGTTTATACTAAAGTGGGCGTAGATTTACGGGAAATGAGAAATGGTGAAATCACAGAAAGGAAAATATATTTTTAGCCGACCATGAATGGTTAGCGACTCTGGCTTGAGTATATAAGTGAAACTCTAGCTTGAGTATATAAGCGAAACTCTGGCTTGAGTATATAAGCGAAACTCTGGCTTGAGTATATAATCAAAACTCTGGCTTGAGTATATAAGCGAAACTATGGCTTGAGTATATAAGCGAAACTTTGGCTTGAGTATATAAGCAAAACTCCGGCTCGAGTATATGTAGCACGTTTTCTTTTAAAATAAATGAGAATCTGCTTTTAGCTAACCTTAAGGGGTGTAGCGACTTTGGCTCAAGTTATGCAGCAAAGAAAATGAATTTCAAAATGGTTTACTAACCCTTTTCTAATGTGGATTATCTTATAATGACGTTTATTGAATTAATGACTTACTCCTTTGTATGTTTTGTGCTTTTATCATTGATAATCTCATTGCAGATAAACAGGTGATATGAAGGGGACTCATTTTTGGAAGCTTTAGGAGCTTTATATTTTGGATTCATTTATTTGCACTATTTTGTACATGAGTGCATATTTGATAGTTTAAAGCATTATGTAACTACGGATATATTAACTTACATGGTGTTGTAACTCTAGATATTTGTAGCTCTGGGTATTTTGGAAACCCATAGCTAGTTGTTTGCGGTAGTTACTGAATTATATTTATATGAATTATGATTTTCTGCTAAGTAGAATGTATACGAATATGAGGATATGGAATGAGTACGAATAGGTAAATAGAATTAAAATGAAAAATGTATGTGAAGGAAATAAATAAGGGAAAAAATTTCAAGGGTAGAATTTCGGTCCTTACAATTCTCGCTCAAGCGAGAAAGTCCCGCCTATTTTAAAAACTCAGATTTGAACCTCTCGCTCAAGCGAGAATCTCACAGCCTCGACAGGTTCCAAAATGCCATTTCTCGCCCAGGCGAGACAACTCTCGCTCAGGCAAGACCACTCTCGCTCAAGCGAGACGATTCTCACTCAGGCGAGAATCCTTCAGTATAGCCCAGGATTTCACCCTCCCAGGTGAGCATCTCTCCCCCAAGCGACACTTCCTCGCTCAAGCGAGACTCCCAGGACTGATACCATAATTTTAATGATTTTAAAATCTAGGTGTCACAGAATCTCTACACCCACAAACAGTTATAGCTTGACCTTAAGCTCAAAAAAAATAGAGGGCTTTGCTTAGATTTTAAAAAATAGAAACCATAGATTCCTCACTCGATTGCTTTGTATTAAGATAACTCAAGAAAACACCAAAACAACTTACTAGAGTTCATTTAAGGATCACAACTTCAGAACTGATTTCATAGATCTATGATCATCCAAAGGAAAACCCTAAACATGAAAATAGAGGATAACTATCATGAAATTTGAATTTTCAAGCTAATGGTTAAAGAAGTATTCAATTTGGTGGTGACAAACTCAATTTGACATGATCAAACTTGGTTACCCTTATGTTTGTGCTATCATTATAGAATAGAGATTTTAGTGACTAAACAGATGAATTTTGAAAATCTAAACTCAAAATTGAAATCCTCATATCTCAATTAGGGTAAGATGACCTTTTTACATGGAGTTAAACAATTTATTATGTTTATGACGAAACTCAATTGCTAATGGTCCTTAAATAATAAATACTAAGAAGGGTAGTTAGTGTTTTCTGATTCGAAGGGATGGGCTTGCTGTTGGATGATGACTTGGCACTTTGGTTTCCAAACATACATCGTTGTTATTTTATGTGCTACATTCATGTGCTTCATGCATGCTGAGACACCTTAGAAAAATGTTACATTTTTCTAGATAAGTATAGATGATAGTCTACACCTTCAAAGGATTAACAGAAAAGGTTAGAGATACTCGCACGCAAATCCGTCAAATGGAATAATAACTGGATCTATAATTGGGATAATAACTCTCTTAAATTCACTAAAACTTATTAGGAAGAACATATTATAAAGTTAACAGGTACATTCCAAACTGTGAGAAATTTTCACTTAAGCTTCAAACTAACTTATTTATCATTCAAAACTCACGATTTAACGCTAATATATATTAAAGACCAAACCATAAAGTTTACTAATTAAATTCCATGATTTATAACTCATTGGCTAGCTCCTCTCACTACTAACCTACAACTTAAGTAAGTTGACTTCTTGCTCGAGTAATCTTTTATACATGACAAAATGATTTACATAACTCGCTATTATTTAATAAAATAATATATATATACCCATATATAAGTAGAGAGCTGAAATAAAGAATAAGATAAAAAATTAAAACATAATTTTTCTTTACAAATGGAGTAAATATTCACTAGTATTGGGTTTTAAATATTATAAGAAAGACATGAACTAATGAGTATTGATAGAGTGTTGTTTATTTCAAATGATTCTTTGTTAGAAATGGTCTTTTTTCTTACTTTTGTGTTATTTTTATATTTGTAATTTTATTAAATAGGTCGTTTAAACTACTTGAAATATATTTTTAAATAGTTATTTTGATAATGTTACGTTGTAATAATATCACTTTATTATTTTATTTTAAAAGATCAATAATGATTGGAATTGATTATTTTAGAACAATATTAATGATTTATTATTGTTTATCTTCTTTTATAGTTGTTGTTGTGTATTTTTTTGCATTAGGTCCAATAAACTAGTGAACCCAACTCAATCAAGGTTGGTTCGGTTCAAAATGTTTATTTTGTTCAATTCTATATTGACATGAATACATACCCCACACAACCTAAGTGCAATACTAAATATACCATAAATAGTGATATATATTATAAAATGCTTAATATGGTATTATATAATGTATATGACCATAGAAAATAGCATTGGATTAGATAACATTTAATATTTTGTATAACAATCCCCATAATATATATATTAATATTTATGCACTGTTAGTGTAAAAATTTATATACATTCAGTACAATATTCATCGTTCATTTGTATTTTGAAGAGTCGATAATAATTAAACAATAATGATAGATGAACCAATAACAATATATAAAACTCTTACGGTGCCAGTACATACATATTTTTCTCATATATATATATATATACACGTCAATCTCATTTTTAATTGGGTGCATCAACCAAAGTTGTGGAAGAAATAACCCTTTCTTTCATTTAAACAACTTAAATTCATGGGCAAGATATAAATGAAAGGTCATACCAGACCTTACAATAAATTAATTTGGCATTTGTACTAATGTGCTTTTTTAGGTATAAACTTGGTATATCTACTTGAAAGCGAGGAAGGGAAGTACATATGTCCAAAAAGTGTGTCACTCTATATGTTATTTCTTCTGATTGATCAGAAAAATAATTAACTATTAAATATTTAACTTAAATATATTTTTTCAATGAGTTACATTATTTGTCCCAAAGTTTATACTACTTCATGTACCACTTGATTTTTATTGGTCGAAAAAGTAAAATATAAAATAAATATATATTATATTTTTTATCAATCAGAAACAAATAATAATACATATCTTAAGATAAAAGATGTAATCCTAAAAATTACAAGGTCAAGCATAATGGCAACTAAAAAAACATGAAGACTAGCAAAACACTAAGGACGCCTTTGGGTGGGTAGGGAAAATAGGGCTAGCGTCTTATTGAGTTACTTTTACTATGAGGTTAGTCTTTTAGGAATGAGAAAATAGTAATGAATAATAATAATAATATATTATAATAATATTGTACTCCTCAATAAATATTAGAGTGTTTATGATTCACTAATTAAACTATATAATATATTTATAATTATTATTTGCAACATATTACTCAGTTATTATAATGGTACAATAACTTACCATATTACAAACAATCATAAGTTCAAGTCTTTAATCTTTTATGTGTTGTTTTGAGAAATATGAATACAGTTTTACTAGTATTTTTAATTTTGACTGTTTGTTCAATATAATTATGATATTGCACAGACATGTAATCGATTGAATGGTATAATATTCATAACTATGCTATTGGGCCTAAAGTGCTTTAAAGACTTGAAGACTAACCTATTATTACAAACATGCTTTCAAGAAATCTTATGCTTAACCTTCTTTTAAAATGCATCAAGTGAGGTGAGGCTTATAATGGGTCAGGTGACAAAGCCTTAATAGGTTGTCTAACTTATTTTCATCCCTATTCATGGATATTAATCTAAATTAAAGTAAAATTTAATTATTTATTCATGTTATACATATTTGATACCCTTGAGTAATGATAACTATTTCAATCATGTTAATAGAATTAGAATGCCTAACTTCATGTGTATAGATATTTCATGATTGATCATTCAATTTTCTCTTCCTTTTCCATTGTTGTTCACATGCATACAAAAAAAAAGAGTTTGAAAAATTAAAAAGAAACAAAAGCAAAGTACTCTTCCTTTTCCCATGCATTGTTGTTCACAAGCATACAAAAAAAGAGTTTGAAAAATTAAAAAGAAACAAAAGCAAAGTAAATGAAGACAAACCTTTGCATTCAAGGCAATCATGATATTATTTTTTAAATTTTAGGAAAAATAATAGTAACAAAATAGAATTCAAAAGAAGATTAAAGCCATAGTGATTCAGTGAAAAATATTTACCTCGTTGTAATAGCTTGGGGACTAAAAAAACAACTACAAGAAGGGATGGGTGGATAGTGAAAGGAGGTGGGTCCTGGTAGGGAGGGGACAAATCTAATTTCTTTTAATTTTAAGGAATTTGTTATTTTAAGGATTGGGTTTAGTACTTGGACTTGACTTCTCACTTTCCTCTATTATCAAAATTGTACAGTAACAATAGATTTAACTAGTAAACATATATCAATTATATCAATCATGCAATTATACTGGTTGGGTAATTATATCAGTCATTGCCGATTTTCATTTAAAATTTTAATTTTTTTATGATGTACTCTCTTAAACTCATCCATTATTGGAAGTGGAAAAACCTACTTCACATCTTAGTCATTCATTCTTAAAAAATCCAATGGTTTAGATTTACTTACTAATTCAATATATTTCTAAAACATCATATACCATCTAAGTAGAACATGTTTTTAACAAATGTTGTAAAAAAAATATAATACATTATTTATTATTTATACAACATTAAAATTAGTATAATATATGTATATCTAACTTCATCCGTATTCAATTTACTTAGTTGAACAATTGTATCATCATATATTAGTACATTGATTTGTTTAATAACTAATACAGTATTAATAACACTACTATAAAAGATATTTGAGGTATCAAATAAAGTAACCAAACCCAATTTTAAAATTAAAATTGACTAGATTACCATACCTCGTAAAAGTGGTATCCTTGTGGCATTTCTCACATGTTAGGTGGCATCAACTTCAATGATTGCCATATAATAACTATTAGGAGTGAGTATGGGCTAGCTTAAGTGACGTAAGGCTTGTCTATTACCTGATTCTAAATGTTGATCAGGTCATTTTTGAACTTCGGCCCAAAGCTAACCCGACCATAAATGTTGATCAGGTCAACCTTTAAACCCGAACCTGACCCTAAACTCAATTAAATATAATGTATACCCTTTTAGATAAAGTCTTCTTAATATTATTTATTATTATGAATATTAATTTGACATGAAATATTATATGTAAATATATTATTAATTATGTATATAAGATCAAAAAATTAGAAAATCAATTATATTTTCGACCAAAGTACATAATTGAAAAGAGACACATATAAGTATGATAAGTGAGTGATCATGAATCGAGTATGGCCGAATCATGTTTGTCCTTTACCCAGCTCTAAATATTGATCAGGCCAAATCGGATGAGCAGATAGGGTCGAGTCCTACTCACCCTTAATAACTATCCCAAATGACATTTTGGTCAATAATGTCTCTTCAATATGGTGCCCACAACTTTCCATTATTTCTAGACTTGTGCATTAAAGCAGTGGTCCTGAAAATCCCATTTTATACACATGGCTAAGGAAAATGGGTAACAAAGTTGCAAATGGTAATTTTTTACAATATTATTGACAACCAATAATTTTATGTTATTTTTTTATTTTTAAATGGGTTTTCCAAAATATGTACATAGAGTAAAGATAAAAAGTAAAAGAAATAAATTTGATTCCATTTATTGTATGAAAATTTGCTAAATTTAAATGGTTATATAACACCTTTTATTTGGGTAAATTGGGATCTTGTGGCAAAGTGCCCTTCTTCAAATAGGAGTAGGTAGGTTGTAGCAATCTCTTGCCTCTTCTAATTTAAATATTAAAAATACAATGGTTGTTGGGTTTTTCTTGGACAAGTACTTCAATATAATAAATATTTTCTATATATTATATGAGAACTCATGCATCACCCCAAATAAGCATCCTTTAAGAAAATGAACTATTTTATTTATTTCGTAAGTACATCAAAATTAGGTAATAATTAATTTAGTATTTGGATTATATAGAAAATGATGTAACAACTTCTCTTCGAAATAATATTGTAAAAATAGTATGTCATCAATATTTTTCTCGTAAAAAAAAGCTAACATACATGTATCTTTATTCCTAATGTCAAGGTGTTCTTTAGTGAGTCTTAAATATAAGTGATTTAGAATTTTAATTTGGAGTTTTAACAAAATTGTGTCATTTATTTTTAAGACTCTTCTTAAGGACAAACATTTTTTGGTGTTCTTTATGTATTACTTCTTCTCATTGATCATAAAACACTTAACTATTAAACATTTAAACTTAAATATATTTTTAAGGAGTTACATTATTTGTCTCTAAATTTGTACAGCTTGATTTTTATAGATTGGAAAAGTAAAATATGAATTAAATATATATTAATTTTATAATTTTTTTTACCAATAAGAAATAAATAATAAATTGAGTGATACAAATCTTAGAATAGAAGATGTACTCCTATAAAGTACATGCTCCAGCGTAATGGCAACTAACAAAGCATGAAGATGAGCAAAACACTAAGGACGCCCTTTGGTGAGTAGGAAAAATAGGGTTAGCATCTTATTGAGTTACTTTAATTATGGGGTTACTATTTTAGGAATTAGAAAATAGTAATAAATTATGATAATAATAATAATAATTATTATTATTATATTATAATCAAACATGTCAGTCTAATGAGAATTTGTTATTAATAGTGTATTGGTCAATAAAAAATTAGAGTGATTATGGTTCACTAATTAAACTATATAAAAAATATATTTATTATTCGCAACATATTATTCGGTTATTATAATGGTACAATGACTGACTATATTACAAACAAGGGTAAGTTCAAGCCTCTAATGTTTTTATGTGTTGTTTTGAGAAATATGCAGAACAAATATGTGCAAAATGATTTTGATCGGCATGATACAACACGATTTTACTAATATTTCTAGTTTTAACTGACTTAGTTACATGTTCGATATAATTATCATATTGTACAACAATGAGACCCATTTTTCGATTGAAACACTCATCCAGTATAATAATAATATCTATGCTATTGGGCCTAAAGTGCTTTATAAGCTTACTTGGAACCTAACTTAATATTGAGAACATGCTTTCAAGAAAGCTTATGATTAACCTTCTTTTAAAATGGATCAAATCATGTGAAGCTTATAATATAATGGGTATCATGTGAAGCTTATAATATAATGGGTAAGGTCACAAACCCTTGATAATTTGTCTAACCTATTTTGATCCTTATTCATGGATATTGATCTAAAGTAAAATTTAATAATTTATTCATGTTGTACATATTTGATACCCTTTTGAGTAATGATATCTATTTCAATCATGTGTACAGAATTAGAATAGTTAACTTCATTACATTTAGATATTTTATGAGTGATCCATTCAATTTTCTCTTCCTTTTCCCATTGTTGTTCACAAGCATACAAGATAAGAGTTTGAAAAATTAAAAAGAAACAAAAGCAAAGTACATGAAGACAAACCTTTGCATTCAAGGCAATCATGATATTGTTTTTTAAATTTTAGGAAAAATAATAGGAACAAAACAGTATTCAAAAGAAGATTAAAACCATAGTGAGGAATAAAAAACAACTACAAGAAGGGATTGGTGAATAGTGAAGGAGGTGGGTCCTGGTAGAGAGGGGACAAATCTAATTTCTTTTAATTTTAAGGAATTTGTTATTTTAAGGATTGGGTTTAAGGGAGTAAAAATATTATCTTCAATTAGGAAAGTACTTGAACTTGACTTAACACTCTCGTGTATTATTAAAATTGTACCATACCATTCCATTTAACTAGTAAAATTGTTATAAAAGTGTTTAGACTTGAGTTGACTTAACACTTTTGTGTTATTATACTAGTTTTCATTTAAAATTATAATTTTTTTTATGAAAGTGGCTTATTTTTATCAAAATATTATTATGGAGGATCAAACACAATCATTATGTTTATTTATATTTCTAAAACATTATATACTACCAAGTCGCATATGTTTTTTTAAGAAATGTTGTACAAAAATATTTATCACATTCTTTATTATTTGTCGAACATTAATATTAGTATAATATATATGTATATCTAATTTTATCGGTATTCAATTTAATTAGTAAAGTTTTGGTTGAACAATTATACCACTGTATACTAATAAATTGATTTTGTTTAATAACTGATATGATATTAATAACACTACTATAAAAGATATTTGAGGTTCTTAAAATAAAAAATAAAGTAACAAAACCCAATTTTAAAATTAAAATTGACTAGATTACCCTAACTCCTAAAAGTGGTATCCTAACCTTTTTTTTTTGGAATTTCATCACATGTCAGTTGGCATCAACTTGGATGATTGCCCTATAACAACTATTAGGAGTGGGTATGGGTTGGGTTGAGTCGAATAAGACTTATCCATTATCTAATCCTAAATGTTGATCGAGTCATTTTTGAACTTGGGTCCGACCCTAGACCTGAAGTTAACCCGAATTTAACTGTCAATCGGGTCAGCCTTTGAACCTGAATCCGATTAAATATAATGTATATCCATTTTTGATTAAGTCTTCTTAATATTATTTATTATTATGGATATTAATTTGATATATGTATATATATTATTAATCATGTATATAAGATGAAAAAAATAGAGAATCAATTATACTTTCGGCCAAAGTACATAATTGAATAGAGATAGATATAAGCATGATGAGTGAGTAACTGTGAGCCTAGTTCGGGCCGAATCATGTTCGTCCCCTACCTAACCCTAAATATTAATCGGGTCAAGTCAGATGAGCGGATAAAGTCGAGTATTGCTCATCCCTAATAACTATCCAAAATGACATTTCTTGTCAAAATGACATTTCTAGTCAATGATGTCTCCTGAATATGGTGCCCACAACTTCCATTATGCACTTCAAATTATATGTACCTAACCCCTTCTAGACTTGTGCATTTAAGAAGTGGTCCTGAAAATCTCATTTTATACATATGGCTAAGGAAAATGGGTAACAAAGTTGCAAATGGTATTTTTTTACAATATTATTGACAACCAATAATTTTATGTTTTTAAATGGGTTTTAAAATATGTACATAGATTAAAGATAAAAAGTAAAATAAATAAAATTGATTCCATTTTTTGTATGAAAATTTGCTAAATTTAAATGGTTAAATAACACCTTTTATTTGAGTCAATTGGGATCTTGTGGCAAAGTGCCCTTCTTCAAATAGGAGTAGGTAGGTTGTAACAATCTCATGCCTCTTCTAATTTAAATATTAAAAATACAATAGTTGTTGTGTTTTTCTTGGACAAGTACTTCAATATAATAAATATTTTCTATATATTATATGAGAACTCATACATAACCCCAAATAAGCATCCTTTAAGAAAATGAACTATTTTATTTATTTCGTAAGTACATCAAAATCAGGTAAGAATTAATTTAGTATTGTATTTGGATCATATAGAAAATTATGTAACAACTTGTTTTCGAAATAATATTGTAAAAATAGTACGTCATCAATATTTCTCTTGTAAAAAAAGAAAAAGCTAACATACGGTGTATATTTATTCCTAATGTCAAAGTGTTCTTAAGTGAAATCATAATATAAGTGATTTATAATTTTAATATGGAGTTTTAATAAAATTGTGTCATTTATTTTTAAGACTTTTCTTAAGGACAAAGATTTATTTTTTGGGTGCTCATTGCTAAATTGGAAAAAGCCAATGTTAATGATTGATTCATGTCGGCCTTACATCTGCCGCACATCTGCCACTGGGCCAATACTATTTTGGGCCACAAATGGATCAGTTGTCTCACTTTTGATGTCTCATTATGTATCAATCTAATTAAAAGTTATCACCTACTTGACAATAAAAATAAAATAATATTTTTGTATTAATCGTTAGGATATGACTGACTTGAGATATGTGGATAGGAAATTTTTGGGACAGAAGATCCCAATTCCTTTTGAGTAGTCACAATATCTTTAAGAAAAGATGGCTTGATTCCAAAATTTGGATTAATAAAATAAAATGGTAATTCTAGTTTTTCAAGAGAAAATGATAAAAATTAAGTGTCTACTGCCTAATACTAACTGAGAATTTGGGTTAGATTTGCCTCCTTCCAAACTCAGCAAATCCTAATAAAGATAATATAAGCTTGTCACCAGAAAATGAGCATCGACTATGGGTTATAACCCTAACTCAAAATTTAGGCTTGATATTCATCCTTCCAAACTCAATCATATTTATGGGTTACGTAACCTCATCATCAGAAAATGATTGTAGACTACTAGTCAACACTAGCTATTTTGTTCCTTATAGCATCAGCTAGATCGGATGTGGATCACTTGTTTCAAAATGATGTCCTCATTCATATCCCGGCCAATAATATTGTGCAACGTTATTTTAAAAGTCCAATCATGAATAAATATTTTTTAGTGGGACATTGATGTGTATTTTTTAAATGACATGTCACAATATCATTGGCCGGGACATAGACGATGACATCATTTTGAGACAGATGATCAACACTAACTCTTTATTTAGCATAGCATCTAAATGATCGTGAAAGTCGACGCTAAATAGTGTCTACTAGGCCAAAGCAACGTGACACCATCACTAAAATACTATTAGGTGGACGCTAATAGCATTGATGTAGAAGCAAACACTAAGTTGGCGACACTAATGACTTAAAAAGTGTTAGAAATGTTGATTGTTGGGAAGATGCTACAACACTTGAAGAAAGAAAATATTGATAGATATGCACGTAAAAACCTTTAAAGCGTATGTTATCACACTAACCTTTAGGATCGATTCGTCCCACCAATTTAAGTATATTAGATGCAAATTGTATGAACAGTGAATTCCCTTCAGGATACTTTGAAAAACCTTGATGTGATTTGCACAAGCAAAACAAACTTATATTTCAATAGTAGTTTACAAATTTATGTTTCTTACACTTCTCTCATGCATTAGAGAAATGAAAGAATGATTTCAATAGATGAAAATTTCGTATTTAATTTTGCCTTCAAGTGTCTCTATTTGTAGAGAGAAATTCATGTCAGTTGATGAAGTAAAACACATTTAGGACTATGTACTAGTTGATCCAAACATAATATTCAATAACAGTTCAGTTGTTAAACAAACAGACAAAATAACCTAGTGACAGCTATGCTGATTGGCAAGTAAAGGTTACTTATTTTGAATCCCAATGGATTCAAAATTCAATAATGAAAGGTGATAATGCATTTGGAATAATGATTTCAAACCATTACCTATTTTATGAGTTAAAAGAAAATAGAATAATGAATGGTGATCATGCAATTGGAATAATGATTTCAAACCATCCAATAATTTCTTCTTCCTTAACACACTTCCCATGCTATCATGGAATCCTCTAAAATTTATTTAATCATTTCAGTTGCGCAGGCGTTAAGGTAATATTTTGAAGTATTTGTAATTAAATTTTAATAATGTCATGAATTTAAGTCTTAATAAAAGAAATATCATGATAAAGTATAAAGAATTTTAGGAATAAAAATGTCTTATACAGGACCACCTAAGAGGAATCGGGATCAGCTTTCCAACATTTCATGTCTCATAGTGTCCCAAATCAATGGTAAGGTACCACATACTTCAAAAGAAAAATATAAAAAACATAAAATAAATTTTTTATGTTATTTGATAGAATATAATTGGTTTGGTATACAAAGACAGGAAATTTTTAGGACAGGGGATCCTGATTCACGTAACAGGTCTAAAGTATCAATGCTATATGCTAAAGCAGCATTCAAAGCAATAGCATATATAATATGCCAATGGACAATTGCACAAGAGTAAATTACTAACAAATTAATATTGGATAGAAATTGTGGAACGTAATATAAATACATCTTTAATTAATTACGTTATTTTTTCAATAAAAAAATTAAAATTAAGAAAGTTATATTTTTTCTCATACTTCAAGACCACCGAGTAATTTTAAGTTATTTTTCAATAAGAAATTTAAAATTAAAAAAGTTATATTTTTCCTCAATTTATAATAGCTGAACTTATAGAAAAATGTGACGGGATTCACTTACTCAAAGAGTAAGTGAAAAAACCTACGACACAATATGATCATTTATTCTTGGAAAATCCAATGGTTTGAATTAGTGAGTACATCTAAACCATTGGATTTTCCAAGATTTGATAACTAATACGTTAATAGATTTTTTTCACTTACTATTAGAATAAGTGGATCCCTCCAAAAAAATATCAAATATTTAATACAATTTCTTATGAAATGGTTGAGGACTGCCAAATGGAAAGATAGAATTGCCAACTGATCCACATACTTGATTATATTTCCTAAGTTTATCATCACCTTTTTTAATTAATTTTTAAAGAAGAATCACACTGATATTAATTAAAGTTATTAAATTTGATGAAAGGTTAGGATTACAATAAAAAAAAATATATATATATATATATATATATATAACGGTAAAAGTTTTATATATTTTCAGTTTATTATCTAACATTTATTTTTATCATTATTAAATTTTCAAATAAAGTAATATCAATGAATGATTAATAATATATTGACTGTGTATAAATTCTTACACTGATAGTGTATAAATATAGAGAGTAAATTCACTTATACAAGTAGTAAGTTTAAAAAATTTACATTACATCATATCCATCCATTCTAAAAAACTCAAATGATTTAAATTAGTAAGTAGATCTAAATTATTAGATTTTGATAAATGAATTTGATTCCAATAATATGTATTGATTTGCTACATATACTTGGTTACTGCCAAAGTTGGCATGTGAATGATCACTCGCACGCATACTGGGCAGCATCAGTTTATTTTGTTGTTCATGGTTGGATTGGTTGCCCCTCTAAACTTTGATAATATCTCTTAACCAACTTATTTATTCATATAATTTTTTTATAATAATAGTGACAATGACATTACAACTCTTAACTGTATGTTTTCCTCTTTAACAAATAATATACATATAACCCATTAATAATTAGTATAAATAAGAATAAAACTTACATAAAATACATAGGTGATAATAGTATATGTAACTTATTAGAGGATGACACGTATACATGTTTGTTTACTTTCAATGAATGATCATTTATTATATTTACAATCAAACATTTCTTTACCTTGAAAGTAAACAAAAAAGTAAATGTGTCATTCTTTAATAGGTCACATGTATCACTAGCACTTATGGTACCCTACCTAAGTTTTGTCCATTGGAAAATTTTCATTCATTCTTTAATTTTCATTGGCTAAATAAAAGAAGTATATAAGTCAGTTTGACACTACATCTTATCAAAAACCTTAAGACATTAGGTTTATTGATTCATTCACTTATATGCTCTTTAACTAATTCAATTTTATACAATGTGAGACTTCTTCATTTACATTTGGAATACCTAACATTTTTCCCTCAAGTGTGAGTTACTCTCCTTGGAATATTGGATACACCAAAGCTCAGTTCTCTATCTACCAATACCCATAATCGAAACATGTCAGGAAGACTTTCGATACAATGATATCACATGGACCAATCGATCACTTGTTGCTTCAATACTTAGTTGAGTTGTCGAACTATCAATTCTAATACCGCTTGTTGGGAGATCTTCATCCATAGGCTATAACGTTCTTCTATGAGTTAAATGAAACAAACATATAAATGGTTTTAACATTACATCTTCACCCAAAACCTTAAGACATTAAATTTATGGATCTCTTCACTTATATGCTCTTTTAAGTCATCCAATATTACACAATGTGAGACTTTTCTTCATTCACACTTAGAATACCCAACAATACATTTTATATACTATCAATATAAAAATTTACATACAATCAATACATTGTCAACCATTCATAATAAAAATATTAGTAATAATTAAATATAAACAATAAATCATCCCAAAAAAAATTCTTACATGAATATTCATCCTTGATTTTCTGTCATAATTAATATGAAGTTATACGTAATAAATAAGTATACCCATTTTCAACATCTTCCCAAAAGATAAAGGTTCCAAACCTGTTAATAACTTCCTAAAAAGCACTACTCCACTAGTTTCTTTCACAATCACACCTTCATCAAACTCCACCATGTCTCAACAACCACTCTTACTACACTTACCCCAAATTCAAGAAGACACAGCCTACGACTCCTCCGAAAAAATCATCATAGTTGGAGTTGATGAATCCGATGATGAATCAAACTATGGCCGTACCCCACCATTCTCATGGAAGAAGCTGTGGCTCTTTACTGGGCCCGGCTTCTTAATGAGCATCGCTTTTCTTGATCCCGGAAACCTCGAGGGTGACCTGCAAGCTGGAGCCATAGCAGGTTATTCACTGTTATGGCTCCTTACGTGGGCCACCCTCATGGGCCTTTTAATTCAACTCTTATCTGCTCGGCTAGGTGTAGCTACTGGGCGACACCTAGCCGAACTTTGTAGGGAAGAATACCCGACATGGGCTGGAATAGTGTTGTGGGTTATGGCTGAGGTTGCTCTTATTGGTTCTGATATTCAAGAAGTTATTGGGAGTGCTATTGCTATTAGGATTCTTAGCAATGGGTTTGTGCCTCTTTGGTTTGGAGTTATCATAACAGCTCTTGATTGGTAATTAATTCATTGATTTATTATTCATCTTATGCTTTATTAAACTCACTCAATTTAGTAGTTCTTACTCCAAAATTTTATGACTTTATGATCAAATGGATTCTTAGATCAAGAACTTACAATTTCAAGGATTAAAATGATAATTTCTAAGAACTGTTCATGCTTCCTTTGGGATCTTTGTTTTGTTTTATAAACAATAATTTTAGTCCTTGAATTTATTAATATTCATTTTGCTACTTGGTCTTGTTGTAAGCACAGGAATAATTAGTCCTTGAAATTATGATTTAGTCCTTAGACTGAAGCACTAATATACAAGTGTAGTGTTTACACTTTAAAGGACTAAGATGATAATTTTTACAAAGTTTTGGACTAACATGGTAGTTTTTTCTTCTTTCTTTTATGCACCAAGTTGTTTTGTGTTGATTTCTAGATTTTGGAATTTTTCCTAGGTATTCCATGTTACTATATTAGGAAGTTTCAAATTGTACTCAAGTATGAGGTTTTACGTTTTGGTATTTACATCATTTTTACAAGATCTATCCAAAATTCTGGCATTGATTAAGTGCATATTTTGATTAACTTTTAGGGGGAAATGGCATGTTCTAAAAATTTATCATAGTAAAATTTTTATATTAGACATTTTAGGTTACAAAATAAGCTAATAAAACACAAACTAACCGTATGACGGGAGTGGGTTAATAACACTTCTTAGATACTAAAATCTCATCTGAACTTGGAGGGTAGAATATCTTGAGTGGAACCGTGTCATATACGGTCGAGATGAAAACTATTGAAGTGATGGAGTCTTTACAACAACAACATTTTGGAAGTTCTATACATATATGCATTTTTATTTGTTAAATTGTCTACTGATCCCAAATTAAACATTAACTGGATATTTTAATGTTCTGTTACAGTTTTGTTTTTCTCTTTCTTGAGAACTACGGTGTGAGGAAATTGGAAGCTTTTTTTGCTGTCCTTATTGGTATCATGACAATCGCGTTTGCGTGGATGTTTGGTGAAGCAAAGCCAAATGGCAAGGAACTTCTTATCGGTAAGGAGATTATATTTTAGTTTGTGACAAATAAATTTGTTAGCTGTCCCTCTTGCTTTACATCTGATACTGAGTCTGATTTTATCTTTGTAGGTATTTTGGTTCCGAAACTTAGTTCCAGAACTATACACCAGGCTGTTGGAGTTGTCGGCTGCATTATTATGCCTCACAACGTATTTTTGCATTCTGCTCTTGTTCAATCAAGGCAGGTTGACCACAACAAGAAAGGCCGAGTTCAAGAAGCTCTCAATTATTACTCTATCGAATCCACCATTGCCCTTATAGTTTCTTTGGCCATTAATATATTTGTCACAACTGTGTTTGCTGATGGGTTTTACGGTACCGAAGTAGCAAACAATATTGGTCTTGCTAATGCAGGACACTATCTTCAGGAGAAGTATGGTGGCGGATTATTACCGATATTATATATATGGGGTATTGGGTTATTAGCAGCTGGCCAAGGCAGCACTCTTACCGGTACTTATGCTGGACAATTTATCATGGGAGGTTTTCTAAATTTGAAGTTGAAAAAATGGATGAGGGCATTAATTACACGAAGTTGTGCAATCATCCCGACCATGATTGTTGCTCTTATTTTCGATACCTCCGAGGATGCATTAGATGTTCTGAATGAGTGGCTTAATGTTCTCCAGTCAGTCCAAATCCCCTTTGCACTTATTCCTCTGCTTTGTTTGGTATCAAAGGAGCAGTTAATGGGAACTTTCAAAATCGGCCCTGTCCTCAAGGTATATTGTCTTTTTTATCTATCTTTTGGTCACACTAGTCACTTATCACATGCCCATTTTGTTTACATTTTTGGTAAAGGACTTTTGGATTCCAAGCTGATTCGTTGTGCGGAATTTCTGTTCGTATATGTCTATATGGTCCATCGATCAAATCAAATCTTAATTTAATTAGGAAGGAGATGATTCAACAAGGGCCCAATATTGACCACAGAAGTTCCTATTTTCTTTTACTATTCAGAATTAGATTCTAAGGAAACAAATTGGTAGGAATGATTTTACTGTCCTGTCTTGGTAATTGAAAGGAGGAATGATTCGTTTTATTACGATTTTACTGTATTTTGGCATGTGGTAATTGTTGGGAACAAGCGATCAATCAAATAGTAAAAGAGAAGAGAATAACACAATGAATTTGGTAACGAGGTTCGGCCAATTGTGCCTACGTCCCCGGGAGCTTTGAGAGGCTACCACTATATATTATTAGAGAATAATGATTTGTGTTTAGCTAGTGTTCTCCTTGTTACATTAGGTTTACATAACATAAATATATAGCCCTCTACCCCAACCCTTTACATCAACCCAAACCCATAACTTGTATTGTTGTTATGATGAGAAGAGGTCTGGTCCATTGAATATGAGCCATTGCACAACAGTAATGTTGTTCATTCGGCGAGTAACTATCCTCAAGTCCTAATACTTTGCGATGTAAAAGGATCATGTCAACTTGATTTTTACACCATGACTCTAAGTTTTGCGAACAAGATTGACTTATGTTGACATTAGTTTCAAGGATTCCTGCATTACGTTTTTGCTCGTTTAATTTATAAAAAAAAAATGGTGATAGATTCTGCTTGTTCACCATTGAACTTGCTTATCGGATTTTGACTTTTAGTTTGATCACTTTGATTCTTTGACTTGGTGGTAAGTATTCTTAAACCATAACTTTTCTCGGCCTTCGCCGATGCACTTGGTTTCGGACTTTGATGCTCATGTTTATTATTTTGATTAATTAGATAAAAGTATTGAGTGATTTCTCATATGGATACAGATGATTTCATGGTTTGTGGCTGCTCTGTTGATCGTAATCAATGGCTATCTTTTGCTCGATTTCTTCTCTGCTGAAGTGAATGGAACAGTGTTCGCCACCGTGCTGTGTGCATTAACAGCTGCATATGTTGCATTCATAATGTACCTTGTCTCAAGAGCCATTACCTTTTCACCTTGGCAAAGTATAACACAAAAGAAGACAATTTCTAACTCAGAGAATTGAGTTATCATTCCTTAAATAAGTACCATTCTGAAGAAGGATTTGAAGATTACATTTGCCCCTATACTTCCAAAATAGTGAAGTTTTTGTCTTTTCATTTAAGAGAAAAATATGTATGCATCCACAGTGTAAAAGATGAATGGTTTTTACACTGTCAGTCATATCATTCATCATTCATATTTGATCATCATTGAGAGTGTAAACGATGAATGATATACTGATTGTGTATAAATCTTTATCCAACAATGCATATATATTACACGCTTCATTTAAAACTTACTTTATTAAGTATAAGGAGCAATGCTACTATATGTATACCCATTCTTGTTTCTAGTATAACAAGTTGATGAAAAGGGGTAGTGACACCTTTTTTATTTGATTGTATATTTTATGAAATAAGTTAAGAGTAGATTTTTGTATTATGTGATGTTTTGGACTCACTTTCATTGATATAATGTAGTTGATACCTTCAAAGTTGTAGTACTGTTTAAATAAGCAATATATAACTCTTCTGGCTCCGTTTGATTTTTCTATTTGGTTTAGTTTTTAGGATGGGGTTTTGGAATTTGCAACTTTTGTTTGCATTCTAAATTTGTACAATTATTAAAGTGAATGTTATTTATAAGATGATAAGAAGAATTGACCATGTCATGTATAAAAAGATAAGAGTACTTAAATTAAATAACTATAGCTTTTGAATAAGAATTTTAAGTAGAATCTAAAACATTCCACATTGCCTATTGCTTAATTGGGTTCAGTGATGAAGTTTGCTCTTTTTAAAATAGAGCTCCTCCTTTTGGGTACTAGGGTGTCTCCTCACCTTTTGGGTACGGAACATCTTATTCGGGATACATAACTGCGCTCCCAAAAAGTGTCATTCCCAGAAATTGAACTTTTAACCTTTTGATTATTCTGATGATCTAACGAAGTTTTACACAACTAAACCAACATTTTGTTGGTGATAACAATATTACTTCAAATAGGAGTAACCCTTAGGGAGAGGGCTATGTTATTGGGTTATAATGAGAGACTCCCACCATAAGGAGACATTTATTATAGTGATTTCTTAAGAATAATTCTACTAGCAAGCAAGTGTTGTGCCCTCAAGTCAAGCAAGGACCAAGTGACTAAGAAATTTAGGGAGTAGGGCTCTGATACTAACTATTTGCCTTGCATTTGAGAAGCATGATTACTTCTTTCTTTTACATTATAGAAAACATTTTTACTTTGTTGAGGATAGGGGTGAGGATGGATAGGGTAAATTGTACCTTATCCAACCCTAAATATTGGTTCAAGTACTTTTTTAATATGAAATTGACTATAGACCGTAAACTACTCGACCCTAAATGTCGATTAGGTCAGCCTTTGGACATGAACCTGATCCAAGACCCAATTAAATATAATAGATGACTAAAATGTTCTCAATATTAATTATTATTATGAATATGAAATTAGTTATATGAAATTATAGATATTATTAATCATTTATATATGATGAAAAAAATAGAGAATCAATGATACTTTAGGTCAAATAGATGTCATTACTCTGTACAAATTGAATAGATACACATACAAACATGGCGAGTGAGGATCAAGGGAGGAGATAGATTATGTTTGTCCCTTACACAACCCTAAATATTAATTAGGTCTAATTTTTTAACCTGAACTTAATCCTAGACTTGGCGAAACTCGACCATATTTAGACTCGATGCTAAACCGGGTGAGCGAGTCCTCCTCACCCCAAATTGAGAATATACCAAAACTCTTGTCTATTTCGATAGTATGATAGTAACTAGAGCTCCATTATTGGGAGGCAAGAATGTCTCTTAGTTCACCTTGTTTTTTAGGTAAAATTAGGTTGGTGGTAGGTGAAGTTATAACAATGTTCATGTTTTCAATCACTTACAAGACCCCGAGTCTCGAGTCTAGAGCTCTAAATCATATTTTAAGGGGCTCTTTGGTGTTGATCTTAGCAATGAAGAAAGATGATTTTCTTTTAGTTGAGCACGAATTATGATCTTCTCCATTAATGGAGAGATAAATACATTTTTTTCTTTGTTTTTTAATGGCAAAATTATAATATTATTGTAATCAAAAGGATGGATGTGTCATTGAACATTGCATTTTTTCTTGATTTTTGATGCACTTGCCTCTCCATTAATGGAGAGGATCCTAACTCGTTGAGCACTTACTTAGTTAGTAAGATTTAAAGTTGTTCACCCAACTTTCCCTCGTTTGGCCAGATTCCCAAGCTAGGTTGCAGCAATGATGACACTATTCCCTTCTCATCATGGCGATCTTATTTTTTGTATTACCAAGAGTATCATTCACCTTGTGGGTAATGAACTAATACATTTCAAAGTGTGTGACTGTCTCTTCCAACAAGTGTCTCTCTTAAGAATCCGACCATTAACCTTTTGGTCATTTTATAAATCTAATGGAACCTTATACTATTAAATCAACAACGACTTAGTAGTCTTCATCCTCATTTTAAGTTAATAACTTCACTATTCTTCTTCTGCCTTGATCAAAGAAATTTGAAGTAATGCGGCAACAACACATATTTAATAAATAGTATTAAAATTATATATCATGATTATTATATAGGTTATGTTAAGATCATCTTTAAGAGATGAGGACGAAGAGTTAGATTAAGATAAATATACATTGGAAAATCAAGTTCACTAATTCTCAAAGTAATAAAATCATAATTTCTCAATACAAAATTGCTCTTTTAAAATTCTTATCATCAACCCTAAGAGCTAAGTTTAACACTTCCTTATCTTATAAATATGAGATACTCAGTCCTTACCTGTAAACTATGTTCTAAAACCCTTTGATAATATTATTATATGTCAACAATGGAATTTCAAACATTAAATGATTTTTCTCTTCCATTTTCATCATAGTAGAGGAAAAAAACTCTCAATATATAAATTATTTTTGTCTTGTACAACTTTACATCCAATTTTTCATGATATTTATAAGAGAGAAAACTCTTCAATCAATATACTTATCAGTAATAATAATATTAAAACTAAGTCTGAAATATCAATATATATGAATATAAAGTATAGTGGAGATTATATACGGTGGCCTATTTAGTGTCAGATCCACTTGGTTTTGGACTGTTCAAGGTATTAGGTTCAAAAATCATCCATTGAACTATAGATGATTTTAAAGATGTATAATTCTAACATAATTATCCTTTTGTGATTCAAATTCAAAACTCTTTGTAATGAGGATAAAGAACAATATTTTCTCTCACAAATACTCTTTTAAATAAAATAAGAATTCTTACCAAAATACACTCGCAATGTATATGTGTATATGAGGGAAATAAAATGGTATGATGTTGCTCTTTTTCTTGTAATGCTGAATTTGTGATACCCTTAACACATTGTGAGTAGAGGTGTCAAAATGGACGGGTCCGTACGGGCCGGCCCGTCACAACCCGAAATTTTGTAGGGCTTAGGTATTAAATTTGACATTTTTTAATGAATCTGGACTTTTTAGCCCAACCCGGCCGAGCTATATTAAAACCGGGCTCGGGCCGGGCTTACCCGGGCGGGTTCGGGCTACCCGTTTTCTCTTATTTTAAAACTTTTTTTGGGACTTTTTGGCTAGGTAATAAGCTTAAGATGAAAATTATTTTACAAAATAACTTATGATAAAAAAATAGATAATATATACTAAATATTGTGTTATGAACTTTGAATAAAAAATAGAGTAATGTCTATAGCATAAATATTTATAAATTACAATAATGTTATCAAGTTAATAATTATATTAATTTTCCTATTTTGCTTAATATCATTTTAAGCACATTAGCAAAATAGTGTATCAAATTAATTGAAAACATTAAATCATATAGATTCTATTTTTCTTTTTTTAATTGTATATTTAATTAGATTTAACTTCTACAATAAAAACATAATAAAGAAAATAATTTTTACAACGAAAATGAAAAACAACTTAATTGTTTACCGTAGAGAACTCAACACAACCAAATTTAACATAACAGTTCACAATGAAAGTGTTGATAAAGAGCATACAAAAGATATTCATACACAAAGTAAATAAATATTATGATGATAGTTATATTTCGACACATGAATTCATTCTAAATTTGAGTCTATACTATTATTACTATAAACCAAAGTGATATTATTTTTTACTGTATCCATTTATTATATTGAAGTGAAGTTACAAATTATATTATGTTAGAGATTGAGAGTGTAATATAAATAAAATATTTAATGAATGAGTTATGTTATGAATCATATCCGTAGACTTAACATCATGTCTTAGCTCAAACACATAATATTATATCTATAAGTTTGGTTGCATTGAGTATAACAATTGTGTTAAAAAATTTATACATTAATATAAAATGATATATTTATATATATTAAATATGTTAAAATTTAAATAATTTTTTTTAATATTATGCGGGCCGGCCCGCCACAACCCGCATAGGGCGGGCTTGGGCTACATTTTGATATACATAAATTGTATCCGGACTTTTTAGTCCGACCCGGTTTAGCCCGAACCCGTCCGGATAGCCCGTTTTGACACCTCTAATTGTGAGCATTGCCTTTTATAGCCAAATGTCTTCCACTACAATGAATTAACAATGAAGGAGAAGAGTAGGCAGTGTTGTATGTTATTAGCGATGATAAAATTACTCGGACCTATGGGTACCCGTCAAAATACCCGTAATGGCTACCCGCAAAAATAGCTCATGGGTGAGAACATGTATCATGATATTCGTCCCGCAGGTACTCACTTATATATTTTAATTAAATATTTTATACTTAATTATTACTAATTTAACATTATATTTGTCTATTTTATTATTATTTCATAATAAAACATAGTGATGATACTATAATCATAAAATTATCATATACGTTATATTATTTAAGTAATTATTATTTTTATATATTAATTATTGTAAAATATATAAAAATATAATTAAAATTGAATACATGTTGGGTACCCACAGATACTTATTACCCCACAAATAGTACGAGTATGGGCACAGATATACACTACCCGTACCTGATATGCCATTTGTTATATCATATAGCAAAAACTTATTTGTTAAGACAATGTTGATAAGAAGCTTAGCATGTAAGAATGCAAGTTGGAGAAAAAACAAATTTCCAATCAATTGCTTAGACAGAAATTGTAGGCGCCGCACTACTACAAATCTTGGAAAGTAAAAAATGAAATTGTGAAAGTGTTTGAGCCACACAAAATTAAACACTCTTCTTTACTAGTTTTTTAAATTTCAACAAAAAATGGAACTCATATACAGTATTTCTTCTTAAGTGGTATTGTCTTTAAGGATGGAAGGTCCATTTCCATTATATTGTGGAGTTTAGAAATTGGTCTGCAATTCACTATTACAAAATGGGGAATGTAAATAAAGTAAACTAAGGTCATTATTTAAGGAAAAAGTGAAAAGGTTTTTTTAATGATTTCTCTGTTTATTTATGCTTAATAACAAATTCCATTCTTACTATTTGGAATACTTTAATGATCACTTTTGCACTTACACTTATGATTAAAAATATCATTACATTTTATTTTAAGGATAAAAGTGTTAAATTAAATTTCATTTTTCTCTTATTTTGAGTGTACTTATCTCTCTATCAATGGAGAGAATCTTAAGCTCATCCTTTTGAGAATTTTTCCTTGTGTTATTTACAAACTTGATCTTGGACCGTGTTGAGTCTCATTGTGATCTCGGGTTCTAGTCTTGAACCATTTTGGCTAAAGGTCAGATTTCTAACTTGGTTGGTTGGATGTGTTCTTCATAGTTGATATTGGGAGTTATGATTATCTTCATTAATTGAGAGGCAAATACCCCAAAACAAGAGAAAAATGAAATTTGATTCGATACTTTTACCGTTAAGATAAAATGTAATGACATTTTTAACCCTAAGTGTAAGTGCAAAAGTGATCACTTGTCTCTCCATTAATGGAGATGATCATTTCTATCTTTAAATATTAACTTTAAGTGTTAGAGTCCAATTTTACATACACATCTAAGTTGGTCTAAGATCAATCCTGAATCCAATTTGACACTGTTCAGACGCTCCAAGGCTGGTTTTCAACTCACTCGAACTAAAAAAAATCTATACAAATATCTCATTTCTACCAATAAGCATTTTCCTTAATGTAAATGACCCAATAACATCAATTAAAACCAAAAAAATTTAATTTTTTTAAGATTGAGACCAATTAATATATTTTTATCATCATGACTAAAACTGAAACTTGTTATACTTTGATGAAATAATTATTTATTTAAGCCACAGCAATCAATAAATATTTAACCAAAAATGTCTACATACTCATTTTTTTGTTTACGGCAAGACTTTTTCAATCATAAATATCATGAACTAAATGATGAATGGTATCTGAAGAGTAATGCTATATCCTTCTACTAATCTTCCTAGCCACAAAAAGTAACACATGTTATAAAATGATACTTTATTTATTTATTAGTAATTGGTTTACAAGTGACATATTTACTTTATCGTGGGTAGGAGGATTTAGTAAGAGAATATATCATTTTCCATCTCAAAATCCTATATTTAAAAAAATTACTCTTTTGCCCCTTAAAATAAGAGGACATCTTTACCCTTGTCTCTCAATATTCACCCCTTCGTCTTTCTCTCCAACAATGCGCCGCACTTAGCCACTTAGGTCAGTAATCGGAACATTTTTCATTTTCATATCCTCAAATTCGGACACTGAATCTTTCAAATTAGGGTCAAATCACAAGCTCTTAACTGAGGTATTAATATTTACGTACTTCATCTATTCTTTTTCTACATCTTTTACTGAATTTTTGTATTTTGTGTGTTCATTTTTGTTTTAATTCTCTCAATCCGCTTCTAGATTTCAAAGCTATGTTTGAAAATGTAGGGATTTTTTATTTCAATTTTATCGATATATTTGTTTTTAATTTTTGAAGTTTTGTACTTTAAAAGAACAACTAATGCCTCCTTCTGTAGTCGCTATGTTGTGATGTTTCGTTCGCAGTATAAAACATTATATGCTATGACCTATCAGTTTTTGTTAAACAAAGTCTCAGGTCGAAAATAAGAATTCCATAGTGCTTTGTAGCCTTAGTTAGTGTTTTTAATTGAGGTTGTGGCCGCGATAGCAGGAACGGTTGTGGGTACTGCCATTGCGGTCATTGCGATGCGGATTGCGGCCGTTGTGGTGTGAATTATTTTGTTGTTAAAACATTTTTGAATCTGATGTTGTCTGATGCGGTCTGATGCAGTCCAAATGCGGTTGGGTTGCAGCCCGATGTGGCCGTATCATTGTGAGTCGGAGTCACACCTCAATTGCGGTATGATGCGGTTGCGGCGGTCACCTCAACCACAATATTGCGGCCACATCAGGTGATGCGATCCGCAATTTAAATCACCGGCCTTAGTGTCTGTTTGCGAATTGAGTTTTGGAGGGGGGAAAGAAGGTTTCAGAGTGATATTCAGATATCAAGGATTTATCAGAATCTAGTGATCTTCATATATCAAGGGTTTGTCGGAATTCACAATCAGACCCTTAAGTGGATTTTCCAGTTCAATTTGGATTTGTCGGGAATCTAGTGATCTTCAGATATCGACGGTTTGAGATCAAAAACCATATGAGGCTTACCTTATTCTATTAACCACATGAAGAGTTGGAGTGTATTTGGCAAGACATTTCCTTATGAGTTTCCGAATTTTGGGAAGAGGTCTACTTCCAAGGATCCTTCCATAGATTTCATCAAGGTTCTTGTTTAGTCTCAAAAGGAACATGTAGATTTTGTCTTTCTCCACAGCTCCGAGTTTTTTCTTACCCATTGGGCAACCCATGTGGCTTCTTCATATATGTCTAGTTGTTGCCAATGACTACTAAGTATATTAAAATACTCAATAGCTGAAGATTGTCCTTGTTGGAGGTTGTGTAGAATGCTTTTTATCTCAAATATGGAAGGAGTATTGTCCACATTTGAATGTCTCCTTCACAACATCTCATATCACCTTTGCAATGCCATAGAACATGAAATTCTCACCAATTTCATTGGTCATGGTGTTTAGCAGCCATGACATTACTTGGCTTTTCTCAAGCTGCCATTTTGGAAGGGTAACATTTCCTTCTTTGGGACATTTTGTCTCCTGTGATGTAGCCTTTTCTCTCCTTTCCTTGAAGGAAGATATTGACTGATCTTATCCATTTGGTATAGTTTTGACCATTTAATTTATGGTCAGTGATGAGATGACTGAGCCCATCCTGTGAGCTGGTCGGAAGTTATCCAGTCTCCACCTTTGTCTGCTCATCAGAAGGTTCCCTCATTGCTGGCGGTACTAGGATTTTCTTAGGGGTGGATAAGATTGAGCGCTGATACCATTGCAGAATTCTAATTTATTTCTGTGTAATTTCTACAATAATACAAAGCAGGATTTATACATACTAGGAGATTAAAGCTGAGCGCTAATCTAGCCTAAGAATGAGAGTAGTTATTCTCTTTATAATTGCTAATTCTAATAAATATGAAAAGTTAGAAATCAGCTAAAACTAATATACATTTAAAGACATAAAACTATACAAATTAGAATCAGATGATTCTCCTTAATTTGTGCCAATCTTCAACAATCGTGTTAGAGGGATTTAGCAGCAATTATTATATGATGTTTTTCTTATGGTATTATTACGGTCAGTAAGAGCTTCTAACCATTAAATTGAATTGTTCTTGAAGCTTTGTTGACCACTCTGCATGAATATGGATGACTTGGAGCAAAGCATGGAAAATAACATAGAGGCGTTGATGGAGCAGCTTGCTCAGGCATTTCTTGAATTGGAAGCTCGGAAGGGGGATTTTGAAAACAAGATTCAGTGGGTTGACATTAAGCAACATTTCCTTGACCTTGAGGTGACATTGAAGAAGCAACTTGAAGAAGTGGAAGCGAAAGTGAAAATGTATGAAGAGAAACAAATAGAAATGGATACAGTAGTTGAAGAGAGAAAGGTAGCAGTTGATTCTAAAGAGCAAGACCTCTTAGATCGGCTGCAAGAGCTTAAAGACGCCGCTGTTGCTTCCATTGCAGAAGCTCGTGCCATTCATCAAACTGCAACTTTGGAGTTTGTATATGATGGGGAGAACAAAAATAATGAGGTAAGCAACTCTCTTGGCAATACAGATTCAGAGGATGATTTTCCTCATAAACCAGGTGAAAATTCTGAAGGCGTGGCAGTTGAGTTTAGGCCACTTCCTGTGCTGACACATCATTGTGAGCAAATGAATGTGAGCGGCCTGTTGAATTATATTGAGGAGAATAAGAAAAATCTGTCTGTTATTCGTGAAGTAATTTCTGTTGCACTAGAAAGTGCAACTGATCCGGCACATTTGGTGCTTGAGTCTCTGAAGGGGTTTTACCCCGCCAATCCGAAAGATAAGAGGAATGCTGCCCTTCATGGCAGGCGAAAGTCTTGTATTATAATTTTGGAAGCCTTAGCCACCTTATCGGCAAGGGCTGACCCAGGTGCAGATTACTTTCTGAAACCTGAAACCAAGCAGCAAGCCAAGGCAATTGCTGATGAGTGGAGGCCCGAGTTAGCTAGAGCAGACATTGATAGTGCCAATGGAAATTCATTGGAAGCAGAGGCATTCTTGCAAGTTCTTTCCACTTTTAGGATTGCTTCCGAGTTTGATGAAGAAGAACTCCGCAAGCTTGTACTTGCAGTTTCTCAGCGTAAGCGGGCACCAGAGCTCTGCCGCTCTGTTGGGTTAATCCACAAAGTGCCAGGTTGGTGACTTGGTGTCTTTTAAATAAACTGACTTGTAAAGTCTGCGGTGAAGGGTATTCCTATTAGATATCATCCTATTCCTACACTAGATGAATAATTTTCTTTTGTGAGTGTGTGGATAAGTTAATTTAAGGGGAGTGTAATTGACAAGTGTATTTAACATATTTTCCTATACACCCTGCTTTTGGTCAAAGAAATTCATAGTTTTTTGGAATTAGTTAGCTATTCTTCCACTCAGGATGAAGTATTTGAAATACGAAATTAGGAGGTGGAATTTTGAAATCCTCCAACAACCTTAATCTAAACACTATTTTCTCTTTCAATCTCCATGCTCCCTTAGGGCATGGTAGTCAGATTACCTTTCCAGGTGAAGATATGTGGGACATATATTCTGCTTCTTTGGTTTTGATTTACATGCTAATCGGTAATGCAATGATGAGTTTGCCAGATATTTCTTATTCTAATTTTAACTATATATGCAGCTATTGTGGAGTCATTAATCAGTAATGAGAAACAGATCTCTGCTGTACATTTTATTCATGCCTTCAAGCTTGAAGAAAGCTTTGCCTCTGTGCCCCTTTTGAAGGAATACCTAAAGAACCAGAGGAGAAATTTACAAGTAAAGACGGGAGGTGTGAGTGATGTTCTAAGTGCAAAGGTATGGTTTTTGCTTGGCGGAGGTTCAAATCGAGTGTCCGTCTTCATTCGGGATTTTTCTTGTGTTCTACATTGTTTATTGTGTCCTATTTTATGTTCTCATTTATTTTCAGAATGATGCCAATGCGCGAGAGCTTAGAGCAGTGAAGGCTGTAATTAAGTGCATTGAAGAATACAATCTTCAATCTGACTACCCACTTGATACACTTCAGAAAAGGGTAAGTCAATTACAGAGGACCAATCCAGATAAAAAGAGAAGTGGAGAGTTTAACAAGCGTCATCAATCAAAGAGGCCAAGGGCGACTGAGAGATATTCTTCATCTCGTTCATTTGGTGGTGCCGCTGCTTCGGCTGGAGTCGTGGGTAGGCACGTTCCCCCAATTCGGACAATATACACAGCAACACCTGATAGGTATTCCCATGCTGGTGCAATTGCATATGATTATCAAGTTCCTGGCCAAGCCATACATACTCAACCAGCTAATGCCCCTCCTTCTAACTATGATCATCATACACCATACAATCCTTATATGTTGTGATTTTTACATCTAAGCATTATTGAATAGATTACAGACATTAGAAGTAGGTTGAACCAACTAGTGGTTCTACTTATGCATTTGAAAATTTGCCCTTTTGTTTTGTTTTCTTTCTGAGCTTCTAACTATATGCTAATGGATAGACACACACTGTTATTTCTATCCAATGATCCAATTATATTTCTGATAAATCAAGTTCTTCTATTTTTATCCCTTTTCATGCTTACCTGACTTGGTAGTAAACTTTAGGCCTAAACTTTAGGCGTATTATTATCAAGGTATGAAGGTTTCACTGAAAAAAGGGTGACCTAATACACAAGACTCCTACCTAATAGGGCCTGCGAGTAAACTTTAGCCATATTATTATCATGGTAAGAAGATTTTACTAACTGATCTTAAAAGAATCTACATTGTATTATATTTTGGAAACAATCCTGCAATGTTTGGTGTTTCACGGAAGATGCTTGGACTTTTTACCCTTTGTGAGATTAATACACAGTCAAATATGTTTGTATTTTTTGGCCTTCAAAGATAAGATTTTGTTCATATTAAAATGAAGAGTCACAACAATCCAAAAGATGAATAACGTGTGATTTAAAAGATTGACTTTTAAGAGGTTTCCAAGCTCAACCATGTAAATTGACTTTTAAGAGGTTTCCAAGCTCAACCAATTAGTCTTTGAGGTCGTATTCATGATGGATGTGCTCATCAATTGACAAATTCCAAACCTCAAACAAAACAGAAATTATGATATTTGATCGAGGTGACAATTATTCACAATTCATCCATTAGTGCTAATTGATTTAAATGGATAACTTTAGTAATAGATAGATTCAAATTCATTCATTATATCCAATGGATATCCATGAATATATCAATTTGGATGAATATACAATTCATCCAAAAAACAAACATTCAAAATTGTGTTCTTTACTTTTCAATTCCATTCACTATCTTAACTCTCACTTGCTTGTAGTGCTTCTCACTCTCACTTTGAATCTTTTATTAATTTGAGGTCAATGATGTACTTAATATTAAAAGTTTGTTCTTAAATATATAACATATATACAAATCTATTAAAAAATTTCACATAGAACCTTAAATGTCAAATGCTCGTAGAATATTGCAGAAAAAAAAACACTTCTTTTTTAAAAACAATTTTTAATAAAAACACTTTTAAAAAAACCACTTTCAAAAAATATTGATTTTTAAAAGTGTTTTTTTTTTTAAAATGTTTTTCTAAAAGATGTTTTATTGAAATATTTTTCATCAAAAGTATTTTTAGTTCCAACAAATAATTCAAATGGATTGTATATTCATCTATCAAAATCTATGAACATAGAGTTGCAAATAGTGTAAGAAATGGTGCTCTTCATGGTCAAACCGAAATGGAGAAAGAAAACAAGAAAATGAAGCAAGAGAGAAAAATGAAATAAACCTCTTTGTATTTGATTGAAAAGTAGAGTAATGATACAATGTATTGAATGAATTGAAAAAGAAGTAAATTTGGTGATTTACAACTGAAGAAGACTAATGCTTATATAGGCAAGAGACTCTAAGGCTAAAACAGAAAGAAAAACTATCAAACTAATTTAACAGAATTAACAGAATTTCCTGCCAATGCTTTCTTCTTCTTCAAAGTTTCTGGTTTCTTGGTTTGAGCCTGGATTTCTTGAAGTGGGTCATTATCATTGTTATCCAACAGCCCCCTACAAGCTTGGATGTGGAAATTGAGTAAGCTTGGAAATATTGTTGATAAAGGGAGAAGGGGAAAGTGGTTTGGTAAGAACATCGACAAGTTGAGAGGATGAAGCAATAGGCAATAAATGTAGTGTACCATTTTGGATTCTTTCTCTCACGATATGGCAGTCTATCTCGATGTGTTTGGTGCGTTCATGGAAGACGGGGTTGGCTGCAATGTGAAGGGGTGAGTTGTTGTCACAATAAAGGCCAATTGGAGAAGGGTGTGGAATTCCAAGGTCGTGAAGGAGATACAACAACCATTGAGCTTCACATGATGCCATTCCTAAAACTCTATATTCGACTTCAGCAGAAGATTTGGAAACTGTTGTTTGTTTCTTACTTTTCCAAGAGATGAGGGATGAGCCTAAGAAGAAACACCAACCAGTAACAGACTTTCTTGTGTCTAAGCATGTAGCCCAATATGAGTCTGAAAAACCTTTAATGGTATAGTTATTATGTGCAGAAAAGAACAAGCCAAGTGCAAGTTTGGATTTGAGATACTTAAGAACTCTGTTGGCAGCATGTAAGTGTTGATTTGTTGGTGAGGAATTGAACTGTCTGAGATGGCTCACTACATAGCTTATGTCGGGGTCTGGAATTGGTTAAGTAGAGCAACTTTCCAAACAATCTTCTGTAAGAGGCAGGATCAGATAGAGGAGAACTAGAAGTGGAGTGCAACTTTGTGTTGTAATCCATTGGTGTGGAGCATGGCTTAGATGCAAGCATTCCTGTTTCAGAGAGTAAGTCCAATACATATTTTCGTTGATAAAGAGCAATCCCTTTTGAAGTTCTAGCAATCTCCATCCCAAGGAAAAACTTGAGGTTTCCTAAGTCTTTAATGCTGAATGTGGAATGAAGAATCTGTTTAATGGATTGTATTTCAGAGAAAGTGTTACCAGTTAGAACAAGATCATCAACATATATTAAGATGGCAGTGAATTGTGATCCTTTTGACTTAATGAGCAGAGAATGATCAGAATGTGCCTTATGAAAGCCATTTGTGAGAAGAACTTTGGTTAACTTCTCATGCCATTGTCTACTGGCTTGTTTTAAGCCATAGATAGACTTGTGAAGATGACAAACTAAGGAGTTATCAACAATGTTAAGGCCAAGAGGGCGCTTCATGTAGACATCCTCCTTGAGGTCACCATGAAGGAAAGCTGTGGTTACATCTAGTTGATGTGGAAACCAATTGTGAGAAGCAGCTAAGGATAATAGTACCCTAATGGTGGTCATTTTTACAACTGGGCTAAAAGTGTCTAAGTAATCCACACCCTCTCTTTGAGTATAACCCTTAGCAACTAATCTGGCTTTAAATCTTTCTATAGATCCATCTGGTTTATGCTTAATCTTAAAAACCCATTTACAACCAATGGCTTTCTTGTGTGTGGGCAGTTTGGTGATGGTCTAGGTTTTGTTAGCTTCAAGAGCAGAAAGCTCAACTTTAATGGCTTCTTCCCAAGGCTTGTGAATGATAGCCTCTTGGTAAGTGTTGGGAGTAAAAGTGGAAGATATAGCTAAATAATAACACTTGTGACTATGTGAAAGAGAGTCATATGAAAGGTAATCAGACAAAGGATACTTTGTCTTTGTAAGTTTATGTGGTGTGCTCTTTGTTAATAAATTGCAATGGTAATCACGAAGATAAGAAGGAGGTCTGCTAATCCTAGAAGAATGTCTAGGAGGAGGATTAGAGCTCTCATTAGTGTTAGATGGTGCAGCCTGGGTAACTTGAGGTTGTTCAAGAGTATACTCAACATTATCTGCATAAGAAAACAGAGAGTCTAGAGAAACGGTGGGTAAAATGGGCTGATCAGAGTGAGTATTAGAAGGTTGAGTTTGAAAAGGATACATATGCTCAAAGAAAGCAACATTCCTAGATAGAAATAGTAGTTTGTTGTGGCAGTCTAACACAACATAACCCTTCACCCCTTGCTTATAGTGTAAACACACCCATATATGTTTATACTAAATACGTGATTCACAACTCAATCATCACATAACTAGAAAGTACCACATACTCTCCTTTCCGTAAATCTACGCCTACTTTAATATAAACACACCCATATATGTTTATACTAAATGCGTACTTTACAACTCATCATTGCATAATCAGAAAATACACATTTTCGATTCCTAATGCACAATTAAAGACTTATCCTTACCTCGGTGAATGTTGGGTTTGGTTCTTGACAACTTCTCAAATTCCACCGACACCGCCTCCAACTTTAGGATCTTTCCTCATCCCGCCACATAACACAATGTTAGTCATTTATTCCAAATATCACATAAACAACTTATATTGCATCATTTAATCATATAAAAAATTCATCATAAGTATTCAACCATCTAAAACATGCACAATCATCTCATATCCTAATCTTTGGAGGTAACTCATCTTCTACCTCTAGCATTTTACTCATTCCCTCCTTTTACCACATTTTCACTTTTAGGGTCTTGGGGTTTTCATGAATCAACCCACAACCCTTCTCATTCTTGAGATACTAACTCTAACCCAAGAGTTTACAAGGTAAGAATGACATAAAATGAACCATCACCCAAAAGGATGAGTTTCCATGGTTTCCTTTATTTTTTTGAGAAGAGATCCAATATACCCCAAAGTGAGTTTAAAAGAGAAAAAGAGAGTTAGAATCTAGAGTGTTACCTCTTCTCAAGCTCTTTGATGAGTATTCAAGCTTTTTGCCCTTGAAAAGCTCTCCTCTCTCAATCTTCTTCTTTTCTAAACCCTAGATTGTGTTTAGGGGTTTCTCATTAAATGTTGTCTCGTCGAGTTCTCGCTTAAGCGAGGGATTCTCACTCAAGCGAGAAAATTCCGCCCATTTTAAAAACTCAAATCTGACCCTCTCGCTCAAGCGAGAATCTCACAGTGCCAACAGCCCCAAAATGATATTTCTCGCCCAGGCGAGACAACTCTCGCTCAGGCGAGAATCTTCCAATATACCCCAGGATTTCACTCTCCCAAGTGAACCTCTCTCGCCCAGGCGAGAATCTCTCGCTCAAGCGAGGATCTTCCAGTATAGCCCAGGATTTCACTCTCCCAAGTGAACCTCTCTCGCCCAGGCAAGAATCTCTCGCCCAAGCGAGGGTCTCAGGACTGATTGTATAATTTTAAGGGCTTAAAATTTAGGGTGTTACATATAGCCCAAGAAAACACATATTCTTGATCTAGGATCAAATTTGTGTCTTTTAGCAGTGAGAGTTGAGGCATAGCACAAGCTGACAAAACTTCTAAGAATAGCTAAATCAAGTAAAGTTTTGTAAAGAACTTCAAAAAAAGACCTGTTTGTAAGATACTTAGTGGGTTGTCTGTTGATAAGGTAAATGGAATGTGAAATGGCATAATTTCAAAAGTGTATGGGAAGATTAGATTGAAAAATAAGGGACCTGACAACACCTAAGATGTGTTGGTGTTTTCTTTCAGCAATGCCATTTTGCTGAGGTGATTCAACACAGGTAGTTTGATGCTCTATTCCATGCTGAGCATAAAACTCTCTGAGGAAGAATTCCTTCCCATTGTCACTTCTGATGGATTTTAATTTAGCATCAAATTGAGTAGCAGCATACAAAACAAAAGATTTTATGTGTTTACTGGCTTCATCTTTAGTTCTCATGAAGAGCAGCCAAGTAAAACGTGTGTGGTCATCCACAATTGTAAGAAAATATTTGTGTCCATTTGTGGATAGAACAGAGAAAGGACCCCATATGTCCATATGGACAAGATCAAAGGGTCTATTAGACTTAGAAACACTATTAGGATAACGAAGTCTTTTTAGTTTAGCAAGATGACAAACTTCACATGGATCAACAATTTTGTTACATTGTATAAAAGGAAAAACAGATTGCATAACAAGCATTTTTGAATGAGATAAATGTCCTAGTCTATTATGCCATAGATTGTTGTCATTATAACTAGAAAAAGAGTTAAAAGTGTGAACAGTTGGGGTATCTTCATGCATTATCCCATATAGACCATTCTTCATGCTAGCTACACCAATCTTCATTCTTCATGCTCATTGCTTTTGCCTAATCATGATAGTTATCACCGTTGAGTAATGTGGAAACTATCTTGGATCCTGGATTTTCAGTAGGATGAATGAAGTAGGGATTCATTGGATCTGATGTTGGATTTTGTGTAGTCATCTGGTTTGCCATTACTTTGTAGTTTTGAAGATGAAGAAGATAAAGGAGGATTTTGTTGAGAAAAAGGGGAAGAGTGTGGATGTGCAGCAGCAGAAGTCAAGGGTGGCAGAGACACCTTCAATGAAGGAGCTCTGATACCATGTAAGAAATGATGCTCTTCATGGTCAAACCGAAAGGGAGAAAGAAAACAAGAAAATGAATCAAGAGAGAAAAATGAAATAAACCTCTTTGTATTTGATTGAAAAGTAGAGTAATGATACAATGTATTGAATGAATTGAGAAAGAAGTAAATTTGGTGATTTACAACTGAAGAAGACTAATGCTTATATAGGCAAGAGACTCTAAGGCTAAAACAAAAAGAAAAACTATCAAACTAATTTAACAGAATTAACAGAATTTCCCGCCAATGCTTTCTTCTTCTTCAAAGTTTCTGATTTCTTGGTTTGGGCCTGGATTTCTTGAAGTGGGTCATTATCATTGTTATCCAACAAATAGATTGGATGGATTAGAATCCATCAATTAAGTTTGGGTATTGATAGATTGAATAATTTAAAATACGACTTAAATGTATTTATATGGATTGATAGACTAATTTTCATCCATCAATTAGCATTTAAATCTACATCCATCCAAATCCATTAATTTGCTGTGTGGTATTCTCTGCTAAGAAAATATCCATGTTTTGCCATTTAACTAGGCTAGAATCACATAAAACTCAAGTTTCATCTCATTATAAGTTGTGACTTTTTATTTCATTTCGTCCATCACATAGTTTTAGGCAATGTTGTGAGGATGGGATATAACAGTTTGATCGCTGACCAGACTTGAAAATGATTTTAGTTTGTGGTCTTAATTGATTAAGGAGTTGAATTGCTTTGAATCAGGGAATTTTTTATTCGGTCGTGTTAAACCCGGTTAAACTGAAATAATTCAAGAAATGAACTAGACGGTTATCTTAAAATTAAAAAAATGAAACAATACTCTAATATTTCGATTTATTTTGGTCCAAAAAAGAAGTAGAGACTTTATCTCAATATAATATACATAATTACTAATTATAATTATGTACTTATATATTCATAAATATATTAATTATATGTGATATCATATGATCTGATCAAACACTTTAACCAATTAAACCTAATACATAACTCTTCCGGTTTGATTTTCACCTCAATTTTATAACATTGATAAGTTATTTATTGCATTTTCACATATCATTGTGCGTAGTGAGTATATCTGTTGTCTCACAGTTTATGTCATTTCATGTGTAATCAACTGTGATTGTTAAGAAAAAAGTAATAATTAAACTTTTAACTTATGTATATATTTTTCAATCAATCACAGTTGATGACACATGCAATATAAAAAATTATGGGACTATGTGTAAGGATCCACTTAATCTAAGAGTAAGTTTTTTAAACTTACTCCACATCTTAGCCATCAATTTTAGGGAAATCCAATGGTTTAGATCTATCTACTAATTCAAACTATTGGATTTCCCTAGAATTAATGGCTAAAATGTGGAGTAAGTTTAAAAAACTTACTATTGAAGTCAATGAATCTCTCCTCATGTTCTATAATCTCATTTATCAAACTTCTATTTCGTCACAAGTACGGTTTTGCTAGGATTTGCTTTTTGATCTCTTCTATTCTTTCCACCTTGATTCTCACTTTTTTATTTTTATTTATGAAGGGTTTTATTTACCATTGTCCTAATCATAATGGATAAGAAACTAAAAGTTTAAAGTAAGTATTCGAAAACATAAAAAGTTGACTCTTAAACAATAAATACAAAATTTTTAATATTGATTTTACATTATTTATCCAGTTACCTAAATTCATAAGCTATTACATAATACATGTTAGTCGGAGAGCATCAAATTTATGGATGAAATTAATAATACATTAATAAAAAGCTCAAAGATTGAAGTTAATAATGCATTAATAAAAATGTTATTAAACCTGCTCAACTCATTATTCGGTTAAAGTACTACGTTAACGAGTTACTGGTCGGAGTAGGTCACTAATGAGTTAGTTGACTCATTCATATCAATTTTTATAATAAATTCATAATATAACACTATTTAATTTTTTATTTCAAATATAAAAACTTATCATTACACAAATATCTTATTAAACAACCAATACATAAGATTTAATAAATCAAAATGTTATAAATAAGTTGAAAATATAACAAAATAATATGTGTCAACAGTACACAAAAAAAAATTTAAACTTAATTAAAGAACAACTTTGTTTTAGCAAACGTTAATAAATAAAATCTATAACTGTAAAATGATAAATATAAGTTTAAAGAACCTGATTTTTTCTTTTCAAGATGATGTTGAATCAGTCCAATCGGTCGAGTCAATGTTTTATGTTCAAACTGACTGAGTCAAATTAGTTTATGTCTGTTTTAATGCATAACCGATTGGAAGAACATCTCAAACCACTCAGAAGCTCGATTTGTGGTCCAAGCCGAGATTAATTACTAAAGTCCTACTCAATACAAAGATTGTATTTTCTCTAATTTTTTAAACATACTAGTGTTGGGTAAACACATGTTAAAACACACCTAGAGGTGGACGAATAGGTGTAGCGAATCATTAATGTCACTTTTCTGGTTAATGAAAATATTAAAAAAACAGTACAAGATAATCGATTATCTCAACAAGTAACCAATTATTATCATCACAAATAAGCGATTATTGACAACAATAATCAATTATTTTGATTCTTGAATTCTTGCAAAAAAGTTTTTTATACAACAAGTAACTCTAAATTTAATCGAAAACATAAGCAATTCAGTTAAATAAATGATGTCAAATTATATACAAAATTTAGGCAAACACTAAGATCAATAAGAAAATCAATTGAATCGATAAAGCACGTAAAAGATTGAATTGTAAAAGGAGTTAAGGGATAAAAAGAGTGTGACAATGGATTTTATCCTGGTTCCTTTGCTTGTCCACGTGGAAACTACATCCATGTCTTCCCTTCTAATCTTGAGAGATTTTTTTTCCCACTATTGGAATCAAATATATTTTACAAACACATTTCCAAGAATTTACAAAAGACTTCTTTCTCGACCCTAGAGTCTCTCAAAGATGGTTTGACCTTCTACCTGTCTCTAAAGGATACCCACACCTTTCTCACGGTCCAGCCCCAACCACTTCTTCCTCCCAACCAAGACCATTGTAAATCATGAAGATACCACCTAACCGCAACTTGGAGTTCAACTCAATTCCCTACTAATAGTGATACTCAACACGTCTATAGAATCTAATATTGTTGTCTAAAATTGGTTATGAGTTAATTATGTGCACCTAAAGTGTGCTAATATAAACACCAAAACTCAGCTACAAACCTAAAACATAAATCTCACAAGAACTCTAAAGGTTAAGTGTGATTAATGCAAGATTTGTATGTAAATGTTTAACAAGATGCACAATTGAAAATAATGTTAAAATTCTATCATTTTCACTCTTAGGATTCAAAGAAACTAAAAACTTTTCCAACAACAAAAATTTCGCTCAAGAATGATATGAATGTGAATTTTGGAAATCTATTGTTATGAGCACATGGGTGAAAAAATAGTTTTTATACAGAACTGTTTTCTGTTAGGTCTAATCGATTATTTCATGAAGTAATTGGTTATCGTCCTACTAAAATTTGTTTTTTCTGTTGGAAATAATCAATTGCCTATAGGATAATCGATTATTGAAACCAAGAAATCCAAGACCTTAACTAGTGGAACTCTATATAATCGATTATTCCCAAACATAATCGATTAGTGGTTTCCCATGTTCTATCTAATTAATTATCACATAAGATAATCAATTGTTGGTGTTGAAATCTGGTTTCTTTGATGCATAATGAACTTTCTATATGATATATGAGTATATGAGTCATGACTTCAAGTATGTAACACTTTAATGCAATAAAACCATGTTTGTGAAATATATATGCATGAACATATCTATCATGAATGGATGTTATCTCTCATTTTAAGTTGATTTACTTTTTAAGCTTTGTGAGACTTCCATCCTAGGTTCACCTAGCCTAGACTCTACCCAATCAACCACCTTAGAACTTCTATAAAATATAAAAGATTTTGCTAAGTCTAGAAAGACCTTAAGCTTTGGCTTGTTGTTTGTTGAGTTGTCCTTATCTTCAAGCATTCCTTAAAGTCTTTGTCTTCATCAAAACTCTATGATTTAAGCACATTTGCAATCTCAATCTTCACTTGCACTGTCAACTAGTAGGATACCCGTACATTTGCACGGGTCGATGCGTTTTACTGGTGGTCAGAAATAGTTTAAAAGATATCATTATCATTTAATTTCAAATGCAAGAGATTATAATTTTGTATATGAAGGGCATAGAACTTTATAAAGTATTGAGGAACACATCATTATCTTATTAATTAAAAAACATCAATAAATTTATAATCTCATTATTATTTTATTTTAAAATAAGATTATTTTAAAATACATATTATTATTATTTGACTCTAAAATAACTACGAACAATTAAAATTAAAAAAAAATGTTACTGTTATTAAAAAAATTAATAACTACTAACAAATATTAATAATAGAAAATTATTAATATTATTTTTATGTTATATTTCCTATTGTTACTATTTTGATGTTGCAATAGTAACATTGCAATATTAGAATCAAACACTAAACTCTAAACAAAATATATTCATAATGAATGTTGCCTAAAATTACGGAATCAGAAATAATTCAAACAAAATATAAATCAAATATGCGTTATAATTCATACAACTTTGTATATTATATGATTGTTTTTAATAGAATACACGTAGAAGAATCAATTACATGATCACAATTAAATTAAATCAAAGATATTATTTTTCAGTAAATTTAATAAAAATAAGAATATTATTATCTTTATTTTAGATTGAGACTCATTACGTTTTATACTACAGATTTGAAGTTTTAATATTATGAATTCCTATAATCATAAATAATGATCAAAATTAATTTTAATATCAATAATTTTAGCCAATACTATGCGTTATATTTTACACACAACATAGGTAAGCATTAAATAATTTTGATGTTGTTGAACATTATTTTTCTTGTAGTTTTATGCTTAATATTAAGTTATTTTTTTTATGAGTTTTGAATGTATGTGCAATTTAAATATTAAAAAAAACGGATCCAAATCGAACCAAAACCGCATATAATATTTGGATCGGATTGGATTGGACATCCTAATATAAATAGACCGGACTGGACCACATGTTAATTATGTGGTTGGATCAGATGATTTTTTTGCCTAAAAACCGATCCAAATGAACCGCGAACAACCCTAGTAAGCATATCCTTGATGTTTTTTAAATAGTTATCCCCATCCTTTTGCAATTTTTGAATTTCAACCTTATGCATTAAAGTAAACCCATGTGAATAGTTACTTCAACGATTTATAAGAATAATCAATTCAATTAAAAAAGATAAAAATTTGAAAAATCAAATAATGTATGAAATAAAGATAAAAATATTGATTAATAAAAAACACATTTATAATTTCTACAATTATTGTCCTATAATGGTCAATGATACATAGTAATTCGTTCAGACTATATAAACCATAATTGTAAAAATTTCTTGCCAACTACTAGTTTATATTTATTTATTTGATGAGTTTCAAATTAATTAATATATTTGATTGCTTAATTTAATCAATTAATTTTCTATAATTCCATTTTTTAACTGATCCAAAAAATTCGAAATATTGTTTCTTGATGAAATAAAAAATAGAATTATTTAACTCTTTCTTTATTTATACTATTAATAACAAATGTAGTAATATTTGGTTCAGAGTTTAAAGTGATACGTTGTTCGATGTTTATGTTTTCATGAATATTATTTTGATTGGATTGTACTTCATTACCATTATTTTGGTGTACTTTCTATTTTCCTACTTTGCCCTTACATTTTTTAATTTCTACAAAAAAAAAATCATATAATCCTAAGTAACTATCATTAGCACATTAACCACCTATCTCACCTTAAATGAATTATAATAAATACATTTTTAACATAAAATACTCTTAATACAAAAACATTTTAATTGTATAAAATAAAATAAGAATGCGGGTACACGCTAGTATATATAAAAAGGCATTTAACTATGAATTATATAAACAGCACATCTGCAAATTATAACTCCTGTGAGGAGTACTAGAAACAGAATTGCAATAACTGTCTTATGGTGGAGTATTATGATGTAAAGAAAGATTTGTCTCTTTCATTGACAAATCCTAAAGAAAATGACTTAGAGTGTGTTTTATTTTGACCTTATACTTTGCCATAGATATTGCTTATGAAAACTACACTAAAACAAGAGAAACATTATGTTTGTAATTCATTAGGCAACCTTTTCTAATTATTGTTTCACTTAAAAATACATGTAATTATGCTTATTTTAATTGTAAAATATATCATTGTAAATTGTTTATATGCAACAGAGAACATATTGCAAAGAGGAATGGAAATCACATGATCTTTGATGATGATTATATATATTAAATTGTTTTAACCATTCACTTTTTTCTCATTTGTGGTTTTAGTTTGAAAGTTGCTAATATTTTAATAGCTATGTGATGGTATGACTTAAACTCCTATTATTTACTCTAATTTCAGTGACATTAAATTTTAAATTCACAATTTCTGTAGATAAGTCAAAATATCTAGTTACACCCTAAACAAATGCAAGAAGTTATAAAAGAGAAAGGGATTGGGAATGGGGGAAGGGGAAGTATGCCACTTACATCATATTTTCTTATTTGTTATGTTTACTCATAATCAAAAGTGAGAAATAGGATGAGAAATCAAATCCAGCACTTTAGCAAAGTTATTAAATGAAACTGATTTTCTCATGTTCTCACTTCTAGTTTTCTCAACATTTTCTCATTCTTCTCAAGATAGTTGAATGGCTGGAGCATGCTCACACTTTTGTAGTTAACTTGGTTGATGATGGAGGTAAGATATTGGAGAAAATTAAACCCAATGCTTGCATTAATGAAAGCTTTTGGATTTAATTCCACCAATCCTTATTTCCAGCACAAACACTTTCATCATATTTAACACAAGAAATTTGGAATTCCAAGATATGCTTCCAAAAGCTTGAGCCTGTATGGTATTTTATAGCAAAAGAGCATGCATATTTCATGATATCTAACACTAAAATAGAGAGCCCGGTCCATTTTCGCGTGAGTTTGATTTAAAACAAATCAAAAGGCATTGTAGTCTCTGCCAGTACTGTACACTGAGTGACTAACGAGTTAGGATCCTCTCCATTAATAGAGAGATAAGTACATCAAAAACCAATGGAAAATGTAATATTTAATGACACTTGCAAACTTTTGATTACAATGAAATTACATTTTTGCCATTAAAAACAAAGGAAAAAATGCACTTGTCTCTCTATTAATGGATAGTATAATTCGTCACTAACAAACTTTTCCTTAATGATCACCCCTCATAAGTGATGCGTGGGTTATAAAGTCCTTGAAAATAATCTTTCATGTGAGTTTTTTTTAGTTATTCATACTTCAATATATATGAGCTTTTGATGAACATGTATAGAATTTCAACGTAGGTCTTCATAATTGAATATATACAACAATCATAATCTTCTGTAGCTTTTGATGGATATGTATAGAATTTCAATATGGGTCTTCATAATGGAATATGTAACAATAATAAATTTTTTTTGTACCTTTTGATGAACCTGTATAGAATTCCAAGTAAAACTCGACTATTTTGATTTCAATCAAACACAAATTTTATTTTGCAATAATCATAAGGGAATTGAGATTTATACCATTAACATGAACATGAACATGCACAAATGCTACTAAAGCCATTATCGAACATGACCTTAGGTCACATGTAAGTATATTCCCCATATGGGACCGTTTGTTTTCGAAAAAAACATGTGACCGTGAGAAAAATTAACACAAGTTGTCTATGACATTTTTCTATGTCCACTTGTATGTGCCACCAATTACGACTCACATTTATGTTTTTTTAACTTTTGGTTAGTTATTATGGTATAACTTTAATTGACGTGTCAATTTATAATTGGTGACACATAGAAGTGGCATAAAGAAGTGTCATAGACAACTTGTTCTCGAGAAAAATACCTACACACAACCTGCACTCAATACAAACACTCCCAATGAGGCAAGGATGTATTATCATGCTTTAACACTTCCAATTTTCAACTGTGAATTTCTTGCCTACATCTTCCACTTATCTTTCCTGCTTCTAGTTTCGGAGTTGTGACATTAGTTTTGATGATGTATTTCGGAGATGCCAAGTTAGTTTCTCATGTCCAATCATTCATATTTTTTTTGTAATTTTATCATATTTTTTGGAAACCTAAGTATACAAAATATTTTTCCCATGCATGCCTTAGGTCGTATGAGAATATTTTTTTGCACACATAAAGGTCACGTCTGAAAGAAATACACATATGTTATATAAACTCAAACAATGATTCAAAAGAGTTTATTTTTGACATTTTTGAAAATTATGGGATTATCAATCATTAAGACTAAGTTATGAACCTCAAATGTCCAATCCAATACTAAACATGTAGTGGGCATGAGTAGCTTGATATTTTCCCATGTCTTTATTGGCCAAGCCCATATCTCAATTTTCTATTTGGTCTTTGAAATACTAAAATAGAAAAGTGTATAAAAAATTATAAACTTATCGTTTTTGTAAGTAGTCACTCGAAATTATTTTTTTCTATCTAATTATTCCTTAAATTTTATCTGTTAGTGAAATTGATTTATGTATAAAAATAATATTAAATTTCTAATAATGAAAAAATTCACCCATTCATTTTATTTTAACACTCCCTAAAATTAGGGAATGGTAAATAATTCACCCATTCATTTTATTTTAACCCTCCCTAAAATTAGGGAATGGTAAATAATTTAAAATATATATAAATTAAATAAATTGATTATCACAATCAAATCAAATATACTATTTTTTCTTAAACCATAAATACAGTTAGAAAAATAATATGATTGCAAAATAAAAATAACATTATTTGGGATAAGCTGCTAATTTTATTCTTTTATAACAATAAAATAAATTCTCAATTATTTTAATATATACATCAATTCCTTTAATATTCTGATCAGTGTTGTTATAACCGGACCGGATTGGACGGTCCGACCGGTTCGATCGCTGATCGGACTTGAAAACGATTTCATTTTGTAGTCTTAACCGAATGAGTAGTTGGACCACTTTAAACTGGAGAAATTCTGGTTCGACCGTGCTAAACACGGTTAAACCGGAATAACCCGGGGAAAAACCGGACGGTTCACTTAAAATTTATAAGAAATGGAACATTACTCTAATGTTTTATTTTATTTCGGTTCAAAAAAGATAGAGAGATGATACTTCAATATAATTATATAAAAGATTACATTTATATATAATTATATATTTATATATATAAATTATTAATTATATTGAAAATCATCTTGTCCGACCCAACGACTTAACTGTTTAAACCGGTTAGACCTAATACGGAAGCTCTTTCGGCTTCACGTCCGGCTCGAGTTTCACAACATTGATTCTAATTGTTACAACTTAGTAAAGATTAAAGAGAAATTCAATCCAAAAACACAATCATCAATGAAATTCCAAAATTAATAACATCAAATGTTAGTGCAAGAATCAACCTCTAGCCATATACCTTTTATGCTCAATGAATCACACAATATTATGGAATACAATGAATTATAGCTTAACAATTTCAAATATAAACAAATCGATTATGTGTTTACACTTATTAATGCTTGTCAATATTGAATTAGAGGTATTGATAATGATTTAAAACATTAATGACAAAAAATGTAAGTGAAAGAAATTAACTTCATCCCAACCTGTAGCCATATATCTTGGTATATTACTTGTAGAAGTTAACTACATATTAAAAATTGTTATACATAAAAAACTGATATATTTTAAAGGAACATTTTAATAAATCATATAATTACATGTAGAATTTATTTTAATAATTATCGGTATTAATTAGGGATGACAATAGATACCCAGATTCATGGGTACTCACAAATATTACCTGCAATGGGTCGGATCTGGGTCCATGTTTTGGACCCATGCGTAATTGAGACCCGCGATTTTAAGACTCGCTGTTAGATGGGTCTGAGTCCAGGTAATGAGGTACCCAAACCCATGGGTACCCGAACCCGCTATTTTTTCCTAAATCTAAATATATATAGCATCATAATTGTAATATCATGTTAATCTATATTGTAATATCATATAAGTCCATAATTATAATATCGTATTAATTCTCAAATGTGATTGTTACATTGTTAAAATGTGATGTTATATTTTTAAGTAATAATATTATGTTGTTAATTCATATGTATGATGTAATGTTATGTTAATTGAAGAATTTGTACTAAATAAATTTTTCATCCTAATGTTGAAGTTTTTTTTAATGTTTGTTTGAGTAAAACTAGTTGTGTTTAAAATTTTAAATTAAGTTTTATAATTTGTTCTTTTGTTGATCGTCTAAATAACATATAAGATCGTAGGAATCAAATACAAAAGTGCATAAATTACTTGCAATTATTTTTAATATTTTTTAATTTATGGGTCTTATGGATCCGTTGGGTACCCAAGGACCCGCAGGTGGTATATCCAACGAGTTTTAGCATGAGTTTGGGTCCAAAAATGAAACAACGGAGCGGGTCCGGATAATGCAGTACTCGTACCCATCAAGACCCATTGCCATTCCTAGTACTAATTTCATATGATTTGAATTTTAGTTGTTAGGAGTTATTTCAGAATCAAATAATAATAATGTTTATTTTAAAATTGATCTTATTTTAGAATGCAATAATAATGATTTATAAATTTGTAAATGTAGTGAGCATTGCCTCAAATTAAAGAATCGATAGTGATTCATATATTAGATTAGAGAATAATGTATCTCCTAATATAAGGATAAAAATTATCTCCTTCAGCCACTAAAATCGTGACATGTGTACCATTTAATCATTTTTTATAAAAGTATTTCTAAAACTAAAAAAACAATACACATGTCATTTTTTTACTGGATGGATGAGGTAAATTATCTCCTGGTATGAGGAGATACATTATTCTCATTAGATTATAGGTAGAAGAATCAATTTATTTTCGCAATTAAACCAAATACAAAATATAGTTTTTTCTTAAGTCATAAATACATAATAATTATTATATAACTTACAACTGATTTAGAAAGGAAATATATTTTCAAAATAAATGAATCAATATAAAAATAAAAATTAAATGAAAAGAAAAAATATTTTAACAAAAATCATGTCGGAAAATGAAGTTTTTTTTAATATTTTTTGAACAATTGAGAAAATGAAAAATAATGATAAGAAGGATGAAGTAAAAATGAAAAGATCAGACAATCTCACATGTGAGACATTTGAAGATGATAGATTTGGTGAACATATATTGAAAAGAAAAGAGAAATAGTTATGAGAATGATGAATTAAAAATGAAAAGATCATAAAATCATACTTGTGAGTTGGTTTGACATTTGAACATGATAGATTTGTTGGATAAAAATGGTGAAATATGAGAAATATGAAGTAAAAATGAAAAGAATAGAAAATCATACATATGAGTTAGTTTAACATTTGAAGATGATAGATTTGTTGAATAAAAATTGAAAAACAAATAAGAAATTGTTATTAGAAGGATGAAGTAAAAATGAAAATAGTAGAACATCATACCTGTAAGTTGGTTTTACTTTTGAAAATCATTGAATTGGTGAAAAAGAATTGGAAAAAAATGAAAAATATTTATGAGAATGACGAAGTAAAAATGAAAAGAACAGAAAGTAATACATGTTAGTTAGTTTGACTTTTGAAGATGATAGATTTTTTGAACAAGAATTGAAAAAAGAGAAATAATTATGAGAATGATGAATTAAAAATGAAAAAAAAAAGTTGGTTTAGGTTGAAGAAGTGGATTTAACGAACAAATGTTTTTTTTTTAAATAGAAATAATGTGTAGTTTGAGTAGAGAGAATGTGAATAATTAGCAAAGAATGCATAAATGAAAAATGTTCGATAAAAAGTAGTGAACCATATGATATTTTCAGAATTTCAATTTTAATTGTCAAAAATAGTACTTTCGTTCGGCACTTATCACAAATGAATAGTGTCTAGTTAAGTAATTCAAGCAACCCATCAATTTGACAAAAATAACCTCTTCTTTGGACACTTGTCATGTAACGCCTCAATTTATTAACACGGAAAATTTTCAATTCTTTCCAAACATATATTGCTCTTAACAGAGATAATCCATTAGAATCCTATTCAACAAAATCCACCTAGATATTGTATACAAAACGGTAGGTGATGACAACCTCAGGGGGGTGATTGCCTTTTTGATAATTCTCCTTTTTGAGAGAATTATTGGGATCGTTTCTTACTTGGAAGTTTCACACTTTAATTGAATTGTACTTGATTTTATGGCTTTTGCGGAAGTGTTTATGTTGGTTTGGGTTGATAAGTGTTTAAAGGTTTAGGGACTAGAATGTGGATGGGGCTAGAATGTGGATGGGGGATAAGAGATGGTGGGGCGCCACAAACACTAAGTGTTTGATAAGCCTGTGAAGTTCGCCACAAGCCACCTAGGTAACTTGATAAAAACGGGTCCTTGGCCTGGCCAAGGTTGCTAGGAGACTCACTCACTAACTCAAGGAATTAAATCCGAAAATCAACTCTAAGTTTTTATTCATGTATAAACGAAATACATATAGAAGAAGACTAGGATTAGGGTTCCACAAGTTGGGCCTCAAATCCAAACAAGATAATGCTAAATTTAGACTAAGATAATTCAAAGCTAAAAACTAGGAGAAATTCAAACTAAGTCAAATCCTAATTCTATCAACTTGTGATCTTGTTGGCGGCTTGAGCTAGATAGATTAGGTTAAGTCTTTAGATGAATTATCCAGTGACTTGACCTAGGCGGCATGCATGAGATTGGTTGGCCACGTGTGGCTGCCTCCCTTGACTTGGTTTGAATCTGACCGAGTTTCAAGGAATCCTCTTTTGGGGATGATTCTTTGATGAGTCACTTGAAGATAGATTAGATTAAGTCCTTGGAAGACTTTATCCTTGACTTGAAGTTCAGATTGACTTGGCCTATTTTTAAGGAATCCTTATTTTTGGAAGGATTCTTGATGAGCCACTTGGCTGCCTTGAGCCTCAAGTCTTGTGATGACTTTATCTTGATTTTGAATTTCAAAGTTCAATTTCAATTTTCATTTTCCCTCCACGTTTTGAGCACTTGAGCCTTGAATTCTTGGCCTTGACTTTGTGACTTGCCAATGGCCGAGAAAATCGGAAGGCTAGCCTGACCTGGCTTATGACCGAAAAACCCGGAAGGCTGGCCTGACTTGGCTTTTGACCGAGAAATCTGCTGCCTTGGCTTTGGCTTGGTTTCCTTGGGCTTGACTTGTTTGGGTTTAGTCCTGAAACACTTAGCACACAATTGCTTTCTTCTATACAATTTATTCAAAAGAAAATAAATAACTTAACTTTAAATAACAATAATTAAACTATCCTAGTTCAATGTTGAATTAAGAAATCCTAGCTACCCATGAGATATAATTCTCATTTATTGAACATAAAATAAAATAGTTGACTCAAGGACATAAATGCCCTTTAGGCCTAAGAATTCCAGGGTCAATGGAGTCCTTGGTGAGCTTGTTTAGACCTGACTTGGCCCTGGTTCGAGCCATGGGACCCTCTTGGTCTTGGCTGCCCCTTGAATCAAAGGTTCTCCCTAGTTGGTGGTCATCAGTAGGAGAAATAAAGGAGCATTCCTCCCCCATACCAATCCGTACTCATTCAATCAATTAAACCAATGTCGAGATGTAAAATGGAAATTCCCACATACGGGTCCAATATCATCAAATACAATGTTTAAAACAAAAACGTAAACACAAAATGATCCAAGCAAGCTAAGAGACTCCCAGACACAGAAATTCCCTATTCATTGGCTTTACTTACAACCCGATTACCATGGATTGAGCAAACAAGAAAACATAGAGAAAGTCAGTCATTAAATTCATGCAATATATAACATGGTGGATTTAAATAGAATAATAACATTAGAGAATTACAAAAGAGAAACATATAACCATTCGAACACAACCACGACCATAATCCATTTTGTTCACTCTACCTCAAATTTAACGTCATATTCTTCACAATATTATAACACTACTTAAAACCACCGATACCCTCAAGGGTATAATCAATTCCATACCACGAAGGCATGTCAAACTCCATACCACAAGGGCATGTCAAATTCCATATCACGAAGGCAGATCAAACTCCATACCACAAAGGTAGGTCAAACTTCATACCACAAAGGCAGGTCAAACTTCATACCACAAAGGCAGGTCAAACTCCATATCACAAAGGAAAATCAAACTCCATACCACAAAGGCAGGTCAAATTCCATACCACAAAGGCAGGTCAAATATCATAATCAAGCATACCGTTCCCATAAGGTAAGACTAACGCGGTTAAATAGGAAACTTATAAAGTTTCCCGTTTAATCGTTTTAGCCAATGGAAATCCTCCAACTGGTGAGTGTCGTTGGAGTTTCCAATGTCATAATTCTAATACCACACGGTTTAATGTTGCTCCCTCACCTAGGTATCCGCTAATGCTTTATGCTAAGTAGCTTTATTGCGTTCTCCGCCGTCTCCTCCAACCTTAGGGTCTTTCAACCCCAAAACAATAACAATCGCAACACATCATTTGCATGTCAAAACAACCATAATGTCATACAATATTCAAAACCCACAAGAAAAGCAAGCTTACATTATCTATTCTACCCATTATTTCACAAAAGGGGTTTTCTCAATAATTCAAATGACTCAATTGTTTTTTTTAAAACAACTTCAACCACACCATTTTCGAAAATAACCCATGTACTATGAATTTCACATGGTTTTCTAAGAGGAAAACGAACCACAACCTACAAAGAGGGTTTATGGGGTTTTACCCCCAACCATGGAGAAGAGACCATACCTAACAATCATGATTTTCAACAATAAGAGAAACTAAGCTAAGTGATTCACCTCTTCTCAAGCCTTTCTTTCGACTCTAAGAGCTCTCAAATCGCCTAGTCGCATCTCCCTTCTTTTGTTTTCGAAAAAGTGACCAAATTCTCATTTGGGACTTCTACTTTAGGTTTCAGAATTTCGTACTCTCGCCCGGGCGAGAAAAGGCTCGCTTGGGTGAGAATCCACGACACTTCAAATTACTCAAACACTAATGTTCTCGCTGAGGCGACGTTGTCTCGCCCAAATGAGATTCATCCAGTCTCAACAAGGCTCTCTCTTGAGCGAGAAATCCCTCGCCCAGGCGAGAATCTCTCTGCCTCGGCAACCCTCTCTTGCTTAATCGAGTATTCTCTCGCTCAAGCGAGATCACCAGAAAAAATATTGGGGAAAACACTGAGTCCCTCGCTTGGGCGAGACTCTCTCGCTTAAGCGAGAATCACCTTGTAATTCCCAAATATTTTGAGTTTCACAAGTCTCAAGAAAATGTAATTTTTGGGATGTTACAATCCTTCCCCCCTAAAAGAATTTTCATTCCCGAAAATTAAACATAACTTGCTCGAACAATTGTGGATAATCCGTTCTCATGTCATGCTCTACCTCCCAAGTAGCATCTCCTGTGTCTACTTGACTCCATAGTACTTTTACCAACGAAATCTCCTTCCCATGCAACCTCTTGACGCTTCTGTCCAAAATCCTTACAAGAGGGGTCCTAAAAGTCAAGTTTTCCTTTAAATGTATCCAATTCAGATAACATGCGATGGGTCCCCAATGTACTTCCTTAATTGGGACACATGAAATACATTATGGAGATTAGACAACAACGGTGACAAGGCAATCTGATAAGCAACGAGACCAATCCTCTTCAAAATCTGATATGGTCCAATGAACCTCAGAGTAAGTTTTTGAGTTTTCGATATCCTAACCACCCTCATGAAAACATGGTCCCCTTCTTGAAATTCATTCGACTTCCTCCGATTATCATAGTAGCTCTTTTGTCTACTCTGAGTCGTTTTCATATTTTCTCTAATTATCTTAATCTTATTTGTCGTCTCTTGTACTACATCCGCCCCCAATACCAAATTCTCCCCGGTCTCAAACCAACTGATCGGAGTCCTACACTTCCTCCCATACAGAGCTTCATAAGGTGTCATCCCAATACTCGAGTGGAAACTGTTGTTGTAAGTAAACTCAATCAGAGGTAGCATACTATCCCAACTTTCGGGTTGTTCCAACACGCACGCCCTTAACAGGTCTTCCAAAGACTGAATCGTCCTCTCAGACTGACCGTCCGTCTGTAGGTGGTGAGCAGAACTCAGTTTCAGCTTAGTACCCAAGGCATATTGTAAACCATTCTAGAAATTTGAAGTAAAATGAGGATCTCTATCCGAGACGATGCTCGCTGGAATCGCATGCAGCCTCACTATTTCCTTTATGTACACCTCTGCTAACCTTTCCAATGAATATCTTACATTGACCGATAGAGAATGTGTAGACTTAGTCAACCGATCCACAATGACCCAAATCAAATCATAACCCTTCTGCGTTCTTGGAAAACTAGAAACAAAATCCATAGAGATACTGTTCCATTTCCATACTGGAATCTCTAATGACTGAAGTTCCCCCGCCGGTCTCTGATGCTCAATCTTAGATTTCTAACAAGTCAAACAACCAGACACGTACTGAGCTACATCTCTTTTCATCCCAAACCACCAAAACATCTTCCTCGAATCTTGATACATCTTTTTTGTCCCCGGGTGAATGCTCATCTTACTCTTATGTGCCTCATCTAGAATATCTCTTCTCAACTCTGCGTTGCACGGCCCACAAATCCCCCCTTTGTATCTCAACAAACCATTGGTATCCATCAGGAGGTCCTTCCCCTTGTCGTCAGCTATTAAGGCCCTCTTAGCCTGTAGTTCATCATCAAACAACTGCATGGTTTTAATCCGATAAAATAACTCATTAGTCACCTTGAGTATTCTCAACACCACACTCCTTGGCTTCATTTCCACCGCCAAGTTCAAATCCTGAAAATCTTTGATCATCTTCATCACGTGAATCATTAATGCAGACATATGCAAGGATTTACGACTCAATGATTATGCTACCATATTAGCTTTGTCGGGGTGATACTGAAGACCGAAATCATAATCCTTCAAAAATTACATCCATCTTCTTTGCCTCATATTCAACTCCTTCTGGTCGAATAAGTACTTCAAACTTTGGTGATCGCTGAAGACCTCAAACCGCACACCATAAAGATAGTGCATCCAAATTTTCAAAGCAAACACTACTGTTGCTAACTCCAAATCATGAGTAGGATAGTTTTGTTCATGAGGTCTCAATCGCCTCAAAGCATAAGTAACCACTTTCCCCTCTTACATCAACACACAGCCCATACCTTGTTTTGAAGCATCACAATACACATTGAAGTTCTTTTCCGCGCATGGGAGCATTAACACTAGTGTTGAAGTTAATTTTCGTTTTAGCTCCTAGAAGCTCTCTTCACACCGGACTGTCCAAACAAAAAGTTCACCTTTTATGGTCAGCTTAGTCAAAGGCAAAGCTAGTTTCGAGAACTCTTCAATGAACTTCCGGTAGTATCCCGCTAGCCTAAGGAAACTCCGGATCTCCGTCACCGACTTCGGTACTGCCCACTCTATCACCGCTTCAACTTTAGAAGGATCTACTGTAACTCCTTCCTTGGATATCACATGCCCGAGGAAGTTCACAGACTCAAGCCAAAAGTCACACTTTGACAACTTAGCATACAAATGGTTGTCCCTCAAAACCTTCAATACAATTCTTAGATGTACAATGTGTTCTTCCCAATTCTTAGAATATGCCAAAATATCGTCAATGAAGACTACTACAAATGAGTGTAGATAAGGATGGAAAATCCTATTCATATACTCCATAAAGATCGTAGGAGCGTTAGTTACACCAAAAGGCATTACCAAATATTCGTAGTGTCCGTACCTCGTCCTGAAAGCAGTCTTAGGAATATCTTCTGCCCGTACCCTCAACTGATGATAACCCGATCGAAGGTCAATCTTTGAGAATACCACAACTCCTTTCAACTGATCCATCATGTCATCAATCCTAGTCAAAGGGTAACGATTCCTGATCGTAACCTTGTTTAGTTGTCTATAATCAGTGCACAACGTCATGGAGCCATCATTCTTCTTAACCAAAAAACCGGTGCACCCCAAGGTGAAACACTTGGACGAATGAACTTCTTAGCCAATAATTACTCTATTTGCTTTTTCAGTTCCGCCAACTCTAGAGGTGTCATTCTATACGGAGCTATCGAGATAGATCCTGTTCCAGGCACTAGATCGATGGAAAACTCCACTTCTCTTACTAGTGGTAACTTCGGAATATCTGCGGGGAACACATCTATAAATTCACACACCGCCGGTAAGTCCTTCATTCCTGACTTCTTCTCCCTTTCCAAGGAAGCTAGCAACACATAAACGAGTGCTCATTCTTTAAGGGAAGTTTCAACCTCACGGCCGATAATGAATTCGGACCGTTAGGAGTGTCAGACATCTCACTAAGAACCCCAAACATTATAGTTTCATCAAAACAATTTAGCAAGACTCTATTTTCAGACAGTCAATCTATACCAAGTATCACATCGATTTGGGTTAACGGTAAACATATCAAATCTACCAAAAATGTCCTATCACACACCACCACAGAGCATTTAGGACAAAAAGTCGACACTACAACAGGCGCATTGGTAGGTGTAGATACAACTAAATCAAAAAGCAGCATATCATTTTGTAAATTCAGCCGCCTCACACATTCAAAAGATATAAACGAATGCGTAGCACCCGAATCAAATAAACACATAAATGGGTATCCTTCACCATACAATTACCTTGGATTAAACCCTCTGCATCAACGGCTTCAGAACCGCTCATAGTGAACACTCTACCATTAGTCCTTGGCCTTTCCGTACTCGCGGAATTGACATTTCGGTTTAGTTTAGGGCATAATCTCTTCACGTGACCAGATTCCTTTCAAAAGAAGCACCCATTCCTCGCTCTTGGGCACATATCGCCAAAATGAGCTCTACCACACTTGTTACACATAGGTGGTTGTTGTCCACTATAAGCAGTTGAAGGCTTTGACCCTTGCAAACTAGGCCTCCGATATCCAGTAGGCGAGGTATAAGGTCGTCTGTTGTCGATGAACGCCTTACCCTTCCCTTTCCCATGCACAAAATTTCTCTAAGGCCCAAAGTTCCTGGGTGGGTTGGCCTTCTGCTTAACGGTGTCCCTAGCTTTCCGATCGTCCTCATACATCTTACACTTATTGACCAATGTAGGGAAATCTGCAATCTCTTGATGTCCAAATACCATCTTAAGCTCCGGCCTCAAGCCAACCTTAAATTTAGCACACTTGGACCTCCCATCTGCATCCATCTCATAATAGGGATAATACCTTGCTAGCTCTTCAAACTTCGCTGCATATTCTCCCACTAACAAACTCCCTTGCTCCAAACACAAGAACTCAATCTCTTTCTTTCTCTTCAGGTCGGCAAGGAAGTACTTATTGAGAAATCTCTCTTTGAACGATTCTCAGGTCACCGACCGCCCTTCTACTTCCATTTATCTCCTGGTGTACTCCCACCAAGTCTCTGCTTCCTTAGTCAGCACGTAGGAAGCATAAGTCACCTTCTAATTATCCTCGCAACCCATGGCTCGGAAAATCTTTTCCAACTCTTGGATCCATTCATTCGCCGCATCAGGAGCAAACCCTCCTTGGAACTGATTGGGGTGACGTCAACATAATTCATCCAATCCACGGTACTCTATCGGTCCTTGTGGCGCAAGTGGCAGTGGGTTAGGATGGTGGTTGTTAATCTGGTTCAAGTGCTGTAGATTCTCGTTCACATTTTGTAAAACAACTATCATATGTGCCAACAGTTCGTTCTGTTCGTTTCCTCTGCTGCGTCCACCCATTTCTCAACCTGCACTCTCCTCTTATCAGCTTACAGAATTTTATGCAAACAAAATTAACACTTAATCACAAATCAACCATTCAAGCAGTTCAAACACTCCAAACAATCCGAACAACTCAAATAATTCAAACAAGTCATACATGCCACACAATCCACATAAATCACACAAAGAAGCACGTTAGGCCATACCCTAGGCCGTAGGGTTAACCTCCGCTCTGATACCATAGTTGTAACGCCTCAATTTATTAACACGGAAAATTTTCAATTCTTTCCTAACAAACATTGCTCTAAACAGAGATAATCCTTTAGAATCCTATTCAACAAAATCCACCTAGATATTTTATACAAAACGGTAGGAGAAATAAAGGAACATTCCCCCCGCCCCAATACCAATCCGTACTCATTTAATCAATTAAATCAATGTTGAGATGTAAAATGGAAATTCCCACATACGGGTCCAATATCATCAAATACAATGTTTAAAACAAAAACGTAAACACAAAATGATCCAAGCAAGCTAAGAGACTCTCAGACACAGAAATTCCCTACTCATTGGCTTTACCAACAACCCGATTATCACGGATTGAGCAAACAAGAAAACATAAAGTGAGCCAGTTATTAAATTCATGCAATATATATCATGGTGGATTTAAATAGAATAATAACATTAGAGAATTATAAAAGAGAAACTTATAACCGTTCCAACACAACCACGACCATAATCCATTTTGTTCACTCTACCTCAAATTTAACGTCATATTCTTCACAATATTATAACACTACTTAAAACCACTGATACCCCCAAGGGTACAATCAATTCCATATCACGAAGGCATATCAAACTCCATACCACAAGGGCATGTCAAATTTTATACCACAAAGGCAGGTCAAACTCCATACCACAAAGGCAGGTCAAACTTCATACCACAAAGGCTGGTCAAACTCCATACCACAAAGGCAGGTCAAACTCCATACCACAAAGGCAGGTCAAACTCCATACCACAAAGGCAGGTCAAATATCATAGTCAAGCATACCGTTCCCAGAGTAAGACTAACACAGTTAAATAGGAAACTTATAAAGTTTCCCGTTTAATCGTTTTAGCCAATGGAAATCCTCCAACTAGTGAGTGTCGTTGGAGTTTCTGATGTCACAATTCTAATACCACAAGGTTTAATGCTGCTCCCTCACCTGGGTATCCGCTAATGCTTTACGCTAAGTAGATTTATTGCGTTCTCCACCGTCTCCCCCAACCTTAGGGTCTTTCAACCCAAAAAAAACAACAATCGCAACTAGACATGTCAAAACGGGCTACCCGGGCGGGTTCGGGCTAGCCCACATTTAGTTCGGGATTTAACAAGTCGGGCTAAAAAGCCCGGTTAGATTTTATGTCTCTTAAAATGTAGCCCAAGCCCGCCCAAAGCGGGTTGCGGGCTGGCCCGGTTAATTTTTTTAAACAAATTTGTTTTCAAATAATGCAGATTTCAACTCTACAAGTATTACTAATATCATAACCCTTTCCTGCTAGAACTTGTGGTACAACATATTATCATATTCTTCGGTTCCAATAAATAAAAAGGTAATATAGCTACACAATTACAAAATAATTGCCACACAGACACTAAACTATAGGTACATAATTCCAACCAAAAATGTTGAGGTAAGATCATAATAATTCCCAAAAGGTAATCTAGCACACAAACAATTATATTTACACAAAGAAAAGCCCATTACTTTGTCTAATAATTAAATCAAATCAACCGTAGCTTTAAGAAAACATATTCAATAGCTGCAGATGCACTGAAGATGTTATTAGAAGACATACTTGAAGTCAAAGGCGTTCATAAAGTAACACAATACTAGGAAAAAATACATGTGAGTGTGTGATCATGTAACCTTGGAAAAGTGGTGAAGCCAATAAACAGAGAGCAAAAGATGGACCTTGGAGAGTGACTACACCTTGGACTCTTGGAGAGTGAGGCAGCGACAGAATAAAGTGTACTGCTTTTTGTTTAAAATACAATGTGAAGAATGAGAAATGCCAAAGGTTACATACCGTTGAACATATTTTGTATTTTTTGTGTGGTTGTGTGCATATCCATGTGGCATCCTCTTTGTCTTATTTATCCATATCTTTTATGATGGTGGCCCGAACCCGGCCGGGTAAGCCCGACACGAGCCCGAATTTAATATGGTCCGACAAGATCGGGTTAAAAAGCCCGGTTTTAACAATATACTCTTGATTTAATACCCGAGCCTGGTGTTTTTTCGGGCTTTCCCGGGCTGGCCCGATTTAGCTGACCCGTTTTGACAGCTCTAATCACAACACATCATTTGCATGTCAAAACAACTATAATGTCATACAATATTCGAAACCCACAAGAAAAGCAAGCTTACATTGTCTATTCTACCCATTACTTCACAAAATGGTTTTTCTCAATATTTCAAATGACTCAATGGTGTTTTTTGAAAACAACCTCAACAACACCATTTTCGAAAATAACCCATGCACTATGAATTTCACAAGGTTTTCTAAGAGGAAAACGAACGGCAACCTCTAGAGAGGGTTTATGGGATTTTACCCCCAACCATAGAGAATAGACCATACCTAACAATCATGATTTTCAACGATAAGGGAAACTAAGCTAAGTGATTTACCTCTTCTCAAGTCTTTCTTTCGGCTCTAAGGCTCTCAAATCGCCTAGCCGCTTCTCCTCTCTTTTGTTTTCGAAAAAGTGACTCAATTCTCACTTGGGACTTCTATTTTAGGTTTCATAATTTCGTACTCTGGCCCAGGCGAGAAAAGGCTCACTTGGGTAAGAATCCACGACGCTTCAAATTACTCAAACACTGATGCTCTCGCTCAGGCGACGTTGTCTCGCCTAGGCGAGATTCATCCAGTCTCTACAAGGCTCTCTCGCTTGAGCGAGAATTCCCTCGCCCAGGCGATAATCTCTCAGACTCGGCAACCCTTTCTCACTTAAGCGAGTATTCTCTCGCTCAAGCGAGATCACCAGAAAAAATCTTGGGGAAAACAGTGAGTCCCTCACTTGGGCGAGACTCTCTCGCTTAAGCGAGAATCACCTAGTAATTCCCATATATTTTAAGTTTCACAAGTCTCAAGAAAATGTAATTTTTGGGATGTTACATGTCACAAATGTAGAATGTCTACTTTAATTATTCCAACAACCCTTTCAATTTATATATAGATAATAGATTAAATATTATTCTGATTAATTTAAAGTTGACACAATCAGATAATGAATGTAACTTCTAATCAATCTATTCCAGTATGTGAGGTTTCTCTTCTGAAAATGTTGAATCAAATAACATGATCAATCCATATTTACTTTTTTGTAAAAATAACAACATAGGGAAAATATATTTTAACAAACATCATGTGAGAAAATGAAGATTTTGTTATAGATTTGTTGAACATAAATTGAGAAAATGAGAAATAACTATGAGAAGGATGAAGTAAAAATCAGAAAATCTCACATGTGAGACATTTGAAGATGATAGATTTGTTGAATAAAATTTGGAAAAAAATGAGAAATAGTTTCGAGAAGGATGAAGTAAAAATGAAAAGAGTAAAAAATCATACCTATAATTTGGTTTCAGTTTTGAAAACCATAGATTTGTTGAAATCATACATTAATTATTTAGGATTAAAGCTGCTAAAATATTTTAAAGATAACAATATAAATGTATGAATAATAGTAATAAATGGAAATGTATGAAAAATAGTAATAAATGAAAATAAAATGAGAACGTTGTAATTAAATGTTTAGATTTTTTTCAAAATAAAGTAGACATAATTTTTTTGGATTACAACAACTAAAATAATATATTAATTGGTATCACACATTATTTACCATTATTTAGGCCTTAATTTTTTCAAAATAAAGGTTGTCTCTAATGTGATGTGCATTCTATATTAACGTCATCATTGTTATTGATGAAAAATATAATCAGTTTCTTAATAGACAAATTAAGAGGCTCGTGATATTGTTTTGAAAGAAAATGTGATTAAATAATTTATTTTAAAATTACTAAATTTTAGTGAAAATTTACTTACAAACTTGATTTTTTTAAATTTGTATAATGGAACTTTGACGGTATAATTTTATGTCTTTAATTACTTGTAAGTGCAACTTTATTGATATAGGATATAGTTTAAGAAAACTATCCCGACAAATAAAATGTTTTTAATTATTATGTTTTATTAAATAAAATATAATTCAATGCTTTGTTTTAAAGTTTTTAAATTTTACTGAAAATTTTAGTCATAAATATTTATTTTTTAATTTGTTAAACATATTGAATGATTCAAATTCCAACAAAACTTTGTCTATATAATTTTTTTTCATTGATTAATAATATAAGAAAATTATATGCGAAAACAAAATATTTTTATTTATTACATTTTTTATATAAAAATGGAGAAATTTGTTTAATTAGTTAAATAAATATTTCATGAGCATTTGACTACACATTTGCTAGACATGAAAATTAAAAAAATGAAATGTTTGAATTTATAACTATTATAGTACATGAAAGGTTTGTGTAGATGTAAAAATAAAAGAAAAAGAAAAGTTAGAATTTATGACATATTATTATTTTTACTTATATCATACAAAATGATTCAAAAAATTGCCAAACATAACCAGACTTCCAAAGAATAGAATATCATTCGACCCTGATTCTACCATTCTCAATGCACCCAAGTGATTGCGGTAACATAAACAACACATATATATTTTAAACAATAGATTTTAAAAATCATCGAATAAAGAGAATAAAATAAAAAAACCCAATAAGTGAGTAAATAACTAACCATGGTCCTTACCTTATTTTAGAGTAGAATATACTGAAGGTGTTTCTGAAACATGCAAAACAAAAAATTAAAATAATGATTATTTGTATAAAAAATGTATAAATAAAATAAGAGATTAAGATAGAGAAAACTAACTTGTAGAGATGCTTCAAGGGAGAACCAAACTACAAATGAAGAGAGAAAATGACAACGACGAGATAAATATATTAATAATAAAAACAAACAAACAAATGGAATATTGCAACTGAATGTATATATATAAAAAATGAGATTCAGTATTGTGAATACCATTTTTTACCCGACCTATAAAATGGATCCAGACTAGTTTATTTTCCATTTAAGCTTAACTAAAATATATCTACTTTTATTCATTTCAAAAATAAGAAAAAAAATATAAACACAATTTTGAAATAAAAAAAATTGATTCAGCTTCAGGAAGTGGATCCCTATCTTTTAGGGAGGTGGGTTAGCAGGGGTAGTAGAGTGATGCCCCACTCCAAATAATAAGGAATATATATTGGGGATAAATCTGGTTTGTTAACCAGGTGAAGATAATGGGGGAGGTTTCCTATTATCTAGGGATAGTGGATATTGAGATGTTCATTAAATAGGAAGAGTTCAGTAGCTTTAAGGGGACACCAAAAAAAAACACCCAAGAAAAACAACAAAAAGGTGAGAGAAAGAGAGGAAAATAACACACAAAACGGGATAAAGGCTTATGCTCTTTCTTTACCTTCTGTCTCATAATCCAAAGGTAGGAGGGTATAGACAACATTGAGAAGAAAAGATAGGGGATACTTGCAGTGAGAAAGCAAATGATACACATAGTGGTAAAAAGGGAAGCTACAAGAGGTTAGCATTACTATACATTTGTAGGCTATATACTCTTTATGCTTAAAGATCCAAAACTTTTAGTTTTGTGGCACCTACACTTTCCCAGTTATTCAATAGTTCTCATTATGTCTACTAATATTTTTGGGTATTCTTATTTGATGGTGATGTATGCTTTTGTTTAAAATTTTGTCAAACCACATGTCTACATTTAATTTTCAAGGATGTTCTGTAAAATTCAAAGAGGATTCACATCCTCCATGTCTCAAAGTCATTTAACAAAACTAAAAATTAACATCTCAGTTCCAAATCAAATAATTCACAATTACTTTCCTACAACATTGCATTATCTATCTAACCCGTAAACATATCTTATCGGCACAGGGTTTCATCCATTTATTGCCTTTCATCCCATTTTAATTAATGTGAGCTTTTTCTTTTGCTTGTTGTGATTTACCCACTGCACACTATATTAAAACAAAAACATGTATTGTTTAGCAACATGCCCAGGTCTCCACAAAAGTAACGAATGAATCACGTGGAAGTGAATTAATGGAATTACTACATTCTGTGGTGCTATATTAATATATATATATAATTCACTTAACAAAGTTTCAAGGAAAAAAAATAAACAATGTCCACCATTGGAATAAAACATGTTAATTCATATTTCATTTAGAATGAGTTTTAATAACGAGACAGATGAAATTAAAATATTTTCAAACAATGTTTAGGTAATAAGTTATTTTGATAATTTACTAGTATCTTATTTCTTACTTCGAGCCGAGAACCGGTCGCGGTCACTTGTACTGCTTCTGCTAGTTATCGAATTAAGAAAATAATTAATAACTAATGTCAACTGTTTTTTATTCATAAAATTTATCTTTAAAAATGCCTAAGTTATTTTAAAAAATAAAAATATTTTTGGGATTCAATAGCGAGGTTACAACAAGTATTGCATCTTTCTTCTCATTTAGAGCCGAGAACCGGTCGCGGTCACTTGTACTGCTTCTGCTATTTATCGAAGTGAGAAGAGGGTAAGCAGTCAATGTTGACTCGTCGTCTATTAATCCCATTTCGATTAAATTTAAACTAATTTTTAGTAACTCTCGATCAAACCAATTTTTAATCAAACCAACAAACGATTTTCTTAAAGAACTACGTAGTCTTGATTTCCCTATTGCACCTAGGGATACGTAGGAGCAAGATAAACTCTTGTCAGACACAAAAAATAAAAAATAAACATATTGTTTTAAACAATTTGATTTTAATAAAGTAAGGGTAAATTAAATGTATGCAATTAGTTAGGGTACCGTTAAATAACGGGCGGACGGGGTGCTAATACCTTCCCCAATCCGTAATCGACTCCCGAACTCATAACTCTAACATAAAGACCAATTTTATCCAATTTGGGCATAATTCGAGTTTTCCACGTTTTAATCGCAAAAGACGAGGTGGCGACTCCTCAAGAGGTCGCGTGGCCAAAATCCGGGCGCGACAAGTATATACCACATGTTTTGAAGGTTTTGTCGTCCTTTAGGATGATACCCTTGCTTATCAGACGCTAAAGAAGAGAACTGTTGGAGAAACAAATGTACAAAATAATTAATTCAGTGAGAACACATAAAAAATATGGAAATCAATGAAAAAGTAAACAAAAAAATATAGTTGGAAGAGAAAGATTGTTGAAGAGAAAGGTTGTTTAAAGAGGATGACATATATTTTTGTGATGATGACAAAGTAAATCCTGCGAGCGAAGTTTCCTAGTGTAACCATGGGAGAGATGAAGAGGTAGTGGCAGAAATGAAAGGAAATGAGAAACAGAAAGAAAAATAGTCTGAATGTGAAAAGAGATTTTAATCCCCTCTAATGTTCAATAGTTGTTACTTTTTCACAAAACAAAATATAAGGACCAAACATTAATTATCACTTAAATTGTTAAAATATAAAATGTATAAAAAGTGAGGATGTAGTGTGAGAAGGTACATAGTAGTAACATAAAACACTTTAGGAGGGAAAAAGTGATGAAAAGATGACATGTGGCTAGAAAGAGATTCTTTTGTTATATAGTATATAGATAACATCTTCTTTAAACACTTGTCATAAATGTAGAGTGTCTAATTTAGTAATTCCAACATCCTTTCAATTTATATATAGATAATAGAATAGATTAAAGATTATTCTGATTAATATAAACTTGACACACTCAGATAGTGAATGTAACCTCTAATCAATGTATTCAAGTAGGTGAGGTTTCACTTATGAAATTGCTTAATCAAATAACATGATCAGTCCACATTTACTGCTTTGAAAAATAACAACATAGGAAAAATATATTATAACAAATAGCAACTGAGGAAACGAAGATTTTGTTATAGATTTGTTGAATAAAAATTGAGAAAAAGAGAAATAGCTATCAGAGAAATGAAGAAAAAATGAAAAGAACAGAAAATCTCACATGTGAGACATTTGAAGATGATAGATTTGTTGAACAAATATTGAAAAAAAAGGAGAAATAGTTATGATAAGGATGAATTAAAGATGAAAAGATTATAAAATCATACTTGTGAGTTGGTTTGTATTTGAAGATGATAGATTCGCTGGATAAAAATGGTGAAATACTTATGAGAAATATGAAGTAAAAATGAAAAGAAATATTCAATTTGACATTAGAAGATAATAGATTTGTTGAATAAAAATTGAAAAAAAAATGAGAAATAGTTATGATAATGATGAAGTAAAAATGATAAAAGCAGAAAATGTTACTAAGTTTGTTTCACATTTGAAAATTAAAGATTTGTAGAAAAACTGAAAATTTTGAGAAATAGTTATGAGAATGACGAAGTAAAGATGAAAAGAACATAAAATCATACATGTGAGTTGGTATGACTTTTGAAGATGATAGATTTGTAGAACAAGAATTGAAAGAAAAAAAAGAATAGCTATGAGAACAATGAAGTAAAAATGAAAAAAAAAACAGAAAATCATACTTGTGAGTTGGTTTAGGTTGTAGAAGTAGATTTGACGAACAAATTTAAAAAACAAAAGGAAAATTATGTGTAGTTTGAGTAGAGAAAATGTGAAGAATTTGTTGAAATTATAGAGTTGTGGTATAGAAGGAGAAAATAGAATGCTCAAAATAGTAAACTGTATAGTAATATGTATAATGATATTGTATTTATTTGATTGTCTCAAAAGACTTACAACTAACTCATATTTATACTAATATCATACTCCTACTTAAATAACAAACAAATCATAATAAAATATTTTGTATCCTAAGAGATATTCTAAGATACTCTAAACAAATCTAAGATATGATCATAATATGATATATTCTCTTAAGATATTCTAAGATAATATCGTATATTCTAATACTCCCCCTCAAGCTAAAGCTTACTAAGCTTAGCTTGTTACAAATATTCCCTTTAAAATAAAATTAAACATAATAATTACTTTAACTTCCCCAAACATAACTTCAAATACTTGCAAATGTTGATGAAATCTGAAATAAATTGGTCAATGATCAATTATGAGCTTTTCAAGCTCTCAGGAAAGGGATTGAAAAATATGTAGATAATAACACTTAACCATCTAGGCAGAAGCTATCTCAAAGCTTAACCACCATGGCAATCCAATACCCGAAGGCAACTCAATATCCGAAGGTAATTCTATGCCCGAAGGCAATTTCAATGCCCGAAGGCAATTTCAATGCCCGAAAGCAATTTCAATATCTGAAGCCAATTTCAATACCCGAAGGCAATTTCAATACCCGAAGGCAATTTCAATACCCTAAGGCAATTTCAATACCCAAAGACAATTTCAATACCCGAAGGCAATTTCAATGATGATTGACGCCTAACAAGCAACATCAAACAACATAGAAAATGTAGAATATTGAGTGAGTAAACTACCAAATGTGTTGGAGCATAATAATTATAGTCTTCCATGACAGTTATGAAGATCAAATTACGGGATTATGAACCCGAATTTCATCCTTTTGTTAGGCCAACAAAGAATATTCCTCCAATGATCAATACATATCCAGAGATCCATTGCCGGATTTGATGAATCATAAGTTCTGGATTCGGCAGTCTCCCCAAATTCCTCCTCTTCGAGAGTTTATGGGTTTCCTACGTAGGGCCTCCTCACAAGAAGAGTTGTAGGACTATAACTGTAATAGTCTCAAGCTTCTTTGTACTCTTTCTCTCTAACAGCATTAGATGTTGAACTCTGACTTCTATTGATATTACTTCCACCATTGAGAAAACCACATGATTTGAAGGAAGTTGTTTCACCCCCGTCACCAAATGCAATTTGTGAAGCTGACACGTTTTATCCCTCAACCTTTGGCTTCCTAAGCGGTGGAGCTTTTGGTGAAAGCAAATATATATATATATATATATTTTATATATGAAGCTAGTAACCTCTGAAAGGGTTCAACACCTAGATAACTTTGTAGCATCCTAATTAAGGAAGCACATTTTCTATAACTTATAACAACAAATATTTCATCAATCTTACTAGCATGATTTATCTCCACCTCAATTGGGAGGGATTTTGCAAGCCCATCCAATCAATCTTACTAGCATGCTATGGGGTCTCACTTATACTGCCAAGTTCATATCCCTGAATTCCTCAATTAGTTTCTCTTCCCGAACCATTAAAGCCGACATATATAAGGACTTCCGACTTAAAGCATTGGCTACCACATTGGCTTTTCACGGATGGTATTGCAATCCAAAATCATAGTCCTTAAGAAATTCCATCCACCTTCTCTGTCTCATGTTCTATTCCTTCTGTTCAAACAGATACTTCAAACTCTTGTGGTCGCTGTACACCTCAAATCTTACACCATAAAGATGGTGTCTCCAGATTTTCAAGGCAAAGACCACTGCAACTAATTCTAGATCATGGGTAGGGTAGTTCTGCTCATGTGTTCTCAGCTGTCGCGAAGCATAAGCTACAACTTTCCCGTCTTTCATCAAGACACAACCCAAACCCTGCTTAGAAGCATCACAATACACACTGAAATCATGATTAGAACAAGGAAGAACCAACATTGGTGCCATAGTCAACCTCTGCTTCAACTCTTGAAAACTTTCTTCACAACGGATTGTCCACACATATGGTTCCCCTTTTATGGTAAGCTTAGTTAAAGGTAATGCCAACTTGGAAAACCCCTCTATGAACTTTCTGTAGTAACCAGCTAAACCCAGAAAACTCCTGATCTCAGTAACTGACTTGGGCACCGCCAATTCCATCACTGCCTTGACCTTAGAAGGGTCCACAACTACTCCTTCCTGGGATATCACATGCTCAAGGAAGTTCACTGATTCCAACCAGAAATCATATTTTGACAACTTCTCATACAACCGATTCTTACTCAGAAGATCTAGAACAATTCTCAGGTGCTCCGCATGTTCCTCTCGGCTCTTGGAGTAAACCATAATGTCATCAATAAATACCATTACGAATGAATCCAAATACGGATGAAAAATCTGATTCATGTAATCGAAAAATATTGTTGGAGCATTCGTTACACCAAAAGGCATCACCAAATACTCATAATGTCCATACCTCCTCCTAAAAGCAGTCTTAGGAATGTCCTCCGACTTAACTCGAAGTTGATGATAACCCGACCGAAGGTCAATCTTTGAAAATACAACTGCTCCTATCAACTGATCCATCAAGTCATCAATCCTAGGCAAATGATACTTGTTCTTGATAGTCACCTTGTTCAACTGTCTGTAATCGTGCACAACCTCATACTCCCATCATTCTTCTTGACCAACAAGACCGGTGCACCCCACGGTGAAACACTAGGGCGAATAAACTTCTTCGCCAACAAGTTTTCAACCTGCTTTTTCAACTCAGCCAGCTCTAACGGTGCCATCCTATAAGGAGTTATAAAGATGGGTCTCGTTCCCGGCATTAAGTCAATGGAGAATTCAACTTCTCTGACTGGCGGCAATTTCGGAATATCACTAGGAAACACCTCAGGAAACTCCTCAGGAAACTCACGAACTATCGGAATATCCTCAACTCTGGGTTTCTTAATACCCTCCAGGGATGCCAACAAAACAAACACGACTCCTCCCTCCTTAAAGGATGTTCTGACTCCCTTAGCCGACAACGGCTTCATATAAAAAGTCTCATCAGAAATCTCACCCAGATCTCCAAATACAAATGTTGTATAAGCACAATTAAGCATCACATGATTTGCTGATAGCCAGTTCATCCCCAGAATTAGATCTAACTGGGACAGTGGTAAGCAGATTAAATCCACGGTAAATGTCCTATCGTTTACCACTACCGTACATCGAGACACAAACGTCGACACCACCACAGGCATGCTAGTTGGGGTGGATACGACCAAGTCGTAAGGCAACGACTCTGTGTGTAATTTCAGGCGATTCACGCATTCTATAGATACAAAGGAGTGTGTCGCTCCCGAATCAAACAACACTAAAAGAGGAGTACCTGCCACCATGCATTCACCTTTGATCAGGCCATCCACATCTGATGCCTCTGCACCACTCATGGTAAACACTCGACCGATGGATTGAGGTCGTTCAGCCCTCACAGCATTCACACTCTGCCGTAACTTAGGACAATACCTCCTGATATGTCCATCCTCCTTGCAATGAAAGCAGCTAAATGTTGTTTCGGGGAATAAGTCACCGACATGAGTTCGGGGACATTTGCCACATAAGGATGGAGAGTTTAACTGTGACCCTCCGACATTGACATGAGTCCTCGGCCAATGCGAAGTATATCCCCGACTACTAGTGGGGGAGGAGTAAGGTTTTCGTTCCTCCTGAAACACCTTGCCCTTGCCCTTTCGGTGCGAAAAATTACGTTGAGGCCCAAAGTTCTTGGGAGGAATTACTTTAGGGGTTGCCACCTTATCGGCTGCCAGATCATCCTCATACATCCTGCCCTTGTTTACCAAGGTAGCAAAGTCGGCAATCTCTTGATGCCCAAACATACATTTCAACTTGGGCTTCAAACCCGATTCAAACTTAGAATATTTGGACCTTCTATCCACCTCCAATTCAGTGTATGGACAATATCGGGCCAATTCCTCGAACTTGGCCGCATATTCTTCCACTGACATGTTACCCTGCTCCAACCTCAGAAACTCCATTTCTTTCTTCCTCTTCAGGTCAGCAGGAAAATACTTCTGAAGAAATTTCTCCTTAAAGGAAATCCAGGTAATCACTCGACCCTCCGTTTCCATCTGTCACCGAGTAAATTCCCTCCAAGTTTCAGCTTCTTTTACCAAAATATAAGAAGCATAGGCCACCTTCTAAACATCATTACAACCCATGGCTCGGAATATTCGTTCCAAGTCTTGAATCCACTCGTTCGAAGCATCAAGAGCGAACCCACCTTGGAGTTGGCTAGGATTCTGCTTACGGAACTCATTCAACCCTCGATACTCGGTCGGGCCGAGTGAAACTAAAGGTTGTGATCTAGGACTTGGTGCAGTGTTCTGGTTCAAGTTATGCAAGTTCTCATTCACATGTTGCAGTGCCGCCACCATTTGAGCCAACAGATCATTCGACACATTCTGACTCGTTCCTCTCCCTCTTCCAGCTATTTCTTAACCTGCACTCATTGGTCGTTAGTACACAATTCTAACTCACCTAGTTCAGGTTATCACATAGTCTCATATTACATTTCATGTCACTACACCAAGGCTACATATTTTAAACAGTCAATTCACATAATCTCAAATAGTCAAATCACAAACATGTTACAAAGAAGCAAGTAAGGCCATACACTAGGCCGCAGAATTAACTATGCTCTGATACCATATTGTAAGGACCCAAATTCTACACATGTAAAAATTTTCTCTTATATTAACCCTTTATGCGTGAAATTCTAAGTTACATCATGCATATATTTCCTTTAACCTCTTAAATCATCCATTTCTTTAATTTTCTCAAAACTCTAATCATATTAAATCAGTGTCATACCATGTTACCCTTAACTGCAGAAAAACATAATTCATATTACTATTTCCCGGTAACTACCGCATACAACTAGCTATGAGTTTCCAAAATACTCATAGCTACAAATATCCAGAGTTACAAATATCCATAATTACAATAGTCATGATTACAGGTATTCAAATCCACAAGTAATCAATTATGATACAAAAAGTGCAAAATAAAGGAATCCAGGTTTTAAGCTCCTAAGGCATCAAACCAAGCATCCTCAACTAACCTGCTTACCTGAAATGGGATTATCAACGAAAAATACACACAACATACAAAGGAGTAAGTCATTAATTTAATAAATATCAATATAAGATAATCCACATTTTAAAGGGGTCAGTAAACCATTTTTAAATTCATTTTCGCTACATAACTTGAGCCAAAGTTTGCTACATCGCTTGAGCCAAAGCTTGCTACATAACTTGAGCCAAAGTTTGCTACATCGCTTGAGCCATAGCTTGCTACATAACTTGAGCCAAAGTTTGCTACATCGCTTGAGCCAAAGCTTGCTACATCGCTTGAGCCAAAGCTTGCTACATCGCTTGAGCCAAAGCCGCTAACCAATCATGGTCGGCCAAAGCTTGCTACATCGCTTAGAGCTTGAGAAGAGGTAAACCTCTTGTTCCTAACTCTTCTTCTTCCTCTCTAACTTGTTTTGAGTATGTTGGATTCATTTTCAAAATAATGGAAACCATGGAAACTCATCTTTTCGAGTTATGGTTCGTTTTATGTTGTTTCTATCTTGTAAACTCTTGATTTAGAGTTGATATTGTATGAATGGAAAGGTTTTATGGGTTATTCATGAAAAACCCCAAAAACCCCCAAAATGAGAATATGAGTATAAAGAGAAAGAGATGAAATGTTAGATGTGGATAATGAGTTGTGCTTTGATGTTGTTATATGAGATGAACATGTATGTTTTGATATTTAGAAACTTGAATTGAAGTAGTTTTGGAAATATTGAGAATACATGAATCCCTTGTGTATTTGATGATGAAATACGAGTTATTTATGTGTTATTTTGAATAAATGACTGACATCATTGTTATTGGTGATAATGAGGAAAGATCCTAAGGTTGGAGGAAATCGCGGAGTAGACTTTTAAAGTTACTCGGAACTGATCTCGAACGCTCACCGAGGTAAGGGATAAGTGTCTCTAAATCATACTTGCTGATATGAATGAGGTATGTGAAAAAGGTAATGGTTTAATATGATGCGTCTGTAATTTATGCATTATGTTGGAAAATGCGTGACTTTTCTGTTATAGAAATGAAATTAACATTTATTGGGGGAGTCCCAATGGAAATAAGACTCGGAAACATTTATTGGGGGAGTCCCAAAGAAAATAAGACTTGGAAACATTTATTGGGGGAGTCCCAATAGAAATAAGACTCGGAAACATTTATTGGGGGAGTCCCAATGGAAATAAGACTCGGAAACATTTATTGGGGGAGTCCCAATGGAAATAAGACTCGGAATCATTTATTGGGGGAGTACCAATGGAAATATGACTCAAAACGAATTCATCTATTTGGGGGAGTACCAAAGGAAATATGACTCATAACGAATTCAATCTATTTGGGGGAGTACCAAAGGAAATATGACTCATAATGAATTCAATCTATTTGGGGGAGTACCAAAGGAAATATGACTCATAACGAATTCAATCTATTTGGGGGAGTACCAAAGGAAATATGACTCATAACGAATTCAATCTATTTGGGGGAGTACCAAAGGAAATATGACTCATAACGAATTCAATCTATTTGGGGGAGTACCAAAGGAAATATGACTCATAACGAATTCAATCTATTTGGGGAGTACCAAAGGAAATATGACTCATAACGAATTCAATCTATTTGGGGGAGTACCAAAGGAAATATGACTCATAACGAATTCAATCTATTTGGGGGAGTACCAAAGGAAATATGACTCAATAAAAGTAACATTATTGGGGGAGTACCAATGGAAAGATGACTCAATAAAAGTAATATTATTGGGGGAGTACCAATGGAAAGATGACTCAATGAAAGTAATATTATTGGGAGAGAACCAATGGAAAGATGACTCAAATGAAAGTAATATTATTGGGGGAGTACCAATGGAAATAAGACTCAAAATGAAAGTCATATGCATGCTATAGGATATATAGTATGAGATATATATTCTATAGGGTGAATATGAATGATGAGAAACGTGAATGTCACATGAAAGTCATATGCATGCTATAGGGTATATAGTATGGGATATATATTCTATAGTGTGAATATGAATGACGAGAAATGTGAATGTCACATGAATGCCGTATGCATGTTACAGGATATATAGTATGAGATATATATTCTATAGGGTGAATATGAGCGATAAAAAGGAAGATGTTTCGAACGAAAGTAATATACATGCTATAGGATATATATTATGGGATATATATGTTATAGGGTGGATATGAATAACGAGACCGATGATGTTTCGAACGAAAGTAATATGCATATTATAGAATATATATTATGGGATATATATACTATAGGATGAATATGAGTAAAGTGGAAATTAAAGGAAGATGATTTGAATGTTTATAATTCTGTATGTGTGTTTATGAATTACATCAAAGCTTGATTGTATTTGAATGTGGATTATCATGTGATGTTAGTTTTGAACTAATGACTTACTCCCTTTTGTTTTGCGTGTTGTTTATGATAATCTCATTGTAGGTAAATGAAGGATTTTGAGGTTGAAGCTCAAATAGGAAGCCTTTGTGTCTATTTACTTGAGTGTCTTTATTGCTATTTGACATTGTAGTTGATTCGATAGAATTTTGGGATAAATGTAATCTAATTAGGATAATATGGTTGTAACGACCCGATTTTCTACCCTTGAAAATTTTTCATTTATTTTAATCCTTTCTTACATACAGTCGTCACTTTCATTGAAAACTCTCAAATACCATTTTCGAAAATACTCTTTACCCTATTACCTTATCATACAAATTTATGTTGCGGAAAAACATAATTCATTCAAATAACATTTACCACATACAACCAGTTATGGGTCTCCCAAAGTTATAAAATCCATAACTACACATATCCGTATTAATCTAAACGGATTTACAGTCATCCCATAATACTATTAAATCAACTACAACGTCAATTAGCAATAAAGACAAGCGAATAATTAAATACAAAAGCTTCCTAATTGATCTTCATCCTCAAAATCCTTCATTTACCTACAATGGGATTATCATAAACAACACACAAAACAAAAGGGAGTAAGTCATTAGTTTAAAAACTAACATCACATGATAATCCACATTTCAAATACGATTAAACTTTAATATAAAATATAAACGCAATTACGTAAATGCAAACATTCATCTCTTCTTTCGTTCATTTCCACGTTATCCATATTCATCCTATAGAATACATATCTCATAATATATATTCTATAGCATACATATTATGTTCATTCGAAGCATCGTTCTTATCATTTTCCATATCCACACTATAGTATATATATCCCATACTATATAACCTATAGCATGTATATTACTTTTATACTTAACAATCTTCCTTTCTATCACTCATATTCACCCTATAGAATATATATCTCATACTATATATTCTATAGCATACATATGACTTTCATTGCAACCTTCTCATTTCCCATCATTCATATTCCAATTGCACGTTTACCTTTCCATTACCACTTGGGGCAAGTCATACACAATACCACATAGGGCAAGTCGTACACAATACCACATAGGGCAAGTCGTACACAATACCACATAGGGCAAGTCATACACAATACCACGTAGGGCAAGTCATACACAATACCTCATAGGGCAAGTCGTGCACAATACCACGTAGGGCAAGTCGTACACAATACCACGTAGGGCAAGTCGTACACAATACCACGTAGGGCAAGTCGTACACAATACCACGTAGGGCAAGTCGTACACAATACCACGTAGGGCAAGTCGTACACAATACCACGTAGGGCAAGTCGTACACAATACCACATAGGGCAAGTCATACACAATACCACATAGGGCAAGTCATACACAATACCACATAGGGAAAGTCATACACAATACCACATAGGGCAAGTCATACACAATACCACATAGGGCAAGTCATACACAATACCACATAGGGCAAGTCATACGCAATACCACATAGGGCAAGTCAACGCCACGAAGGCTATCCAATACCACATATCAAATGATAACCATTTTACTCTATTATCATAACAATAATGCCAATACATTTACCTTTTCCATCAAATCATTAACTATGGAAACACGTCTCCCTTACAAACCTTTTACCTCTTTCACATACCTCATTCATATCAGTGAGTATGAATTAGAGCCACTTATCCCTTACCTTGGTGAGTGTTGGGGATCAGTTCCGAGTAACTTTAAAAGTCTCCTCCGCGATTTCCTCCAACCTTAGGATTTTTCCTCATTTCCACCAATAACAACAATGTTAGTCATTTATTCCAAATATCACATAAACAACTTATTTTGCATCATTTAATCATACAAAATATTCATCATCAATATTCAACCATCTAAAACATGCATAACATCTCATATTTCAATATTTCCAAAACTACTTCAATACAAGTTTCTAAATATCAAAGCATACATGTTCATCTCATATAACAACATCAAAGCACTACTCATTATCCACATCTAACATTTCATCTCTTTCTCTTTATACTCATATTCTCATTTTGGGGGTTTTTGGGGGGTTTTCATGAATAACCCATAAAACTTTCCATTCATCAAATACCAACTCTAAACCAAGAGTTTACAAGATAAAAGCAACATAAAATGAACCATAACTCTAAAGGATGAGTTTCCATGGTTTCTCATGTTTTGAAAATAAATCCAACATACCCAAAACAAGTTAGAGAGGAAGAAGAAGAGTTAGGAACAAGAGGTTTACCTCTTCTCAAGCTCTAAGATGAGTCCTAAGGCTCTTTGCTCTTGAAAAACTCTCTTCTCTCTCTTCTCTTCAAAGTTCTAACCCTAAAATGTGTTTTGGGTTTTAGACACTGCGATAAGTGTAATCGATTACAAGTATAGTGTAATCGATTACACTGTGTAAATTACAGAGGCATCGTCACTATGTAATCGATTACCAACATGGTGTAATCGATTACATTAATACGATGTAATCGATTACCAGAAGTGTGTAATCGATTACACACTGTAAATTACAGAGGCATCGTCGCGATGTAATCGATTACCAACATGGTGTAATCGATTACATTGTGTCAGATGTACATATCTGATGCTTTTAATCATCATGTAATCGATTACCAGGACTGTGTAATCGATTACATCATGCAAAATACAAATATCTGATGCTTTTATCAGCATGTAATCGATTACCAGGACTCTGTAATCGATTACACTGCCCAAAATTGCCATTTCTCGCCGAGGCGAGACAACTCTCGCTCAGGCGAGAATCCTCCATTATAGCCCAGGATTTCACCCTCCCAGGTGATCCTTTCTCGCTCAGGCGAGAATCTCTCGCTCAAGCGAGACTTCCAGGACTGATACTCTAATTTTTAAAGACTAAAATTCAGGGTATTACAATGGTGACATGTAGTTATGGACGTTATAACCTTGGAAAACCCGTAACTGGATGTGTGTGGTAAATGTTATCTAAATGAATTATGTTTTTCCGCAACATAAATTTGTATGATAATATAATAGGGTAAAGGGTATTTTCAAAGAGTGATACTTGAGAGTTTTCAATGAAGGTGACGACTGTATGTAAGAAAGGATTAAAATAAATGAAAAATTTTCAAGGGTAGAAAAACGGGTCGTTACACCTCCAACTTTAGGATCTTTCCTCATTCCCATCATATAATAACCATGTTAGTCATTTATTCAAAACAACACATAAACAACTCATATTGCATCTTTAACCATACAAGAGAATTCACACATTTTCAATGTTTCCAAACTACTTTCATTAAGAGTTTCCAAACATCTAAAACATACATATTCATCTCATATTTCAACATTAGAGCACATACTCATCTTCTACATCTAACATTTTATCCATTTTCCTTTTTAACCACATTTTCATCTTAGGGTTTTGGGGTTTTCATGAATCAACCCACAAACCCTCTCCATTCATTGAATACCAACTCTAAACCAAGAGTTTACAAGAGAGAAGCTAAATAAAACGAACCACAACTCAAAAGGAAGAGTTTCCATGGTTTCTCACATTTTGAGAAGAGATCCAACATACCCAAAACAAGTTTCAAAGGGAAGAAGAGAGTTAGAATCAAGAGTTTTACCTCTTCTCAAGCTTCTGGATGATTCTCAAGACACATTACTCTTGAAAATGCTCTCTTCTCTCACTTCTCTTCATGTTCTAACCCTAAAATGTGTTTGGGGTTCCTTATTTAATGTAACAGCGTTGAGTTCTCACTCAAGCGAGCCCATTCTCGCTCAAACGAGAAAATCCCGCCCATTTTAAAACTCAGATTTGATCCTCTCGCTCAAGCGAGGATCTTACAGCCTCTACAGCTTCATAGTGCCACTTCTCGTCCAAGCGAGACAACTCTCGCTCAGGCGAGCCAACTCTCGCTCAAGCGAGACAATTCTCGCTCAGACGAGAATCCTTCAGTATAGCCCAGTATTCCACTCACTCAGGTGAGCCACTCTCGCCCAGGCAACTCCTTTCTCGCTCAAGCGAGACTTCCAAGACTGATACTATAATTTATAACCTTAAATTCAGGGTGTCACACCATGGCTCTGATACCATGTTGAAATTATAGAGTTGTGGTATAGAAGGAGAAAAGAGAATGCTCAAAATAGTAAATTGTATAGTAATGATATTGTATTTATTTGATTGTCTCAAAAGACTTACAACCAACTCATATTTATACTAATATCATACTCCTAATTAAATAACAAACAAATCATAATAAAATAATTTATATCCTAAGAGATCTTCTAAGATACTCTAAACAAATTTAAGATATGATCATAATATGATATATTCTCTTAAAATATTCTAAGATAATATCATATATTCTAATAGAATTAGAGAAGAATACATAGATGAAAATTGTTTGAGTAAAAGTAGTAAACCACATGACATTTTCAGAATTTAAATTTTAATTGTAAAAAATAACACTTGTCACGGATGTAGAGTTTCTAGTTTAGTAATTGTAACAACCCTTTCAATTTATATATAGATAATAGATTAATGATTATTATGATTAATCTAAAGTTAACACACTCAGATAGGAATGTAACATCTAATCAATGTATTCCACTAGGTGATGTTTCTCTTATGAAAATGCTAAATCAAATAACATGACCAGACCATATTACTGCTTTGGAAAAATTACCACATAGGAAAAAGATATTTTAATAAGGGGAGTGTAACACCCCAAATTTTAATCTTTAAAATTATAGTATCAATCCTGGAAGCCTCGCTTGATCGAGAGATTCTCGCTTGAGCGAGAAAGGATCACCTGGGAGGGTGAAATCCTGGACTATACTGGAGGATTCTCGCCTGAGCGAGAGTTGTCTCGCCTAGGCGAGAAATGGCAATTTTGGGCTGTTGACACAGTGTAATCGATTACACACTCCTGGTAATCGATTACATGCTGATAAACTAATCAGACATGTGCATCTGACACAGTGTAATCGATTACACAGTCCTGGTAATCGATTACATGATGATTAAAAGCATCAGATATGTACATCTGACACAATGTAATCGATTACACCATGTTGGTAATCGATTACATCGCGACGATGCCTTTGTAATTTACACTGTGTAATCGATTACACACTTATGGTAATCGATTACATCGTATTAATGTAATCGATTACACCATGTTGGTAATCGATTACATAGCAACGATGCCTCTATAATTTACACAGTGTAATCGATTATACTATACTTGTAATCGATTACACTTATCGCAGTGTCTATAAAATAGAAACCCAAAACACATTTTAGGGTTAGAACTTCGAAGAGAAGGGAGAGAGAAGAGCTTTTCAAGAGCAAGAAGCCTTATGACTCATCTTGGAGCTTGAGAAGAGGTAAACCTCTTGTTACTAACTCTTCTTCTTCCTCTCTAACTTGTTTTGGGTATGTTGGATTTATTTTCAAAACATGAGAAACCATGGAAACTCATCCGTTAGAGTTATGGTTTGTTTTATGTTGTTTTTATCTTGTAAACTCTTGGTTTAGAGATAGTATCTCAAGAATGGAAAGGGTTGTGGGTTGATTCATGAAAACCCCAAAAACCCTAAAAGTGAAAATGTGGTAAAAGGAGAGAATGAGTAAAATGTTAGAGGTAGAAGATGAGTTTACCCCCAAATATTGAAATATGAGATGTTATGCATGTTTTAGATGGTTGAATATTGATGATGAATATTTTGTATGATTAAATGATGCAATATAAGTTGTTTATGTGATATTTGGAATAAATGACTAATATTGTGTTATGTGGTGGGATGAAGAGAGATCCTAAGGTTGGAGGCGGTGTCGGTGGAACTCGAGAAGTTGCCAAGAAACCCAACACTCATCGAGGTAAGGATAAGTCTTTAATTGAGCATTTGGAATCGAAAATGTGAGTTTTCTGATTATGCAATGATTGATACGTAAAGTACGCATTTGATATAAACATACATGAGTGTGTTTACATTAAAGTAGGCGTAGATTTACGGAAAGGAAAGTATGTGGTACTTTCTGGTTATGCGATGATTGAGTGTAAATCACGTATTTAGTATAAACATATATGGGTGTGTTTATACTAATGTGGGCGTGGATTTACCGGAAATGATTTATGGTGAAACGAATGAAAAAGAAGTACATTTTTAGCCGACCATAAATGGTTAGCGACTCTGGCTTGAGTATAGAAGCATACACTCTGGCTTGAGTATAGAAGCATACACTCTGGCTTGAGTATAGAAGCATACACTCTGGCTTGAGTATAGAAGCATGAAAATGATTTATGAGGAGATCGATGAAAGGAAAATATGTTTTAGCCGACCATGAATGGTTAGCGACTCTGGCTTGATTATAGAAGCATACACTCTGGCTTGAGTATAGAAGCATACACTCTGGCTTGAGTATAGAAGCATACACTCTCTCTTGAGTATAGAAGCATACACTCTGGCTTGAGTATAGAAGACACTCTGGCTTGAGTATAGAAGCATACACTCTGGCTTGAGTATAGAAGCATGAAAATGATTTATGAGGAGATCGATGAAAGGAAAATATGTTTTAGCCGACCATGAATGGTTAACGACCCTGACTTGAGTATAGAAGCGTAAACTCTGGCTTGAGTATATAAGCGTGATTTGTTTTAAGAGAAACGAGATTTTGCTTTTAGCTAACCCTGAGGGGTGTAGCGACTTTGGCTCAAGTTATGCAGCAAGACAAAATGAATTTCGAAAATGGTTTGCTAACCTTTTTTCTAATGTGGATTATCTTATAATGACGTTTATTGAATTAACGACTTACTCCTTTGTGTGTTTTGTACGTTTGTCATTGATAATCCCATTGTAGGTAAATAGACGAATGGAGTATGCTAGTTCGGGAGCTTTAGGAGCTTTAGGAGCTTTAGACGTTGGATTCACTATTTGCGTTTTTGTACTTTAAATGACTACTTGTGGATTTGAATGATTGTAACCATGGCTGACATTTATTTGGGTATTCGTAACCATGAGTATTGTTATATTTGGAGTATTATAACTTTTGGGCTCTTAGTACCCAATGGGAATAGTAATGAATGAATTATGTTTTTCCGCAATTTAAATTATATGATAATATAATAGGTGTAAAGAGTATTTTTAAGGAATGATTCCTGAAGGTTTTAAGTAAGATGATGAATGTATGTAAGAGGGAATTAAAATGAATGAAAAAAATTTCAAGGGTAGAAATCGGGTCGTTACAGGGAGGGATCCACTTACTCCAAGAGTAAGTGGAAAAACACTTACTCCACATCATGACCATTCATTCTTGGGAAATCCAATGGTTTGAATTGGTGAGTACATCTAAGCCATTGAATTTTTCAAGATTGGATGGCTAAGATGAAGAGTAAGTGTTTTTGGAGTAAGTGGATCCCTCCCCTTTTAACAAACGTCATGTGAGAAAATGATGACTTCGTTATAGATTTGTTGACCAAACATTGAGAAAAAGAGAAATAATTATGAGAAGGATGACGTAAAAATGAAAAGATTAGAAAATATCACATGTGAGACATTTGAATATGATAGATTTGGTGAAAAAATGTTGAAAAATGAGAAGTTGTTATGAGAAGGATTAAATCAAATTGAAAAGAACATAAAATCAAATTTGTTAGATGGTTTGACATTTGAAGATGATAGATTTGCTAGATAAAATAGGAGAAATACTTATGAGAAGGATGAAGTAAAAATGAAAAGAAAAGAAAATTGTGCATAAGAGTTAGTTTTACATTTGAAGATTATAGATTTGTTGAACAAAAATTGAAAAAATGAGACATAGTTATGAGAGTGATGAAGTAAAAATGAAAAGAGCATAAAATCATACGTGTAAGTTGGTTTTACATTTCAAGATGATAAATTTGCTGAACAAAAATTGAAAAAATGAGAAATAGTTATGAGAATGACGAAGTAAAAATGAAAAGAACAGAAAATCATACCTATGAGTTGATTTGACTTTTGAAGATGATAGATTTGTTGAATAAGAATTGAAAAAAAAAATAGAGAAATAGTTATGAGATGGAAGAAGTAAAAATGAAAACAAAAAGAAAATCATACGTGTGAGTTGGTTTAGGCCGAAGAAGTTGATTTGTTGAACAAAGTTTTTTTTTTAAAAGAGAAATATTGTGCAGTTTGAGTAGAGACAATGTGAAGGAGTAAAGAGGAAGACATTAATGTAAAATGTTTAAGTAAAAGTAGTAAATCTTATGATATTTTCAGAAATTTAAATTTAATTGTAAAAAATAACCCTTTCTTTGACATTTATCACAAAAAGAAGAGTATCTATTTTAGTAAATCCAGCAGTCCATCCATTTGGCAAAAATAACTTCTTCTTTGAACAATTGTCACATATGTAGAGTATCTAATTTAGTAATTCCAACAACCCTTTCAATTTATGTATATAGATAGTAGATGAAATATTATTCTGATTAATATTAAGTTGACACACTAAGATAATGAATATAACCTCTAATAAATGTATTTTAGGAGGTGAGGTTTCTCTTATGAAAATGCTGAAATAAATAACATGCAGTTCATACTTTATGTTTGGAAAAATAATCACATAGGAAAAATTTATTTCAACAAATATCGTGTGAGAAAATGAAGTTTTTGTTAAATATTTTTTGAACAAAAAAAAGGAGAAATAATTATGAGAAGGCTAGTAAAAATGAAAATATCATAAAATTTCACATGTGAGACATTTGAAGATGATAGATTGTTGAACAAATATTCAAAAAGGAGAAATAATTATGAGACAGAGTAAGTAAAAATGAAAAGAACATAAAGTTATACATATGAGTTGGTTTGACATTTGAAGATGATAGATTTGTTGAACAAAAATTGAAAAAATGAGAAATAGTTATGAGAACGATGATGTAAAACTGAAAAGTGCAGAAAAACATACATGTGAGTTGGTTTGACTTTTGAGGATGATAGATTTGTTGAACATAAATTGAAAAAAATGATAAAGAGTTATCAGAATAACGAAGTAAAACTGAAAAGGACGGAAAATCATACCCGTGAGTTAGTTTGACTTTTGAAGATGATAGATTAGTTGAACAAAAATTGAACAAAAATGGAAAAATAGTTATGATAATGATGAAGTAAAAACGAAAAAAAGAAAATCATACATGTGAGTTGGTTTTGGTTGAAGAAGTAGATTTATTGAACAAAATTTGAAAGAAAAAAAAATAATGTGTAGTTTGTGTTGAGAGAATGGGACGAAGTGGAGATGAAGACATATATTAAAAATGTTTGAGTAAAAGTAATAAACCATATGATATTTTCAAAATTTTAATTGTCAAAAGTAACTCATTCTTTGGACTCTTATCATAAATGAAAAGTGTCTATTTTAATAATTTCAGCAACCCAGATTATTCTGATTGTCAAAAGTATAAACTAAAGATTATTCTGATTAGGTGACACACTCAGATAGTAAATGTAACCTATAATCAATGTATTGCAATAGCTGAGGTTTATCTTCTGAAAATGATGAAACAAATAAAATGACTAGTCCATATTTTATGCTTTAGAAAAATAATTACATAAGAAAAATATATTTTAATAAAATCATGTGAGAAAACGATGTATTTGTTATAGATTTGTTGAACGAAATTTCAAAAAGGGAGAAATTGTTATGAGAATAATGAAGTACAAATGATAGATCAGAAAATCTCACATATTAGATATTTAAAGATGATGGATTTGTTCTACAAATATTGCAAAAAGGGAGAAATAGTCATAAGAATAATGAATTAAAAATGAAAAGAACATATAATCATACTTATGAGTTGGTTTGACTTTTGAAGATAATAGATTTGTTGAACAAAAATTGAAAAATAAATGAGAACGATGAAGTAAAAACGAAAAGAACAGAAAATCATATATGTATTGGTTTGACATTTGAAGATGATAGATTTGTTGAGGAAAAAAAGAAAAAAAAATAAGAGAAATAGTTATGAGAAATATAAAGTAAAAATGAAAAGAGTAGAAAATGATACATGTAAGTTGGTTTTAATTTTGAAAATGATAGATTTATTGAAAGAAAAAAAATTGAAAATGATAAATAATTATGAGAATGACGAAGTATAAATGAAAAGAACATAAAATGATACCTGTGAGTTGATTTGCCTTGTGAAGATGATATATTTATTGAAAAAAAAATTGAAAAAAAAACAAAAAAATTATGAGTATGATGAAGTAAAAATGAAAAAATAAATAGAAAATCATACATGTGAGTGGGTTTAGGTTGAAGAAGTAGATTTGTTGAATAAAATTTAAAGAAAGTAAAGAAATAATGTGTAGTTTGATTAGAGAGAATGTGAAGAAGTGGAGAAGTAAGCTAAATGAAATTTTTGTGAGTAAAAGTAGTAAACCATATGATATTTTCAGAATTTTTATTTTATTTTAAAAAATAACCCTTTCTTTGGACCCTTATCACAAATGAAGAATGTCTAGTTTAGTAATTCCAGCAACCCATCAATTTTACAAAAATATCCTCCTATTTGGAAACATGTCATAGATATAGAGTGTCTAATTTAATAATTTCAACTTCCCTTTCCATTTATATATTAGATAGTATGTAACATCACAAATTTTTCTCCACTAATTTGCAAATAGATATATTTATTGATTTACTTTAATAGACAATCCATCGGGGTTAATCTTTAACAAAGTTATCATCTAAAGTTATCTAGATATGCTATGTGGTCTTTTGTGATTATCTTATTTATTTTAGTTACTTGAGATAAAACAAAATTTTATCATTTTGATAATAACAACTTTAAAAATCATTTTAAGTGGAACAGAAAACAAAATAAAACTGCACTTACAATTTTTAGAAGAGAGAGAGAAATAGCACTCACAATTGATACTACAGTTTTTTTAGAAGGGATTAGGATCCTCTCCATTAATAGAGAGATAAGTATATTTTTTTTTTGATGTACTTGTCTCTCCATTAATGGAGAAGATCCTAACCCTTTTAGAAGAGGGTGAGAAGAACACGATAATCTTTTATTTTCATTCTTCTGCCCCTTGAATTCATTAAGGGAAGAATTTGCTTTATTGCCTTTTATCACTTATCACTGTGACGTGACATTGTGCAAGTAGATGATGATATATTAAGTGCAAAGGCAATTAAAGCTATATGAAAGGGTCAGTGGTTGCAAAACCATTTTTAATAAAACCCACTTTGTGACTTCAGTCTTAATTAATTCTTCATTCTTCATTTTATTTATTAACTTACTTCTAAGTATAGAGAGTTCTGAAATGGAAAATCATATATATTATATGTGTGCACTTTTGCATTATAAATTGTTCTGCATGTGTGCTTTGGCATATATATTTATAAATTACTACATTATAAATATACTGTCCAATCATTTTATAGTACATAAATATTTATAGTGTTCATCCATTGAAAAACATGTGTGTGTGCCATTGAAAATCATACATATTTATGCTACATATATATTTATATTGTGCAGCTATGGAAAAACAGGTGTGTGTGCCATCAAAAATCATATATATTTATACTACATATATTTATATTTTCTTCCAGTAAAATCGTATGTGTATACTTTTGCATTATAAATTGTTTATCAATAATAGACTAGTTGTTAGTTGTGAGTAGAGTAGAATTTAATTTGTTGTTTTGATTGTTATTGACATGTGTATGAGCAAATATTCTAAGGTTGAAGGAGACGGTGAGAGAACTAGTTTATTTGTTGGACAAATGAGCTTACGTAAACCCATGCGAGAGAGAAGCATTAGATATAGTGGTATTATAAATGATTGTATGTATGATAATGATGATTAACTTATATAACTCGATATTGTTGTTAGGATATTGTTAATGACTATCTATGTTTGACTTATCATAGTGATCATGATTAATTACACATTTGAATAATAGTTATTTGGAGTTGTTTGAGAGCTTATGGATAATCACTCACTTAAAGCGTAGTGACTTTTGGGGTGTTGCTCATTTATTTTTGGATCACTAAATTTAAAATTGAAAAAATATTGATAAAAAGACTTAGTGGACTAACTTTAGTTATTGTGCATACATCATTGCATTTTTAGTTGGAGTTTGAGAAAATGACAAGATATGATGATAGAAATATCATTGCGGATTTAGATAGGGGCGACAATGACAGTGATTCGTCAAGAAGCCTTGAGGGATTGCTTAGGTGAGATGGTCCAGTGAGGGTCTGGTCTTACAAACCGCATGACCAGGATAGTCTTACATGTAAACTAAGAAGTATCTGACACCCTTGCACATTTCAATGTCGGTAGAGAGGATTCCTGAAGCGGACGAGGTTTACCACGTACGCACTTCTGATAGAAGTACTCGAAAACAATAGATATTGTTAATTGCCGTTGTTAAGGAAACATGTACTCCCAGTTGCTTTCCCAATAGGTCTTGGCCTTCGGGTATTGTAAATTTGGTGGTGATTGGTTGGTTGAATTGCATGAGCATAGCATGAGTGATCACTTAATAGTAGTATATACATATTAATGCATAAGACACAAATATCATTCAACATTACACATAATTGTTATGAGTAGATGTAATAATTTTTATGTATAATGTCTAATTATGACATTGTAATTGTTTATGTTGCTCTAAATGTTATAATTCTTTATAAATCCATGTCATCGCTATTGTATTATTTAATGTCTTACTCATTCTATGTCTTCTTTATGTTTGCTTGTAATAAACGAATTGTAGGTGAAACAGCTGAGTAGCTTGTCGAAGATTTAAAGTAGTTTGATTTACCTATGACTCACAATATCGTTCAAGTTTTATTTTAGGTAATTGTGTTAATACCCTTATGCTCTGGTAAGATTAGACGTTGATACATCGACATTTTATTGGTACTTTAACATTTTGTTGATTGATTTTGGAAAAGACAATATTCAATATTATCTTCTGAGATGATGACTTACTATGTTGATGAACTTAACTTATTATACGTTTTATGAGGATTAGAGATAATTATAAAGTTTCTTTGAAAATTCTCCTTTACCTTGAGTCTTAATTATTAGAACATACCTTGAAATTATTTATTTTTCCTATAAGCGAATTAGGTGTTATATAATAGATTAAAGATTATTCTGATTAATATAAAGTTGACACACTCACATAGTGAATGTAACCTCTAATCAATGTATTCTACTATAGGTGAGGTTTTTCTTCTAAAAATGGTGAAACAAATAACATAGCTAGTACATATTTCATGCTTTGGAAAAGTAACCACACAGGAAAAAGATATTTTAACAAACATCATGTGAGAAAATGAAGCTTTTTTATAGATTTGTTGAACAAAAATTAAGAAGATGAGAAATAATTATGAGAACTATGAAGAAAAATGAAAAGATCAAAAAGTCTCACATGTGAGACATTTGAAGATGATAGATTTGTTGAACAAATATTGAAATAAAGAAGAAATAATTATGAGAAGATTGAAGTAAAAATAAAAAGAACAAAAAAATCATACTTGTGAGTTAGTTCTACATTTGAAGATAATAGATTTGCTGGAAAAAAGGAGAAATATTTATGAGAACGATGAATGAAAAATGAAAAGGACATAAAATCATACATGTGAGTTGGTTTGACATTTGAAGAAGATAAATTTGTTTAACAAAAAAAATAGTTATGAGAAAGATGATGTAAAAATGAAAAGAGCAGGAAATCATACGTGTGAGTTGGTTTGACTTTTGAAAATGATAGATTGTTAAACAAAAATTGAAAAAATGATAAATAGTTAAGAAAATGACGAAGTAAAAATGAAAAGAACAGAAAATCATACCTATGAATTGATTTAACTTTTGAAGATGATAGATTTGTTGAACAAAAATTAAAAAAGAAGAAATAATTATGAGAATGATGAAGTAAAAATGAAAAAGAAAATCATACATGTGAGTTGGTTTAGGTTGAAGAAGTAGATTAGTTGATTTTTTTTTTGAAAAAAAAGGAATAATGTGTAGTTTGAGTAGGGAGAATGCGAAGAAGTGAAAAGTATATAGTTTAGTAAATCCAACAACCCATCAATTTGACAAAAATAACCTATTCTTTGGACATTTGTAGTAGATGTAGAGTGTGTGATTTAGTAATTCCATTCAATTTATATAGACAGTAAACTAAAGATTATTCTGATTAATATAAAGTTGACACACTCATATAGTGAATGTAACCTCTAATCAATGTATTTCAGGAGCTGAAGTTTCTCTTCTAAATATGCGGAAACAAATCACATGACTAGTTCATATTTCCTGCTTTGGAAAAATAACCACATGGAAAAATATATTTTTAAAAACATCATGTGAGAAAATGATGTTTTTGTTATAGATTTCTTTAACAAAAATTGAAAAAAGGAAAAATAATTATGAGAAGGATAAAATAAAAATTTGAAGATAAAAAAATCTCACATGTGAGACATTTGAAGATGATAGATTTGTTAAGAAAATATTGAAAAAAGAGAAATAATGTGAGAAAGATGAAGTAAAAATGGAAAGAATATAAAATCATATTTGTGAGTAGGTTTGACATTTGAAGATGATGGATTTGTTGAATTTTTTTTTAAAAAAATAAGAACTAATTACGAGAAGGATGAAGTAAAAATGAAAAAAAATACAAAATCATACATGTAAGTTGATTTGACATTGAAGATGACATATTTGTTGGAAAATAAAAAATATGAGAAGGATGAAGTAAAAATGAAAAAATAGAAAAGCATACTTGTAAGTTGGTTTGACTTATGAAAATGATAAATTTGTTGAACTAAAATTGAAAAAAAACGAGAAATAGTTATGAGAATGACGATGCAAAAATGAAAAGAACAGAAAATCATATTTGTGAGTTTGTTTGAATTTTGAAGATAATAGAAAATTGAAAATAAAAGAGAAATAATTATGAGAATGGTGAATTAAAAATGAAAAAATAAAAAAACATACTCGTGAGTTGGTTTTGGTTGAAGAAGTAGATTTGTTGAACAAAATTTGAAAAAAAGAAAAATAATGTGTAGTTTGAGTAAAGAGAATGTGAAGAAGTAGAGAATAATGCATAGATGAAAAATGTTTGTGTAAATGTAGTAAACCATATGATGTTTTTAGAATTTTAATTTTAATTGTCAAAAGTTACCATTTCTTTGGACTCTTATCATTTGTCTAGTTTAATAATTTGAGCAACCCATCAAATTGACAAAAATAACCTCTGTTTTGGACGCTTGTCATTGTCTAATTTAATAATTCCAAAAGCTCGTACAATTTATTATAGATAGTACATTTATTATTAATACAATAATTTAGATTAAAAGTTAAAATATTCCTAAATAATGTAAGTTGTTAACACAATGCTTAAAAAATATTTAAAGGAATCATAGCTATAAAATCATTACTGAAATAACCATATGGGTATGTTCAGTTTCATGGTTCTATATTGTCTAACAAAAAAATGCAATATTTTGGGATAGATAAATGGGTGGGGATCTATATACTCCAAGATCCACATCTTAATCATCAATTCTAGGGAAATTCAATAATTTAGATCTACTTACTAATTTAAATCATTGAATTTCCTTATAATTGATTGCTAAGATGTAAAATAAGTTTAAAAAGTCTTGGAGTCAATAAATCTATATTCTAAATATCCCACACCGAATACCTCTCCCATTAACCCAAATACAATTTTGACACATTCTAAAATATTATTATTGTCATATTTATAAGACTCACATTAATAGTGTTCATTATTTTTCTAAATTTGCTTCTATTAAAAACTTTGACAAATTTTACATTTTTATTGTTATCTTTGAGAGTAAATTATTAAACAATATTAAATTAATGTATTTTTAAGCTTATAATATTTAAAAAATCATGAAAATGACTAATTTTATTATCGTTTATGAAAATTATAACAAAAAATAATGAAAATGTATTAACTCCTAGACTATTTGCATTTGTGTTCACTATATCATATATATTTTTAATTTAATTATATTTTATTACCCTTTTCTGTTTAATAAAATTTATCCATGCAATAATTAATGAATTAATTTTTTATCATAATTATAGAATTAGCCTTAAACATTTTCAAAATGTAATTTACTATTTAATTAAACATATTCTTATTATATTTATTCTTATAATAAAATAATAATAATATACTAAAAGAGAAAAACGTATAAAATTAGAAAATGTAGTGATAAAAGAAAGTTATTTAATTGCAATATATCATTTTGAATAGAATTCTTTCAAACGCTAACTTTTCGCTTTTTTTCCAATAATGTGATAGAAAAAGAGACTCTTCACTAACCTTTCTCTTTCTCTCTCATTCTTCATTCCTATATGTTATTATATCAGAAACCATAACATAATAACTCATTTCAACGCACACTCATGGCACGTGCATCATTATCATCTCTCTTCATGTTCCTAATTCTACATCTCATCATCACCACCGTCACCGGCGATCCCATCGACGTCGCGCTCCTCCGTAACCGCCACCATGGCTCTGGTCCCGCTATGATTCTCCCTTTGTATCTTTCATCCGCTCCGAATTCGTCCACGTCAGCATTGGATCCACGTCGACAACTCTCAGGATCTGAATCGAAACGCCACCCTAACGCTCGAATGAGACTCCACGATGATCTTCTTTTGAACGGGTAATTGAATAAAACGCAATTCATCTACGTCGTTTTTATGTTTTGTTTTGTGTTTTTTTCAAAATATCGAGATTTGATTTGTAGGTATTATACGACGCGGCTTTGGATCGGGACACCGCCGCAGATGTTTGCTCTTATTGTTGATACGGGGAGTACTGTTACGTATGTTCCGTGTTCTTCTTGTGAACACTGTGGCAGGCATCAGGTAATGATTCAATCGATGTTTAAAAAAATATTCTGGATTTGATTTGTTTATATGTTAAATTGGTTGATGTGTGGTATGATTAGTGATTCAAATTGCGGTTGTGTCACCGCAACCGCATCACACTGCAATTACTGTATGAGAACCGATACCAAATCACAATGATGTGGCCGCAGTACAACCGCATTGGACTGCACTTGGGCCCATTGGATAGCATCATGCCACATCGAATTCAAAAATATATTTTTAATCACAAATCACACTGCAATGTGTACATTCCGCATCACAGTGGCTGTAATAACCGCAACCCCAGTAACAATAACCGTGATGGCAATTGCGACATCAATTTAAAACACTAAATTTGATGGATCATTGCTTTAACTGTATACCTTATTAATTACAGGGTACCCATATATAGTGTTACACCACTTATGCCGAATTCACTAATTAAACTACATACAGGATGAAGTTATATATATATATAATATTATAAAAACATTAATATTTTAAAACCAATACAAAGTAAATACTTTTATTCACAGTGAATGAAAGAGTAAAGTGTAAGGTGATATTACAGATTGAGGTAGAAACAAATCTGATGGTGTTATTTTCAATCCTTTACAATAACATTTTGGTAAAAATTAAGCCGATTTCACTTTTTATTTCAAAAGAAAAATAGGAAAACCAGTTGGTATTACTGATACGTTACTCTCATAAATCAGCTGGTATGATTAGTTCGCACCGATAGACTGCATTGTTGTTATAATTACCATACCATACTGGTATGGGGTCCATTTCGCCAGTTGAACTGGCCGCTATAGTACATTAATTTTACCTATGTGTATACTCATGTACTTGATCGGAAATAAAAATTTAAGTTCCCTTTGTTTTGGCTTGGGAAAAGATCAATTCTCCATAAATGTTTTTCCGGAGAAACCTGTATGAGAAACTAATCTCAGCTTTATTAGTAGAAGCTCAATCAAACAAGCATATGATGTCAGAAGCCTTTTTTTAGTTTTTATTATTGTTTTATTTAAAGAAAAAGCCTAAACAAAAAACCGTCTCGGAATTGTGCAAAATAAGTGCTATTGGGTTGTGGGTATGATGATGACCTGTTATTATGAAATTACACAGAACAACTAACAACGAAAGCCTTTTTCCATAGGTGATGTTGGCTATATGGAATAGATGATGCAATTGTGTTTAGTCATAAATCATGTCTTCAGATAGCCCATTTATTCTGAAGTCATTTTTGATGGTTTTTCCTATGTTTTTTCCTTGTTCACCCTGTTTTCTATGTTTTTCCTTTGCTTTTTCCTACTTCTCATGTCTTTAGATTCTATCATTTTTTCTTCAATAGATGCTACTTGTACTAGTTGGCTTATTTTGAAGGCCTTCATGTAATATAGATCTTTAAATAGGATTTCAGTATACACTACTTTTTTTTTAATGTTTTCATAAATAATTAAGCTGGGTCTAAAGAAGAGCTTATATTAAGTAATTAGCCATGCTATGGAAGGGGCTCTGCAAAGATAAGTCTAGTCTATCCTATTTCCTCTGCTATTATTGCAGTAGACTAATGCTTTTCTTCCTTTTCATATGTTCCTTTGTGTTTCTCCATACCATCAGTTTCGTGTTGGAAGAGATGTAAAATAATGACTAAAGTAGATTGGATATTGTGTGTACAATTTTATTTAACAGGATCCGAAGTTCCAGCCGGACTTGTCAAGCACCTATCAACCTGTCAAATGCACAATTGATTGCAACTGCGACAATGACAAGATGCAGTGCATGTATGATAGACAGTATGCTGAAATGAGTACAAGCAGTGGTGTCCTTGGTGAGGATGTCATATCCTTTGGAAATCAGAGCGAGCTTGCCCCACAGCGTGCTGTTTTTGGCTGTGAAAATATTGAGACTGGTGATCTTTATAGTCAGCATGCAGATGGCATTATGGGTTTAGGCAGTGGAGATCTTAGTATCATGGATCAACTGGCTGAAAAGAATGTAATAAGCGATTCATTCTCACTATGCTATGGTGGAATGGATGTTGGTGGGGGTGCAATGGTTCTTGGTGGCATATCTCCCCCATCAGACATGGTCTTTGCACAGTCAGATCCTGATCGCAGGTGTGTATTTCAAAATTATTATTACATTATGGATATGAGATGTAATGTAATGCATCTCCTTCAAATTTATTAATCCCACACATTTACTCTAGTTTCGGGATGGCGACAGTCCATATTACAATGTCGATTTGAAGGAGATACATGTTGCGGGGATGCGACTGCCTCTAAACCCAAAGGTTTTTGATGGAAAACACGGAACTGTCTTGGATAGTGGTACAACTTATGCCTACCTACCAGAAACGGCGTTTCTTGCATTTAAAGATGCGGTAAGTTCTTCCAAAATATTTTCATAGGAAGGTCTTGGAGATGCAATTTTTAGTCCCACCTATTATTTTCTTAACACCTTGGATTATTTCCAGTTTATGAGTCTCATGTTATCAAGCATGGAGCTATAGTAAATTGTTCAATGGGCCGATATATATGTATATATCATATAAGAGTCTTTATGAATAAATTAATTTTTTTGAGGAGGTCATATACATACTGTAGGAATTATAAAAAAAGTACCAGAAATATTTTCCATTCAAAATATTTGAAGTATTTAATCTTGCTTTTATAACTGGGCATCATTTAAAGTGCATAATCTTTTTTCAAGTCAAAGTGCTAACAAAAGAATTCTATCTTTCTTATGTACCTGATGATACTTATCTGCGTGCAGATTGTGAAGGAAATTCAACCGCTCAAACAAATCAATGGTCCAGATCCAAATTATAATGATATATGCTTTTCTGGAGCTGAAATGTATGCTTTAGCATGACTAAAATGTTAAAACCATTCTACCATTTCAGTTTAATAGTTATCGATTTGGGCTTACTTGTGTTTCAGTGATGTCTCTCAACTCTCTAAAAGCTTCCCTGTGGTGGACATGGTATTTGGAAATGGTCAAAAGTACTCGCTGGCTCCTGAAAACTATCTTTTCAGGGTTAGTTATATAAGATCATTAGTATCTTTAGCTGTGTTTACAGGCTTGGTGTAATTCTTTATAAAATTTTGACTGATAATCATACTTTTCATGGGGCAATTTTTTGAAGCATTCAAAAGTGCGAGGTGCATATTGTCTGGGGATTTTCCAGAATGGAAAGGATCCAACTACTCTTTTAGGAGGTAACTTACTTGTGGCAACTATGCCATTTTATGCTTCATCTTCATGTCAATTCTATTCCTCTCTTAAGTTTGTATTCGGTAGCATGCTTATGTGGTAGGTTTGTGTAATATTTTAGTGACCAATATACTGTATCATTTTTGTTTGTGTAGGTATTGTTGTCAGAAACACTCTTGTAATGTATGATCGTGAGCATACAAAAATTGGTTTCTGGAAAACTAATTGTGGTGAGTTATGGGAAAGACTACACATATCTGATACACCACCACCTATGCATCCATCTGATGACATAAATTCAACCGAAGCAGTAGAGCCTTCAGTTGCTCCATCTCCATCTCAGCATAATATTTCAGGTATTATAACATGTATGAAGTGTTGTATGTCTGATAAACATAGTTCACACTTTTTAGGTGTCTGAAATTAGTGCAATACTGCAATCTGTTTTTAAAGTATATGCTCATTGATGACTGATGTGTGCTAATCAACTTAAATGTGCACAGGTGAAATTCAGATTGCACAAATAACAATTGTAATTTCATTTAACATCAGCTATGTGGATATGAAGCCTCAGATTACAGAATTGGCTGGACTCATAGCTCATGAGTTAGATGTTAATACTTCCCAGGTCAGAAAATGGTCACTATATCACTGAAATTTTTTGTATCATAATTAAAGCTCTATGTTTAAAAAACAAATCAATTGCAATAAATAAGATTTGATTAAAAAAGTACACTTAGAAAGCCACCCGGGATAGCTCAGATGGGTTAGGGTGGGTGAGGGTCTGTGGGATTTAAGTTGAGGTCCTAGTTCAAGATTCCAGGTCATGGTGATAACTTCCCGAAGTACCCAAAAACTGTAATACATTTTCAGCTAATTTTCCCTGCTGTTTTTTTGTTACATTCTGGTAATAACACTTTTAGGTGTGTGTTCACAGGTTCACTTACTTAACTTTACTTCTCTTGGAAATCATTCCCTCTCCAAATGGGGCATAACTCCAAGCACACAAGCTGCTTACATTTCTAACTCAACTGCAATGGTAAGGACTTTTGTTATGCATATGCATTTGTGTGAAGACTTCCTCACCTAGTGGAATTAAGGCTTTATTGTTGTTGTTGTAGAGTATAATTGCCCGGTTTGCTGAACATCGTGTGCAACTTCCTGGCACCTTCGGAAGTTATAAGTTGATTGACTGGAATGTTGAGACTCGATCAAAACGGTAACTATGTTCTTGAAAGAATATGCTAATCCATTCCATCTTGTATCTGTTGTGGTTGTCATCATGCATAAATTTAACATACTCATGCTTTAGGTTATGCACATGACATTTTGTAAATATACATGCCTCGATGCGACATATTGCCTTTTCATTTCAAAGCAGTGAAAATGGATTTTTATGTTTTGGATTTTAGATGTATGACTTCTGATCATGACTTTGGTACAGCCCTTAACTATTATTATGTTGCATTCCTTTTTTTCTATAAAGCTGGGTGTGTCTGTGTCCAATGCATTTCAGGCAACTCTAAACAGTACTCTAGAACATAAAGCATTTAAATTTAGATGTTAGTATTTGATGCTTTGGAGACTCTTCAAACACATTCCATGTTTCTTTTCATATGTTTATTCATGTTCCCTTGCCGGGTGTATCACTATTCTCATTTTTCTTTCTACACTGTAATTGAGACTTAACAGTTAAAATGAAGTTAATTAATTACATACTTACATGTATTAATTCAGTATTTTAACATTTTTATTAGTTTTATCGAAAAATATTGCTGTTTGTTAATGAGATAAAACAGGCTTTAAGATTTTCTCATTATTTAACTCATCTTATCTATATCGTCTTCGGGTATTAACGCATTTTCTAAAATGATACAGGAATTGGTGGAAGGAATATTATTTGGTTGCGGCTTTAGCTGTTTTGATCACATTGCTGGTAGGATTATCAATATTAGGAATATTCTTAATTCTGAAAAAAAGACAGCAAAACATGCATCCATACAAGCCAGTGGATGCAACTGTTCCGGAGCAAGAACTTCAGCCACTATGAGCCAAGTTATGATGCTGCTGTTGCTTAATATCTTACTACTTGGTTGGTGCATATTCTACTACTATCAAGTGCAATTTATGCAAACAGTACTCACTTAACTGATCAAGTTTTTTGTCTCAAAGAAATCATGCTGTTCATGATATAAATCTAATGATCATTGAAACCCTGATAGTGGTACATAAAGAATTCTATGGATCCATCATCTGTAATCGCAATTTTGTTTGTGAATATTGTAATACACAGGTGAATCAAAGGGTGACAGCATAAGATTAACATACAGTTTGAGTATGAATAAAGAGTATTTTGATACCCATTTTTCACTCAATTCTATTTCTATTTTATAAACTAATCACTTTATATTGTTCCATCACTTTATTATACTATCTCAAAACAAATAAGATTCACAGAAAACAAACCAACTACTTTTGAAGTCTCTCTTGAACATGTTGCCATATATGTATGTAAGCTTTTAAATAGAAAAGTTGCATGCCGATTTGATTAGAAAACCGGTAAACTAGATTTCATACCAATATAATACAACAATTACATTGGCCATATAAACATATTGGTGTGAGCTGGTGAAAATAGAGATTTTCATAAAAACTATCAAACTTACTTGATTGTGCCAAGTTGTTCGGGTATTGCATTGTTGGGTTTTGCCATCTAATATGCCCTATGTGGTAATTTGCTATATGACATTTTTTGGGTATTACAAAGGGTATTCCCTCACCTTATGAATAAGAACTAATCCCTTTTGGGGTAGGTGATTGTCCCGTTCAATAAATGTTGTTATCAGTTTTGCTATAAGGCATTTGAAAACAAGGTTATTAGAAGATTGTATACTGTATAGTCCTGTCAAAAGGAGGATAACAAAATTGCAAAACTCTCAAACTGATATTACTAACATTTCTACAAGATATCACTGCAATACCATAAAGGATTTTAGAGTGATTTTAGAGAGCCTAATTTTTGTGTGGACAATTTTGCATTTGGAGCTGTCACTTAAAGGGGTTTTAAATTTCACTTACTATAAATACCAAGACTTCACTCTTAAATTTTGAATGAACGAACAATGACTGATAAAACAATATAACTATTCCATGTACAGAAATTAAAAAGAAACTCTTGTAGAGAGAAGAAGAGAAAGATAGAATGAAAGAGCCGAGATAAAGAGAATAAGAGCATATAAAAGGAGGAAAAAATAGCTTAGAAAAAAAGAAAGAAAGAGCCCAGCAAAGGAGAGATAACAAATCTAGAGAAGCTCATACTGAAAAATAGTAAGTTTAATCTGCAAAACTTTATCAACTTTATTTCATTTATAAGTTTTATATCTTTAGATTATTTTTGGTAGATAATAAAAAATAACCTAAAAATATAAAGTATGTATGTTTGACAACCAAATGAAATTATAAACTCAATTTTTTTTAAAATAAGTCAAAAGTAGAAGCTTCAAAATCATGGGTTGGTTTATTTTTTATTAGTTTATTTTTTTTTCCAATTTTTTCATTTCTCATTTTATCCCATCATAAATTTATATATCTCCTCCTTTTTATCCTTACACCAAACACCATAACTCTTCACATCATCACTACCAAACTCCTCGTAACTCTCATTTTCCTCTATCTCTATAACCACCAAACCCCATAACTCCTCATAACATCTTCTTATATCTATATGCATATATGAAAATAATAACATCTTCTTATATCTATATACATATATGAGAATATAATTATATATAAAAATATATTATGCAATATTAAATTTTAAACTCCATAAATCCCAAAACTTTTGTATAAAACTTAACATTTATATCTTATTTATTTTGTGAATTATGTAATTAAAGTTTAACAACTTTTATTTATTTGTGTTTATATTTTTTTAATATAGATATTTATTTTTATATTGTATTTTATTTTAATATATTTCTTTAGCCTTTGTTATGCAATATTAAAAATTTAAAAATTTAAAAATTTATTGGAAAATATATATGATGGTAAATATTAAAAAATGTATATTTAAAAAATAATGTAAAAACAAATCAAAATAATCATAACATAAACAAATAATTTTACCCTTTTATTGAATTTACTATGTAAAACAATATTTCTACCTTACCCAAACAAAATAGATTAGTTTATAATCAATTTTCAGCTAAGTTACTCAAACATAAACAAATTATAATCTACCATTTATAAAATGAAACTAAAAACATAATCTATACTAAATGCACGCTTACTAAGTTGTTAGATCATACATTTCAATCTCTTATGTTAGATTGTGTCACTTGGAGATTTTATGAATACCCAATGTTGTCAACTACCCATTTATGAATACCCCCATTATTGTAACGATTCAGGTTGAGCAAACTAGTACAAATCTAGTATGTTTATTCTCTTATTCCTATTTTTATTGCTTTCATTTATTATTATTTTGGGGATTTGAGTTTGGGGAGTTAACCTTTTAAAATCTTTTAATTATCCTTCCCATTGTTATAGAAAACTATTTTTGAAAATAAGTTCACAAATACAATTCAACCGCTTATTGTCTTTTCCTATGGTACTTTAATTAGTATTAGAGCTAAATCTTGAAAGGGTTCAATACTTCATAGATTTTGAGACACGGAGCATGAAGGAAAAGAAATCCACAAACCTCATCTCTTAGACTATGATTATTGGAATAAGAGAATAATGTCATTCCTAGATGCACATAATGTAGATATATGGGAACTGATAGAGAATGAGTATTCACAAGGTGAGTGTGAAATATTTATTTGTGTCATTTACTTTCTCATTAGTTTCTTTTACCTATCAACACTTTTTAGATTAATTTGAGCACATTACTTTAGAGATTTTTGTGAGAATTGATAGTTACATGAAGCTTTATAACATGTTTGAATATTTGTCTGAGTTTCACTATGGAATGTCATGGTTTTTTTTAATGAACATTAATGCATGACACAAATTAAAAATAAAATAAAATGGTGAAATGACTGAGTTCATGGATAAAATGGTAAAATGTTCAATTTTTTTATAATCATACGAGTTTTGTTAAGTTTTAGCATGAAGTCGTCTAAAATCAGGAAATGCATGACACATGAAGTTGTATGAGTTGAGTGGTCTTATAGATGTGATGTGAGCCATATGTCATTGTTTTGCAATATTGATTTTGTTTGCATCTCTAAAAGTCATAATGGTAGTGGAATATATGGAATGACAAATTGTTATTAGGATAACCACTTAGCCAACCAACCTAACAAATAAAATTATCATTTGCTTACCCTATCTAATTTGAAAAGCTTTCATGAATAAGACCCTCTCGCAACAAAAGAAAAATAATGAAAGGTTATGACAGAATTCTATAAGGATAAGAGAGCATTCTTGTTTGTTTTGGTTATATTCAAGTTTATGAGAGAAATTCAAATGTTTGGAAAAGTGAAATAAAAAATCAAATGGGTTGTGATTTGAAGATCTCAAAGCATGAGATATTATATCTCAAATTACATTCATTGATTCAGAACTGTCTTATTTATATATATATATAAACTGCATATAAAGTGATTGAGATTTTGGGAAATGACTGTTGCACATAACTTCGGTCTTAACATACATTATTGTATGACCAATAAAATGTTACAATGTAAGATGCCCTTTTAAAATTAGACTAAATATGAGGTTGTCATTTATAAAGGAATTCATTCAATCATCAAAAGAACTCAGAGCAGCAATAACTGACCCTGTTGTTTCAAAAGTTGATGCAATATCAGGGTAGTCTTTCAACGAGGTTGTCACCTTCAAAGTTGGGTATAGCCATGTTTTAACCGAATCCACAAATGAGTTCGGATCTAAGCTTAAAATGGCTTCCCAATCAACCTGTAAACCCTGTGGGATGCTTCCTGTGAATTCCATATTGGCAGCAAGTAACAAACTCAGCATAACCACAAATCCAACCACACCAGATCCTCTAGATAGTGGCATAAAGTTATACCTGAAAACCAGTTCAGTCAAATTTAGAGAAATCACTTTTTTTTTTTGTATTATCAAGGGTATCCCCTCACCCTATGGGTAAGGAACTAATCCCATTCGGGGTGTTTGACTGTCACTTCCAACAAGTGTCGCTCTCAGGAATCGTACCCTTGACATTTTGGTCCTTCTGGGGATCTTACACCACAGGACCAATACCTTGTTAGGAGAAACGACTTTGAAATGCTTAAAAAGAAAGATAATTTACATATTAGGAATACCATACCAGTAATATGTCATCCTTAAAATCGCATCTCTCACGTTTTCAAGTGTGTCGAAATCAGCAGACCCATAATTTTTACCACAGTAAGCATTGCAAATAGCCTGACAGATAACAGTCCCGAGATGAATACAAGGCAAGTGTGATAATTCATATAGTAAATTGAATTATAAAAGAGATTAAAAAATGCTTTCATATACAAAAAATTCTTCAAGAATAATGAAATATATAATGGGCCATGAAAGTTTTAACAATGAGAGGAATGATATTCTAATACTAGTTTTGCAAATACGTTTTTCGCATCGACTTTATAACCATTGACCAAAAAGGCTTTTGCTTAGGAAAAAATGGGGGAGATGATAGATGAATAGGATTTGGGTGTAAAAAGTGTGATAAAAAAGTGCAAGATGAACATTTTCCTCAATGATAAGTGAATGATAATCATTAATAAAGATGCTACAGAAACATTTATAGTTTAAAATAAGCCACCTAAAGTGGCCATATAAGGGAGCATATTCTATCAGTTAAAATAATATACTATAAGCTGTTTGGTATGAGTAAACATACTTCCCATGCCATTGTCATTTCTGCATCAAAATCTTCCCATCTAGCAGGTGTACAGGGTGTTCTAATTGCAAAGTCAAAACCATGTTCCCCCCTGAAAAATATTCATTAATTCTTGGATAAAATATACAAGTATGAAAAGCAAAATAAAGAAGCCAACAAAGGGAATGAGGAAGAAATAGCTTGGAATTTTCACAAGGCATGTATCTAGCTTACTTTTTTACAAGCGTTATTCTTGTCCCTTCAAGCTGCTTCCTGAAGAAACATTAACATACAAAAAGTAAGCATTTGAAGACATTATATGTTTGCAGACACTATGGTCAGTATCCAAACTTACCCTTCAAATGCAGTACTGTTGCACCAAGTAGTCAACCAGAAGTCCTCACCAACAACTTTATATAGATCAGAGCATGATTTTGCATGCATAATCTGCACATCAAACATTTAAGTTTCCATTTTCATAAAAGCATAGACTGAAAAATATTTTTATTCAAACACTGCTGTAAAGAATAACATGTAACATCCATCACAGACCATCATTAAAATAAGATAACATTCAAAAGCAATAAAAATGAATCTTGAACCATTTCCTAGTCAAAAACTCACTGAGAAGGGATATCCTATTTCTATCAGTGTCCTTAATATGAAAATCATTTAATAAGAAGCTACAGATTACATGTTACACAAACTATTTGCCCGGTCACATTTGAAAGACTGTCATGCAATTTGTGAATATCAACTTTCTATTCTAGGCACACATTAACTCTAAGTCTAAGGCTTGTTGAAGAGTGCTATAACACCGATTCTTCGACCCTGTGTGTGCATATAGAAATCAGGTCTTATCAAGCATGTCACTGATAATTTGAGTACTACATAAATAACAAAAAAAATGTATATCCTACAAGAACAATTTCAGTACAACACCCAGAAAAATAAAAGGCATAAGAGGTGCATTGCTCATGTTAGACAAAAAACTGTCTTTTGGGATTAGAAGTCATGGCAAAGGCCTTTCGCATAGTAAATTAAGCAATACTGCAGAAAGAATGACAACATATCTCAATCAACAATTAACAACTTACCTCTTCTAATTTCCCATCTTTGGAAAGATGAATGATCTCATCTGTTCTCCTGTGGACATATGATCTCTCTTTCATAACAGTCTTTGCGATATCCAATGTCCTGTTGTATTAAAAAATAATACACACTTTCTAAGCCAGACAACTAATATAGAAAAAATGAAAAATATAAAAACAAGCTATTTACCTTTCGTAATTAGGAAAGTAACGGACAACTTTAGCTTGGCCAAGAATCATAGATGTATGAGAACCGAATCCAGAATTGAAATCTTCACTGCAGTGAAAACAAAAACCAATTCAAAATCCAACACAAAATCTGAATTTGATTCAATTCAACAGTCTGAAGATAAACTAGGGACATTAACCAATATTACTAAGAGGCTTGCAAGCAATAAAATAAAAAAACTTATCAAACCCATACCAATAAATCACGAGCCTAATTTCACAAATAAAGAGCAGTATATATACTTTAGAATAAAAGAATAAATAGGATGCAGATGTTCTGAAGTCTGAACAAAAAGATCAATATAGAGATCTAAAACCCCCCACACAGAAAAAACTAAAAGCATTGGTGAAAGGACAAAGTTAAATGCACTTAGTATGAACAATAATGCAAAAGGAATACACTGCAATAACTTTGAACAATTACAATTAAAGGAAAATTTATTTTTTTGGAATAAATAGTAACAATTACGACTAAAGGATCCAGATGAATTTTATCAAAATGAGACAAACACAGAATATAATTAGTAGTTATGAACAGCCAAATTTATTTACAAAAATCATCCACATATAGAGATTTTTAGGGGAGAGAGAAGACTGAAATACAGAAGGAATTGTTAATTAATTTGTCATTACTTTGTAACAAAGAGCTCTTGGTTAACATATCCTGAAAACAATGGAAGCTGCACACTACCAGTTTACTAAATTTAGAGTAAAAAAACATAAATGAGTTGATAAAAGGTAAAATATCAAAAAATCAGATGCTTCTCTAATAATAACAGAGTTCAAATGAGCAACTTAGCATACAATTAAGGGTTGTCAACTTATCTGAAATTAATTTGGAAATGTTCCCTCAAGTGTATATTGCCTTGTCTTCATCCCCCAGTTATATGTTTCAGGGCCTTCTTAACTAGTATTTGTTCTTAGTTTATTTTACATGCGATTTTGTTTACCCGAACTACTTTTTTGGACATAACATAAAGATGCTACCTCAAATTGATGAAAGCCAAATTGAATATTGAATGACCTTACAAACATTCATGTTGCCAGCACCAACTGAAAAAATAGAGGAGTGACTTCAAATATATCTAGAATTCCTGCAAGCTTAGTTGACCACAGAACTTGGTAGCTATATCACGCCTCTAGGACTAGAAATACACGATTTTACAGAATAATCAACATTTATATTAATTAGAGAAATCAGAGAATTCCACGACAATGGAGATATAATGAGAATCTATGTGCATACTGAATAAAGATGAACAAAACATGGGTGGGGCTGACACATGATATGCTCTACTAGAATACTTGACCCAAAGATGGTATACCTTAGCTTGTTAACCCACACTACAGGGTCACAAGGCTCAGAAATCTGTCTCCATCTAACAGCCAATGAGTAAACATCTTTCCAAGACATGGTACAGCCGGATGGTCTATCATCTAAAGTGCCATGTGAACATGTTTCGAAGGCACTGCTTGTACTACAACCAGCACCTCCCCTGTTTTGACTGGTCATTTTAATTCTCTCCCTTCTCCTGGTCCTTTTTCCATTTTTTGAGTTGCTTTTATTAGAATGTTTCCATTCCGAACGCCAGGCCTTTGAGACCTTTTGTGCAATTTCAATAGCAGCAAGTCCTGCCATGCGGTGCTGATAAATAAGAAAATATTAACATATATACAAGCCAAAAAATGAATACCACAGTTGTTGATTTGATGCAAGTCGCTTTAAAATGCAATTCAGGAAATTATAGCAACAAGAGTAGAAGATTTTTTTACTTGGAGGGCTCAACTGAAAGGATGTAACAATACCATTCTGTCCAAAATATCATAACTTACAGATATTTGGAATAAAGTGTCCAGTAATCAATTAAGCTTCACGAAGAGACAAAACATACAATCATATAAACAGACCATTGTTTGAGAACTATATGAAAGCTGACAAAGTAACATGATTCCATGAAAATGGCATGTTTTTACTTTGGGACTTGGGAGATGTGTCAGAATTAAAAGTGTTCTTCTGTTAAAAAAATACTGAGGGGAGAAGTTTCTGACCTGCTTTGCAGTTATTGCGTTAAAATAAGAAAAATGAAATTCTTTAACTGTACTAGATTCATAGTTTATAATGTTATTCAATCATTAATATTATTATTTCTTTTTCAAAGTAAAAAAGAAGACCCTGACATGCCTTGTAATTAGCTTAACTACCAAGAAATAAATGCAAATAATATATCATATTTTCTTCTTTTGAAGTTTGATATTTAAACATGATATGCCCAAGGATCATTTTATAAGATGCAACAAATCATTTTATGAGTATATTTAGAACAAAAAAAAGATATAGGTCTACTTTTCACACCAGAGATTGTCAAGAAATAAAAGTATTCCCTAAACAGAAAAAACTTTATTAGAAAAGAAGGGAAAATAAAATGATTACAATTAATAAGCCACAAAATATAGAGACATTAGTATATGAAATAACTTTACCTGGCGCCTGTTAGGTAAGAAACCAGGACAATCATACTGGATTTTCTTGCCAATGGAGTCTGCAGCCTGTAAAAGAGCAGCCTTCTGCTTTGTAATAATAAACTCCAGGTTTCTAAGCTTTCCCTTTCTTGAAGATTCACGCAAAGGAGGTTGCCTGAAAACCTTTTCACATACTTTCTTTGGATGCAATTTCTTGCACCAGTACTCCTGAATATAACAACGATACAAATATAATATCATTTGAATGGGAACCCCCGGCATTATAAAACATGAATAACAAAGTATATCGTTATTTAAAACCCAGTTGTAAATGATATTTTAAATCCACATTAAAATCCCCATGGTCATGAAAATATTATTTTTCATTTTTACAAGCAGGTGTGGGTACTAAATACATGAACACATAGAAAATGAGAAATCCTATAGTCCAGCAACCAGGGTTTTCAAATTAAGACACCTTCTAATTAATAAAGATGAGAACTATGTACAGGTGGAATTATTTTCATAACTTTTACCTTAAAAAGTGCATTAATATCCCCATCAATATCAAACCAGCAAAAATCACTGTTATTCTTTGAGGCTGTGTACAGAGCAATCTCTTTCTGCAAAAGAAAAAAAGGTGAAGTGCATCATAGAACTAAGCTCTTAATAATTGAAAGTTAAAAGGATCCACTCCCATAGCACCAAAGACATAAGTCAATCAGCCAAATTTCATAATGCCCTAAAGAATGTACAGAACTAGTTAGTTATATGGTCGAATCAAGGGGAAGCAAGGTTAGGGGTGGAAACAAGTCTAGTCAAACTTGACTCAACACGACTCGTTAAAGATTGACTCAAGTCGAGCTTCAAGCCGAGTTCAATGCCAAATTTCAGCTCAAGTTGGATACAATTAAAGTTCACGAACTTTCAAATAGGTTAACGAACTCAAATTTATGTTTATGTTCATCAGCATAAATTTAAAGGGGTGTTAGTGGATTATACATATACATGTCAAGAAAGTTTGTGAATATTAATAATAAATGTAGCTACCGATTAAAGTTCATGTATTAAAGATTGTCAGACATGTATATGTCTGTATAGAAAGTGGCTTGAGAACAATTTTTAATATGAGAAATGAGAACAACTAATATGTATCATTGGATCTTATTTAAATTGTCAAAATTAAAAGATAAGTGCACATAACTTTTTTTAAGTCGTCATGGAGTCATTAACTAACTTTTAATCTTAATCATCTATTGTATATTTGTATGACACTGATTTACTAGTCTCATAATTATTATGAGAATCATTTTCACTTCAGTCACTCTTGTGTGTATATATATATATATGTATGTATATATATATATGTATGTATATGTATATATATATATGTATGTATATGTATATAGTCGAGGTCAACTCATGAACCTAACAAATCGAACTATATGTGGCTCAAGTTCGGTGTTTATTTAACGAGCTTAAGCTCAACTCATTTGGTTCATGAACCAAGTTTATCGAGCTAAATAGTTAGTCGAGTTTCAAACGAATGTCAAGTTACTTTAGTTCATTGTCAACCCTAGACAAATCCAACAAATGTGTCTCAAATGTACATACAGAAAAACTAAGCAATACGAGGAACCAAAGCAAATGATAAAAGCCTCATTTTGAAACATTACAGCATAAATTTAGATGTTCATATTATCATGCTATCCGATTGTGTAGGACTAAAAATTCTCTCTTGCTCTAACTTAATGCTTTTTATGATACTTCACTACTCAATGCCCTAAACATTGTTAGGAGATTTTTCATGGTGAAAGAAATGTAATGGCACTCCTTTTGATAAGTAAAATAGTATTAGAAATAAAAACCAGACGGATTACAAATATACTATTCCATAATAAAACAAACCTGATAAAAGGCAAGGCATTGGAGTACAAACTTGTCCACTGAGTCCAATTCCAAATCCAATGCAGCATCATAATCTTTAACCTGTGCCCAGTTTTACCATGAAAAATGTAGCCCATTATTAAACCCAAAAAAGTATAAACTTAAACAACCATACCGCCTCTTTGTAGTGTCCAACAGCATGGTAACAGGAAGCTCGTAAATAAAAACACTCAACGTTGCAGCTGTCAATGCTCAATCCCATTGTCAAATCTTTTATAGCCTTCCTGTCACAGTCCCCCAATTTAAATCAGAAATGAAACGTAGTAAGACATAGAGTACCAAACCAAAATAAATTAAGACACCTCATTGATTTGAAATATATGTATAGGTACAAAAATAAATTCAAAGCTATAAAAAAATCATTATACTTTTACTACAACCAGTATCCCCATTGTTCAATAATTCTACCCCCCCCCCATGTTCCCTCCTTAGTCCCCAAAATCAGTAATATCACGTAATTTTTTTCCATCTGAAAAGCTTCACCTTATTCCACTCCATGTTCTACTATCCAAATTTCCTTCCATAACTGCTTGTAATTGTGGCACTATATCTTAAGGTTGTCCTTCCTAGTGTTCATAGACCAAATCATGAAGACACTCACAACTGTGAGATACAATCATATCAAATATATATTCAACCTCTTTAATTAATAATCAATACGTATGAGACTAAGGTTGTATATATACCTGTGCTCACCCATCGCATGGAACAAGAGGCCACGCAAATAATACGCTCTTCCATACCTAACATCAAAATTTAAAAGCAATGAGCCTCAGGTAAAGTGAACAGGCGCAAAGTACATCACGTGCAAGAAACCAGCAAAAATCTATGCTGATGAGTAACATGGCTCATTCACAACTTACCTCCCGTCAATTTGCAGAGCCTCATATAGACAATGCTGAGCTTTTGTTGGCTTTGCTAAATCATGATATAACTGCCAAAAAATGACACATTCAGAAGGAAAAAACAATCAAAACAAAATAGCTTTAAGCACATAAGTGATAACAAATAGGCAGAAGGATAGCATACTTAATAGCTTTAAACCTATGAGGCTACGACTACTATTTTAGTAAATCTTTGATAAAGCTGCTAAAAATATGCATTCAGACAAGCTAGCAGGTAAAAATCTCTACAAACAACATCAAGCCTATTAACAAAAGGTAGTGAAGCAATTTATGAGTAGAGATACCAGAGAGCATAGAAGATTACAACTAACATTTTTGTAGTATATATTCATATCTGTAATATGCTAACACTACCAGTGCAGTATGCGTAGGGTATGATTGATGGATACCTGAGTCAGATGTGCCCATGCTTCAAGGAAATTTCTGTCAAGTTGAAGTGATCTCATATGTGCTTCCTCAGCTTTTTTATACTCCCCAATTGAAGAAAATGCTAAACCCTGTGAAATCATTTTCCCAGTAAAAGAATGAAGACAACCAGGAAATCAATATCGAAGTCCAAAATCAATGAGAATTGAAATACTAAGACTTAAGGCATACCAAATATGTGTAGGCAGACTTATTATCCTTATCTAGCTTTACACAAGCTGAAAGGTCTTCAACAGCAGCATCAAACTTCTTAAATTTGAAGCTGACAATTCCTGCATTGAATTTTATAAAAAACATACATTATTCATTCGAAATGAGACCGAACAGAGAATTTCATTAGTTCAATGTTATCACAACCACATTAGTTCAAACTACCTAAACTTAATAAACAAAAAATCAAGGACAACCACATGATAATACCCCATACAAAAAGAAACCATGCCAAAAGGAAACGGAGACAGTAAGGAAGGGTCAAGGAGCAAAAAAGAGAGTATCCCCTAAACTCTGCATAAAAAACTAAAATATAAATATTGAAGTGCAAATAAACAAAGGATCTAAAAATATTACTTAGTCTCCTCAATACTTTCTGTTATCCTACTGTTAAAAAACTCAACATGTACCCATTCTGGACCGGTATATCCCAGAAAATGGAAACCAGCCCTCTATGACCCAATCAATGTGGCTAATCTGCCCAACTTCTAGAAGATAACTATATCCTAACATAATTCCCTATAAATGAGATCCATTAAGAGACCAAATCCCCTCATAAATACCATGATTCTTGTTTCAAGGGAAACTTATCTCTTAAAATGTTACTTCCATAGAAAGTAGCCCTGTGCAATAAATACTGGTTCAGCCACTCAAGTATGCAATCTAATCCCATAAGCTATCCCCTTCTAGTGCAAACCCTAACTTCAGTGCCAGAATGTTTTGCAGAAACTGAATCCCTCTCTCCACTGCTGCCACACAGGGAGGAGCTACTATCTTTATCCACTCTGATTGATACCAAGCATGCCGCCCTTGATCTCAGTTTAAAGTAATCCACAACAGACCAGTCGAAGTCAAAACTAGACCCATAAAATCCTACTTGAGTCAATCTTATTCAACTTAAGTCACCACAGATTGGATTTTAATTTAGGAAACATATTAATGCACATAAAATGAGAAAAATAATCTAAGGCACATATGCTATAATCTATTTACCTCAAAATGCACTTTTCTGCATTTTAATTAATTAATTAGAACAATCAAGATAGTCAAACTCAAAAGTTTATTTATTTGATTGTACGATCCTACGACTATGAGTTTTTCCATGGAAATCTTGTTAATACAACACAAAGCGCACTTTATGGTGTAGCACGGCGGACCGCACTTTATGGTGGACCGCTATGTAAGGAGGAGAAAATTATCCCACATCATGCGAAAGATAATGACACATTTGCGATCCGATTCATGACGCAACTCCCAGCCCAACATTAAAACACCTGTTAAACCTATTTGACCCTAATTTTTAATTCCAAGCTCTGTTGTTCGACCCCTCTCACCACCGTGACCTCATCTATTCCCTAACCCACTTGCGACCTCCTCTCTTCGTTCTACCTACCTTGCTTCTCACCTGCATTACCCTTCACATGCACGACTATTCTTGCTTCTCTGATACTTCCCCTCTTGCATTGAATGATTTGCTAGAAATCTAAACTCAGGACTATTTTTCAGTTTTAGTTTTCATATATTATCTAAAACTTATGTCATGTGACTTATGATTTGCAAGGATTATGTTATGTGACTGAAGATTTGCTAGGACTTCTACTTTTTGTTGTGATTTAAAGGTTTTTAGAGATTGGGTTATCTATGTTATTTGAAATAGGATTCCTAATAACTTATTTTCCTAATCTATGTTATTTTTCGTGAATGTGTGTAAGTGCATGCGTGTGTCTAAGTATAAGTGCATGTGAGGATTTACCTTTATTAAGAATCCCATGCATAAAGGAAATATTCTTATTTCTTATATAAATTCATCCAATAATTCCAAATTTATTCCATCTTATAACAAAGGGTGATATATGTTTAAATAAGATATATTAACTATAAGGATTACATGCATGCCACTTTAAATCGATCCAGTCCTGCCATCTCAACTTCTATGAAATACCACAAGATACATATATCCACCCATCAAACAAAGAAACAGAGAGGCATCATAAATTATTCCAGCATAAATTAGTTATTCAGATTAGAAAACAAAAGAATCGGTCTCAGACAAGCTACCTCTCTCATGTAAAATATCTTCGGTGTTGGGTTCAAACTCCAATGCCTTAGTCAAGTCTTCAATAGCCTGATATCCAGATCAAAAGATGGAGGGAGGGGAAACCATGGTTGTCACATATATGGATTGTTAATTGTGCAAGAAATATATTAATGGAACATAAGATCTTTGCATATATATCCAGAAGTCAGAGGCTCATAGCATGCACCAAAAAATTCAATCTCTGCATATTTCAAACATTTTTTTCAATGGAACATAAGATCTTGTAAGTCACAATTAGCAACTGCAATAACATGAGTCTCTCATGAAATGATAAAAGATCACATGACTCTTGACTACCACATTAGTTTACCAAAAAAAGTGTTTGTGCATTCAACTAAAAGCCTATAGCTTGAAGAGGCAATGCCTAGAGAATACGAATTGATTGGTTGTATATTAGTTAGTTTGAATTGTCACATGCAGAATTGTTAAGTTGTTGAGTCTGCATGTGAAGTAACTGCTTAAGGCAGTTATTGTTTCTGTTTGTTAGAGGTGGTAACTGTTTTAGTTACTTCACCTAGTTTCTGGTTTAGCTATCCCGTTGCTATATAAAGGGTTATGCTTCTTCTTTGTAAACAATCAATTAAATCAATGCGATTCAGATTACTTTTCTCTTCAACATCTCTATTTCTTTTTCTTTCTTTCATATCTTTTACATGGTATCAGTTGCATCAATGGCCACTGCCACTGATCATTCTTCTCCTCCAATCCATGCTTCTGTTCCTCTAACAGCCCTCTCTCCTTCACTCTCTCTACCTATTCCATCCTCAAAACTCAGTGAGAAAAACTATCTCACTTGGAGTCAAGTCATTATTGCTATCCTCAAATCTAACAGGGCTATACATTTCATTCACCCCACTGAAATTCCACCAAGATTCCTCTCTGAATCAGACAGAGAGCATCAGCTACCTAATCTCTCCTTTCTCAGTTAGGAAAAACAAGATCAAACTATATTTTCATGGATTCTTAACCCCATCTCTGAATCTTTGCATACTAGAGTTCTTGGATTTACTTCCTCTTGCTAATTGTGGGAAAATTTTCATACCTTCTGCAATGCTCATACAAAAGCTAGAAGCGGGCAGTTAAGAGCTCAACTACGCACCATTTCCCAAGGCTCTAACACCATTTCAGACTACTTCTCTAAAATCAAGGCAATCACTGATTCTCTTGCTTCTATAGGCACTCCAATATCAACTGCTGAACATGTAGATTGCATTCTTGATGGCTTAGGAGAAGAGTTTCAATCTGTCATAACCACCATTGAAAGTCAAATTGAACCCCCTTCCATCAATGACCTTGAACAATTTCTCCTAACTTTTGAATCAAGACTCATCAAAAACTGACACAAGGCTGTTTCTGATGCATATCAGCCAACATAGCAACTGTTTCATCATCCCATCAGTCCCCTGATTCTGTTACTAATCCTAGGCATTTCTCCCCACAATCTTGGCCATCAAAATCACCTCCTAACAACAACAGATATGAATCCATGCCTTCTTCTTTCAATGATAGATCAAGAGGTGGCCGTTTCAACAGAAGAGGTGGCAAATTCAGAAGGGGTGGCAGATCTTCAGCAGGCCTTGGAAGAAGCTTCTTCTTAACCTACTGCAACTGCCCAGGATATGACCTACAATGGTGCTACTTTGCCCAATACAACACACCTAACCCTTACCCATCTTACCCCTTTCCTTACCCACCATCATACTGTACCAATAACTCATCTAACCCTTCTTTCCTCAGAGGTGCAAGACCTGGTCTTAACCCTTAAAAAGCAAATAACCCATACCCTGCATACAACTCCTATCCTGCCCCAGCCCCATATTACCTCAACTACACACCTACCATGCCCTGCCCCAGACCCCATTTCCCACCTTCTCCAATAGGTGGACCTCAACATCAATCACTTCTTGGCACTCCATCTTATGCTATGAATGTCACTACTGGAGCTCAGAGTCCAAGCACCCACTATGGTATCCAGATTCAGGGGTAACCAACCATATCACCTCTGACCTTGTTCTTGTCCACAACCCTGCAGAGCAGTTTGGTCCAGAGCACTTGTATATGGGTAATGGCACAAAAGAACTTATTTCTTGCAGTGGAAGTACCACTTTTTCCTCTCCCCTTCACTTTCATATCTCTTTATCACTTAATAATCTTCTTCTTGTGCCATCTATTACCAAAAACCTAATAAGTGTTTCACAATTTGCAAAAGATAATGCATGCTATTTTGAATTTCATCCTAATGAGTGTTTTGTGAAATCACAGGGTTCTAATACAATTCTCCTCAAAGGGTCTCTCACCTCAGAGGGTCTCTATGTCTTCCAAAGTCTATTCCCACAAAAGTCAACCTGCAGTGCATCAACTGTTATTCCAGAGGACAAGCTCAAGTCTATTGATTTAGCTACTCTTAACTCTAGACATAATTCTTCTCATTTTTTGTGGCACTGTAGGCTAGCACATGCCCACAATACTGTTGTAAACACTGTTTTGTCTCACTGCAATATTCCTCTTTCAAATAAAGCAGTTTCTGTTTTTTGTAATGCTTGTCAATATGGTAAATCACATAGAATCCATTCTCCTAAATCCACTACTACCTATTCTAATGCCTTTGACTTGCTTTACCTAGATTTGTGGGGGCCTGCACCTATTATATCTGAATTTGGGTTTAAATATTATCTATCCATAGTTGATGCTAAAACCAAACATACCCGGCTCTACTTACTCAAACAAAAGTCTGAAACTCTAACTATCTTTAAACACTTCCTCAAACTTGTCCACGATCAGTTTAATACAACTATTAAAGTTGTTCAGAGTGATGGAGGGGGAGAGTTTAGACCATTTACTTCCTATTTGTCTAGCTTAGGCATTATTCATAGACTCTCATGCCCACACACACATTACCAACAAGGCATAGTAGAGAGAAAGCATAGGCACATTGTGGAAACAGGGATGACCTTATTAGATCATGCTAGTCTATCCTTACCTTTCTGGGAATATGCATTCACTACTGCTGTATTTCTTATAAATAGACTTCCAACTGCAACTCTCAACAACAAATCACCTTACTTTCTTCTGTTTGGAACTAACCCTACTTACACAGCCTTAAGAGTCTTTAGTTGTGCCTACTTCCCTTTACTTAGACCCTACAACACTCACAAACTCCAATATAGATCCAGTGAATGCACCTTTTTAGGATATTCACCAATGCATAAAGAGTATAAGTGCCTCTCCAAGGATAGCAGGGTGTACATCTCAAAAGATGTTACATTCAATGAGTCTGTGCTCCCTTACAAATCCCTCAATCAATCATCCACTCCCATTTCCTGTGAAGAACATAGTCGCTCGTTCTCCTCACCTAACAAATCATCTTCCTATCATCACACTTCTCCCACTAACCATACACATTTCATACCTACATTACTGAAACATCTTCTTCACACCATCAACATAATATACCTCAAAACCTCTCACCAAATTCCACTAGTTTCACTTCTCCCACTCATCACACTACTTCTCCCATCTCTTCTGACTCACCTACAACTAGCCCTCCCTTGTCATCTTCCATTGATCATAATTCTTCATCCTCACATTCCTTAGCCCCTACACCTCTTTCTTCTCACCCCGTGACAACTAGGTCAAAATCAGGCATCAATAAATCCATCTAATCTTGCAAGTTTGTTTCTTGTTCAATCTGAACCTTCTACACCTAAAGAGACTCTTCTAAATCCAGTTTGGAAAACAGCTATGCAAGAGGAGTATGATGCCTTACTTAAACTAGGCACTTGGTCTTTGGTTTCTCTTCCTCCACATAAGAAGGCTATTGGCTGCAAATGGGTATTCAGGATTAAAGAAAATCCTGATGGTTCAATCAACAAATATAAAGTCAGGCTAGTTGCCAAAGGCTTTCATCAGCAACAAGGAATTGATTACAATGAGACCTTCTCTCCTGTAGCCAAACTTGTCACTATTAGGATACTTCTCACTCTAGCTATTACTTATGGATGGGGCATTCAACAGCTCGACATCAATAATGCCTTCCTCAATGGTGTTTTGCATGAAGAGGTATATATGACACAACCTGTTGGCTTTCATAATGGGGACAAGGACACTGTCTGCAAGCTTCACAAGGCTTTGTATGGGCTTAAACAAGCTCCTAGGAAATGTTTTGAAAAGTTTAAAGGTACTCTCCTTCAGCTAGGTTTTCAAAACAGCAATTGTGACAACTCTTTGTTCATTTCTCTAAATGGTACCTATCAACTATTTGTTTTGGTCTATGTTGATGACATAATTATCACTTGTACTTCAAGCTCTAAGATCTCTGCTCTAGTTGACAAACTTAGTAATGCCTTTGCTCTCAAAAAGCTAGGTAATTTAGACTATTTTCTTGGGATTGAAGTCAAACATCTTCCAAATAACTCTCTGTTTCTCTCTCAAACCAAATATGGTAGAGACCTTCTCAGAAAAGCCAACATGGAATCTGTCAAACCTAGCATCACTCCTATGGCAACCACTTGCAGGCTTTCCAAAACTGACTCAAAACCCTTTGATAATCCCACTCTATTTAGATTAGTGGTTGGAGCACTTCAATATGCAAAAATCACCAGACCTGATCTAGCCTACAGTGTCAACAAGGTGTGTCAATATATGAGTAATCCTCTTGAACAACATTGGGTTGCTATAAAAAGGATTCTAAGATACCTACAAGGCACCCTCGTTCTTGGCATACATCTCAAAGATGTTTCTGCTTCCTCTCACTCTACCAGCACTTCGTGATGCAGATTGAATCACTGATCTTGATGACAGGAAGTCAATATCAGGTGCTTGTTTATTTATTGGGCCCAATCTGGTAACTTGGTGGTCTAAGAAGCAGCAAACAGTCTCTAGATCGAGCACTGAGGCTGAATATAGGAGCCTTGCCCTTGCATCCCAAGAAATGGTTTGGGTTGAGTCATTGCTTTCAGAACTTAAGGTTCCTCATCATGTTCCTCTAATTCTTTGTGATAATCTAAACATTGTGGCTATGGCTCATAATCCCGTTCTCCATAACAGGACCAAGCACATAGATCTTGATCTATTTTTTGTAAGAGATAGGATTCAAGCCAAGTCTCTTCAAGTGAAACACATCCCTTCTGAATTTCAGACAACTGATGTGCTTACCAAGCCATTGGCCACTGCAAGGTTTTTAACTCTAAGGAAGTAACTCAGAGTTGTTGACTTCACTTCCTTAGTCAACTACCCTCGGTTTCAGGGGGGGATATTAGAGAATACGAATTGATTGGTTGTATATTAGTTAGTTTGAATTGTCACATGCAGAATTGTTAAGTTGTTGAGTGTACATGTGAAGTAACTGCTTAAGGCAGTTACTGTTTCTGTTTGTTATAGGTGATAACTGTTTTAGTTACTTCACTTAGTTTCTGGTTTAGCTATTCCCCTTGCTATATGAAGGGTTATGCTTCTTCTTTGTAAACAATCAATTAAATCAATACAATTCAGATTACTTTTCTCTTCAACATCTCTATTTCTTTTTCTTTCTTTCAGATCTTTTACAATGCCCAAGTAATACTCGAACCAATACTAAACATCTTAGTTAAAACAGGCAAAAGCCATACATAATAAAATAAAATAAAACATTTTCTCTTGATTTTCATTTTCTGTAATAGAACTGAACTATTTCATGAACTTTAAACAAAGGGTGGCTCAGTTCCGTCCACAAGGCCCCCACCATTGTCAGTTTCAACAAGTTTAGTAGCTACTAAGAATTAGGGTTAGCCACACTCACCTCAACAAACTCTCCCAGAGCTGCCCGGGCCTGACCTCTCCTTTTCCATGCCTCACCAGCCATCGGATTAAATTGCATAGCCTAAGATATACAACATGTAAGCTGCTTACATATAGAAGAAATACAATATCTCTCTATACACCTCTCAGATAGTGTCCATCAAATACCTTTGTAAAATCAGCTATAGCAGCATCAAGTTCTCTCAGGAATGCATATGCCGTCCCTCTTCCAATTAGTGCCTCGGGATATACAGGGTCATCCTTCAGTATCTGAGAATAAAATGAGGACAAGGTTAAAGTTTGTTATCTAATAGTAGGGGAAGAGATAACAGGATAATAAATGCATGAGAGGAATAAACCAAGGGATATGGCAAAAAATCCACCTTGTCAAAAATGGATATGGCATCATCATATTTTCCTTCATTAACCTGCACAAGAACCATAATGACCAACATGCTCTTAAGCATATAAATACAACAACACAAAAGATGTCAGTTAATAACTTATATAAGTAAACGCATGAAAACAAACCTCTGCTATACCCCTCGCAAGTCGAAAATCTACACTTATAGAATTTTTGCTTGATATTCGAGCAACACAGAACTTCTTATTTTTCCTTGCTTCCTCTTTTCTTTCTCGAGGAAAAGTTAACCTACTAATTGGGTTTCTAAGAATTTCAGTGGCACTAATTGAGTCACCAATATGGATAGATACTTTTTCGCATGAATCAGAAGCATCACTTGAGTCATTGCATGATTCAGAATTGTAACTCGACGTATCAATGACATCAGGGCTTCCATTCACTTGGCCGCTGAACTTATTAGACCCTCTATCTTCATCATGCAATTCATTTTTCGAGTCAGAGTTATCAGTAGACTTCAAGCATACCACAGATTTATTACTACCATTGCCGCATTCAGCCTTAGCACTCAACCCATCTTGATTCTTATAAGTTTCACTCAAGTTCCCATCATTCGGAGATTTTGAACCAGAATGTGGCATGGACGGCCCATCTTGATTCTTATAAGTTTCATTGTGTTGTTTTGCTGCTGCCAAAAGCTCTTCAAGTTCTAGCAGTTGCTTCAAATCTGCATAATGATACTGAGCATGTTGATAGCCTTGCTCCCATACAGATAGAGCATCTGCTTTCTTTCCCAATGCAGAAAGAGCATGACCTAGATGACAAAATAAATCAGCATTAAGATCAAAAGACTCTACACATGTCTTTGCATTAGAAAACTTCAACAGAACCTTTAGGATAAACAAATCCGATTGCATAATAGTATGATAATGATGGCTAATCTATAAATATCATAAACAAATCACTTGCATAACATAGTTCCAACATGACCATTATGTATAAATCAACTCTATTCTTTTGTGAACTTAAATTGCCCTTCCCATTGCTGCATTGATTTTGATTGCGCAAACTTTTGCTCCATAAAACCACTCACAAGTAGCACATCCGGAAACACTTATGGCCAGTTTAGTTTAAGAAGACAGATTATTTTGTATTTTCATTAATAACTATAAAGGTGACTCAATGTTTTTATCATCTTTCCCATTTTCAAAGATTTGTAGCATGGTAATTATTGATGAAAACAAAAAATAAACACAGAAAAATGTTTTCTTAAACTAAATACATCCTTAGGAATAGAAACTGAAGTAACTTCTGTAATCAGATAGAGTCAACAAAAAAAATGTGGCCCACTACACGAGTCTCCTACCTAAACCAACGACCTCCAAGTCACAAGGCAAATAACCTTATGTTTGATAAGATTAGGCCTAGTATTAAAAATGTGTATAAAATGGGAATAGGATAGTTTGGTTAGGGGTTGCGTAATTATAACACTTTTACTAAAATGTCCCTAAGCAGTTAGTTTGTTAGTTAGTCTATAAATAGAGAATTGGCTTCTTGGATGGGGAGGGAGAAAAATAGTTGGAATTGGTTGAGGAACCAAAGGGAAGGGTCGTGGGACTCTATTGTGTACAATTCATTTTTCTTGTAAATCTTTCCATTCTTTCAATAAACTAGTGTTCACATAACAAGAACCACTAATTCTGGTTTGGGGAAATTAGACATTCTTTCAATCTTTCTTGTATCTTTTTGTACAGGTACTTATCAATGTTTCACCCTCTATCATAGTGTCAGATTAAATTTCCATGGTAATATAGTACTACATAATGAAACCCGGTTTAACATTGTAGATCGAACTCTTTTGGTATTAGTATACAAATAGCAAATTGCACTTTACTCCTTCCTAACTAGTTCAATTACAAATTCAGTAAAATATGCAATCGAAATCAGTACAATTAACCTAAATTCACAGCATAGATAACTCAAAAAATAAAAGCAGTGAATGAATGAAAAACCTTTGAGAATATAAGGTTGAAGAACGGTAGGGTCAAGCTGAAGCGCTCTATCACAATCCTTAATCACGTGTTTATTAAGCTCTAATTTACTGTAACAAAAAGCTCGATTGCTGGAAAAAAACAAAAGAACAATCAGAATAAACGTTGTTTGTTAATAAATTTATCAATAAAATGAAAATGAAAATTGAAAAATCGTGAATAATTATGAACCAGATATCTTGAATTGAAGGAGATTGAGAAATGAAGGAATCGAGAATTCGAATAGCTTTGGACCATTCCTTAGTGACACACGATTTAGCCAACTCCACTCGCGAAAACGAGGTAGTAGTAGGAGCCATTAAATCAACGTTAAGCGAGTGAGGTGCACGCGGATCAGAAGAAGAAGAAGAAAAAAACAGTGTTGTTGTTTAATTGTTTTTGTTATAAAGAATGGAGAATGTGATAGCGAAATGAAATGATGAGGCTTTGGGAAGAAAGAATAGACGGTGTTTGGAATGAATTCAGATCCCACGAGCAGAGAACAACGCTTGAAAGACACGAAAGTCTGAACTTCAAGCATAGAAATATTAACTTTAGAGTAAATTATACTCACACACCCCTGAGTTTGAGTTTGAGTTTTAGTGAAATTACACAAATCACCCCTCACTTTTTTGTCAACCACCCATAAGTCATAAGTTTGTAGTTTGTATATATGTTATACTGACTATATATGTTTGGAATGTATATATGTTTTTTTAGTGAAATTACAAAGAATTGATGAATAATTTGTGTAATTTCATTAAAACTCAGGGGGTGTGAGTGTAATTTACTCTTAAGTTTATTGGAAAGAGATAAAGAAGTGAATGAATACAAAATGTTATTTAGAATTACTAAAAGGATTTTTAAGACTATTTACTATCTTTTATTTAATTTTTGTAAATGAAAAGTAACATAAATAAATGAAAAAGTTATAAAGATCTTAAACTATAAAATATGTTTCAAACAGGTAAAATAAATTTAATATTTTTAATTACTAAAAGTCTCAAAGGATTTTTTTAAATGTTTACTATTTTTATTCAAATTTTTAAATTAAAATTAATATCATTAAATTAAAAATTTAGAATACATTAAAATATTACCATTGTAATGGTTTTATATAAATGGTATTTTGTTTAGGCTCAAGGATATATACTGAATTGAATAATATAAAGCATACATATGGTGAAATATAGATTTCTTTATTATAGAAATAGTTTTAAATAACTAATAGTTTTTATATATAACCTAGTTAGACGTACACAGAACTGAATTATTTTATGTTGTGAAAATTGAAATTAATTAGATTCAAATGATATATATTTAATTGAACAATATTAAGTATAGAATATCAACAAGGTGTAGGTTTAGTGGTATAAAATTCTACTAAATTTTAAAATGATTAAAAGGTTAAGAGTTTAATTCCTATGAGCAACACTTGTTGGGAGAGAAAGTCATATATCCTGAAAGAGATTAGTCACTTATCCAAAAGGTGATCAATAAGACCCAAAAAAATATCAGGTATAGAGTAAAATATATTATGGATCATTAAAAGATTGAATAGGTATTGACTTACCCTCTAACAATTTTTTTCCAAAAACTAAAATGATGATAAGGGTCATCAAACATTTCAACAATTCAAAATGATGTTTTAATGTATATTCACTTATTCCAATAATAAGTTTAAAAAACTTATTATACATTTTAGCCATCAATTATAAGGAAATCCAATGGTTTGAATTAGTGATTAGATCTAAACTATTGGATTTTCCTAGAATTAATAGTTAAAATATGAAGTAAGTTTACTCTTTGAATGAATGAATCTCTCATGTGTATATGTATAGAGGACGGAAGATAGATTTGTTTAAAACTTAATAAACATGCTAATTCCTCTGGCCCAACACCCTGTATAATCATGAATATAAAAAGTTTAAAAGTCTTTATAAATAATTTTAGTAAGAGGAGGGAGAAAGGCACTTGCTTGCAAGGGCTTGAACTTATGGGTATATACTTCGTGTCCTTGACTCTACCAATTGAGAACCAAATTTTTATGATCTACTTATATATCTTCCTATAACATTACCCTATAAATTCTTCTACCCACCAAAATGGAATTAGAAATTTGTTAAGTTCTCATATAAAATAAATCTACAAATTCTCCTATCCATATATGAAGACGACTTATGTTACAAGGTGACACTAATTAATGATTGATTTACAAGTTATATATGTTATTTTCTTTTTTTAGAGGATATAACATTACTTATGGAACTATGAATCATATAAAATAAATTGAGTTGATGCGGAGTAGTGAAGAGGGTATAAGCCCTTATGGAGAAAGGTGTCTTTCCAAATATTCTATCTATGAATCACAATGAGGATATTATAGTTTCTTGAGTAAATTACACTCACACCCCCTGAGTTTTAGTGAAATTACACAAATCACCTTTCATTTTTTTGTCATTACACGAACTTCTCAAATAAATATTAGAACATAATATCTGTTTAGCTTCCTTAGTCAATGAAGAGCCTCGTGACCTTCTTATTTTTTTTCCGCGTATAATGATGGAAGAAGTCATTATGTCCCTTGAGGACTCCTTCATAATCTTAGTATAATAAGGTTTTAATTTTAAATCTTATTGATTATTTGATCAACTAATAACGGTACGGGCTGACGGAATGCTAATATATTCTTCGGTCGTAATCGAATTTCAAGCTCGAAAATTAGGTTTAAAGACCACATTTTCTAAATTGACCATAACATATAGTTTTTTATGTTTTAATAACAAAAAACGTATTGACGACTTAAAATCCTTTTGGAGGGGCCACAATCATATTTGAACTCTTCCTAAGTCACGTACCTAATTTTTAACCGAAAATCGGGTCGCAATAGTTGATGGCTCCATTAGGCACACTTCTCCTAAGAGAGTCAAGCCTAGAGACATTGATTAAATGGATTTAAATACCATTTTTTTTTTAAATTAACCGCTTTTATTTTTTTGCTTTAACTAACTATTTGTACATACTCATCCATCATCATTTTTGCAACTTTTAGGGAGTGGTTATATTGATCAATAAAGGTTTGTATTTTTCTTGAGACACTAACACTGTGCAGGATGTCCCAAACTTGTGTATTAGAGATTAGAATTGAGATATGAGTGATATCTGCTTTGCTTGGTGTTAGACATTGTCTCAATGATATTAGCATGATAGACCACCTAGATTGTTCTCGGTATTGCAAGTTAATCACTTGAGGAACTAGTTTATTTCGTTTCTAACTCATGATATTTAGTTTCCTTTCTTTCGAGTTTGTATACAATATACTAACCTTTTAGAAGTCTAAAGCATTCATGCAGTACATTTTAAACATGCCTTAATTCTTCGCCATAGGACCTTTAGATATTCCAAAATAATTGTATGATGTACCTAATATAAAATAGGGGAAGAAAATTATCTATATCATTTTATCAATTTATATCATAAAATAGTACTTATCATCCCTAAGTTAGATGAGTTTATCATCACAGAACTAACATGTTCTCTTCCATCCTCCTCCCATGTAACATTAAATGTTCAACATAGAACAAATATGAAGCATTAATGATATTGTAGAAGGTCGGGAAAATCAAGCTAAAAAGAACACAAGTCCCAATGGATACTAATTTTAAAATTAAGTTTAAGAAAACTTCATTAGCTTTGGATTTTACAATAGCCAACACATGTTTTAAGAAGTGTGAGGAACATCTTATTACATATAAGAGTGGGACTGCACATTCTCAAATTGATTTATTTATTATATGGAAATCAAATAGAAAGTTTTGCCTAGACTACAAAGTCATATGTGGAGAGAGCTTGATGAACCAACATAGAGTTTCGGTTATGGATGTAAGTGTTAAGAGTATAATGGAGAGAAAAAGACAATATAGAGTCCCAAGTATTAAATGGTGGAAATTGAAGAGAGGGCAGCATAAGAGCTTCAATCAAAAGTGTTGAACCATACTACGACTGAGGAGTCTCAAACCAAGGCATGAGAATAGTGGAGAGCTACAAGTGAGACACCATGTATTGAACCAAAACCTTAGGGCATTAGTTCCATGGGCTTTTTTCAATTATAACTATTTCATTCTTCCCATCATATCCAATGTGAGACTTTACACTTGAATAAACCCAACAATTTTTCCCTCAAGTGTGGGTACCACACACTTTCAGTCCGCTCCACCTTAAGTCCACAATATCCGAGCTGAACCATCAGCTTTGATAACACTTGTTGCACCAGACTACAACCGGGGAGCCTCCAACCATCGGGAGTTCCTTTGTTACCAGGGTATGGGAAGAGTGGGGAGCCACAAGTGAGACATCACGTCTTGAACCAAAACCTTAAGACATTAGTTTCAGGGGTATTTTCCACTTATAAACTATTTCATTCTTCCCATCATATCCAATGTGTGACTTCACACTTTAATAAATCCAACAAAAGATTTTGGAACAAGGGAGGATATGGCCAAGGAATTATGAAGATAACAATACTAGGCGAAGCTAGAGGCTGTGGACCAAAGCATACAGAATTATGATGGTGAGACAAAAGTGTCCAAGACAAATTTAAGGTGAAATGGAATGTTATAAATCGTGGTCATTGTGTAAAAATCCTGAAAGTTGAGAAAATATAAGGTAGTTAAGAAAGAGCAATAAAGTGGTAAGAAAAGCTAAAGATAAAGTGTATGATGGGTTATGAAAGCTCTAGGTACGAAGGGAGGGGAAACAAGTGTCTATGGACTTACAAAGGTTAGGGAAATACAAACAAAAGACTTGGGCCAAGTGAAATGCATTAAATACAAAGATGAAAAATTATTGGTGAAGGAAAGATGAAAGAACTATTTTCACAAGTTTTTCAATGAGGGACATTATTACTTGCTTTCTAATATACAACATATGAAAGAGGAGGTTCAAAATTATACTTTTTATCGTAGAATTCAGGAGTTTGAGGTGAAAGAAGTTTTGAAAAGAATGAAGAATGACGAAGCGGTTGAACTAGATAATATATTTATTGAGGCTTGGAAGGTTCTAGGAAAGCATAACATTAGATGAATCACAAAGTTGTTTAATGAGATCACGAGATCTAAGAATATGTCAAACGAGTAGAGGAGAAACATCATGGGCGACATACAAAATTCTGCAAACTATAGGAGGATTAAACTCATGAGTCATACTGTGAAGCTTTGGAAGATGCTAATTGAGCGAAGGTTGAGACAAGAAATGGTCAACTATGGAGATGATTATGTGTATACTCATTATGGTGGAGTATGATACTTCTTTTGAACTATGATTGTCGGACTAGACAATGGTGGTAATGGTTGAGGCTTTCCATGGAAGCTCCAAGGTTCAGTTTGACTGAGTATTGAAGATGACGGTTGTTGGTGAACTTTTATGTAGAGTTTCCATATATCAAAATACTTCCTAGCAATCGGTGGCTAGACGGCGTGTTCCATTTGATGGCAGTACGAGAAGCTGCACTACAAGTTTAAAGAGCTAGGCTCTTAGTAACATCGTCAAGGATACTTAGAAGGTTTATGCTAAAGGGGAGCAGATTCTTATGTAGATGATTTATTAAAGAGAATTATGCATTGAGCAAGGTGGAGTCAGATATTCGCTAAGGTGGAGAATCTTGTGCAGATTTCCTAAGGAGCGAGATATTCGTCTATTTCAATCAAGGTGGAGATTGTTGTGAATGCTTGAAATATGTTATTACATTAGTCTCACATCACCTAGTATTGGAATAAAATAGAGTAGTCAATGTTATATATTGGACTCAAGTCCCTTGTTATAATGTGCACTAGATATAAGCAGCAAATAGAAACACCTCATGAGCACTTGGGCCCATGAGTGTGTTAGAGTTTGTAATATTTATTCTCTAATAATATTTTGGTAGTTGCTCAACGCTCCCGGGGACGTACGTACAATTGGCTGAACTCCGTTATCAAATTCTTTGTTTTTTCTTTTCTATTTATCTATGCTCTTTATTTGATTGCTTGTGATCAACGTTACGCAACGATCGCTTCCGCTGCACCAACATATCGAGGACACCAATACAAGGTAATGTATGGGGTCTGTATATCATTTGCACAACTTATGATTGCTATGACCATGTCACCAGAAACTATCAACAATGCATGTTATGTGCAAAATATAACCTTCCCAACACCCACCCCAAACAAGACTTCATATGAATTATGGAAAAGTACACAACCAAACATTTCATATTATCATGCCTTTGGATGTGAACATCTTAAATACAAAAGGACCATCTTGGAAAATTTAATTTTAAATCTAATAAAGACATTTTCATTGGTTATTTCGAAACATAGGCATATAGAGTTCTTTTCTATAAATTGTTAATGTTAAATTTAACGATCTTTTAAATACTGATAAAAATTATCAAATCTAGAAGATGATATTGAAGATATTGAACTCAAGAGTCAAGACCAAAGACAACGACATGTCAAAAGAAAAAATCCCAATGATATGAGGATAAGACTTCTCTCCATTAATGGAGAGACAAGTACCCAAAAAAATCAAAGAAAGCGGAAGATGTAATGTTACTTTTGTCTTTTCTAAGATTATATATTTACCCTTACAATACACATAAAAAAATCACTTGATTCTCCATTAATGAAGAAGAGTCATATTCGATATGAGGCCTCTACTTTTATAGCTCTTAAAAATCAAGACCGACCCTCATCATACCAATATTACATTTTGAGCCAAATCATTTCGGGTCGGCTAAATCATTTCGGATATGGTTGATGAGCACGGGAATTACAATATCCGGAGAACTCAATTGTGGTAAATGATGGACTTACCACCAAGATTCTGTTGTAAATATTCAGCAACAACAAGTGGCACTGCCAAGTCCTTTGTGCTTTGTATAATGTGGCATGGAACAGTTACAAAGTTTAGTGCTATGTCAGGTCTCACGTTGAATAATGTTCTACTGAATTCTTGAACTGCCACTGAATCCATGTCTCCACTAACTACCAAAGGAGCAAAACCTGAACACCATGCTTTATAATTTGATCGAATTGCTTCAAATAGTTGGTTCACTTCTTCTTGTTCGAAACCCCCATAATAGTCCGCGTCATTTAGAAACCTATAACAATGTAAAGGAAATAAACAATTAAATTAAATTAAATTGCTCATGACCGATTTTTGGGAGCGATACTTGTTAGGATGGGCAGTCACACACCCTAAAAGCTATTAGTTCATTACGGTGATGATATACCATTGGTAGTACCAAAAAAATTGTTCATGATAAAAGACATTTAATTGGTGTTCATATAATTTTGTAATTTTCCACGATTATAAGAAACAATGTTGTGAAACCCGAGCCGGACGTCAAGTCGGAAGAGCTTCCATATTATGTCTAACCGGTTTAAACAGTTAAACTGTTCGATCAGAACGAATGATTTTAAATATAATTAGTAATTTTATCAATAAATATATAATTATTTATAAATGTGAAATTTTATATAAGTAATAATTTTATATAAATATATTGAAGTAACATCTCTTTATCTTTTTTGGATCGAAATAAAACAAAATACTAGAGTAATGTTCCATTTAAATAAAAAATTAAGTGAATCGTCCGATTTTTCCCCGTTTTAACCGGATTTATCACGGTCGAACTAGAATTTCTCTGTTTCAAAGCGGTCCAACTACTCATTCGGTTAAGACTACAAAACGGAATCGTTTTTAAGTCCGGTTAGCCATCAAATCGAACAGACCGTCCGATCCGGTTATCACAACATTGATAAGAAAGAAAACCAATGTAGCCACAATACTGAGTACTAACATCCATTTCCAGCCAATAATATTGTAAAGATATTGTTTTCTATTAAATTGTCCTTATTCAATTGAAGGATAAGAATTAGGGGACATGATTGTAAATTTGTAATAAGCTATTGAAAAATAACACAATCATTATATTTTGATATAAAAAGTAGTACAAGTATTACACGTCATTTTTTTGGTCTATCGGTATTATTTGATATGACCAGAAAAAATTATACAAAGATATGTCTATCTAGAAACAAATAATAGAATATCGACAATGTATTACAAATTTATTGTAATTAAAATTAACTCTAAATAATTATCATAGATAACACTAAAAAATAAAAAAAATCATTTATCTCCAAATATGAAAGGTTAATAGATATATTTCTACACAAATTTTTCTAAATATAACATTAACGTTGTAGTCAATGTCACAAGTCACCTTGCAATTATAGTACGATTTTAATCAAAATTAAGAATCGCAACACAATGGGGATTGAAACAATGTTGGAATCTAATCATGCAACCACGTTGGAATCGCACTATAAATGGACCATAATAATTTTACAAATTCATTTGTTCAATTTTCATTGAAGTATAACTAATATCTTCGTTTCTTATTCAAGTGGGGAATATTGCAACTTAAAACATACTTACGACCTAAAAAACAATCTTCTAATAAATTATGTATTTATCATCCCATATTCAATTTTCTTTTAATAATTATTCTTCTTAGAAATTTTAATACCTCGTTGTATTAAAGTTTCATCTCAAAACCAATTGGGGATGAGAAAAGTAGTCCAACATGTATTTAAACCATTCCTCAGACAATGAGGCAGGCGATATGAGACTTACTTCCCAACATGCCCCCTCCACATAAGTCTGCCGGATCAGGCGATGAGTTACCTTTGACCCATAACTAAAGAGTATCTTTTGACCCATGACAAATGAAAATAAGTTAGGCTCTGGCTCTGATATCATGTTAAGATTTCATCTCAAAACCAATTGACGATGAGAGGAGTAGCCCAACAGGTATTTAGACCATTTCCGAGACAATGAGGTAGGTGATGTAAAACTTACCTCTCAACACGTTTGACATTAAAAAAAAACCCTTCAAAAATTGAAAAAATTGTCTTGATAAATACAAATATTATGTACCTCCTTTAATAACTTCATCATTTAGAAGGAAAAAAAAAACTATGTAACAGATGATTTTAGTTGGTTACCTTGGAGAAGCAGAAACCAAGATAAGCTTAGAAAAGATATGAGAGTGAGATATAGAAGCTATGAGACCCACCATAGAAGAAAGAGAATGACCAACAAAAATGCATGATTGGACTTGAATCTCTTCCAAAAAATAGCAAGTAAATCATAGACAAAACCTTCAAGTGTAGAGTACCTTTCAAAGTCATAGTACTCAGGATTTGTAGTACCAGCTCCCATGTTATCATATAGAATCACACGATATTCATCAACTAGATGTGGCACTAAGTGTTTCCACAGAGATTGGTCTGTGCCAAAACCATGAGCTAGAACAACAATTTTATTCCCTTTTCCAATTACTCTCACGTTATGAGCTTCTTCAATTATCCCCATAATTTTTTATTTTTTGTTAATTTGGCTTTGCTTAAATTTTTTGATGGGGTGGGAGCCAATTTATGCTTGTTGTGGTTGGCTTTGCATGAAATGATGCTGAACCCAACTTGTATAGTGTGGAGGGTGCAATGCCACGTGAGGTGTTGTCTATTTGTGATGAAACTATGCAAATGTGGTAAATTATTACATGTTATGGTGCAAGGATATTAAATTTGAAAGAAGTTCCTAATAGAAATTCATAATTTCTAATTAAGGTGAGCGTCATATATTTATACAATTATATTGACTATTTATTTTTAGGGTTATAAAATAAGTGATCTTATTACTGACAACCCTTGTGACTTCTAAAATAAACTGAAAATGAATATGAGCTTCATGAGTGGATACCCAGAGTAGTTAACCCATATGGAATAATGGGAACCCTATTAAGTTAACACATCAGGAAGGTTATGGTCCCCAATACACCAAATCAAAATATAGTTTTCATCTATCCCCATCAGAGAGAAAACGAAGGTCCTAAGAGAAATCAATGATTTGATTGAGGAAAATCATCATACCAAAATCTCTCTACAAATGCATATGCAAAGGAACAGATCTGAGAACATGGATACAGGTATGACTTTGTATCCTTGTTTTACATAATGTGTGAGAATCATAAGATTCAATATTCTAGGATTAATATTTCACCAATTAATGAAGAGAATTCTAACAAGTGGTATCAGAGCACTAGGTTCTGAATTTTATGATTCTCCATTAAAGGTATTAATTCCGCAATTTTTTATGAACCCTAATTTCAAATTTGAGAGATTTTCATGCTTCCGTTATGGTTCTAAAAAAATTTGGGTATTTATGAATAATGAGGATAACTCTTATATGCTTCCACTTATTTGAATCATGGGTAATTTGTATTATGAATCCTTGTAACATGTGTTGAAGTATATATTCAGATCTGTGCATGTACATTGCATTAACTTTTATGACTCTGTTAAGCAATATGTATATTATATGTGCACTAACGACTTATTGCTGGACATTGAGTTTTGTCACTTCACAATTTTTGCAATTTTTTAAAGTATATTTCTAAGGTATATATGAGTTAAGACGTGTTTTTTATTTTATACATATACAATATGAAATTCATGGCTTTGTATACATATTACGAATTGAAAGGTACATATATACATATATAATTGTTTCCAGCTTGAGGTTGTTGTGATGTCTGTAATTACTAATTAAACTTGATATATATATATATATATGTTATACATTTGTATATTATGCAATCTGAATATGTGCATATATGTTATATATATAATTATGATTTGATCAAATATATACTATATGTGTTTAAGATATGCATGAGCATATTTGATTTGGAATTATATTATGTTATTAGATTTGTTAATCATAAAAGATATCAAATCTGAAAGTTTTAATTCCAAGATTGTATTTTTTTTATAATGGACCCATATTGTTTTGTTTTGTCTGGTAATTATTTGGAATCAGTTGATGCAATATGTTTCCAAAGTAATATATGTTGTGGAAATTGATTGAAATTACACAGATGAGTATGCGATTATTTATGCGAATTGTGTTCGGCCCAAAGGAAGACACAATTTGGCCAAATAATAACATACCTGTGATGATAAATGTGTAACAATTATAAAGTTTTTTTTCCATGTGAATAATAGTCGGTCCAAAGAAAAGTTATTGTTTAACAGAACTAATTGTTAATATTTGATCATTGCACTGAGAGTACCACTTTCAAATTGATTTTCTCTGTTCAAAGACTAGAAATTGATGTTGTGCTAGGTATCTTGTGATGGGTCTATTATGTGAACATGTCTTGTTTTATATATATTACATGACTGTCTTTTTTGGATTATAAGATTGTTTGACCTTTTTTTTAAGTGAACCTATAGAAATAAGACGTCACCAAAGTGACATCTTTTGTGTAAATTGTTCATAATAAATGTCAAATGCAAGTGCGTATATATATTCATGCGAGTATTAATCGGCCCAAAGGAAGATTATTATTTGGCCGGATTATATACACACATGTGATGATAAACATGTGATAATTATATGGTTGCAGATGTGAATGATAAATCAGTCCAAAGAATGCTTTATTTTTTGACATGCATTAGGATCAATGTTTGACCATTACAACAAGAATTTCATTATGAATGAATATGGAATATCAAGCTAATTGTATGTTTGCATTTTTATGCGAATAGTGATCTGCCCAAAGGAAGACTACTATTTGGCCAAAATTATAAACAAACATGTGGTAATAAATATGTGATAATCATATAGCTTCCCATGTGAATAGTAAGTCGGTCCAAAGAAATGTGTATTGTTTTACAAGACTGATTATCAATATTTGATTATCACATTGAGTGTATCACTTACAAGTTAATATTTTTGTCCAAAGACTGAATATTAAGGTTGTACTAGGTAACTCGTGATGTGTCCCATTGAATTTTAAGGGTTAAACTTGATGTGAGTTTATTGCAAGAATGATTGCAATTTATTTTGTTGTTTGTTCTACTTGATTTAGTGTCTTTTACCAGTGCTGCAAATATTTCTGCTTAAATTAACAACATCCCATTACTGAACGGGACAAATTTTAAGGTCTGGAATGAAGCCGTAGAGATTATTCTCGGCTGTATGGATTTAGATCTAACACTTCGTTTGGAGAAACTTATTTCTACTCTAGAAAACCTCGATGAGTTTAAAATTTAGAAATGAGAACACTCTAATCAAATGTGTCTAATGATCATGAAATGCTCTATTCCATAAGTGTTTCGGGGCTCTATTTCTGAGAGTCAAAATGCAAGGAAATTCCTTGAAGAAATAGAACATTACTTTGCCAAAAATGAAAAGGCGGAGACGAATAGCCTTTTGGCTAAACTCATCTCCATAAGGTATGAAGCAAAGGTAAAATAAAGGAGTACATTATGGAGATGTCTAATATTGCATTGAAACTCAAGTCACTAAAGTTAGAGCTTGGTGAAGACTTGCTCGTGCACTTGGTTTTGATCTCGCTTCCTACACACTTTGGAAAATTCAAAGTGAGCTATAACACTCAAGAAGGAGAGATACTGCAGAGAGATAAGACTGAAAGTGCTCATATGGTTATGACATCTTAGAATAAGAAAAGAAAGAACAATAAGGATGCTGTGAAAGAGCTATTTGCATTTTTTCCGAAGAGAAAATGAAATTGTTCTACAATACACTATGCTAGACAAACCTATCATGGATGGTGTTGCTGAGGGACTAAACTGAATTCTTAAGGATATGGTGAGAAGTATGATTAATCATTATTCCTTACTAGAGTCTGTTTAGGGGAAACTTTAAAGATCATAGTTTACATCTGTAATAGGATGCCAACTAAAGCAGTTAACAAAACTCCATATGACCTTTGGACTTGTAAAATACCAAGCTTAAAACACTTGCACATTTGGGGTTGTCCAGCTGAGGTGCGGCCTTATAGGCCACATGAAAGGAAATTGGACTCAAGAACAGTTAGCTGTTACTTTGTTGGCTATACTGAAAGTTCACGGGGCTATAAATTTTATGATCCTACAACAAAACTTTTCTTTGAGACGGGAAATGTGAGATTTCTTGAGGAAGTTGATTTTGGGAAGGAAGAGAACATAATGAATGTTGTCTTTGAGGAAGAATCTGTCACTAATGGTGAACAAGTTCTTATGCCTATTACCATTCAAGGAACAACTTCGATAGTAGAACAAAATGTTCAGAATATTGTCCCTCACAATATTCCAGAGCAAGACAACAATGAGGTTCTCACTGAAGTACATTCAGAGCAAATTCAACAACCTCAAGAAGTAGAAGTATCATTAAGGTGATCCACTAGAGAGAGGAGAAATGCAATTTTAGATGATTATATTGTATTTCTTAAAGAACATGAGGATGACATCGAGTTAACAGATGATGATTCATTGAACCTCTGTCAAGCCATGAAAGGTTCTAATTCTCAAAAGTGGATTGATGCCATGAAGAATGAGATAAAGTCTATGCATGATAATGACGTTCGGGATCTTGTCGATTTACCTGAAGGTGCGAAACCTATTGGTTACAAATGGATATTTAAAACCAAGAGGGATTCAAAAGGTAATATTGACAGATATAAAGCGCGTCTAGTTGGTAAAGGCTACATTCAGAAAGAAAACATTGATTATAAAGAAACTTTCTCTCCAATATCTTCGAAGGATTTTTTTAGAATAATATTGGCACTAGTAGCTTATTTTAATTTAGAGCTACATCAGATGGATGTTAAGAATGCGTTTCTAAATGGTGACATTAAAGAAACAATATATATGCTGCAACCAGAAAACTTTGAATCAATTGGCTCAAAATCTATGGTGTGCAAATTAAAGAAATCCAACTATGGCCTTAAACAAGCCTCTCGTCAGTGGAATCACAAGTTTCATCAAGTTATTACCTCGTATGGTTTTGAGGCAAATAAAGTTGAAGATTGTGTGTACCACAAGTTCAGTGGGAGTAAATTTATATTCCTGGTATTATATGTCGATGATATACTGCTTGCGAGCAGTGATATGAGACTATTGTATGAGACCAAGAGATTTCTAACAAAGAATTTCGAAATGAAAGATCTTGGGAAGCTTCTTCTGTATTAGGCATTCAGATACTAAGAGATCACTCTCAAGGTATCCTAAGGTTGTCATAAGAAAGCTATATTGATAAAGTCCTAGATAGATTTGGCATGAAAGATAGTAAATCATGAGATACCCATATAGCTAAGGGAGACAAGTTTAGTCTCGAAAAGTGCCCCAAAAATGACCTTGAACGATACGAGATGCAAAAGACTCCTTATGCATCGGCAGTAGGAAGTCTAATGTATGCTCAAGTTTTCACACGCCCCGACATAGCATTTGTCGTGGGAGTTTTGGGAAGATATATGAGCAATCCTGTAATGCATCACTGGAAGGAAGTCAAACGTGTTATGCGTTATTTTAAGAGAACAAAGGAATACATACTCACTTATTGGAGGTTTGAGAATTTAGAGATCATTGGATATTCGGACTCCGATTTTGCTGGATGTCAAGACAATAGATGCTCCACCTCTGGACATGTGTTGGTTGGAGGTGTTATCTCTTGGAAGTCTGCTAAAGAGACACTCATAGCTCCTTCAACCAAGGTTGTGGAGTTTATGGCTTGTTTTGAGACATCAGACCATGACATATGGTTGCGGAATTTTGTCACTAGATTACGTGTGGTCGATGGTATTGAAAGACCACTAAGGATTTATTGTGATAACAAGTCCACAGTTCTTTACTCCAATAATAATAGGAGTTCTACAAAGTCAAAATTTATTGACATCAAGTTTCTAGTTGCTAAAGAAAGTATTCAAAATGGACAAATTTTCATAGAATATAGAGACAAATTTTATGCTAGCTGATCCACTGACTAAGGGTTTGGAACCTAAAGTATTTCACAAGCATGTTGCTCATATGGGTGTTGTTCCTTAAGATACCTTAGTTCAATGGGAGTCTATATGTTTTATGATTTACTTTGGTTGTTATACACATTTTTTATGCATAATAAAGTTGATGGTTTGTTGTTCCATTTTGAATGTGTTTATTGTAATTGTTGTGTTGCAATTAAAGACTTTTGGATTGATCTCACTAAAGATTAAAGAAGGATAAGTTGGAAATAGACATGTTTGAGATCACATTGCATGAAATTTTCCATGTCACTCATCCATATTTGATCTATGTCATTAAGTATATTAATGTGGTGATCATCGTGGTCGAGTCACGCTTATATGTGATGAACATTGCGGTGATTCCATAATTGATATATAAGATGGACCAGATTGTATTAAGGAGAAGTCTAAATATAAATAGCATATGGAAGCGCGCCTAAAGAATATGTGATATAATTGGTTCAAGAAAATATGAAGCCCAAGTGGGAGATTGTTAGAAATTCATAATTTCTAATTAAGGTGGGCATCATATATTTATACAATTATATCGACTATTTATTTTCAGGGTTATAAAATAAGTGATCTTATTATTGACAACCCTTGTGACTTCTAAAATAAATTGAAAATGAATATGGGCTTCATGAGTGGATAACCAGAGTAGTTAACCCATAGGAAATAATGGGAACCCTATTAAGTTAACACATCCGGAAGGTTATGGTCCCCAATACACCAAATCAAAACATAGTTTTCATCTATCCCCATCAGAGAGAAATCGAAGGTCCCAAGAGGAATCAAGGATTTGGTTGAGGAAAATCATCATACCAAAACCTCTCTACGAAGGCATACGCAAAGGAACAGATCTGAGAACATGAATACATGTATGAGTTTGTATCCTTGTTTTACATAATGTGTGAGAATCATAAGATTCAAGATTGTAGGATTGATATTTCACCAATTAATAAAGATAATTGTAACAGTCCCAAGTTACTATCATTAATTTTGTCTCCTCCAATAAATAGTATCACATAAGAACTTTTGTAATGGGTACTGTTTTAGTGAGTTAGATTTATTAATTATGAGCTGAAATTTTAAATGACGTTATATTGTATTATTAAACGGAATAGAGTTATGAAATCTTCATTCATTAAATTTGGATAAGAAATAACATTATAATCATGGAGCCTCCAATACGCTAGAAAACGTCTTTAAGAGCGGTTCTTCAACGGCGTATCCTAGAATAATGCTGTTAAATTTGAGGCGAAGGAAAATAGACAGCGCATCTTTAAGAAATCACTGTTAATATTAATAGGCGGATATAACATCAATAGCACAACTGCGAATGTGCGCTCTTTAACACCGCTCTTTTTCGCTGCGCTGTTAATAGAAATATATTTAACAGCGACTGTTTTTCTTTACGTTGTTGATGAGATATCTTCTACAGTGCATTCTTCAATATCCGCTGTTGATTTTTAATCTTATACAACACTTGCTACAATATGCGTTGTTGCTACTTTAACATTATAAAAATACATTCAGTATAAAACTTGTAAAATAAAAAAGAAATAGTAAAAAATGTTTTTTTTATTTTAAGGTGCACATTTCTAATGTACAGATAAAATTTGGATAGAATAAATTTTTATACCCCAAATGCATATATAATATGTCCAATTCTGATTAGTGGTTCAAAGTTATGTAAAACAACACCTTTAACAACGTTTATTTACGCAAGCGCAATTGATATGACATCTTTAACAACGCTCATTTACACAAACGGTATTGACATGACACCTTTAACAGCGCTTATTTACGCATGTGTTGTTGATATGACAAATTTAACAGCGCTTATTTGAACAAGCGTTGTTAAAGATGATATATCACTATTATTTTTTACATAACTTTTGAATCACTAATCAGAATTGGACATATTATATATGTATTTAGGGTAGAAAACTTCATTCTATCCAAATATCCTCACTACATTAGAAAGGTGCACCCTGAAATTAAAAAAACATTTTTTACTATTTTTTATTATTTTACAAGTTTTATTGTTAATGTGTTTTGATAATATTAAAGTAACTCAAAAGTCACACATTTAACAGCGTAGTTTTAGAGAGCGCTGTTAAAAGTCATACATTTTTTTTAGTATGCGCGAATCTTCGCAGATTTAAAAACAAAACCTCACACACAATAATACACATATCATCCAGCTCTTACTCTTCTTCTCTCAGTTTCTCTTTTCAAGTAAGTTATTAGTCCACGTTTTCTCTATTCAAGCATAAGGTGAATCATTCTCTTTGATTCACTTTTTCTTCTTACATTTACATCTAGCTTAACTTCTTATTTTATATTACAAGAAATGTCAAGGTTGAATCTACGTGAAGTTGTTGATTTACCAAACTTGCAATCCCGATATGTATTTCTTGCATTTGGTTATTATTTTTTCATCCATATTTTCTATGTAATTTTTATTTCATTCTTATTATATTGAATTTGACCGTATCTTTATGTCCTCTTATTTCTTCGGTTAAGGGAGAGTAGAGAATAATGGATTTGTCCTCTACATCATCATCACATTTGTCCTTTTCATTATTGCATATGGTTAAGAGAGACATGTTCACACAATAGTTTGATTTTATTCTTATTATATTGAAGCTTCTTATGTGTTTGATAAAATGTCTGAAAGAAATATTGCCTTATTTAATATGAGTGCGGTTAAATGAGTGTTGTTAAGGGTGACATATCAACAACACTCATGATGAGAGTCGTTAAAAGTCATGTACATATATAACAGCGCTTGTTGGAGGTGGCGCTGTTGTATATATGACATGCAACAACGCCCACATAAGTGCTGTTAAAACATACCATCTACTACTTCACTCACATTGACAGCGCCCGAAAGCGCTATTTTATCCCTGAAATTGCGCGCTATTGATTTCCATATTTAGCGTAGTGCTCATTTATAATGAGGGTTTATCTTTAGCTTTTTACTCACTCAAATTGCTCTACTTTCTAGTTAACCATACGTTTATGTCAAATATGCAACTCGAAGAGCCCTCTCTTCCTTCACCAATATTGTTTTAGTCCTCACTTCCCTCTCTTCCCTTTAAAAATATCAAAGTTTGATATATAACAATCAATGCTTTAAACTATACTCAACAACAACAATTGTTTAGTTTCAATATTGTGATTTTAAAAGTCTCTGCAACGACATCACGACTGCAACTACAACAATATCGATCACATTTTCCTACAACTATTTACAATTACATTAAATGCAATGTAACTACAGCCACAATTTAAATCAGTAGTATCCATATATAAATGGGAAATGATACATAAAACAAGTGGGTTATGCATGAATGAGAGATAACTGGAAAAGAGAGATAAGATGAGAGTTAGATAGAGTAGATGATTTCTATGGTATCCTCAAAGATTGGGGATATTGGTGTCATTTCTATGAATGTTTATTATTAGGATTTATCTATAGCCCAAAAAAATCACAAGTATTTTTCTTTGAAATGAGCACCCCATACCCATTAATGAGTGTTAAGTTGGGGTAGATATACAATGATCAAATATCTACATTCCGAAATTATGTCCTAAGTCATGTTTCACATCAATAAAAACATGACATTTAAATTAAAAAAGTTAAATATTTATTATTTTTCTGTTTTTCTTTCATTGTTATTAATGAGTGACATGGTTTGAGACATCATATCTTTATTTCCTATCCAAAAGAATCAACTTTTTTTTATTTTTGCAATTTCCCAAGCATTAATTATCATAATTTGGAATATTCACGCTCCATTTTGTAAATGATATGTCTAATTGGTTGGTCAGTTTAGACTATGAGTGGATGACAATATTGAAAACACTAATGAAGCTTCTTTGATGTTACTAAGATGGCTAAAATCATCTTATTCACTTTCTCATAATTATGTTATGCTCCTTTTTTATTGTAATGATACACATACAACACTTCTCTAGTGTTCCATCTCACTCTAAAAAAGATACGTCACGATCGGACAAGAGTGATAGTTGTCAATCGGAGATCTAACGAAGTAATCTGGTTCTGAACGTTTTCAATCTTGGTTAGTCAATCGGACAATCACGAAAGAAAAGTCGTTGATCAGGCAAGAACAACAAGACAATATAGGGACCACTTCTGACTTTACTTTCTACGCCACCTGCACATACCTCTGCCACAAACTACATTACACCTGCACATTACTGTTAAGTGCCATATAAAGAGTAATTTGCATATAAATTGGGGCACTTATTTGTGAACTTTGATGAAAATATTAAACAAACTCTTATGAATCTAGCATAATTAATTTGGTCTGGAAAACTTACACAATTATTGTCACTTGCAGGTTAATGGTGATTGGAAAAGGTGAAAAGTGGAAAAAATTAAGAACAGTGGCCCATAAGCACACCTACTGAAGAATTCTCGCCCAAGCGAGGATCTCTCACTCAAGCGAGAGACAAGTGACCAAAAGCCACACCTACTGAAGGATTCTCGCCCAAACGAGAGACCAAATGTCTGAAGTTCATATAGGCGGTTTCCAACATTTGTGGACGTTACCTTTTGCCATTACATATATTTTCAAGAGTTTTCTAGAGAGAGAAGCACGAAGTAGAAATGGGAGAGTCGTGGGAATGATGCTAAGCCTAGATTCTTGTAGTTTTTAGCATTTTTATGACTGTAATGTAGAATGAGCGGCTAATTTCTCAGTGTTGGGATTGAATATAATCTTCCAAACTCTTGTATTCTTGGATTCAATTCGTTCTATGTTTAGTTATTTGATTTGGAAATCTTTGCTTGATTTTATTTAGCTACAAGAATCTCGATCTTTTACCCATGTTTAACTGGAAAGTGAAACGTGTGGTTGAATCCGGATAACTTTTCTTGATGTATTATTGATCTAGGAATAGACAATGATACATGAATTTCTTATACATCGGGTTTAATGCTAGATAATTTGTCAAATTACCAAGGGATTGGAATTTGAGGAATTATCTAAGGATTTTGTAATCAAAGAATTGATACAAGTGATCTGTGACGTGCATGAAGATCAATAACCAAAAGAGATTTACAGAATTGAATCTAAAGTTTACAAAGATGAAGAATGATGAAAGTCAATCTCAAACATTTTTATCAAAATTTATCAAATCTTTTAAGAAAATACAAAAATATCCAATGACTTTTATCAGAACCATCAATTGTAAATATTTACTCAATTTATATCTTTAGAGATCAATATAAATCTAATTTGCTCCCTTATGACGATATCCCGATATTTACCAGTTTTATTACATGAGCGATACGGTACACTTGCTGTACGAAAATATCTAACAAGTTTTTGGCGCCGCTGCCGGGGAGCAATGTGCAATTTATATTGAATTTCTGAATATATTTTATTGAGTAGTGTAAATAATTTTTGATTTAATTTTTAGTTTTTATTAATTTCTGTGCTAACTCTTGCTATAGTCTTCTCATTTATGCTTTTGAGAGGAAAAGCTACTGAAGATCAATTGCAGTTTAATCTTGAGATTGAAAAATTAGCAAAGAGTAACAGGAAGAAAGCAAAAGCTAAGAAGAAGCAGGGTGCACAATCTAGTTTTCAACAGACAACAATTCTAGACACTCAATCCATCAAGATGGATGATACAAACACTCCTCCGGGAAATATTGAGAGGACTAACCCTCCGAGAAGGACCATGGGTGATTATGCTATGTATCAAGGTCCGAGGCACTATTCCAGCATTGTCATTCCACACACTACAAGGATAGTGGAAATCAAGCTAGTTTTTCTGAATTTGATCAGTGCACATCAATTCTTTGGGAAAGATTATGAAGATCCATATGCTCATTTGGACAACTTCTATGAATTGGTGGGAACCATGGGGTACAATGATAATGAAAGAGAAGCTGCATACATGATGTTGTTCTCCTTCTCTCTAGTTGGTGAAGCTAGGGAATGGTTAAAATCTCATCCAACCCAAAGCTTAACCAATTGGAATGATCTGGAATCAAAGTTCTTGACATGGTTTTTTCCACCAGCTCGGTATGTGCATGCAAAGTTCGAAATATCAACATTTCGACAAGGTGTCGATGAAGCCTTTTATGAAGCATGGGAGCGTTTCCAGGTGCTGCTGAGAAAATGTCATAATCATGGTTTCGAGGATGTAGATCAACTCAACATATTCTGCAATGGGTTGAAACCTGAAACCAAAATGATCCTAGATGCAGTAGGAGGTGGAACAATCATGGTTGTTGATGTTGAACAAGTTACAAGGATAATAACTGCCTTATCATCAACAGATAGGCAAGCACATCATAATCGACGGTTAGTACAAAAAAGAGGAATGTTGGATCTGAACACTTCTGATGCCATTATGGCACAAAACAAAATTCTGACACCACAAATTGAAGCACTAACAAAGCAAATGTCGAAGTTACCGCAACAATTGCATGTTGTGCAATCTGCTCCGGGTCAACAACAGGTGGTGATATGTGAGTTTTGTGGGGTTGAGCACACAACTGGTCACTGTACAATTTCGGGTAACACTCAAGAGGAAGAAGTGCAATATATTAATAATCCACCTCGACAAAGCAATTTCCCTAACAACCCTTCATACAATGGTCAATTCTCACAAGGTTGGAGGGGTAATCAAAATCAGAATTATGGTTGGAGGCCAGAATCAGGATCTTCAAACAGACAACCACCTTATCAACAACCATTCCAACAAAGTCAGCATCCACCAATGCATGAAAGGCAAACCAAATTGGAAGATACATTAGAGAAGTTCATGCAAGCTTCAATGACTAACCAGAAGAATACTGAAGCATCTATCAGGAATTTGGAAACACAGGTGGGTTAGTTGGAAAAATAGATGGTAGATCAAAGTTTCGATAGCCGATAGTTCTCAGCCAATACTCAAACCAATCCTAAGGAGCATTGCAAAGCTATCACTACTCGGGGTGGAAAGGTGATTAGTCCAGATTTTGATAAAAATTTGGCAGTAGAGGAGGAGGCGCTGAATGAAAAGAAGAGTGAGGAAGGAAAAAATGTTTCTAGAGAGACCAAAGATTAGGGAATTGTGAATAGTGAGCAGAAGAAGATTGATCTTCCACAACTAAAGAGTCTTCCATATCCGAAAAACATTTCGAAGAAGGATAAGGAGAGACAATATACAAGGTTCGTGGATATATTCAAGAGCCTTCAGATCAACATACATTTTATGGAGGCTATGGAACAGATGCCTACTTATGCTAAATTCATGAAAGATTTATTGACAAAAAGGAGGAAGTTTTCTGAGGAAACGGTGACACTGGAAGCTGGATGAAGTGCAATTATTCAGAAGTCTTTGCCGGAAAAATCTAAGGATTCGGGAAGTTTCACAATACGGTAACCATTGGGGAATTATTTGTGGGAAAGGCATTACTCGATTTGGGTGCTAGCATCAATTTAATGCCTCTATCCATGTTACGAAGAATTGGAGACTTGGAAGTAAAACCTACGAGGATGACTCTGCAGCTGGAAGATAGATCTATGATATATCCTTATGGAGTTGCAGAGGATGTCTTGGTCAAGGTGGATAAGTTGGTATTTCCAGTTGATTTTGTGATTATGGATATAGAAGAAGATACTGAAGTTCCATTGATTTTGGGGAGGCCTTTCATGTAAATTGCCAGGGTAATTATTGATGTTGTTGAGTGCAAGTTAAAGGTCAGAGTGCAAGATGATATCGTGAATTTCATTGTATATGAGGCAATGCACCATCCGAAGGATAAGCAGCAATATTTCAGGGTGGATGTCATGGATGAGATATATATGAAGAGGGATTTTTATGTGAATAGAGGCAGTCCCTTGGAGAAAGTTTTGCATGGTGAGCTTGAAAGTCGAGAGATGGATTGAGATGGATTTTTATGTGAATTGAGAAGTGTGTAGCGAAGTTGGAAGTACTCCGAGAGATACTCTCTCATAAGGTTCCAATTGAGGAATTATCTGAAAGTAAAAATTCAGAAATTCCGAAATTGGAACTAAAAATGTTACCTTCACACTTGAAGTATGCATTTTTAGAGGAGGGAGGCAATAAATCTGTGGTAATCAGCAACACTTTATCAAATGAGGAAGAAGGAAAACTGTTTGATGTGTTGAAAGCAAACAAGGGGGCTATGGGTTGGACATTATCAGATCTCAAGGGATTTAGTCCTTCATATTGTATGCACGAGATTCACATGGAGCAGGATTTCAAACCAGTTGTGCAACCTTAGAGGCGTCTAAATCCTACTATGAAAGAGGTAGTGAAAAAGGAGGTCATGAAACTTCTGGATGCAGGAATGATCTACCCATTATCTGATAGTGCATGGGTGAGTCTGGTTCAAGTGGTGCCAAAGAAAGGGGGTATGATTGTAGTGAAGAATGATAAAGATGAGTTAATCCCTACCAAAACGGTCACGGGATGAAGAATGTGTATAGACTATCGGAAATTGAACCAAGCAACTAGGAATGATCATTTTCCTCTGCCATTCATGGACCAGATGATCAAGAGACTGGCTGGCCAAGCATTCTATTGATTTTTGGATGGATATTCCAGATACAATCAGATCACCGTCGACCCAAATGATCAGGAGAAGACAGCTTTCACCTGTCCATTTGGTGTCTTCGCGTATAGGAAAATGTCATTCGGGTTGTGTAATGCACTAGCAACTTTTCAAATGTGCATGCTATCCATCTTCTCAGATTTGGTGGAACATTGTATTGAAGTGTTCATGGATGACTTCTCAGATTTTGGGTCATCATATGAGGGTTTCCTAGCAAATCTGGACATAGTATTGAAGAGATGCATAGAAACCAACTTGGTGCTAAATTGGGAGAAATTTCACTTCATGGTGACTGAAGGAGTGGTTCTGGGGCATAAAATATCTGCTCGAGGTATAGAAGTGGACCAAGCTAAAATTGAAGTCGTCAAGGAGTTACCACCACCAACTAATGTCAAGGGAATCAGAAGTGTCCTTGGACATGCAAGTTTTTATAGACGTTTCATTAAAGATTTTTCTAAAATCACAAAACCACTCAGTAATCTACTTAACAAAGATACTGTTTTTCATTTTGATGCTGAGTGTACAAATGCTTTTGAAATGTTGAAACAAAAACTTGTCTCTACTCTTGTCATAGTAGCTCCTGACTGGCATTTAAATTTTGAACTGATGTGTGATGTTAGTGATTATGCAGTCGGAGCTGTACTAGGGCAGCGAAAATCTAAAGTTTTATATGCTATACATTATACTAACAAAGTTTTAAACGAGGCACAGATTAACTATGCTACCACATAAAAAGAATTACTAGCAATTGTGTATGTATTGGAAAAATTTAGATTATATTTGATAGGGTCTAAAGTTATCATATTTTCTGATCATGCTGCTATCAAATATTTACTAACCAAATCGGATTCAAAACCGAGATTGCTTCAATGGGTGTTGCTATTACAGGAATTTGATATTTTCATCAAGGACAAAAAAGGAAGTGAAAACTGTGTTGCAGACCATCTGTCAAGGTTAGTGAATTAGGAAGTAACTAGCAGAGAACTCGAGGTGGTGGAAGAGTTCCCAGATGAAAAGCTGTCGGTGTTACAAGAGAAGCCATGGTTTGCTGATATGGCCAACTTCAAAGCTGCAGGGATGCTCACTACCGATTTCACATGGCACCAGAAAAAAAAGTTCCTCAGAGATGCCCGTCAGTACGTTTGGGATGACCCTCATCTGTTCAAGATTGGGTCGGAATGATTATTAAGGCAGTGTGTCTCTTCAGCAGAAACAAAAAGCATTTTATGCCACTCTCACAGCTCACCGTATGGAGGTCACTTTAATGGAGAAAGGACAACTACTAAGGTCCTTCAATCAGGTTTCTAGTGGCCCTCTTTGTTCAAGGATGCTCATCAATTTGCTCAGCAGTGTGATAAATGTCAACGGACGGGCGGAATCTCCAAGAGATTGAGGTCTTTGACTGTTGGGGGATCGACTTCATGGGACCATTTCCACCGTCGCATTCAAACTTATACATACTTGTAGCAGTGGACTATGTGTCCAAGTGGGTGGAAGCCATACTGCATCAAAGGATGATGGCAACACCGTGGTGAAATTTTTGAAGATAAACATATTCAGCAGATTTGGCACACCACGAGTTCTAATTAGTGATGGAGGATCACACTTCTGCAATGCACAACTACAGAAGGTTCTTCAACATTTTGGAATTCGACACAAAGTCGCATCTCCTTATCATCCTCAAACAAATGGGCAAGCAGAAATGAGGCTTAATGCCTATGAATCCTCAAAGCTGTATAAGGAGAAGGTTAAGCTGAATCATGATAAGAAGATCTGACGGAAAGACTTTCAACTGGGCCAATCGATATTACTATTCAACTCTCGGATGAAGTTATTTCCGGGAAAACTAAGATCAAAGTGGTCGGGACCATTCTTGATAAAAAAAAGTGAAGTCACATGGAGCAATTGAACTAGAGGATCCCGCCTCACAAAGGAGTTGGACAGTAAATGGCCAGAGACTCCGTGAAGAAGATCTTGCTCCTAACTTTGGTACGGTTTTGATGAAGACACCAATATCACAAAAAGAAAAAGGAAGAAGACCGACAAAAACTATTGAAGATAAAGCTTCAAGATTTAGAGTCTAAGTCTTTAGGTACTTCTATCCTTACAACTCCTTTATTTACTTAGTTAATAATGCTCAAAATTGTTTTCAAGAAAATTAGGAAAAACTAAGTTTGAATAAAAATAATTTTCAAAAACAACATGTAACGGGTTAGAATACTTGAGTAACAAGTTACATGAGTGAGAAAAGAGTTTTCAAAATCTCTAACAGCTATCAGTAATCCATTACAGACTTTGGAGTAACAGATTACCATTTTTAGAAAACAGGGTAATCGATTACTCAAAGTAGTGTAATCGATTACACTAAGGCAAATTCACAAAGCTGTCAAACAGTGTTGTTGAGTAATCGATTACTCAAATCCAGTAATCGATTACACTGTGTGAATTTTCAAAAATTGGTTAACAGGATTGTTGGGTAATCGATTACCCATTTGTAGTAATCGATTACTGAGAGCTGTTGCATTAGTTTTTCAGATTTCAAGTGAAGAGCTTTAACTTCAAACTGATTGTTTTTCATTCCAAACGAAACCTACTCATGCCTAAGGGTATTATGGTTGATTGGAAGCCTATATAAAGGCATTGAAACGCTCTCACAATATACAACAACTCTTATAAGAAAATCACACAAAGCTCGTATACTTTTCTGAATTTTCTGCACTTTTCAAAGCAACATACTCTCAAACTTTCTAAGTATTTCTGAGTTGCTTCGAAGTGCTTTCCAAACAATTTCGAAGTTAAAAGAGCATTATTATCTCAAGTATACGAGTTGTTATTGGATTTCAAGTTATAGGAATTGTCATATACACTTCTAAGGCAATCCAAGCCAAATTGTACATTCTTCACTTTTGCAAAGTTTACTTTCTTTCACAAGGGTGTGAAAAGAAAGGGTGAGTGACTTGATATAGTGTTTACCAAGGGTGTAACTTGGTATAGTGTTTACCAAGGGTGTTACTTGGAATAGAGTTTTCCAAGGGGATTAGATATAAGTGAATGTGTAAGGTACAAGGAGATCTCGGGGTGAGATATTTGTAATTTCAACTCATTATATTTAATAAAGGAATCTCTTGCGCGTCAAGAGTACTGGACATAGCCTTCGGTGGACAATAAGGTGAACCGGTATAAAACACTTGTGTACTCTCCTTCCCTTCTCTTTATTATTTATTTATCCTTCCTAAGTCAATATTTTTCTGCATATTATTTACGCTGCACGTTAAGTTTGATATTGTAGAAAAATTGGCCATACTTATTGCAACAACTAATTCACCCCCCCCTCTTAGTTGCAATCTCAGTCTTACTATTGGCACCAGAGCTATTTTTGAGAAAGTTACTCTCAAAATCTGATCCTACTTCAACATGGCCTCAAGATCATTCCTAGGAGAATGATCCAACATAAACAGACCTCCAAGCTTTGTTGGAGAGTGTTACGACCTCTGGAAAATCAGAATGAGGATTTTCATAGAGTCGCAAGACTTGGATATATGGAATGCGATCGAAGAAGGACCATATGAACCCTTCACCATAGTCAACAGCACAAGGAAAGTAAAGTCAAAATCTTCATGGAATGATGAAGATAAGAAGAAGGTGCAATACAATCTTAAAGCGAAAAGCATCCTCATTTCATCACTTGGCAATGATGAACTTTTCAAAATATCAAATTGCAAATCGGCCAAAGAAATATGGGATTATCTACAGATAATGCATGAAGGAACGAAGGAAGATAAAAGGTCAATGCTCAACAATACTTGTTCTACATCTGAACCAGAAAATGACGAACAAGTTCATCTCTCACTATTGGTATCTCATCATTCTGATGATGAGGAGATAAGTGAATCTAAACCTTTTTCTTCTTCTAAATTACAATTAGCATTTAATGAATTGCATGATGAGTATGTCAAACTTACAAAATTATTTCTAAAACAGAAAACTGAATTAGAAATGTTTAGAAATAAATCATCATCATCCTCTTCGTGTCAAAAATGCATTACTTTTGAAAATAAAGTTTCAACATTAAGTTTTGAACTTAATGATTCAAACAAGAGTAGCAAACATCAAGAAAAGATAATAAAGGATCAGAGACATATTAAAGACCGAAGAGGTCTAGGCTATTCTAAAAGCCAAGCTTCCAAGAAGCAAAATGTCTCAACGGAAATAATCTTTCAAAAACAGTGTATCCATGCATCTACACATAGTAAAAATAAAACTAGGATACATAAGCATCAACTCATATGTTCTTATTGTAAAAATTATGGGCATACACCAAATACTTGTTCTATTAGAAAATATGGTGTACCCCTAGGACATTATAGATGGGTTGAGAAAGGGACTAACCATGAATGACCCAAGAAAAGTTGGGTACCTAATATAACTTAACCTGTTTTGCAGGTAGATTTGAGCGCCTCCCGCAATTTATGGTACTTGGATAGCGGTTGCTCAAAACATATGACGGGCAATAAAAGTAAGTTCTTTGTCCTTACTCCAAGGGACAAAGGCTATGTCACATATGGTGACAACAACAAAGGAAGAATTCTTGGAGTCGGTAGAATCGGCAAGCCACCTTTAACAACCATAGAAGGAGTGCTATATGTGGAAGGACTTAAGCACAATCTTTTAAGCATAAGTCAACTTTGCGACAAGGGCTTCCATGTATCATTCTACCCAAATAAGTGCATCATTGAAAGTAAGGAATTTCTAAACTCTAAACTTGTTGGTAAGAGAATTAATAACATTTACATGATAGATATAGATTCATCTCTTCCTATAACATGTTTAGTTGTAAATGACATTCATGGTGCATGGCTTTGGCATAGGAGAATTGCTCACATTCATATGGACCATTTGAATAAGCTAATCAAGAAAGATTTGGTTGTTGGTTTACCCAAGATGAAGTTTGTTAAATACCTCTTTCAAGCCAAAGCATATGGTTTCTTCGGATAGTCCATTGCAGTTACTACACATGGACTTATTTGGTCCTTCAAGGACAAAGAGTCTTGATGGTAACTATTATGCTCTTGTTATAGTAGATGATTTTTCACGCTACACTTGGACTCTATTCTTAGTACATAAGAATAAGGCATTCAAAGCTTTTAGCACTTATGCTAAAAGAGTCCAAAATGAAAAGTCACTTAAAATCGCTGCTATAAGAAGTGATCATGAGGGAGAGATTCAAAATGCTTCTTTTGAGGAATTTTGTGATGATCTTGGGATTAATCACAACTTCTCTACTCCTAGAACACCACAACAAAATGATTTTGTAGAGAGAAAAAATCGGTCTATGGAAGAACTCGCTAGAACAATGTTGAATGAAACTAACCTCCCAAAGTACTTTTGGGCTGATGCGGTAAGCACCGCTTGTTATGTTTCAAATAGAGTTCTAATAAGACCTATTCTAAAGAAAACCCCCTATGAACCCTTCAAGGTAAGAAAACCAAACATTTCACACTTGCATGTATTTGGTTGTAAATGTTTCATCTTGAATAATGGCAAGGAAAATTTAGGCAAGTTTGATGCAAAGGCAGATGAAGGAATCTTCCTAGACTATTCTCTCATGAGTAAAGCTTATAGAGTCTTTAACAAAAGAACTCTAGCCATGGAAGAATCTGTCCATGTCTCCTTTGATGAAACCAATCCTCTAATCAAGGAAAGGTTGACCATTGATGAAGAAGATTTTCCTAACTCTACTTTAATGAAAATGCTATTATTGAAACTACACCTAATATAGAGCATGTGGTAGTGGATGATAATCCTTCCATAAAGAGCATATTCACTCTGATTTACCCAAATAGTGGAGAACTCATCGAGATCATCCTATAGACAACATTATTAGCGATATTAACAAAGGTGTTACCACTCGCTTAATGCTAGAAAATGCTTGTCTAAACATGGCCTTTGTTTCTCAAATAGAACCATCTAAGATTGATGAAGCAATCGAGGATGAACACTGGATTCTTGCTATGCAAGAAGAACTCAACCAGTTTGAGAGAAACGAAGTTTGGGAACTTGTTCCTAGACCTAAGAATAGGCATGTAATAGGAACTCGCTGGGTATTTCGCAATAAATCAAATGAAATTGGTATAATCATTAGAAACAAGGCTAGACTAGTAGCCCAAGGATACAACCAAAAGGAAGGTATAGACTTTGATGAAACCTTCGCTCCGGTTGCTAGACTTGAAGCGATTAGACTGCTACTTGCATATGCATGCTCTTTGAACTTTCAGCTTTACCAAATGGACGTAAAGAGTGTGTTCCTTAACGGGTATATACAAGAGGAAGTATTTGTAGAACAACCTCCTGGTTTTGAGTACTACAAACATCCCTCTCACGTATACAAGTTCAAGAAAGCCCTCTATGGCTTAAAGCAAGCTCCACGTGCTTGGTATGACCGTCTAACCAATTTTCTAACAGAAAAATGTTTTACAAAAGGCAAGGTCGACACTACACTATTTATTAAGAAGATAAATCATCATACTTTACTTGTCCAAATTTATGTTGATGATATTATTTTCGGTTCTACTAATGAAAGTTTGTGTAGTGAATTTGGCAAAATGGTGCAAGGAGAATTTGAGATGTATATGTTGGGAAAGTTAAATTACTTTCTTGGACTCCAAATTAGGCAACTTAGCGATGGAATCTTTGTAAGTCAGTCCAAATATTGCAAAGACTTGTTGAAAAGATTTGAGATGGATGATTGCAAGCCGATTGCTACTCCTATGGGATCAAGTACATACATCGATGTTGATGACGCTGGAAAATGTATTGAAATATCTAAGTATCGAGGTATGATCAGATCTCTTTTATATCTTACTGCTAGTAGACCTGATATTATGTTTAGTGTATGTCTTTGTGCGCGATATCAATCTAAACCCAAAGAGTCACATCTAGTTGCCGTTAAGAAAATCATGAAGTATCTCAAAGGTACAACCGATGTTGGACTATGGTATCCCAAGGGAAGCATATGCGAATTGGTTGGCTTCTCAGATTCAGACTTTGCGGGATGCAAGTATGGGAGAAAAAGTACAAGTGGTACTTGCCACATTCTAGGGAATGCTTTAGATTCTTGGTCCTATAAGAAACAAGCTTGTGTTGCCTTAAGCACCACTGAAGCAGAATATATTATTGTCGGTAGTTGTTGTGCACTAGTGTTGTGGCTCAAACAACAATTATGTGATTATGGCTTAAACTTAGGCTGCACACCGTTGAAATGTGACAATACTAGTGTTATTAATCTCACCAAAAATCTGATTATGCACTCAAGAACCAAACACATTGATATAAGGCATCATTTCCTTAGGGACCATGTCCAAAAGAAGGATGTGTTGGTGGAATTCATTGATACTCATAATCAACTAGCGGACATATTTACTAAACCATTAGCAAAAGAACCTTTTTATAAGATTAGACGAGAATTAGGCATTCTCGATAAAGCTTACTTGTCCTAACATGTTTAAATATTTATATGTATGCTTCATTGTTTATATTCAATGCCTACTTGATCTTAAATTGTGTGTTTTATGCTTTAAATTTTCAAGTTTTTAGTGCCAAAAATCAATTTTAGCATTAGTGGGAAAACAGTATGTTACAGTAATCGATTACTGTAATGGTGTAATTGATTACAGAGAGACACTGTTTGAAAAATTTTGAATTTTTGAAAGTGAGTAATCGATTACTCATTCAATGTAATCAATTACTCTGTGCAGTTATATATATGAACTGCTGCATTTTTCAGAAATCCTCCATTTTTTCTCTCTCCTGTAACTCGAGTTCTCTCTCTCCAAACCATCTCAATCTCTAAAAACCTCATTTCTACTCTGTTTTGATTGATTTTTGTTGCAAATCACATCACATTTTCAATTCTAAACACTTCTACACCTTCCATTTCGTGATTTGTGGCCTAAATCAAAAACCCCCAAATTTCCAAATTCAAAAACCCTAAACCTTCAAACACCAACAATGGCTTCATCTTCAAAAAGACCACGTTCTTCAAAGTCTAAGCAAGGAGAATCATCTTCCAAGTCCAACCCGTTGAACTTGACGAGGCTTCTTGCAAATGACGCTCAAAGGAAGGTCTTCGAGGAAAACTTCCATGGACGCGCCATCTTTACTCCTAAGTACGGTAACATTGGGAACTTTGAGTTTGAAGATTTTCTTTTTCCTTATCTTTTGCGGCAACAAAAACTTTTTGACTTTTGTTGTGAAGCGAACGATATTTATCATGAGCTTGTTCGCGTATTTTACTGCAACATGAACTTTAGGAAAAATCTTATGACTTCCCATGTTAAAGGATATACCTTTAGTTCTATTTACTGTGATATACCGATGATAGGCGACATTATTGAGTTCGGCCTGGTATGTGAATGGGATGATTACGATCGCAAGAAATTCTATTTTTCTATATGTAAAATTTCTAAGGAGAAAATAGAAAGGCAAAAGCAACAAAGCCTTGGCGAGACTGTTAAGAACAGGGATATCCTCTCTGCTGGATATCTCATGCTGGAAGATTGTTTGATACATTATTTTCTTTCCTATGTCATTTTGCCAAAATTTTCAAACCATTCGCAAATAAGTGAAATAGAGCTTCAATTGATGTATGCCATCTTCATTACCAAAATTCTTGAGCATTTCGGCGTACCTTTAGAAGGTGAGACCAAAGTGGCCCTCAATTTTCGCGAAAGCAAGGTTGATATTGAGGTTGTCCACAAGATAGGATTCGTTATAGATCTTGTCACTTGTCGAACCTATAAGCATCGTACCGACCTCCAACCTGCTCCTACCGACGAACTAGAACCTACTGCTGCACCAAACCAGCCTGAGTCTCATGCTCAATCTTTTGCGTCTACTGCAATGCCCACTAATCAGATGATTATGTTTGAATTGGTTTCTCTTCGAGGCTACATCACCACAAGGATGGATACTTTCGATACTCAGAGCCAACAAATCCATTACGAACTTCATCGTCTTTCTTCGAGGCAAAGCAACATGGATGTTGATGAAGATAGTTTCGAACCCGAGTCTTAGATTATTTGTCTAGGTTTTTGACATTGTAATGTCTATGGCTGTGTATCTTCCATATGGATGTTTAAACATTGTTTGGGTTGTTTCTTGTTATTTTCTGCTATTTTGGATGATTTTGTGTATGAACATCTTTATTTTCGTATTTATGCAACGATGTTTATGTTTCATACATGGGGTTATTTTCCTATATATATATATGCTTATATATTGTTACTTGAACTTTCATATACTATGAACTATTGTATGATATGCTCTATAAATGTCTATTGTGCTAGACTCTTGGCTTTTCTTTTTTTTGATGAAGTAAAAAGGGGGAGAAAAGTTGGGAGATGTGTATTTTCTGTTAATATTCTTTCAGGCACATAACTCCAAAAGAAAGGGGGAGCATACATGCATACATATAGGGGGAGCATACTCAAGACAAGTCAAGATATATCATCAAGTATGCTGCTCTCAGAAAATTACACTTTTAATAAGACATTGGTTTGTCATCATCAAAAAGGGGGAGATAGTGAAGAAGATCTTGCTCCTGACCTTGGCACGGTTTTGATGAAGACACCAATATCACAAAAAGAAGAAAGGAAGAAGACTGACAAAGACTATTGAAGATAAAGCTTCAAGATTTAGAGTCTAAGTCTTTAGGTACTTCTATCCTTACAACTCCTTTATTTACTTATTTAATAATGCTCAAAATTGTTTTCAAGAAAATCAGGAAAAACTAAGTGTGAATAAAATAATTTTCAAAAACAACATGTAACGGGTTACCATACTTGAGTAACAAGTTACATGAGTGAGAAAAAAGTTTTCAAAACCTCTAACAGCTATGAGTAATCCATTACAGACTTTGGAGTAACAGATTACCATTTTCAGAAAACAGGGTAATCGATTACTCAAAGTAGTGTAATCGATTACACTGAGGCAAATTCACAAAGCTGTCAAACAGTGTTGTTGAGTAATCGATTACTCAAATCCAATAATCGATTACAATGTGTGAATTTCCAAAAAACTGTTAACAGGATTGTTGGGTAATAGAATACCCATTTGCAGTAATCGATTACTGAGAGCTGTTGCATCAGTTTTTCAGATTTCAAGTGAAGAGGTTTCACTTCAAACTGATTGATTTTCATTCCAAACGACACCTACTCATACCTAAGGGTATTATGGTTGATTGGAAGCCTATTTAAAGGCATTGAAACACTCTCACAATATACAACAACTCTTATAAGAAAATCACACAAAGCTCTTATACTTTTCTGAATTTTCTGCACTTTTCAAAGCAACATACTCTCAAACTTTCTAAGTATTTCTGAGTTGCTTCAAAGTGCTTTCCAAACATTTTCAAATTTAAAAGAGCATTATTATCTCAAGTATACGAGTTGTTATTGGATTGCAAGTTATAGAAATTGTCATATACACTTGTAAGGCAATCCAAGCCAAATTGTACATTCTTCACTTTTGCAAAGTTTACTTTCTTTCACAAGGGTGTGAAGAGAAAGGGTGAGTGACTTGATATAGTGTTTACCAAGGGTGTAACTTGGTATAGTGTTTACCAAGGGTGTTACTTGGAATAGAATTTTCCAAGGGGATTAGATATAAGTGAATGTGTAAGGTACAAGGAAATCTCGGGGTGAGATATTTGTAATTGCAACTCATTATATTTAATAAAGGAATCTCTTGCGCGTCAAGAGTACTGGACATAGCCTTCGGTGGACAAGAAGGTGAACCGGTATAAAACATCTGTGTACTCTCCTTCCCTTCTCTTTATTATTTATTTATCCTTCCTAAGTCAATATTTTTCTCCATATTATTTACGCTGCACGTTAACTTTGATATTGCAGAAAAATTGGCCATACTTATTGCAACAACTAATTCACCCCCCCCTCTTAGTTGCAATCTCAGTCTTACAGACTCAAGGTTTATCTGGGTGGTGAAGTCGAAAGACTTACCACAAGCATCCATCTAGCAGATCCTCAGAAGATATGAAGTCAAGCGTCGAGCTAATGACGTTAAACAAGCGCTAACTGGAAGGCAATCCAGCTTTTATTATTTTTGTGTGAATTTTTCCTTGATATTGTTTTTGTCTTGATTTTGAAAAAAAAATATTTGCTCACTGCCCAATTCTCCCCCAAGCGAGGAAAATTCGTCCAAGCGAGACTGTGCCCATCTGAAAGCCAACATACTGCCTAATTCTTGCCCAGGCGAGAAACTCTCGCTCAAGCAAGACGTGCCTAAGCACACTGGTTGATTCTCGCCCAGGCGAGAAAATCTCGCTCAAGCGAGAGGGCATGAAATCAGTTTAAAAAAGGGAATGAGGGTGAAACCCTTCATTTCCCCATTGAAAAGAAAAGAGCCCCAAGAGCCAAAACTCGTTTTCTCTCATTTCTTCAAGCTTTTCAAGCATTTCATGGCTTTTTGCACTCAATCATCTTCACACACTCACTCTACCAACATGAGCCGCCCAATGTAAGTATTTTTTGCTTTCTCATCTCATAACGGTTGTGCTCACCGTTGTCTCCAATGTGTATGTTTCAAATTTATATATGATTTAGACACATTAGCGGTACATTAGAGTGTTACAAGGCTTCACTTGCATGCTACACTACCATTGATTTAGCTTAGGGACACTATGAGGGGTATTACATTGAAAACCTAGGGTTTCTAAATGTGGGTGTAAAAGCTTACACCTTGAGTTAGACTTCCTCTAGTGTTCTTGTTAAAATGTGTTAGCCAAGTACAATGATCTGGTAGTGATAGTGACATTTTTGTTAAAAAGTGTGTTGAATGAAAAAGTTGTACTTTTGAGTGAAAAAGGTGTGAAAGAGTGTGGTAAGATTTTTTCTAGTGTGATGTTTAGTGACTAATGAACTTTATCTGTGTATGTGCAGGAGAACAAAAACCCGGCTAATAAGAACCACCCTCCTCCCAAAAAGCATAAATCTGACACTAGTGGCCAAGTCGCCCCATCCTTCAACCGAAACAAGTTTACCTCATTAGAAAGGGAGGATCGGTACACCACTCTCCTCCAATGTGCATTCGTACCCGAGAGAAGGGTTGAACTGCAACATAACGAATACCCAGAATTCTTGGAAAAATTGGATGAGTTGAAGTGGGGAGCCATAGCATCACCACATGATAAATTCGACCCCGAAGTGGTGCGAGAATTTTATGCAAATGCTTACCCACCGGAGGAGGGTGGAGGAATTTTTTAGCACAAATTCTGGGTCAGAGGCAAAGTCATCCGGTATGACCGGGACTATCTCAACATGATGCTGAACAACCCATATGAAGTGAGAGATGGTCATCTGGATGGGTATCATCTAATGGTGGAAAAAAGCGGCACAATGACTCATGGGTTTAACATAGATGAAACTGTTGAGCAAATATGCCTTCCGGGGAGAACTATTTCTGCTAACGTTGATGGCCGGCCTAAGCGGATCTATCGAAAAGACATGACCACGTTAGCTCAGATTTGGATGATCTTCTGTTTACACAATGTCATCCCCAACAGTCACGTCTCATCCTTACCCTTATATGACTGCTATCTGCTTTACTGTATATTGGCGGGGGTTGAGATTGACGTTGCATGACTTATGACTACCGAGATTTATATAATTGCGGTAAAAGGAGGCAAGAAAGGGACGATGGGTTTCCTGTCCTTGATCACATCACTATGTGCGAGGCAAGGAGTCCAAGTCACCGCCACAAATCCAATCAAAAAACCTATTACCAAGAAGTACATCCAGCAAAATTACAAGGAAGATACTGTTGAACCTCAGGGACAGCAACCACCACAGGAGCCGCAACAACAACATCAACAGCAACAACATTTCACCCTAGAGCAAAAAATAAACTGACTCACTATTCACATGGAGCATGTAGAGATTCGGAATGACATGTTGTGTCAGGGTCAGATGAACCAGCAGCAAAGTTTTTATGCAGCTTACCAGCACCAATGTAACATCCCAAAATTTTCAATTCTTGAATATGGTGGATATCAGGAGGTCTGGGAGCTATTGAGTGATTCTCACTTAAGCGAGAGGAGCTCGCCCAAGCGAGGGAATCAGTGTTGTTCCCAGGCATTTTTCTAGGATTCTCGCCTGAGCGAGAGAGAGCTCGCTTAAGCGAGAGGGAGGTGTTGAGACTGGACGAATCTCGCCTGGGCGAGAAAACGTCGCCTGAGCGAGAGCATCAGTTCCTGAATGATGCGAAAAGTCGTGGGTTTTCACCCAAGCGAGCCTATTCTCGCTTGAGCGAGAGTCCGAAATCTTAAAACCAAAAATGGAAGTCCCAAGTGAGAATTGGGTTATTATTTTCGAAAACCAAGAGAATAGGAGCGGTTAGGAGAATTGTGCACCCTTAGAGTCAAGGAAAAGATCGGAGAAGAGGTAAATCCCTTAATTTAGCCTCTCTTATGGTTGAATGTCATGATTTTGAATCGGGCCTCTTCTCCATGTTTAGTGATAAAACCCCATAAACCCTCTCTTGGATTTGTGGTTCGTTTTGCTTTGGAAAACCTTGTAAAACTCATAGAGTATGAGTTGTTTTTCGAAATGGGTGTGTGAGAAGTTGCTTTCAAAACCGTGGAATCATTGAAATATTAGGGAAACCCTTTTGTTGAAAATGAAATGAATAGATGATGTTTTCTTATGAAGTATGAGTATTGGTTAGTACTACTATTGTTTTGATATGCAAAATGATGTGTTGTAATTATTGTTGTTTTGGGTTGAAAGACCCTAAGGTTGGAGGAGACGGCAGAGAACGCAACTGAGCCTTAGTGTAAAGCTTTAGCGAATACTCAAGTGAGGGAGCAGCATTAAACCTTGTGGTATTAGAATCGTGACATTGGAAACTCCAACGATACTCACTAGTTGGAGGATTTCAATTGGCTAACACGATTAAACGGGAAATCTCATGAGTTTCCTATTTAACCGCGTTAGTCCTACTGATGTGAATGGTATGTTTGACTATGATGGATTTTGACCTGCCTTCGTGGTATGGAGATTTGACCTGCCTTCGTGGTATGGATTTTGACCTGCCTTCGTGGTATGGAGATTTAACCTGCCTTCGTGGTATGAATTTTGACCTGCCTTCGTGGTATGGAGATTTGACCTACCTTCGTGGTATGGATTTTGACCTGCCTTCGTGGTATGGAGATTTGACCTTCCTTCGTGGTATGGATTTTGACCTGCCTTCGTGGTATGGAGATTTGACCTGCCTTTGTGGTATGGATTTTGACCTGCCTTCGTGGTATAGAGATTTGACCTGCATTCGTGATATGGATTTTGACCTGCCTTCGTGGTATGGAGATTGGACCTGCCTTCGTGGTATGGATTTTGACCTGCCTTCGTGGTATGGAGATTTGACCTGCCTTCGTGGTATGGATTTTGACCAGCCCTTGTGGTATGGATTTTCGATTTTGGTTTTGATGGCATGGAGTTGATTGCACCATGGATTTATTTGATGGTTATGAGTAATGGTTCGTTGTGGATTATGAGTGTGTTTGTGCTAGAATGATTTATATAATTCCTCTTTCGCAATGTTCTAATGTTATTATTCTATGTAAATCCACCATGTTATATATTGCATGTATTTAATGACTAACTCTCTCTATAATGTCTTGTTTACTCGATCCGTGGTAATCGGATTGTAGGTGGAGCCAAGGAATAAGAGACTTCAGAGTCTTGGAGTAAATTAGCTTGCATTGGATTAAGCGTGTGTTTTTCTAATTATTCAAAAGATTGTATATGTTGATATTGGACCCGTTTATGGGAGTTTTCATCTATGTTTTTTATGTTAGTTTAATAGACTAAAAGGTGTAGAAACTAGTGTTGTGGAACTACTGTATGGTTTTTCTACTAACGTTATCTATACTATTGGAGCGTTCTTTGTTGAACTGAATTTTAGTTGGATGATATCTATTATGAACATTATATGTAAGAAAATGATTGAATTTTTCGTGTTAGTAGCATGTGGCGTTACAACCAATACCCCAACAATCAGTTCTGGTTGAGCCCTGATTAATTCACTACTCATTTTCCATGGCCTGGGGTCAGCCCTACATTTCCGGGGGGGGACAGGCGCTGCTGGACCATCTGGTTTTGGTGATGAGGATACCGTAACCGATGAAGAGCGGAACATATGATGAGGAGCTATCATGGGGGGCATACAAAAAAAAATTGCTTTTGTCGTTTTATGTTATTTTTGCTTTCAGCTGTTTAATTATGCATTGTAAACATGTCTGCAATTATGTGTTTAAACTTTGTTGTGTGTTTAATTAGGAAGTGTGTTTAGTTAATTCAATAAAATGCACTTGAAAACTGAATTGTGTCTTGAACCTCAAAAAGAAAAGAAAAGAACAAATGTGTATAGAGGTGTGAATGAAAGAGATTAGGGTTCTAAGATTAATTGAATTCAGGATGTGGATGCATGAAGTAGACACAGATTGAATAGGTTGAATAATGAGCAGTCTAATCAAAGGAAAGAACCTTAAACCTAGTGAGAGAGGGCATCTAAACACAATTGAGTGATTTTGCTGGATACTATCAATTAACTTTGCCTTATTTTTGTGTTGCCAATTAAACATGGAAGATGATAGAAATGACTAAGGCTAGTCTAGGATATTTAAACTACAGCCAAAGAGCCAACCCTTATGTGTCATGAACCAATTCTTCATAGCCCTTTTGAGCCGAATAAATATTTTTGAACATCATGCACCCGAGCTAATTTGAGATATCAATCCCATCCCTATGGAGAAAGAACACTAGTGTATATGGTTTGAAATTGTGATAGTGGGCAATGACTTGAATTGTAGTATATAAAAAAAAGAGGAACTCAACATCTCATTCTCTAAGTGTGTAGCTGATAAGCATATGGAGAAAAATAATCAAATGTTAGTGAAAATATGCATCTTGTTAAAAGGACCCAAAACAAAGGGTCAAGTGAAAAAGAATAAGAGTCAAATAGCTTAGAATATGATATGTGGTTTGGGTTATAAAGTGAACAAGTGAAGGAATGAGGAATATGCACTAGTGTTCTAACTCCCTTTAGCTACTAGAATCTCGATCTTTTACCCATGTTTAACTGGAAAGTGAAACGTGTGGTTGAATCCGGATAACTTTTCTTGATGTATTATTGGTCTAGGAATATACAATGATACGTGAATTGCTTATACATCGGGTTTAATGCTAGATAATTTGTCAAATTACCAAGGGCTTGGAATTTGAGGAATTATCTAAGGATTTTGTAATCAAGGAATTGATACAAATGATCCATGATGTGCATCAAGATCAATAACCAAAAGAGATTTACATAATTGAATCTAAAGTTTACAAAGAGGAAGAATGATGAAAGTCAATCCCAAACATTTTTACATAATTGAATCTAAGGCGAATTTAAGAAGACTTTTCACCAACGATCGTACGTTCAGACCTTACCTCTATATAACCAAAGAAACCAAGCAAACCCTCTAAGTCAAATAGAAGTAGCACCAACAAACATGTATCAGAACCACAACGTAACCACCCAATAAATCCTTCGAATGTTGGAAAGGCAAGAAAACTTAATCCATCAGCAAGCGGATATGCTACAAGAGCTTAATTCGACCAATTAATGAGCTAATTGGCACCGTGTCCATAAGAGAATCCTGAGAATGCAAGCATGCATCATCACATTGGAGAGATTGAGAATGAAGCATGCATCATTATATTATTTTGATGAAGACAAGGAGAAGGCAAGGTTAAAGCAAGGTCAATAGGCAAACTTAAAGACATGTGCAACTCAACAAACAATAAGGTCAAGGCTCAAGATAAATCAAGTAGACTTAGGATAAGTTTTTATATTTCTAGAAGTCTTACGATGATTGATTGGGTAGAGTCTAGGCTAGGTGAACCTAGATTGTAAGTCTCACAAATTCTAAAATTGAATCTAACTAAAATGTGACTTGCATATATTCATACATGATTGACATGCTCATGCATTTACATTTGATAACATGATTTAGTGCATTAAACTGCGTTTATCATTCATATCTTCAAAATCATGTATCATGCATATACACATCATGTAGAAGGTTCATCATGCATCAAAGAAAATACTTTTCAACACAATTAATCAATTACAACTTATGTTAATTGATTAAATGAACATGAGAACCATTAATCGACTAAGTATGAGATTAATCGATTAAATGGAGTTACAGTAGCTGAAATCTTGGATTTCTTGGAAACATTAATCAATTAAGTTGCAGGTTAATCGATTAAGTCCAACGGAAAACAATTTTGTATAAAAGCTTATTTTCCCATGTGTTCAATAAGAAGAAAGATTTGCATTGTTAGAAAATTCCTAAGATCACAAACTTCTTTGAACTTAACTTTCATATCTTTGAGAGTTTCTTGTTGTGAGAAAAGTTATCTAGTTTTATTTGATTCTTATAGAGAGATAGGATAGTTTGAGAATTATCCATTTTGTACATAACTTTCACATTCATTTTTGAAAAACCAAGCTTATTCACACTCAACATCTTTGAGTCTTTCAGAGATTTCTAGGGTGGGTTTTAGTGCTTTTATTATTTGTATAGTCGCACATTCAGGTGCAAAACAATTTAAATCTTTAGATGAGTTTCTTGAGATTATCTAGGTGTGTTTAGTATCACCTTGATGGGGAATAATCCTAGCCACACTTAGGTGATCTATGTGTTCTTCATGTATGTGAGGGTTTTGGTTGAGAGTGAGAAATGGTTGAGGCTGAAGCGCACTGTCTGGAGTGGCCAGTACACCGCTTGAAGTTGCTACCAACAGAGCCTCCGACCCATAAACAAACTGAAATAGCCCTACTAAGGCCATCTTCACCATTCGCTATATAACAACCACCTCTATTTAAGTTTTCTTGCTTTCTACAAATATGTAGTAGAGCCAACTTTCTTACAAGGCCAGGCAAAAATTATTGTAACGCATGAAAACATATATTGTAATAGGATATTTGTATTTTCAGTTGTTTCATCCTTGACAAGTCTAAAATCCCTCAAGTGCGTGAAGTCATGCTCCCCTTGGCCGACGATTCAACGACCCCCAAGCGCGTCAGTCGCTCCCCTCTTGGTCGTGGATCATTCAAAAATAATCCCTATAGTGTGCGAGTTATGCTCCTCTATGTTGGCGATTCTATAAATCGTCTTGTGCATGAGCCATGACAACCCTGGCCGATAGGTCTTCACCAACAATAATCCCAAAAGCATGTGAGTCATGCTCCCCTTGGCCGATAATTCCATAACCTACCTTGTGCGTGAGCCATGCTCCCTTTTCCTTGCATGTCTTCACCAACAATAATTCCCTAAGCGTGCTAGCCATGCTCCCATTGGTTGAAGATTCCATAACATGCCTTGTGTGTAAGCCATGCTCCCCTTGACTGACAAGTCTTCACCAACAATAATTCCCCAAGCGCGCGAGCAATGCTCCTCTTGGCCGACGATTCAACCAGTCGCCTTGCGGCAAGCCTTGCTTTCTTTGGCCAATAGGTCTTCATCAACAATATTCCCTCACACATGAACCATTCTCCCCTTGGTTGTAAGTCATTTTAGAAGAACTTAGAAGCATCCAATCTCGGAGTATAAAGATTTGATCATCCAACAAGATGCCATTACCCGGATTCTCATTTGAAATCACTAATTAGGACATGTCATTATTGGCTAGGTCTTATCTTGCAGATTATGCCTAGTTATTCTTTACCATGTTGTACCTCATTGATTTTGACACATCTTTATTGACTAGGTCTTATCTCATAGATTATGCCAAGTCATTCTTAAACGGGTTTTATCTTGTCGATTATGACACATCATTATGGACTTGGTCTTATCCCTCTAATTATGCCAAGTCATTTTGATGACCAATTTCCTTCACTTAGAAGTTCAAAGTCAAGTTAATAGTTAAGCCGGAAGTAGGGCAACATGTCTTAAGCAAAAATAGAAGAATTGAGTCAACTAAATTTTACTAATCAAAGGGAACTATTACAAGTCCTACATCCATTAATCAAAGGAATATGTTAAACTATTAGAAAGATTGTAGTCGGACGACGCCCTCTGTAACACCCTAACTTTAAGTATTTAAAATTATAGTATCAATCATGGGATTCTCGCTTGAGCGAGGTATTCTCGCCAGGGTGAGAAAGGCTCACCTGGGAGGGTGAAATCCTGGGCTATACTGGAGGATTCTCGCATGAGCGGGAGTTGGCTCGCTTGAGCGAGAAAGGCTCAACTGAAAGGGTGAAATCTTGGGCTATACTAGAGGATTCTCGCCTGAGCGAGGGTTGGCTTGCCTAGGCGAGAAAAGTGATGTTTTGGACCTGTCGAGGCTGTAAGATTCTTGCTTGAGCGAGAGGGTCAGATCTGAGTTTTTAAAATAGGCGGGATTTTCTTGCATGAGCGAGAAAGGGTTCGCTTAAGCGAGAACCCGACGCTGTTACATTAAATAGGGGACCCCAAACACATTTATGGGGGTTAACCTAGAGAGAAGTGAGAGACTGGAGCATTTTCAAGAGCAAGAAGGTTTGTGAGTCATTTAGAAGATTGAGAATAGGTAAATCTCTTGATTCTAACTCTATTCTTCCCTTTGAAACTTGTTTTGGGTATGTTGGATCTCTTCTCAAAGTTTGAGAAACCATGGAAACTCACCCTTTTGAGTTATGGTTTGTTTTATGTGGTTTTTCTCTTGTAAACTCTTGGTTTAGAGTTAGTATGTCGAAAATGGAAAGAGTTTGTGGGTTGGTTCATGAAAACCCCAAAACCCTAAAGTGAAAATGGGATTAAGATGGAAAATGGGTAAAATGTTAGAGGTAGAATATGAGTTTACTTTCTAATGCTGAAATATGAGATGATTATGTATGTTTTGGATAGTTGTAAACTTATGATGAAAGTAGTTTAGCAACATTGAAAATATGATGAATATCTTATATGGTTAAATGATGTGATATAAGTTGTTTATGTGATATTTGGAATAAATGACTAACATTGTGTTGTATGGTGGGAATGAGGAAAGATCCTAAAGTTGGAGGCGGTGTCGGTGGAACTTGAGAAGTTGTCAAGAACCAAACCCAACACTCACCAAGGTAAGGATAAGTCTTTAACTTATGTACTGTGATAGAAAATGTGTGGATTTTCTGTTGTGGATAATGAAATGTAATGTAAATCACTTAGTCGTTACAAGCATATATGGGTATGTTTGTAGTGATGAGGAGTGGATTTACTTTTTATGTATTGGTGGAGTGCCAATGGAAATAAAACTCGGAATAATGAAATGAATCATAAATCATTTTGTAGTTATAAGCATATATGGATATGTTTGTAATGATGTCGGGTGCATTTTACTGTTTTTGTATTGGTGGAGTGCCAATGGAAATAAAACTCGGAAAATGTATTGGTGGAGTGCCAATGGAAATAAAACTCGTTTTTAGCCGATCATGATTGGTTAGCGACTTTGGCTCAAGTAATGTAGCAAGTTTTGGCTCATGCAATGTAGCAAACTTTGGCTCAAGTAATGTAGCAAGCTTTGGCTCAAGCAATGTAGCAAACTTTGGCTCAAGTTATGTAGCATGGTTTTCAAAAATATGAACTATGAAAATGGTTTTAAGTAAATTTGATTTTAAACCGTTGATTTAATTTTATTAAATGTGGATTAACATACATTGATATTTGTTGAGTTAACGACTTACTCCTTGTGTTTCTTTGGTGTATTGTCAATGTTAATCCCATTGCAGGTAGGTGGAAGGAGTATGAGTGTTTTTGATTAGGAGCTTAGAGACTTTTATTTTGATGTCTCTTATCCATTCTTTTGTAACCTCATTGGCTGTACTTGAACTAACTATTTGTAACTAGGAACATGATTGTTGTACATGACATTAATCCTGAAAGCTAGTAACTCGGGATATATGTAGTTATGGGTGTTTTGGAAACTCATAGCTAATTGTATGCGGTAGTTACTAAGTTACATTAATACGAATTATGTTTTTATGTCATCTGATTTGGTATGTTACTTTTGGTTTATAGATTGGGTGTGATGAGGGAGGTGGGATCTTTTAAATAAGTTCATTCAATCGACAATTATAATTTATAGTTAAATGGATGAAATTGGATTAAATTAAAGAAAAAATTTCAATGATAGAATTTGGGTCCTTATATACTAATAGTATATATTATATTATAATTCACATTATTATATACTAATGTGTTGTTAGACACTATGTATTCAATATATTTTATATTATAGTTTTTTTGTTTTTATTATAATGTTCAAAGTATAAGGGAATACATCATAAATTTCTTTAAAATGCAATATATCATAAATCTATCTAATGGAATATAAAAATTAAATGAGGAGAAATTTTCATAAATTTTTCCAATTATTACTATTTAAATATATAAACGTAACTTAAAGAAATTATACATGTTCAATTACCTTAATGTCCTTTACATATATTTTACATTTATGTAATATTAAAAGCAAAGTTAGAATATAAAAATTATGCTTTTTCAATTACCTAAACACTTTAGGTATATTTTACCTTTCTATAATAGTATATATTATAAAACATAGTGCTGAAAGGACCTCTCTCCATATATTTATGTTATAATTAAAATGTGCCCCCATCTATATATAAATATGAGGGATTCATTGACTTCATTAGCAAGTTTTTTAAAATTTACTCTATATTTTAGCTATCAATTTTAGGGAAATCAAATAGTTTATATCTACTCACTAATTCAAACTATTGGATTTCCCTATAATTTATGGCTAAGATATGGAATAAATTTAAAAAACTTACTCTTATAGTACGTGGATCCCATATAGATTGAACTAAACCATAAAATATGGTTTTTCACGGTTCGGTTCGATTATTTTTTTAAGAAACTATTTATGTTTTGTTCAGTTCATGGTTTTATAAATTTAGGAACGGTTGAACCGAACCACGTATTAAAGAAATATATACTAGAGAATAATGGTGTATTGTTGTTTGAATTCTTCAATCAATTTTCTGGCTTAAATTATCAATTTTGTGTAAATTGTAAAATTATATATACGTTACTAAATTGTTATTATATATGTTACTACTTACCAATTTTGTGTAAATTGTAAAGTTATGTATATGTTATTAAATTGTTATTAGGTTAGTGTTATATATGTTAGTGCTTAATTATTAAATTGTTATATATATATATATATATATATATATATGATATTTTCTCACTGTCAATATGATTTGTAATATATTTTCTAACTTTCATGGTACTGGATTTATAACTAACATATACCATAAGTTGCTATACATATATTGCTATATATGTTACTAATTGCAAATTACAATGTTACATATGTTACTAATTATATATATATATATATATATATATATATTACTAAATTGTTATGTATATTACTAATCGTAAATTGTATTGTTACATATGTTACTAATAGATATATTTTATTAATTATGAATTACTATTGTATATGTGGTCATTGCTTTTTTCTTCCTAGATACATAATTGTTATATGTTATTAACAATCAATTACGAGTTTCAATTTTTTAATGATACTAATACTAGTGTTTTTCTATACTGGTCATTATTTTTTTTATAGAGGTTCTTTGTGTGGAGGTTATTCAAAACTCCCCAAATAAATCAAACGAGACACGGTGTACAATTAACTAGATATATAGTGAATATTTTTATTTAATTTACGAAGGTTTTCAACCTCCACTATATTTTTCAATTTTAATAGTAAATTACTAATATAAATCAAACCCTAATCGCACCAAAAGACACTACAAAATAAAAGTAAAATTGGCAATACATTTTACCCATTTTCCATCACCAAAGCTTTTCCCACAATGTGGTTTGCAGATTCCTCCTTCTTCTTTATTGTCTCAGCTATCTCACTTTCTTGAAATCGATTAATTTCCTCGCGGATTTGCGATTCCATATCATCCTCTTCCTCTCGTGTATCATAGCATGATCTCCACCTTCTGATCCTGAACTCACAGAAACACGTTGAATCGAAGCCATAGGTTAGGGCTTCTTATTGTTCTACTTTTCTTCTTCACTTACATAATCCAAATGGTGATTTGTTGAAATAGAGAAAATATGATGAGAAATTAGGGTTTGAGAGATTGAATTGTTAGAAGAAAGTAATTAATTGAGTTATCACGTGATTGAGATGAAATCAATGAGAAAACGTAGAAAGATTGAAGGAGAGGTACTCGAAGCAATAATTTAGAAAGGGTTAGAGAAATTCTGTAAACATTGAAGGTTAGATCAGTTTCAAATGAACCATCAAATCTCAAAGCTTCTTCATCAGTGATGTTTTTCGTCATGCATTTGCAACTTCTTCCTTGATTGCTTATTCACAAGTACAAGCATTTTCATCTATAACTATATCATATAAAAAAAAACTCTTGGTACATCATATAGGGACACATGTCAGCATGCAAAATTTTCACTCCAAAAACTCTCTACCTCTTTATTGTGCAACCTTACATAACATTAAAAACTCCATATATGGCCCACCTTTTCATATTCATTTTCAAACTCCACCAAATTAATCTTCATATGACCCACCTTTTCATTATTATTAGCATAACGTAATCATAACATTTTGTATTGTAGAACAAACTCTCTCATCTCTCCCAAGATTCAACGGTGTCGATTTAGAACTCTTCGATTCTCTCTTTAGTTTCCGGAAGGGAAAAATTAGTTAATACAACAATATCGTTTTTAAATTTATCATCTTCTAGTTGGAACAAAAAGTAATTGAATATCTGGTGAATTAATTTCTATTTATATTTTTAAATTGTCTAATTTGTTGATTGTTTTTGTTAGGTATTTCAATTTGTTTACAATTTTTTTAGTGAGAGATGTTTTATTTCCAAGGTGGGGGTGAACAATGTTTGATTTTTATTATTTGTTTGTGCAAGTTTTAATTTTTAATTTATGATTTTTTATTTATTTTGGAATTCGTAGTGTAAACAATGAGAAATGCATTTAGCCCTCTTTTCTTTTCTCTAATAAATTAGTGGATCACAATGTTTAGATTGAATTACTTCGATAACATGTCATTGATTTTTTGTGTGTGTAGATTTTTAGTAATTCGAAATTGAATTACTTTGTTTTCATTGATTTTTTATTTATTTTGTAGACATGTACTTATTTTTTTCATTGATTTTATTGTTTATTTTTCATTGATTTGTTTATTCTTATATATATTATCACTGATTTCATTTAGCCGAAATATTCATTTACTCTCTTTCTTCAGTGCTATTTATAAGATTTAATTGTGATTTCAGGTACAAACCTACAATAGCAACATGTACCGGAGAACATGACCCAAGTTAACTTAAAAATTTCTAATTTAATATAATTTGTCTTTCGGACACAATATATTAAAGTGCACACATAGTAAATTGATCTTCTCCATAATTTACCTATAATACTCAAATTTGTTTTATAATTGTAGCCAATGTAAAGATGGGAAATCACAAATGGATGAGAAGATTCTGAGCTATAATGATATTATGCTCAAACAATTTGATCTACACATTAAATTATTGAGTTTTATTTCACTTATATTTCTTCATCTCATCCTTCTTATGATATTTTTATGGTTCCACCATCCACTGCATTTTGGATAATGAAATGTCTCGAGACTATCAAAAATTCATAGAGTCCCTTCAATTTTCTCATCAATAACAATGATGATGTTAATTAACATATGCAGTCATATTACAATAGAGTCAACCTTTAATTTGAAAAATTAAGGCCAAAATAGTCGTAAGTTATTTCCATTGCTATCTATTAAAATATTATTTCAGTTGTTGTAAACTTAAATAATTAATATCTCCTTTATTTTGAAAAAATCTAATCACTTAATTACAATATTCTCATTTCCATTTATTACTATTGCTCGTATATTTCCATTATTATCTATTAAAATATTTTAGCAGTTTTAATTTTAAGGAATAAGGTCCATTTATTTTGAAAAATCGAAATATTTAATTAAATCATTTATATTTCCATGACAATTTATTACTAACATTTCATTCCCACATATTAAAATATTATTTTTGAAGTTGTCATACTAAAGTGATGGGATCCACTTACTCTAATTGTAAGTCTAAAATTTTTACTCTACGTCTTGCCCATTCATTATAGGGGAATCTAATTGTTCAAATCTACTCATTAATTCAAACCATTAAATTTTCCTAGAATGAAGGACTAAGATGTGGGATAGATTTTTTAAACTTACTTTTGGACTAACTGGATTCACTCCTCATCCTAAATGATTGAAGCCGCATTTATTTAAAACAAAACTAAATAATTAATTCCAACGACACCTTTCATATAATTTTAAAAAATAGAAAATAATAAACCAATAATATTAACGACTAATAATAAATAATATACTATAAAAAAAGAAATGATAAATCAATTACATTAAGAAATAGTCATAAGTAATATCACCTAAATATACAAGTTTTTCACGTGTACACCTATATTTAGTTGGTGGAATCCTAAATAATTAATGTATTATTTATTTTGAAAAAAATCTAAAAATTTAATGATAATATTCGCATTTTGATTTATTACTATTGTTCAACATTTCCATTGTTATCTTTAAAGTAATATCCTATAAAAGAAATAATAAATCATTTACATAAAGAAATAATGAGAAGTAATATCATAAAGATAAACAAGTTATTTATGTGTACGCATATATTAAAAATGAACAATATAACTTACTATTCTATTTATTAGTTAACAAAATATATAGACTATAGAGTGATTAACATTTCGTTAATACATAATTTTCACATCTTAACTCATTATTTTCATATGTAAACCTTTTCTTTATCAATGTTTCAGTTCCCAATGATAAGAAATTAAAACATTTATTATTTTATTTATCATTTTTGGATTAAAATAATTATTGATTTAAATTACAATTGTTCCAATTTAAAAATTTTATTTATTGTTTAAATTCTCACTCTAGACTTTTCATTTTACATGACTGATTAAACGTTTAATGAATTGTTGCATATGTAATAATATTTTTCCATTTACTTTTCTATATACGTACACCACCATGACATTTTCCATTTAATGATACTTTCCATGACATTTGCGGATGTCTATGTCATTATTGAGGCCACCCATACGTTTTAATAAGATTGATATTTATGTACTTCTAAGCATGCATCAAAATCAACTTGTCTCATGCGAATGTATGAATAATATATATTCTTAATCATATGAATGAACATGTAAAATGTGCATTCTTAACAATGTGAATAAATGGGTAAAATGTGTGTTCCTAACCATACGAATACACATGTAACATGTGTATTCTTAATCATGCGAATGCACAAGTAACATATGTGTTCTTAACCATGTGCGTACATAAGTATAATATGCATGTTCTTAATCATGCGACAAAAAATATTACCCATGCGAATGGACGGGTAACTTACTAGTTCACAAGTATACTAACATGATTTACTACCATGAATCATTTTCTTTTTGTACTTACTATCATTTTTAATTTATATATGGAATTCCAACTATGGTCTGACTGAACGGTTTAACCGTTTAAACCTAATACGAGACCTCATCCGATTTAATATCCAACTCGGGTTTAACAATAATGCTTTTTAGTACATAGATATTAAACTTTTATGTTAAAAGTTTAATATCCGTGCAGTAACCAATATAAGAGTTTATTATTCTCTTAGTACATCATTCATTTATTAATCACCATTGTGCATGATGTATTGCCAGTATATAATACTTTATACTATCAAACGTATATAAATTATACTCTTATGCAAAAAGATTGATATTCATACACTGGTCGATTAAGAGTTTATTACATAATCAATATATCATTTATCATCCATATATTAATCATTATTTTCTATTTAATAAAAATAACACAAATTAATGGTAGATGATATATTGATATTATAATAAACTCTTACACTCTCAATGCATTGATATTAATATTTGTGTGTTGTAAATATAAAACTTTATTGCACTAACATCCATTATCCATGTATTAAATAAAATTAATACAAATTAGTGATAAGTGATTTGTTGATATTATCAAAAAATGCTTAGACTATGAGTTCATAGATATTAAACTCTTATATGAAGAGGTTAATATTAAAATTTTAGTATATTAATCATCATTCTTGTGTTGATCATCAATTTCAATTAAATAAAATTAATATAAATTAATGATAAATAATATATCTATTGTATGAAAAATTGTTAAGCGGTTAGTGTATAAATATTGAGCTCTTATGTAAAGAGTTTGATATTAATTCACACACTTTGCAACATTAATAATACGTTATTTATCATTAATGTATTAATAATGTTTAATCGTTAACTACATATAATACAAGCAAATAATGAAGAGTGAGAACTAGACTGTACTGGATGGTCCGATTGTATGACCACTGAACGAATTTGAAAACGACTCTAATTATGTTATCCTTAAATTAAAAAAATAAATATTATATAAATTTGGTAGCAAAATGATACCGGTCTTCCACTCATACATTCTTCCACACATATCATTTTATTTATGTGCAATTTTATACTTGAAAATACTAAAAAAATGTTATATAAATTTCGTAGAAAAATGATTATTCTTAGAAATAATGATTATCTGTTGGTATACACAAATAATTTCAAATATATGAGTCCATTGACAACTGGTTATTAGGTGTAGCTTTCCATAATGATTAGTCAAACCATTAATAGCTTGTAATGGGTTTGTGCAAGAAATATTTAATATGATGAAATGGAATTAACATGTATCCGTATGCAAAATTTATTTTATATTATGCAAATATTATTTTTTTATGTATCCAAAAATATGCATTATCATTGTAAATATTTATAACATTCAGTACGTCACTCATCATTCATTACTCATAGTATGAGGGAATATCATTAGTAGTACAAAAAAATGTATCCATGACCCGCATAGATAAGATTAGAGGGCGCAAATTGTTGGTGCAAAATCAATGTCATTGATTGGTAATGATTAGTGGCGGCGCTAGAAGAGGAGTCAGCCGTGAAAACACTGACACATTGCAACACAATAGTGCATAATATGCCATTTATCATTCAATTATATTACCATTATTTAAGTGTTAGTGATAATTATACATTAATATTTTACTCACAATATAATAAACTCTTGTATTATCTTTGCATGAATATTAAATACTTGTTCATTAGAGTTTAATATCTATGTATTAAGTATTTAATAGTTTTTTATACCGTTAACACATCGTCCAATATTCGCTTATGTTATTTTTATTTAAGAGTAAATAATAATTAATGCATAAGGATCAATAATATTATATTTATAGCATGAATATTATATTCTTTAGAGAAATGCAACTTATTTCTATAAAAAGTGGGTTAATTAATGCTCCTAAACATTCTTTTTTATATATTTTTTGTATCTAGTTTTATGTAAGCTCATTCTCTCATCCACATCTACCATCTCCATTCCAAATATCTCCATCTTATTTATATAACACAATCTCATGTATCCCTTTCTTCCTCCCTCCCAAACACCAAAAAATCCTTAGAACTTAAATTTGTTTGTCTTTTTGTTAGATGGTGACAAAGAATGTCTATAGAAAATGTGATCAAGGAGGAAAATGTTGAGGATGATGATGAAGAATTGTCACTTTGTGATCTTCCAATTACATTGATTAACATCAAAACCCAAGACCAAATAAGAAAAGAAGACTCTTTTTGTGACAATGAAACTCAAGAAGAATTTTATTTCCTCATTTCAAAAGAGCAAGAAATGTGTGATGCTGATGATGTTTTCTTTCAAGGTCAAATTCTCCCATTGTGCTCCTCATTAAGCTCCAAGGCTTGTTTATTAACCAAATATAATGATCATAAAGGTAATCATCAACTTAACCATTCCGATTTAATTAGATTCAAATCCTTAGACCTTTCTCATAGTGAAATTCAATGCAATAGTAGTAGTCCAAGTAATAGTGTTACAAGCCATAATTCAACTACCCCAAGAATTTCAATTTCCAACTCCGAAACAAAAAACCAATTTCACACACATCCAAGTCCAAAACCTCAACTAAAAAAACCTCCTCTTAGTAAAACAAATGGTAGAAAATCATCATCATCATCACATAGATGTTTACGTATTGGTGTGATCCCTACCCCAGATATAAGACTGGAAGATCTCAAGATTCATAGTGCTAGCGCAACAACAATCAAGCCTTCTCTCACTAGCACCGATAAAAATTGTGAGAGTCACAATAGTAGGAAAAGTGTGAAAAAGAGTAAAAAGACTCATCATCATGTAGATAACAACAAACATCATGGTTTCAAAAATTTTGTTCACAAAGGTGGTGGCTTATTCAAGAGTGGTTGTAAGTGTTCTGTTGGAACGGTATGTTCAAGCATTGTGAAGATCAAAGGTGGTACCAAAAGTGTCAACATTACAAAAAGTACACAACACAATATGAAAGAAAAAGTTGTGGAGTTGAAAAAGGAGAAGCATGGGGCAAAATAGTAGCAGAGAAAGAAGGTTACTAAACTTTTGAATGGTTAAAGGATTTACATGCATGCCATCTTAATGAAGAAGCTTTCTTATTAAACTCATGATTGGTGAGGTGATGCAGATTCTTATGCTTGTGGTTTTATTTAGATTAGATTTGTTTCCTTCCATTTGAATTATATTATTTTATTTGTAGTGCAGGATCCGTAATCAAAAGATCTTATTTTCTCATGAAAATGAGGCTGTAGCAAATTTCTTTTTGTTTTCTTTCATGTTTCATCCTTAAAAATCATAAATAATTAATATTTTGTTTTCCCATATTTTCATGTTTCATGTTTTCATGTTTTCCCATATTTTCATGTTTCATAAATAATCAAAAGATCTTTCATGTTTCATGCATTGTGTAACCACAATTACCAAGGATAAGACTTTACTATCAAAAGTATCACAAATAAGTTATAAACATCATAGGCTCTACATTTTAATCACAACAAAAACTTACAAATAGCTTAAAACTTCATTTAACTATAAGTGTCATATATTATTTTGATGTTTAAATTGTATAACTCTTGAATAGAGGTAAGACTCTTGAGGAAGAATTTATATATAATGCTTGATGGAAGCACTATACTTTTTAGAAAGGGACTTGAAACATTGTCCATATCTTTGCTAAGAAAGAGTTACTTTATATTTGCCATCAATTAAGAAAGAGCATAGAAAAATGGGAATGAGATAGAAGAGCTTCTCTATTGAGTAAGAACAACTCACATCAATCTCTATGATGATCGACCACCATGGATAAAGGTTAGTAATTTATAACCATTATTATTATTATTATTATTATTATTATTATGTGAAAACAATAAATTATTCAAATTCATTTATACATGGTTTCCATGATAAAATTTACATGTCGTATTAGAGTATTGTGTTTACGAACTTATAATTTTTCATTAATTGTGATTCGGTCCTGAATGATGTTTTAAAATATATTTATCATTTGTAAGGATATAAAAGTTTAGTTCGGTTAGATTTTTGGTGCAATTTAGTGACCGAACCGAACACAAAGACGTGGTTCGGTCCATCTCAATTAACCACATATTTCTTTGAAGAACATCTCAATTAATCAAATGCATTAGTAACCTGTACAATATGGTCATAAAGTTGATGTTCAAATATGAAAAGGACAGAGATAAATCTGGAAGCCACAGAAGAAAACTTGTACGATGATCTTGAAGATTCCTCTATTAACAGAGGAAAAAGACCAGACATGAAGGAGCATTCTGAAAGAGACAATAGATTAAAATCTGTAACAATACATAACAAGATTTCTTAAGAAATTTTGGGTCACACATATAATGTTTAACTATGCTTTGGGTCATTATTATAAGTAGCTAAATTAAAGTGATCTACTTCAAGTAAGGTTTTAGCTATAAACATAATTATCATGAAAATTATTTTGTAGATACATAAAGTCTTATTTCTATTTTATGATGGGCAAAACTAGAAATAAGAAAATCAAGTGGCATTACCCTTCATGAAAGTGTATGCACTTCTTACAAGTAGGGGTTATGGTCCCCAATTGTAGCATACACCATGGCACAAAATGTCACGTGAAAAGGCAATAAAATCATCTCTATTCTCTTCATCTCATTCGAAGAGGAACTAAGACTTAGGGTGGTCTACAATTGGAAGACCAACAAACATACATGTTCTACTATGAACATGCATGATGCATACAAGGATAAAGGAGGATATTAAGATACAAAGATATGAAATTGATGGACACATGATAAAGAAATGTATAAGGTTCATTCACCATATTCTATATGAATATATTAAACTTCATTTCCGCTCAAGTTCTAGTTTTATACATTTATTCTTGATGATTTGACATGAAAGATCTTGACTATGTATTATGCATCTTTAGTATATATAAAAGTCTCTCACCACTATTATAAAATCTATCTTAATTTTTTCCTACAAGTGGTATCAGAACCACTTTCATGTCATGTAATTGGGAAATAAGATTATCATATAATCATATGGTTGAATTGTCTTTCTTAAAATTATTGTTTTATAAAGATGTTATGTTAAAGTTAAACATGTTCTAGATGCTTGTTAGAATCTGTATTTTGTATCATGAAAACATGTTCTATTTGTTTGATTTATTATTGTTTTCATGAGAACATGAATTTTGGTTTTGATTCAAGTTTATTGATAAAAATAAATATAGATTTTGGTTTCATGATGTTTTGGTGCAATATTTAGATTTCAGTTAAATTTTGGTTTCATGAGAGTATTTTAATTCATACATACATTTTAATTTTATGGGTATAGTGTTTCACTCTCAAGAGAATAGATGAGGGTATAATGTTTAACACTCACTATTTCTACATAGTGTTTCATGTTTTGCATGGGTCTTGTGTTCTACACCAATATTTGCAAATTTAAAATATTACACCGTGTCTCATTTGAGTTAAATATAAGTAGTGTATGTTGTAAAAGATTACAACTTTTCAAAGGTTAGCATTGATTGTACGGATTAAGATCCTATGTCCCAAAATTTTTCTGTCCTCATGTCCTTAACCAATCAAACTTCATAAAATAATATTAAAATATTAATTTCTGATTTTGTTATTTATATTTTTACTTCAATGAAATTTTCTGATTGGTTTGGTACACCAAATGGGACGTGAATGGGGACATGTGATCCCCATTTGTACTGGTTGGTGATGATAATGTTAAATATTGGTTGTATTGGTTCGGGATTTCATTCTCATAGACAATAAAGTTTTTTTTTTAATATAAAAAAAATAACTGGGACTTCTAGTCTGGAACTACGTACAACAGTCCAACATGGTATTGTTTTCATATCCAATGGTTGCTTATTGACACACAAAACCTTGTCTTGGAACAGAGGCAACACTAACCAGTGTTATCTATGAATTATTTGTCCAGATTTATTTTGGATTAATTGTTTAAATAAAATGCAAAATGAAGTGGATATATTATCTTTTTAACTGTAATTTTGTTTAACATTTTAAGTGATTCAATTAAATAAAGTGAGAAGCTACCAAAGTAACTTCTCTTATGTATATTGTTCATAATAAATGTTGGATATTAGTATGTATATGAATTTATGCGAGTATTAATCGGCTCAAATGAAAATTAATATCTGACCGAATTATATGCACACATGTGATAGTAAACATGTGATAATTATAAGATTTCATATGTAAATGATAAATCAGTCCAAAGAAGAGTTTATTATTTGACATGTATTATTATCAATGTTTGACCATCACAACAAGACTACTATTAATTGGCAATTGAAATAGAATATCAAACCAATTGTATGTTTGTATTTTATGCGAATAGTAATTTGCCCAAAGGAAGATTGCAATTTGGCCAAAATTACAAACATAATTGTGTAATAAATATGTGATAATCATATGATTTTCTTTGTGAACAGTAAGTCGGTCCAAAGAAAGACTTATTGTTTGACAAGACTAATTATCAATATTTAGTTACTACATTGAGTGTATCACTTACACGTTAGTAATGTTGTGATAGGTAACTCGTGATGTACCCCACCATTACTTAAATTTAAGGGTTTAAGATGATCTTGAGTTTAATTGCAAGAATAATTGTAATTTATTTTGCTCCTTGTTCTATTGACTTATCTGCTTTTATAATGTTTGCAAATATGTATTTTACGGTCTTCCTAAATTGCACTAACTTAAGGTGAGAACATTATATTAGTTCTCGAATGCATGGATCTAGAGACCTTGCACTTTAGAAAAGAACAACTCATTAATTTTCTTAAAGAAATTCCATTAACCGATGGACCTTTCTAAATATCAGCACAATGCAAAAATTATATCAGTCATACAATCATACTGGTCAAAATCAACCAAAATCGGTCACCATTATAACAATACTCTAACCGATACGATATTAATAATATTGAATAAAAGTAAATCAAGAGTAAAAGGTGATGAACGTGAGATTAAACTTCATATTCAACTTCTAATATCCAATATATAATAACATAATAAAGATATTAATTCTTATAAATTTCCTACAACTAGTTCTTATCTATTTAACAATTTCTTGCATAAACAAATCAACAATTTAGTTAACCAATTTTGAATCTCTCGACAAATTAATCAATTAATCATATTAAATTGAGTGTTATAATGACTAGTTCAATTAACTTCATTACTAGAATTAATTACTAGATGTCGTACTCTAAGTCTAGTTTAAACATGGAATTCCCATTACACATATTAAAACCTTAAATATAATATTGGCAAGTCTCTGTGGATATGATAAATATTATTTGTTTGTAATAGCGAAGATGTATTTTATACTCCTATTTGTCAATTAGAAAAAGTGTTCATAAAAGGTTAATGAACATTAAAAATGTCATGATCTTATCATTTTATACTGCATTATTTTTCTAATAAAATAAGAAAATAAATTATTAATATATAATTTGAAATAACCGTAAAGGTGTTATTTCCTCAATAAAACTAATATCCAAAACAAAATATTCTAAATATATTTAACACTACAAGAAATTTTTTAAACAGAGTAGTTTTTTTTATGGTTATCCAAAAGTCCTTCACTAAAGTATGTGGATCATCCGATAGCGATATGATTATGGAAGGCTTTTACTTAATTTGTGGAGGTTCTTTAATTTGTTCTACCCCGAAGACTATTGTTATCCCTTACATATAAAACATTCCAAAAATTTGGAATCTCTCCCAAATTATCAAATTTCCCTAGTTCCCTCTAAATTCACTTTCCAAATAAAATACCCTAAAATTAAAGATGCTCCTTCTTTCTAGGGCTTCCCTCCTTGAGCTTTGTTCCTTTTAGGGTTTGCTTTTGCTTTGTTCCTTCTAGGGTTTCTTTACGACATGTTGAATGGACAGGGAGAGACATTTGTATTCCTTTTGGGAAAATGTTGGTGCTATACTAGGATAGGTAATTGCATTCCTTCCTGCCATTGTCCAACATTATTAGCAAATGTCACCCCAAAAAACTTATACTTTAATCAGTTAATACATAAATTTTTCTCTTCAGAGAATCATTGGATGAGATTAATGAGGAAATTAAAGGATAAGGATCAACCCACAATATTCTCTATCTGTTGCAAGAGTATATAATATGTTGCTTAGCCTTATCTCCAGCTCCTATAATTTAGGAACAGCTTTGCAATCTATCTCCAGCTCCTATAATTTAGGAACAACTTTGCAATCTATCTCCAGCTCCTATAATTTAGGAACAACTTTGCAATCTGTTACATAGTTTCATTCACTTCATGTAACTATATATACGTGTTTCATATCAATGAGAAAGTAGGCAATTCACATACTCTTTATGGTAATCAGAGCCTCTGCTTAACAGCTTTTTTTTTCTTTCCTGACTTGTGCTCACCATGAGTTCAACATCTGACTCTCCCAATTCTTCCAATACTATCATTGTTACCAATCCTCCATCAAATAACTCCCATGTTCTCATCCATCTTAATGCTGGCACCCAAATTCATCCCAAATTATCAGGCAGCAATTATCTTGCTTGGAGAGTCCAATTCAATGCCTTATTAGTAGGCTATGACCTTATAGGATATGTTGATGGCACCCACCCTTGTCCTCCAAAACACTCTGAACCAACCAGCGTTATCATCAATCCTGACTACACTCACTGGATGCGCCAAGACCAATTGATTGTCCTTGCTATAGTCAGTTCAGTTGCTGACACGATCACTAACATGCTTGGTGGTGTGAGAACCTCCAAAGACGCATGGCAAACACTGAAAACCATGTTTGTGAATTCCTCTAGGAGTCGCATCTTATCACTCAAGGAGAAGCTGTCCCATCTCAGCAAAGGAGACCTCTCCATCACTGCGTATATGCAACAAATCAAGACTTTGTCTGATAAGCTTGCCATTATCCATCAACCACTGGATAACACAGATCTGGTGCTGTACACTCTCAATGGCATTGGTGCCGAGTTTCGTGAAGTGGCAGCTGCCATCAGAGCCCGTGATACTCCCATCAGTTTTGAAGAATTACATGAAAAATTGGAGGACTTTGAAACATACATCAAGCAATCAGCTCAGTCCACTGACTACGTGATACCCACTGCTCATGCTGCTCAACGTTACAGACCTTCCTACTCCAACAACAAAGCCCCTCACTGGACTCCTTCCTCTAAGTCACAGTCTGGACCTCACTCAAGTAAGCGTGTCCTTTGCAAATATTGTCACAAACCGGGTCACACAGAGAAGGTTTGTTACAAACTTCATGGTTATCCCATTCGCACCAACACTAATGCCACTCATCCCCCTGCTGCCATGTATGCTCAAAACACTTCCACCTACTTTTCTCCTAAGTGGATCATGGATTATGGGGCAACCCATCATGTCACAAATGACTTGCAAAACCTGTCCTTCAATACTCCATACACAGGTTCAGATCAACTTTTAGTTGAAGATGGTTCAGGTTTGCATATTAGTCATACTGGTACATCTTTCATTCATTCACCCTCCTCTCATATTCAACTAGCTGATATATTGTGTGTGCCCTCCATTAAGCAAAATTTGCTCTATGTATCCAAGCTTTGCAAGACTAATTGTGTGTCTGTTGAATTTTTCCCAAAACATTTTTTGATAAAGGACTTGAAGACAGGAAAAGTCCTGATGCAAGGACATCACCACAATAATCTCTACACCTGCTCTCTTCCACCGTCCAACAAAGCTTCTCTCGCTTCCTTTCAGTTTCAAGCAAATAACGTCCATGTGTCCTCTTCCAGACCGTGGCACCACATCCTTGGACACCCATGCCATCGGACTCTTCATCATCTCAAATCCAAACATTCTCTTTCAATAAATTCCTCAGCATCAGCAACTTGCACCTCATGTCAATGTGCTAAGAGTCACAAGCTGCCATTTTCGGATCACAACATTCAAACCTCAAAGCCCCTTCAACTAGTATACACTGACGTTTGGGGTCCTGGACCAATAAAATCTTTTGATGGCTTCTCATATTATGTAATTTTCGTAGATCATTTTACAAAATATGTCTGGATGTATCCCTTGAGAAATAAATCCGATGTTGCATCCATTTTTCCCAAATTCAAATTAGTTGTTGAAAAATTCTTCTCTTTCCCACTCATTGCACTCTATTTAGATAATGGTGGTGAGTTCATCAAACTAAGACATTTCCTAGCTTCTCATGGTATCACCCAATACACAACACCTCCTCATACTCCAGAATTGAATGGCACAACTGAGCGACGCCATAGACATATTGTGGAAACAGGTAGAACGCTTATTCACCATGCCAAATTACCACCACAATTCTGGTCAAGTGCATTCCAAACAGAAGTGTACCTTATCAACCGTTTACCCACCCCAATCCTCAATATGGACTCACCATATGCTAAGTTATTTCATAAACAACCTAATTATAACCACCTTCATGCTTATGGCTGTCTCTGTTTTCCTTGGATTAGACCATACACCACTTCCAAACTTCAACTTTGGTCTGTCCCATGCATATTCATAGGCTACTCAAACTCTCAATATGCCTACACCTGCCTTGACCCCATCTCTAACAAAACCTACATATCTAGACATGTAACCTTTGTAGAAAACCAATTTCCCTACCAAGCCCTAACAACCTCAACCACATAAATCCCACCCCCTGTAGTCACTAATATTTCCCCTCACCATTTCCTACCCACCACAATACGCACCACACTCACACCCACTATCCAACCTGTGTCGACCTCATCCACTACACTGACACCATCTCACTCTCCCACTGAGCCACAATCCGGTAACATACCTCAGTCTAGCCAAACACCAGCAAACTCTCCCATACCCAATGCCTCTACTGCAGCATCTAATCAACCTACAACTCCTCATTCCCCACCTGCTACCCGCACCCATCCCATGACAACCAGATCCCAAAACAATATCTACAAACCCAAACACCTGCTCACCATAACCAAACATCCTATACCTGAAAATCTGGAACCTTCGAGTATCACTGAAGCTAGGAAACATGCTCATTGGAGACATGCAATGTCAGAAGAATTTGATGCACTACTTCGCAATGGAACTTGGGAGCTACAACCAGCTCCGGCAGCTACAAATATTGTTGGGTGCAAGTGGCTTTTTCGCATCAAATGAAACCCAGATGGCAGCATATCACGCTACAAAGCACGGCTTGTAGCCAAGGGATTCACTCAGACTCCAGGCCTGGACTTCAAGGAGACCTTCTCACCTGTGATCAAACATCAAACCATCAAAGTAATACTTACATTGGCTCTAGCTCAATCATGGCCGTTGCATCAGCTAGACGTAAATAATGCCTTTTTACAGGGAAAGTTATCTGAAATTGTTTTCATGCAGCAACCACCAGGATTTGTTGATCACAAACACCCAAATTATGTGTGCCGGTTGCATAAGGCCATCTATGATTTACGTCAAGCACCCAGGGCATGGCATAAAGCACTAAAATCATTTATTCTTTCTTATGGATTTAAGATGACTCATAGTGATCCCTCTCTATTCTATTACTCTTCCAATTCGGTAAAGGCGTACTTCCTAGTCTATGTTGATGACATATTGGTCACAGGGAACTCTGCTGAATTTGTGTCCAAGTTCATCAATGCCCTATCGAATACTTTCTCTCTAAAAAATCTGGGTGCTCCAACTTATTTTCTTGGCATCGAACTAGTTCCTACTAAAACAGGTTTATTTATGTCTCAACATAAATATATCCGAGAACTACTTTCCAAACACAACATGGAGGGAGCCAAACCAAGTCTCACACCTCTTTGCACCACAACTTCTCTTCGTTTGCATGATGGTTCTGCTGCCACTGATTCATTCAAATTTCACAGCATTCTTGGTGCCCTTCAGTACATCACACTCACAAGGCCAGACATCTCTTTTGCCGTCAACAAACTTTCCCAGTTCATGCACAAGCCTACTGATATACACATGCAGCAGTTGAAACGCACACTAAGGTATCTCAAAGGTACTTTAAATTTTGGCCTCCAACTACACAAACCATCGACTTTGTCTCTTGTTGCCTTTAGTGATGCGGACTGGGCTGGCAACTTGGATGATAGAACGTCCACATCATGGTACATTATTTACTTGGGTGGTAATCTAGTTTCTTGGACATCAAAACGGCAACGAATTGTAGCTTGATCCTCCACAGAAGCGGAGTATAGGGCAATGGCGAACACAGCAGCCGAGATTTCTTGGCTCATGAATTTACTGTCTGAACTTGGCATCAACGTATCTCCTCCTCCACGTATTCTCTGTGATAATGTTGGTACTACATACTTGTGTGCCAATCCACTCTTTCATTCTAGGATGAAACACTTGGCACTAGACTATCACTATGCAAGGGAACTGGTTCAATGTGGATGCCTCTCAATCTCTCACATCTCAACCCAGGATCAAACTGCTGATGTTATGACCAAGCCCCTCTCCTCTACAAAATTCACAAACTTTCGCATCAAGATGCATGTTACTGATGGCAACATGCTCTTGAGGGGGCGTAAAGGATAAGGATCAACCCACAATATTCTCTATCTGTTGCAACAGTATATAATATGTTGCTTAGTCTTATCTCCAGCTCCTATAATTTAGGAACAGCTTTGCAATCTATCTCCAGCTCCTATAATTTAGGAACAGCTTTGCAATCTATCTCCAGCTCCTATAATTTAGGAACAGCTTTGCAATCTGTTACATAGTTTCATTCACTTCATGTAACTATATATACGTGTTTCATATCAATGAGAAAGTAGGCAATTCAAATACTCTTTAGAAATGACATCAACTAGACGTTGGTTCATTTATATAAGCCCACCTAAATCCTATTCAACTAAGTTAAAAATTCAATTCCAAGAATAATACTTATTATTCTAGATTATTAAATATTTAAAATGAATTACTTCCTTATCTATGCTAAAAGTACAACTAGTTATAAGAAAAATTAATAAGAAATAACACTGAGATGAGACCTCATACTCACACCTAATTCCCTTTCAGTTAGGTTAATATGCATCGGTTTATAAAATATATTTAGCAAAATTGAGTTAAGTAAAAGTATGGATAAAAACTTTATTATTAAATTTAAAACTTACTTTCAAACATCTCTGTTTCAAAAGGGATTAGAACTAAAAGAATATAAGTTTTAGTTTTCCCATCAACACTTATTACCTTAAATATGCTAAAAATGTGCCCTTAACTTTAGTACATGTTTGAACTCTCATTTTTTTATTAACAATAAAAGAGACTTAAAAGAGTGCAATATTATATATACTTCATAGTAATCATATTGCAAGAGTTCAAATACCAAAACCATTTAAATTGTGATTATAGTAAAAAGCTAAAGAAAGATGAAAATAAATAAATATTACTCCTTATTTGAATGATTCAGATTAAAAAATACATACTCATGACTATCATATGACCAATAATTATTTTTTTTAAGTCTAATCATCTATGATTAATTGTACCCATATTTATTATTCTCACAGTTTTTATATGAGCATTGTTCTTACTTCAATATCTCGTATGATATATATATATATATATATATATATATATATAACTAGGGATGATATACATTTACTTTACATCTTACCCATCAATTCTAGGGAAATCCAATGGTTTGAATTACTGAATAGATCTAAGTCGTTGGATTTACCTGGAATTGATGATTAAAATGTGGAATAGTTTAAAAAACTTACTCTTGGAATAAATGAATCAATCACTCATTCTCGCATTCAACTCAACTACTCTTTTCCTCTTTGTTAAGTTAAAGGGTTATTTGTTTTGTATTGAGGGTCTCACTCATCCAACAATGGGAGGAGGTAATGGTCAAAAAGCAAAGATGGCTCGTGAAAGGAACCTTGAGAAGTTGAAAAAGATGGCTCATTTGGGGAGGGATGCACTTATTCCAAGAGTAGAAAAAAATTTACTCCTCATCATGATCATTCATTTTTTGGAAATCTAATGGTTTGAATTGATGACTACATCTAAACCATTAGATTTTCCAAGATTGGATGACTAAGATGAAGAATAAGTCTTTTCCACGTGGATCCCTCCCCTTTTCATTTTTTCTCTTCTTTTCTCTATACAACTTCACATTTCTTCACCTAAAATTAGATTTTTTTTTAAGTCTTACGATGATCAAGTGATTTAAATTGCGAGCGCATCATCGGATGCAGCCGCAATATTGCAGTTGTGGTGACCGTCACAACCGCATCAAACCGCAATTGTGGTGTAACTCCGAATCACAATGATGGGCCACATCAGGCCGCATCGCAAGCGCATTTGAACTGCATTAGGCCGCATCAGATTCAAAAATGTTGTTTTAATCACAAAATAATTTACACCGTAACTACCGCAATCCGCATCGCAACAACTGTAATGAACACAATCACAATAACCACAAATGTTACCGCAATCGCCACCGCGACCACAATTTAAAACATAGGGAACAACAAATAATATTTGGAAAAAATATATTTGAGACTTTGTGTTAGATTTGGTGTTAATCATTATTATTGATTTTTAATAATTTGGTTGATATATGCATGAAGTCAGCTTGAAACTAACAAGAAAGCAATGTCCATCCAGGTTAAAAAAATTGTTTTATTTTTCGCAGTTACTGAATTTTGTATATATGGGTTCATTTTATTTATTTTCGACGTGTATAACTTATGTGAATAAGTGTTAAAATAGATGTTGTGTTGTTGTAATTCTGCTTGTGTTAATTGATTAACAATATGGTTAATCGATTATCTTGTTAGTTGCTTCAGTTTGTTAAGATTTATTTTCTATCCGATAATCGATTATCTTGTTAGTTGCTTCAGTTTGTTAAGATGGACTTTCTATCCGATAATTGATTATCAACAGTATTAATCGATTATCTGACTAACAGTTTCAGTTTTCTCTTTTTCTCGTTTAATGTAGAAGTTGTATATAAAGAGACATAACCTTAATCTTTGTATCTGATTCATTTTCATCAATTCATTTTTTAATAATGAGAAACTCTCAATCCATTCTTTCTCATTCTTTTTTTTTCTTTAAGCTTTCAACTGCTCATACCAAAATTTTAACAATAAGGAGTATATAATATTAATATCTCATCTAAATGTGTATTTTTCGGGTAAATTGATAGTTTTGAAAAATGCTATTATAAAGTGTTAATTCTCCGGCAGCTTCTGTATACATAAAAAAGTTCACCATATACATCATCCCTCTTTGAAATCATGGCTCTACCCAAATTGTCTGAAGTGAGTAAACTCTTGGGTTATTAAGTAAACTCTTTTATTCATGTGACAATATGTTATTAACCCATGACAAGGAATGAGACACCGTCAGAGATAGGTGATTTCTGTCCACTAATCTCTTTCATGGTACGTGTTGTTGCTCCTAATAATTATCGATCATAAAAATTGAATATTTGACCTTCAACCTAATATTACACGAGGATCTAGTGGTCCTTACATCATTACAACGCTAACTGTAAACTACACATGAAACTCGCTACTAAGATTATTGACCTATATACATTTTCATGATACTGAATTAAGAGTTGAATATAGTATGAATGTGTTATATTTTATTTCTTGCTCAGTGTTGCTATAATGACTGAAACAGAATGGATCCTTTTACTGATTATCATTAATTTAGTGATTGATGATATTGCAGTGCAGGGTGTGCATGCAAACATTTATGTGCACCACTTCAGAAGTGAAATGCAGGGAACATTCTGAAGCAAAACACCCTAAATCTGATGTTTATGCATGTTTCCCTCATCTTAAAAAGTGAAGCATGGAAGGGAAATCAATATAGCCTCTTGTTAAATATATCCACAAATGTATCTATTTTCTCTTTATATCAAGTGTCCTGTGTTAATGTCTTGTGGGGCTAAGGAAAGACCACATGGGATATTTAGTTTGTGTTTTCCTTTAGTATAATTTGTAACAAACTGTTTGTAAATGTTAATATTAAGTTTCTTAACAAACAAAAATGGCATTCTAATCCTTACAACACATGAAATGCTTAGCTCTATCACTACTTAAAAGCTTTTATAAGTCTAATCCCAAATTTTATGTCTCTTGGGGGCACAAATCAAGAACATATTAGTAGGTGAAAAAAATGAAAAATCTTCGGGTACCCACAAATATTTATTATCCACATGAATACTTACAAATAAATGAGTGCGGAAATGAGTATGCATCACTCTTACTCATACTCGTCTCGCCCTATTTCCAAAATGGTATTTTGCTTATTGATGATTGACTTAGGGGATTAGTAAGGTAATTTTGCAAGAGGTTATACAAAAAATGGGACAGCAAAGTTTATAGTCCAAACGAATCTACTGATGGAAGAGATCTTGACAGAAAAATGATGAAGCACTATACTAATTAATATACACGGCAATGATATGTTTATGCTAGTTTAAACATTTTCTTTATAGAATGGGATAAAAGGTGCAATGGGATACTTTCAGCAAGATCACAAGATCACAAGATCACAGCCACGTTAGGATACAATTCCAATCAAATGACAAAAGATAATGATATTGTTCTATTCCACAAGAAAACTAAGGCAATCATAGAGCATTTTAGGGTACTATAAACAATCCCAAATATATGAACTGGGGTTTATGGATCCATATATGACTAGGTTTGTGTCCTCGTTCTGCTACTTTCTGCTGCCCTTACCTGTGAGAAGTATGGATGTGCCTGCAGATATACCCCAAGGATTTATTTACTTTTTTCGTTAAATAAAAAAAGGCAGAGTAATGCATGAGGCTCCGTAGGAAGGGTAGATGTACGCAGCCTTATTATCGCAAGCGAATAGGCTGTTCCTAGGTTTTGAACTTATGACCTCAGGTCACAAGGCAAACAACTTCATCATTGCACCGAAGACTCACCCGCGTTCGGTTAAATACAGGGATCACAAAATATCATGTAGGCTAAGGAAACCCCACAGCACAAGAAGTAAAGAAGGATGTTGCAGTACAATAATAAGAGACTAATTAATACCATAGCTTCTCTTGCTGTTAGCCTGTCCTGGTGATCATATCGAAGGAGCTTATCAAGAAAATCAATGGCCTGCATGACAATTATATCGAAATTATTAAAATCCGAACATGAGAATTGTGAAATTACAATATAAGCTAATTATGTAGTCCCAAAGCCATATCAGAAGATGGATTAAATGACCTCTGGAGAAACAAGATGCTGATTATCTGAACTGATAAATTTAGACCAGGGCTTGCGGCTATGCCTGCAGAAGAAAAAGCAGAACATGATAAAAGATGTGAGAAAGCAATAATACTTCTGTATATATCTTGAAGAAATATTGTAAAAATAGAAGTAACAAACTTTTACGGAGTGTAATATTGTATTGCCAGATATGAGAGGTTGTGAATTTACTAAACCAAATTTGAAGGATAGACACTTAAAACCGTGACTTATGGTATAGTAAGTTCTCAAATTTTCACCTTATAGCTAAATGGTACTTGGTATCTTGCTAAACTTACATTCGATATACTATGTTTACTTCAAAAACATTCTCTATAGCTCTACTTCACCGTTTATTCCCTCCTTCGACTCTGACCAGGATTATATCCACTACAAAAAGCACGAACAACAGAACTGACTATTGGACTGGATATGCCCACTAAGTACATCCAAAGCAAGTTAAGAATATAAGGACTGAAGTTGACTCTTCGAGGAAATCTATAGTTCTAACTTCACTAGGCCATATCACATCATACTTATTGCTCAAAGATAAGCAACACAAACTCCTTTTATTCTCATATGCCTTCCATAAGATATCTCTTGGTACCCTATAGTAAGCCTTATTTATCAAGGCGGATAAAAACCATGAGTAGATCTTTATGCTTCCTCTGGTACCTTTCCATCAGTCTTTGTAAAGGGTATATTGCCTCAATGGTTGACCTTACCTTGCATAAAATTGAATGGTTCTCTATAATGGGAGTCTAACCTCTTAATCCCTGTTCATCATTTCCCATAGTTCCATAAGATGGCTCATGAGTTTAATACCTCAATAATCAGCACAATTCTATGTATATTCTTTGTTCTGATAATGGAATCAAAGTGTTTAATCTCTACTCATTTGGCATTTTTTAAGCCGCTTTCGTCTCGTTAAATAATTTTGTGAACCAAGTTATACCATTATCACATTTGCTAAGAAATAAGTAGAAAATCAAAAGGAAAATGATACCTTCCTACTTGTGCATCAAGTTGGGGATCAAGCTCCAAATGATACTTGTTCAGATATGCATTCAGTTCATCAGTCCCAAGCACCTGCAGATCACACAAAAGAGAAAAGAAAGTACAACCTTCAGACCAGGAAAGAAAAGCATCTATTATACAAAGGGCCATCAGGAGAGAGCAGCTTGTTTAAAAACGAATATACTAGCATGCTGAACAACAGGAAGGGATCAATATATCCTTAGGTCTGAGAATAAGAGTCAAAAAATGGTAAAACAATATTCCGAAACTAAGTCCACTACCTCTTAAAGTATTAAATATTTAGTTCTACAATGTAAGAATACTTTTTTTAAGCCTGTTAAGAAAATCCTACTTTAATTACCGCCATTTAATAGAAGATAAGATATTGTAGTCTATAACTAAAACACGACATTAAATTGTACAGCATCAAGAAGACAATTCTGCAACTTATTTATTTTTTGCAAACTAGTTATGTAACTTATATACATTATCTTAAACCAGCAAGGATGTTACCTTTGCTATTTTGACAAGTTGATCATGGTTGTCGTGACCATAAAAGAAAGGTTCCTTGCGAAATATCTACATAAAGTACAGTGAACAAATCATAACCCAAAATTAATGATTTTGCAAATATACATTTCAAATTAGACCTTCATATACAAATAATGCCAAGGGTATGCCACATATAATCAATAAGAATGTAGCTATAACTCACCATTCCAGCAAACATGCAGCCAAGGCTCCACATATCTAGTGAGTAGTCATAGTCTTGCAAATCAACTAGAAGTTCAGGACCTTTAAAGTATCTGAAATGCAAAATATAAGTACATGTAATTTTTTCAGTGACATTTAAGAACTCGAGAAACAATAACTCAACCCAACATTTCAATACTACAAAGTCTGGGAAAATTTAAGGGTTCCCTTGTTTTAGGAAAACATTTCCTATTTCCATTCTCTATTCAATTCAGAAAAGTAATTTTCATTCTCACTCTTTGACATTTTAGAAATACGTTTGCTTCTTTTCATTTTCAGGTAGTCTATTTTTAGAATGAGGGTAAATAGCATTTGGCAGGGTGCCGCATGCTGGGCAAAAAGCATTCCTGAATATTGCTTGAAACATGGTGGTTTGGGGGTCGCTCTAAGACTCCCTTCCAGTGGCTTAAGTTCTTGCAGTCATTTCAGTTGTTCGCAATTCTGTTCACCTCTCCAATCTATTATGTGGTGTATATAGGTTCAAGAACAGCTTTGGGTTTTGCAGCACGCACTTGCCATTCATTTTCAGGAGTTCCCTTCTATTTCTTGAGTCTTGAGCAATTGGATTTGCAATTGAAAAATTTGCGAGACAGTTGATGGTGATGCAAAGTAGAGGGAGGTTTTCATGGTATGCTTTTTCTTCTAGCAATTGATAGGGGACATGGAGGACAAAGGAACAAAAGGGTCTCATGCATCAAAATGGAAAGAGGTGGAAAGAGGAAAATCAAATTTGATTAGAATTAAAAAGGGCACTGCATAAAGGGAATCGTGCCAAAAAATTAATACTGCCCAGAAGCAAAGAGTGTCTGGAAGACTAAAATTTAAGAGGAAGACTAGAACCATGAAACATGCCTACTAATAAAAGTTGAAAGTCGTTTAGGGAACCAGAAAAAAGACACAAGGATGTTTTGGCTGCAAATGACAGAAAAGAGTATGATTGGGAGACATAAGACAGAATACCACCAAACTCACATCAAAACCTCAAGTTAGTACTTTATCCATTCTGCCTAAAAGCCTTCCTGCACGGCAATGAATGACTGGCTTTGGAGCTTCTAAGTTTTAATATCTTCAGCTAGGCCTAGACTCAAATGCCCCTTTCAATTTCTTATGAGAAGTTTAAAATGAGGAAAAACATTATTTAACAAAAATCTAAAAAAACTGGTCACTTTTGACACAATGTGTATTAGCCTGCTGAGGAATGATTGCACCATAAGGTTCAGTAGCTTCAGCTTCAAGGATAAATAGGACAAAAGGACTCTGCCTATGGCTTTTAAAACAACACTTTTTCACATTAATATTGTACAGGACAAGTATTCGATAATATATGATTTTAGATAAATTAGTTTACTGCAAGGTGCAGACTTCTGGAAGAAAAGTCTGATCGTTATTTATAAAATTTGAAACTCTTGAGATAAAACAAAAAATGTAGCTTAAAATCTAAAAGGTAGCACACATATAGGAGACTCCCTTACAAGAAGCTAGAAACTAGGGGGGGGGGGGGGGGCTAAGGTATTGAGAATCCTAAATTCTTAATATAAACAAAGATCAGAATAAATTTATATTGATTTATCAAGCATATACATTGGTTTACTACAATACTTTGTGCACGTCAAGCGACACTATGTTTAGTAGCAATAGAGGCCACATCTCTATTAACAAGAAACCACATTCAGACCCATATTCTAGTTGAGAAAGTTGTAGTGTTGCTGGATTTTGTATTAGTATTAGTGATGCACTCTAAATTTGTGTTCAGCATATTCAGAATGATTACTATGGACATACAACAATTCCAGTACCTTATTCATATTGAAAATTTCATGAAACCATGCTTAAATTGCTAATGATGCCATACTTGTTTTTTATTTGAGATTTTATACATTAAAAAACTCCGGCTCATCAATTCAAATAACTTCGCTTTTATGGATAGAGTTGAGATTGTGGTCAATTCGTCTGAAAACATTACCTTGAAGCCACACGAACATTATATTCCTGCCCAGGATGATAAAATTCAGCAAGACCCCAATCTATCAAGCGAAGTTTTCGTAATTCATGATCTATCATAACATTATGAGGCTTGACATCTCTATGCATTATGCCTTGAGAGTGACAGTAATCCAAGGCCTGCAACTCAAAACTACAGCACTCATGTAACATAAAATGATCCTCAATACATATTTGTTCAATTATGAAGTAATAATTTTCACGATGCATAAGGAAAAGCCGATACTCATGAACCACATGCAAGATTCCTATAAGAAGACTTCTCTAAGACAAAGGTACTCAAATTATTTCTATGAAAAAATATGCTAAGTATTGAGGGGACACAACAGCAGCAGTCTATGTACACCACAGGCACAGGGGAGATTGAAGGATTATATTACCTTAAGGAGCTCATATATGTAATAGCGTATGTCATAATCAGTTAAGGTTGGATACAAAACTTTGAAATCTGTACTGTTGACATGCTCAAATATTAAGCTAGGAGTTTTAGAGTGTTGATCTCTGACAATATCAAGAAGCTTGACAATATTTGGGCCACCACAAAGGTTCTGAAGTATTTTTATCTCTCTTTTAATCTGCAAAATGATGTTGAAGATCTCACAAGGTAAGAAATATTCTCAGAACTAAAATGATATTGTACATGAAACACCATAAAACTCCATAAAATAAGATGTAAAAATTTAAAGCCAACACAAGATGTCAACTAACTACTTAATCACAAGAATTTTTCAGAAAATGGAAAGTATATAACTAAGTCCAACAATATGAGGAGCTGTCCATACTGAAAACACTGGTTTGAACTTTGAAGATCCTCTTTTCAATTAACTTCCAAAGATCTCTTATCTTTAATTATATTCTAATATGGCAGTCCTGTAACCATGCTATATAATTGGATTACGATATTAATGCTACTAATCATGTTATAAGCCTTTTATTTAATTGTTATTATAGAAGTTTCATACATTATATTGATATTCTTAAAGATAAACAAAGATTATATTATACCATCTTATTCTTATGTTTGATGTTTTATTATGAAGAATTTTAATTTTTTTTCTTCACGTTTTGGAAATAATTGTTGCACAACTATGTTGGGGAGAATGTGCAGAGTAGACCAGTTTTCATCGAATAGCTTACAAAGACTGAGAGCTACAACAGAAATTTGTTTGTTTAAGTAACATTACTCTCTAAGCAGCAGAATTATAAGAATAGGTCTGACAAAGCAGCCCAGACTAGGTTTATTCAAAGATTTCAATTCCCAAAGGAAGGGATGAAAGCAACATGAATGAATAAATAAAAAATCTCGCCTTCTTTTTCTTGACAGGCTTGAGAATCTTGATTACACAGCGCTCATTGCTATTAACATTTATGCCTTCAAAAACCTCACTATACTTCCCTCGCCCCACTTTTCGTACAACCTCATAATCATCTTGATCACTGAAAACAGCATACAGTACATCAAAACATAATATCAGAATGAAAAATGTAAGAGACTAAAAAAAACAAAGGAGATTCCGGATTCTTTGGCATTAGCCTCATAACTTGATGAATAACAAAACATAGACCTAGCACATCTCATCCAAGCAAACCATTCTCAGTCAAAAAATGATAATTCATTGGTTGTAAAGTTTCATTTCCAGAGCACAAATGTCATCAATTAACTTTTAATTACACATTATTTCAGCTTCTCTGCTCATAACACACACACAAAACAATTGGAGCAAGAGCAACAGATTCAATCCACAGAATATAATCACAACAGATATAGCATAGTTCTTGAAAATTTGTTACATGAAATTGTTCATCACCTAGAAAATAAAAAAAAAATCTATGCACAGAGACATATTCATAACCTAAAATCTCCACTCATTGTGAATTGTATTTGATAATAAAAAAAAATCAACGCATAACATAACCAAGATGAGAAATCAACAACATAATAGAAGTAGATTAGGGTTTGGAAACATTACCCCCATTGAACGGTGAGAGATTCGTAGTCCCAATATTCTTTGGGACGAAGAACATTAACATCGGTGTAGACACGCGCCTTCGACATGGTTGAGCGGTTGGAACCGAAGATCTGCACACGGTGGCGGTGGTTGATAAGGTGGGTGGGGGTGCGCAGGATAGGAGGTTGCGCAACAGGTGCACGAAAGGGACAAGGGTGCACAGTAGCAAGATGCAGATAACTGTTGGTGGTTCGTGCGCATATTTAAAGCGTGTGGAAAGATTATGACATTTATTCGCTTTTTTTTATTAGTTTTATCTCTTTTTTATGGGAATAATATTTTGTGTCATAAAAAATGGACAACAAAAACAAATTAGAGTATTCTTTGTGGGAGAATCTTTTTGGCATAAGTTTTTAACTTTTTATCCCAATTATTTCTTAAAATTTGATATTATATTGTTTTTCTTTTTCAAACCCTTATATTCCACAAATCCGTCCTACTCTTCTTTTCTCAAACCTCATAAGCCTCAAGCAACAAGACATTGATCTAGGGAGGAGTAAAAATAATTTCTTATATATAAGGCCATAAGGTGAGAAATATTCTTAATAGTATCAAACAACTTCACAAACTCCTTGTATTAATATTAAAAAATTTACATTTTTGTTTGTTTATTGTTCACTTTTATTTTGCTCCATTTTGTATTTATGACAAATTAATATGGGAAGTTATTACAATTGAAATTCTTTTCAAACCATAATTGTATAAAAACAATATAATTCTCACAAGTATTTGTTGGAAAAATATACATTTTAGCATATGATCGTGAGAACAAGCACTTTTTAAATATATATATATATTATGTCGAAAACAATGCACTTTTCCGTAGTAATCACATGATCCATTCTCTTACTATTGGGAATATTTCTTAATTAATGTGGAAGCATAACCAATGAACCTTGATAGATGATCCATTGAATACAATCAATAATGGTCATTCTAAGGTCTTGGAATTACTCTTTGACACTTGAAAACTTTGAAGTCTAACTTAGAAAGTTGGAGTAAGTCTTGAAATTACTCATTGACTCTTGAAAACTGTGAAGTCCAACTTAGAAAGTTAGAGTATCATTTTTCAAGATATCTTAAAAGTATGACAACAATTAATCATTCACTATGTCGTTATGATGAAGTCTTCATCCCCTTCACTATATAAAATAACTTTTCTTTTGTTTATGCTATGTCTATGCACAATTTTGTTGTTGATCTATTCTAACAGTCTAGCCTTGATATGTGGGCTCTCTAAGTCCATGAATTTACTAGACATGTCACCCTTTTAAGCTTAAATATCATTGCAATATTTTATTTCTCTTAAAGGAAGTCTCTCATAACTCAAACTCATGACTTTAGGGACTTATATCTATAAATTCCATTACTTAGTAGTAGCGACTCAATGAAACCTATAGCTATAAGTCCCTCCTGAGATTATGGGTTTGAATCGCGGGAGGTTCCCTTTATGAAGAATAAAATACAATAATGATATTTAAGCTTAAAAAGGGTGGAAATAAAAATTTGGAGCCTCCCAACCATCAAACATAACCTATAAATAAATAAATGCAAATGAAAGGATGCAATGCATAAATATGGATGAAATTTCACATATCATTAACAATGTTTGCTAAAAATTAGATCGCAATTGTAGAGGTCGTTTGAACTTGATAGGTCAAATAAAATATATATAACTCGAGCTACAATAGAGGTACTTCTTAGTTCTAAAACATAAAGTTGACACTAATCCGAAAGAATATCACATTTTCGTAGACATGGTCACTACAAAAACCTACCACCATTACCCATTGGACCAAACCACAGATAATCTCTATCTATAACACCCCAAATTTATCCTCTTTGAAATTAGGTAACAGTTCTGAAGAATGGGGCATACTGCTAGATTCTCACTTGAGCGAGAGGATCAGTGTTTTGAATTTGGAAATTGTGGGAGTCTCGCCCAAGCGAGGAATGGGTCGCTTGAGTGAGAGAAAGTCTGGGCAGGCTGTGAGATTCTCGCCCAGATGAGAGGGTCCGTGTTTTGAAACTTAAAATATCGTGGGCTCCTCACCCAAGCGAGATATTCTCGCCCGGGCGAGAGTGCCCATCTATAAAAGAAAAGAAAGGGTTTCACAAACCCTAATCTTCATTTTCTTTTCTCCCCTTTCACTCCCAATGGCGGCTCCCCATGGATTTCGACTCTTTCCTCCACTAAACCTCAAAAACACATCAAAACCTCTTCATCTTGCTTCTTAATGGAACATTGAAGAGCTTTGGAGAGGAAAAGGCAACAATGGAAGTTGGAGGAGATGGAGGAAGATGGAGCTCTTTGCGGATCCATGGAGCTTACGTAACCTAAGGTGAGGGAGAAGACGATTGTGGTCTTAGATTATTTCATTAGAGTCATCATCTCCGATTTCCCTCAAGAATCGGAGCATATTAACGGATAGAAACTCTCTTGGGAGTTTGTGATCCATGTGAGAGTCTTTATTTTACATGAGGATGTATTAACCATAAAAGTGGAGATATATGTGGGGGAAAACCCTTTATTTGAGTAAAACGCTATATGCTCATTTATGATAATACATCGTCATTAAAGATGGTTCTAACATTAATGTGTATATGATGAAGAATATGTTATGCGTGGTTTGTTTATGATAATGGTTATGTTGTGTGATAATGATGGTGTGTGAGTTATTTATGGTCATAAACATAAATGAGTATGTTGTGAGTGGTTGATTGTTATAAACATGTATGGGTGTGTTGTAACAATGAATGTGTGATGAGTTGTTAATGTGTTAAAATGGATATGAGTATGTTTATCAAAATGAGTATGTTGTGAGTTGTGGATTGTTATAAACCTATATGGGTGTGCGTGTAACGATGACTGTGTGATGAGCTGTTAAGGTGTTAAAATGGATAAGGGTATGTTTGTGACAATGAAGGTGTTGTGTGTTATTCCATGATGTTGGAACGATGTGATGCCTTGTGTTTATTGGTGTATGACATTGAGTTGATATTTTATGCTATGACGAACATGTGATGGGGATTACTCGACTTGCCCGATGTGGTATGAGGAATTACTCAACCTGCTCGATGTGGTATGGGGATTACTCGACCTGCCCGATGGGTGTGAGGAGTATTTGTACGGTGCAGAATTGTTGAAAGAGATCAAGGGTAAATTACTACGGAATGTGAATGATGTGAAAAGTGTATACTTGGAATGAAAATCATATGCATGTCATAGGATATATATTATGAGATATATATCTTATAGGGTGAATATGAATGATGAGAAGTGAGTATGTTTTGATGAATACAATATGCACACTATAGAACACATATAGTATGGGATGTATGTGTACTATAGGGTGAATATGGATAATATGTGATGAATAAATATGCACACTATAGAACACATATAGTATGTGATGTATGTGTACTATAGGGTGAATATGGATAATATGTGTTGATTGGTATATGTTTATCATGATTGATGTTAGATGTGTGTGGTTTTAATACTTTAATGTTATTACTCCATGTAAATCCACGCTACGGTCGCCGTAGTTGGTTCTTACTCCCTCTGTCTTTCCTTGTATGTGTTGTGTATTTGAGTTCAGGTTGTGGCGGTAGCATATTGTACGTTTGCGGAGAAGAGTACATGGTAGAGTAGTGTTTTATGTGATTGACATGTTATATGAAAACGTTTGTAATTTGAGAACCTTGTTGGTTTAATTCTTTTGTAACATGGGACTTCTCCTAAAGTGTAAAATGAAGTTGATTTAATATTTGTATTTAAAAGTGTCCTTTGTGAAAGAGTAATTGTTTAGATTATGTATTTGAAAGGAAGTGCAATGACATGCTTTGAAAAGAAATGTATTTGGAATATTTCCGCCTTGTAATGTATAAATGTTTTCACTCAAGTTTCTGAACCGTTCAAGTAATGTCTTTCAAAAGTAATCACTTCCCTTTCATGGATAAGGTTTTAAAAAGAATTTTTTGGATTACGAAAGTCGGGTCCTTACACTATCATAGATCAATTCACTCTTCCTATTACTTTCAGATTCAAAAGTTCCCAAATTCTATTCTTGAGAAGTTTGAGAAAAAACTTTGTATCTCGAATATTTGGATGACCCTCTGCTAACCGGCAAATTAGTCAATGAAATTACCAACTCGGGTATCGCAAATAAGTATAAAAGGGTTGTCGAGTCCATAAGGACTTGCTTGACACTAGCCTTTCTGCCAAAGATTGTTAGTCTAAGTTGTTTTGAAAAGAGTTTGTTTGGTTGTTTAATTACACTAATATCACTACTCAATTAATCTCTTTGGGTAAAAGGATGTTAGCATTGAACTTTTTATTCACTATCAATACACAATTATTCAATAACACTAATTCATCTAGATAAGACTCATTTCACATAAATGACCTCAAAATTACTAAAATCTAATGTTTTACTCAATTTAATATCTCATGAAATAAAGCTATATGTTTAATAACTTCATACACAAGAAGATTTATGACTCACAAAACATACCTTTATGTCTAGAAACTATGATTGTGAAATTCAATTGTAATCATACACCTTAAATATACTAATCGTCAATGTCTTGGTCATATTAGTAGTTTGTTAAAATTTCTCTATGTCTAGTAACTATAGTAACAAGTTGAATATATATGAATAGTTAACACACCTCTATGTCTAATAACTCTGTTAACAAGTTTGAGAGTTAATTAATTGTTAAATTAATTCTATGTCTAGTAACCAAAATAACAACATGCATAATATGACAAAATGATAAAAATTTATGTCTAGCAACCATACCAATATGATGAGTTGAATAAATCATAATTTCAATGAGGATTTCTCCATAAATTTACATTCACAATTCATATAAAAAGGTGATAAATCTTAAAGTAAGCATTAAACACATAAACAACTCATGAGAATTACAGCATAAGGAATTAGTATAAAATCGAATCAATATGCATATATCAAGCTCATATTATATTCAATCCAAACAAAAAGGAAATTAGCTACTCATATACATGGTAACCAAGCACAAGTGAAAAAAAATACAACTCATAGGTCAGAAATTACCACTCCAAATGAGCAGGGATTAGCTCCTCTAACACTTACTCATTGCTTCTACACCTCTAATATAGATTAACTAGCCTGAGAACTAAGTAAATTTCGAGTTACAAGTATATTGCTTAAATGTGTATCTTATAAAATCAATTTGACCCCCCTTCAACAAGGGAAGGATGTAAGACAATAATTGTTTTCAAGAGGACATCAGAAGGAAAATTTGCAGTTCAAAGATTTTATGAAGGTCATACACATGCATTAGTTACACCAAGAAAGAAATAATTCCCAAGGTCTTCAAGGAATGTAAATAATGTTCATAATAATTTATTGCTTTCTTATAGTAGACAATGGGATCTCCAAAACTATTTTAGATATTTGAAACCCTTGATCAAAGACTCTAATGCCATGTATTTATTGATAATTTTAGGAGAAGACATGGAATGGATAATTCATTTTACTATAACTATGAAGTTGATGATGCAGGGAGGTTGAAATATGTGTTTCGGGCACATGGTATTTGCCGATAAAGTATTACTTTCTCGACTGCCTTCTTACCAAATGAGAAAGCTGACTCGTTTTTGTGGTTGTTTGAAACCTTCTTAAAAGCTATGGGAGAGCATAAACCTATTGTGATCATAACATATCAAAACCCAACCACAAAAATTGCAATAGAGAAGATTTTTAATGGTTATACTCATAGATTTTGCATGTGGCACATTTTGGAAAAAAATTCAAAAAGGGTGGGTGTTTTCTTGAATATTGATACTAATTTTAATTGTAGAGTTAAGTCGTGCATTTTAAACTCTGAGACTCCAGAAGAATTTGAATTAACATGGAAGAATATTATTGAAGATTTCAAGTTAGAAGAAAATTGATGGCTCATTCATATGTATGACCTTTAAAGCATGTGGATACTAGCTTAAATGAAAGATATATTTTTTGCTGGAATTTTAAGAGCTACCTCAAGATCAGAGAGTAAGAATTCATTTTTCGGTAACTATTTGAATAAAAACATTAGTTTGGTAGAATTCTTGATGAGATTTGAATCTGCACTAGAATCACAAAGGCAGATGGAGCTACTTGTAAATAATGATAACTTTCATTCTATGTGTGAATTAAAGTTACATAAGGATATAAAGAAGCATGATAGAGAAGTTTACACTCATAAAATTATTTACATTTTTCAAAGTGAGTTATGGAATGTGTGTGTAGATTGTGGAGTTATAGGAACAAAAGAGGTTAGCGGAAAAACATTTTTTTCATATACTTGATAACACAGTGGTCAATAATAACAAAGTGGACAAGTTGAGGGAAGTTGTTTATCATCCATCTTATAATTACATTGTACAATATTCGTGTAAAATGTTTGAATTCGAAGACATGTCATCTCGACATATCCTTTTTGTATCAAAAGAGAAAGGTTTAAGTGGAATCCCAAAATATTACATTGTCAATAGGTGGGCACAACTATTTAAATGCATGCATATAGTTGGTAGATGGAAAAAAAATATTGTTTGTGCAAAAGGAAGCTTATGGTATTGAAATAATGTTGGCCCAGACTGTGACCAGAGAGCCTCCAACCAATGGGAAGTTCCATTGTTACCAAGGTATGGGAAGAGTGGAGAACTACAAGTGAGACACCACGTCTTGAATCAAAACCTTAATATATTAGTTACATGAGCCTTTTCTATTTATAAATTATTTCACTCCTCCCCGTATATCCATTGTGGTACTTCACACTTGAATAAACCCAACAATCTTCCCCTCAAGTGTGGGCACCACACACTTTTCGGTCCCCTCCACCTTAAGTCCACCGTGTCCCAGCCGAACCATCGACTCTGATACCACTTGTTGGACCAAACTGTGATCGGGGAGCCTCCAACCACTGAGGAGTTCCATTGTTACCACGGTATAGGAAGAGTGGAGAGCTACAAGTGAGACGCAACATATTGAACCAAAACCTTAAGGTATTAGTTATATGGGCTTTTCTACTTATAAACTCTTCCATTCCTTCCCGCATATCCAATGTGGGACTTCACACTTGAATAAACCCAACAAATTGTGCAGAAGCCATTTTTGACACCCTCAATTTAAAGTCTTTAAAATTATAGTATCAGTCCTGAGATTCTCGCTTGAGCGAGAGAATTGTCGCCTGGGCGAGAGAGGCTCACCTGGGAGGGTGAAATCCTGGGCTATACTGAAGGAGTCTCGCTTGAAAGAGAGTTGGCTCGCCTGAGCGAGAGTTGTCTTGCCTGGGCGAGTCATGGCATTTTGGAACCTGTCGAGGCTATGAGATTCTCGCTTGAGCGAGAATCCCTCGCTTGAGTGAGAAAGTCAGATTTGAGTTTTTAAAATAGGCGGGATTTTCTCGCTTGAGTGAGAATGGGCTCGCTTAAGCGAGAACCCGACGAGTTTGCATTAAATGAGAAACCCCAAACACTTTTTAGGGTTAGAAATTGAAGAGAAGTGAGAGAAGAGAGCATTTTCAAGAGCAAGGAGCCTTGATACTCATCTAGGAGCTTGAGAAGAGGTAAAACTCTTGATTCTAACTCTCTTCTTCCCTTTGAAACTTGTTTTGGGTATGTTGGATCTCTTCTCAAAATGTGAGAAACCATGGAATGGAAAGAGTTGGATCGTTTTATGTTGTTTTTCTCTTGTAAACTCTTGGTTTAGAGTTGGTATTTCAATAATGGAAAGAGTTTGTGGGTGGATTCATGAAAACCCCAAAACCCTAAAGTGAAAATGTGGTTAAAAAGGAAAATGGATAAAATGCTGGAGGTAGAAGATGAGTATGCTTTCTAATATTGAAATATGAGATGAATATGTATGTTTTAGATGTTTGTAAACTTATAATGAAAGTAGTTTAGAAACATTGAAAATGTGTTAAATCTCTTGTATGGTTAAAGATGCAAAATGAGCTATTTATGTGTTATTTGGAATAAATGACTAACATTGTGTTATATGGTGGGAATGAGGAAAGATCATAAGGTTTGAGGCGGTGCAGGTGGAACTTGAAAAGTCACCAAGGACCAAACCCAACATTCACCGAGGTAAGGGATAAGTTTCTCTGTTATTTATGAGATAATGTGAATACGGTATTGAGTATGAGTTATTGTATTGGTAAGAGTTGTGATGTGAACCACCTCTAAGGTGTGGGCCTACCCGAAGTGGTAGTGGATTATTGCTATGATGTGTGCCTACCCGGAGTGGTAGTGGATTATAGTTACAATGTTGGCCTACCCGAAATGGTAGTGGATCACTGTGCGTTATGCCTACCCGAAGTGGTAGTGGATTACCGTGTGTTGTGCCTACTCGAAGTGGTAGTGGATTATCGTGTATTTTGCCTACCCGAAGTGTTAGTGGATTGCCATGTGTTGTTCCTACCCGAAGTGGTAGTGGATTATCGTATGTTGTGCCTACCCGAAGTGGTAGTGGATTATCGCGAGTTGTGGACCTACCCGAAGTGGTAGTGGATTATCAAAAAGTGATGCTAAGTGTAAATGATGAACGATATATGCATGCTATAGAATATATATTATGGGATATATATATATATATTATCGGGTGAATATGGAATGAAGGAAAATAGATGAAAAGAGATATTAAGGTTATATTCATGAAGTTAAGTAATGTATTATATTTCAATGCTTATGTATATTTTAAGATGTGGATTCTCATATGCGGTTATTGGATTAACGACCTACTCCCTTGTGTTTCGTGTGTTGCTATGATAATTCCACTGTAGGTAAACGGATGACTTGAGGATGCTGGATTGGAGTCTTAGGAGTTTTAAATCCGAATGTCCTTCTTTTGTGTTTTGTATCAAGACTGACTAATTGCCATTTTTGAGATAATTGTAATTCTAATCATTGTAACACTGGATATGTGTAGCTATGGGTATTTGGAAAACCCATAGCTAGTTGTATGCGGTAGTTACTGGGAGGTATTAATATGAATTATGTTTTTCTGCATTTATGCTTTTGTGTATGAACGATGCATGTTAGCATGATCATGAAATAAATAGATTGGTTAATGGAAAGCCTTGAGGCTTTCGATTACAAGGATAAATAAAAGAAAAGAGAAAAGATACATGCATGAATGTATTAAAATAAGAGAAAATTTTCAAGTGTAGAATTTGGGTCCTTACACTATTAGCCAAAAATGTTGGGAAGATGTTGTAGAAACTGAATTAATGGTTTTAAAAGAGAATAGCACTTGGATTCTTACTAATCTTCCACATTACAAAAGGGCTATAGGATGTAAGTGAGTGTTTAAAATTAAGCACAAGGCAAATGGTAGTGTTGAAAGATATAAAGTTATACCAGATGCAAAGGGATATACCCAAATCACACAGATATACTATTTAGAAACTTTTAGTCCTATGGTAAAAATGATCATAATGAGGGTCCTTCTTGCCTTGGCCTCTGCCCATTGATGGCACTTACATCAACTAGATGCAAACACAACCTTCTTACACGAGGATTTACTTGAAGAAGTTTAAATGAAACCTCACCTTGGTCTTGCCATTACAAATCCTTCACTTGTTTGCAAACTTTAAAAATCTCTTTATGGATTAAAGCATGCAAGGAGACGATGAGATGTCAAGTTAACTACCTCCTTAATTAAGCAGGGATACACTCAAAGTAAAGCATACTACTAATTGTTCACCAAGACTAACACAGAAAGTTTTGTTGTTATTTTAGTTTATATAGATGATCATGTTCTAACTAGAAGTGATTTAAATGAAATCATTTACATGCATAAAAAAATACTTGATAAGCAATTTAGCATCAAAGACCTTGGAATCCTCAAATATTTCTTAGGAAATGAAGTAGCTAGGTCTAAGAAAGGAATAAATTTGTGTCAAAGAAAATATGTTTTAGACTTGTTACGTTGCGAGATACATGTCTGTTAGCATCAATGCCTAATTCAACATCTATGGGTAGAAAGATCAGATTACACAGAAAATTAGGGAAGACCCTTGTAGATCCTACTATATATAGGAGATTGATTGGGAAAATTATTTATCTTACAAACACAAGACTATACATCTTTTTCGTCTTAGCCAATTTCACACCAAAATGTTGGGTTAAGGGTGATCAAGTACCTAAGGGTACTCCAAGACAAGGGATATACTTCTTGCACAAAGTGACACAAGTTTGAAATGTTTTAGTGGTTATGATTGGGGTTCTTATCTAGATACTAGAAGATTTGTGATGTAATTTTTTCTAGTGGGAATCCTTAATTTCGTGGAAGAGTAAAAGGTAAAAGACCATCTCTATATCCTCTACAAATGCAAAATATAGAGTCTTAGCTTTTGATGGATATGAGGCCCAATAGCTTACCTACTTATTAATGATATGCATATACAAAATTCTACACCCATTATGATTCATTGTGATAATCAATCAACATTGTGCATTACTAAAAACCCTGTGTTTTATGAGAGAACCAAGCATATCAAAAAATATTTTCACTCCATTTGGGAAAGGGTTGTAGAGGGAATAGTTCATCTCTTGCCTACTTAAACTACATCTCAATTGACAAACATATTTATAAAAGCTTGGAACTTTTTATATAATCCTTCCCAAGCTTGGATTGTGTGATATACACGCTCCATCTTGCAGGGGGTGTCAAACAAGCAAGATCAAGAGGAGAAAATCGGTAGACCATAGTCGTACAAGAAAAGCAACACATAAAAGAAGAGCATAACAGTAGAGGAGGCACCCGATCAACGAGATGAAGCAAAGGAGCACTCAGTAGTGATGCATTCACTTAGCGAGACTAGCTCTTGCCAATGAGATTGGAACATGAAGTTTTGAAAATTAAACTCGCTCAATGAGCCAGAAGACATCGTTGAGCGAGCCCACCTTCGCTCATCGAGACAAAGGCATGAGATTGAGAAGTCGTTACTCTGAAGATCTCGCTCAGCAATATGCGTTTTTCAACGGTTTTCTAGTTAATTAGTTACTATTTTACCTTTCTGAACCGTTCATTTGTTTTACCTATTAAAAACATTGTTTATTCCATTCAAGCATAATATGAAAAAATTAGCTTCAATTCTCCCATTTATCCTTGTCTTCTTCCCTTCTCTCTCAAGATTTCTTATTCTCTTATCAATAGCAATATTCATCCATGTTTTAACAAATGCTTCTAATTGATTAGTGTAAATGATAATGCAAACCATTAAAGACAGAAAAAGATCTTCTCATCTACTTATTTACTCCAACAAATACAATGTAAAGTATCCAAGAAACTAAAGGTCAATGACTAAAAAGTAAGAAATTGAAAGATAAACATGTTTATTATTCAGAAAACAAAAAAGGAAAAAAAATGTTCAAGAAGGCAACCAAGTAGATGCAAAAACAACATTATGCCCTTTCCAAGTCAGTACAATATGTTCATCTTCCTTCTTCAATCCCCATCCAGCAGCATGTTCATCAAGCATTGCCTTCACCTCTGAAATCGAGTCCTCACTGAATGTAATCCCATGAAAATAAAACCCTTCATTTCATTTTACATCAATTGTAAAAGGTAACTATTAGTATTGTTATTATTTACTTTATTTCATGTTTTATATTATTAACAATATCATTATTAAAATTTAATGTTTTATATTATGAAATATCAATATTAACATTATGATTCTTGTTTTAGGTAGATGGTTATCGTAAGAGATATTGTTGTCATCTACCTAAAACAACAATTATAATGTTAATATTCATATTTCATAATATAAAACATTAAATTTTAATAATGATATTGTTAATAATATAAAACATGAAATAAAGTAAATAATAACAATACTAATAGTAAATGAAGGGTTATGTTCCTACGGTGTGTAAACCGTTAACCATATTCATGTTTATACTAAATTCCAAAAAAAAAATGTTAACCCTTTCCACGTTTTTGGAAATAATTAAATAAGAAAAAAATGGAAATCGTGGATGTGGTCCACGATTTCCATAAAAAATAAAAAAATTTGAAAAACGTGGACAATATCCACGATTTCCATGTTTTACGAAAAAATAAAGGGAAAACGTGGACAGGGTCCACGATCTGTCCACGATTTACCTAAAATCTACCACTCCCTTGTAAATTCCCAAAAAGTTGCCCCATTATGGTAATAAAAAAGTCAACCAACCCCATACATGTAAATTTGCCGTGAATTGCATCATACACAATTGTGTGAAAAAGGAAATTTACAAGAGGGTTGATGAGAAATAAGGAAAAGGAGCAGAAAAAGAGAAAGTGACTTGAGTTGAGGCAATTGTGGTATGAATTTGGGAGTGAAGTTTTAGAAAAAGTATTCCTGCACATGAATCAAAGGAAAATAGAAACTTCAGCTTTTTGGTGATATTATAGTTCTTTCCAAAAAGGACTGGTCAGTGAAAAAAGGAGAAACTATAAACTCTCATCCCGAAAAACACATTTGAAGTCAAATTGAGCAAAAAAGACCGTTCTTATGGAAATGTTCAGGCTTTTTCAGATATAAGCAAAACAACCAAAGGTAGCAGAAGAAGGAGTAAGTGATGATATGAACATCTATTTCATGGGGAAAATTTACTGGCATGGTGTAGTTTGACTACACTATGCCAGCTTTGGTGTACCGGAAAATTTATTTACCGTATTAGTGTAACTTTTTGAATGTCGTGGATGGGGACCACGACATATGTGTCGCATTCCTAGCATGCGAGATTCATGGTGAGCTAAGTCGCATTCCGGCAATGCGAGATTAGTGTCGCATTTAGGGAATGCGACTTTGGTGTCGCATTGTTAGAATGCGACATCCCTCAAACCTGAAACAGTAGCGTGTTTTTGGTGTTTTCTACCCATGTATCCTAATACCCCTTTTTATGTATTATAGTTTTTCTTTCATTTTTGTATTTTATGTTTTATTTTATTAGTATTGAATATTTGTAATAGAAAACCAAATAATAATAATTGATAATCAAAATCATAATTTTAATTAAAGTGCAAATTTAGTACATATTTAGAAAACGAAATAAAAAACATAAGAAAATCTATTTCCTAATGGCGTCTATGAGATGATGTGCCGCATGGAGGTGGTCTTTTCCTTCGAGGTGGTTGCACTCTTAAGCTTGGTTGTGTTGGTTGTCTTGTTCCACCTCTAACTAACTGAGGCACCTCTTCCTCCTCCTCTTCATCATGTTCATCATCTTCATCATCCACTTGTGTCGGCATTGTAGGTTGATAGTATTGTTCAGAGTTGAATGCCGACAATGGTGTTGTAGAAGTCGTTCCAAACATAGTTGGTAATGACTCTTCATAATGTGATGAAGATCCGAATTGATGAGAGATTGAATAATCACTCAACGCTCCAAAACTTTGAAATTGAAATGGTTGTTGAGGAACGGGTGTTTGCTGAGTAAATGCCTGCGGATGAGTATCAGTTTGAGTTTGACTCTCAAACTGTTGCTGAAACTCAGGTGCAACTGCCATAGTCGGAGGTGCCTGATAGTTACTATCGGAGAAGGCCGTTGGAAGTAGTTTAGCGAATGCATCAATCATGTCATTGCACTGCAAGTAAACGCCATGTATAAATTGCATCGGGTTGTCATGAACGGTTGATGGAGCACATTGATCTCTAATTGATCTAATAAAATTATACTGCAAAAAAAAAATAATGTAAGAACATGAATATAAATATTAAGAAAAAAAAGAAGAAAAAAATATTACCGATCCAGATGAATATGCTCCGTCGGGAGATATGTACTTTCTTGTCCTTTGTAGGTACCACTGCATGTACTCTGAGTAGTGATACAAAGGTTGTACATTGGGCAAACCATTCATAACATAGTCTTCTCGATGATTCCATATTTGGATCCACTGATCATGCTTTTGTTGCCAGTTGTAGTCATTCTTCCCTCGAAGATCCATTTTGTGTTGTTTTTGCAGGTTAATTGGATCTTGAGGGATTGGTTGTTGTAAACCAAATTGTCTCATAACTCGATCAGCAGCATGCCACTCAACTATTGCAAAACATATAAGTGGCACGCGTGATCGAGCCATATCTGGTATCTGACCCATAAAATCGATATTTTGATATGGGGTCCAGACAAACTAATCAACATATAAAGATATGTTAGAAAATATTTAAATGAATAAGTAATATTACAAAAAAAATATTTAAATAACATATAAGTAAATTATTATTTGACTACCTGATCTATACGCAAGCGATCCAACATTGATCGTATTATGTTGGTTGCATGACCAGGAATATTTGTCGTGATTAAATGTTGGGACCACCTATTCATGTAATAATAAAAAAAAATTAATTATAAATTAAATTTAACAATTGAAGAAATGTATTTAAATATATGTAATAGTAAAATAAATATACCTTCTAACTAATGGAAATAAGTTTGTAGTGGGGATGTTCAATCTTGGTGCAAGCATTGGGATGCGGTCGTACGCCCACGATTGTAGTAATAACAAACATCCACCAATTTCAATTTGACGGCTAATCAAGGCTGCACGACAAAGACCTCGATAAAGACACGCCAAAACCGCAGACACCCAACTGTATTGGTAGGTTTCAGATAAATCCTCCAACAGAAGGAGATACATCAAGTGGACTCTTGAACCTGATGTATCCGGCATCAGAAATCCTCCAATCATCCTCAGAATGAAGGCACGAGCATGTTGATCGATTACAATCTCAGTAGCATCATCTGGGAGTTGCTGAAATGTGGAGTCCAACCAACTCATTTGAATGCGTTGTCCAACAATTTGTCTTTCATTAGGAACCGCACCCAACAAGTTATGACAGACAACATTCCAATCCATGTTTGTTGGTTCGGTGACAATGTTTCCATCAATGGGCAATCCAAGTTGATAAGCCACATCCTCCAAAGTAACCGTGCACTCTCCGATGGGTAAGTGGAAAGTGTGCGTCTCCGGCCTCCAACGCTCAACCAAAGCAGTAATCAGATGGTTGTTGATTTCAGCTCTTCCAATGTCTAATATTCTTCCAAACGCGGTGTTACGAATGATTTGTAAAACCGGTTCTTCAGGTAGTTGTGGCCATAGGTTATACCTAGCCCTAAAAGTAACTTCACCGCCATTCCATATTGTTGTGGAAACATGATCATCTTGAAGAGTAAGTAGGGATGGAATGATAGGGCTGGGACCAATGTGATTCATATTGTCACAAAGAGATTTGAATTTTTTGAATTTGAATTTTTTTAATTTGAGGGAGTAGTGTGATACGGTGAAGGGTTGAGGGGTTATTTATAGGACGAATGTCGTGGACGAGGTCCACGACTTTCAACTCTATGCCCTAGATGCTCGAAGTCGTAGCTGTAACCTAGCCTGCTCAAAAGTCGTGGATACCATCCACGACATTCGCCTAGTCGAACCGTTTCAGGCGGCTGATGGGAACCGATCCGTTTATATATTTTAATTATAATATTTATATTATATAATTAAATTAAATATTTTAATTATATATTTATATTAATTATATATTTATTTTTATATTATAATACATTATATATTTATATTTATATTTTTATATTATGATACATTATATATTTATATTTATATCAATTTTATTATATTATTTATAATAATTATTTTTATTATATTAATATGTAAATAATTAATTTATATATATTTTATTTTTATGACATTGAAGTCGCAGAGCCGCCCCTGCTCCAAAGTCGTGGACGGGGTCAAAGAGTTATGATTAAGTAATATATTATTATTTATTATTTATCATAAATTGTACTAATACATTACCATAAATTACATTAATACATTATATTACCATAAATTACATTACTATAAATTACATTAATACATTAAATTACCATAATATATTACATTGATACATTAAATTACAATAATATATTACATTGATACATTAAATTACAATAATATATTACATTGATACATTAAATTACAATAATATATTACATTGATACATTAAATTACAATAATATATTACATTGATACATTAAATTACAATAATATATTACATTGATACATTAATGTCTTAAACTTTCACCTATTTCACTATTTTTGAATGGACATGTCTTCCTATTGTGCCCTTCAATTCTACACAACCCACATTTTTTATTTTTTTTCCGTTGCACAATCGTCCATCTCGTTGTGAATACGTGATGTTTTGGGTCTTCCAGTTCGATTTCTTCGCATAAGTGGATTAGGAATGAACATTGGACCAGAATAATGAGGCCAATATTCTTCATTACCAATCGGTTCAAACTCACGTCCGTAGGCCTTTAATAAGTTATCCAACCGATATATTGGTGAAATGAATTGGCGATAGTCTAAATTCATTGATGAACATGTGGAAATGACATGAGAGTATGGCAATCTAAGTGACTGAAATTCTCCACATTCACACCAGTATTGGTTTAGTCTTACCGTGTATACCTTCGAATGTCGACTACCTTCTCTACCAGGAACCTCAACCACAAATACTCCTGACTCCCTTGAAAAAGTTCGAATTGTTTGACATGTGGCTTTACGGTTATTTTCATTTAACACCTTAGTCAATTCCTCACAATATATATGACCTGCCATTATCATACTTGTTGCTTCATTTCTATGGTGAAGAAACCAATAATTGAGTCTATGATATGTTGCTTGTACAAGGGAAGTGATAGGCAAAGCCCTTGATCCTTTCAAAACACCATTAACACACTCTGCTAAGTTAGTCGTCATATGCCCATAACGTCTCCCTTCATCATATGATTGTGTCCATTTTTCTTTAGGGATGTTGTCTAGCCAAGCTGCTGCTCTGGGATTTTTTTGATGCAAATCATCAAGCATACGCTCAAAACGGGACCGCATCAACTCATATCCTACAACATATACATCAAATTTAACATTAACTACATAATATGAATAACTTTTGAATAACTCAAATTTAACATTAAGGTCAAAATTAACATTAACTACATACCCATTTGAATAACTTTTTCTTTAAGGTCACCATCTTTGAACTCTTTATTGAAATTGCTTGCAACATGACGAATATAATATACTGAATATGCATTACACCATTGAGAAAGCTCAGTGCGAAGTGCACCCAACAAACCTGTACCTCTATCTGATATTATACATATATTCGGTTGCGGGGTAACATAAGTACGAACATTGTAGAAAAACCACTCCCATGCTTCTTTAGTTTCTCCTTCGAAAATGGCAAATGCAACAGGAAATATTCGTCTATTACCATCTTGCGAACTTGCAATTAACAAAGTTCCATTATATTTTCCGGTCAAGAATGTCCCAACCACTTGAAGGATCGGTTTGCAAAATCCAAACCCTTCAATACAAGGCTTGAAAGCCCAAAAAACTCTATCAAGAATTAAACTACTACTCTCATCATGACGAGATGATGCATATCTTACAATTGTACCAGCTGCATAACACTGGACAGTGTTAAACCAACGAGGTAACTCCTTGTAAGATCCCTCCCAATCACCATAAATTTGTGACATTGCTATTTGTTTAGCTGTCCAGGCCTTTCTATACGTTACCGTATAACCAAAACGAGTGACAATTTCTTTTACTAATGCTTTAACTGGTATACCAGGATCTTCCGATACTAAGTGAATAATACAATTTGCAATGAATGATGAATTTAATTTCGTATGATCTTGAGAAATATTAGTGGATACACATGTGTGTGTTCCATTAATTTTTCTAATCTCCCATAAATCTCGTTTTCCATTAAGTGATGCCCTAATTCTCCATTGACATCCACTACCAAAATATTTACACTGTCCGACATATCTATCCGGTCTTGACTCTACAACAATGTAGTCAACATAATTCTTAATATGAAACTGTTTTATAGCATTTATTGTTGCATCCTTTGATTCAAATTGCATGCCAATAAACAGTTCATTATCAAAGTCATTACTTAAATTATTTTTTCTATTTTGGATATCTTGTCCAGCATCTGAATCAATGGTAACGAAAAATGACGAAGGAGTACCGTATGTTATGTTAGCTAGTTCACTACTATCAAGCTCCAAATCTTCTTCATCATCACTAAATTCGTTGACAATATCTCTAATAATCACCATCTACATATGAGCATAAAATATTAGCATAAACAAAATATAAGATAAAAACATTAATACAAAAAATGTTGAAGAAAACTAGAAAATCGGCAAACATACCTCGTCTCTCTGTGAATATAGTCTCTGCTCGTCCCTGTCTTATATAGAAGAACAGATGTCACATTCCTACAATGCGAGACCAATCTCGCATACCTTAGATGCGACTTACCCCCATGATTCTCGCATTCAAGGAATGCAACTTCTGTCAGTTTGTCGCGTACTAGGAATGCGACAAACGCATATGTCATGGTCCCCATCCACGACATTAAAAAAGTTACACTAAGACGATAAATAAATTTTTCACTACACCAAAGCTGACATAGTGTAGTCAAACTACACCATGCCAGTAAATTTTCCATTTCATGGCTACAAAAGGGTCTAATCCCACTATTGAGATATTTCTGATTTTGCTTTTTGTGAAGAAAGAGAATAAGATGCATAAATAAATGAATTGCCATCGGCACTCCCGAAATTGTGTCTCCGACCCTATCGCATTCATTCAGATTCTAACATTTATTAAAAAAATCAATTAGTTGGTGTTAAAATCTCATTAAAATCAATTTTGCTTTGTGAAGTTTGATGATTAAGGACATAAGAATAGAAAAATTCTGGGACAGAAGGAGAGAGTACATATAGGGTTAAGAGTACAGTACTGGGTGTGTTGGATTTTGGTGGCATGTCAAACAGCCGGCCAGGAAATTGTTTGTAATTGGGAGTTGGGAATTTGTCATGTAATGGTGATCACTACTCTTTCTCTTCATCACCTCCTTTCTCTGCTTCATGATATATGTTTTATTCTTAATTTGTTCAACTTTATCAGTTTGGTGCTGTAAAAAATCTTCTTGAACCATTCTTTCAAATTTGAATTCCTCCACCATAATTGTAGTATATGAAGCAAGCATACATGAAATTCCTCCACACGTCTCTTCTATTCATAGAGTATCCAAAATAAAAAATAAAAAATATTAAGATACATATTTGAAATGTTTTGAATAAAAAATTAGGATAGATATTATACATATCTGAAATGTTTTCAGCAAAAAAATTAGGATAGACATGATACGTGTTAATCAAAACATCCCAATAAATAAGGAAAATATCAACTTATTTAAAGGCAAACACTAATGAAGATAAACACTAATGGGAGACAATGATTTGCAATTTCATTATACTTTCTATTTTGGATATTTTGATTTACACTTATAACTTTATCATATTTTATACACATATCTCATAACATATTGTATTATATATTTTAAAAAAATGTATATATAGATATCGAATACGTATCATATCCAACTCATATCCGTATTTGTGTTTCATAAATTGTAGTTACAATATTCAGGGGTGGAAAGGGTATTGCAACTATAATTGTGGTTGTAACAACCTAATTTTTTTGTAATTGTCTACAATTATGGTACATACAAATGTAATTATGAGGGCAATTACTATTTAAAACATAATCTTGTCCAAATTGGGATTGCATAAAAAAGAACTTGGATATAGGTGTTAAATAAGTTTAAATAATCCTCAAGTTATCTTGTCCAAGTTGGGAATGCATGAAAAAAAAACTTGGATATAGGTGTTAAACATGTTTAAATTTTTGGTACGTTAGCTTATCCTAATTAGAGAAAACATGTAATCTTCTATCGGGTACATTTCATGTTCCACTTAGCTTCTTTTTCCTTTGCTTAAAAAGAAAATATTTACTTAGTATATATTTTATTAGAGATTTTTTTGCTTAACCAATGAGAATACAGTGAAGTGGACAAACAATATAACAATAAATGTAATGTTCTCTTTTAGTAATTATAGCTATAATTATGGTTATTATTAAGGGTGAGCGTAGGGAAGATTGGTCCTACTTAAAGAAATTGAGCTAAATTATACAAGTCATTATAACTTGAAAGATAAGAGTTTATATCTAAAATTGACGCAATCAAGATTTAGGGATTAATGGAAAAGTCTTTTTTACTCGTCTCACTCATACATACAATTTAGTGACACTTTATTTATGTATTGAATATTCCTAACAAGTGAAAAAAATTTGTGTCTTTAATCTTGAACAAGTATGACACGTCTATAACTGAAAATTTATATGAATGTGGTAAGTTGACTTTTTAATTACAGGAATGATGTAACTTTTAAAAATTTACGGGGACTTAAACCACGTTTTGTCCACGTAACATGGAAATTGTGGATACTATCCACTAATTCCATGGAAAATGTGAATCCCATCCACTAATTTCATTAATATGTAGAATATGTGGGTAGCATCCACTAATATGTAGAAATTGTGGATTTTATCTACTAATATGTATACAACTTGAATTTAATCTAAGTTTTTTGTTCACTATATACACACCTGAACTTCAACAGCAAACTATATTTAGACACTTTCAATTTCAATAAACATAACTTCAATAGATGTCATTGATATTAGAGATTGTATTTAAATGTTTTTAATATAATTGTTTCTTAATTTCATTCTTATTATTTTATTTCAATAATTTTCTTTGTTTTGTTTGTATGTATTTTTATTTCAAAAATTGTTTAGTTGTTGTTATTTGTTTTTGTTTGTATGTATTTTTATATTGAAATAAAATAATAAGAATGAAATTAAGAAATAATAATACAATCTCTAATATCAATGACGTCTATTGAAGTTATGTTTACTGAAGATTGAGAGTGTCTAAAGTGTTGTTTGCGGTTGAAGTTCGGGTGTATATATAATGAACAAAAAACATAGATTAAATTCACGTTGTATACATATTAGTAGATGAAATCCACATTTTATACATATTAGTAAATGTTATCCACGCTTTCTATATATTAATGGAATTAGTTGATGGGATCGACGTTTTCCATGAAATTAGTGAATAGTATCCACGTTTTCCACGGAATTAGTGGATAGTAGTATCCACGTTTTCCATATAGTAATTACTCATTCCTCATTCCTGTAATTAAAAAGTCAACTTACCCCTTCATGTAAATTTTCCCATCTATAACCTGCCAACAAAAACATGAATATTCATAATTTTAGGCTAGTCATTTTTTTTCCTTATAAATTAATCTTATTAATCTTGTCACATCTTAGTTACACTTAACATATTCAGATTCTTCAAGTTTAAGAATAACTTCAGGTACAAAAATTGACTACGCTCACCTTTAGGAACAATAAATTTATGGAAGTGATTAAAAAACGTAACCTAATATCGTCTCATAGTTAATTGTGGTTGCATAACCAAATTTAAATCCTAATAAGTATGATGGGTTAAGATGAATTATAGAAAAATAACAATTCCTCTATCTCACAACCATAGTAAAAATATGTACTCTCTTTAGAACAACTTTTACTGTTTCTATGGGAAAGAGATAATACTAAATTCGGATAAACCCTAGGACTGTTACTTTTATCATAATTGTGTGTAGATAAACAAAACCTTGAGTATTTATATATAGTAAAGTTTTAATTTGCATTACAATTATGTTAAATTTTCATAATTGTGCTAAATGTGCCAATAATTATGGTTAGGATAAATTTTTGGAGGCGATAAAAAACTCAACATTGCTGCCTAATAAATTGTAATTGAATACAAAAATTAAAATTTTGATAGATAAAATGATCTAAGTTGAGCTAATAGATAAATAACTAGAAATTTTGATAAATCATCTAAAAACTATAAATTTCGTCTTGGGTTTTATGTTTTAAGCTTAATAAATAAATCAGTTTCTAATTATAAATTTTCTATCAACGAAATCTTAACTAAGGGCATTAGTTAAGAAATCCAGATCCACTTTTAAAACTGTCATAATATTGTACCAACCATTAAGACTCAAGTTAAAGTGTTTTTGAACCACATTATTAAGACTTAATCTATTATTCATTTCAGTTATTTTAAGAGAATAATGTATATCCTGATATAAGGAGATAAATTATCTCATTCAGCCACTAAAATCGTGAAATGCGTACGATTTAATCATTTTCTACAAAAATATTTCTAAAACTAAACAAAACAATACACATGTCATTTTTTTACTGGCTGTAGGAGGTAAATTATCTTATGCTATGAGGAGATACTTTATTCTCTTATTTTAATAACCTTCTATTTGATTCCCGAATTTTACTTTACATATGGTTAATGTTTCTGAATTTTATTTTTTATTTACTAATATTATTTTTTCCATTCTATTAAATTTTATGAATTAATTTAATAAATATATATTAGTTTTCCACTTAATTAATATTTAAAAAACATTATTTTTTCATCCCTACATTGGGCGAAAATGACAAAGCTCAGAAGCTGCGCCTAGCACAATCCCTATGTTAGGCGAAATTGGGGAGAAATTTTGGCATAGCTACTATTCTAGATTCGCCCAACGAATCACCTGCGTTGATCGAATTTGGGCAATTTTACTCAGCACATGACCCGCGCTAGTGCAGCTTAGCTAGACGAAAGCTAGAGGCTCGACCAAATGAAGTGTTACGCTTAGCGAATTTTCTGCGTTGGGAGAAAATGCATCATTCAGATTCATTAAACAAGGATTAAGTTGGACATTTTGGGTAGCACTTCGGGTAGATATACTATGTACTTGATTTATCTTAATTTATATGGTAGTTTAGATGGAAATGAGATGTAAGCAAGGGGGAAATGTTAGAGGAAATATTTTCATTGAAGATGTAATCTCGTCTCCTATGAGTTGTATTTCTCTATTTTTATCTTTGTTTCTAGATGTTATGAAAATGTATAGCTAAACTTCTTCCTTGTTGGGATTGAATGTATTACTCACTCGATATATAACACATTGATTCAGATTTATGATTAATTATTATGTTTTGATTTTCAATGAGTTATCTATTATGCTTAATGCTTCCTTAGAGATTGACAACCTCTTTTGTATGAAATTGGATTGATGAATGTATGAAGAAATTCTGGTTCTAGATTCTAAAATTTGGAGCTCATCATATTCGTATAATTTCTAGAGGTAGATTTGTGCTATTTGGTCACACTTGTGCATGTGTTGATATGGTTGCTAGACATAGAGTCAAGTGAACACTAACTCTCAAATTTGTTAACATATAGTTGCTAGATATAAAGGTGTATTAACAAGTCATTGATCTTCATTTTGTTAGTATAGTTGCTAGACATAGATTTATATTAATAAGCTACTAATATGACCAAGACATTGACAATTAATACATTTGAGGTGTTGCATTAAAACTCAATTTCGCAAGCATATTACTAGACATAGCGCTGAATTTCATGAGCTACTAAATTTATTAAGACATTAGCTTTTAATACATTTGAGGTCCCTTGATGTGAAAGAATCATTGCTAAATGAATTTGTGTTGTTGAATCAAGTGTTATGGATTGCAAGTAGTAAAGTTCAATCTCAAACATCTTTATTCAACAAGTTTAATTAAATCAAGATTTAGTTAATAGTATAATCAAACAAACCAACCAACCTAATTTAAAACCGACTTAGAATAACATTTTTTGGTCGAAATGCTAGTATCAAACAAGTTCTTGTGGATTCGACAATCTTATACATTTGTTTGTGACAATCCAATTTGGTAATTTAATTAACAATATAGTTAATAATTCTTAAACCTTGTATCCCTTAGTTAAAGACACGATTCCCTAATTATAGGATCATACCATCACATATAAATAGCATTTATGTACCATTATAACATGTATATATGAGTGCTAGAAATCAGTGTGTAATCCTTATTGCTAACTTGATTCTAGGGTCGTGTTCCCCAAGATTGTTGTATATATATGTATGTTGTCCCTCACATAACTTATCAAGAAATAAAATATAAATCTTCTTTCTTGGTATCAGAGTTGTTTAAACTGAAAAGCTCTTGGTCAATCAGGAAATCATGGCATTCACTCTCAACTCAAACAGTAAGAATGATCTACCATCATCTGTATCTGTCAAGCTTGACATAAACAATTATCCCCTATTGAAATCACTGGTTCTACTAGTGGTCATAGGCTATGGTTCTACCGGTGGTCAAAGGCTACAAACTTGACGGATATATATTGGGAACAAAAAGATGCCCTGAAAAATTTGTTATATCATCAGACTCAAGCAAGAACACCAAAACACTGCCTTTGAAGATTGGCAAGCCAATGATCAACGCCTCCTTGGGGGATGCTCAACTCAATGGCTACTGAGATTGTAACACAACTACTACACTGTGAGACCTCCAAACATCTTTGGGATGAGGCTCAAATTTTGTCTAGAGCACACTCAAGGTCTCAAATCATTTATCTCAAGTCTAAATTTCATAGCATCAGAAAAGGGGAAATGAAAATGGAAAACTATCTAATCAAGGTAAAAAACCTTGTTGACAAACTCACACTTGTAGACAGTCCAATTTCAACTTCTAATATGATCATTCGAATCGTAAATGGTATGGATTCTGAATATAATCCTTTAGTTGTAAAACTGTCTGGTCAAATTAAACTCAGTTGGGTGGATTTATAAGGCCAATTGCTAACATTTGAAAGTAGAATTGAGCAACTGGATAACCTCACCAACCAACTCTCAATGCAACAACAAATGTTGCAAACAAATCTGACCATTGAGACAACAAATTCAATTCAAACAATAATTGGAGAGGTTCCACCTTAAGAGGTTGGAGAGGAAGCAGAGGAAAAGGTAGATCATCCAAGACTCCATGTCATGTCTATGGCAAGAGTAATCACACTGCAATAGACTTCTTTCACATGTTTGATAAAAACTACTCAAGATCAAATTATTCAACAAACAATGACAGACAAGAATCTCACAATGACTTCCTAGCCTCTCAGAACTCAGTCCAAGACTATGATTGGTATTTTGATAGTTGTGCAAGTAATCATGTGACACATCAAATTGACAAGGTTGAAGAATTGACTGAACAACATGGTAAGAATTCACTAGTTGTTGGTAATGGTGAGAAATTGGAAATTGTGGCTACAAGATACTCAAAACTTAACTCTCTCAATTTACATGATATCCTATATGTGCCTAACATTACAAAAAATTTATTAAGTGTCTCTAAACTGGATGCTGATAATAACATACTTGTTGAGTTTGATGAGAATTGTTGTTTTGTAAAGGACAAGTTGACAGGGAAGGTAATACTAAAAGGACTACTTGAGGATGAATTGTACAAGCTCTTAGGAACTAAAAGAAATCCCAGTGCTTATGTATCTATCAAGGAGAGCTGGCATAAGAGACTTGGCCATCCTAATCACAAAGTCTTGAAAGATTGTAATGTCAAAGTATCACCTAGTTATAACTTTAGTTTTTGAGAAGCATGCCAATATGGCAAAATGCACCTATTATCCTTTTAAGTCTTCTTCTTCTCATGCTCAGGAACTACTTGAGTTGGTTCACACATATGTATGGGGCTCTGCACCAATAATGTCATCATGTGGTTTTAAATAATATGTGCACTTTGTTGATGGTTTTAGTGGATTCACCTGGATTTATCCTCTAAAACAAAAGTCTGAAATTGTGCAAGCTTTCACTCAGTTCAAAAATCTGACTGAAAATCAATTCAATAAAAGAATCAAAACAATTCAGTATGATGGTGGTGGAGATATAAACCTGTGCAGAAACTTGCCATAGAAGCTCAAATAAAATTTAGAATGTCACGTTCATACACTTTTCAACAAAATGGAAGAGCTGAGTGGAAACACATATATATAATTGAGTTTGGCCTAACCTTACTTGCACAAGCTCAAATTCCTCTACATTACTGGTGGGAAGCCTTCTCCACTATAGTATATCATATAAATAGGTTACCATCTCAAGTTACCCAAAATAAGAGCCCATATTTACTCATGCTTCATAAAGAACCTAACTATAAGCTCCTACAACCATTTGTTTGTGCATGCTACCCTTGTCTCAAACCTTATAACCAACACAAGCTACACTTTCACACAATCGAATGTGTGTTCTTGGGTTATAGTAACTCTCACAAAGGGTACAAATGTCTCAACTCTCATGGAAGGATTTTTATATTAAGACATGTCATCTTCAATGAAGATCACTTTCCATTTCATGATTGGTTTCTCAATACAAGAAGTCCTCTACAAACAACAACTAATAATCCATCTACCTTTTTGTTTCCTTTGAACACTGCAGGTAATTCCATCAATGGTGCAATCATACCAATCAATGAAGACAATCAAGCTGAGATAAACACAGAAGACTCTCAAGATGTCCACAATGTCGCAAGACAACATGACAATAATTCATTAGAAGGTAACACCACTCATGGAGAGACACTAGACATAACTCAATGTAAGGACCCAAATTCTACTCTTGAAATTTTTTCCTTATTTTATTCATTTTTCATGCATTTCCTATAACTTAGATACACCTTTCAATAACTTATTCTAAACCCCACTTGCCTGCTCATACTCATTTCACAAGTCCAAAAACAACATACACATTCGATTAGCAGAAAATCATAATTCATTAATGCATCCCGGTAACTACCGCATACAACTAGCTATGAGATTCCAAAATACCCATAGCTACAAATATCCAGAGTTACAAATATTCATGTTCAAAATACAATCAGTTATAATTCAAAACAATGAAGATAAGGACTTCAAAAAAACTAAAAGCCTCAAGCTCCTAACCAAGTCATCCTTAAATCTTCCACCTACCTGCAATGAGATTAACATTGACAATTCACAGAAAACACAAAGGAGTAAGTCGTTAACTCAATAAATGCCAATATACATTAATCCATATTTTAATACGATTAAGTAAACAATTCAGAGTTAAATATACTTAAAATCATGTCCATCGTTTATATTTTTTGAAAACCATGCTACATAACTTGAGGCAAAGTTTGCTACATCGCTTGAGCCAAAGCGTGCTACATCGCTTGAGCCAAAGCTTGCTACATCGCTTGAGCCAAAGCTTGCTACACGCTTGAGCCAAAGCTTGCTACATCGCTTGAGCCAAAGCTTGCTACATCGCTTTAGCCAAAGCTTGCTACATTACTTGAGCCAAAGTCGCTAACCAATAATGGTTGGCTAAAACAAGTTTTCTTTTCATTGATACACCATCAATCCATAAACCGTAAATCCACGCAACCATTATTACAAACATACCCATATATGTTTCTAATAAATAAGTGGTTCACAACTCTATCATTAACCACAACAAGAAAATCCACACATTTTCTATTGCAATGCACAAGTTAAAGACTTATACTTACCTTGGTGAGTATTGAGTTTGGTTCTTGGTAACTTCACAAGTTCCACCGACACCGCCTCCAACTTTAGGATCTTTCCTCATTCCCACCATGTAACACAATGTTAGTCATTTATTCCAAATAACACGTAAACAACTCATATCGCATCTTTAAACATACAAGAGATTTAGCACATTTTCAATGTTTCTAAACTAATTTCATCATAAGTTTACAAACACCTAAAACATACATATTCATCTCATATTTCAAAATTAGAGTGCATACTCATATTCTACATCTAACATTTTACCCATTTCCCCCTTTAACCACATTCTCATTTTAGGGTTTTGGGGTTTTCATGAATCAACTCACAAACTCTTTCCATTCTTGAAATGAGAAAAACAACATAAAACGAACCATAACTCAAAAGGATGAGTTTCCATGGTTTCTCACATTTTGAGAAGAGATCCACCATACCCAAAATGAGTTTCAAAGGAAAGAAGAGAGTTAGAATCAAGAGTTTTACCTCTTCTCAAGCTCTTAGATGATTCCCAAGAATCCTTGCCCTTGAAAACCCTTTCTTCCTTCACTTCTCTCTAGGTTATCCCCCAAAAATGTGTTTGGGGTCCCTAATAAATGCAACAGCGTCAGGTTCTCGCTCAAGCGAGAAAATCCCGCCCATTTTAAAAACTCAGAACTGACCCTCTCACTCAAGCGAGAATCTCACAGCCTCGACAAGTTCTAAAATGACATTTCTCGCCAAGGAAGCTGTCACTAGACCTTTATGGAAAACATCAATGCAATAGGAGTTTCAGGCACTCATGTTTAACAAAACGTGGATACTAGTGCCTTACAAAGATCAGGAAAACATAGTTGATTCAAAATGGGTCTTCAAGACCAAATACAAGTCAGATGGTTCCATTGAAAGGAAGAAAACTAGACTAGTTGTAAAAGGCTTTCAACAAACAGTTGGGGTTGATTGTGAAGAAACATTTAGTCTTGTAGTCAAAGCTAGCAGAGACAGGATCATTCTTTCTATTGCATTACAACTCAACTGGGAAGTCAAACAGCTTGACATCAACAATGCATTCCTCAATGGATATCTCAAAGATATAGTATTCATACACCAACCAGAAGGATTTCTTGATCCTACCAAGCCTAGTCATATATACAAACTATCTAAAGCAATTTATGGACTTAAGTAGGAACCAAGGGCTTGGTTTGATAGAACCAAAACTGCATTGTTGAACTGGAATTTTCAAAACACAAAGAGTGACTCTTCTCTCTTCTTTCTACAGGGTAAAGACCATATCAAATTCCTCCTCATATATGTAGATGGCATCTCACAGGCAACAACAACAAGTTTCTTCAAGCATTCACCAAACAACTTAACGATGTATTCTCCCTCAAAGACTTGGGTCATTTACACTACTTTCTAGGCATAGAAGTGCGAAGAAATGTCACTAGAATGTACCTCAAACAATCCAAATATATTGGTGACTTGTTGAAGAAATTCAAGATGACCAATGCCTCACCATGCCCAACACCTATGACAACAGGTAGGCAATTCAAGTTGAGGGGGAGAAACTGAAAGATTCAACTGTGTTCAGACAAGCCATAGGAGGACTACAATATTTAACCCACACAAGACCTGACATAGCTTTCTTTGTAAATAGACTCAGTTAATACATGAGTTCACCCACCAATGAACACTAGCAAGGCATAAAAAGGATGTTGAGGTATCTCCAAGGCATCAACAGTTACTGCTTGCACATCAAGCCATCCATTGATTTGGATATAACAGGTTTTTCTTGTGCAGACTGGGCCACTAGTGTTGATGACAAGAAATCCATGGTTGGTCAGTGTGTGTTCCTTGGTGAAACACTCATTTCTTGGTCCTCAAGAAAACAAAAAGGTAGTATCAAGATTAAGTACAGAGTTAGAGTACGAAGCTTTAGTTGACCTAGCTGCTGAGATAACATGGGTTTGTTCACTACTTACTGAACTTAAATTCTCATTGCCAAGGAAACTCATACTATGGTGTGATAACTTGAGTGCCAAGGCACTAGCCTCTAATCCAGTACTGCATGCTCGTTTCAAGCATATTGAAATTAATATTCATTATATTAGAGATCAAGTACTACAAAACAAGGTTATTGTGACCTATGTCCCTAAAACAGATCAAATTGCAGATTGTCTCACCAAACCATTAAGTCACACACGCTTCAGACAACTTAGAGACAAACTTGGTGTGATCCACTCACCACCAGTTTGAGAGGGGGAAGTTAAAGACATGATTCTTTGATTATAGCATCATATCATCACATATAAATAACATTTATGTATCATTATAGCATTTATATATGAGTGCTAGAAATAAGTATGCAATCCTTATTGCTAACATGATTCTAGGATCGTGTTCCCCATGCAATGTTATATATATATATATATATATATATATATATATATATACACACACAGGTATGTTGTGTCTCACACAACTTATCATGATATAAGTCTTCTTTCTCACTCAACAATAGAACCTTTTCTCAGCGATGTGAACATAACTATTCAATTTACTGAGAATTGTATCTCTGTGTGGCTCTCCTTAGCCTCCATTTTCACTCAGCAAGTCTCTCCTCCTTTTGAGAATTAGAGGATGTATGTTTCATTCCTTTCCTTTATTACTTAAGTGTAACAGGTGAACTTATTATAAAATTGTAATCGGTTAACTGATTTACTAATTTATTTGTAATATTAAAGCAAAAGGGAACCTCACAATTGATTATTTTAAAGAATTTGAAGTTGCCGCAAATAATTAATCATTGATTAGGATTTGAAAATTTAAAGAGATAGTTATGTTCACAACATCTAAAAAAAAATACTAGTTTTTGATTTTTTTTATTTTGAAAAAAAAATCTATTTTTTATTGTTTTTATAAATAGGTCGGACAAAAATTGAGTGTTCACATTAAGATATATACAATTAATTAATCATTATCGACTTTTCAAAAAAATAATAAAAATAAATAGTGGATGATGTATATAAATCTTTCTACTTCACATTAATAAATATAATGAGAATAATATGTATATTTATTTTTCAAATGCTAAACGTCCCTTCGCCGGTTGGATTTTGGAGTAAAATGAAGAGAAAAAAAAACTCTAGTGTTATGAAATACATGGCTTTGATGTCCTTTCTTTCTCTTCTTTCCCCTCAAAATCTAATTGGCATAAAATTGAATTAAGAACTGCAGTACTTTCAGTCCTTTTAGGAACAATAGAGATCATAGCTTAGCATCAGTGCACAGTGGAATTTTTCCAAATCATGAATGAACTAACCGTTATTTTGCCAAATCATTGTTTCCTAGAAATCCCATAAAAGCTATAGCATGTTTGTTTCTTTCACCATATACCTCTTCATTTGCTAACTAATTTTCTCTGTTCCATAGAACAATAGAATCTTTCAATCAAAAAGCTTATCAACTTTTTCTCATATTGGTTATTTTAATATTTCCATAATATAATGAAAGTCTTAAATATGTGTGCTCATACGAAGAAAGGAATGAAAAGAATATGAGGTTACCACAAAAGGACAACCACAAAGGTTAAAGAACCGTGATTATAATAACTGTGCACGCATGAGTTTTGAGAAGGATTCCTAAACTTAAGTACAACAACTACATGACATATGGGATAAAACAAATGTGGATAATGCAGTGTTTTGGAATTTCTTGCAAGAGAATTAATTCTATATGTATCAGTAGTAAATGTTTCTCCCTCTATTAAAAATAGCACTAAGTACAAAAAGAATATAAGCATAAAAGTAAGGAATGTACCCACGTGCGTTTAAATTTGGAAATTTTACCTAGGGTTAGTAGGACATTGTTTAAGAAAACAAAACAAAATAATTTTATACTAAGAAATGAGATATTCAAGATATCGAGAATATATAATATATTTTTTTGGTACTAACAAGGATACCCTTACTATATGGGCAAAGAATTAATTCATTTTAAGTTGTGACTACCTCTCCAAACAAGTATCGTTCATATGAATTCAAATCCTAAACATTTTTGTCATCCTAAAGATCTAATGGAACATTAAATCACTTGATCAATGGTGTGAATATGGTTTACGGTTATTAATTTACTTACTTTGTATTAATATTCACAGAATCATTTATTAGTATAACCCTTCTAAATTTTAAGTTGTTAATGATGTGCACGCTGGTCTGGGTTATGTGAATTTTTAGAGACAAAGTCATAAAGACAGCAACTTCGAATGTAGAACTATATTAATGAAAAGGCGCAATGTATCTTTGCACGAACCACCTCTCTCATACATAAATCAGTCATAATTTTATACATATATTATACTGACTATTTCTGATGAAATATAAATGTAATATTTTAAACAAAAAATGTATGGTTAGTGTAATTAAGTTAAACAAAATATTATATATTGTGCAAACAATTCCAAATAGTACAAAATTGAGTATCTTTTTATTATTTTTGTTTTATTACACAATATATTAACTATTCTAATGAAATGTTTACATAACCCTTATATTATTTTGTAATGAACCAAATAATGAAGATACATTGACTCTTATATTATTTGGATTTGTCTACACAATATACAATATTTTGTTTAACTTAATCAAACATCACATGTTTTTTGTTTAAAATATTATACTTATATCTCATCAGGGGTGGTCAGTGTAATATATGTACAAAAATAAAAGTAATTCATGTAAGGACAAAAATGGAAGAGTGATTTGTATAATTTCACTAAAATTCAGGGGTGTCAGTGTGTACACACTTCAGGATATAGAGAGGAATTTATAATAAAATATATAAATTAAAAAATAAGTATGGAAAGATGGATTAAAAAGGTATTAATCCAAAAGATGTCTTGTGAGTTAATGATTTAGGGTCCAGTTTCATCATCAATAAAATACTACAGATAAATAAAAGAAAATAGAAGATGGGAATAACAATTATGATATGAAAGTTGATGGGAAATTAAAAAAAGTTTAAAGATGGGCACTTAGGGTATATTAAATCTGGAATTTTATAAAGATGGTATTTAAAAGTAAATAAATTTTAATGTAAACCCAAGTAGATCAGGTATTACCACATTCATAAGTACTTTTATTAAAAAGTAAATTGTTATTTACGAAACCTCCAAGTAAACTTCTTCTTATAATTAACTCAATTGCATCCCAATTTTTGAGGAGTGCAACTTTGTTAGAGTTGCGACTACATTTTTATAGTAAAAAGTTAAATTTTTTTTAATCAAATTACATTGGACTTTGGAATTTAAAATTCGGTTTCGAGATTCAATTATGGATTAGATAATATATTAGCTCCCTATATACCCGTTCTAAATTGTATCCTCACTAAATTGCATAATTTATTTCATACCTTAAAATTATTTAATTATTTAATTAATTATTGAAAAGGGAAAAATTTGTGTATTTTTTGTTATAACTGACAGGATGAAACCTTACAGCTACTTATCCGTATGAGCAATAAGGAATCAATGTTACGTAGTTCTTAAAAAAATTGTTTGTTTATTGAGTATTTTAATTAGGATAAGTAGCAGTATAGTGTGATTGTCCAAATGATGAGTTGAGGAAAATAAATCATTATTGGCGACCATTCCTCCATCCTTAATATGATTAATCAATTTTATATTTTTTTGAAGATAATATATTTAATAAATTTTAATATATATATATATATTTATTAGAGAAAATTAATTTTTTTTAATTTAATTAAGAATTTTTTTAATTTTAATTATAAAATAAATCAAATGAATAGAAGTGTCCAACATGATCATTCGAAGATGATCCGAGAATGAGAAGTGATACCATGACCCTCCTTCATCTTTGATTAACCCAAAAAACATAGATATTTGATAAAAAAGTATAATAAAAATTGTTATATAATTTTTTTAAAAGCAAATAATATTAGTAATTTTTATTTGTATTCTAGTAATAAGTTTGGATTATTTTTTATTTAATTTTAAAAAAATTGTTAATATGTTGCTATAAAAGGGTTATATTAACATAATTAGTTATTATTATTGTTGTTGAAATGATGTTTAACATTATTAAGGAAAAATTGTTTATTAATATTATTAATGATCATGGTTTATAATTAAGTAGAAATAAAAATAGAATATAAAAAAAACGGAAAAGAAAGAAAAATACCTAATTGGGGGTTGAAACTGGGCTGGCTGAGTATCAATCCGGGTTGGTTGGAAGAGGTGCATGATGTATAAGTGTGCACCTGACCGCATGCAATCCTCCCCCAGTATGAGGTAATGATGTGTTGCGATGACGCTCATTGAAATCGGTTGACGTTTCGCAAAATCATTAGTCAATGTGGAAAGTCAACACTATAGCTAAAGGAATGTGCCACGACTGAAATCGGTTGACGTTTATCTCATCACACTTTTTTATGTATTTTGAGTTTGCTTCTTTTTTCTGGTTCTTGTGTGTTTCTTTTTTATGATTTTTTTCTTCTCTCAAACTAATGACCTAGGCTCCCTATTTATAGTAAAAATTAGACAACAAATCCCTTAAAAAAATGAAAATTGATTTTATCCTTTAAAAATTTGGTGACACCTTTCTAGGATATATGATATCTCAAAAAATTTTGTATTTTTGTTGTTGTTATTTTTACTTTTATAAATTTCACAAGGTATATTAGATATTTACCTTTGGAATATTCCCTTGGTTTTTTATTATTATTATTATTTTATTTTTCTAAAAAACAAATTAGTTTCTAAAAAAATCTCATATTTATTATTATTTTATTATTTTTTACCCTTTTTTTTTGAAGAAAAATAGCATAGGTTTTTAGACACCTATCCTTAGTTTATGTTACTTTTTTACTCTTTTGTTTAAAACAAAATAAAGGAGTGAATTTCTAGAAGCTCCTTTAATTTATTATTTTTATTTATTTTTGAAAATATAAATTTATTATTATTATTTTTAAATTATTTTGATAGAAAAAAAATGATTTTGGGTTTTTTATGGGCCGTAAAAAATGAGTGTTCACAAGTTTCATTCTTTATTTGTTGCTTACCTGATAGCTAGCAAACCAAAGCTTGAGAAATGAACATTAGTTTTGTCAAGGGCTAGAAAAACTATATGCTAAAAAATAAACCACTGAAATTTGGTGAAATAGTTCGAGGCTCTACTGATGGATCATCTAAATCTGATGAAGTAGTTTGAGACTCTACTAGTGAACCATCGAGATTTGATGAAACAGTTCAAGACTCCGCTGAAGGACTAGAGATTTTTTGAAGCACATCCCGAGTTTGTTATGGTAGATCAAGGATTTATTGAAGAAGTTCCCGATTTTGCTATGGTGGACCAATGATTTGTTGAAGCAGTTCCTGATTTTTCTATGGTAGATTAGGGATTTGTAGAAGCAGTTGACGATATTGCTATGGTAGACCCTGAGACTTGTTGAAGTAGTTCTTGATTTTGCTGTGGTGGACCAGAGATTTGTTGAAGTAGTTATATATTTTTCATAGGTGAACCAAAAATTTATTGAAGCAGTTCCCAATTTTGCTATGGTGGACCAGAGATTTGTGGAAGCAATTCTTGCTTTTAATATTTTGGACCAGAGATTTGTTGAAGCAATTCACGATTTTTACAATGGTGAACCAGGGATTTGTTGAAGTAGTACCCGTTTGGCTTTGACGAACCAACTATTTGTTGAAACAGTTCTCGATTTTGCTATAGCGGACTAGAAATTTGTTGAAGCAGTTTCCGATTTTTCTATGGTGGAAGAGAGATTTGTTGAAGCAGTTCTCCCATTTGCTATAGTGGACGAGAGATTTGTTGAAGTAGTTCCCAATTTTACTATGGTGGACCAAGAATTTGTTGAAGCAACTCCTGATTTTGCTACGGTGGACCAGGGATTTGTGAAAACATTTTCCGATTTTGTTATGGTTGACCACATATTTTTTGAATCATTTCCCGATTTTTCTATGGTGGATAAGAGATTTGTTGAAGTAATTCCTGATTTTGCTATTATGGTTTAGCAATGACATAACATGTCGACCTCTGAGGCCAACAATGTTAATTTTTGAAAGAACGTCCTGACATCTAAGTCCAAAAACGTCACAACATTTCGGTGTCTCAGTCTCACAATGTTCTTTTTTTTTAAAATACGTGCTGGTGTCTGAGTCCAACAATGTCAAGACTATGTGTTTTCCCTTGACTAAGGAGGTCAATTTATTTTTCCTTAAGTTCAGGTTGCAATAGAATATTCGCACAAGTGAAAGGTAGTAGGCAAAATGTTCTTCACAAAACATAAACAAATTTTGTTGCCTTAGGTAGGTGGAAAAATGGAAATCATCAGACTCAAAAGAGTATAACTTACCATACTTGGGAGCAAATATTGGTCTCCCTAGAAAATGCTCTAAAAACACGATTCGTTTGTCATCAGTTGCAAGAATGCATGCCAAATCCGGCAAATTAGCTTCTAAAGAAGTTGGTTTGTTTCTCTTAGAAACATTGGTACATTGCCTCTTGGTTCTTAATGAAAAAAGCCATGAATTTGAGTTTTTGAAATTTTAGGTTTTTTTAGATACTTGGGTTTTTTTGATATGATGCTCTAAACTTGAAAATGATTGTTTGAATGAGTTTAGAAATGAAAATGTGATAGGAATGAACACATAAATCACTCAAAACAAGTAAGAAAGGTAGTTTTTAAAAGTCGAGGGGGTGACCACAATTTAGAGGGTTGAAGGAAGAAAAAGAAGTTTCTGAAAATGGAGGAACTACTTTAAATATTGCACAGAGTAATCAGTTACTCAAGGTAGAGTAGTCTGTTTCTCATAGTGTAAATGACTAGTTCTCATAAACTCGTCCTTGTGTAATTGGCCACTCTCTAGAGTAATCGATTAACTAGGCTTACTATTTCATCTATTCCATCATTATTACAAACATACCCATATATGCTTATAATAATTAAGTGGTTCACAACTCAATTCATTATTCAACAACTAGAAAAATCCACGCATTTCTATCACAATGCATAAGTTAAGACTTATCCTTACCTCGGTGAGTGTTGGGTTTGGTTCTTGGTAACTTCGCAAGTTCCACCGACATCGCCTCCAACTTTAGGATCTTTCCTCATTCCCACCATATAACACAATGTTAGTCATTTATTCCAAATAACACATAAATAACTCATTTTACATCTTTAACCACATAAGAGATTTAACACATTTTCAATGTTTCTAAACTACTTTCATTATAAGTTTACAAACATCTAAAACATATATATTCATATCATATTTCAACATTAGAATGCTTACTCATCTTCTACCTCTAGCATTTTATCCATTTTCCTCTTTAACCACATTTTCACTTTAGGGTTTTGGGGTTTTCATGAATCAACCCACAAACCCTTTCCATTCTTGAAATACCAACTCTAAACCAAGAGTTTAAAGAGGAAAACAACATAAAACAAACCATAACTCAAAAGGGTGAGTTTTCATGGTTTCTTATATTTTGAGAAGAGATCCAACATACCCAAAATGAGTTTCAAAGGGAAGAAGAAAGTTAGAATCAAGAGTTTTACCTCTTCTCAAGCTCTTGGACGAGAACCAAAGCTCATTGTCCTTGGAAAAGCTCTCTTCTCTCACCTCTCTTCAAATATTAACCCTAAAATGTGTTTGGGATTTTTCTCATTTAATGCACTCGTCGGGTTCTCGCTTAAGCGAGCCCATTCTCGCTCAAGCGAGAAAATCTCGCCTATTTTAAAAACTCAGATCTGACCCTCTCGCCCAGGCGAGGCATCTCTCGCTCAAGCGAGGATCTTACAGCCTCGACAGCTCCAAAATGTCACTTTTCTCGCCCAGGCAAGTGAGTCTTTCTCGCCCAGACGAGCCAACTCTCGCTTAGGGGAGACCACTCTCGCTCAAGCGACCCAACTCTCGCTCAAGCGAGAATCCTCCAGTATAGCCCAGGATTTCACCCTCCCAGGTGAGTCTTTCTCGCTGAGGCGAGAATCCCTCGCTCAAGCGAGAATCACAGGACTGATACTATAATTTTAAAGACTTAAATTAAGGGTGCTACACTTCTCAATGCATAATTCCTCTTCTGCATCTCAACTTTCAAGCTCACCATGCAAAACTTTCTCGAAGGGACTGCCTCTATTAACATACAAATCTCTCTTCATATATATCTCATTCATGACAGCCACCCTAAAACATTGCTGTTTATCCATCGGATGATTCATTGCCTCAAAGAAATTGAAGTTCACGATATCATCTTGCACTCTGACTTTTAACTTGCCCTCATCAACATCAATAATTACCCTGACAATTTTCATGAAAGACCTCCCCAAAATCAGTGGAACTTCAGTATCTTCTTCTATGTCCATAATCATAAAGTCAACTGGAAATACCAACTTGTCCACCTTGACCAAGACATCCTCCGCAAATCCATAAGGATATTTCATTGATCTATTTGCCAGCTGCAGAGTCATCCTTGTAGGCTTTACTTCCAAAGCTCCAATTCTCCGTAACATGAATTGTGGCATTAAATTTATGCTAGCACCCATATCGAGCAGCGCCTTTCCCACAGATAATTCCCCAATGGTGACTGTATTGTGAAACTTCCCGGATCCTTAGATTTTTCCGGCAAATATTTCTGAATAATTGCACTACATCCAGCTTCCAGCGTCACCGTTTCCTCAGAAAACTTCCTTTTTTTTGTCAACAGATCCTTCATGAACTTAGCATAAGTAGGCATTTGTTCCATAGCCTCCATGAACGGTATGTTGATCTGAAGGCTCTTGAATATATCCATGAACCTTGTATATTGTCTCTCCTTATCCTACTTCGAAATATTCTTTGTGGTAGATCACTCTTCTTATGCTCATCATTCACAATTTCTTTATCTTTGTTCTCTCCAGAATCCTCTTTTTCTCCCACACTCTTTTCATTATTCAACACCTCCTTCTCTACTGTCAAATTCTTACCAAAATCTGGACTAATCACCTTTCCACCACGAATAGTGATAGCTTTGCAATGCTCCTTAGTATTGGTTTGAGTATTGGCTGAGAACTGTCGGCTATCGGAATTTTGATCTACCATATGTGTTTCCAACTGACCCACCTGTGTTTCCAGATTCCTGATAGATGCTTCAATATTTTTCTGGTTAGTCATTAAAGCTTGCATGAACTTCTCTAATGTATCCTCCAATTTAGTTTGCCTTTCATGCATTGATGGATGATGACCTTGTTAGAATGGTTGCTGATAAGGTGGTTGCCTGTTTGATGATCCTGATTCTGGCCTCCAACCATAATTTTGATTCTAATTACCCCTCCAACCTTGTGAGAATTGACCATTGTTTGAAGGATTGTTAGGGAAATTGCCTTATCGAGGTGGATTATTAATATACTGCTCTTTTTCCTCCTGAGTGTTACTCGGAATTGCATAGTGACCAATTGCGTGCTCACCCCCAAAAAACTCACATCTCAGCACCTGTTGTTGACCCGGAGCAGATTGCACAACATGTAATTGTTGCGGTAACTTTGAAATTTGCTTTGTCAATGCCTCAATTTGTTGTGTCAGAATTTTGTTTTGTGTCAGAATTGCATCAGAAGTATTCATATCCAGCATTCCTTTTTTCTGTACTAACCTCCGATTATACTGTGCTTGCCTATCTGTTGACGATAAGGCAATTATTATCCTTGTAGCTTGTTAAGCATCAACAGCCATCATTGTTCCACCAGTTGTTGCATCAAGAATCATTTTGGTTTCAGGTTTCAGCCCATTGCAGAATATATTGATTTGATCTACATCCTCAAAACCATGCTTAGGACATTTTCTCAGCAGCACCTGGGAACGCTCCCAAGCTTCATAAAAGGCTTCATCGGTACCTTGTCGGAATGTTGATATTTCGAACTTTGCATGCCCATACCGAGCTAGTGGAAAGAACCGTGTTAGAAACTTTGATTCCAGATCATTACAATTGGTTAAGCTTTGGGTTGGATGAGATTTTAACCATTCCCTAGCTTCACCAACTAGAGAGAACGGGAACAAGATCATGTATGTAGCTTCTCTTTCATTATCATTGTACCCCATGGTTTCCACCAATTCGTAGAAGTTGTCCAAATGAGCATATGGATCTTCATAATCCTTCCCAGAGAATTGATGTGCACTGATCAAATTCAGAAAAGTTGGCTTGATTTCCACTGTCCTTGCAGTGTGTGGAATGACAATGCTGGAATAATGCCTCGGACCTTGATAAATAGCATAATTACCCAACGTCCTTCTCAAAGGATTAGTTCTCTCAGTATTTACCGGAGGAGTGTTTGTATCATCCATCTTGATGGATTAAGTGTCCGGAATTGTTGTTTGTTGAGAATTAGACTGTGCACCCTGCTTCTTCTTAGCTTTTACTTTCTTCCTCTTACTCTTTGCTGATTTTTCAATCTCAAGATTAAAATGCAATTGATCTTTAGTAGCCTTTCCTCTCAAAAGCATAAATGAGAAGACTACACCAAGGGTTAGCACAAAAATTAATAAAAACTAAAAATCATATCAAAAATTATTTACACTACTCAATAAAATATATTCAGAAATTCAATATAAATCGCTTATTACTCCCCGGCAGCGGCACCGAAAACTTGTTAGATATTTTCGTACGGCAAGTGTAATATATCGCTCAAGTAATAAAACCGGTAAACACCGTGATATCGTCCTTAGGGAGCAAATCAAATTTTTCTTGATCTCTAAAGATATAAATTGAGTAAATATTTACAATTGGAGGTTTTGATAAAAGTCATTGGATATTTTTGTATTTTCTTAAAAGATTTGATAAACTTTTGTAAAAATGGTTGGGATTGACTTCCATCATTCTTCCTATTTGTAAACTTTAGATTCAATTCTTTAAATCTCTTACAGTTTTTGATCTCGTTGCACATCACGAATCATTTGTATCAATTCCTTGATTACAAATTATCTAGCATTAAAACCAATGTATAAGCAATTCTTGCATCATTTTCTATTCCTAGATCAATGGTGCATCAAGAAAAGTTATCCGGATTCAATCACACATTTCACTTCCCAGTTAAATGTGGATACAAGATCAAGATTCTAGTAGCTAAATAGAATCAAGCATTAAACAAAGAATGAAATTTTAAAAATCAAATAACTGAACATAAATTGAATTGAATCCAAGAATACAAGAGTTAGAAGATTACATTCAATCCCAACACTGAGAAATTACCCGCTCATTCTATACATTACAATAGTTGAAATGCGTAAAACTACAAGAATCTAGGTTTAGGGTCATTCCCATGAATTTTACCTTTCTCCTTCGTGCTTCTCTCTCTAGAAAACTCTTGAAAAACTCTGTAAATGGCAAAAGGTAACATCCATAACTGATGGAAACTGACTAAGTATGTTTCAGACTTTTGGTCACTCGCTTGGGAGAGAGATTCTCGCTTGAGCGAGAATCTAACAGTAAGTGGCTTTCATATGAACTTGTCTCTCGCTTGGGCGAGAATCCTTCAGTATGTGTGGTTTGTGGCAACTATCTCTCGCTTTAGCGAGAGATCCTCGCTTGGGCGAGAACTCATCTGTAGGTTGGATTTTTGCACTTGTTCTGAATTTCTTCCAATTTTCACCTTTTCCAATCATCATTAACCTGCAATTGACAATAATTGTGTAAGTTTTCTTGACCAAGCTAAGTATGCATGATTCTTAAGAGTTTGGTTAATATTTTCATCAAAGTTCACAAATAAGTTCCCCATATCATATGTAATTTACTCATCATAATGCACTTAACAGGGCCACACCTTACTCCTTGGTATATGGAATGGAAGCAGTCCTTCCCATCGAGGTAGAAATCCCATCATTAAGGATTATTGCGGAGTCAGAATTAGAAGAATCAGAATGAGTTCGGGCTAGATACGACCAATTAAACCTAATAGGAGGAAAATGGTTGGTTGCGGTATGCCATGGACAACTTTATCAGAGAAGAATAATGAAAGCCTACGCAAAGAAGGTTCGTCCACGTCAATTCTGAGTAGGAGACATGGTGTTGAAAAAGATTTTACCCATTCAAAAAGACCACAGAGGAAAATGGACACCAAATTATGAAGGGCCTTATGTAGTGAAGAAGGTTTTCTTAGGTTGAGCCTTAATACTGACAAACATGGATGGAAGCGACCTGCACCTGCCGGTGAACTCAGATGTTGTGAAGAAGTATTATGCCTAGAGAGGTTTTTCCTTTGGGAATTTAGTAAATATATATTTCTCAATCAGGGTTTATTGATGCATTATACACTTTTGTTGTCTTATACGAAGAATGATGTAAATAAAACTCAATTGATGTGAGTCAGGATACCACTAGTTAACCCTTTTTGAGCCCAGATGTTATGAAAGGAGATCTTTGTCTAAAATATAACCTGCCAATATTTATAACCTGGTGGAGTAGTTGTCTAACTACTTTGATTGACCCTATGAGAAGAACAAAATTGGAATTCCAAAGTAGTTGAGAACATGTAGAGGATATAGGAGAAGTGCGAGTATGAGAAATACACATTTTGAGCCTTAAACCTTTTCCTTAGATAACCATAACTAGACCCCAATATAAGCCCAAAAAATTCCTTATGGAAGATTGGTTTATTCATGACATGTACATCAGGGTAAAAAAAAATAAAACAAACAAACTTCAAATGAAAAAGAGGACAATTGTTTTCAAAACACAGATCACTCACATAATGCATCAATAAGGTAGAGGGAAATGACAGTGGGCAAATTTTAGGTGTTTATCAATGAATGACACTAGGACAAATTTTAGGTGTTTATCAATAGATGACACTAGGGCAAATTTTGTTTATGATGGTTTCATATAAGTAACAATGCCTAGGAATGGTTAGTTTATGTTATGGACTGAAATCAAATACTGGGACAAATTTCATGGATTGCCAATACCCACTCCGAGCTCGATGATCACATTGCATAGTGAAAGTTAACGTGGTTCATTATATAGGGTCACAAAATGATATGCAAAGTACCATATTACCATGAGCCTACCTCAGCTAGCCATAGGATCATACATTTTTAACATACACAACATATTTCGTCTTTCTAAATATCCTACATACAAATTGTTTTATTGAGTTTGTACCATACTATGAAATGTGAAAACTATAACTATTGCAGCAATAGATGACATTCATTTCCTTTCAAGAGATGGTATGGTGTCAACAAGGAATTTCTCTACTCTAGCATTGTCATTAGCAACTTCACGAGCCAAATCTAGGTGGATCCAGTCATCATCTAATGACCGAGTATTATGGTGCCGAGAGATTAATAAGGCTAATATTTACTGCAAAACCAGAATTCTTCCGAGAGGATTTCCATATCAATTGACAACTCAATTGCTAAATTTACATATAAGCATTATCTTCACGCAACTCATCTCATGAATGATTATCATACATACATACATACATACATACATACATACATACATACATACATACATACATACATACATACATACATACATACATTACTTCTTCATATACATAACATCATTTTTCAAAGCATGACAAACATCATCATGCATCATAAATAACATACACACACTCTAAAGCATATCAACACTAATATCAATGCATATTCATGCATCAATAAGAGTTTTATGCATCACATTGCATACTCACCAACAATAATACATTCAGAACACACATCATTTGCACAATCACTTTCAAATAAAATTGATCAAGACTTTTTTAAGTTAATCAAGTCACCTAGACTTATCAACATTATTAAATTCACAATGTTTTCTCAACCTAGGTTCCGACAGTTCCTCGACCTGCGTTACTAGTGTTTGACTTGCCAAGTTCTGGCAGTACCCCGACCTGCGTCCTTGGCTTTACCTTTCGAATTCCGGAAGTACCCCGACCTGCGTCTTTGGTATTTCTTTAATCAACATAGGTTCCAGCAGTACCCCGACCTGCGTTTCTACTGTTTGATTTACCAAGTGTCGGCAGTACCCTGGCCTACATCCTTGACTTTACTTTTCAAATTTCGGCAGTACCCCGACCTGCGTCTTCGGTGTTCTTTAATCAACCTAGGTTCCGGCAGTACCCCGACCTGCGTCCTTGGCTTTACCTTCCGAATTTCGGTAGTACCCCGACCTGCGTTTTCAGTGTTTCTTTTATCAACCTAGGTTCCGACAGTACCCCGACCTCCGTTTCTAGTGTTTGATTTACCAAGTTCCGGCAGTACCCCGACCTACGTCCTTGGCATTACCTTCCGAATTCCGGCTGTACCCCGACCTGCGTCTTTAGTGTTTCTTTTATCAACCTAGGTTCCAGCAGTACCCCGACCTGCGTTCCTAGTGTTTGATTTACCAAGTTCCCGCAGTACCCTGACCTGCATCCTTTGCTTTACCTTAGTCCCCGTTCCTAGTCCACGGTCCCACAGAGTGTTAGAGTCGTGACCCAAGAGGTTCTGGTGGAAACCCCATGGTCGGAATCGACCTGCGAGGGACCCAACCTCAATTCTGAAATGGCAGTGGTGACTATAGACTTACCGATTGTCAAATTCATGACCCAAGAGGTTCTGGTGAAAACCCCATGGTCGGAATCGACTTGCGAGGGACCCAGCCTCAATTTTGAAATGACAATGGTAACTATGGACTTAGCGGCGGCTGAAGTAGTGACCCAAGAGGTATTGGTTGAAACCCCATGGTCGGAATCAATCTGCGAGGGACCCAATCTCTTCTCTGAAACTATGGAGGCGTTAATGGCGGATTTTCTCCATCCCGTTACAGTTACCGCCGAACCAGAACCACATATGGGCGAAGTGGTTTAGGTCTTGTGACCCCTTCTTTGTTTAAATCGCCGCCTTATGCCTCTGGACGGCTTGAGCCGTGAAAAAACCATTCCCTCCGGCGTCGACTGAGCCATCAATGGAGTTGGAGACCCTCACGGTCTTTGGGGAAGAAGACCCAATTCTCTTCTTATTTCTTTTTCTTTCTTTTTTATCTCTAATTCCTTCTTTTCTTTTTCTTTCTTTTTGTTTTCTTTCCTTCCTTTTTGTTTTTTTTTCTTTCTTTAACTGTTCCTTTTAATTATTTATTCATTTCATTAATTCTTGCCCATTTAGTTAGCATAATGCATATGTATATATATGTGGCAGAATCCATGTAGATATGTTTTTTGAGATCGCAAGTGAAGTCAACTAGTGCATTTGCATCATCCGTTTTCTGCCTATGTTTCGATGAAGACAAAGTCGACCTGAAAAGCTTGAAGACCTGACTCATCAACATTCAACATGACCAAAACTCAAGACTCTAGGAAAGTATTTTATTTTCCTTTTAGAAGTCCTAAGATGATTGCTTAGCCTTGAGTCAAGGTTAGGTAACCCAATATGATAATTCACTTATCCGCTCGTAAGTTTTTCCAATTTTTTTTTTCAGAGTCATCATTCCTTCTTTTGGTAGGTTGCATCAAAAATTATATTTTCTATGAAAATCATTCATCATACTAAGTACCTACTTATTTGGAAGGTTACCTCTTAACCAAGAAAACTTATAGTCTTTCTTATAATTAATGCTAACAGTGATATAACCGATTATCTGACTACACAGACCCGTTAATCGATTAAGAGTTCTTTTAATCGATTAATTCGAGTTCTAGTAACTCTGGTTTTTTATTCTTGGAAGTTATAATCGATTATGTTTTCTGCTAATCGATAATATTCAACAGGGATGTGTTAACTTTCAAATCGTTAATCGATTAAGAGGTCATTTAATCGATTAAACCTGTTGAAACCAGAAAACTATAAATGATCGGGTTTTTCTGCATTTTCACAACAACTTCTGATTTCACAATTTCTGAACTTACATTTTTCAAAGTCCCAAATTCTCTGTGAGATATTCATCTTGTGCTTAAGTGTCAAAATCCTTGAGAGAAAAATCTTTACTTTGTGAAAAGTATTCTTGGTTTCTTGTTTTGCAAAAACTAAAGCTTTTTCATACTTGTGCAAGTTTGAGTGCACTAATCTGTCTTTCAATCCTTTGATTCCTCATACCCCTGTGAGTGAGTTTGAGTCAATCATCTTTTGGGTTGTTACTAGCTTGTGTAAGCCAAAGAACTCTTCTTTGAGAGTTTCTTGCAAAAAGCTTGTTTCTTGTAATTTTTCTGGTTGTAAATCTCTAAGGTTTAGAGAAAGTTGTAATATCGGCTAGTTGCAGTTGGTTTGGTATAATCTTCACTAGGTATCTTGTTTGGCGTATCGAGTAGCAAGATTGGCAACCATTTGCTAACGGAGGGAAGTCAAGGCTTGGCGAAATAGGATTCGCATAGCAAGTAGGAAAGGCTCAATTTGGAAATGTGTGTAAAGAACATATTTTAAAATATAGTGAAGCAAATCTCCGAAAATCGGAAAGGGAGGCCTGGATGTAGTTTGCCAGTGGACAGGCGAACGAACCAGGATAAAATTTCTTGTTCTTCTTTCTCTTTCCCTTATCTTTTACTATTTCAAGCATATTGAGTTTCTTGCATTCTTTAACTTGAAAGATTGAATATTTATCCATAAAGATTAAGTCTTTGATATCTGTATCATTATTGTATGTTGTTTGTGATATCATGTTGAGAAGTTGCAGGATTCTTGGATAGCTTGTTTACCAAGAAACCATTTCACTAAGCTGTTGTTTCTGGTTTTTCTACTCCAGATAATTGATTGTTTGATTCTGTTAATCGATTAATTATGTCTTTGATAATTGATTGTATTTTATGTTAATCGATTATTGCTGAATATTTTTGATATTGTTGATTCTCTGGGCATAAATTCGAAAAGCGGACATATTGACCGCTCACACCTATTCACCCTCCCTCTAGGTGTTATACTCTGATTGATCGCTACCTTAACATTTTTGTTTAGATGTTAGCTATGTACATGTTATTATATTATATCATTTTTTTTTATGATTTGTTACTTTGATATAAATAATCTATTTAAAAAATGTATAAATAATTTTTGTGCTAAAAATTTATTGTTATAATCACTCTAATAATGAGTATTAAAAAGAATATTTTCAAAGTTGATTCATTCAAAAATGTATCAAATTCAAATCATTTAATTCTCATTAACATGTACATAGTAATTGTAAATAATATTAAATATGATTGTGTCATAATTAATTGATTCTAGCTATTTGTGATGTAATTAAATGCTCATACATTGAAGTTTATGTTATAAGAGTTAATTATTTTTTAAGTAATTATACTAATACCAAATAATGTCTTTTTTAATTGTCTACCAAAAATCTTCTCATGTTTTAAAAGGTAAGTAAGCGGTACCCGACCGAGTGTTATCTTCCCATCTTATTCGAGCTGAAAAGCGGTACGCGGTCTTGAACTGCATCTTCTTTCTCTCAGATATAAGTAAGGCGGTGTAGTCCAGAGTTAGTTCTTCTTGCGTACTCGTGATATAAAAGTCCAAATTGTATCCATATATCTTATATTAATTAAAATCAACCAAACACACAAATATTTTATACCAAGAACTACGTAGTCTTGATTTCTCTATTGCACCTAGGATACGTATGAGCAAGATGAACTATTGTCACACACAAACAATACAAATGCAATATTTTGTTTCAATAAATAATCTTTCGATTTAATAACGGGCGGACAGGGTGCTAATACCTTCCCCGATCCGTAACTGACTCCCGAGTCCAGAATTCTTGTTCAAATACCATTCTTTCCAACATTTGGGCATCAAATGGTTTTTCTAAGTTTTGACTGCAAAAAACGTAGTAGCGACTCCAAACAAGTCGTGCAACCGGTGTTCAGCCGAAAATCAGGGCGTGACACATGATAACACATTTTTGCTTATGTCTTTCAAGGACTCCTTCAAAAAACATGTGTCTTTCTTTTGGGTCTTACAGAGTTAACACATTTTTCAATCCATTTAAGTTGGCCATTAGTTATGGTGTATTTTCAAACAAAACATGCGTTAGGAGTATGTCCTCTTAATTGCAATAAAGACAAGTAGTATTATAAAGTTTACGTTTAGGAACATAAAATGATTTCTTGCCATAAATTTTTATAACATGATTATGCATACAGGAAATACTTAATTTTATAAAAATGTTTTTCTTTACTCCACTTGTTTGACTTTTGAAAGAGTGGCCTAATCTGCTACTACTATTTACATGCATTTGTTAGCTTAATAAGTTTTCTAATTTGTGTGTACTCTTTTTTAAATTAACTAACTCTTGATTTATATCAATTATCTTTAATTAAAGAGAATTACACTTTTGACATTTCAGGCAATCATCGTTTAATTTGGATTTAAATCTATTCAAATCTTTTTGTAAAATTTTGTTTTGACTCTCAAGAAGTTCTATTGTTTTCTTATCTTTAATGAATGTTCTAGAGAGCCTAATATATTCTTCATGCAATTCTTTAAAAGAATTGTGTAACTCATCATATGAAATTGTATCATTTTGTTCAAAGCTACTAACCTCATAATCATCATTTGATTGATGTAAAACTATAAAGGAAAGATGTGCTTGTTTTTTTTCCTTTTGTGTCCAAATTTGAACCGACATCATTTTCTTATGATATGACATTTTTCTTCCGCGCTTCTTGTCCTTTTTTATTTTGAAAGTATGTTGTATTTGTAAGCCTACTTCTTGCTGCCTTTCTTTTGAAAGTATATTGTTTTTGTAAGTCTGGACAAGCACCTTTAAGATGATCCTGTTTTCTGCATACGAAGCATGTGAAGTCTTGTCCCGATGTTGATGCTCAACTATTAGTTATAGACCTTGTTACTTCTTCAATTCCATGTATAATTTGTAGAGTGTTCCAAATTTATTTTGACGGTTTGCAACTTGATACTCTAAAGAATTCTTTTTCACCTAGAGTCGATATTAAAATATTTTTTACTTTAAGGTCATATTGGGATCTATTTTGATCTTCATTCATCCATACACAATTTGGTTTAGGTTGTTTAACCTCATTAACAAACATGGTGGGTATAAATGAGCCTTCTTCTATTGAGTCCCATATATCTAAGTCTAAAGATTTTATGAGGATTTTCATTCTGAGTTTCTATAATGCATAATGTTCTCCAATGAAAATTGGAGGTCTATTAATATCGAAACCTTCTTCTAGAAAAAACTTAGATGTCATCTAAAGTGTTAGGATCGAGGGAGTATCTTACCCAAACTAAGCTCTGGTGCCAATTGTAAGTGTAAGATGACAACTAAGAGTGGGTGAATTAGTTTTTTAGTCCAGGTTAATTTGTTCTGCTATAAAAAGGTTAGAGTTTGTTACAGAAAAAATAATAAAGTAAAATAACCAAGTACAAAATACAAAATAAAAGAGAGTAGGGATAATATATAATGTACACAACGAGTTTATATTGATATAACTTTTTGTCCACTGAAGGCTACGTCCAGTACTCTTGTAGTACGAGATATTTTTCCACTGATATTTTGAGTTGTAAATAAAAATATCTCTCGAGACTACCAGTATATTACACACTCACAAATACCTCACCACTTATAAGACAATCACTTCTATGTACACTCTTCCCCTTCTCCCCACACCCTATTGTGAAAATTAAATACAAGATGAATGAAGAAATATGACTACGACAAGGATTGCCTTTACAAGATATGGCAAAGCTAATATGTAATCCTTAGATTCTTTTTATATTTAGTACACAATGCTCTTTTAGTGTTTAAGTTTTGAAAACTTTAGACAAATACTTATGTGCAACTTAAGAAATATTTGAACGTTAAAACTCAAGTTGCATGAACAAATTGCATAAAATTGTGTGTAAAAGTTGTGCACATTTTGTGTTAGAATATTGGTGTCACGAAATGGATGTCTCATGCACTTTATAAAGACCTCCAAGCAGCCATCATACCCCTATGTGAAGGTAGAGCTCGATTGGAATGAAACTCATTCATTTTGGATAAAAGTTGTTCAGTTTGGATTTCAAATTCTGGTCCAATAACTCTATCTAACTTATTACTGTAGGTAGTGACCGATTTTCCAAACATTATGTTCAACTGATTACTCTGTGTTATTTTCGCTAGGTAACTCATTACTCAGTTTGGTAACGTGGTAATCAATCCCAATAACGTGTTACTCACTATCACACAGTTTATGTAACTTATTACCTAGGTCCAGTAACATGTTTGGTAACCTGTTATTTTAAATGCGTGAATTAATTATTTTCAATGATATTTTTTGAGTTAATGTGTGCATGGATGGAGTGTGTAGTAATGCAAAGTGCATGCTCCTTAGGGAAACAGACCCAATCCTGGGGTGGTTTGGTCATCACTACAAGATTGAAGTGTCATGATAGAATGATATTTGTCATATAGTTCACACTAATCTAGAGTAAAAATGAGTTACAAGGATTTTTTATGAAAATTACCCATAGGATAATGGATCCTATTAAGGGTACCATATTTTATATGCAGGTCATGTGCCTATGGTGTAGGGATATCAACGTGCAATGATATCTTATACCATTTAGGTTGGAGATGACACTTGAGTCACTTTATTTAAGGGACATGAGTCCCAATTTATGACATGATAAATGATACAATATGCCTTTCAGGTTTTGGATTAGGTATACCCTACAAGGGTTTTTTTTTTAATGTTTAAGAAACAACATCCTAGAGTAGAGTTATAGGGTGTAGTGGACGCCTTAACAAGCTTTAGACTCCCTATAAGGTGCCCAGATTGCAACCTCTCAAAAGAAGAGAAACCCAAGTATGTTGGGGTTAGAAACGAGAGTCATTCCCAAGTTCCTTACTCACAATACTTGGTAACAATCTGAATGGTCCACGTCACCAATACCACAGACGACGAAAGTCATGATTGACAAGGTTAATCTCTTGCTATCCAAACAATATACCACTGATACTCGGGTATAGGACATGTGTGTGCAAATACTAGTGTATTGTACATTGTTGGGAAGCATATGAATTTAAACCGAACATAGCCAAAAGCTATAACAATAAAAAACTGAAAATTATTTAATCACAATAATAGCAATTACGACTTGAATTTTAGAAAGAAAAATAGAATAAAATAAATAATCAAACAATTAAAAGTATAATTAGCTATGCAATTAGTGATTATGGGTCTGACCCCTTAAAAAGTCCTCAGTACAATGGCTAGTTGTTGCATCCTTATTTTCGCCTATGCGACTTTCTTAGAGTCGCCATTACAATTTTTATGGTAAAATGTAGAAAAATCTTTTATTCCAATTATATTGGACTTTGGATTTTGAAATCCATATTTGGGATTCGATTACAGAGTATGAAGTTATTGATACCCTATATGTCCGTTCTAAACGGTACCCTCACTAAATTGCATAGCTTATTTCATACCTTAAAGTTATTTGGTTATTTAATTAATTATTGAAAAAGACAAAATTTGCTTATTTTTTGTTAAGCGTGACAATATTAAACATTGTCCCTATGTATCCCTATGAGCAAAAGGGAATCAAGACAATATAACTCTTAGAAAATGATGTTTGTTTGTTGAGTATTTTAATTAGGATTAGAAGTCATGTAACGCGACCGTCCAAATGATGATTTGAGGGAAAAAAGTCATCATTGGCAATCTTTCCTTTATCCTTGATATGATTAGCCAATTTTATATTTTTCAAGATAAATATTTATTTAATTTTGTTATTTATTTATTGGAAAAAAGTAATTTTTTATTATTGTTCCTAATTTTTAATTTAATTAAGAAAAAAACTAGAAATCAAATCAAACGAATAGAAGTGTCGCAACACGCCCGTTCAGAGATAATATGGTGGTGAAAAGTAATATCATGTCCTTTCTCCATTTTTAAAATCCAAAAAATTAGATACTTGATAAATGATTATAATAAATATTTTCATATAAAAAATATTCTTTAAAAGAAAATAATTTTATTAATTTTTATTTTTATCCCAGTAATAAGTTCTGGTTGTTTTTAATTATTATCCCATTTTTTATTAGAAATAAATAAAACAAAAAATAAAAAAAGATAAAAGAAAGAAAAATACTTAATTGGGGGTTGAAACGAGGTTGGCTACGTGTTAGTCCCAGGTTGGTTGGATGAAGGGGTCCATGGTTTCTGACCATGCACTCGACCACATGCAATCGTGGTAATGATTCGTTGTAGTGAGAGGCCCAATGAAACTAGTTAACATTTCGCAAACTGATTGGTCCATATGGAAAGTAGGGATGGCAATATGGGCTTGGCCCGACGGGCCAGCCCGTTTTGATCAACGTTTTTGGCGGGCCGGGCTAGGAATTTTAGCCTAAAACCCATATTCAGCCCATTTTAAAAGCCCGTTTTCAGACGGGCCATGGAGGGTCGGCGGGCCAGCACTAAAATAAACACAAATGTTAGGGTTTAAAAAGGGGAAAGCAAAATCACTCACTCCTTTGTTCTAACTTAACAACTTCTACCCAAACGCTAACCATCTTCATCATTATCAGGTTCTATCTAACCCCTTATGATTATTTCTATCCATGTTTTACTATGATTCATTTTCTTGTCATTATCATGTTTTTCTTTTCTTCTTTTATTAATCATTAATCTGTATAAAACTATAAATTATACATTCCTATAAATTTTTCTTTTCTTCCATAACAAGGGGAATGCTTGACTTTATTGCTTTGAGAAAAAGATTAGAAGGAGAGAGATAGGTAGATGCTTGCATCAGATTGATTTCTTATTTTCTAAACTTTTTTTCACTATTTCCCTCATAGAAAGAGTTAAAAAGAGTTTTGGATTAAGTCTAATACAATTATATTTCTGACATAAATCTCTGTGAGAGCTCAAAGCATCATGCATGGATACTTTTGGACTACTTCCCCTTACTCTTTCTTTAACAGCTTTAGAGAAAAGACCACATACCCATTTTCCACAATAACATTCTTGAACTTGTGTTATATAAACTATAGTACATTCCTCCTTCAGCCCACAAGATTGGCATTCAACTTGTTCCACCTCTTCAATAAAGGCAAAGTTTCTCATCTCTAACTCCAAGTTGTAGTATTTATCAGTTTCCTTTTCAAACTTTGGCTGATTCTTCTCCTGTGGAAACACACAGAAAGTGTTAAATACTGAATAACAAAACATGTTATTTTATGAAGCAAGCAACAATAAGCAAAAAATTTATAAGAGTGGAAGATTATTAATTAGCTACAGCACCATGAAAGAAATAAGTCTTAGCTAGCTCTGTGTCTTTGATGTCTGCTTTGGGCTTCTTCTTATATTACACTATACATCTATGCTATATATTTATACTTCCAAAATAGTTTTTATTTTTAAATTAAAAAGAGAGAGCATGTAGCATACTAGTTGCTTCTATTAGATGAAGACATTAAATTAAAGAAAGCCAGAAAGAGATGACCTATAGGCATTAAATCATAGGCTAGCCATTAGGCATTAGCCTTTGTATCCACGATTCTAAATTTCAAATTTTGTTTTCATCTGCATGCTTAAAAGAAATGCATATTTTACTCTATTTTGGTTTAAAATTTGTTTGTAACCTATCTTTGTTGTTATTTTGGCATGGTCATAGTTCAAATCCTATTAATGTTGACAGTGAGATGGAAGATATTGAAGATAAGATTCACGAATCTCAATCGGTTGAAATGGTTAAGAGTAACAAATGACCTAAATCTCTCACTTCTGATGTGTGGAAATCTTTCACCAAGATAGGAGTTGCGGATGACGGGATGATTAAGAAGTTTGAGAAATATTGGGATGATTATAGTGTTGTGCTTGCAATGGGGGCAATTCTTGACTCAAGGGTGAAGTTAGAGACATTGAATTATTGTTTTGAAAGAGTTGATGATTCTACTTTTGAAACAAAGTTGTAGTTAATTAAGAAAAAATTGTATATGTTATTTGAACAATACCGTAACACAAATGCTCCTACTTCTATGCAGACTTTGACTTTTGATGCTCCTACTTCTATGCAGACTTTGACTTCTGATGCTCCTCAGAAGAAGGCTAAATTTCAAGACTTAGGCTATATGTGTTTGATGTAAGTATTTTATACTTTTCTGTATTAATAGTTTAAATATTTAATGGTTTAATTATATATTTATTTGATATTAATATGTTTTATTTATAAATTATTTAATAGTAACTCGATAGGCACAAGACACAACTTGCCACAAAAACGGAAAAATCACAACTTGATCTTTATTTGGAGGAGACATCTTTAAATTTTAAAGATAATAATGATTTGGACGTGCTACAATGGTGGAAAGAAAATAAAAGTCGATTTCCGGAGCTATCAATCATGGTCCGTGACTTGCTTTGCATTCCTATTACAATTGTTGCATCTGAATCTACATTTAGCATTGGTTCACATGTTCTTAACAAGTATAGAAGTCGACTTTTATCCAAAAATGTGGAAACTTTGATTTGTGCTCGTAATTGGTGGAATGATTTTGTTTGTGAAGGTAATTTATTATTTTTCAATGTAATTATCATTTAGTTGTTAGTTAATTATTTTTATAAGTATATATTAATTTAATCATGTACATAATGTAGATGATAATGAAGAAGATTTGAAAGACGTTGATGTGGAGATATCTTCTTCCAATAAAGCATCTAATGTTTAAAACTTAGAAGTTAGAAGCTTTATTTTGAACTTGGATTGTAGGAGTCACAAAAATTTAAGACTATATTGGTTTGTTGTTTAGAAATTACAAGTTCTAAACTAAGATGGTATGCTACTGTGAGATTGTGGACTTTGATTTGTGATTTTTTGTTTCAAAAGACATTTATGAGGTGTGATGGTTATTTATTTTTGAAATTGTGATTGCGTTGATTATAAATGTGTGTTTTGAAGAGGAAAAAAACTGGCAACTCGCCAACCTGCTACCCTGCCAAATATGGGACGGACTGTCATTTTGAGTCCTTTTAACAATAAGGATCGGATCGGGCCAACCCATATTTTAGTAGGCCAAAGGCTGGCAGGGTCGGGATGGCCTGTATTGCCACCTCTAATGGAAAGCCAACAATGAAACTGAAAACTTGTGCCAAGTGGACGACGAGCTTCGTTTTTCTCCTCTCAAACTATTGACCTATATCCCTTATTTATAGTAACAAAAATTAGACAACAAATCTCTTAAAAAATGAAAATTGATTTAATCCCTTAAAAATTTGGTGGCACCTTTCTAGGGATTATGATATCTCAACAAGATATATTAGATATCTACCTTTAGAATAGTACATTTGATTGTTTTATTATTATCATTTTATTTTTCTAAACAAAACAAATGTGTTTTTAGAAACTCTCATATTTATTATTCATATTTTATCCTTTTTATAGAAAAAACAACACATGTTTTAAGAAACCTATCTTTATTTGCTATTATTTGTTTTTCACTCTTTTATTTTAAAACAAAATCAGTAGTGAGTTTCTAGAATCTCCTTTAATTTATTATTTTTATTTATTTTTGAAAATATCTATTTATTATTATCATTTTTAAAAACTTTATTTTGATAGTAAAATTGGTTTTGGGATTTTTGTGGGCCGCACAAAAAATAGGTGTTCACAAACCGTTTAAAAAAGTAGTTTTAATATCTATTTTGTGAAGAATATATTGCTCCTAACATTAGTACAATTTTGATGAAGACACATGTGAACACCCAATTTTGTCCGGCCCAAAAGACATTTAAAAAAAAGATAAAAAAATATTTGTGGGTATTTTCTACAAAAAAATAATATTTTTTAGGTGTCCCAAAATGGAAATAATTTGAATTTGAATTTTTAATTTATGATTTTTATTAAATTCGAATTTTAAATATTAAACATCATAATAACACAAATTGAAATTTTGAATTTGAATTAAAAGAAAAAAATCAGAATCTCCTTAACTTTCTCTTGGAAGTTAATAGGAGAATTGATTTGATTTTCAAATTTGATTTTCAAACATGTGTCAAAATTCAAAAGCATATGTCACATGAGATGATGAATCTACAACTTCAAAAATTCATCCATCATCTATTTCCAAAAATCCTCAACAATCCTCTAAACCAAAATTCATTCATAAGTCATTTTCTTCTCTAGACATTACCTTCCACACACAATCATCCAAAAAGCATAACCTTCCTCACACGATCATCCAAAAAAGTATAATCTTCCACGTCACACAACAATCCTCTCAATCAATATTCATTCATCAATCATTTTCTTCCTCGAACATTATCTTTCACACACAACAATCCAAAATCATCCAACCAAAAACCACACAACCAAAAACACGCAAGAACAACAAAAAACCTAGAAGAATACTCACTCACACCTAATAGCAAGTAGTTACGCGATTATGAAATTATGTACTGGCGTAATTCTTAAAACATGGGCGACATTATTTTCAAGTCATGTATATAGGATTATTTGGTGTTGTCATAACACTTAGATCCACTCCATATGATCATTCGAAGCTATGTATGTTTTCTTTTACTCTTGTTCTATACATTATTATCAATAATGAGTGATAAATGAATGACTCAGCATCACACATTTCATTTCATTTTAATTTAACAATGGATTAATTTAACATTTTTTAGATATTAAGTATAAAAACATATTTGTTTGTAGAAAATTAAAGTAACAACTATTCTAATTTTTAAGGCATGATGCGGTGACGGACACTTGGGTTGCACTTCACTTTCTTAAGATTTAGAATAATTGCTACAATATTTGGTTATTAAATCTAATTTTTTTATATAAAAAAATGAAAAGGTAAATACACTAACATTTTTTAATAAATTTAAATATCTTTTAAACACAAATAGGGTGAATATCTTAACTAATGTGTAATATGAGATGCGGTATCGGACACAATGGCTCTACTTCAATCATTTTAATATAAAATTAGTTAAGACTAAACATCACATTTTCTAAAAAATAATAAAATTAACTCAACCAACAAATTTTTTTCTACTTAAACAACTACGTAGCCTTAATTCCCTGATAGGGATACGTAGGAGCAAGGTCTCTCCTTGTCAGACACAACAAAAATAAATAAAATTTTATTTCTTTTGAATAAGTAATTAAATAATCAAATAAAGTTAAAATATAAATTAAGCCATGAAATTCAGTTAGGGTACCATTGAAAATGGGCGGATATGATGCTAATACATTCTCGATTCTATAACCGACTCCCGAACCTAGATATCAAAATCCAAGGCCCAATGTAATCGGGCTAACAAATTTTTCTACATTTTTACTATAAAATGTAGTGGCGAATCTAACAAAGTTGTGCGGCCGAAAATTGGGGCGCGACAATACCAATATCACAAAAAAGAAGAAAAAAGAAGATAAGAGATAAAAGACAAAGCTTCAAAAGATTAAAGTTTTTAGAGTCTTCTAAGTTTACTTTTATGCTAAATCTTTCATGTATACTTATTTGCAATGCTCACAACTAATACCTTTTGAAATCAATTGAAAAACTTAAAGTCAAAATAAATCAATTTTCAAAATTCTAAGTAATACGTTACGTGACCTGAGTAACACGTTACGTGACCTGAGTAACACGTTACCTGGCCTGAGTAACACGTTACCTGGCCTGAGTAACAAGTTACTTGAACTATGTAATACTGATTAACATATGATTGATATTTGTGTCATTTATTTGTATTTTGCGTTTGTTAAGTGATAATTTTGGATTAATATATGTTTTGCACTTTAGACTTTGATTTTGTTAAAGACTTAATATTGTTTGTTTCTGTGAATTTGGAGTAGATTATGAATATAAATTATAAATCTGAATACCTACTTATTTGAATTTTTTTGTTATAGGTTTATATATATATAAGCAAGTATGTCTGGTTTAACCGGCATGCGGTTTAATTAATGAACCATTGGTTGAACCACTATACTACTATACCAGTACTCTGACCGGTTTGATAACCTGTACGATTTTAATAACATTGAGTAGAACAACCTTGTATCACGCTTTTACACTAATCTCAATGCCATAAGACACGCACAAAAAAGATAAATAATGGCCATAAAATTCTTCACCTACAACTAATTTAACCCTGCCTTCTGTCGAAGAATTACTACATAAAACCACTTTCTTGTATTCATACTCTAACTATAGCCACAACAAAAGCAATAAGGATGACCAACACTAAGTGGGCGATACGACCATGATTTCAAATCAACCAGCTTCCTTATTTATCACACCACCATCAACAAAGCCACACACCACTGTGGAATTCATTGTCTCTTGAAACCCATAAAGAAGTAGTCTATCTCTAAATATCACAAAGATAATGAAGAACCATATCCATTCAAGAAAAGAAAATGTGACTTTAGATTTGGAAATTTTGTTGGAAAAGAAAGAACTAAAAAGAAAAAGAATAAAATTATCTCCTCGTACAAGGACATAATTTATTTTTTTAAATTCATTCATTGTTTGACATGTGTCTTATTTATGTTATCCTTAGAAGTTTTTATTTTAAAATGTATAAAGAAAAATAAGATACATATCAATCAATGAGTGCATTTAAGGAATAAGTTATCGCATGATATGAGAATTGTTTTTTTCTCAAAAAGCAAATAGTGATGAAATTTTGTTACCAAAATCATTTTGAGAAAAAAAAATTTAAGAACATGTTGTATTTGGAATTTGAAACATATTTAGGGATATGTGCTTCAAGCTTTCATGAAATAGAAAACTTTAAAGAAGAGAAGAAGAATATGATTTTTGGATCTGGAATTATTTTGGGTTTTCATAATATTTTTTGTTTTGTTTTATGAAGAAAACAACAAAATGAGAATGATAATGGTCCCCAACGGTAGGATAAAGTAGTAAAAATGTATGATCCTGACCATCCAAAAAAAGCACAAACAACTATGCTCCGGTAGTTGGGAGAGTGATTTGTGTCAACAAAATTTGGTGTGCTTATTGCTTCTAGAGAATTATAATTCTCCCCAAAATAATTACTTGACACATTACTATATTGTTTTTTTGTACCAAAACATGAAATATATTTAATTGAGAAGGATTCCACCAATCATAAGAGTTAGTGCAATAATATTTTCATATTCTACACATATGATAAATGATCACACTTTAATTGTCGTAGGGCCCTTGTAGCTGAGCTATCATTTCTACACGGTTCAAGGTGCATAAGAATGCAGATTTTGCCAAATTCCATTTCATGTCGTACCCACACCCCCAAGCAATACATAGATAGAGGTCATGTTGCGTGTTTTTTTATGCTCCTTCAATTGCTAAGGTAAATATGGGACTAAATAATTAGAATGTAAAAATTATTGGCTCTTCTTCAATCTAGGATGATAAATATACTGAGGATGATAGTAATATTTTAATGTGCATATTTGGGCCATAAAAATCTGAAATAGTTCTCACCTACTCTACCATTGGATCCAACCTCGCGAATAAGGTTGATTTTAAATGAGTCGGTAATGAGAGAATATTTATTATGAGACTCATTAGAAATGAAGTATCTTAGGATAGTTAGTGTTGGGTTTATTCAAGTCTGAAGTCTCACATTGGATATGCGGAGAGGAGTAAAAGAGTTTATAAGTAGAAAAAGTCCATGAAACTAATGTCTTAAGGTTTTGGTTCAAGACGTGGTGCATTACTTGTGTCTCTTCACTCTTCTCATACCCCGGTAACAATGAAACTCTCTGATGGTTGGAGGTTCTCATGTCACATTCTGGTCCAACAGTTAGTTATTTAGATTTAACAAAATAATTTGTATTATATTCAATATTTCTAGAATGCTCTTATAATGTAAGATGATTACATTTGTATGACCATCATCATCTTAGGAAAATTTTATTGGCTCTCATGTACTGAAGATAATTTAGTACATTGAGAACTTAGAGAGGTTTGATTTTTCAATCGTGCATCATCGATCTTATTCTACTATCATTGTCCAACAATTTTAGTCCATAAATGAAATTGAGAATATACTACATGGATTACTAAAACATGTTGAGTATTGTTGAGAAAAACATTAGTAAAGGAAATGGGTGAGGCCATATTGATGGTCTCCGCCACAACCCGAAATTTTGTAGGGTTTGGGTATAATATTTGGCACTTTTTAGTGAATCCGGACTTTTTAGCCCGGCCCGGCTGGACTATATTAAAACTGAGACCTTTGGGACCTTTGGGCTACCCGTTTGGGCTACCCGTTTTCCTTATTTTAAAACATTTTTTGGGACCTTTGGCTTGGTAATAAGCTTAAGATGAAAATTATTTTACAAAATAACTTATAATAGATAATAGATGATAAATATTGTGTTATGAACTTTGAATAAAAAATAGAGTAATGTCTATAACATAAATATTTCTAAATTACAATAATGTTATCAAGTTAATAATTATATTATTTTTCCTATTTTGCTTAATATCCTTTTAAGCACATTAGCAAAATAATGTATCAAATTAACGCAGAACATTAAACCATATAGATTCTATTTTTCTTTTCTTGATTGTATATTTAATTAGATTTAACTTCTACAACAAAAACATAATAAAGAAAGTAACTTTTACAACGAAACTGAAAGACAACCTAATTCTTTACCATAAAGAACTCCACACAACCAAATTTAACATAACAGTTCACAATGAAAATGTTGGTAAAGAACATACAAAATATATTCATACACAAAATAAAGAAATATTATGATAGTGATTATACTTCGACACATAGAATTCATTCTGAATTTGAGTATATACTACTATTACTATAAACCAAAGTGATATTATTTTTTATTGTATCAATTTATTATATTGAAGTGAAGTTACAAATTATATTATGAGAGTCTAATAGAAATAAAATATTTAATGAATGAATTATGTTATGAATCATATACGTAGACTTGACATCATGTCTTAACTCAAACACAGAACATTATATCTATAAGTTTGGTTGCATTGAGTATAATAATTGTGTTAAAAAAATTATGTATTAATATCAAATGATATATATATATATATATATATTAAATATGTTAAAATTTAAATAATTTTTTTAATATTATGCGGGTCGGTCCGCCACTATTCGCAACCCGCTTAGGATGAGTTTGGGATATATTTTGATATGCATAAATTGTATCCGAATTTTTTAGTCTGGTCCGATTTAGCCCGAACCCGTCCAGGTAGCCCGTTTTGACACCTTTAGTCCAAACCAAAATGGGCAATGGAAAAGCAAAAATGAAATATAAGTCCAAAATGAAGCTATTCAAAAATATATACTATCTATATATAAATTGAATGCACTGATGATTTTATATTACTAGGCAACGTACAATTTAAATATGTAATATTTAGAGGATTAATTTTTTCTATCTAATATTTTTATTCTTTACTATTATTTGGTGCAATTAAATACAAAGTGGTTCAGCCTCTTTCTTCAACCTTCTCATTCAATTCTTTTTATTTTCACTTCATTGTTGACTTCTAATTTTTTGGAATAAACATAACAAAACTGTAATTTAAAATAAATTTTTTATAGGCTAGAAAACATTTATTAATAAGGGAGTGCATGAAATATTCCAAAACATCTATATATAATTTGAACGGGCTTGTGATTTTATCTGTTACTAGACAACATACAATTTTGACATGTAATATTTGGAAGATTAATTTTCTCATCTAATATTTTTATTCTTTACTATTATTTGGTGTAATTGAATGCAAAGTGACACAATCTCTTTCTTCAACCTCCCCACTCCATTCTTTTGATTTTTACTCCATTGTTCACTTCTAATTTTTTTGGAATAACTATAACAAAACTGCAATTTTAAATAAATTGTGTATCCCCCGGAACTTTTTTATTAATAAGGGAATGTCTGAAGTACTCCAAAATAGAATTACAAGTTACATCTTTGATAATTTAAAATAATTTTTATGATTATTATCTCCTTCGTGTTTGGTATTACATGGCTCTGGGACACAAGTTTACTATGTCGCATGTGAGTATAAACTCCATCCTATGAATCACAACTATATAAAATGAGAACAATTAAATATTGTTAAAGAATTAATGTGCATCAACTATGCATTTGGCAAATATAAAATTTCACAAACAAAATTAAAGCTAATAGTATAGTATTAATTCTTTTTTCCAAATATGAACTCAATAGTTTTTTCAATTTTCCCAATATGTTGCACCTTTCCTCTTATATGTATGTTCATTGTCTTTATTTAAATTCATCCACCAATAAGATGTTATTATATAATTTTATTTTATTGGCTTATAGGAAAAAATGTGGGGAAAAAGTAAAGGAGAAAAGGTATTGGTGCAGCGGAAGCGATCGTTGCGCAGTGTTGGTCACAAGCAATCAAATAATGCATAGAATAAATAGAAGAGAAGAAACAAAGAATTTGGTAATGGGGTTCGGCCAATTGTGTCTACGTCCTCGGGAGCGCTAAGTGGCTACCAAAATATTATTAGAGAATACGGATTACAAACCCTATCACACCCATGAGCTCAAGTGCCCAAAGTGTATTTCTATTTAGTGCATATATCTGGTGCACATTACAACAAGGGATCTGAGTCCAATATATAACATTAATACTCTACTCTATTTTAATACTAGATGATATGAGACTAATTTAATAACATATTTCAAGCATCCCCAACAATGTCCACCTTGATTGAAATAGACGAATATATCGCTCCTTAGGAAATCTAAATAAGAATCTCCACCTTAGCGAATATATGACTCCACCTTACTCAATGCATAATTCTCTCTAACAACTCCACATAAGAGTCAGCTCCCCTTCAGCATAAACCTTTTGAGTATCTTTGACGATGTTACCAAGAGCCCAACTCTCCAACATTTTAGTGCACATTCTCATACCGCCATCTAATGGAACATGCCGCCTAGTCATCAATTGCTAGGAAGTCTTTCGATATATGGAACCTCTACACAAAAGTTCACCAACAACCGTCCTCTTCAATACTCAGTCAAACTGAACCTTGGAGCTTCCTTGGAAAGCCTCAACCGCTACCACCATTGTCTAGCCCGACAATCATAATTCAAAAGAACTATCATACTCCACCATAAGGAGTATATCCACAACACACACCTTGCGTATTGCTAACCAATGTCCGTGCCACACCCTCGCATCCAAGCCAATGCCCATGTCACACCCTGCATCTCTACTAATGCTCTTGTTACACCTTGCATCAAAGCCAATGCCCATGTTACACCCTGCATCAAAGTCAGTTAGCGTCTCTGTGCTTTTGTGGATCTACTAACAATTAATATCCTTCACTATGACATCTCAAACACACCATTAGGATATTTCACTTCTTATATCATATGAGATCATTCTCTCAACAACTAGAGAGATATTGTCAGCATCTGTCTCATAGTCAAACTCAACACTTGAGTCCCTATCTCAACCTTGATCCTAATCCAGTATATGAACTTCTAGGGTTCTGGATCAACATATATCGCCCCACCATAGTTTCGCCATGTTTTCTTCTCCTTCAACTCATCTCCTTTATCCTTGCATAGTACCATTGACACACATTGTCTAACCAACATGCCTTCACCCTATTTTGCCATTATCTAGCACCTGGGTTAAGAGTCATCTACCAATTGGCTCTGATACCAATTGTTGGTGCAGCGGAAGCGATCTTTGCACAGCGTTGGTCACAAGCAATCAAATAATGCATAAAGTAAATAGAAGAGAAGAAACAAAGAATTTGGTAACGGGGTTCGGCCAATTGTGCCTACGTCTCCGAGAGCGCTGAGCGGCTACCAAGATGTTATTGGAGAATAAGGATTACAAACCCTATCACATCCATGAGCCCAAGTGCCCATGAGGTGTTTCTATTTGGTATTTATATCTGGTGCACATTACAACAATGGACCTGAGTCCAATATATAACATTAATACTCTACTCTATTTTAATATTAGATGATATGAGACTAATTTAATAACATATTTCAAGCATTCCCAACACAAAATGCAGTAGGCATAATAACACAATTTCAAAACTTTGTATATTATTGAGTCAACCCAATCACCACATTTCAAAGATATACAGAACTCATATTCTAATCTTCCTTTTCGGCCCTCCTTTATTAGCCGCTCATTTTGAGTCAAAGACATTGTTATTGACCCGATATGATATAAAAAATATGTTTATGACCCAAAATGTCAATTTCATCCTCCAGTATTTTAACGGACAAAAGTAGGTTTTTCGCTGATATTATGATCTTAATTATTAAATGTTCGATTTTGGTTTTCCAATCCATTTAACTTAAAAAAATATAATATTAACTTATTTGAATTAATGCCTTGTTATATACATCTATATCAGTATTAACGGAATTGACCATTGTTTTCACTGAAATATATATCCCCATATTGTGACACATGTATTTATAAATGATTGTTTTTGCCAATAGATGTTATGCATGTCAATTAAGTCAAATGTGGCCTACATTAAAGGTGCAGTCAATTGGATACCATATTGATTAAGTTATATTGTTTTTTACCACCTTAGATGACTAATATTAATATTAAATTAAAATCATTCTTATGCTCTTAATGTGTGCAGGATTAACCATGATGAACTGAAGTTGATGCCTGATTCAAACATGATGGACCAAGTTGACTCAGACATGGTGCATCAGGCTGACCTGCCAAGCAGGGTCAGAATGCCCATCGTGACCCAACAAGGGAAGGTCATGACTCAGGATGCTAGGTCAGGACTGGAGGTATGGCTCAGTCAAGCTCAGACAAATGAAGGCCAGGAGCACCAGGTGGCAGGACAAACCCAATCAAATGAAAGGCCAGGCGTGGCGCACCAGAGGCAAGGCCAGATGCACCAGAGGCTAAGCCAAACCAGTCATTCTCGGTCAGAGTGTTTGGCTTTGGCACAAGTTGTTAGCATATGTAAAGCATGTGATCAAGACACTCCCTGAGTTATTAATAAAGAGTAGGGAGTTGTGTTTAGTCATAGTGTGAAGTATAAAGGGTGTCATAGTGTAAATGTGTGTAAAAGTCAACTTTATCCAAGAAAGTGTTCAAGAAAAGCTACTTGGTTTATGAGTGCTTTTCTTTTCTGTTTTTTCTGTTATTTAGGATGGTTAAGGGTTTGTTAAGTGTCTTACTTGCTATATAAGACACTCTCTTGTACTCTTGTAAATCATTATATTGAATACATTTTTCTGTTTTTACTTTAAAGTCTTTGTTCTTTCTTTCTTCTTCATCAAGAAATATCAAAGCTCAAGAATTGATGGCATTACTATTTCTAAGATGGTATCAGAGCATCAATTGATGCTCTACTGTGCTCACTGATTTCTCATATTCTTCTTCTCTTTGCCTAGTTCCTTTTCTTTTACCTACCAATGGTTAACACCATTGCTGTCCCTGTTCCCATCAATGATCCCTCTAGCATGTTCTATTTGAATCCTAATGAAAACCCTATAACTGTTCTGGTTTCTCCTCCATTAACAGGGTCTATTTACCACTCTTAGTCCAAAGCCATGATGATGGCTTTGAAATTCAAGAACAAGCTTCAGTTTATAGATGGGACTCTTCCCAAGCCTTACATGAGTGACCCAACCTTCTTTGCTTGGGATAGAAATAACATTATGGTTCTTTCATGGATTAATCAATCCATAGATAAGTCAATGGTGCAAAGTGTTCTTTGGCTCGAGACTACTTTTGAGGTTTGGCAAGATTTAAAAGAAAGATATTCACAAGGCGATATCTATAGAGTAAGTGACCTACAAGAAGAGATATATGCTACTAAGCAATGGAATAGATCAATAGATTCCTACTACACTCGTTTGAAGGGTTTATGGTAGGAATTTGAAAACTATAGACCTTTGATTACTTGCCCAAGCCAATGTGATTCTGTCCTATACAATCTTGTAAAGTCATATAGGGAAAAAAATTATGTGACTAGGTTCTTGAAGGGGCTGAATGAGCAGTATGCTGCTGTCAGATCTCAGATTATGCTTATGGAACCATTGCCCTCCATAAATAAAGTCTTCTCTCTTCTTATGCAGCAAGAAAGGCAGATAATGGGCATTGAATACATCTCAGATGATGCCAAGGTCCTAGCCAACACTTCTAGTTAGATGACCAACAAGAACAAAGTGAAAGACAAATCCTTTGGAACTTCAGGTAACTCTGGCTCAAGCAAGGGATATGGTTACAATGGTGGCAAGGGGAGAGGATTCATCAAAGTGTGCTCCTTTTGCAACCAAAATAGACACACAGTTTATACATGCTACAAGAAACATGGGTATCCCCCTCATTTCAAGAAAAAAAAGCATCAACAACATTATTGGACCTAGTGAAGATGATGATGAATGCTCTAAAGAAGCATTAGGTGGCTTCACTGCAGAACAACACAAAACAATCATGGCTATGATCAAAGGTCCTTCTATTCACCAGGTGAATCAATTAACCATTCAAGACAATGGTGGTGAGCCTTCTAGCCCAGGTAACACACATATTGCTCCCTGCTCTATGAAAAATAAAGATTGGATTCTGGACACAAGAGCCACTGATCATGTGTGCTACTGTCTCACAGAATTCCAATCTTTTAGAAAGATTGACCCCATCAAGATAAGGCTGCCTAATGGGAATGAGGTTGTAAGTAACATAGCTGTAACCATTTTATTTTCAAAAGATCTCTACTTAAGCAATGTGCTCTACATACCCAATTTCACATTCAACCTTATCTTTGTTTCAAAACTCACCTCTGCCTTGAATTGTAAGTTGTCTTTCACCAATTCCAAATGTGTGATGCGGGAGGAATCCACATTGAGGATGATTGGTGCAGCTAATGCAAGAAAAGGATTATACATCATCACTGCCAATGAGTTGTCTTTTAGTTTGAGCAATTTTGTTAATACCATCAATAAGGATAGATTAGATGCTTCCAATAATGACTTGTGGCATAAAAGGCTTGGTCACCCTTCTAATTCCAAACTTTCTATGTTAAATAAAGTGTACTCCTTCATTCATGTTAGGAAAGAAAGAAAACATTGTGATGTTTGCCATTATGCTAGACATAAAAGATTGAATTTTTAAAACAGCAAGACCAAATCTAATCATATTTTTTACCTTGTTCACATTGACATTTGTCGACCCATATCTATCTCATCTATCTTAGGACATAGGTATTTTCTCACTGTGGTTGATGACAAGTCTAGGCATACTTGGCTATTTTTCATGAAAGCCAAATCTGAGGCTGCAAACCTTGTGCAGTCTTTTGTCAACTTAGCAGATACTCAATTTGGCAAGAAAATTAAAGCCATCAAGTCTGATAATGAATCTGAATTCAATCTAAAGGCTTTTTACATGAAAAGGGAATTATACATCAAACTAGTTGTGTGGAAACCCCTTCAACAAAATGGGATTGTTGAGAAGAAACACCAATACATACTAGGAGTGACTAGAGCACTCATGTATCAATCTTCACTTCCCAAGTGTTTTTGGAATTTTGGAGCCTCTCATGCTATCTACTTGATTAATAGACAACCTTATCTTTTCTTGAACAAAAAGTCAGCTTATGAGATTTTATATAATCATGAACCCAACTTCATAGACCTCAAAGTCTTTGGGTGTCTTTTTGTAACACCCCAAATTTTAAGTCTTTAAAATTATAGTATCAGTCCTCGGATCCTCGCTTGAGCGAGAGGTACTCGCTTGAGCGAGAAAGGTTCACCTGGGAGGGTGAAATCCTGGGCTATACTTGGCAATTTTGTGTAATATAATCGATTACACAGTCTTGATAATCGATTACATGATGAAAAGCATCAGATATGTACATCTGACACAATGTAATCGATTACACCATGTTGGTAATCGATTACATCACGAAAATGCCTCTGTAATTTACACTGTGTAATCGATTACACACTTCTAGTAATCGATTACATCGTATTAATGTAATCGATTACACCATGTTGGTAATTGATTACATCGCGACGATGCCTCTGTAATTTACACTGTGTAATCGATTACACTATACTTGTAACCGATTACACTTATCGCTGTGTCTATAAAATAGAAACCCAAAACACATTTTAGGGTTAGAACTTTGAAGAGAAGAGAGAGAATAGAGCTTTTCAAGAGCAAAGAGCCTTAGGACTCATCTTAGAGCTTGAGAAGAGGTAAACCTCTTGTTCCTAACTCTTCTTCTTCCTCTCTAACTTGTTTTGGGTATGTTGGATTCATTTTCAAAATAATGGAAACCATGGAAACTCATCTTTTCGAGTTATGGTTCGTTTTATGTTGTTTCTATCTTGTAAACTCTTGGTTTAGAGTTAGTATTTCAAGAAATGGAAAGGTTTGGTGGTTGATTCATGAAAACCCCAAAACCCTAAAGTGAAAATGAGGTAAAAGAGGAAAATGAGTAAAATGCTAGAGGTAGAAGATGAATAAGCTTTCTGATGTTGTTATATGAGATGAACAAGTATGATTTGATATTTAGAAAATTGAATTGAAGTAGTTTTGGAAATATTGAGAATACATGAATCCCTTGTGTATTTGATGATGAAATACGAGTTATTTATGTGTTATTTTGAATAAATGACTAACATCATTGTTATTGGTGATAATGAGGAAAGATCCTAAGGTTGGAGGAAATCGCGGGGGAGACTTTTAAAGTTACTCGGAACTGATCTCCAACGCTCACTGAGGTAAGGGATAAGTGTTTTCTAAATCATACTAGCTGATATGAATGAGGTATGTGAAAGAGGTAATGGTTTAAAATAATACGTCTGTAATTTATGCATTATGTTGGAAAATGCGTTATTTTACTGTTATGGAAAAAGAAGGAAACATTTATTGGGGGAGTCCCAATGGAAATAAGACTCGAAAACATTTATTGGGGGAGTCCCAATGGAAATAAGACTCGGAAACATTTATTGGGGGAGTCCCAATGGAAATAAGACTCGGAATCATTTATTGGGGGAGTACCAATGGAAATATGACTCAAAACGAATTCAATCTATTTGGGGGAGTACCAAAGGAAATATGACTCAAAAATGAATTCAATCTATTTGGGGGAGTACCAAAGGAAACATGACTCAAAAACGAATTCAATCTATTTGGGGGAGTACCAAAGAAAATATGACTCATAATGAATGCAATTTTATTGGGGGAGAACCAATGGAAAGATGACTCAATAAAAGTAACATTATTGGGGGAGAACCAATGGAAAGATGACTCAATAAAAGTAACATTATTGGGGGAGAACCAATGGAAAGATGACTCAATGAAAGTAATATGATTGGGGGAGAACCAATGGAAAGATGACTCAATGAAAGTAATATTATTGGGGGAGAACCAATGGAAAGATGACTCAATGAAAGTAATATTATTGGGGGAGAACCAATGGAAAGATGACTCAATGAAAGTAATATTATTGGGGGAGAACCAATGGAAAGATGACTCAATGAAAGTAATATTATTGGGGGAGAACCAATGGAAAAATGACTCAATGAAAGTAATATTATTGGGGGAGAACCAATGGAAAGATGACTCAAATGAAAGTAATATTATTGGGGGAGTACCAATGGAAATATGACTCAAAATGAAAGTCATATGCATGCTATAGGGTATATAGTATGGGATATATATTCTATAGGGTGAATATGAATGACGAGAAATGTGAATGTCACATGAATGTCGTATGCATGCTATAGGATATATAGTATGAGATATATATTCTATAGGGTGAATATGAGCGATAAAAAGGAAGATGTTGAGAAAGAAAGTAATATACATGCTATAGGATATATATTATGGGATATATATGTTATAGGGTGGATATGAATAACAAGACCGATGATGTTTCGAATGAACGTAATATGCATACTATAGAATATATATTATGGGATATATATACTATAGGATGAATATGAGTAAAGTGGAAATTAAAGGAAGATGATTTGAATGTTTATAATTCCGTATGTGTGTTTATGAATTACATTAAAGCTTGATTGTATTTGAATGTGGATTATCATGTGATGTTAGTTTCGAACTAATGACTTACTCCTTGTGTTTTGTGTGTTTTTATGATAATCCCATTGTAGGTAAATTAAGGATTTTGAGGAGGAAGCTCACTTAGGGAGATTTTGTGTTTATCAATTTGTTCGTCTTTGTTGCTACTTGACATTGTAGTTGAATTGATGACATCTTGAGATAAATGTAATCTGATTAGGATAATACGGAGATTTGTAGTTATGGACTTTATAACTCCGGAAAACCCACAACTTGTTGTATGTGGTAATTGCTAATTGAATGAATTATGTTTTTCCGCAACATAACTTTGTATGATAATACAATGGGGTAAAGAGTATTTTCAAAGAGTGTTTCATGAGGGTTTTTAAGTAAGGTGATAGATGTATGTAAGAGAGGATTAAAATAAATGAAAATTTTTCAAAGGTAGAAAATCGGGTCGTTACATCTTTGCTATGCTTCTGCCATAACCAACAAGAGAAGGAAACTTGATCCTAGAGCAAGAAAGTGTGTCTTTCTTGGCTTTAAGCATGGGGCTAAAGGGTATATAATGTTTGATTGCAATAACAAAGAGACTTTCTTATCCAGGGATGTGAGCTTTTATGAGAAGGTTTTTCCTTTTGATAGTGGGAGTGATGCTCACACACATGACATAGATGCCTTGCCTACCTTATCCTTCAATATTAAGGAACATTCTCTTGATCATAGTGAGCCTGATATGCCTAATGAAAATGAACATGATAATACTCCTGCCATTGAACCTGATAATCAACTTAGTGGTAGTAACCATTCTGAAACTGATGAAGAAAAAAACCATGGATGTGTGACTGATAATGATGAAAACAGAATCAAAATATCTTCTAGGATTAGAGGCACTCCTAGTTACCTGAAAGACTATCATTACACCTTAGGGAACATTGAGTCTCAAAATAATGACAGCAAGATCAAGTACCCTTTATCCCAAGTCTTGTCCTATGAGAGATTTCCCAATGACCATAGGAATTACACTCTGGCCATAAGTACTATCATTGAACCCAATAGTTATCATGAAGTCATTAAGGATCAACATTGGGTTGATGCCATTAATACTGAATTAGAGGCCTTAAAGAGGAACAATACTTGGACCTTAACTAAGCTCCCTAATGATAAAAGAACTATAGGTGCAAATGGGTTTTCAAGGTAAAACACCAAGCTGATGGGAGCATAGAGAGATATAAGGCTAGGCTTGTGGCTAAGGGTTACACTCAAACAGCTCGGATTGATTATATGGACCCTTTCAGTCCAGTTGTCAAAACCACCACCATAAGAACCATTATAGCCTTGGCTTCTATCAAAGGTTGACACTTACATCAACTTGATGTCAACACTGCCTTTTTGCATGGTGACTTGATTGAATAGGTCTACATGAAGCCCCCCCTTGGGCTTAAAATGCCTAATGACTCTCTTGTATGCAAATTAGAAAAGTCTCTTTATGGCTTGAAACAAGCGAGTAGGCAATGGAATGCCAAACTAAGAAATGTTCTGATTGAGCTAGGCTATGTTAAATACAAGGCTAATTACTCCTTGTTCACCAAGATAAATGACCAAAGTTATACTGTTATTCTTGTATATGGTGATGATCTTGTGATTGTAGGGGATAACATTAAAGAGATTGAAACAGTAAAGCAACTTCTAAACAAAAAATTCAGCATCAAGGATCTTGGTACTCTTAAATTTTTCCTTGGTATAGAGGTTGCTAGAAACAGTGAAGGCATAAGCATTTGTCAAAGAAAATATGTTCTTGATTTACTTCAAGATTCAGGTCTTATGGCTAGCAAGCCTTATTCATCTCTTATGGATAGTAGCATAAAATTAAGCAGTACTTCTGGTTCTATTTGTACTGATATCACTGCCTATAGGAGATTAATTGGTAGATTGATTTACTTGACACATACTAGGCCTGAAATAAGCTTCTCTGGTGGACACCTTAGCCAATTCTTTGCAGCCCCTAGAATGGATCACTTCAAGGCAGCCTTAAGAATCCTAAGATATATCAAAGGTGCTCTGGAAATAGGTTTTTTCTTTCCTGCTAAAACCAGCACTCAAGTCAAAGGCTTTATGATGCAGATTGAGCTTCTTGCTTAGATACAAGAAGGTATGTGAGTGGCTTTTGCTTTTTCCTTGGAGAATCCTTGATTTCCTGGAAAAGCAAAAGACAAAGGACTGTCTTTAGATCCTCTGCTGAGGCTGAGTATAAAGCATTGGCTTTAACAGGATGTGAGGCTCAATGGTTGGTTTATTTGTTAGCTGACTTACATCTACATCATGTAGGACCTATTATTTTGTATTGTGATAATCAATCTTCTTTATACGTTGTGGCTAACCCTGTTTTCCATGAAAGGACCAAGCATATTGAGTTAGATTGCCATTCAATAAGGGAAAAGATCTTGGATGGTGTTGTTCATTTGTTGCATGTATCCAGCAATGAGCAAGTGGCTGATATATTCACCAAAAATCAGTCCCCTGGGATTTTTAAAAGCAATATCTCCAAGCTTGGTTTGTGTAAAATACGCACACTAGCTTGTGGGGGCTATTAAATTTAAATCATTCTTATGCTCTTAATTTGTGCAGGATTAACCATGATGAACTAAAGTTGATGCTTGATTCAAGCATGATGGACCAAGTTGAATCATACATGGTGCATCAGGCTGACCTGCCAAGCAGGGTTAGAATGCCCATCGTGACCTAACAAGGGAAGGTCATGACTCAGGATGCTAGGTCAGGACTGGAGGTATGGCTCAGTCAAGCTCAGACAGATGAAGGCCAGGAGCACCGGGTGGCAGGACAAACTCGGTCGAATGAAAGGCTAGGCGTGGCGCACCAGAGGCAAGGCGTGGCGCGCCAGAGGCAAGGCGTGGCGCACCAGAGGCCAGGCGTGGCGCACCAGAGGCTAGGCCAGATGCATCAGAGGCCAGGCCAAACCAGTTATTCTCGGTCAGAGTGTTTGGCTTTGGCACAAGCTGTTAGCATACGTAAAGCATGTGATCAAGACACTCCCTGAGTTATTAATAAAGAGCAAGGAGTTGTGTTTAGTCATAGTGTGAAGTATAAAGGGTGTCATAGTGTAAATGTGTGTAAAAGTCAACTTTAACCAATAAAGTGTTCAAGAAAAGCTACTTGGTTTAAGAGTGCTTTTCTTTTCTGTTTTTTCTGTTATTTAGGATGGTTAAGGGTTTGTTAAGTATCTTACTTGCTATATAAGGCACTCTCTTGTACTCTTGTAAATCATTCTATTGAATACAATTTTCTGTTTTTACTTTTAAGTCTTTGTTCTTTCTTTCTTCTTCATCAAGAAATATCAAAGCTCAAGCATTGATGACGTTATCATTTCTTAGAATTAATGAGAAATTTTTTACACGTTATGAACCTAACATTATAAACTTTTATTTATAGCCTAAGGTTATAAACCTTAAATGACTAATATTAATGAGACATTTTTTACACGCTATATTAGTAACAATAGAATTGATTCCCATTATTTTATAACGTTTTATTATTTTTATAGTCCAACATTATATTATTTTCTTTACATGTTACACATTATATTATTTTGATTGATTTTGTATGGTGAATATTTCATTCACATACTTTCTCTCTTTCTTTTCATCTTCCATTTCTTACATCATCATCTTTCTTTCTCAATTTTCATCAAATCTCATATCATTTAACATTCTCACCGTAAGACTTTTCTAATATTTTTTTTTCCTTCAGTGATTCACTTTACTTTGCCAAAAGTTAACAATTTTTACTCCATTTCTCACAACTTCTCCATGTTTAATTTTTTACATATAAAATTTTCACAATGGAAGAACTCATGGGTAAGAAATTTCTAATATTTACTTTTTATCCCAAGTTAACATATTTGTCTACTTTACTCACAAGTTCTCCATGTCTAATTTTTCATAGGTATATTTTTTTCACAAACTCCAGAACTCACGACTAAGACTTTTCTAACATTTTTCTCTTCCTTCAGTCATCCATTTTACTTTTTAACATAAGTTAACATTTTGTCCATATTTCATAACTTCTTCATGTTTAATTTTTCATAAACTAAAGAACTCATTGGTAAGACTTTTCTAACATTTTTCTCTCCCTGACTCACTCATTGTACTTTTTGTCACAGATTAACATTTTGTCTAACTTCATCACAACTTTTCAATGTTTAATTTTTCATAAGTAAATTTTTCCTTCCCGCAATAATCTTCTACATGCCATTCAATTTTATTTCTAATTATTCCATGTGTGCTATTTTTTATTTTACAAATTTGTATTATACTAATTTAACTTCAATAGAAGCAATACCCAACAACACGCACTTGTATAGTTGCAATGGAAAACCATTTATCTTTGGCTTGAAACCCACAGGGTAGGGTGCCCAAGAAAGAAAATGTTCCACTGTTATTAAACATGACATTATAAAAGGATCTACCTAAAGTATCTGAAAGAATGCAAGAAGCTTATATAAGTGAATTTATCTAGTCCTATATTATGGGTATTAGATATTGGACGTGGTTCTCATATTTCTTCACGTTTCTCTGAATGTGAATGTTGTAAAAGTGAGTATACTATTTGAGAATGATGAAGTGGATCTTGTATTTTACTTTTGCACCCTCGTTTAGTTATTTGATTAAAGTACAAACATTTCTTTAACGATATTTTAAATCTTTTAAGAAAGAAATTAAGCTATCCTTTGTTGAAAAAAATGTTTCATGCTCGTGCTAGAACTCATAAAAAGGTTTAATGTTCAAAATTCAAAGAAATATCATATGAGATTAGTCACTTACAAGAATTAGGATACTTTATAAAAATAAAACAAAAAAAGAAGATAAAATGATCTATATTATGAGTGTAACCTTCTTACATTAGAAGTATAAAGATTTATATACAACCAATATATTATTCATTATTCATTTACATTACTTATAATTAAAAACCAATCAATAATATTAAACTACAATAATAATATAGAAAAGATAGTTGTAAAAACTGGTTCATGCTGACTGGTTCAACCAGTAAATTGGTGAACTGGTCCCAATACCAGTACGGTACAACAATTATACCGGTCATGAAATTATACCGGTTAAAACCGGTCATACCGACCGGTTTTCAATTGAACCGTACCGGTTAAACCAATTGATTTTTATTTAAAATTAATTTTTTAATGAAAATAAAAAAATTATTGTTTTTTATTGATTTTTCAATATTAATATTAATATATTATTATATATGTATATATAACTTCACTGGTATGCGGTTTAATTATTAAACCACCGGTTGAACCACTATAACACTATATCATTACCCCTACCAGTTTGATGATGAGCACGGTATTAATAACACTGAAGAAAACTCTTACATTTTCAATACATTTTTTTTTCTAAAGTATTATTTATCCAAAATTTTATGTAGTGACATATTTGCTTTCAAAAAATTATGTTCGCATGGGTTCTCCTTGATCTTATAAAAAATCCAATTAAAGTGGGACCGAACAAAAAGACAAGCCCTTATATAGGTCATGCTTTTCAGCAAACCCTAAGGACCCATAAGAATGCACCTTCCAGCCCCGGCAACGCGTGCTTCCGCTCCACTTCATTTTTCACTCTCCCACTTGCTCCTTTCATTATAATATATTTTTCTACAAATTCTCACCACTATAAGAAAAGAAATATATGTTATAAAGAAAATTGATATATTTTATACAAATACATATAATCATAAGAAACTATAAGAAAAATAGCATGTGTTACAAGTACCTTATTTGTTAATGACTATGATTCAGGTAGGAAAATTTATATAAGAAATTTTTACTACAATATAATGTATCTCGATAATGGCCATACCGTACAGTTATACTTCCTTATTTTTCTTCAAGGGATACGTCATATATATAATTTTATTGTGGTAGTGTCTATATTATTTATTTTATTGTGAGTGAATGTGCCCATATACGCATGGCATGCACATCTGTTCACAAAATAAATGTAATAATATGTATCAAATAAACATTACATTAGTTAAAAAGGCACACACATGGCCAGTTATGATCTATAATCATTGCGCTTGGTTTTCCTCCCAAGTTATTGTGCTTTAAAAAAGCCAATCAAACATGGAACCTATCTTGTAATATTAGAAAGACTTCTTTGGATATATATATATAAATATGAAGACAATTAATAAAATCTTAACAATACATTAATAATTTAATTTTAATTAAAATTTAGTTATAAATGATAGCACCAAAAAACATAAATACAATTATCTCAAAATATGACATATTGTATATGTCTTCGTACAAGTTTCTCCCTTTTAAACAAAACAATCCAAAATTGATGATTCTTTGTTTCCACTCACAAAGTTATATATAGAATCCAACAAAAAAATTAAGAATGAGATAAACCCATCATTTTCTGTCCCCTATATTTATGTTATATGTGAAAAACTGAAACTTAATAAGTGTTGGATTTGAGATCCTGTGGCTAGTTACGAGGGGTACCAATCTATGGTACTGTTACTGTTCTGCTCTCCCAAGATGTGTATTTCTTCATTCTCATTGGTCAGAAAATATAAATTAATTAATATATATTAAATTCATATTGTACTCTTCTAACTAATGAAAAGGTACATGAAGCTGTATAAACCTTTGGGACAAAGTTATTGCTCCATTCAAAAGTGCATGCTTGAATTATAACACCACTATATAAATTACAATAGGTTTATGATTTTTTATCCTTATGTTGGGTGAAAGATTAATATCTTGTGACATGGTTTAATGCTTAAGTAGAGATCTTCTCAATAATATAATACATATATATGCATAAATTTAGGGATGACTTAATAATTAAGTGACTCAAACTCCTTTAATTTGTGTGGAGAATTTTTATAATTTGTTATTATAATAAATCCAATAACTGAGACAATTGTTTTATCATATAGAAATTTTGAGTTGGGATATTCTCTTCATTAATGGAGAGACAAATGCTTCAAAAAGTAAAGGGAAATATAACATTCAGTGACCATATTCATTTGATTACAATGAAATTATACTTTTGTTATTAAAAGCAAAAGTAAAACATGTATTTGTCTCTCCAATAGTCGATAGGAGGTTAGTTCACAAATTCTAGGAGCATGTGATTCACCTAAGCAGGCTATGCTGTTCTCTTGATGATTTGTCTTGAGCAAACAAAAACCCTTGTGATCCACAACAACTATATAAATTTTAATAGTACTCTAATAATGCATAGAGTTATTTAAACTGGTTTATATTAAAAGAAGAGAAACCAGTGCCTTGATTATGTAATTAAATATTGCAATAATTGAAAGTATAACTTGAATAATGACAACCTCTATATATACATGAGAAGTTATTATCTTGGTTAGGAAACTACAACAGAAAAAGGAGCTGGAATATTTTTTTTGGTGGGTCCATTTAATTGTGGTCCAAAGTTTATGTCATCATCATATTCAGTGCTGGACAGAGATCACATGTCTCAAGCGGTGTTTCATTCTCTGTCCCAAGCCAATAAAAATGTTTCATTTTATTTTTAAAAAAAAAATATTTATTCATATGGTGGACAGAAATCACATGTCTCAAGCGGTGTCTCATTCTCAGTCCCAAGCCAATAAAAATGTTTCATTTTGTTTTTTAAAAAAAAATATTTATTCATATGATAATATATTATTGGTTCGGGACATGCAATGGGACACCGTTCGGGGGACGGGTGATCCTCATCCATATTCACTTTGCATAAGTGTTTCCATGCCATTATACCAATGTTTTCTTTGCACCATCCTATTTTCTACATAAAGAACTTTTCAATCATCAACAACATTCTGTTATAATCTTCCACATTTAAGCTTAACTGTGATAACTTATATAAAGGTTGAGTGAACGATGAAGATGAAAGTATGAGCACAAATTTCAAACAAACATTCACCGTCTACAATTGCTTCAAAATTTGTTCAACATTGAAGAAGCTAAACAAAGATCACAGATGGAAAAGGTTATTAGGTCATGTGACAAAGAATACATGAGGATGGCCATGCTAAAACATGAAGAAACTTTTAAAGAGCAGGTACGTTTTTTTTATGTAATGTGTCACGAATACTCTCGAGTACTTGACAGTCCAGTACTGAGCTGTGAAGCTCAGATTGATTTGATGATTTAAAAGAAAAAATAATTTAAAATTTATACCGTTAATTTTTTTAATATCACATGTCACCATCTCCTCTAGTACTGGACCTTTCGGTAATGGAGATGATCAACTACGAGAAAGGATCCTCTCTAGTAACGGAGGGGCAAATGATGACTTTTGCACTTATACTAAAAATGTCATTTCATTTTTTCTTAAGGATAAAAGTATCAAATTATATTATATTTTTTCTCTTATTTTGTGTGTACTTGCCTCTCCATTATTGGAGATGATGCTACTAGACATTTTTCTTTCTTAATGAGCATCAATAGAGCCTAAGTGTGCTGATAATTTTTTTATAGGTATATGAGCTTCACCGTTTGTATTGCATCCAAAAGATACTGATGAAAAATATGGAAGCAACAAGAGATAATGAAGTAAGTGAAAGAGAATGGTACTGCAAGAATGCTATTAGTTTAACTCAAAATGCTCATCATGAAGGTGCACAGAAAAACCCTAAAATGAAATTTGAGAACCTAAATGAGGCCGAGATTGAACTCACACTAGGGCCCTCGAGTTATATTTGTAGGAAGAAATTTGAGACACCATTAGCTTCAGATTCACATAGCTTGTTCTCTTCTTCTTCTTCTGGATCCACCCATATAAAGAAAACAAGATGCAGTTTCTATAAAAGAAATCATACAACAAAGGAAGAATCTAGTAGAAGCATGAGAGAACTTGTTCAGGTGCTGGATTCAACCTCAGGTGGAATTAGAAACAGCTTTGGTATTGAAGAACAATTAAAACAAGAGAGATTAAGACAGTCACCATGGCTTTTACAAGTATTGAATCTGAGCATGACATGAAGAATCTGAGGTTGTTATATATTTTAATTACTGTTTTTAAGTCTAAGAGGTAAGCCGCGCCTAACGATATATTTTTTGTCTTGTGATCCAGAGGTTATGAGTTCAAATTCTTAAAAGAGTCTATTTGATTGTAAGGGTAAAGTTACATACATCTAATCTCCCTAAACCCTACCAGGTGAGAGCCTTATAGAATCAACTACCTTTTCTTTACTCTTTTTAAGACTAAGTGTGAATAATGTTTGTGTGGAATGTTCTTTGGAGAGGCACATGTAACGTTTTTTTTAGTTTCTCCTAATATTTAGTCAATTTGCGAGTTAAGATCATCTCCATTAATAGATAGTCAAATGCTTCAAAAATTAATAGAAAATATAATTTTTAATGACATATTTATCCTTCTAATTATAATAAAATTATACTTTTGTCATTAAAAACAAAAGGAAATATATGTACAAGACTCTCCATTAATGAAGAGTATCCTTCTACAAGGCAATGAGATATCCCATATTTCCTTTGTTTTTAAAATCATTTCATAAGGCTCCAACCTAGCGATTCAGCCATTAAAGAAAGCAAATTTAGATTGTGATTTTTCATAATATAAAATAAGAAGTGAAGCTTTAGCAAATTGTTGAAGTTATTGTCATGTAATAAGGAGTTTACAGGTTAGAGTCCAGAATTAGTCACTTATAAATGTAGAGAAAGACTTCTATGAAAAAGACGATCGATAAAATCTTGACAACACATTATATTTTTGACATTGTTTAGTTGATAGACTTAAATGAAACTTGGGAAAGTTTTAAGAAACAAACAATGAGGGGCGAGAGAGAGAGCGTGAGTGAGAGAAGAAATGTGCAAGGGTGCATGAGCGTGAGCAAGACAGGGGTTAGGGGGCGACCAATTGGACTAGACGCCCCTCTCCCACAGGACTAAACACACCCCTTCTCAGGGATTCAACAATCTTCTTCTTCACAATTTTCCCCCATGACCATGGTGCAAAGGAGATGTGGAAAATTTTCCACAAATGGGGAAAGTCGTCGACGTTGTCATTCCTTATAGAGTGGACAAATATGGCAAGAAATTTGGTTTCGTTCGTTTCCATAATATCAACAACAACAAACAAATGTTGGCAAAATTGGATTGACTTTTACAAAATTTGGGTGAACATTCCGAAATTTTCAAGAAGGCGAGGGGTGCACACTACCACCCTCGGAGAGGAAAACAACAACAAAAGAGTTCAGCCAGCAAATTGGAAGGATACTGTGGGTCAAATTTTTTTCTCTAATACCTTGCGAGATGGTCGCAACTTCACTGAAATTGTGAATATATGGGCGCACAAACTCATCACCAATCCATGCAGATTCCAAAATTGTCTAGAAAGCAGACTTGGAATTTCAAAAAACAGACGACAAACCTCAATGGCTCCGCAATTGTTTTGTTGGCATAGTCTCTAACCATGTCGACTCGAAGGTTTGAAGGAAAAGTTGTTTCTGGATGGTTTCTACATTGTTAACCTTACCCCTCTCGGTGGCCGCATGTTTCTTCTCCATGTTGAAGAAGCGGGTGAGATAGATTCTCTTATTGAAGATGAGTCGAAATGGTTCTAGAGCCGGTTCGATGTCCTCTAAAAGTGGGAACCTACAAATGTGGCCAAGGAGAGGTTTACTTGGATTAGATGTTATGGCGTTCCTCCTCATGCTTGGGAGGAGAATTTCTTCCAAAAATTAGCCTCCCTCTTTGGCCAATTCCTTGGACTCGGTTCTATCAAAAATTCGAGTATGGTCGAATTCTAATTGCGACCCCCTCTCATGCTTCCGTCGATAAGACAATTTGGGTGATGATTAATGGGGTCGAGTTTGTCATAAAAAGTATTGAAGAACGAGACTTTTGTTGGCATTCGGGAAAAAAACTTCATCTAGCCACTTAACCGTGGCTTCTAGTTCATCATCTGAATCTGATTGTTCATGGATGGATAGGGCTCTGGATGAAAAAGCTTCAGACTGGATTGCTAATGAGGAAGGAGACGAAGAAGATGCTAGACAAGATCCGGGTTTGGTCGACCTGCCGGGGCTGGAACCATGCCATGAGTTGGCCATCCAGCCTCAAAATTTTGAAATTCCAACTGTTGGGCCGAAAGTGAAGAGACATTAGGAAGAGAGGAGTTGGAATTAATTGATGGCATTCCTACCAATACTAATTTAGGTTTGGAATTTTAAAATGATTCTAATGTGGTGTACATGTAGAATCAATGTGGAGTATGAAATCAATGAGGAATGCAGATTTCTTGTGCAGCGTGGCTTTAATGCATAATTGGAATCCTCAATTGCTATTAATGGGTCGTATGACATTAATGAGTCGTGTGTTAGCTCTCCTTCTTTGGCAACTATTGATTTCTTAAGGAGCCACAAAATCCACAATAATGCTTTGGTATTGAAGAACAATTAAAACAAGAGAGATTAAGACAGTCACCATGGCTTTTACAAGTATTGAATCTGAGCATGACATGAAGAATCTGAGGTTGATATATATTTTAATTACTGTTTTTAAGTCTAAGAGGTAAGCCGCGCCTAACGATATATTTTTTGTCTTGTGATCTAGAGGTTATGAGTTCAAATTCTTAAAAGAGTCTATTTGATTGTAAGGGTAAAGTTACATACATCTAATGTCCCTAAACCCTACCAGGTGAGAGCCTTATAGAATCAACTACCTTTTCTTTACTCTTTTTAAGACTAAGTGTGAATAATGTTTGTGTGGAATGTTCTTTGGAGAGGCACATGTAACGTTTTTTTTAGTTTCTCCTAATATTTAGTCAATTTGCAAGTTAAGATCATCTCCATTAATAGATAGTTAAATGCTTCAAAAATTAATAGAAAATATAATTTTTAATGACATATTTATCCTTCTAATTATAATAAAATTATACTTTTGTCATTAAAAACAAAAGGAAATATATGTACTAGACTCTCCATTAATGGAGAGTATCCTTCTACAAGGCCAGATATCCCATATTTCCTTTGTTTTTAAAATCATTTCATAAGGCTCCAACCTAGCGATTCAGCCATTAAAGAAAGCAAATTTAGATTGTGATTTTTCATAATATAAAATAAGAAGTGAAGCTTTAGCAAATTGAAGTTATTGTCATGTAATAAGGAGTTTACAGGTTAGAGTCCAGAATTAGTCACTTATAAATTTAGAGAAAGACTTATATGAAAAAGACGATCGATAAAATCTTGACAACACATTATATTTTTGACATTGTTTAGTTGATAGACTTAAATGAAACTTGAGAAAGTTTTAAGAAGCAAACAATGAGGGGCGAGAGAGAGAGCGTGAGTGAGAGAAGAAATGTGCAAGGGTGTGCATGAGCGTGAGCAAGACAGGGGTCAGGGGGCGGCCAATTGGACTAGACGCCCCTCTCCCACAGGACTCAACACACCCCTTCTCAGGGATTCAACAATCTTCTTCTTCACAATTTTCCCCCATGACCATGGTGCAAAGGAGATGTGGAAAATTTTCCACAAATGGGGAAAGTCGTCGACGTTGTCATTCCTTATAGAGTGGACAAATATGGCAAGAAATTTGGTTTCGTTCGTTTCCATAATATCAACAACAACAAACAAATGTTGGCAAAATTGGATTGACTTTTACAAAATTTGGGTGAACATTCCGAAATTTTCAAGAAGGCGAGGGGTGCACACTACCACCCTCGGAGAGGAAAACAACAACAAAAGAGTTCAGCCAGCAAATCGGAAGGATACTGTGGGTCAAAAAATTTTCTCTAATACCTTGCGAGATGGTTGCAACTTCACTGAAATTGTGAAATATGGGCGCACAAACCCATCACCAATCCATTCAGATTCCATAATTGTCCAGAAAGCAGACTTGGAATTTCAAAAAACAGACGACAAACCTCAATGGCTCCGCAATTGTTTTGTTGGCATAGTCTCTAACCATGTCGACTCGAAGGTTTGAAGGAAAAGTTGTTTCTGGATGGTTTCTACATTGTTAACCTTACCCCTCTCGGCGGCCGCATATTTCTTCTCCGTGTTGAAGAAGCGGGTGAGCTAGATTCTCTTATTGAAGATGAGTCGAAATGGTTTTAGAGTCGGTTCGATGTCCTCTGAAAGTGGGAACCTACAAATGTGACCAAGGAGAGGTTTACTTGGATTAGATGTTATGGCGTTCCTCCTCATGCTTGGGAGGAGAATTTCTTCCAAAAATTAGCCTCCCTCTTTGGCCAATTCCTTGGACTCGGTTCTATCAAAAATTCGAGTATGGTCGAATTCTAATTGCGACCCCCTCTCATGCTTCCGTCGATAAGACAATTTGGGTGATGATTAATGGGGTCGAGTTTGTCATAAAAAGTATTGAAGAACGAGACTTTTGTTGGCATTCGGGAAAAAAACTTCATCTAGCCACTTAACCGTGGCTTCTAGTTCATCATCTGAATCTGATTGTTCATGGATGGATAGGGCTCTGGATGAAAAAGCTTCAGACTGGATTGCTAATGAGGAAGGAAACGAAGAAGATGTTGGACAATATCCGGGTTTGGTCGACCTGCCGGGGCTGGAATCGTGCCATGAGTTGGCCATCCAGCCTCAAAATTTTGAAATTCCAACTGTTGGGGCCGAAAGTGAAGAAACATTAGGAAGAGAGGAGTTGGAATTAATTGATGGCATTCCTACCAATACTAATTCAGGATTGGAATTTTAAAATGATTCTAATGTGGTGTACGTGTAGAATCAATGTGGAGTGTGAAATCAATGAGGAGTGCAGATTTCTTGTGCAACGTGGCTTTAATGCAGAATTGGAATCCTCAATTGCTATTAATGGGTCGTATGACATTAATGAGTCGTGTGTTAACTCTCCTTGGAAAAATCCACAATAATGCTAATGGGCACGAATTAAATGAGGCGACCCAATTAATTTCTACCTTGGAAAAAACGCTGCACATGAGGAGCCTATCTTGGACTTTCTAGGATTTCGTGCCTCATAATTCCGCATGCAATAAATGGGAGTCAGTCAAGCAACTACTTAATGCTGAGGTATTTATTTCTCTGATGGGAAATTAAGTCCTCAATCATGCCACATTTATTCCAAACGGTATTGGCTCTATCTCATTCATTTCCCCTACTATTTCCCATGTGGAAATCAATCCCGAACCCCACTCAAGATTCAAATCTTCCTCTACTTCACTCTCTCATCCTAAACACATCCACATCCCTAACGACTTGGGCTCTTCACCCACATCCCTAACGACTTGGGATCTTCACCCACCACCCACACACTCTAAACCAAGCCCACACCCCCATTAACAACCATCCACCAAACCAACTTCCAAATCCACCCCTTCCTTGAACCAATCTCATCAAACCTTCATCCTCTAATTATAACACAAAAATGATTCCATTATCTTCTTCCCCCTCCTCCACCCCACTCGGTCCAACCATACACTCATCCTGAACCATAAAAGTGATTCCCACAGGCCTTAAAAAACCAAAAAAAACCAAACAAATTCTGTCGTGCCCGGATTTCCGGCCACACGACCTCTTGAGGAGTCGCCACCACATCTTTTGCGGTTAAAACGTGGAAAATTCGAATTATGCCCAAATTGGATAAAATTGGTCTTTCTGTTAGAGTTATGAGTTCGGGAGTCGATTACGGATTGGGGAAGGTATTGGCACCCCGTCCACCCGTTATTAAACGGTACCCTAACTAATTGCATGCTTTTAATTTACCCTTTATTGAAATTAAATTGAATAAAAACAAAATATTTATTTTTTATTTTTGTGTCTGACAAGAGTTTATCTTGCTCCTACGTATCCCTAGGTGCAATAGGGAAATCAAGACTACATAGTTCTTTAAAATCGTTTGTTTGCTAGTTTGATTAAAAAGTTATTAAAAATTTGTTTGAAATTAATCGAAATAGGACTAATAGAAGACGAGTCAACATTGAATGCTTACCCTCTTCTCACTTCGATAAATAGCAGAAGCAGTACAAGTGACCGCGACCAGTTCTCGGCTCGAAGTGAGAAGAAAGATGCAATACGAGTTGTAACCTCGCTATTGAATCCCAAAAATATATTTATTTTTAAAATAACTTACACATTTTTAAAGAGAAATTTAATTAGTGAAAAGTTAGCATTGATTATTAATTATTTTCTTACTTCGATAAATAGCAGAAGCAGTATAAGTGACCGCGACCGGTTCTCGGCTCGAAGTAAGAAGCAATATACGACAGTGGGCATTACTCACTACTGAACCTCCTTTTACAATGTTTTATTTGTTTAATTAAAGAAACAACCCATTTAATTTTATAAATAAAGATTTATTTCAATTGCTTGACATAGAAAAGATAAATTACATGATTATATGAGTTCAGTTATTTAGATACAATAATATGTCAAATCAAATATATCAAGGAATTAAAAGGGATTATAATGATAAAGTAACATAAACAAAATGACTAGAAAATAATTAAAAGAATAGAATGAATAAGAAATGGAAAATGATTAAAAGAATGGAATTAATAAGAAGGGGAATGGGGTACATCACCTTACCTCCTCCTCCAGCAACAAAAGAAAGAGCCAGAGGGGAAGAAATTCCTATACCACAAATTTCATGTAACTGATTCATTGGTTTGTGATAAATCTCTCCAAATTTGATTCTCAACACCTAAACTCTTCACCCTTTTCTTGTAGCACCCAATTCAGATTCACCATTCTTTTTGTCCCTTCGTCTTCCTCCCTATATGTTCCTCTAACTCCATCCTTATTTTATTTGGGGTTGGACACATTGGTTGTGGGTTTAGGTAGGAAATGGTGGTGGATAAGTGGTTTCATAGGTTAGAGAAATTAATTGAGTTTTGGTATCACATCACTAAGCATATAGAAGAAACCATGTTTTTTCTTATAGTGACAAGTGAAGAATATTCAATGAAAGGTGAAGGTAGAAAATGGTGCTCCTCGTGAATGGAGTGTTGGATGGTATTTTATTGAAGGAATAAAAAGAGGATTGTGTGCAAAACCAGCAACCCCAATTGAAGGGAGATAGAACATGGGTTATGTGTTAATGCTAGTATGAGTAAATGGATGGTAGTTAAGGAAAACGTGGAGATTGGAGGACTTTTTATTGAGGATGGTTGTGCTTTTTTTCCTATAATCCAGGGATCTCTCTACTTAAAAGGTAGTGGGGAAACTACTCATTCCTTGAAACTAGGATAAATATCCCACCACCAACAAGTTGGTTCCCAAATCAGTTTTTTTAATTCTTTTTTCTGTTTTTTATATTTTTTTATTATTTTTCGAAATAATTATTAAAAGTATATATATTTTAAATAAATTTAAATGGAAAATAAAAACTGGGTTGGACCCATTTTTATGGGCCGAGTAAAAAAATGGTATTCACAAATTCCAACCATGTTCCAACCACTCTCCCACCCGAAATTCACTTCCAAGTTCTCAAGGAGGTGAGTTTGAATTTTGGATTGATCTTTGTGGCCCAACAACAACCTTTACTTCTTTTTAAGCCTCAGAATCAAAGTTTTATGCCCGATGCTGTCGGCTTGACACACCCACTTACCTCTCCGTCCATTTTCTCAACAAATAAATCTCTAAAAGAGCCTGATGACATCAATAAAAAGTTGCATGAAGCTTGGACTGTTTGGGAATTCGGTTAGGTCCTACGAGTGGTAGGATCAACCGACCAATCCACCGAAATCAAGAATATAGTTCTCTTGGATTATCAGGACAACAAAACAGTTGTGATATATGTTCCAAGAAGCAGTCTCAAAATCTCAAGGGAACATAAGCAAGTAACGTGGTGGGGAAGAACAAAGTTTCCAAATGAAGATTGCCACATTGAATGTGAGGGGTGTAACACCCTAAATTTATCCTTCTTAAGATGTGGTGATAGTCCTGAAGAATGGGACATACTGCTAGATTCTCGCTTGAGCGAGAGGGTCTCACCCAAGCGAGAGACTCAGTATTTTAAATTTGGAATTCTAGGAACCTCGCTTGGTCGCTTGAGTGAGAGAAGCCTGGGCAGGCTGTGCGATTATCGCTTGAGCGAGAGAATCTCGCCCAGGCGAGAGGGTCCGTGTTTTGAAATTTAAAATTTTGTGGGCTTCTCGCCCAAGCGAGCCATTCTCGCCCGGGCGAGACTACCCAGCTATAAAAGTGGAGAAAGGGTTTCACAAACCCTAATCTTCATTTTATTTTCTTCCATTTCTCTCCCAACGGCGGCTCCACCCAAATGAACCATTCTCTCCTCCACTAAACCCCAAAACTCATCAAAACCTCTTCATCTTGCTTCTTAGTGGCACATTGGAGGGTTTTGGCAATGAAAATGGAACATTGGAGATTGAAGGAGATGAAGGTAGATGTGTCCCTTTTGCGGAGCAATGGAGCTTACGCAACCTAAGGTGAGGGAGAAGACCATTGTGGTCATAAAGTATTTTATTAGAGTCATCTTCTCTGATTTCGCTCAAGAATCGGAGAATATTATCACATAGAAACTCTCTTGGAAGTTTGTGGTCCATGTTAGAGTCTTTATTTTCCGTGAAGAGGTATTAGCCATAAATGGAGAGATGTATGAGTGGTAAAAACCGTTTTATTAGATTAAAATGCAATATGCTCATTTATGGTAATGTGCCGTCATGAGAAATGGTTCTATCGTTAATATGTTGTATGATGATAAATATGTTATGAGTTATTTATTGTGATTTTTCAGTCCCTCTCTGGCCTTATGGGACAAGCTTGCACTCTTGGATTTTTCAGTCCTTACAAAGGATTAAAGTACAATGAGTTCTCATTGAATTGAATTTCTCATTGAATTGAATTTCTTCATATTGAATGAAGTACAAGGATTAAAGGAATCACCATTTATGTATTATATTACATTGCCTAACTAACAACTAACCAACTGAAAACAACTAACAGGTAATCGATTAACTATATTGTTAATCGATTAACTCTTATAGAATTATAACAATTTCAATATCCATATAATCGATTAACCATAGTATTAATTGATTATCACATACAAAATTTCAGATATTTTAATATCCCCACGAACTGGAATGTATCAAGCATTCCAAGCTTGAAATAATTGTGTCGAACACGATAATATACTCTAATACCTCCTCTTGTTGGTTAGCGAATCTTCATCTCACAGTCTTGAAATATGAATGTGAAGCAATACCGACGCTTAACCACCATAGGCAGAAGCAGCTTCATGCAAAGCTTAATCGTCTACTTTGACAGAAACTTAATAAACTATTTTGAAAGAAGCTTAACCAGCCAAACCAGGATGAAAGAGAGAAAATTATATCTTAATCTTGATCCTAATATGTTATTTCAATACACACTATTCGTTGTAGGGTGTAATAAAATAGACTATATGGAGAAATAAGATATTTGGCGGTGTAAATTTAGTGAAGATAAGAGAAGAATCTAATCGGTGTTGGGTCCTTAAACCCCTTTGTAGAGCCAAACTTCTTAACAGAAAGAAAGCTTCTTGACAAAATTTCCCATGTGGATCAATTGAATAATTGCAACAAAGTGAAAAAAATAATCTATTACACTACAAGTCTCCATGGGATAGAGCAACATGGACTATTTTCATACTTCAATGAGGTCAAATTGGGAGCAATGATAGCAATCACAGGGAAATCATAGTGTTCCAATACTAATCATGTGAGATTCTTGCTTTCTTGTTCATCTGTCAGAGAATAAGCAATTTGGGTATCTACCATGATATTTAACTTGATGCCAAACTGAAAGTACAATGTCTCACTATCCTGTTTGCAATCATGAATCATTTTTGTGATGTAATTAGACTCTAGTGATTGATTACAGAGTTTAATAAGAATGAACATACAAGAATGAGGAAGTAAACTTGAATAACCAAGAACCTGTATCTTGCAATCACAGGCATCCTAAAAAGATCTTTATAGTGGACTGAATCAAGAGATGGACAAATGCAATTGCAATCTGATGAGGATGAAAGGCCGATAGTAGAATCAACAAAAGCATATATTATCTAGGAGAAGCAATGTTGCAGCATGAGTTAGAGGCAACGTGAGAAAAACTTGAGCACTTGTAGCAAGAATTATGATGTTGAAAATGCACAAGCGGAAGCCATGAAAGAAATAATTACGCTCTGATACTATATTAGAAATCAAGGAGCAATGAAAGGATGTGTATTTCATTCATTGAATGAATAAAATTGAATAGTAAATGAGATACAAAGAAGAACTATCTTTTTATATAGAAAACTCATAATTTGTCAAAATATTAATTAACATAACAAACTAACTATCTATCTTCTATTAATGATATTGAGCCTAAAATATATTTCAACACCAGCCCTTAAGCTGGATAGTGGATGTTAAAAACTTCCAGCTTTGACAAAAGCTAATTGAATAGAGAAAGTTCCAAAAACTTTATTAGAAGATCTACAACAACATGGAAGAACTCATGCTTCATAGTAACCTCTAATCAAGCCAATGAACATAATGAATAATCTCTTTTCCAATCGATTTTGAAACTACATTTGGTTGAATCTTCTACCCCTTCTTCAACAGTTTTCAAAAGTTCAACATAAATTGATAAAGGTTTTGTATTCAACTATGAGGGAAAGTAATAGGAACCTCGAGGGGATGGTTTGCGTTATGGGCGATTGTTCTTGTCTGAAATTGAACTTTCTCACGAAATGATACTTTCATTTGGTTGTTACGTTTGTTGGTGTTTATTTTTGTGTAGGATTGTAGTGTATGAATATAGTATAAAATGTGTATATGGTTATGGGGTGAAATGTGTATGTTGGATAAAAGAATTGGATAAGGAATGAAAAATAATGGCGCCACAAACACAAGTGCTTGATAAGCCAATGCGGTTCGCCCACAAGGAAGGATCCTTGATAAGAATAAGGTTAAGGCACCATCCAAATGGTGATAAGCCTTTGAACGCCACAAGCAAAATTTCTTGATAAGTGCTAAGTTTTAGTAGTCAACGCTCAACTAAACAAGGAGTTAATTCAAATAAATTTCAACTTATCCTATTCATCATGTAAATTCGGTTACATATAGAGTTTGGGGCCAACATGGCTCCATGAAAATAAGTCATATTATTAAACATGTAATAAAGTCTTAATTCCCACGTGATTTGTCTCTTCCCCTTTGGTTGGTTCGGCCATCTTAGAATCATAATCCCTTGAATTGTCTAGGTGCATTGAATTCCCAAGAAAGGAAATAATTCCAAGCATAACTCCTTGTAATGAGATTCCACACACCTAGCTTTGAATTAGGAAGGTATTAACTCCTTTGTTTGCATTCCACATGCTTTGCTCTCTTTAATTAAAGAAATCATTTCATGCAAATGAATTTGGATGGAGCCACACGACTTGCTCCTTATTATGACAAGAATCATCTTATGTTATGGTAAGAATTTACCATAACTTCTTGATTTGAATTTGAATTATCATGCCTCCTTGAAAAGGATATTACCACACGACTTGGCCACTTTATGGAAAGAAATAACTCATGTATTTGGCTTTGGTTTCCATACTCCACACGACTTTCCCCCACATATGGAAGGAATTAATTCCATACCTCATGATTTGGCTCCAATATGGCAAGTAGTAATTCCCTTGTATTTGTAATTGATGTTAGGACTCCTCCCAATATGGAAATGCTACACGTCTTTGAATGCTTGACTTGACTTTGAATTACCATGCCTCCTTGAAAAGGAAATACCACTTACCATGCTTCTCATGTAGAAAGGCCACACGACCACTTAATTGTGTGGTTAAGTTGAACTTCTCTTGGAAAAGGAACTAGCAATAACACACATAGCTTTAGCAATATCACGTCTAGCTTTCATGTCCATCAGCCTAGCCTTGGACTCTCCACACCTAGCTCATCATTTACTCTTGATCCTCACGGCCCAAAAAGGACCACACACCCATGACCAAGTCTTCCACATATGATAACCTTATTACATGCCTAAAGAGGCAAAATTCCATAATGAATCAACATAAGGAAAAATAAAATAATAAAATCTTAAACTACATGTGGGACAAAATATCCCTACTTTATTAAATGTAACTTAAAATGTATGTCACTATTACAATTTTGTTAGTTGCCAAGTGATTGTCCTTCAAATTGAAGGATACCCCACCTTACCTGTTATCAGAAAGGGTGACAAATTTTCTTTGTATCTTCCATAAACACATGGGCCACCAATTATTATACAAGGCACATGCCAAATTTTGAAAGACAATTCATCCATAGACTAATGACGGCCAAAGAAGGAATGCATAGTATGAGAGCCAAAGAAGGGTTGATTAGTAAAATTGAAAGGAATAATGTTGTTCATCAAGAACTAACACAATAGAAAGAAAATTGAATGATATTATTGCTCAAGAACACCATCTTGATTTCTTGGTCAAAGAATGAGAGAAATATAGAATATGGTAAAATATGAACAATAATTTTTCAAGAATTCCATCTTGGTTTCTTGGCCAAAGAATATGAACTACATTTGTTCAAAAATAACAATGCTCAAGAATACCATTTTGGTTTCTTGGCCCAAAAATGACATGAAATATGGGCAATATTTGCCTAAAAAATATCAAGAAGAGTATGATGAAATATAAACAATTTTTGCTCAAGAATAACAAGAGAAGAATGTGATAAAATATGAGCAATATTTGACTCAAAAATATCAAGAAGAATTGAGAGAAATAGATAATATAAAGATTTTTAAAGAAAATGATAAGAAAGAGAAGAGAAATGAACTTGTTGAAGAATATGGTAATGACCGGACCGCCTTCCACATTGAGACATTGAAAGATAAATGGAAATAACATGTCCAAAGAATTAAGGAGCAATGCATGAGATTTGGTGTAGCATTTGATACCCATTGGAGAGGTTTATTTAGAGGTGTCAAAATGGGCGGGCTCAACCGGGCCGGTCCGTCAAAGCCCGAAAATTTATAGGGCTTGGATATCATATTAGGTACTTTTCATTGAATCTGAGCTTTTTTGCCCGGCTCGACCAGACTATATTAAAACCGAGCTCGGGCCGGGCTTACTCGGGCGGGTTCGGGCTACCATTTTTTCCTTATTTATTTTTATTTTTTAGGGACTTTTGGCTTGATAATTAGCTTTAGGTGAAAATTATTTTACAAAATAACTTATAATAAAAAGTAGAGAATATATATTGTGATATAAATTACAATAATTTTATAAAGTTAAACATTATCATATTTATTCTTTTTTATATAATATCATTTAAGCATAATAGCAAATTAGTGTATCAAATCAAATGAGAATACGTTAAACCATATAAATCTCACTTTTCCTTTCTTAATTGTGTATTTAATTAGATTTAACTTTTATAACAAAAACATAATAAAGAAAGTAACTTTTACAACAAAACTAAAAGACAACATAAATGTTTACAATAAAGAATTTCACACAACCAAATTTAACATAATAGTTTATAATGAAAATGTTGATAAAGAGCATACAAAAGATCTTCAAACATAAATTAAAACATAATGATCATATATTACAATTATGTATAAACTTTGACATATAGAGGTCATTATGAACTTGAGTCTATAATACTATTACTATAAACCAAGATGATGTTATTTTGTTATAGTATCCAAAGATTTATATATTAAAATGAAGTTACAAATTATATTTTATTAGAGAGTGAGAGTTCAATAGAAATGAGAGATTTAATAAATGAGTTTTGTTAAAGTTTATATACGTGGACTTAACATCGCGTCTTAACTCAAACACAAAGGATTATATTTATAAGTTTGGTTGCATTTGGCATAACAAGTATGTTAAAAAGTTATACATTAATGTCATATGGTATATATATATATATATATATATATATATATATATATATATATATATATGTATTTTAAATAGTTTAAATATGTTAATATTTAAATAATTTTATTTTAGTATTATGCGGGCCGGCCCATCACAACCCGCTTAGGCGGGCTTGGGCTACAATTTTCTATGCATAATTCCCGAATTAGCCCGAACCCGATGTGGGTCAGCCCGAATCCGTCTGAGTAGCCTATTATGACATCTCTAGGTTTATTCCACGGTTGAGGCTGGAAATACGGTAGAAATGGTTCTTGTGATTATTGTAGAACCTAGATTTGGTGGGAAACGTTTATGCCGAGAGAAGATGCTGGAAATGATGGAATTCCCGCTAAAAAATTTCATCAGAAGAAGGTTGGTGATGTATGATGAAATTAAAAATGCATGGCTTCTTCTCAACAGAATCACCAAGAAGATATAATTATATTGCTTTGATACCATGTTAAATTTGGTATTAGTCGTGAAATAAAGCTTCTTGATTTATCAAGAAGCATGAGAGAATTCATGAATGAGAAATGAAAACTTGAAGAAAGAAAGAGAAATAATAGAAACTCTATTTCTCATTGAATTGAATTTCTCCATATTGAATGAATTACAAGGATTAAGGGAATCACCCTTTACTGTATTGTCTAACTAACAACTAACCAACTTTAAGCAATTCACGGTTAATCGATTAACTATACTATTAATCGATTAACTCTTACAAAATTACAACAATTTCAATATCCATATAATCGATTAATTATAGTGTCAATCGATTATCATATACATAATTTCATTTATTTTAACATGATGCAAAGAAATTCCAATATATAACTATATATTTATGTGTTATATAAACCTAAGGTATAACACCCACAAAACACTCTAATATATATAGTAGTATCCACTTAAAGTTCTTGGGGACTTAGCCACAAATTGGGCAAAACTTGTTAAAAAATTTCCTGTATTATTTTCTCTTCTATATATGATCTTCTAATATTCAATTTATCCTTTATTTCAAACAACATTAATGAAACCAATCCATATCATAGAAACCACGGGCCGTGGAACCGCGAATTGGTTCGCAAGTACCGATTCACTGTGCTATTGCGAACCAATATGGTCTGATTCATGTTTTGATACTAAGTCCTAAGCAAATCATCATTAAAGACGTCATCTTTTTTATCAATGAGCTTCAAATCGTGATATCTCCAATGATGAAATCAATGTTTTAAAAACCGTGCTGTACCGGCCGGTTCAATCGGAAAATCGGTGAACCGGACCCCTAACCGGTACGGTACGTATGTTATACCGCATATGCAATAGAACCGGTCAAAACCGGTTGAAAACCGGTCAAAACCGGTCGGTTTGTACATTAATTTTTTTTTTTAAATTTTAAATTTTCAATTCTTCACCAATTCTTCAACTTCAATGATTGATACTTGAGTTATTTATTTGTATTTTGCGTTTGTTAAGTGATAATTTTGGATAAATATATGTTTTGTACTTTAGACTTTGATTTTATTAAAGACTTAATGTTGTTTGTTTGTGTGAATTTAAAGTAAATTATGAATATGGATTATAAATATGAATATTTACTTATTTGAAATTTTTTGTTATAGGTTTACATGTGTATATATATATATAAAAGCAAGTATGTCCGGTTTAACCGGCATGCGGTTTAATTACTGAACCACTGGTTGAACCACTATACCACTATACCAGTACCCTAACCGGTTTGATAACCGGTATGGTTTTAATAACATTGGATGAAACTCCTATTACACACGAGAAGGAGAAAATAGATAGAGAGAAAGAGGAAAGAGGAGACAACAATCGCCATAGAGACATGGAATAAGTAAATCTGATAAAATTGTTACACCAATATCATTGTTTCATTTTGTTCTATCATCTTTACTTTTTTTGGCATTGTCATTTATCTATGTCTTTGAAATTGTTAGGAAAAATTAAATCATTTTCGTTCCTCTATTTCTCCTTGATCATACAGGGAATAAAAAACATTCAATTCTATATGGCCTTTGCTGTAACTATACAAAATTATTTTCAGGAAGAAGCTAGCTGACACGCTTTCAAATATGAGAGCATAAAACCAAAGTACCCTACCTTGTCCTATTTATGTTACCCTTTGTTTCAAAGAAATTTTGATACTCTATCAACACATGTTGGCAAAGTGAGTATCGGTATTAGATACGTGTCGGAAATTCTACAAATGTTTCACTGCCCATTACAAATTACAATACAACTCTCCACATAAAGGTCATCATAATATAATCTACATAAGCATAACAAAGAAGAAGTAAAACTAGAAACGACTAGTCCTGTTTTCAAGCCTCTGAAACTAAAGAACTTGTTCGATTTTACGATATGGAGTGACGTCTATTTTTATCTGGTTTTATGCCATCTTCGAAAGGGGTTGTGACAGGATCGGCACGGTGTAGAAGAGAAAGATGCCATAGTTTTTTAGACACTGAGCTTATAAATGATTTTCGACTCAAAGGAGGTTTATTATAAGAAGCTGAAGCATTTACTAAAGGACTACTACATGCTGATCTAAGTGTAGTTTCCTCAATCTCTTTCAGTTTCAATTTCAATTTCACTAGCTCTTGTTGTAGTTCTTCATTTTCGCTTCGTAAGCTCGAGAGCTCGTGCGAAAATGGATTAAGCTCAGTGGTGGAGTATACATTCATCATAGCATTGGAAGAAGAATCGAAACCTTGCTGTTCACAATAAAGAACTTGAATAACAGTTTGGAGAGGAAGCCTGTTATTTTTAGCAGCATGTGCACATGCCTCTCTTGATAACTTCTTGCAATCCATCACATTACAAACTTTCTTCCTCTCTAAGTCACTTAGAATAGGATGAGCCTGAGAATTTCCAATTCCAACTTCATCAGCAGTAATCATAAACAACTCATGTTACTCTAACAAATTAACCATTGTATAGGGTGATTTAAATTGCGGACCTCATCACCTCATGCGGCTGCAATATTGCGGTTGTAGTGATCGCCGCAACCACATCACACCGCAATTGCAGTGTGACTCTGAATCACAATGATGTGGTCGCATCGGGCTTCAACGCAACCGCATTTGGACCACATCAGGCCGCAACAGATAGCATTAGGGCACATCGGATTCAAAAATGTTGTTTTAATAACAAAATAATTCACACCACAGCGTCCGCAATCCATATCCCAATGACCATAATCACAGTAGCCGCAACAATTATCGCAATAACGACCGCAATTTAAAACACTGGTTATATATCAGAAGAATAATAATAAATTAAATATGGGTTAGTAAAATGTGAGTTTTATATGAAGTATATACCAATGTTTTAAATTGCGGTCGCGACTGCGGTAGCAGTTACGACTATTGTGATTGCTGTCATTGCGGCCATTGTGATACAGATTGCGACCATTGCGGTGTGAATTATTTTGTTATTAAAACAATATTTTTGAATCTAATGCGGCCTCATACGATCCGATGCAGTTGCATTGCGGTCTGATGCAGCCTCATCACTCATGAGTGTGATCCGGAGTAATACAACAATTATGTTGTGATGCAGTTATGGCGGTCACCGTAACCGCAATATTGCGGCCGCAGTAAGTAATGCGGTCCGCAATTTAAATCACTGGTATTTACTAAAGACTAATTTGGCATAGAGAACAACCATATTAGTATAGGACCATACCTTAAGATAGATGTCTATGGCTCTATACATTCCATCATCTGTTGGCCTTGATTGTTTAGGGATTAGTTCAGCAAGACTGATGAATTTCACAACTGGTAAATTTTGGTCGATGGCTATTTCAGCAATGTAGTTCTCCATTAGCTTTCCAATTCGGTTAACATTTCTATGTGGAGGAGAAAAATATTCATCATCTTCACTGTATACTGAATGATTTCCCATTTCAGATTCTAGGTAACTCACTATGATTCTCTGCACAGTGTCTACATGGAACGATGTGTCGCCGGTAAATGCATAAGAAGGAATAAGAAGATCATCTAAAACTGCCTGCTCTAACTGCATTGCCATCCTTTTCTCCAAATCAATCCTGCAAGCAACCGTTGTCTCGAGATATATTGCTCCGCGAAGCAGCATAGAAAGAAAGCTAACAGGCATTGCCTTTTTCTCCCTCGGCAGAAGACTCACTAATGTCTCTAAAACAACGCCCTTCTCGTAGTCTTGCGGCGCAAGCTTCTTCCTTCCCTTTCCATCTATGTCCTGCTCCACAAAAACAAGATTCAAGAATTGTTGTTACCGTAGCTTGCAACAATTCTAAATGACAAATTCCAAAAAGATTCAATAGACAGAACAATATTGAATGTGTTTTATGTTCATAAAATGTTAGATATGTCAATTTTTTTTCATTTCATACTTTCTTCATCATGTATTAGATTACGATAATATTTAGGAAGATATAGCAAAACTCTTTAGCTAGGGGACTTACCAAACCTCCAAGAAATTTATGTGAATAAAGCATTAGAATAGGACCAACAGCATAATGTTTAAACCCTCTTGCCATAATTGCAACTAAAACTCTTTGGAAAATATCAATTCTGAGAACTATAAGATCTTCAGCCCACCATTCAGCCACCAGCCTTTCGTCAGCGTGACTATCATTTCGAGAAGATGAGCAGAAGAATTGGCTTTCCTTGCAGGCTATGTATGCAATAGTATCAATGCATCGGCTCATCAATTTCGCTTTCTCGGCTATTGGAAGGAAATTCTCTGACATATGTAAGATAGACACTGCCCCTGAAATGGTCTTAAGTGCTACTTCATTTAAGTATGAATCAGTTCTTCCCACTAAATTCCCACCTGAATGTTCCTCTGTCATCTCGAGATATTCTGCCACGCAACGAAGGATAGCGATGTTTTCGATGCTTATTTCGAAATTTACACCATAGCAGAACTTTGCTGACAGTTCAAATGCTTTTGCTCCACCAGGAACATCATGGAGTTCAATGAATGAAACATTAGCACCACTAGATTCTGAGAGGAGTTTCCTAATGTATCCACACTTGGAGACTAATGGAAACTGCAAATTACATTACATATGCAGAAGACTTTAATAATCATTGAAGCTCAAAATAACTATATACTATATAGTTATAATTCCATGCCTATATATCTTGATTCTTGATCTAAGTTAAGTGATGTTACATAGTTAAAAAATTGAAACAACCTAGGTAGATGGAAATACCTCAAATATCTGAAGTTCAATAACAATTCAATTCAATTTCACAAAATTCTGTCTATCTAGTATTTTTCATCAAAGTTCCATTTGTCGATAAAGAATTGTCAAGAAAAAAAATTAATAGAGTATTTTTCATCAAATTTCCTAGCTTGAAAAATTCGTTCTATTTCGTTTCTTTATTTAGGGGTGAACCCAAGGAGGATGGCAACTTGGCAAAACATAATTGAGATGTTAGCTATGAGACTTGTTTCTTGGAAGTGCAGACATATCTCTTTTGGTAGTCGCTTGGTTCTTTTAAATTCTGTTCTCTCTAATATTCCTTCTTACTTACTTTCTTTGTATAAGGCTCCAAAGAAAGTGGTGGCTAAGCTTGCTAGCTTACAAAGGAAGTTTCTTTGGGGGAATAGGAAAGGTGGTAAGGGTATTGCATGGGTATCTTGGTCGGAGATGTGCAAACCTAAGTCTCTCCGTGGTTTGGGCGTTAGAGACTTGTTTTGTTCTAATGACTCTTTGTTGGGGAAGTGGAGGTGGCGTAGTATTCAAGAAAATGAGGCTTTTGTTGAAATAGAAATGTAATTTAAGCCTTGGTAGTTTGTAGCTAAGTTTGCATATTTTGCTTGTATATAAAGTTAGTTAAAATTAGTTGAGCCTAGAAGCTATAAATAGTACTTATGCATTTCAATGAAGTTAGTTGTTGTTGTTTTGATATTCAATACAATTTGAATATAACATTCATTCTCTTTAATCATATAATACATTGCATCTTCTCTAAAACTCACCCACACTCTATTTTCTCTGTTTCCTGTTGTTGCACAAGGAGTGTGCATAGCTTCTGTTTTGGTCATCAAGCTTACTGTACTATGTGTGCATAGTTAAGGGGCTAGTGTTCATAATTCAACAATGGTATCAAGAGTAAGGTTGAGCAAGATTCTGTGTGGATCTTGTGTTGAGATCTGAAGAAGGAAAAAAGAGCATAGAGTGTTGCAGCAAGAAGAAAAGAAGTCTGCAAGTGTGTGGATCCAAAATGACAAATGGTAATGGATTTGCAACGACACTACCAATACTTGACTCCAAGAACTATGATATATGGAGAATCCAAATGTAAACTATCTTTGGACTTCAAGAAGTGTATGGGGTAGTGCAGAATAAGTATCAAGAGATTGAGGAAAATACAAGTGAGGCTCAAAGAACAATCCATAGGAAATCCAAGAAGAAGGATTGTAAGGCTTTGTTCTTAATCCATCAATGTGTTGATGAGGCAAATTTCAAAAGAATAGTTAGTGTTAAGACAACTAAGGAAGCTTGGGATAACTTGGAAAATAGCTATGAAGGGGCTGCAAAGATTAAGAAGGTGAAACTCCAAACCGTGAGAAGAAAGTATGAACTTGTTCAAATAGAGGAAAATGAAACAGTATCATACTATTTTACCAAGATTCATTCTCTAACAAATCAAATGAAATCATATGGAGAAGAGGTAAAAGATCAAGCAGTGATTGAGAAGATACTTAGGACTTTAAGTCCTAAGTATGATCACATTGTTGTGGCAATAGAGGAGTCCAAAGATATTGATTGTTAAAAGATGGAAGAACTGCAAAGTTCTCTTGAAGCTCATGAATAAAGGCTAAAAGAGAGACATGAAGAAAAGAGTGATGATCAAGCACTTCAAGCTCAACATGCCAAGAAATCTGTTGGGCAGTGGAACAAGAACAAAAGGAGCAAGGATAGATGGTAGAATGAGAAGTGGAGGAACTGTCAAGGCTTGAGGTATGAACAAGGCTCATCATCACATAAATCACTTAATTCAAATTCTCATGAGAGTGATCAAAGGAAAGGTTCAAACAAGAACTCATCAAGTAGAAGGAAGTTTGATAATAAAAAGGTGCAATACTACAATTGCAGAAATTATGGTCACTTTGCAGCAGAATGAAAGTTCAACAAACTGATAGTCAAGAAAGATGAAGAATCTAGATTGGCACAAGGTGGAGAATTTGATGATGAGGATAATTACTTGCTAATGGCTACCGTAAAAAACAATGAGGAGAATGTGGATTTATGGTACTTGGATACAAGATGTTCTAACTATATGACATGTAAGAAAGATTGGTTTACATCCCTTGATGAAAGAGCCAAGAGTAAAGTCAAATTTGTTGATCACAATGTTGTCTCAACTGAATGAATTAGTAAGGTGATGATTCAAAGAAAATATGGACAAAAAGCATACATCTTTAATGTCCTATATGTCCATAAGATGAAGAGCAATTTGCTCAGTCTTGGACAGCTGCTAGAAAAAGGTTACACTATGGAAATTAATGGTGATATGTCGAAGGTGTTTGACAAAAACAAGCACAACATCTTGAAGGCTCCACTCTCAGCCAATAAAACCTTCAAGTTTGGCATACAAGTTGGTGAACATAAGTGCTTTCAGTCAACAATTGAGATAGATACATGGCTATGGCATTAGAGGTATGGACATCTACACTTTAGGTGTTTAGATTTGATAAGTATAGATGACATGGTGACTGGAATATCATACACTATAGTGCCAAAACTTTTGTGTGAAGAGTGCATCTCAAACAAACAGACAAGGAACTCTTTGGTCTCACATATTCCTACAAAATTAGTGAAGGCACTAGAGGTAGTGTACATTGATGTGTGTAGTCCATTTGAAGAGAATTCCATTGGAGGCAATAAGTACTTTGTGTCTTTCACTACTGACAGTACTAAAAAACTATGGATCTATCTAATGAAGAAGAAAATTGAAGTGCTAGACATTTTCAAAAGGTTAAAGGCCCAAGCAGAAAAACAAAGTGAAGTCAAGCTAAATAAACTAAGATCATATGGAGGAGGAGAGTATGTGTTAGTTGTGTTTCATGAATTCTGTATCAAAGAAGAAATTACTCATGAAATTACAACATCCTACACACCACAACATAATGGAACAACAAAGAGAGCAAACATAACCATACTTAATATGGCTAGGTGCATGCTAAAAACTAAGGGTTTGCCCAAGATGGTTTGGGGTGAGGTTGTATCCACTATAGTGCATATACTCAATAGATGTCCAACCAAAAGATTGGATGCGAAAACACCTGAAGAAGCTTGGAAAAGTATCAAACCAAGTGTGGGTCACTTCAAAATATTTGGATGCATATGCTACAAACATGTGCCTGAAGCAAGGAGGAGAAATCTAGGTGACAAAGGGGAAAATTGATCTTCTTGGGTTATCACTCTACTAGTGCTTATGGAGTGTTTGATCCAAAGAATAACGAATTAATAGTGAGCATAGATCTGAAGTTTGATGAAAAATAGTGTTGGAATTGGAACCTTGGAAGTGATGGAAATGACAAGGAAACTCTGCTGCAACTTGAAGAGAATGAAGACAGTGTCATGGATGGGACCAAGACTTCTAATAATCCAGTTTCTATGTCTACCAACAATCCTCCTACATCTCATAGGAATAGACAACCACCTTCAAGGTTGAGTGACTATGAGGTGTTCTCTGATTCAAGCATCATAACAGATGGTGACTTTGTGCATATGGCACTACTTGTTGAGATGGAACCAGTGAGATTAGAAGAGGCTTTAAAGCAATCACACTAGATTGAGGCAATGAAAGAGGAGCCGAGACTATGAGGTGTTCCCTGATTCAAGCATCATAGCAGATGGTGACTGTGCATATGGCACTACTTGCTGAGATGGAACCAGTGAGATTAGAAGAGGCTTTAAAGCAATCACATTGGATCGAGGCAATGAAAGAGGAGTCGAGGTCAATTGAAAGAAATAACACTTGGAGTCTAGTGCATTTGCCAAGAGGAAAGAAGGCCATAGCTGTGAAATGGGTATACAAGACCAAGCTAAATCCAAATGGTGAAGTGTCTAAGAATAAAGGTAGGGTTGTTGCAAATAGATTTCTTCAGAAGCAAGGTCTTGATTATGATGAAGTTTTTCCTCCTATAGCTAGGCTATAAATAGTGAGACTAATGATTGCTATAGCAAGCTATAACAGTTGGGAAATCCATCAAATTGATGTGAATTCTGCTTTCTTGAATGGACATCTAGAGAATCAAGTGTTTGTGACTCAACCACCAGGTTTTGAGGCAAATGGAAATGAAAAGTTGGTGTATAAGATGCACAATGCCTTGTATGGGCTTAAACAAACTCCAAGAGCATGGAATAAGAGGATTGATGCATTCCTAATGCAGCTTGGATTTATGAAGTGCACTACAGAACATGGTGTTTATGTGAAGGATAATGACAAGTGGAAACTTCAATGACATCTCAACCTTCAAATAGCAAATGCAATCTGAATTTGAGATGTCTGATCTTGGTGAATTTACATATTTCCTAGGCATTGAGTTGAAGAAGACAAAGTTTGGGACCTCCATGCATCAAAGCAAGTACACCATTGATGTGTTGAGGAGGTTTCGAATGATGAATTGCAACTCAACATCAACATCTGCTGAAGCTGGAAGTATAGCAGACCAATTTGAAGTAGATCAAAGTGTTGACAAGATCTTGTTTAGACAAATGGTTGGCTCACTAAGATATATATGCAATACCAAACCTGATATTGCATATGGAGTTAGCTTGGTGAGTAGATTCATGGACGCACCTCAACAAATTCATCTAATTGTACATAAAAGGCTGCTAAGATACTTAAATGAGACAATTTTCTATGGAATTACTTTTCCAACAAGACAAAACAATAAGAGCAACATGGAATTGGTTGGTTTTTCTGATGCAGATTGGTGTGGTGATAAGATAGATAGAAAAACACAACTCGCTATCTATTCAGATTTGGTGATACTCCTATAAGTTGGTGTTCCAAGAAGTAAGATGTTGTAGCCTTGTTCTCGTATGAAGTTGAGTACATAGCAGCTTGTATGTGCACATGTCAAGCTGTTTGGATGAAGGTTTTGTTAGAAGAATTGAAGATGAAACCAGAAGGTGAAGTTCTGTTGATCATGGAAGAACCTTTAAAACTAGGAGTAAGCATATAGAAACTAGATTTCATTACATAAGAGATCAAGTGAGCAAGGAGAATGTGAAGTTGAAATTCTGAACTTCAGAAAATCAATTGACAGATTTGTTTACCAAACCTTTGAATCAAGAAAGGTTTGAGAAGCTCATAATGAAGATAGGTGTAAGCAATGGTTGATGAAGGCTGAATTTAGGAGGGGTTTGAAATAAAAATTTAATTTCAGCATTGGTATTTTGTAGCTAAGTTTGTATGTTTTCCTGGTATAGAAAGTTAGTTAAAATTAGTTGAGTCTAGAAGCTATAAATAGCACTTATACAAAAGTATTATTAATTGTACACTGAAATCATTGATATATAAAAGTATTATTAAAACTAGTACAAATTCTAGTATGGTTCCGAAAATTCTACATATGTTAAATCTAGTATGCTAATGAATTGATTCACTACCTTATGTAACGAAAAAGAAGCTTCTCCAACTTGAACAATGATATCACTAGGGATCTCCTCGGAGTGAATCCTGCAACCAAGTATTTCAAATGAAATGATTTTTCCTTATCCAAAGCATTAGCAAAAATAATAAATTAAAATCTACATTTCAGAAGCTAGTTGGGTGCATAAAAGCCACCAAAGAATGATTTTTCAGCAAAAGCAGAAGCATACCATTCATTTGATCTCTTCATGGCAGTAGTAAAATTCTCCTTCACATACAAGTCAATGAGTTAGGTTTGATCACAATCTCACAAATTTCTAGATCATCATTGTTTGGTTACCTTGCCCATTTTCCTTTTCATGAGGCTTTGTCTATTATATAATTCTGAAGTGTATAACCAAAAACAAAAGGACGTTGTGCAACATTGTAATGCATAAACAAACATACATGTTGATCCAAAATTGTGAAAATGGGCAATGGAGAAAATGGCTAGCAGATATACAATGGATATTACATCCTACGTGGGTCATTTTTCATGATGTTGGTTATAATTTTAGTCAAGTTAAAATAAAAACAACCTAGAAATTCGACAGTAGATAATCATTTTTGAAATTTTGAGGGAAAAAATTTCTTATTTTTCATTCATATTTATGGAAGTTTGTCTTATTCTTAAAGGAAGATGGAGACGATAAAACTATAGGGAAACGATAAAAGAATACTTAAATTTAATATTTTGTCAATAAATATGATTTATGATAGAGTTTCGTAGCATTCTTCAATCCATATAATGGATCTAATCCAGTGGAATCAATTGTTGCTGTTTTTTTTAGAAACTCAACAAATGTGAAGTTTTTATGTTTGGTAGACAATAAACTTTGGGGAACTTTATTTTTGTGTAAAGGCAAATATACTATTATCTCGAGTAATAGAGAAACAAGCATTTGTTTCTCCTTATATTTTCAATGACAAAAAAATAATTTCATGGTAAATAGAAAAATAAATGTGTCATTATATATTTTCTTTTTGTTATTGTGTGGTACTTTACTCTCTAGTAACGGAGAAGATCTTTACTCGCCTATTATGGATAACAAAACTTTTCCTATTAAATATTTGTAAGAGAAAATTTCATGTACCGATATTATATAAGTTTTATACATTGTCACGACATATTCATGTTTTATCATCACTGACTATTCAAAAAAACAATACAAATGAATAATGAATAATGGGTTGACTATATAAATATTCCCACTTTGAGTGCATAAATATTACATTTAATATTTAATGTATTTGTACGCTCAAGATGAGAATTGTATTACTAACTAAGGTTAAGCACGGATTATGTTGTTGTATACTAAGACTTGAAAAATGCGACCCTTATATTGCGGAAGATAATACGTGGACCGTGGTTATAGAGGTGCTGTTCCTGTCGTAGAATCGTGAAATAATTGGTTCTCCAATTATTATTAAAAGACATGCTATTGGACACATCAATCACATTGTTTATGAATCATGAATTGATGATTCATCATGCATAATAATAAGTTAATAATGTTCCACTTAGAAAACATCATCAGACAGAAAGATCATTTATAATGATCCAATAACATGAGTATGAGATGCCTACTTTATGGACCTTCTTCCTTCGATTGTCTATCACTATATCTAAATAATTCAATCCATAAATTAGAGGCTACTATTACATAAGACCTTGTTGATTAGGATGACTAATTCTAGCTAACCATATTATTTGTGCTTTATTCTGAGAATTGTTCTCTTAAATTGTTAGTTGAACCAATTCCTAGATTTGTTGTAGGGCTAATCAATCACTTATTGTGGCATTTAGCCATTGATTTATCGACCATCCTTGGTTGTGACACCATATAAATTCACCATTTCCATTTTTTATCTTTCATAAATTCATCTTCAACATTGTTCTTTATGTTACTTCATGTTACTTAACTTAATTACTATCATACACTCATAGGGGTGGCAAATGGATGAATTTGGATAGTTTTGGATTTGGATGAAAATGGATGGATGAAAAGTCATCCATCAATCCATTTAAATCATATTTTAAGTTATCCAATCCATCCATATCCAATGGATTATAATCCATCCAATTCATCCATGACTCCATTTTCATGGATTTGGATGGATGAATATTCAATCCAATTCATGACTTCGTATTTTTACAATATGTTTTCTTTTATAAAAAAAACATTTTTAATAAGTTTTTTTAAAACACGTTTAAAAATGTGAACTTTTGAAGTTTTTATCCGAAACTTAAAAGAATAATAAATTTAAAAAATTAACTTTAAAGCTTTTAATGGTAAATCATATGGTTAAACTTATACTTTCGGTGTTAAAACCTTCAAGTGAGCTTCAAGTTAGTGTTATTAGAAAAATTTGACGTATATCATAAAATTCATATATTCTTTTTTCTATTTCTCTCACTCTTCATGTTTTTTTGTTACAAACATAAATTATATATATATATATATTTTTTTTTTAAATTACATGATTGATAGATAGTTGAAATATCCAATTGAAGGAAATATAAGAGAAATAGAATTGATAAGAAATGTTAAACACTCAATGCAATTTTATGTGAAGGTTAAGTAAAAAAAGATTTTATACCCAAAGCAAGATGACCAATAAACTTCTAGCAATCACAAATCCACAAAATTAAAGCATATTCTCATCAATATTTGAGACTAAAATAATATAAATTTACAATGTTGCATTAACATAAGTTTTAAGCTTAAAAATAACTAGTAACACAATTACTGTGATGAGGGAGACACATGTACAATAATCAGCAAATAATTTATCATTCCAACACGAGCATCCACATAACAATACAACAAATAATATTTTAATGTATATATAAGGAATCAAAAGATATATCAATCAATCTTGAAGGAACATCAAAATTAAAATAAACTATTGGAAGAAACAAAACCTTCAATGTAGATGAGAATGTATGAAGATATTGGAAAGAAAACCCTCCGTAAATGAAGAAAGCAAGCTTTTGTTGAAGGAGTATTTTTGTTAGAAAGAGTAATTCAACTTTTGAATGAATTATTTTGTAAAAAATGAATTTGCACATTGTTTTGAGAAAAAAAAAATTTTAATTTTACTTTTTTTGGATGGATTGGGTATCCATCCAAATGGATATATCCATGGATATCCATTGGATATAATGGATGGATTTGAATCCATCCATTATCAACACTATCCATTGGATTATATCCATTTAAACCCATTAGTTCTAATGGATGGATTTTGGATTGACCGTGGATTGCGGATAATTTTTCCACCCCTATACACTCATAAGCACCCAAATAGATAAGCTTTCCACTAGAATGATCATTCAAAAAACATTTCAATAGGAGGTTTGCACAACTCATCAATTTTCTTACTTTTTGATTCATTAGGCAATAAAGAGTTAAAGTGATGGTTAGAATTATTTTATCATTCATGTAGGAGCAATTATGTGATGATTATTATGCTAATGTCTCAAATTCCTAACCATGGCTTTGGGAAATGATTGAAGAAGAAGAGAAAGCAAGAGGATAGAAAGAAAACTGAAACTTCTTGTTATTGAAATTGATTAGTTCAGAGAAAGCTGAACAACTTATATACAAGAAGGAGAAAGAAACTAACTAAACTAAAAGAGGAATAACCAACTAACTAATAAAACAAAAAAGGCTAAAAAAGGAAAGTCTGGTTTAACCAACCAAACTGAAAAATAACTAAAGCTAACTTAATCTTTTACACCCCCCCCCCCCCCCCCCCCCCCCCCCCCCTCAAGTTGGGCATTTGAGTGAATAGAACAAAGACCCAACTTGGATATAGCCTTGTGAAAAGTAGTGGCAGGGAGAGGCTTAGTAAAGCAGTCTGCAAGTTGATTGATGGAGGCAATAGGCATGAGATGGATGAGCTTGCTTTGGATATTTTCACGAACAACATGGCAATAAATCTCGATATGCTTGGTTCGTTCATGGAAAACTGGATTATGAGCAAGATAAATAACAGACTTATTATCACAATAAACAGAAAAAGGAGTAGGAAAAGTAATGCATAAATTAATCAAGAGAAAACTTAGCCATTGAAGTTCACAAGTAACAACTGTAAGTGCTCTATATTCTGCCTCTGTTGAAGACCTGATGAAAGTTTGTTGCTTCTTGGTTTTCCAAGAAATTAGAGAAGAACCAAGGAGAATGCAGAAACCTGTGTTGCTTCTTCTTGTGTCAAGGCAGCAAGCCCAATCAGAATCCACAAAAGCAATGATCTTAAGATCACTTGAAGCTGAGAAAAAAATGCCTTGAGCAAGAGACTGTTTTATGTAATGAATAACTTTTAGAGCAGCCTTATAGTGAGTAGTCATAGGTTTATGCATGAACAAGCTTAGCTGCTGAACAACATAAGATAAGTCATCCTTGAAATAGTGAGGTAGATGAGTCTACCAACAAGCCTTCTATATTGGTGAGGGTCAGAAAGAGGCACACCCTGTTCAGTTTGAAGCTTGATTGAGGGATCAAAGGGAATATGGGAAGGTTTGGCAGCTAGAGAACCAGTGTCCTCTAATAAAGAGAGAGCATATTTCCTTTGATTGAGGTGGATACCAGAGTGAGATCTGACAATTTCTAAGCCAAGAAAGAATCGAAGGGGACCAAGATCTTTAATCCTAAAGGATTCATTGAGAAATTGCTTAACTTGTTGGATTTCTAAGGAATTATTACCAATGAGGACCATGTCATCAACATAGACAAGGATGATGGTGAGAGAAGAGCCTTTGGATTTAGTGAATAAGGCCTGATCAGCTTGGGAATGAGTGAAGCCTAATGAGATAAGAGCAGTAGATAAAGTGGAGTGTCATTCTCTACTGGCCTGTTTTAATCTATACAAGGATTTGTGCAGCCTGCAAACAAGGTTAGGATGGGATATGTTGAGGCCATGAGGGGGTGTCATGTAAACTTCTTGGTGTAAATCTCCATGTATGAAGGCATTATTTACATATAATTGTTCTAAGTACCAGCCTCTAGAAGCAGCAAGGGCCAAGACTAATCTAATAGTGGTGATTTTAACCACACGAGAAAAAGTTTCAAAAAAATCCACACCTTCAAGTTGTGTGTAACCCTTGGCCATTAATCTAGCTTTATAACTTTCAAGAGAACCATCAGCATGAAGCTTGGTCTTATAAACCCATTTGCATCCTATGGGGTGTTTGCCATGAGGTAAGGGAACTAGGGACCAAGTCTTGTTAGCATCAAGGGCTGCTAACTCAGAATGCATATCCTATAGCCATTGAGGCATAAGGGAAGCTTGTTTTGTAGGTAGTGGGCTCAGAGATAACACTTAAGGTGAGACAAAAGGTTTTGAATTGAGAGTTACAATTGTCATAATTGAGGACAGAGGATAAAGGATACAAATGTGGAGAGGTAGTAGTGGAAGTATGGGGAGAATTGGTCTGAATTAAACTGCAATGGAAGTCCTTAAGGTAAGAGGGTGGTCTTTTATGTCTAGTAGAATGTCTAGGAGGAGATGCAGGTGGGGAAATGGATATAGGGGATGGTATAGGAGGTGAATGGGTAGGGATAGAGAGAATAGGGAAAGTTGGTGGAGGGGAATTAGTAGGAGGAGGGCGCAGGGATGTGAGGTTGTGGTCTAAAGGAAAAGGATTGGATTGCAGAAGGCTAGGAGAAAAGGATGCATATGAGGTTAAGGTAGAAAAAGGGAACATATGTTCATAGAATATGACATCTCTAGAAATGAAGATGTTATTGGAGGAAAGATCATAGAGAATGAAGCCTTTAGTGCCATCTCTATAACCCAAAAAAGCACACTTTCGTGCTCTGGGAGAGAATTTGGTTCTGTGAGCAGGGATGGTGCTAGCATAAGCTAAGCAGCCAAAAACTCTTAATGAGTTTAATGAGGGGAGAGAACCATAAAGAAGCTTAAAGGGATTACTTTTATTAAGGATAGGAGAGGGGAGCTTGTTAATTATGTGAACAGAATGTTGAATGGCAAAGTTCCAAAGCTTGGGTGGAAGTTTGCATTGAAGGTAAATAGCTCTAGCAACACTCAAAATGTGTTGGTCCTTCCTTTCTACCACTCCATTATGTTGAGGAGTGTAGACACAAGTTTTTTGATGCATAATTCCTTTTGAAGAGAAGAAGTCATGCATTAGAAATTCAGAACCATTGTCACTCCTAAGGATTTTTACTTTGGTATCAAAATGTGTTTCAATAAAAGCAGCAAAATTGATGATATGTTGTCTTACTTCAGTCTTAGATTTCATTAAAATGACCCAGGTAAAACGAGTGAAATCATCAACCAAAGTCAGAAAATATTGATGACCAAATATAGAAGCAATAGAGTATGGACCCCAAATATCAATGTGAAGCATATCAAAACATAGATTGAGTAGTACTAACAGAAAAGGGAATTCTTTTCTGTTTTGAAAAATGACATACATCACATGGATTGAGTTTATTGTTAGTAAAGAATAAGGAAGGATAATGATTAGAAATACTATGTAAAACAGAGTCTGATGGGTGGCCAAATCTATGATGCCAAATTAGTTGAGAGTCAGCATTGTGAGCAGTGTGATTTGCATAAGTAGAGGGTGATAGTTGAGTGGATTCAATCATGAAGAGTCCTTGATGAATCCTAGTTGAACCAATCATCCTCTTGGTAGCATTCTGCAAAATTGAGCAAGTGTCATAATGAAATATTAAGCGGCAATTCAAAGAGTGGATGATCTTGCTTACTGATATGAGACTTACATGGAAATTATGGACAAAGAGAACATTTGATAACAGTAAGTTTTGTGTTATCCTAACAGATCCAATAATATAAGCAGTGGTCTTTTGACCATTTGGAAGAGTGATTAATATAGGTGAGATAGGTCTAGAGTTTTGAAGAGATGTTGGATCGAGAGTGATATGGTCAGTAGCACCAGCATCAAGGATCCAAAACTTACCATACTTACCTGGTTTGGATGATGGATTGGCAGAACTTGTGCTAGGCAAGAAGTTGATCATAGAATTAGCTGATGTAGGATTGGTGGGCCCTTTTGACTTGTCTAGTAGGTTCAGGATGTCTTTGACCTGATCATTGGTGAAGCTTTAAGTGTTGTTGGCCATGTAGTCTGAACTTTCAGTGTTGTTGGCAAATCTGTTTTGCCTATTTCCTTGATAACCATGAGGGTATCCATGCTTTAAGAAGCATGTCTCTATTGTGTGGTTGGTCCTCTCACAATATGTACAAAATTTATTGTTAGGTCCCCTTGTATTAGTGGATCCTCTTCCTCTTCTAAAGGATGCACCTTTTCTCCCCCTATTAGAGTAATTATTGTTTCTGAATTCATTGCTGATGTTTCTGAAATCTGTGGAACCTTGTGACTGAAGGCTCAAGGCCTTGAGATCATTGTCTAATTGAGGTGCAAGAGAGGTGTTGTTTTCTGATTCTTGTTGTGTCACCATGGAAAAAGCCTTAGTGATTGTAGGAAGAGGTTCAATCAGCATGATTTGAGAACGTACATGAGAGTATTGATCACTCAATCCCTTAAGGAATCTGATTACATAAGTTCTTTCTCTATACCCCCTTACTAATTCTACAATACCACAAATACATGTACCTCCACAGTGGCAATCAGGTATGGGCATGAAGGTTTCAATTTCATCCCATAGAGTTTTTAACTGAGTAAAATACTCAAAGATAGAAAGAGTGCATTCGCTTAACTTGTACAAATCCTTTAATAATCCACCAATACAAAATACATCACCTTGTGAGAACCTTGCATGAAGGTCTTTCTAGACTTCAGATGCATCATCCATCCACAAGATTGACTTGACAATTGTCTCCTCTATTGAGTGTTGTAGCCAAGAAATCACCATATTGTTGCATCTGCTCCATTGGAGTGTAAGAGGTGACCTTGAGGTGGTTTTGTTAGAGTTTTGTCGATGAACATCATTTTATTCTTCGAATGGAGTCCCATCTTCATAGTTCTGCTCCAGGTATGGTAGTTCTTTGCATTCAATAGAGGAGAAACAAGAACCAATGTTGGATTCTCACTTGGATACAGAAAGTAGGGATTTGAGGGATTAGTGTTGACATCTTCGAAATTTTGTTCTGCCATTTTCGAGATCTGAAAAACTGAGGGAGAGGAGAAAGAGAGGGAAGATCGATCTTGAGGAGAGAAGGGGGAAAAAAGAGAGATCTTGGAGAACGAAAATGGTGAGAAGAAGAGGACGAATCAGAGCTTCAAGTGCTCTGATACCATCTCAAATTCCTAACCATGGCTTTGGGAAATGATTGAAGAAGAAGAGAAAGCAAGAGGATAGAAAGAAAACTGAAACTTCTTGTTATTGAAATTGATTAGTTCAGAGAAAGCTGAACAACTTATATACAAGAAGGAGAAAGAAAACTAACTAAACTAAAAGAGGAATAACCAACTAATTAATAAAACAAAAAAGGCTAAAAAAGGAAAGTCTGGTTTAACCAGCCAAACTGAAAAATAACTAAAGCTAACTTGATCTTTTACACTAATCGAAGTTGTAAACCTTTCTTTTCCATACAAGTTTTCCTTTTATGTTGTATAAATAAATAAATAATTTACTTTGTTGATCAATAAAAGTAAGTCTTCTTCATAACACATTTCCTCTCTGCATTTTTGTCTTCTACATAACCAACAAATTTTTATCAGAGCAATATCTTGAGGAATGTGTCATTAGAATTTCCTTATGATTGGTGAAATATCAATCTTAGGATCTTGAATCTCATGATTCTCACAAATAATATAAAATAAGGATACAAAATCATACATGAATCCATGTTTCTCAAATCTATTCATTTTGTATGATTGTGGAGAGAGTTTTGGTATGATGATATTCCTCAACCAAAACTTGAATTCCTTTTGGGACCTTCGTTTTTTCTCTCATGGGAAGAGATGAAAAATGTTTGTGATTTGGTGTCTTGGGGACCATAATTGTTCCTTATGTGTTAGCTTATGGGATTCTCATTATCCCCTATAGGCCAATCGTTTGGATATCCACTCATTAAACTTATATTTGTTATCAATTTTGAAGTCATATGAATTGTTAGAATTAGATCATTTATTTTGTAACCCAAAAACTAAATGACATATATAATTGTATTAAATACATGATGTCCACCTTAATTAGAAATTATGAATTTCTAATACATGTGAGAATAAGTGGGCCAATAAACATAACCTAAACACTCATTATTACCTTCCTTAGCCAAAATTATCAAAATTAATTTAGAAATAAAGTTTGCTGGGATTGTACCTTTACTTAATGAAAAGAATTACCATGTAAGAGCTATTAAAATAGAAGTATTCTTGGATGCTAATGATATGTGAGAAATAATTTATGACTTTCAATCTCTTCCATTCAATTTTTCTGTTGCGCAAATTAAAAACGATAAGAAGATGGAACAAATAAAATAAAAAATAACTGCATGCCTATTTGCAGTTGTCTCGCACACCATTTTTAACATGATAAGGAAAATGAATACAACAAGTGAAATTTGGAATTTGTTGAAGCAAAAATATGAGTGGTAAGGGTCAAAGATATGCAAGTGGTGAATTTGATATGAGAATTCGAGATGCAAAGGATGATAGATTTAAAAACAATCAAAGAATACGCTGATAAACTTCTAGCTTGTTAACAATGTAAGACTCATTGGTACTAAATTTTATGATTCTATAATAATTCAAAACATTCCAGTTGAAATTCCTGAAAAATGTGAGACTGCAATTTCACCTTTGGAAATTTCTAAGGATATATCGAGCATCACCATGGAAGAAGTTTTGGGTGCATCCAAAAAAACAAGTCAAAGTAACAACAATCAAGTTTTTTTGCCTTGTTCCTATTGGAAAAACTAGTCATCCACAAAAAAATTATTGGTGGAGGTTAAATGTAAAATATTATAAGTGAGGTCAGTTAAAGCACATGAAAAAGATATGCAAGTCTCAATAGCGACAAATAGAAGATAAAGTTGGAAATTGAGGAAACGTTACAGCAAAATGCAAAGGAACATTGACAATTAAGTTATAGAGGTTTGGAATTAATTCATTATAAACTATAAAGTATTAAGGTTATAATTGTTAGAGAGTAATTAAAGTAATAAAGTATGAGCAAAGTTTTTGTATATGAATACGCCTATGTGCAAATTTATTCATGTTTATATGTAACAATTGTTCTGTGAGCAGGTTTAGAAACAATTGTACTTGATAATATAGTATGCGCAGTTAGTCATTAAAATATTACTATGTTTTGTTCAATCAATAGAAATGTTGTTATTTGTGTATAACAATTCTTATGTGTGCAGATTTAGAAACAATTGTATTTGATAAAAGTAATATCCAGCTAACAATGAAAATATTACTAACTTTAATTTAATTAAGAGATATGGTGTTATGTGTTCCTATTGTATGTAAAAACGAAAGTAATCAAATAAATTGCTTACTACAATAAAAACAAAATGTATAAATTTGTAAGGATGATAATAAATGCATTTTATTAATATCCATTACACTAACTAGTTCTTTATACAGTAGGATTAATACACGATAAAATCAAAGTAACAAACATTAAAAAATAACCTGTAACATTTTCTCAATAAAAAAACAGTACATAACATTTTAAAAATCACAATTATATAGAATAACTCAATAATGGACTTCTAATTTTAACAATGTACTATCTTTGGTGCAAAGTGTCAATATTTACTTAGAACGAAATATAACATCTAAAACATTCGTTTGTCTACACAAATAACATTCACAAACAGGTGTAGCATGATAATAAGTAAAAATGATAATAACATTGATAGTCAATGCAAAAAATATAAAGAAATAAAAACAATAACAAACAATGTTACCATTCATTGTAAAGTCACTCACACATGCTAAATGTTCACTACGCCAGAAAACGTCTTTAAAAGCGGTTATTGAATAGCGCATCCTAGAAAAATGCTGTTAAACAAAAGGCGGAGGAATATTATACAGTGCATCTTTAAGAATTCGCTATTAAAATGGATAAGCGGATTTAATGTCAACAACGCAAAAGAAAATATTTGCGGTTGAATAAGTGCGTGTTTTAATTTGTAGTTTTTAACAACGCAACTATTTCGCGGCACTGCTATTTGGAATATGTTTAACAGCACAATATTTAATTTTCGCTGCTGTTGGTAACTCTTCTACAGCGCATTCGTAGGTATATGCTGTGGTTTTTATATCTTATACAGCGCTTATAGCATTTTGTCCTCCTTTGAAAGGAATGCGTTGTGGTTTCATGTCACCCTACTTCAAAAAGACACCCAACTCAAAACTTCTTATAGCATTTTGTCCTGCTTTGAAAGGAAGATCCTTGAAAGCAGAAATTTTTAATTTTGTATTAGTCATATTCTCATATTCATGTAAGCTTGATGAACACATATAGGCATCAAATACTCACTCTCATTTTTGTTTGTATGCTATTTGTTCATTCTAATGATCAAATTATTTTATCCTAGATAGGATGGTGGCTTCAAATTCAATAAAACAATAAAAGTTTTTTTATGAAGACAATAGGAAGCTTCTATATATATGACTATAACATGAAAGTGATTTTATCTTAACACTAACTATCAGCCACATACAGAAGAACAATATTAAAAAAGATAATGGGTAAGTATAGGAATATTTGAATAATTGTGCTTGATTTTTTTGGTTTTATCATTTCTCAAGTTTTACTTTACTCATCTACACAATGTACAACCATTTTGCTCATTTTTAACGGGTTTGTCCATCCATCCATTAGTATTTTTTTCTAATGAATGTATGTCTCCAACAGAGGTTCCCCAACCGTTATAGCTACTATTATCACTTGAACTTCCCCAGCCATTGGTGTTAATTGTTTCAGACTGAACAGATGCACTGAGCGATGACATCTTTAACAGCGATTATTTACGCAGGTGTTGTTGATATTACACCTTTAACAACACTTATTTTCACATGCGCCGTTGATATGATATTTTTAACAGCGTTTGCTTAAAACAAGCATTATTAAAGATGTACTAAATAATGTTATGATAAAATGTTATTTTTGACATAACTTTTAAACAACTAATCAAAATTGGACATATTATATATGTATTTGGGTAGAAAAATTCATTTTATCCAAATTTTCTCACTACGTTAGACTCTAAAATTCCAAAATAATAATAATAATATTTTTTTCTATTTTTTTATTTTACAAGGTTTATAATGAATGTGTTTTGATAGGGTTAGTGTAGCTTAAAAGTCACACAATTAACAACGCTTGTTTTAGATAACGCTGTTAAAAGTCATACATTTTTGTTTTAGTGACGCAAATCTTTGCAGATTTAAAAACAAAACATTTTGGTTTCTCTCTTCAAGCAAGTTTATTATCTTTTGGTTTCTCTATCCGAGCACAAGGTGAATCATTCTCTTATTTTACCTCATTTATTACTCTTTGATTCACTCTTGTTCCTTGCATTTACATATACGTTAACTATTTATTTTATATTACAGGAAATGTCAAGGTTGAATATACATGAAGTTGTTATTGATTTACCAAACTTGCAATCTCTATATGTATTTTTTGTATTTTCTATGTAACTTTTGATTTCATTCTTATTATATTGAATCTCATTGTATTAATTTGTCCTCTTATTTCTTCGATTAAGGGGGAGAAGAAATTCATGGATTTGCCTTCTACATCTTCATCACTTTCGTTATTTTCATTACTACATATGGTTAACGAAGAGAAGTTCACGCAATGGTTTGATTTCATTCTTATTATATTGAAGCTTCTTATGTGTTTGATAAAATGTATGAGAGAAATTTTGCCTTATTTAATATGAATGTTGTTAAATTGGTACTGTTAAAGGTGACATATCAATAGTAGTCGTGATGAGCGCGGTTAAAAGTCATGTACATATATAATAACGCTTGTTGGAGGTGGCGCTGTTGTAAAATGTGTAACACCCTAAATTATCCTCCTTAAGATGTGGTTATAGTTATGAAGAATGAGACATACTGCCAGATTCTCGCTTGAGCGAGAGGGCCTCGCCCAAGCGAGAGACTCAGTGTTTTAATTTTGGAAATTTTGGGAACCTCGCCCAAGCGAGGAATTGGTCGCTTGAGCGAGAGAAGACTGGGCAGACTGCGAGATTCTCGCTTGAGCGAGTGAATCTCGCCCAGGCGAGAGGGTCCGTGTATTGAAATTTAAAATGTCGTGGGCTTCTCGCCCAAGCGAGCCATTCTCGCCCGGGCGAGACTACCTAGCTATAAAAGCGAAGAAAGGGTTTCACAAACCCTAATCTTCATTTTCTTTCCTCCCATTTCACTCCCAATGGCCGCTCCCCATGGATTTCAACTCTCCCCTCCACTAAACCTCAAAAACTCATCAAAAACCCCTTCCTCTTTCTTCTTAGTGGCACATTTGTGAACTTTGGAGATGTAAAAGGAACAATGGAGGTTGAAGGAGATGGAGGGAGATGAAGCTCTTTTGCGGAACCACGAAGCTTACGCAATCTAAGGTGAAGGAGAAGACTATTGTGGTCTTAGAGTATTTCATTAGAGTCATATTCTCCAATTTCCCTCAAGAATCGGAGAATATTAACGAATAGAAACTCTCTTGGAAGTTTGTGGTCCATGTGAGAGTCTTTGTTTTACATGAAGGTGTATTAACCATAAAGTGTGGAGATATATGTGTAGGAAAACCGTTTTATTAGATAAAATGCAATATGCTTATTTATGGTAATACACTGTCATGAAAGATAGTTATATCGTTAATATGTTATTTGATGATGAATATGTTATGAATTGTTTATTTGTTATAAGTGGACATGAGTACGTTGGTGATAATGATTGTGTTATGAGATGTTCGTTGGTGATAAATGAACATGATTATATTATGTGATGATGATTATGGTGTGTGTTGCTTTGTGGTGATAAGAAATGAGTTATGCATTATGTTAGGACATGGCTATGGTACCCTATGAACTGGTGAAGTTGTGAAGTGAGAATGACATAGTGGAGGTTATTATATTGTGAACGATATGTTGTATTGATATGAGTATGATATAGATTGATTGTGATGGTGATATGAGGAATGTACGAGCTGTGAATGGACTTGACCTGACTTCATGGTATGGATTTGACCTGCCTTCGTGGTATGGAGTTTGACCTGATTTCGTGGTATGGAGTTTGATTTGCCTTCGTGGTATGGAATTTGACCTGACTTCGTGGTATGGAGTTTGACCTGCCTTCGTGGTATGGATTTTGGCCTGCCTTCGTGGTATGGAGTTTGACCTGACTTCGTGGTATGAAGTTTGACCTGACTTCGTGGTATGGAGTTTGACCTGCCTTCGTGGTATAGAGTTTGATCTGCCTTTGTGGTATGGAGTTTGATCTGACTTCATGGTATGTAGTTTGACCTAACTTCGTGGTATGGAGTTTGACCTGCCTTTGTGGTATGGAATTTGACCTGACTTCGTGGTATGAAGTTTGACCTGCCTTCGTTGTATGGAGTTTGACCTTCCTTCATGGTATGGAGTTTGACCTGCCATCGTGGTATGGAGTTTGACCTGAGTTCGTAGTATGGAGTTTGACCTGCCTTCGTGGTATGGAGTTTGACCTGCCTTCGTGGTATGGAGTTTGACCTGCCTTCGTGGTATGGAGTTTGAATTACCCTTGTGGTATTGGTTCTTTGAGCAACATATGACTAATTCTATGTGGTGTAGTATTGTTTCGAGAAGTATTGTAATGAGTTGTTAGTATGGTATAGCCTCGAGTATAGAGTGGTTGTTGTTTATTGAAAGAGACTATTGTGTGGTGATCTTGACGAAGTCTGAATGGGATAACCCGTGTAAGTAAATTGTAAAAGATGCTAATTGATGAAGTAAATATCCTATGGTATGTTGTACTGATTGGTTGAATTGTCTAAGTGAGATATGATGATTATACTGATTGAATACGTGAACATTCGGTGGTTTAAAGTACTGACTGGTATATCATTGATATGTGTTTAATATGATTGATTTTAGATGTTGTATAGGTTGGTTATACTTTAATGTTATTTCTCTATGTAATTCCACGCTACGGTCACCGTAGTTGGTTCTTACTCCCTTTTGTCTCTGCTTGTATGTGTTGTGTATTTGAGTTCAGGTTGTGGCTGTAGCGTATCAGATACTTGCTGAGAAGAGTACAAATTAGAGTAGTTACTTTATGTATTCAACATGGTGTTTGGTGAATGTATATAATATGAGGACTATGTTGAAGTATCTCTTTTATATAATTGAACTTTCATTAAATTTGTAAGGAGACTGATATAATGTTTTTAATAAGAGTATTATTGCGAAGGGATAACTGAATAAGGCACGGATTTAAGATGAGACGTAATGATATGTTTTTGATGAAGTGATATTATTGATTATTTCCGCATTTGAATTATGGACTTAACTTATATTTATATTCACACAGGTTTTTTTTCTAAATTGTTAAGTAATCGCTTTGCTTTCATAAATAAAGTTTTAAAAATTTAGGGTATAATTCGGGTCGTTACAATATGGTATTAGTGCATGAGTCAACTCTACGGCCTAGGGTATGGCCTTACATGTTTCTTTGTGAAATTTGTGTGAGTTAACTACTTGATTTATGCTAATTGTTTGTTAACTATGTAAAAACTGTTGATGTGAAAGATTCTTGTTGAATATCTTGCTGAGAATTATGGATGAAGTGTTTGTTGAAAACTTCTTCTTGGATTTCTTGCTGTGAATTTATTGAAGAATTTTGTGTTATAAAATTCTTGTTGAATTCACTGTTATGAGCTCATTGCTGAAATTCTTGTTGGTAAGCCCTTGTTGGGGATTCTTGTTGAAAACTCTTGCTGAAAATTTATGGTTGTGAACCTCTTGTTGAAATTTCCTATGATGAGTTTCTGGTTGTGATTTCCTGTGGAATTTCATGATGTGAAATTTACTTGTTGAGAGTTCCTTGTGGTGAATCTCTTGCTATGGACTTCTTGTCGATTTCTTGCTATGGACTTTCTTTTATCACTAACATTGAGATAATTGAAGATAAACGACTGAATTAGTTTTCTTTGGACGTTTGCTTATATGTCTCTATGGATATGGTTGAACATGATTAGGGTAATGGTCGCTCACTATGACATCTAATAGAGAATTGAATATCTTGTTTGTATCATGAGAATATAAACCTTGAAAGAACTATATCTTGTGTCTTGAAAATTGGATTTTTAATTCGATGAATGATTTTTTATAATAAGAAGAATGTTAACTTTTGCTAAAGATAGAATAATCTATAACATGAAAAGCCGTATGTTATGCTATGTGATTTCCTACATGATCCTAGTTAGGGTATGATGTTAATTATCTTGTCATTCTTCAGGATCAAAACAAATATGCATGATGTAGCGATTAACCGGTTATTAGACCTTGTGGCTAAATCTACATCTTTATTGCATGACATGTATCCATGCAATTTTCTTTTATAAAAGTCCTACGGCAGGTAACTTGCATGATTTTCTGGAAATAAACATGTATACATTGATTAATTCTTTGATATATGTTTTCTTGCGAAGCATTAGAGTGTAGAAATTTAAATTAAATGATGATCTAGTGTGTAACATGTTCCGTGTGACAATTGTGAAGTATCTCTTTGAGATTGATTGCTAATGCCTTGCAAGTTGATCCTTGATGCGTGAGTTCTAGAAACAATACATTAATTATCGTTATCATTGATTGACGAGTAATTTAAGGGATTTATAGGAACATGTAAATGATGTATGTTTCATTGAATATTGTTGATCATGAAGCATTGATTTTAGAAATATTGTGCTAACTAAAGGGAAATGTAAAGAAATGTATCTTATGTGTTTTGAAAAGACTGAGTTGAATATCCTTGTTTTCATGAGTTGCTAAAAGTCAATCTTACAATGCTTGCATAGGTTTTGGAATATTTTTGCTTAAAAGTAAACTTTTTGTTCAAAGTAATGATTGAAGTGAGTGAAGTATCTAAATGTCATTGTGATGAGTGTGTTTGCATAAAGGTGGGATTTTCTTATGTGTTTATACTTGAAGTGATTCTCTAAACTTTTGGAAACTAAAAGCGAACGGTATGAAAAACAAAATGGGCATAATAAAGTTAAGGTAACAAATTTTCATTATGTCAGTGGTTTTTTATATGTGCATAAATCTGAACTTTGATGATGAATGTTGATGTTGTGTTGTTTCAGTTTTAGCGAGTCATCGCTAAACAAAACTTGATTTCACCCTATTCGTAGGCAATGGTATTCATTCTTGTACATGAAACTTTTGGTCTATAATAATTGATCTTTGGAAGTTGAATATTCGTAATACCCGATATAGAGGTAATGTACACCAATTATCTTCTTAGATATTGCACCTCCAAAACAAAATAAAAATTTATTTTTGTTTCATGCGCAATATTAATTGCTATGTATAATTACAGTGTTATGGCATATGTATGCATCCGTCAATGAACGAAGAGAAATTTACTGTAGTGAATGGCATATATCTATCGAACTAAACAACCTTTTGAAAAATTGTGGTTAAGTCTTTCAGTATTGCATGACTAATTGGTTGTGAGTCATTTTGTCGTGGTGGTGTTAAACCTGGCTGTTATAAAATGGTTGCCATGAATCTTTTATCTAATCTGTTTTCGAAAGTCATCTTGGATGAAGTATACTATTTGGCTAAGCATTGATTAAGTTCCATGTTGAAAATCTGAATTTTTATCAATTGCATCTTGGACGAATGTGATGTTGTTAAAAACTTTGTGATGTAATTATGACCGTGTGTTTCTAGATATGATGTAGACTTGAGTGCGAAACATATGTCTACCATTATAGTTTGAGTATCCATATAACATTTTTGTTATTGATTTGAATGTTTGTAAACTTGCAATGGTCAGTGGTAACAAAACATGTGATTTGAGTGGACCTACGACCTTGTACGCTTAGTCGAGGCTATGAACTAGTGAATCTTCTTCTACCACATCCGTTTATGGTAGAAATGTTTGATTGAAGGAGATAATTACTTGGTAATTTTATTTTGTACTCGGAAAGACTCCAGAAATCTTGTTTATCTAAATGCTACTTGTTGGATGACTACCTTGTTTTTGTGATATAGCAAGTACAAGTTTGAAAATGCTAGTGAGAATTTTTGAGTTAATTGTGGTTATTTTCATGTGTGAAATGAAATGACGCTGTTTCCATCGAGTGGATGTCGATCTAGCTATTGCATTTTGAATGCGATCTAGTGCATCTTGGTAGATGATGGGTATTGAGTCCCACTTTCTTTTGAATTCGAAGGTGTTATTGTGAATTTCACTATATGTGTTGATCATTTTGAACGATTGTTATCATGATAGATCAGGGAGATCTATTGTTCTTGATGAATACTTGAGAATCTTTATTCCGGTTGTAATAATTTCCTCTTAATCGTCCTAGTTGTCAAGATATTTGCCTTTGGTATGTGGACTCTGAAAAGTTAGTCCATGAATTGTCATTGTGGTATCACTGTTACGTGGTATGTGTCCTTGTTTGTCGACTAAGCGATCTTAACTGTTTAGATGGTTAGACCTAAGTTTGGTCAAGTATATCTATGCCTAGTGTCGGGGTAAAGATAGTATCTTCCTAGGAGTAACCTAATAAAATTTCGGGGACAAAATTTCTTTTAGGGGGGAAGGATTGTAACACCCTAAATTATCCTCCTTAAGATGTGGTTACAGTCCTAAAGAATGGGACATACTGTCAGATTCTCGTTTGAGTGAGGGGGCCTCGCCCTAGCGAGAGACTCAGTATTTTAATTTTGGAAATTCTGGGACCCTCGCCCAAGCGAAGAATTGGTCGCTTGAGCAAGAGAAGCCTGGGCAGGCTGTGAGATTCTCGCTTGAGCGAGAGGGTCCGTTTATTGAAATTTAAAATGTCGTGGGCTTCTCGCCCAAGCGAGCAATTCTCGTCTAGGCGCGACTACCCAGCTATAAAAGCGAAGAAAGGGTTTCACAAACCCTAATCTTCATTTTCTTTCATCCCCTTTCACTCCCAACGGCCGCTCCCCATGGATTTCGACACTCCCCTCCACTAAACCTCAAAAACCCCTTCCTCTTTCTTCTTAGTGGCACATTGGTGAACTTTGGAGATGGAAAAGGAATAATGGAGGTTGAAGGAGATAGAGGGAGATGAAGCTCTTTTGCGGAACCACGGAGCTTATGCAACCTAAGGTGAGAGAGAAGACCATTGTGGTCTTAGAGTATTTCATTAGAGTCATATTCTCCGATTTCCCTCAAGAATCGGAGAACATTAACGAATAGAATTGTTTGATGATGAATATGTTATGAATTGTTTATTTGTTATAAGTGGACATGAGTACGTTGGTGATAATGGTTGTGTTTTGAGATATTCGTTGGTGATAAATGGACATGATTATATTATGTGATGATGATTATGGTGTGTGTTGCTTTGTGGTGATAAGAAATGAGTTATGCATTATGTTAGGACATGGTTATGGTACCCTATGAACTGGTGAAGTTTTGAAGTGAGAATGACATAGTGGAGGTTATTATATTGTGAACGATATGTTGTATTGATATGAGTATGATATAGATTGATTGTGATAGTGATATGAGGAATGTACGAGCTGAGTATGGATTTGACCTGCCTTCATGGTATGGATTTGACCTAACATCGTGGTATGGAGTTTGACCTGACTTCGTGGTATGGAGTTTGACCTGACTTCGTGGTATGGGGTTTGACCTGCCTTCATGGTATGGAGTTTAACCTGCCTTCGTGGTATGGAGTTTAACCTGTCTTCGTGGTATGGAGTTTGACCTGACTTCGTGGTATCGAGTTTGACCTGCCTTCGTGGTATGCAGTTTGACATGCCTTCGTGGTATGGAGTTTGACCTGACTTCGTGGTATGGAGTTTGACCTTCCTTCGTGGTATGGAATTTGACCTTCCTTCATGGTATGGAGTTTGACCTGCCTTCGTGGTATGGAGTTTGACCTGTCTTCGTGGTATGGAGTTTGACGTGCCTTCGTGGTATGGAGTTTGACGTGCCTTCGTGGTATGGAGTTTGACCTGCCTTCGTGGTATGGAGTTTGACTTGCCTTCGGTTATGAAGTTTGATCTGCCTTCGTGGTATGGAGCTTGACCTGCCTTCGTGGTATGAAGTTTGACTTACCCTTGTGGTATTGGTTCTTTGAGCAACATATGACTAGTTCTATGTGGTGTAGTATTGTTTCGAGAAGTATTGTAATGAATTGTTAGTATGGTATAGCCTCGAGTATAGAGTGGTTGTTGTTTATTGAAAGAGATTATTGTGTGGTGATCTTGACGAAGTCTGAATGGGATAAACTGTGTAAGTAAATTGTAAAATATGCTAATTGAAGAAGTAAATATCATATGGTATGTTGTACTGATTGGTTGAATTGTCTAAGTGAGATATGATGATTATATTGATTGAATACGTGAACATTCGGTGATTTAAAGTACTGACTGGTATATCATTGATATGTGTTTAATATGATTGATTTTAGATGTTGTATAGGATGGTTATACTTTAATATTATTTCTCTATGTAATTCCATGCTACGGTCACCGTAGTTAGTTCTTACTCCCTTTTGTCTCTGCTTGTATGTGTTGTGTATTTGAGTTCAGGTTGTGGCTGTAGCGTATCAGATACTTGCTGAGAAGAGTACAGATTAGAGTAGTTACTTTATGTATTCAACATGGTGTTTGGTGAATGTATATAATATGAGGACTATGTTGAAGTATCTCTTTTATATAATTGAACTTTCATTAAATTTATAAGGAGACTGATATAATGTTTTTAATAACAGTATTATTGAGAAGGAATAACTGTATAAGGCACGGATTTAAGATGAGACATAATGATATGTTTTTGATGAAGTGATATTATTGATTATTTCCGCATTTGAATTATGGACTTAACTTATATTTATATTCACACAGGTTTTTTCTAAATTGTTAAGTAATCGCTTTGCTTTCATAAATAAAGTTTTAAAAATTTAGGGTATAATTCGGGTCGTTACAAAATGCAGTATACAACAGTGAAATAAGAAAGTTCAGTTAATGTATACCATCTACGACTTCGGTCAAACAGACAGCGACGAGACGCGCTGTCCTAAAGCCAAAAATAGCATTTTTGCTCAACATATCTAGCATAGTGGTTAGAACTATTTCACTAAAAATATGAATATAAGGGGAATTCATCAAGATAATATAATCATAAAATTGGAATTGGAATACTTAAGAAATGCATTAGATTGAAAAACTTAAAAACTCAATAAACTTAAACACGGGAACGAAGAAAAGAATATGAATTGAGGCATTTTTAGTTGATTGTGCACTTTAAATTTGAAAGACGAGATGATGGTGACATCATTTAGATTTGTGGAGAAAGAAATTTAAGGATTAAAGTTAATAATCTAATTTTAACCCTTAATTTTAATCTAATGGTAGAGAATAATTTTTCCCACTCTTATGTAAATATATATATATATATATATATATATCCTATTAATAAAGTCAAAACCCAGAATAACTACTTCACCATAGTATAATTAATGTTTTCCTATTTTGCCCTCACTATCTTCTAATTTCTACCAAAAAATCATACAACTTAATGGTATAATTTTCTAATTTCAATTTAGCCCTCATGATAGCCTCTATCCAAAACTCTTAAATTGTTTCTCTCATGTTCTCTCTCATCATTTTTCCCTCGTGTTTTTCACAATCAATTCATTCATTAAGATTCAACAATTACCTCAATCAAATATAGTTAACTGCAAATTATAATATCTAGCACAATTCATATATTGCATATAGAATACACGTTACAAACGATAGGAAAGCAGATTGACGGGCACGACAATGCCTATCAACACAATAATATATATGATTCTAATTTAACCTGCCGGCAACTTAATCAGGGACCGTTGGTTGAATTACTAAAACAATAATACATTATTCTATTTTAATAACATTAAAATTGTGTCCGGTTAACTATGAAATATAAACCATTGTAAATAAAATAAGTAACTACAAAGGTTCATAAAAATGTTGCTTTCAGAGGTGTGACTAAATAATTGCTCAAGTTTTCTACAAGATTGCACGCAATTATAACTCCCACTAATTAAATCACGGATTTATTAAAAATCCTGCAACACTTTTCAGTTTTAACCGACATTAAATCAAACTTGATTTAAAAATCAGATGCCACAGTTTTAACCTGTTAACAAATCAGATGCCACACTTTTAACCTGTTAACAAATCAGATGCTTCTCAACTCTAAAACTTGACGTAGTACTCACTAGAAAAGTAAATAATTTTCCATCAAAGGATGCAATGGACAAATATGAAGTAAATTCAAATGATACAACTATAAGATGATTCAAAATAAAAGGTGGCAAAACCAATTAGTTCTAAAGTATCTAAGTTAACATAAGATAATAACTAGTTGAATTGGGCTTGAATTATATCTTTCTTGAAGTTATTAGCCCGAACAACATTGTGCCCCCAAAATTGTTGCAAAACATCAACAAATCAAAAATATGTAGTATGTTGTGCTGCAATTGATTATATTAGTACTGAAGAATCTCATCATCATCTTCCTTCATTAGTTGGGAAGATAATTGGAGTGATGTCATGATGAGAGAAATTAATGTTCTTTAAGTGAAAGATATAAAACAGTATGAAAAGCATTTGCAATATAACTGTTATAAAAAAGTATGAAAAACATGTTCTTATATGTCATATATGAACATTATGAATGACATATATCAATATAACTAAGTGAATGTAAATGTTAAAAGCATTGTGGTGTGTTGATGGCTTTATTTTATAAAAGTCTAACAAAAGATATGCTAGTTCTTTTAAGTTCTTTTAGTGGAACAAGTTGAAAATATATTGAACTTTAAGAGAATAGGGTTTAGAGATATGAGAGAATAGGGTTTCATAGACATGAGGAAAATATGGACGAGTTAGGTTTAATTTTGAAGGACTTAGTACTTTTCTGCATTTTGTGGAAACTCAACTAATTTCGGATTTAGACTTTTTGTATCAGATGATTGGAAACCCGATCTTGAAAATAGTTTTAACATCTGTCGGAGAGATCAACCAATTTTGAAAATAGTTTGCATCGAAATGGATTCATGTATAGGACTGGAGAATCTAGTACTAAAATTGTAAGAGATAATAATTTTTTAAAATATTTAATTTAAAATCTAGATCATTAAAATTTTGTTTTTGTGATGTGTTATAATTCTACTTATGCATTGCTCTATTGTAATGAAGAGGTGCCACACAGGTTTGCATCTTATGAAAGCAACCTGGTTTCGCTTCCATTAAAAATATTTTCTCAACTGCCTTTTTATTTAAATGGGCGACTATACACCTAATTTAGCTCCCCAAATCAAAAACCACTTTTTTCTATTAGTGATATGAGAATTGTTATATGTTCCTACTATTTTAATATACAAATTTTCAAAAAATATATAGGTTAAAATAGAAGATTTCTCTTTATATATTCAAATATAGAAAAAGGACAAAAAAAATTGATATTGCTGCTTCTATATTATACTTTGAACATTTTCCCAACAACCCATCTTCCTCATTTAAATCGAATAAGAGGATCAGATCATATATATATATATATATATATATATATATATATAAATAAATAAATATAATGTTGAGATATTTGGTTATTATTTTCCTATGATTTAGGGATTTTATATCTGTAAATTAGATAGACAAATCAATTAGATTGATTTGTGATATAGTTTGATTATATGGTATTCATTTATACTATATATATGTATATGTATTTTTTTTACCAATAACTGAATAAGATATACATTCAAACATTGTATCAAGAGGCAAAACTTGTACCAACATGAACTCTGAAATTAATGAAACATTGGGGACCAAGTCTTCTCCTATTATTATTCAATGTGAAGGTTCATCGTTCAATGTGAGAATAGTACTCAATGAGACAAATTGTGATTTTTGGTCTCAAATCATGGAAATGCATATTACTGAGAATGAAAAAGTTTCACTAATCCGTAGAAAGTTACCACCACCGACTGAAAAAGATGATGGGTATGAGAAGTGGTATGCAGACAATTAGAAAATGAAGAGATGGCTATTGATGTCTATGTCCCCAGAAATTATGAAGCGATATATTCGCCTAACTACTGCTCAAGATATTTGGGAAGCTCTTTCTAAAGCTTTTTACGATGGAGCAAATGAATTGTAGGTTTTTATCTTGAACCAGAGAGCTTTCTATGCCAAACAGAATGGAATAACACTCTATATATTATGAAGAATTAACTGAATTTTTTTATGAATTAGATCATCGTGATAAGGTGATCATGGAGTCTGCTAAAGATATTGAATCTTACCGAAAATCAGTTCAGCGACAAAGGGTACATATTTTTCTTGCACGATTAGATGGTGAATTCAAACAAATCCGTTGTGAAATATTGAGAAAAGATCCTACCCTTGAATTAGAAGAAAGTTATGCATTGGTTCGTAGAGAATTTGTTCGACACACAACAATGAAAGGAGAGCCTGGAAATTCTGAAGCTTCTGCCATGGTGACTCGACGATTCAATCAAAACTGATCTTCCCAAAAACGACAAGACCAAACAAGAACCAACTATCCTAAGCCTACTGACGATGCCGATAAATCTACCTACAAATGTACTCGATGCAATTAATCTGGCCACACCAAAAACCGTTGTTTTGAAATTGTTAGGTATCCAGACTAGTGAGATCACAAACGAGACCCACATAAGAGAAATTTCAAGAAGACCCCTAATGTTGCATTTGTTGAAACAAACACATGGAATGATTCTACTAGACAAACTTCAGCATTGGTAGCAACTGCATGTAATAGTGGTAATGTTTTTAATATTTCTACACTTGTTTATAATAGTGCATGGATAATTGATTCTGGTGCTACCGATCATATGACATTTGATTATAGACAGGTTTTATATATCCCTTAAACCATCTTCACAAAAATTTGTTTCCACTACCAATGGTGCCTCAACCCCTGTTATTGGAGAAGGATCTTTGCCCCATGTTGATACTTTGAATTTAGATTATGTTTTAGTTGTTCCATCCTTGGACTATAATCTTTTATCAGTTTCCCAAATTATCACTACCTTATTTTGTGTTGTAATTTTTTGGCCTGAATTTTGTGTTTTTAAGGACATCCAAACAAAGCAGACGATTAGTTGTTGTACTAGGCATGGAAAGCTCTATTACTTGGACTTAGAGTTAAAGAACTCGGACAAGTTGCATCAAACATTGATAGTGAATAAAAATGAGGGGGGGGGGGGGGATAAATCTGGCATTTGGTTGTGGCATCGACGTCTTGGACATGCCTCTTTTTGTTATCTTAAGAAATTATTTCCTAGTTTATTTGTAAACTTTAATGTTTCAAGCTTCCGTTGTAATGTTTGTGAACTTGCAAAAAGCCATCGTACATCGTTTCCATTAATTTTGAATAAAAGTTATTTTCACTTTATATTATACATTCTGATGTTTGGGGTCCATCTAAAGTCACAACCCTTGGTGGATCACGTTGGTTTGTTACTTTTATCGATGACCATATTAGGATGACTTGAGTGTACTTGATGAAATCCAAAAGTGAAGTATATTTTTTATTTAATTTTTTTCATAAAATGGTCTGTACTCATTACAATGCACAGGTTCAGGTTATTCGAAGTGACAATGGAGGTGAATATTTGAGTTCTGAATTTCAATAATATTTGGAAGCACATGGGATTGTTCATGAAACTCTTTATCCCAACACACCTCAACAAAATGGGGTGGTTGAGCGGAAAAATCGTCATTTATTGGAGGTTGTCCGTGCTTTATTGATAAAAGTCCATATGTCATTATCCTATTGGGGAGAAACACTTACATCTGCAACATACTTGATTGATCGGGTACCCTCTAGCACTATTGACTTTCAAACACCATCCCAAACCCTTGTTGAAGCCATTGTTGCTCCTGTTGTTCCAAACTTATCTCCTCGTGTCTTTGGTTGTGTAGCTTTTGTACATCTCCATAAGCATCAAAGTAACAAGTTGTCTCATCGAGCATTGCGATGTGTTTTCGTAGGGTACGCAACTTATCAAAAGGGATATCGATGTTATCATCCTCCAACTCAAAAAATGTATGTTACAGTAGATGTAGTTTTTCTTGAAGACTCGATGTATTTTTCCTCTGAGCCTGAACATCAGGGGGGAATCAGGAAGAAGTTCTGACTCTAGACTATGATTTTCATGTATCCGTAGAAAGGGAAGTCGCTAAAGAAGGAGAACTCTTTGAATCTAGAGGGGAGCTCTCTAAATCTAGTATTGAATATGGTAATCTGAGTGAATCAAATATGAGTGGTGCAACTTTGGGTGAAAGTGGTGATGAACATTCAGAATCTGCAACAATCCTGGCTCCATTTTCGTCTGAATTATTAGTACCACAAGTAATTGATATGCAAAACCAATTGCCTGCTGAGGATGTTCCTGATTTCGAGTCTGGACCATCTAAAAAACAACTACCACCACATTGCACTAGAGGTATCCCAAAACCCACATATGAACCTGAACTTTCTAATAAAGTTAAATATTCTATTAGTTGTTATGTGTCTAACCATCACTTGTAAGAATCAAATCAATCTTTTGTAAATCAATTATCTATTGCATCTATTCCTAACAGTGTGTATGAAGCCTTAGCTGACCCAAGGTGGAAAGCTGCTATGAATGAGGAGATGAATTCCTTGCTGAAAAATAAGACTTGGGAACTTGTTGATTGTCCACCAGGAAAGAAACCAGTTGGATGTCAGTGAGTTTATACTGCGAAGTATTAAGGAGATGGTACAATTGAATGTTTTGAAGCAAATTTGGTGGCAAAAGGATACACTCAAACCTATGGGATCTATTATACAGAAACATTTGCACCTATAGCTAAAATCAACACAGTCTGAGTCTTGTTGTCTCTAACGGCCAACTTGGACTAGCCACTACAACAGTTTGACGTGAAGAATGTCTTTCTACATGGGGAGTTGTCTGAAGAAGTCTACATGGATATCCCTCGAGGATGCATGATACCAGAAACCCATAATAGAAATGTATGCAAATTAAAGAAATCACTGTATGAGTTGAAACACTCTCCGAGAGCATGGTTTGGAATATTTACAAAATCTATGAAAGCCTTTGGGTACCGTTAGAGCAATGCAGACCACACTTTATTCTTAAATAAATAACATGGTAAGATCATTGCACTTATTGTATATATGGATGACATGGTGGTTACAGGAAATGATCATGTGGAAAGGATGACTTTACAAAGTTACTTGTCCAGGGAATTTGAAATGAAAGACCTTTGTTCTTTGAAATTTTTCCTTGAAATTGAAGTTTCTCGGTCTAATAAAGGAATTTTTCTCTCTCAAAGAAAATATACCTTAGACTTATTACAAGAAACTGGTACAAGAAACTGGAATGTCAGACGATACACCAATAGAAGAAAGATTGAAGTTATGTGTCGAGTCTAATCAAGTACCTGTTAATAAAGGGAAATACCAAAGACTAGTAGGGAGATTGATGTACTTAGCCCACACTAGGCCGGACCTTGCCTATGCATTGAGTATTGTTAGCCAATTTATGCATAATCCTGAAGAGCAATATATGAATGTAGTTATGCGCATTTTGAGGTATTTGAAGTCTGCTCATGGGAAATGAATATTATTCACTAAAAATATAGATCATCAAAGCGTGGATGCATACACGGATACTGATTGGGCTGGAGCGGTAGATGATAGACGATCTACTTCAAGTTATTTCACCTTTATAGGTGGTAACCTCGTTATATGGAGATGTAAAAAGTAGAATGTTGTTGTACATTCAAGTGTCGAGGCTGAATTTAGAGGTATGACACTTGGAGTATGTGAAACACTATGGCTAAGACTTCTCTTGATGGATTTGGGCTACCCACCTAAGCAGCCAATTCGACTATATTGTGACAATAAAGCAGCGTGTGACAGCTCATAATCCAATTCAACATTATCGTACAAAGCATGTAGAGGTAGACAAATTTTTCATTAAGTATAAGCTGGATGAGAAAATTGTGGAGCTTCCTAAAATTTGATCAGAAGATTGGTTGATAGATATCCTTACTAAAACAGTTTCAAGTCGAGTGTTCTTAAAGTTTTTAGACAAGTTGGACATGTGTGACATATATGCACCAACTTGAGGGGGAATGTTGACATATTTGGCTATTATTATTTCCTATAATTTAGGGATTTTATATCTGTCAATTAGATAGACAAATCAATTAGATTGATTTGTGATATAGTTTGATTATAGTATCTTCTTTTATACTATATATATTTATCTGTATTATTTTACCCGTAAGTGCATAAGATATACATTCAAACTTAAAAGACTTATTTTGGTTAGTAAGATTTTTTAGTGTACCAATTTGGTCTACAGAATGTTGGAATTTCTAACAATTTGTGGGTTACAAATATTATTCTATAATTGTGTTATAGCCATTATGTATTTAGCTAATATATATAAAATGGTCTTATGGATTAATTTGGTGGCTAAAATCATATGTGTCATGAAATATTATGAGTGTAGATACCTTCGGGCAATTTCTAGTTTGATGAAGGGACTGAATTAGAATATTGCAACTTAAGTGGTAACCGTTAGTGTTACCTTTATGGGTTATGGTCCCCAGTTGCAGAGCAACGGGTTTATTGAGTGACTGATGTTATAAGGGTTGGTTTATGAGGATATGTGACTTAAGTCACAAAACCAACATATATATAAAAAAGAGAAAGGCATAAGGTAAGCTAAGCAAAGCCATCTCATTTTCACTTTGGAAAAAGGAACATCAGGACTCTCGTTCTCTCTGGAATTCCCCTATAGCGGAGCGAACGGAAAACCATCAGGCTCTAGTAACCGGAACATCCTACAACCGACATACCTTGGAGCATTCGGAATGGCTAACCAAGGTATTCGTTTTCTTCTTCACTGTGAAAACAAATTGGGGTTTTCTTCGGTCTGGATTAGGATTGTTCCATTAGGGTTTATGTATGGTCATAAACATTTGGTTTCGGAACAATGTCCTAATCATTCGGTTTCGGGGATACGATTAGGATTAATCGGAAATATCCAACAAGTGGTATCAGAGCCACCCCAATTTGGTTCATATGTGAAATTTGGGTTTTGTATGATGTTGTTCATGTTTTCCCCAAATTGGGTTTTGTTTTGCAAAATTGATGATTGTTATAACATTATTTTGAAACAAAGCAATCATAATGCATTTTTTGGCTGTTTTGGGGTGAATTTTGCGAAAAAACCCGATGGAGAACCTCCATCTTCGTCAAAACCCTCGGGTAGACGAAGGGTTCTCGCTCAAGCAAGAAACCTGTCGCTCAAGCGACCTTGAGGCAGTAGCTGCGACAAAATGGTTGGGTTCTCTCTCAAGCGAGAAACCTGTCGCTCAAGCGACGTTGAGGCAGTAGCTACGACAAAAGGAGTTGGGCTCTCGCTCAAGGGAGACCCCTCTCGCTCAGGCGAGACCCCTCTCGCTCAAGCGAGATTCAGGGACAATTTTGGGGTCTTTTTCAAGTAAACTTTGGGGCTTTGGTATCTTTATGCATTAAACATGGTTATGATATGGTTACCCGCTGAGTTGTCTGTTATTTCAAGTGAGCCAATTGAAGTGGAATGTCGCCCAAGTGACCTCTTTCATGGATATAACTCATAAGGAATATTAGATGTTGGTGTGTGTGGTTATTCATGCGAATATTGGCTGGCCCTAAGGAAAGTTAATGTTTGGCCGAAGATCATGCACACTGGCGATGATAAACATGTGATAATTATTCAGTTTTTATACATGTGACTGATGAATCAATCCAAAGAGGGGTTCGTCCGTTGACATGTCTTATTATCAATGTTGATCATTGCAACAAGAGTACCACTTGCAGTTAATATTACTGTCCAAAGACTTGATATTAATGGTGCGCTAGGTATCTTGATTGGGACATACCATTGTTTATAGCATATTGATGTTTTTGAGTTGTGAGCATGTTTTAAATATATTGTCTTTTGTTCTATTCAGCACCAACTATTGCTTCTATATCTGCAAATCTGAATTCGGTTCCGGTCCTCAATGGAACAAATTTTGAGGACTGGAAAGAGAACATGGAAATTGTTCTTGGCTGCATGGATCTAGACTATGCATTAAGGGTAGAGCAACCACCTCCTCCTGTGGAATCCAGCACCTCTGAAGAGAGGAAGGATTATGAGAAGTGGGAGTACTCCAATCGCATGTGTCTCATGATCATTAAGCGCGACATTCCAGAAGTCTTTAGGGGTACTGTCTCTGATAAGACGACAAGTGCCAAATTTTTCCTTGCTGAGATAGAAAAGTGCTTTGCAAAAAGCGATAAGGCGGAAACAAGTACTCTGTTACAGAACTTGATTTCCATGAGGTATCAAGGCAAGGGAAATATAAGGGAACATATTATGGGAATGTCCAATATTGTCTCAAAGATGAAGGTTCTTAAGCTTGAGATGTCGGAAGACTTGCTCATCCATATGGTTTTAATTTCTCTTTCTGCACAATTCAGTCAGTTTAAGATTTCTTATAACTGTCAAAAGGAGAAATGGTCTCTTAATGAGCTCATTTCATTTTGTGTGCAAGAAGAGGAAAGGATGAAGCAATAGAGGACATAAAGTGCCCATTTTGTTAGTACCTCTAAAGACAAGGGCAAAAGGAAAATAATTATGGAGCCCAAGAATGAAGCTGCAAAGGGTCTAGTGCAAAAGAAGCAGAAGCAGGTTACTGTTTGTTTCTTTTGCAAAGAATCTGGACATTTAAAGAAGAAATGTGAAAAGTATCACGCTTGGCGTGCTAAGAAAGGTACATTTCTTGCTTTGGTCTGTTCTGAGGTCAATTTAACTTCAGTACCTGGAAACACTTGGTGGTTAGACTCCGGTTCAACTTCTAACATCAGTGTTTCACTGTAGGGTTGCTTGAACTACCGAAAGCCTAATTTTGTTGAAAGATACATATTCGTTGGCGATGGAAAATCGGTGGAAGTTGAAGCTATAGGATTTTATTTGGATTTGAAAGACACCTTTGTTGTACCGTCTTTTAGACGGAACTTAATTTTTGTTTCTTATTTGGACAAATTTGGTTATTATTGTTCATTTGGAAACAATTCGGTTAAATTGTCTTTAAATTCAAATATTGTTGGAACTGGTACTCTTATGATAAATTATAACCTTTATATGTTGAATATTGTAGCTGATTATAGCGAAACCTTGAATGTGGAATCACATGGTACTAAACGTAAAATTGATAATAATAATTCAGGTGCATTATGGCACAAGCACCTAGGTCACATTTCTCAAAAGAGAATTGAGCGTCTTGTGTCAGATGGGATCTTGGATTCCATTGACTTCACAGACCATAAGGTTTGTGTTAAATGCATAAAAGGTAAACAGACCAAACAATCGAAAACTGGTGCATATAGAGCTTCGGACGTCTTAGAATTGATACATACGGACATATGTGGGCCATTCCCTACGGCTTCCTGGAATGGTCAACAATATTTCATATCATTCATAAACGATTATTCTCGTTATGCATACATTTTTCTTATTCATGAAAAGTCCCAATCAGTGGACGTGTTCAAAACTTTTAAGGCTGAAGTTGAAAATCAACTCAGCAAAAGGATAAAGTGCGTCAGATCTGATCGTGGTGGTGAATACTACGGTAGATATGACGGTTCAGGTGAACAACGTCCAGAGCCTTTTGCCAAATACCTAGAGGAATGTGGTATAGTCCCACAATACACTATGCCAGGATCGCCTAGCATGAATGGTGTGTCTGAAAGACGAAACCGGACTCTTAAGGATATGGTAAGGAGTCTGATTTGTCATTCTACCTTACCAGAGTCACTCTGGGGAGAGGCACTTAAGACTGCAGCTTATATTCTTAATAGAGTACTAACTAAAGCGGCTGCCAAAACACCTTATGAGCTTTGGACTGGGCGAAAGTCTAGTCTTAAGCATTTTCATGTGTGGGGATGTCCAGCTGAGGCAAGGCCTTATAGGCCTTATGAAAAGAAATTGGACTCCCGTACAGTGAGCAGCTACTTTATTGGTTACTCTGAAAAATCAAGGGGCTATAAATTTTATGATCCAAATTTAAGATCCATATTTGAGACGGGTACAGCCACGTTCTTTGAGGATATTGAGTTTGAGGGGGAAGATAAGGTAAGAAACTTTGTCTTAGAGGAAGAATCGGTATCAATTCCAGATCCGATTCATATAGTTGCTTCTGATGAAGCAAATTTGGAACCTCTTCAAGACACTCTCCCTACTCAAGATGAGTTAGTAATTCATGAAGGACAAACTCAAATTCCTCAAGAACATGGACAAGAGTTGCAAGAGCCTATAGCTTTCCGTAGATCCACTAGAGAAAGGAGGAATGCAATTCCAGATGATTACATTTGTTTTCTCCTGGAACATGAGGGTGATGGCGTTATGGATAACGATCTTTCAAACGTTCGAGAAGCCATCCAAAGTTCCAATTCGGAAAGGTGGATTGTAGCAATGAAAAAAGAGTATAAATCCATGCAAGACAATAAAGTTTGGGAACTTGTCCCATTACCAGAAGGTAAGAAACCTATTGGTTGCAAATGGATTTTTAAGACCAAGCGGGATTCTAACGGTAATGTGGAAAGGTATAAGGCACGTCTTGTAGCTAAGGGTTTTACTCAAAAGGAATAGATTGACTATAAAGAGACTTTCTCTCCGGTATCATCGAAAGACTCTCTTAGGACAATCATCGCTCTTGTAGCTCATTATGATTTGGAGCTTAATCAGATGGATGTCAAAACAGCTTTTCTCAATGGAAACATTGATGAAAAGATTTATATGGTGCAACCAGAAAACTTTGTGTCGGGAGACCCAAAGAATATGGTTTGCAGATTGACAAAATCTATCTATGGACTAAAACAGGCGTCTCGTCAGTGGTACCACAAATTTCATGAGGTGATTCTCTCCTTTGGTTTTGAGATGAATTCAGTCGAGGATTGTGTGTATCACAAATTCAGTGGGAGCAAGCACATTTTCTTGCTCTTGTATGTGGATGACATACTGCTTGCCACTAATGATGTGGGTACCTTGTTGGAAACCAAGTCATTTCTCTCTAGTAATTTTGAAATAAAAGATCTTGGTGAAGCTTCTTTTGTATTAGGAATTCAGATACACCGAGACAGATCTCGGGGTATTCTTGGATTATCACAGAAGAGCTATATAGAAAAGGTACTTAAAAGATTTGGCATGCAGAATTGTAAACCAATGGATACTCCAGTTACTAAGGGAGACAAATTTAGTCTCAATCAGTGCCCTAAAGGAAATCTGGAAATTCGGGAAATGCAAAAGATCCCTTATGCATCAGCTGTAGGGAGTCTAATGTATGTTCAAGTATGTACACGTCCGGATATAGCGTTCATAGTTGGGGTTTTAGGCAGATATATGAGTAATCCAGGAATGGATCACTGGAAAGCAGCCAAAAGGGTCATGAGGTACTTAAGGGGAACAAAAGACTATATGCTCACATATAGGAGATCAGACCAATTAGAGATCATTGGGTATTCTGACTCCGATTTTGCGGGATGCCAAGACAGGAGACAATCCACTTCGGGCTATGTATATCTGTTAGCAGGTGGTGCAGTTTCTTGGCGCAATGCCAAGCAAACTCTTGTGGCTTCATCCACAATGGCAGTAGAATATATAGCATGTTATGAGGCATCACATCAGGCGACATGGCTGAGAAATTTTGTCACTGGGCTGCGGATTGTGGAAGGAATTAAAAGACCACTAAGGATATACTGTGACAATAAGTCAGCCGTGTTGTTCTCCAATAACAATAGGAGTACAGCAAAGTCGAAACACATCGACATAAAGTTCCTAGTTGTTAAGGAGAAAGTACAAAGCGGACAGCTTTCCATAGAACACTTAGGTACTAACTCTATGATTGTGGATCCTCTTACAAAAGTTATCACACCCAAGGTCTTTCTTGAGCATACTGCTCACATGGGTGTTCTACAGTGTGAGGATCATTTGGTTTAGTGGGAGTTAGAACGTGTATACACTTTTATGTTTTATGGAATTTCAGTATTATGGATGAATACTTTGTATTCAAACTTCAGTTGATTAATCATTCAGTTTGGTATTCTGTCATTATGCTTTGTACAATAAGGTTTTATGTTATAATTAAGGATCTCACTAAAGTAAAGTAGGACCAGTTGAAAATTGACATGTAAAGACCATATTCATGTGATTTTCATGCTACACATTTCATGATGTATCTATGTCATTTGGTTGTGTCAAAGTTGGTGATCATTGTTGAATTAGTCATGATTGATATGACGAAGTTAACTATGGTTCGATACGGAGACGGGACTAATGGACGGGATAATTTGGGTATGCCTGTGACATAATGGTATATTAAGCGCGCAATAAGGATAACACGTATGGTGAATCATATATGTGACCAGTGGGAGATTGTTGGAATTTCTAACAATTTATGGGTCACAAATATTATTGTATAATTGTGTTATAGCCATTATGTATTTAGCCAATATATATAAAATGGTCTTATGGATTAATTTGGTGGCTAAGAGCATGTGTCATGAAATATTATGAGTGTAGATACCTTCAGGCAATTTCTAGTTTGATGAAGGGACTGAATTAGAATATTGCAACTTAAGTGGTAACCGTTAGTGTTACCTTTATGGGTTATGGTCCCCAGTTGCAGAGCAACGGGTTTATTGAGTGACTGATGTTATAAGGGTTGGTTTATGAGGATATGTGACTTAAGTCACAAAACCAACATATATATAGAAAAGAGAAAGGCATAAGGTAAGCTAAGCAAAGCCATCTCATTTTCACTTTGGAAAAAGGAACATCAGGACTCTCGTTCTCTCTGGAATTCCCCTCTAGCGGAGCGAACGGAAAACCATCAGACTCTAGCAACCGGAACATCCTACAACCCACATACCTCGGAGCATTCGAAATGGCTAACCAAGGTATGCGTTTTCTTCTTTACTATGAAAACCAATTGGGGTTTTCTTCGGTCTGGATTAGGATTATTACATTAGGGTTTATGTATGGCCATAAACATTTGGCTTCAGAACAATGTCCTAATCATTCGGTTTCGGGGATACGATTAGGATTAATCGGAAATATCCAACACATAAAATTAAAAAACTTAAAATAATTTCTAATAATATTAAATGTGAGTCAAATTAGTCATTTTATTATTTTTTATCTTTATAGATAATTTTGACTCACATTTATAACTTTTGAGTATCAATTTCGATTTTTTATTTTCGGAAATCATGTTGATATATAAGAAAATTTATAAGGATTAATATTCATTTTATATAATATATATGGTACCCTGATCTCGTTCATATATATATATATATGCACCGACTAAACATAAATATTAATAGTGGAGTTGAAGTTTAGGAACACATGTGTTTTGACCCCAGGGTGTTGGGTGCAGCAAATTGAAGCAGACTGGTCTGGGGATATAGTCAACCTTAACGGCGCCTTTGATCACATATTTGTTCATGTTTTGTCGTTTTTGGGCATCCCACGTGAAAGTAACACGTCTTCCACCACTCCTTTGTCTAGGATCGGGGGCGTTCCACCTTCTACCGAGTTAAGTTATTGTTGTATAGTTTGTGTAACTCCATATGCTTTTTAATTTGAAATTTTAGTTATTTAGTATTTTTCTAACTGATCATAGTTGATGATACAAGGAGTGACATATATTGTGTGATAGAATATGTGCACCATATTTTTCTATCATTGTAATAAGTTGAAAAAAGCATTCACTTTGGAAGTTTGATCATCCAAATCCAAGTTGCCAACTCTAGAATTTTGATGGTTTAGAACCAACTTTAATCATTATTTATATAAGTAATACATGTCACTTTTTAGGTAAGGAAATTTGTATATTGCTTTTGTAAGTAGAAGTAATGTCTTGAATTATGAGTATAGTAATATGTATGGAATGTAAGTAGAAATCATATAAGTGAACAAATTATATTATCTATTATTCGAAATCGATTAGACCCTTGTATTACAATAAGAACCCACTAATAGCAACTCGTGGCTCTGACTATAGAAAGCAATTAATCTCCTCGTATTTTATACATTTTTTCTAACCTAACAAATAGAAAATGTGACTTTAACACCATTTGTAGAGCATGATTCTCGTGGGAAAGTGTAATAATACCTACTTTTAATTACTTCCAATCAGAAATGTTAAGACGGATGCTATCCACTCAATTTAAAAAGATGCTAAAAGCAGACAATGGGAATGGAGAAAGGATTAGGTAGTATCTATAGTCATTTTTTCTAATCTTTTTATTTTATTTTATATTTCTTTTACTTTAAAATCGTGAATTCATTCCAACAAGTAATAACATAACAACTTCTAATGAAACAAGAACATTAAAAGCCTAAAAGGTAACTTAAAGTAGTAGTTCATAACTGCGAGGTTCAGCACACGCATCAAAGGGAATCTTAAAAAGATTAGAATGAAGAGCAAATTAGAGTGTGGCAACGTCATCTAATATCACTTTCAAGTAGATATAAGGAAATGAAGATCTACTATCCCATTTGGTATCCCAATGATATTTCGAGCAAATCAAAAAATGTCATTTAATTTGAATGAAAAAGTTATAAAATATAAAACAATATTTTATATTATTTAATATAATTTTATAGGACGGACCCTATTCATTAACTTACAAAAATCCGAACACTTGAAAGGTGGCAACTTGCAATAACTTACAAAAATCCGAACACTTGAAAGGGACTATTGTATTCGGACGCTACCCATTTTCCACGTCTTGAGATAAGTTATATTAAACATTGACACGTTTTTAATAAGAAAAAAAATGTGAAATTATAAGATTGGAATTTTTATGTAGTTCACAATTTTTTATGTATAATGTTAGTGTAATATTTATGCATAGTAAGTTATCATCTACATTAATTTGTATTACTACTATTTAAAAAGCACACACATACTATATAAACATAAAAGATCTTATGTATATATCTTTTAATCTTGACTATTCAAATAAGATTCAATGACTCATATCTCATTTTTTTGCCATACATATATATATGCACTCAAACTTATATAAAATTAAGGTGATTTGAATCTGTAGAGCTTAATGGAATTAGAATATAGCTCACAACTTTTATAAAAATTTCATAGAGATGAATATAAACTTTCCACAAACAAATCATCATAACAAGAAGGATATTTGAATTTGGCCGAAAATGAGTCGAATCAGAGCTTAGCTCGGTTCAACTTGATAAGGATTTGCTCACCTCGAAACTCGACTCGAATTTGACACGAGTTATATTTTTAGTTTGATTTCGGCTAAGCTCGAATTAGCTCATTTTGACAACTCAAATAATAATTCAACACGCCAATCACGTCAACATCCGGATGATCCCCAACCAAGAAGGAACTCTCTATTCCCAGCACCTCACGATCAACCCAACAATAGAAGGAGTCATCTCCCTCATGACCAGTCGGGATCCTATACTGATCATCCCGAGAAGTGAAGTTAAGATTCACCTCAAACCTGCCACTAGAAGAGTTATTAATCATCAACGGCTCCAACCCGTAGACCAAGGAAATCTACCCTCACTACGCCAGAAAACCGTATTTAACAACGGTCCTTCAATAAGCCTTCCTAGAACTATGCTGTTAAATATGAGGCGAAGGAGCATAAACAGTGCCTGATTAAGCGAGTGCTCTTAATATTGATAAGCAAATATAAAATCAACAGCGTATTTGTGAATGCGCGCTGTTGAATAAGTGTTGGTTTGAATTAGTTATCTTTAACAAAGCTCCTTTTTTACTATGTTGTTAATTGGAATCTAGTCAACAACGCCTTTTATTGTGTACGTTGTTGATGGGATATCTTCTACAACGTTTTTTTCAATGAGCGTTGTCGATGTGATATCCTATACACCACTTTCTTAAATGTGCGCTGTTGATTTGATAGGATGTTAAAAATTTATAATTTCTAAACAACATTATCTCATGTATTAAATTGTGTTTGTTCCCCAGAATTTTTTTACTTCGTGATATGGGTTTCGCACACCTGCCAAGGATTTCATTAAATATATCATTTCCCCACAATTCTTTGAATCTATATTTAGTCATGGAATGATTGAAATTTATTGTAGCTACATCATTGAAGGAATGAATTTCATTAAAGATATTAGTATATTTTCTAAGAATACATCATGAAAACTTAAAGTAAAAATTTCAACTCTTTTGCGAGTTGAAATATGTGGAGATCCTTCATTTTTCATGATTTTCATTGATCCGAATGTCCTTTAGTTATTTATTTAATTTATTTCATAATATGATTTTCATTTATTCGATCATATTATATGTTTATGTAACAGGGAGATAAAATTGAGGCTATTGTGAAGGAGATTTATATTTCACAATTGCAAAATAAACTTAAAAATGGTTTTAACTATATTGCTGAAAACTTTGTTGTTGTGTTCAATGATGAGGAATATCAATTTTGTAACCATCGTTACAAACTAATATTTCAAGATGACACAATATTGAGGAGGTGATTCATTTTTTATGTTTCATTGTTCATATTATACTATTCATTCTTAGCCAAATCATTAAATCTTATGAATATTCCTAAAGAGAATTATTAACGGCTAGAGGGGATGCTGACCCAGACTATGTGAAATATCTTAATTTTATTTTGGACAAAGAAGATTTCCCTGATTGAACAATTGTTGATGTTATTTTCTTGTTTGCTGTTTAATTGTATTTTCTGGTATTAATTTCTATTTTGGATGATTTTTATTGTGCAATGAACATTCTATTTGGAAATGAACATTATCTATTTGGAAAATTAATTCTATTTTGCAATGAACATTATCTATTTGGCAAATTCTATTGTATATATGCAAGTAATTGTTTAGCAATGTCCAGTTCCAGTCAAGTTTGATGTTAAAGAGTTGTTTAAGGATTTAAATATATAGATTGTAACACATGTATATATTTTAATTAGCTATTTTTTCAATGTAATTTTAATGTTCAATGTAACATATATAAAATGTAATGTTCATTTAATTTTAAATATATACAACAGTACAATTTTCAATTAACATAATTATATATGTTTTTGGTGTTTGTACTGTTAACATTTAGCTCTTTTGTTCAATGTTCAATATATACATATTCTTATGTTTAAGTGGTTGGATGTGTCGTAAGTCTAAGAGTAGCCATGAATACAATTGGCAGGTGTAGTAGTGTGTGTTTCAGAACGCGTTGATATATGTTCGATAACACTTCTTTTACGGTGCACTGTTGAATACGGAAACACATGTATATGCAACAACGCACAATTAAAGGAGTGTTGTTGAAGATGCAAACACATGAGTATGCAACAGCGCACTCTTAAAGGTGCGCTGTTGAAGATGGAAACACATGAATATGCAACAGTGCACTGTTAAAGGAGTGATGTTGAAGATGTTGCTCTTATCTTATTTTAATGTAATAAAGTGAAAAGTAATTTTATATATGAGTTATTATGTTCAAGTAATTTTAATTCTAAGTTATTATGTTTAGTTAATTTTATATCTAAGTGATTATGTTTAAGTAATTTTATATTTAAGCGATTATGTTTAAGTAATTTTATATATAAGGGATTATGTTTAAGTCATTTCATATCTAAGTGATTATATTTTTGAAATTTTAAAATATCTATGTTTTATATAATTTTATTGTTATGTTTAAGTGATTGGATGTACGGTAAGTCTAAGAGTAGTCATGATGACAATTGATAGGTGTAACTGTTGATGTTTTTAACTTATACCTATTCAACAACGCTCGTTTGAAGGTGCGTTGTTAATTTATATATATTCAACAGCGCTTGTTTGAAGGTGCATTGTTAACGTATACTTATTCAACATCCCTTGTTTGAAGGTGTGATGTTAACTTATATCTATTCAGCAATGCATCTTTTAAGGTACGCTGTTAAATAAGACATTTTAACATAGCATTATTAAAGGAGAGCTGGTGATTATGGAAACACATGTATATTCAACAGCGCACCTTTAAAAGAGCGTTGTTGAATATGGAACACATGTATATACAACATCACACCCTTAAAAGAGCATTATTTATTTGTTATGATGTTTTAATTTTTAAATATCAAAAGTTGATACACAAACTTTTTGTTACATACATTCTTAAAACCTCCAACACACTCGAACCTTATAAACGTACTCCACGTGGCTTCCCGAAATGAAGAAAATGAAGTTGTTTCTCAAACCTCGGTCTCTCATAAACGTACTCCACGTGGAGTCACTTCCAGGAAGAAGATTATTCGTGCAATGAGTAAGAATGTCAAGTTACCTGTTGAATGGAACACGAATGGCTGATCATTAAACAATAAAGGTGGAAACAACTTAGTAAGCTATATTAGATTATTGTTTAGGCAGAATGTGTCAATAACATTCAGTTCTTGGACTGATGTTAGGATGAACTCAGTGAAAGATCGTATTTGGGCTGATATAATAGTAAGTTTTCATGCAATGTAACAATATCTTTATGTTTATTTGTTTTCATTAAATGTATATGTGTTTTCGTATAATGTATATGTATTTTTGTGTTTTCATGCAATGTATATATTTTGTTGATTTTTCATGCAATGAATATGTTTTTCCATGCAATATATATGTATTTTTGTGTTTTCATGCAATGTATATGTTTTTTCTGTGTTTTCATGCAATTTATATGTTTTTCAAGCATCTTAAATGTGTTTTCATGCAATGTGCATAATGCAAAATGCATGTGGTGCTAAATCCTTTACTTATCTGTTTTCATGCAATGTGTGTAATAGTTTTAATTTATTTATTTGTTTTAGGCAACTTTTGATGTTGGTGAGGAGCACAAGCATTACATCCTCAAATATGCCTGATATTTGTAGATGTTAAACAATTCTTTTTGTTTTTGGTAGATTATGGAAGATTATGTACTTACTGCTATGAATATTGTGTTGAGAATGTACAATTGCTGTTTAGAATATAGTTACTGCTATAAATAATTTTGCTTGACTATATATGTTGTTGAGAGTGTGTTGTTGAGAATGTATATGCTAGTACAAATCAACAACACATGCTAGAAGAAGATCTGACAAACATTATTGTATTTGAAACATAAAACAACACAGACTAAATAGGGCATTGTTAAATTGAACGCTGCATAAATTGAGTGTTGCATAAATTGTGCGATGTGGTATAGATCACATACAACATCGCACATCATAATGTACCTTGTTGTATATGATCAGTACAACAACGTTCCTTACACTGTCAGTTGTTGTACGCTGTTTTATTTAACAGTGCTTCTTGTATGTGACATTGTTTATATATGAATTATAAGACAACATTTTGTGTAGTCCACGGTGTTATATTTGTCAATTATATAACAGCACTTGTTTGAGGTTGTGTTGTTATATGTATGATATACAACAGCGCCTGCAGAAGCGCATTTAAAGTATATCATATACTAATATGATCAAACAAACAACATACATAAGCGCTGTTATAGGCCCAAAATGAGCGCGGTTGCTTGACGTATCTGGTGTACTGCCTCCACAAAGAACTACCCTACTAACACCACAACAAGGGTAGAAGAAAGACTACACAACTCTTATCCCACTCCAGCACGACTACACAAATATTATACCACTCTAGCAAGACTACACAACTCTTATCCTATAGCAATTGCACCACAAAAAATAAAAGAATGAAAGAACAAAGGACAAAAAGGAGGAGATACCTGACATTTTGAAGGAAGAAATCCCCTATGTGAAGAACAACAACAAAGAATAATCCAAGAAGCAAAACAACCAAACGGAAAGGAAATAATAAGTATGAGTAAAGAAAACAAATGAAATTCGCCCCACTATTTATAGAAGAACGATAACGAAGGCCCCACTCAAGCTCACACTATTCTAGTCAACATAACCGTAAAAAACAAGTAAGAACGAGGTGATCTAACTGTAGGTACGAGACTAGATGCATCATATATACTAGAGGCCAGGGCTAGGCCCATCCCCACTATTAAAGAAGAGGCACTCGAGTGCAATCCAACGGTATCCTAGATATCAAGACAATTATTTAATATAGGAGTCTAAAAAATTGGGGGCAGATCACACCTCATGAAATGTCATCATTACAGAAATGGTAACAAACCCAAGGCTTCCTTAACTAGCCACGTGAGATACAACTACACTTAATAAACTAAGCGACAAGTAAAAGATTGACAAAAGCGCACACAACAAAATCAAATCAGATGAAGAGTTCATTTATGATAAGTGTCAAAATGTATCTATTTTCTACCACTTTTTATGGCACTTATCTTGGCTATTTTGATTATTCATGCTTAAAACCCACGTTGTCACTCACTTTTTAGATAAACTTTGTATGTTTAAATAATATAATTTTTTATCACCTCTTGTCCAAGTTCTTTCTGAATTTTTTAGGAAAAAGTATCAACAAGAATTACTTAAAATATAGCTAAGATCATAAGCCACCATCACAAAAATATTTGATCAAAACATAGGCTAAGTGTGGCATGCTATGCTTTTAGCTTGTTTTTTTTTTTTTTTGAATAAAGGAAGTGTACCTTGCCTAGAAGAAATCATGTTGGGAGTGCCAAGCAACTAGCCAAGCTTAAACTTAGGAGGCAAGAAAGTCCAGTCAAGCATGACTTCATGCATGACACAAACAAAGACAAGCCAAGTAGGAGGTGTCACCATGAATGAGAAGCTACTTGCTTAGGCTAGGTGTGTAAGCTACTTGGCTTATCTCACAATAGGCTAAGCTTAGACTGGACCGGCTACAAGTAGGCTAAGATGGCTGGCCAGCAGCTTAACAAGCATCAAACCATCACAAGCCAAGAAAGATGGGTTCTAGGCGCCCCAAAATCGGGGCTAAGCACCCCAAATTCTTAGTCTATAAAAGGAGTCCTTGTCTCATTCATACATCGTACATACCATTTCAGTTCTTACTTCTTTTAGTCCATCTTTAGAGTGTTATTTCATTAAAATTTAGAGAGAATAAGAGTGGAAATGATGTGCAAAAACTTGATTTTGCATCATCACTTGAAGCCAAAAGTAAACATGTTCGATGGCTAAATGTCCTCCGCTTTGGACAATGCTGTAACATTTCTTTCTTTCTATATTAATTTTGGTTTTGCTATACAAGTTATGTGTTTATGTTCTATTGTTTCATTTCATCTACTCTTAATGTTTATTTTAGATTGATCACCTAAAATATGATTTCAAAGATCAAAAGTCTTTTGTTGGGTGAAATAACAAATACTCTAATGCCACGACGGTGAACTAGAATATTTGTCATTTCCAAACATTCGTTTTAAGCAACTTCTTTTAAAGGCTATCAAGCATCTAGGAATCCGAAATAAGATGTGACAAGCTTATTTCCTACAAAGGATACTTGATGAGAGTTAGTGTATTAAACAAGGTTTGGAAATCAACAAGCCTAACCCGAGAGGGAGGATGACTTAAGAAATATTGTATGTTGGATTGAATCTCAAGAAAATAGCTTGTATAAACTAAAATCATGTTGATACTTAAAAGTTAAGAAACCTTACATTCATATGTCCAAACCATATTCTTCTCTTGAATTTTTAAATATGTAGTTCTTTACTTTTTTATGTTTGTCACTTTTATACAAGCACAAAAACAACTTATAGTCAAATTCTTGCTATTGATAAAGATACATAGTATGGATACATTTCTATTAAGAAATTCTTTGTGGTTCGACATAACCCTATATTATACTACAATTGAATCTTGAAATGATTTAAGAGTAAATATAGTAAAAGCCTATTATAAATTTTGTTTGTTAAAACTTTTGGAAACCGAATCACAAATCATCATCCTCTTAATTCAAGGGCAACTTTTTTCCTTTCAACAATTTCCCACGCTTTGTTACACACCAAAAGTCCCTGTAACCCAGCCACACAACGACGTCTACACCCGACTTACCGGCCATACTGCTAGAGTAGAGTAACTGTTCCATCCTAGTTGCAAAGTACACGCCATGATTGGAGAAAGACAAAAATTGTACAATCCCGAAAGACATACCATTGATCGGGCAGAAACGATAAGATAGTAGCGAGACCACCTCTTACACCATTACTACACCCCTTATGAAAGACTATCACACCACACGAGTAATGCAGACTTCTATCACCTACCGCATGCTACCTACACCCTACTGTACCTTTTAACAGCAAACAGAATGGACCTATGATGCAATGACACACACTAATACAAACATAAGTCAAGTGTCCACAGAGTACAAACTTGCCAAAGTCGCCTGACACGGGAAAATCAACCTTCCCCGTTCTAGAGCAGACCCAACAAGCTACTTGGTTGTAAAGGCCAATAACATCTGCAATTGAATATTCCCATCACCGCTTCACTATAAATAGGGGATTTCTCCCTTAAGGAAGTTTACTTACGCAGTTACTGTTAGAAATTTCTGGAATTTCCTTATTATTGGTAAACTACCAATACTAGGATCTTGAATGTCATGATTCTCACAATCATATATATAAAACAGAGATTTCAATGTCATACCTTAATCCATGTTCTCAGATCTGTTCCTTCCGTATGCCTTCGTAGAGAGGTTTTGGTATGATGGTCTTCCTCAACCAAATCCTTGATTCCTCTTGGGACCTTCATTTTCTCTCTGATGTGGAGAGGTGAAAACTATGTTTGATTTGGTGTATTGGGGACCATAACCTTCCTAATTTGTTAACTTATAGGGTTCTCATTATTCCCTATGGGCTAACTACTCTGGGTATCCACTCATTAAGCTCATATCCATTATCAATTTCTTTTAGAAGTCACAAGGGTTGTCAATAATTAGATCACTTGTTTTATAACCCCGAAAATAAATAGACGATATAATTGTATAAATATATAATGCCCAGCTTAATTAGAAATTATGAATTTCTAACAATCTCCCACTTAGGCTTCACATTTTCTTGAACCAATTATATCACATATTCTTTAGACGCACTTCCGTATATTATTTATATTTAGACTTCTCATTAATACAATATAGTCCATCTAATATATCAATTATGGAATCACCGCAATGTTCATCACATATAAGCGTGACTCGACCACGATGACTGACATGGAAAATTTAATTTAATGTGATCTCAAACATGTTTATTAGCAACTGATCATTCTTTAATCTTTAGTGAGATAAACTCAAAGTCTTTAATTACAACACAACAGTTACAATAAACACATTCAAAATGGAACAACAAATCATCAACTTTATTATGCATAAAAATGTATATAACAACCAAAGTAAATCATAAAACATATAGACTCCCACTTAACTAAGATATCTTAAGGAACAACACCCATATAAGCAACATGCTCGTGAAAGACTTTAGGTACCAGACCCTTAGTCAGTGGATCAACTAGCATAAGATTTGTCCCTATATGTTTTATGGAAATTTGTCCATTTTGAATACTTTCTTTAACAACCAGAAACTTGATGTCAATAAATTTTGACTTTGTAGAACTCCTATTATTGTTGGAGTAAAGAACTGCGGACTTGTTGTCGCAATAAACTCTCAGTGGTCTTTCAATACCATCGACCACACGTAAGCCACTGACAAAATTCCACAACCATATGTCATGGTCTGATGTCTCAAAACAAGCCATAAACTCCGCAACCATGGTCGAAGGAGCTATGAGTGTATGTTTAGCAGACTTCCAAGAGATAGCACCTCCAACCAATACAAACACATATCCAGAGGTGGAGCGTTTGTTGTCTTGACATCCGGCAAAATCGGAGTTCGAATACCCAATGATCTCTAAACTCTCAACCCTCCGATAAGTGAGCATGTATTCCTTTGTTCTCTTCAAGTAACGCATAAGACGTTTGACTGCCTTCCAGTGATGCATTTCAGGATTACTCATATATCTTCTCAAACCTCCCACGACAAATGTTATGTCAGGGCGTGTGCAAACTTGAGCATACATTAGACTTCCTACTACCGATACATAAGGAGTCTTTTGCATCTCGCATATTTCAAGGTCATTTTTTTTGGGGCATTGTGCGAGACTAAACTTGTCTCCCTTAGCTATAGGAGTATCTCCTGGTTTACTATCTTTCATGCCAAATCAATCTAGGACTTTATCAATATAGCTTTCTTGTGACAACCTTAGGATAACTTGAGAGCGATTTCTTAGTATTTGAATGCCTAATACAAAAGAAGCTTCCCCAGGATCTTTCATTTCAAAATTCTTCATTGGAAATCTCTTGGTCTCATACAATAGTCTCATATCACGGCTCGCAAGCAGTATATCATCGACATATAATAACAGGAATATAAATTTACTCCCATTGAACTTGTGGTACACGCAATCTTCAACTTTATTTGCCTCAAAACCATAAGAGGTAATAACTTGATGAAACTTGTGATTCCACTAACGAGAAGCTTGTTTCAGGGCATAGATAGATTTCTTTAATTTGCACACCATATATTTTGAGCCAATTGATTCAAAGTTTTCTGGTTTCACCATATATATCGTTTCTTTAATGTAACCATTTAGAAACGCAGTCTTAACATCCATATGATGTAGCTCTAAATTAAAATGAGCTACTAATGCTAATATTATTCTAAAAGAATCTTTCGAAGATACTAGAGAGAAGGTTTCTTTATAATCAATGTCTTCTTTCTGAGTGTAGCCTTTAGCAACTAGACGCGCTTTATATCTGTCAATATTACCTTTTGAATCCCTCTTAGATTTAAATATCCATTTGAAACCAATAGGTTTCACACCTTCAGGTAATTCGACAAGATCCCAAACATCGTTATCATGCATTGACTTTATCTCATCCCTCATGGCATCAATCCACTTTTGAGAGTTAGAACCTTTCATAGCTTGAGAGAGGTTCAATGGATCATCCTCTGTTAACCCGATGTCATCCTCATGTTCTTGAAGAAATACAATATAATCATCTGAAATTGCATTTCTCTTCTCTCTAGTGGATCTCCTTAATGACACTTCTACTTCTTTAGGTTGTTGAATTTGCTCTGAAGGTACTTCAGCGAGAACCTCATTGTTGTCTTGCTCTAGAATATTGTCACGAACAATATTCTAAACATTTTATTCTACTACCGAAGTTGTTCCTTGAATGGTAATAGGCACAAGAACTTATTCACCATTAGTGACAGGTTATTCCTCAAAGACAACATTCCTTATGCTCTTTTCCTTCCTAAAATCAACTTCCTCAAGAAATCTCACATTTCCCGTCTCAAAGAAAAGTCTTATTGTAGGATCTAAAAATTTATAGCCACGTGAACGTTTAGCATAGTCAACAAAGTAACAGCTAACTGTTCTTGAGTCCAATTTTATTTCATGTGACCTATATGGTCGCGCCTCAGCTGGACAACCCCAAATGTGCAAGTATTTTAAGCTTGGTCTTTTACAAGTCCAAAGCTCATATGAGGTTTTGTTAATTACTTTACTCGACACCCTATTAAGGATGTAAATTGCAGTTTTTAAAGTTCCCCTAAATAGACTCTGATAAGGAATAATGATTAATCATACTTCTCACCATATCCTTTAGAGTTCAGTTGAGTCACTCAGCAACACTATCCATGATATGATTGTCTGGTAGAGTGTATTGCAGAACAATTTCACTTTCTCTTAGGAAAAAATGCAAATAGCTCTTTCACAACATCCTTATTGTTCTTTCTTTTCTTATTCTGAGAGGTCATAACCAAATGAACACTTTCAGTCTTATCTCTCTGCAACCTCTCTCCCTCTTGAGTGTTATAGCTTACTTTGAATTTCCCAAAGTGTGTAGGAAGCAAGATCAAAACCAAGTGCAAGAGCAAGTCTTCACCAAGCTCTAACTTTAGTGACTTGAGTTTCAATGCGAGATTAGACATCTACATAATGTACTCCCTTATGTTCTCTTTGATTCATACCTTATGGAGATGAGTTTAGCGAAAAGGCTACTCATCTCTGCCTTTTCATTTTTTGGCAAAGTATTATTCTATTTATTCAAGGAATTTCCTTGCATTTTGACCCTCAGAAATAGAGCATTGAAACGCTTATGGAATAGAGCGTTTCATGATCATTAAACACATTAGAGTATTTTCATTACTCAATTTCAGCCTCATCTAGGTTTTCTGGAGTAGAAATGGATTTCTCCATACAAAGTGTTAGATCCAAATCTATACAGCCGAGAATAATCTCTATGACTTCTTTCCAAACCTCAAAGTTTGTCTCATCTAGCAATGAGATGTCATTAATTTGAGCATAAATATTTGCAGTACTGGTAAAAGACAATGAATCAAGTAGAACAAAGAACAAAATAAATTGCAATCATTCTTGCAATAAACTCACATCAAGTTTAACCCTTAAAATCCAATGGGACACATCACGAGTTACCTAGTACAACATTAATATTCAGTCTTTGGACAAAAAATATTAACTTGTAAGTGATGCACTCAATGTAGTAATCAAATATTGATAATCAGTCCTGTAAAACAATAAACTTTCTTTGGACCGACTTACTATTCACATGGGAAACTATATGATTATCACATATTTATAACCACAAGTATGTTTATAATTTTGGCCAAATAGTATTCTTCATTTGGGTAGATCACTATTCGCATAAAAAAGCAAAAATACAATTAGCTTGATATTCCATATCCATTGATAATGGAATTCTTGTTGTAATGATCAAACATTGATCCTAATGCATGTCAAATAATAAATCATTTTTTGGACTGATTTATCATTCACATTTGCAACATTATAATTATCACATGTTTATCATCACATGTGTGTATATAATTCGGCCAAATAATAATCTTCCTTTGGGCTGATTAATACTCGCATGAATATATATACGGACTAGCATTTGACATTTATTATGAACAATTTACACAAAAGATGTCACTTTGGTGAGGTCTTATTTCTACAGGTTCACTTAAAAAGTAAAACAATCTTATAATCCAAAAAAAGACAATCATGTAATATATAAAATAAGCTTTCACATGATAGACCTATCACAAGATACCTAACACAACATCAATTTATAGTCTTTCGACAAAGAAATTAATTTGTAAATGGTACTTTCAATGCAATAATCAAATATTAACAATTAGTTCTGTCAAACAATAGACTTTCTTTGGACCGACTATTATTCACATGAAAAATATTTATAATTGTTACACATTTATCATCAGATGCATGTTATTATTTGGTCAAATTGTGTATTTCTTTAGGCTGAATACAATTCGCATAAATAATAGCATACTCATTTGTGTAATTTTAATCAATTTCCACAATAGAGGTTACTTTGGCAACATATTGTATCAATTGATTTCAAATAATTACCAAACAAAACAAAACACTATGGGTCCATTATAAGGATACAATTTGGAATTAAAACTTTAAGATTTGATCACTTTAAAATTCAATATCATACTATAATTCCAAATCAAATATGCTCATGTATATATTAGAACATATTAACAAGTGGCATAAATTTTTTTACACCTTGTCATATTTATCAATTATACACCAATGTATATATTTATATATCACTCCAATAGGATATTTGTGACGCAAATATAATATATGCATATAGTACAAAACATATATATCATGAGTTGTGAGTAATGAACTATTAAAGATATATTGCGACAAAAGGATTCAATAATGCAGGCAAGCTCATTGATGATTTTAACATATCAATTTAATGTATAGCAAACTATACATATGTATATATATATATATATATTTTATTTCAAACAGCAATCAAGTATATAAATAAATATATGTATATTGGTTTTGTAAATACCCAAATTCTACCCTTGAAAATTTTCGTTTATTTTAATTTATTTACACATAGTTTCTCAATTATGTCATACATCAAATTCTTGTATACTTAAATTTCCATGTTCCTTTTATCATTTATGATCTTGAACATACATTTTTAGTTTCATACTTTAGCTACCTTCTTATGCAGAAAAACATAATACGCATACATAATTTAAGGAGTATTTACATGTACTGGGTTATGGGTTACAATATCCAATACACCCATAAATACAAATAACAGTCAACATATAACCAAAGAGTACACAAAAAATTGCAAATATAAAATCTTGATCGCTAAGCTCCTAAGGCTCCTAATCAAGTCGTCCTTAAATATCCGCTTACCTTGGTGAGTGTTGGGTTTGGTCATTGGTAACTTTGCAAGTTCCTCCGACAGAGCCTCCAACCTTAGGATCTTTCATCATCCCCACCAAACAACAACAAAAGTCAGTAATTTGTTCACAACAACATATAAACAACTCATGGTTCATCTTTAACCATATATAGACTCATACATTTTCAATATTTCCAAAACCACTTTCATTAGGAATTTCCAAACATCAAAACATACATATTCTTTCTCTATCTTTACATTAGAACACATACTCATCTTCTACATCTACTATTTCACTCATTTTCCTCTTTAACCACATTTTCATTTTGGGGGTTTTGGGGTTTTTATGAATCAACCACAAACTCTTTCCATTTTTCGAATATCAACTCTAAACCAGGAGTTTACAAGAGAGAAACTAAATAAAACCAACCACAACTCCAAAGAAAGAGTTTCCATGGTTTCTCACATTTTGATAAGAGATCCCATACACCCAAAAACAAGTTTTAAAGGGAAGAAGAGAGTTAGAATCAAGAGTTTTACCTCTTCTCAAGCTTCTAGTTGATTCCCACGAATCTTTGCTCTCCAAATCACCTCCTTCTCATTCTCTCTCAAAGTTCTAACCCTAAAAGTGTTTGGGGTTTCTATTTTAAAGTTTCAGCGTCGGGTTCTCGCTCAAGCGAACCTTTTCTCGCTCAAGCGAGAAAATCCGCACATTTTAAAAACTCAGATCTGGCGCTCTCGCTCAAGCGAGGATCCTCCAGTCTCCACACCCCTCTCCCTCGCCCAGGCGAGCCAAATCTCGCTCAGGCGAGAATCCTTCAGCATCTCCCAATTTTCCACTCCTAAGTGAGCCATCTCTCCCCTATGCAAGACGCTCTCGCTCAGGCGAGAATCTAGCGGTGTGCCCTATTCTTCAGGACTGTTACCACATCTTAAGAAATATAAATTCAGGGTGTTACAGGTTTCAACAGATCAAATCATTTCTTTAATTCCTCATGTTTGAATGCATGACATGCAAAATGCAACTCATCTTTCAATCTGAAATAAAATATTATATAAATTCATATTGAAATAAACTCAACTCATATTGCAGTGTAAACATCTACATCATATACACTTTGATCAAAGAAACAAAAAACGAGAAACACTGCCATGAGATACAATTTTCTCGATCCTTACTAAAAGTTTGTTTATGATTTTTTTAATAAAATAATTATATTGCTCAAATTTTCTCGAACACAAGGCTCGGATATGTGAGGAATGATCATGTCTACCATGAGTTGTTTATTTTAAAGTTAACTTATTTTTTTATTAAAATACCAAATCTCATTTTACCCTTAAATTCAAGGTTATTTCTTTTCTCATTTACTATACTACGCCTCAAACTCCATATTAAAAAAAAATGTATGTCACGGTTTTTAAATATTTATATTAATTTTATATTTTCTTTTATCTTAATTTTTTAGCATTTATCATGAAGTAATAAAGAAGCAAGGTTTATAGTAAAATAATTATATATGATAAATATTTAAAATATTTAAAAAAAATAATGAAAATAATCACAATATAAACACATAACCTCACACATTTTTTTATAATTTATTGTGTACAAATAATATTTCTACCATATCCAAATGAAACAAATTAACTTATATTTAGTTTTCAAATAAGGTACTAAAATATAATGGAAAAAACAAGAAGAAAGTGAATGGTTGTGGAGGCATGAAGATATACAAAATCTACAAGCTCATTCCTGCGACGTGGGTGAGCTTAACAAGAGTTTAACAAAGTTTCTTCTAGAAAATCATTAAGCCCTTAACTTATCGACTTTACATTGATCCACCTACTCATCTTGAATAGAAACTATAGACGATAACAAGAATTGTGTTTTAGCGAAAACAGTAGTAAATGTGGTTCTAATGATAAGGTTATGACATCACTGAGTTCACATGATTGGTGCATCTTTACTTGTATTACTACAGTAACAAAGTGATTTTATGATGATTTTTTGTTGTTATTCAACCAAAAAAACCAACCGAAAAAGGATCATAAGCCTAAGCTTTCCTAAATATGAATATCATGTTAATATTTCATCTCAAAACTAATTGACAATGAAAAGATAAATCATACCTAGGAGAACGAGGCATTAATGTGAGACTTATTTTCAAATATGACACATCCATAGATGTTTGTCATACTAAGCGAATGTTAACTTTTACAGTTTTACCCATGACTAAAGGGTATCTTTTGGTCCATGAGAATGAGTGCAGTTCGACTTTCATTGTGATATCTTATCATATTAGAATTATAGGATTGAGGTATGAAACGAGAAAAAGAATTCTCAAAATATATAGTAAATTGTATTGATAATATTGTGAATGATGATGTTATGATATTGTGATACAAAATATATAATACTAACCCCTATTCATACTAACACTAAACTTCTATTAGATAAGGAAACAAATCATAAAATATAAGATAAAGTCATCTCAACCCTAAAATATATTTTTGGATACTTTAATCTAATCAAAGATATAGTAATAATATTCTCTCGATATCTAAAAATTTTCTACATATTATCCATAAGATCATTTAAGACATTCTAAGATAATTTTATATATTCTAATAATTTTTATAATATTGTGGTCCCTAATATATTCACTAAGATATTTTTTAAAACTTACTCCAATGTCGTATTGAACCAACATGATTGTGAGTATCGAAATTTTATTTAGAAAACTCATTCAAAGGTTGTATTACCAATATACCTTCTAGGTGACACATTCTTTTTTTAAATGTATTCATAAGTTGTGTAAGGCCAATACTAATTCTTAGTGACCTAATTGGTTTTAAAAACTCACTCATAAGTTGTGTCCAAATATACAACTTCTAAATGATCCATTTTTTTTAAATCCACTCAATTTTTTTATATTTCATTTATATTTATTGTAAAATATAAATATTTGGAATAGTTAGAATGTTATATTTTGATATTCTTAATTTATGGAGAAAGATAATAAATTTTAATATAAAGTGTAAGATGCTAATAAGAATAACACTATGTTTGGTTTTGGGAGGAATGAAAAGGGGTGGAAGAAAAAAAAAAGGAGGAAAAATCACTTTCCTTTATTTAGTTAGGGATGACAAAAATATATGATTAATTGGGTACCCATGGATACTCGCTACCAACATCGGTATATGCGAATAATGCGGGTATAGGTATTAGGGATGACCACAAGTCGGATGGACAGAGGTAGTTCATATTCGTGTCCATACTCGGACTATTTATAGGTACTCGTGCAGGTAGCGGGTATCCACAAGTACCCAATGAGTTTTTAATTTAAATTATATTTTTATATTTTTTACAATAATTATATAAAATTAATTATTACTTGAAAAATATGATATGTATATGATAATTTTATTATTATAGTCTCACCACTAAATTTTTTATGAAATAATAATAAAATAAACAAATATAATTTTTTTTTTATCGGCAAATGTTAGTATATTAGTATTTTGTGGTTGGTAGAATTTGAACCCTCAACCTCCTTATCACTCCACTCCTTGAGTTTTTCGCCCTTACCACTTTACCACCTTATGACTCCCAACAAATATAATCTTAAAATAATAATAATTAAGCATAAAATATTTAATTAAAATATATACATGTACATTCATATGGCGAATATCATGATACTCATTCTCACAATCTCACCCATCAGCTATTTTTATAGGTACTCATTGCGGATACTTTAATAGATACTCACAGGTCGAATAATTTTGTCATCCTTAACAGGTATAGAAATGCACTATCTATATTTGTTAGGTCCCTTTATCATCCCTAGAGTAAAAGTAGTGTATTCTTTTGGTTTACTATTAGAAGAGATATAGAAGAAGCAAACAGCAGCTATATTATTTTATTTATATGGCCCTTGATTAATTATTAAAACCCAATCCCCTCTTTGATTCCTTCTCCTTCTTTAGACGCCTCTTTGAATACTCCAAAAGTCGCTTCTTACTGCTGCTAAGTGCTAACAACTTCATCCTTTCTCTTTGTCCCTATCTTCACACTATTCTTTTATGCAAATAATCCAACTACTTGTCTGGATATATCCATGCACACCAATAAAACGTTGATTTAATAGTATGATATTGTCGTTAGGAGTGATACTTGTTGGAATGAGTAGGCATACCCTGATACCGATTAATTTTTTAAGATAAAAAATACATTAGTAGTACTGAAAAATAGATACGTCTATGCACCTGATCTACTGCTACCATATGTATTAATGCACAATAATGTGATTTTTATTTCCTTAATTTTACAATTCAAAGGCTGGCATAATGGCTTTTACAAAATTGACAACTTACCATTTTAACCAGTATTTCCTTCTCTAGGGTTGAAGATAATATTTTAATCAGTAATCACTCCAACAACCCTACTTTCTATATATATATATATATATACACACACGTGACCCAAAGGTAATTTTATATTGAAAAATAATATATTTGATATATTAAAAAATGGAGGGGATCCATTTACTCCAAAAGTAAGTTTTTTAAACTTACCTCATATCTTAACTATCAATTCTAAAGAAATCTAATGGTTTGAATTAGTGAGTAGATCTAAACCATTGAATTTTCCTAGAATTAATGACTAAGATGTGGAGTAAGTTTAAAAAACTTACGCTTTCAGTCAATGAATCCCTCTTCATTAAAAAATATATTAGACTTGATATTTCAATATTTATTTACTCTCTTGTAGCTAAGGATGACAATATGAGCTTGGCCCGACCGGGCCAGCCCGTTTTGATCAACATTTTTTGGCGGGCCGGACTGGAGATTTTACCCCAAAAGCTCATATTCAATCCGGTTTGGAAGCCCGTTTTTAGACGGGCCGGGCCGGGCTAGCCCGACAGGCCAACATTAGTATTGATTTACCATTTTAAGGTTACATGTATTCCAATAATGTAGTCAATTTAATATTATTTTCCAACCGAAAATTTTACACTAATCGTGTGCAACTAATTTATTATTCATATATAAGACATTTATGAGTAAATTACTTATCAATGTAATTTATATCATATACAATACAAGATATTTATATATTAGTATTTAATTTATATCATATATCATATTTTGTTTAACTTAATTACATTTATCACTTTTTTGTTTCAAAAATTACACCTCTCATACATGGTTGATCAATGTAATGTATGTTTATAAATTAAGGGTTATTTATAAGTGTAGAAAATGGAAGGATAATTTGTGTAATTTCACTAAAACTCGTGGAATTTTAGTGTAATTTAAATGTGTTTTTGAAAAAGAAAAGAAAAACGGGTCAGCCTGCTGGCCTGCCAGCCCTACCAAATATGGGACAGGTTAAAATTTTGAGTCATTTTAGAAATAAGGGACAGGCCAACCCAACCATATTTTGGCGGACCAAAGACGGGTCGGACAGGACCGGGTCGGGCTGGCCCGTTTTGCCACCCGTACATGTAGCTGAACATAACTACACATTGTGAAGCTGAATACTTCTTGTGACATGCATGCAATGTGAATTTAAAATATCTAAGTATTTGAAATTTTCGTAATTTCTGTATTAATCATTTTTACAAACTTGGTATGTTTTTATTTATAAAATTGACTATTTTCTAATTTAAATATTATTTTTTCATGCAATTATTTTTATATATTATATTTGCATATGCCTATTATTTATAGATCAAAATTTCTCATAATAAAAAATTAAGATGCTTATTTCTTTTTACATTATTGTGGATGGAAAAATAATGAGAAAGATTAAATTCAATTACTTCTATAAAAAATAGGATTGACCACATATTTGAGTAATAAAGAAGCTCACAATTTTCATGATCTAAATAAAACACATTTAGATGAAGAACGTGCATATAAACTATATAATATTAAAATATCATAATTTATTATTTTATAATTGGAGGTATTTAAAAAATAACTTTTGGGTTTTATAATTATGTTTTTCTCTTTTTTTTTTTTTTACCAATGGGGTAAAATAAAATAAAATTGGGAAGGATCATGGCCACAAGGGGAATGGATGCACAACTAAGGGTTTAGAGAAACCTTCAATTTGAGGTTTTTGGTATTAAGGTTTTAAAGTATTGGTTTCGAAAATAACTATGAATTTGAGACAAGTGTTTTGAAAAATAATCTACCCTAAATTTGTTTTTAAGACTCAATGTGAATAGAGAATTGGTGTATTGATATGATATAGATAATAATATATCATTGTTGTCTGTTTTGGATACTGATGATAATATATCAAAAGTTGTAGAGCTCCTTGTAAAACCAAGTCTTTCATTAACCAGTTTAACTTACACAACCCTGGATTATCATGATAAGTGTTCTAAAGTGGTATTTGCTAGTAATGACAAATTTGTTGGGTTAAAATGATGGAGTTATAATGAAATTGTTGTTGGATACACTTGAAATAACATATACTCATGATTGCTTTCCAAATGTAGTTGAGTCCATAAGTAAAAAAATTGAGTAGAAAATAAATTATTGGTTAAGGATCCACATATATCATGTAACACAATTTGCTACTCATAATATCCATCCACACTTATTCCATCAACTCATCCAATTTGCCTATTCACCAATTCTTTTACTATATATATATATATATATATATATATATATATATATATATATAGTGAGAGCATTAGTTATGAATTAATCAATTAATTCATTTGACTCAAACATAATTTAACCTACTTTGGTAAAAGTATTTATTAAAATTTTACAAGTTTATAAATTCTTATTTAATAACTTATTTAAAATAATTTGTAGTCATATTGTTATATTATTTTACCTACCAAGGAACCGTATAAAATTATGTGTCTCACTTTTGATATTTCATCTGTATAACAATCAAATTAAAAAATGACATATAATTAAAGAAAAATAATAAAAATAAAAAAATATTTATTTTATATTATGATAAGATATAATTGACTTGAGACATAATTTTTTGGGACATGAAAGAGATCCTGCGCGAAGAACAAGGATCCTATGTCCCAAAAACTTTTTGTCTCAAGCCAATTATATCACACCAAATAGTCAAAACACATTATTTTCTATTTTTATAATTTTTTTTGTAAATAATTGACATTTTTTAATTGGAGTAGTAGATAATGGAACACCAAATCTTGGACTAGGTGACAATATTGATAACCAAAAAAGGAATAAGACACTACAATTATCTTGACTCAGGAAAACAGAATCTCATTAACAGATAAAGAGAGAGAAAGTCCTTAAATGAAAAGGTTCAGAACTTTTCTCTCTCCGCTGCGATTACCACTTTCCGAGCACGCCACCGTCGTAACTGATTCCTCCGACGTCATCGACGGCGAACACTGCCGACGGTTTTCCGGACGTGAATTGTAATCGGAAACCTTCTGCAACAAAATCGGCGTTAATCGAAGATCAAGATCAATCGCCACCGCTGCCGCCTCAGGATTCTTACGTTTTCCGCCGCTGCAAGTGGAAGACCCGTTGAATCGGGAGCTCATGAACCGGTAATTCATGTTCTGATCTCGGTTACTCCAAATTTCTGTGCAAGTAACTTCCGTTTCAGATGCTTCCTCCGTCCCCGGAGTTAGCGCGTCCATGCCGAACAGCCCCGACAAGGGCGTCAGATTACCGCCGCGGAGCACCGTATCCACCGCCGCCTGACACACGTGCCAGTTCCCGGTCCATAAAAGCCCAACGGCACCGTTCACTGGGTTCACAGTTCTACCGCACGCTTCAAACAACAGAGACTGAAATAGAGCTGCACGAAAAAGAAGACAGAAACTTTAGCTTAAAATATTCTGCAGGTGATTTATATATTATCCATCAATTCTAACGAAATCTAATGATTTAAAATATCTAATGATTTAAAATAGTGGTAAATCTAAATCATTAGATTTTATAGAATTGATGGGTAAGACGTGTAGCAAAGATGTTTAAAAATTTTGATATTATTACCGGGTCTTTGGGTTTCAGAAACGTTGGAAATGAAAGACATGAGACAAGCACGTCCGAAAAATTTAGCTACGAAAACGGTAGCGTGGCCTTGAGCTTCAGGATTTTCGATCCACTGCAAACAAGGGCGTAGGATACATGACTCACTGCAACCCTTTCGAAGAACACGACACCCGTTACAACTCATGCTTCTTATGGTAAAAAAAATGAAGTTAAAACCTCAAATTAAGTGACCCAATAAGTTGTGTTTTGTTTTGGACTTTTGGATATAACTTTCTTAACATAACACAAATAATGAAAGAAGAAAAAGAAACAAAAGTAGGGTGGGTTTGTATTTCTTTGTCAACACGGAATAAAGAGATTTAGGCAAAACAAAAAGAAAAGGAGAGGGTTGTTAATTAGAGATAGAAGAGGATGAGAGAATGTGCATTGGAGTATAGGTGGGATATAAATAAATGGGGGAAGGAAGAGGAACATGAGTTATATAGTTAACTATGGTTGGGTTAAGGAGAAGTTAGTGTTGGAACTCGAAAGTGGGATGAGAGATGGACAAGATCAACTATCATATACGATGTCTCATTTCCTATCCCGGGTCAATTAAAATGTTTTATTTTGTTATTTTTATTTTTAAATTTTTTCTTTTATTTATGTAACAGCATTCTGATTGATTTGAGATAGAGAATGAAACACAATGTGAGAGAGGTGATCTATGTTAGTAAAAGATGTGAGGAAGCGGAATTGTGTGTGTGTGGGGATTAAGTTTGTGACCCTATGTGATTGTGTGGAAGGGTGAGATTCCAAGGTCTTTGGCGCTAGCGTCGCCGTGTTTCCGCGCATGGAAGTTCTACCACCATTGGATTCTTTTTATATGTACTTTTTTTTGCTTTAGATGCCAATATTAATAGGTGCCTTTCATTTTCAGTTTTTTCTTGTAGTCTCCTCTGTTTAGATTCCTTATGTTTTTTATTGAAAATTTGGAAATTCTATTCTTAATGTCCTCTTCTTAGTGTTAGGATTAGTTAACATCTTGCCCATCACCATATATATATATATATAAGATTTAGTCTACATTGTTAGTTAATAATGGCTCAAACTTCATCTAGAGGAGGGTAAATATGTGTGGTTTAAGTAAGTATTAAAAAAATTCAGATACAAAAGATAATCTAAAAAACTACTGGTTTTAATCGATACAATTGTTACTTAATTAATTAACATAAAGTTTGAGTTATTCGATTAACCTTGCTGATTTTCTTGAAAATCTTTCATTCTTGATGTAGCAAGAAAGTAGTGGTTAATCTGATCTAATATGCACTTAAACAGTTCAATGAAAGTGATTAATCATGAAAATTCACTTAGCAATAATCTCTATATGAATGTAATAAAATATAGAGAAATACAATAATTGCACGAAAGTAAAAGTATAGGAAAAGAGAGAAAATAACATGATAGATTTATCATAGTTTGATTGTCAAGCATTGCAATCTACATCCAATTCTCCCTTCTGATTTTGTGAGATTTGTTTTTACTAAGAATAAATCAAATGTTTATACAAATACTTCTTCAACCAAGAATTCTCTTAATTGATTAATGTTTCTTTAAATCATCCAAGATTCCAAAATTGAAACTAATTTAATCAATTAATCATGTCCTTAATCGATTAGCAGATTCCCCATTTGAAAAGACTTAATCGATTAACTAAAGTCTTAATCGAATTTTATGAAAACACTTAGTTAATTTTCAATGAACCTCTAACATGATTGATTAATGCATGATGCACGATTTTAAAAATGATATATGTACAACTTAGTTTAATGCATCAAAATCATGTATGTACGCTAATGTTGTAAGAAATTCATAATTTCTAATTAAGGTAATACAATTATATCGGCTATTTATTTTGGATTTACAAAATAAGTGATCTAATTTTTGACAATACATGAGACTTCCAAAAATGATAACGAATATGCGCTTAATGAGTGGATACCAAACAATTGGCCTATAAGGGATAATAGAAACTCTATAAGTAAACGCATAAGGAACGGTTATGGTCCCCAAGACACCAAATCACAAATAGTTTTCACCTCTCCTCATCAGAGAGAAAACGATGATGCCAAAAGGAACTCAGGATTTGGTTGAGGAATCATACCAAAACTCTCTCCAAAGGCATACAAAAAGAATAGATCTGACAAACATAGATTTATGTATGACTTTGTATCCTTGTTTATATTATGTGTGAGAATCATAAGATTGAAAATCTTATGATTGATAGTTTACCGATCATAAAGGGAAATTCTAGTAAATGCACCTAAATCATGCAAGGATGAAAATCTCATATGCTATTATGTTCATACTCTAATATGTGAGATTTATCATTAGGTTCACCCAACTTAAACTCTACTCACTGAAAACATTTTAGGACCTAAAATAAAAAGATTACTCTAGCTTTGGTGATTCTTTTGAAACTTAAACTTGAGTCTTCATGTTGTTGTAGTTGATTTGTCCTTGTCCGTAGTCTTTATCAATCTTTAAGTTTTGTCTTCATCAAAATCATCTTCTTACATACTTGCGTTCACACACATGGTTGTTGATCATGCCCGAGTGAGAAGGGATGACACTGACGAGACATAGCCTAGTCAGCACCTGCCAAGTCACAATTCTGTGACAAGACTAAACATACTTCCTGAACAACATATAACTCTATCACAGAACTGAACACACCATATGATGATTGTGGCCTACTCTCTGTCACACAACAGGAGCAAACCTACTATATAACTACAACTGTGTGAATAAGGCAAGACAATGTTAACAACACTAGCTAAAGCAATGTGCCACACTGACATCAGAGTTGCCCAACATGGTTAAAGCAGCTCCCACAAGTTTGGGAAAAAACGTATGACACTAACTCATCATGATTATACCTCACTCAATATCTCTATAGATAGAAGATACCACTCAGAAGGAGGATTACTTATACTCTCACTCTACCTTCTCTATATATATTCACTTAAGATCAAGACTATGACCTTCCATCTCCAAACCAAAACTATATTACTTAATGAATTATTAATATAGGTAATTTACCTTAAGATATAAGTACAACTAAATGCATGAGGTTCCGATTTGGTGAAGTCCAAGGATGATAGATATATGCAGCCTCATCTCTGCAGCGGGAAATGCTATTTACAGAATTTGAACTCATGACTTAATGATCACTAAACAACAACTATATTATTGCGCTAAAGTCACACTTCAATATTCCTTAAGCTATAGGTAGTTTAATTTTCCAATAGTTTTTTGAAGTTAGTTTACATAAAGATAAAAATTTATTCCAATCCAAATATTTTTATGGATATTCCAATCCATTAAGTGTTTTTTTGTTGAGAAAATATTGATGTATTATCATAAATAATTATTTCAGGACTAAAAAAAGGCATTTGATAATTTTTTTTCTTTTCTTTTCCATTATCTCTTGGGTTTATTCAAGTGTGAAGTCTCACATTGGATATGTGGAGAAGAGTAAAAGAGTTTATAAGTAGAAAAGACCCATGAAACTAATGTCTTAAGGTTTTGGTTAAAGACGTGGTGCATCACTTGTGACTCTCCACTCTACCCATATCCCGGTAACAATGAAACTCCCTGGTGGTTGGAGGCTCCCCGGTCGCAGTCTGGTCCAACAAGTGGTATCAGAGTCAATGGTTCGGCTGAGACATGGTGGACTTAAGGGGGAGCGGACCGAAAAGTGTGTGGTACCAACACTTGAGGGGGAGATTGTTGGGTTTATTCAAGTGTGAAGTCCCACATTGGATATGCGGAGAAGAGTAAAAAAGTTTATAAGTAGAAAAGGCCTATGCAACTAATTCCTTAAGGTTTTGGTTCAAGACGTTGTACATCACTTGTGGCTCTCCACCCTTCCAATACCCCGATAACAATGAAACTTCCCGATAGTTGGAGGCTCTCCGGTCGCAGTCTGGTCCAACAATCTCCCATGTAATATCTCACCACAATGAGAACAAAATAAGTGAATTGGTACAAAATATATTAGAATATGATAAATGGGTGACATAAATATAATTTTGTATATGTGTACTATTAGTATGATATATTTATATTGTCATTACAATATCCACGATGTGTAAGAGTCAATAAATATTCATATATGAATATCCACTATCTATGTATAAATATTAAGTCTAAGAAAATATAATACAATCTCATGGTCTACACTGGCATACCTTCCGGACATGTGGATCCCCAATACACTTTATAAATCAATTTGTATTGGCAAAGTAATATTAAATCTAGGAATGACAATCGAGTAGGGACAGATTGGGTCGAGATTATGTTTATCCAATCTCGAATCTAAAATTTAAAACTTAAATCCAAATCCAAATCCAAACACGGCAAGGTTAAAATTAATAATACCATCCCAAACCAATCGATGGAGAACCCAAAAAAATTATTAAATAATTGTTGCACTGAAAAACAATAACAAAAACAATTCAAGAGTTGCTGCAGTTCAATAGTTGATGCACTTGAATAGCTACTGCAGTAAAATAATAGTTCAATAGTTGCAGTAAATTACAAGTATACAACCATTAAGCAAAAAAAAAAAACAGTAGTACAACTAAATAATTTATGTATATTCATTTATTAAATTCCCGTATCTTATTTGGGATGTGTTTAAGAAAGGTTCGGGGTAGAGTATAGTATGTACTAAATCCGAATTTAGAAGGTAAAATTCGAACCTGAACTTGAACACAATAAGAGCGAGTTGAACTCATTAAATTCGGGTTGAGTTCAGATGGATACCGACAAATTTGGTTTTCATTTTCATCCCTAGTTAAACCCCTCTTATAAAAATGAAAAATGTAACAAAACTCCTGCTAAAATTAATATAGACTTAACTTGAGATTTCATTTGCTTATACAATCATACCCAAGAATGATTCTACAATATATATTTTTATAAATAAGAATTATTTTGTTCACAATAATCTCAACTTAAGCGATATAGACTTACAGTACTTACACTCCACACCTTCTAGGAAGGGTTGAAGAATGTTTACACAATCTTGTGCTCAAAACAAAAGAAAAATAGTACCACTCAGCCAAATAGCCAATACAAGAGCGAAATATGTAATTTAAGGAGGCACAAGTTGTCTATGCCACTTTTCTACAAATTGACATGTCAATTATAGTTGCATTATAATAACTAACCAAAAGTTAACAAAATATAAATGTGAGTTTATAATTTGTGGCACATAGAAATGACATATAAGAGTGACATAGACACTCTAATTTAAGAGTACAACTCAAAAGGATTAAAAGACACTAAAAGGCCCATGTGAACACAAATAAATTGGCCCCTTTTAGTTTGACCACATCTATTGCCATATGTTTCTTTTCAAGAGGAAAATGACAAGCAAACTCTAAGCTAGATAAGTGCTTATATTCTATAGTATTGGACAGAAAATTATAATATGTATAAACTTGTGTTATGATTATTGATCAGAAACATACATATATATACAGAAGAGAGGGGAGAGCATGATCCTACAATTAAGCTAGTATTAATGGCTATACACTGAATATGGGAACATAATATTCTAGCCTATAATTAGAACATAAATGCTTTTGACTATACATAATACAATAGGGACACGATGCTGATATTAAGGAATCATGTTTCTAATTCCCCCTTCAAACTGGTGGTGGGTGGATAACACCAAGTTTGTCTCTGATTTGGCTGAACCGTGTGTGGCTTAATGGCTTGGTGAGGCAGTCTGCAATTTGATCAGTTGTAGGAACATAGGCCACAACAATTTCATTTTGTAGTACTTGATCTCTAATATAGTGAACATCAGTTTCAATGTGTTTGGAGCGAGCATGGAGGACAGGATTTGAGGCTAGTGCCTTGGCACTCAAGTTATCACACCACAGTATGGGTTTCCTTGGAAGTTGGAGTTTAAGTTCAGCAAGTAATGATTGAATCCATGTTATTTCAGCAGCTAGGTCAGCTAGGGCTCTGTATTCAGACTCAGTGCTTGATCTTGATACCACATTTTGCTTCCTTGATGACCACGAAACAAGTGTTTCACCAAGGAACACACATTGACCAGCCATGGATTTGCTGTCATCAACACTAGTGGCCCAGTCTACATAAGAGAAGCCATGAATGTCCAGATCAGTGGATGACTTGATGTGTAAGCAATGATTTATGGTCCCTTGGAGATACCTAAAGATTCTTTTTATGCCTTGCCAGTGTTCAAGTGTTGGTGAGCTCATGTATTGGCTGAGTTTATTAATAGAGAATGTTAGGTCAGGTCTTGTGTGAGTCAAGTATTGTAAGGCACCTATGGCTTGTCTAAACACAGTTGGGTTTGCTAGTTTCTCTCCCTCAACTATGAACTGCCTACCTGTTATCATAGGTGTGGGACATGGTGAGGCTTTGTCCATCTTGAATTTACTCAGTAAGTCACGGATGTACTTAGATTGTTTGAGATACATTCCACTGGTATCTCTTTTCACTTCTATGCCCATAAAGTAGTGTAGCTGACCCAAGTCTTTGAGAGAGAATACATCATTTAGCTGAGTGATGAATACTTGAAGGAACTTGGTGTTGCTTCCTGTAATTATTATGTCATCCACATAGATAAGCAGAAAAATAATGTGATCTTTACCTTTTTGAAGGAAAAGAGATGAATCACTCTTTGTGTTTTGAAAAACCCCACTTCAATAATGCAGCCTTGAGACTATCAAACCAAGCTCTTGGTGCTTGCTTCAGTCCATAGATTGCTTTTGATAGCCTGCATATGTGATTAGGCCTGGTTGGATCAACAAATCCTTCAGGTTGATGCATGAACACTTTTTCCTTGAGATATCCATTTAGGAAAGCATTGTTAATGTCTAGGTGCCTGACTTCCTAGTTGAGATGGATTGCAATTGAAAGAATGATTCTGACAGTGCTAGCTTTAACTACAGGGCTGAAGATTTCTTCATAATCAAAGCCAGCGATTTGTTGAAATCCTTTGGCAACAAGCCTAGCTTTTCTCCTTTCTATGGTGCCATCTGACTTGTATTTGGTCTTAAAAACCCATTTTGAGTCAACTATGTTTTCTTCATCTTGATAAGGGACTAATGTCCAAGTTTTGTTAGACATGAGTGCTTGAAACTCCTTTTGCATTGCTTCCTTCCATAAGGGCCTTGTGAGAGCATCCTTGGCATTTGTAGGTTCCACTGTATCTTTGTAGGTCTCAGCTAGACCAATGTAAGGAAGGTTTGGCTTGTGAATGTCGGACTTGCTTCTGGTTTGTATGATACCTGCATTGCTTGCTTCATCTGTACTTTGCTGAGTTATGTCAGGTTGTATCTCCGGATGAGTTGCATCATCTAGTATAGTATCTTCAGATTGTTCTATGATATTGTTGTCAACCTCTGTGTCATTGTTGTCAACTTGTGAGTCATCTAAGTTCACTTTATCTGAGATATCTCCTTCAGGGATTGCATCAATGATAGGATAACCTGCAGGGCACAGGGGAAAGGAGAATGATGAAATGTTAGTTGTTTTTAGAGGACCTCTTGTATTGAGAAACCCATCATGGAATGGGAAGTGATCTTCATTGAAGACAACATGTCTTGATATGAAGATCCTGCCATGGGAATTGAGACATTTATACCCTTTGTGAGAGTTACTATAGCCTAAGAACACACATTTGGTTGTATGAAATTGCAGCTTGTGTTGATTGTAGGGTTTGAGGCATGGATTACAAGCACATCCAAAAGGTTTTAAGAGCTTATAGTCAGGTTCCTTATGAAGCATTAGTGAGTAGGGGTTCTCATTTTGGGTAACTTGAGATGGCAGTCTGTGTATAAGGTATACTGCAGTGGAGAATGCTTCCCACCAATATTGGAATGGCATTTTAGCTTGTGCAAGCAGATTTAAACCAAGCTCAACTATGTGCCTGTGTTTCCTCTCAGCTCTTCCATTTTGCTGAGAAGTATAAGGACAAGACATTCTAAAACCTATGCCAGCTTCAATTGCAAGTCTCTGCACATGTTTGTATTCACCACCACCATCACACTGAATTACTTTGATTCTCTTAATGTATTGATTTTCAGCCAAGGCTTTAAATTGAATGAAAGCTTGCACAGTTTCAGACTTTTGTTTTAAAGGATAAATCCAAGTGAACCTACTAAAATCATCAACAAAATGCACATAATATTTGAAACCAGAAGATGACATTATTGGTGCAGGACCCCATACATCAGTGTGAACCAACTCAAGTGGTTCCTTAGCATGAAATGAATAAGCCTTAAAGGGTAAGAGATGCATTTTGCCATATTGGCAGACCTCACAAAAACTAAAGTGATCACTAGGTGGTACTTTAACATTACAATTTTTCAAGACTTTGTCTAATGTGTTGTTGTTTGAGTGACCAAGTCTCCTATGCCAGCTCTCCCTGACAGATATATAAGCACTTGGGCTCCTTTCAATTCCTGAGAGCTGGTATAATCCATCTTTAAGTATTCCTTTTAGTACTGCCTTCCCTGTCAACTTGTCCTTCACAAAACAACAATTCTTATCAAACTCAACAAGAATGTTATTGTCGGCAGCCAACTTAGATACACTTAATAGATTTTTGGTAATGTTAGGCACATATAGTATATCATGTAGATTAAGTGACTTGAGTTTGGAAGAGCCTATGGCTATAATTTCTAGTTGCTCACCATTTCCAATAATCAGAGAGTTCTTACCATGATGTTCATTTATTTCTTGGAATTTTTCAGTTTGATGTGTCACGTGATTGCTTGCTCCACTGTCAAAGTACCAGTCATACTCTTGATTGGTTCCTTGTGATGCTAGGAATGCAGATTTTTCTTCCTCTTCTGTTGAGTAATTTGATCCTGAGTAGTTTTTGTCAAATCTATAGAAGCACTGCATTGCTGTGTGACCAGTCCTTGAGCATACTTGACAGGTAGGTTTAGAGAACCTGCCTCTACCTCTGCCTCCTCTCCAACCTCTCGAGATGGAGCCTCTCCAGTTTCCATTTGAGCCATAGTAGCCAAGTCTGTTGTTTCTCCAGTTTCCTTTGTAATCAGTCTTGTTTGCAACATTTGTTGAGGCATTGAGACTTAGGCTGTTAAAGGAATTGAGCTGCTCAATTCTACTCTCAAAACTCAGAAATTGGGATTGTAAATCAATCCAACTTAGATTGATTTGATCAGAGAGTTTTACCACGACAGGATTGTACTCAGAATCAAATCCATTCAGGGTTTGAATGATTAGATTTCAGTTGAGAATTGGATTTCCTGCCAGCTTGAGTTTATCAGCAAGATTTTTCATCTTGAACAAATAATCATGCATTTTCATTTCACCTTTCTTGGTATTGTGGAATTATGACTTCAGGTAGATGATTCTAGACCATGTATGTGCTCCAGCTGGACTTTGGGCCTCCTCCCAAAGTTGCTTTGAGTTTTCACAGTGCAAAAATTGTGTTGCAATGTATGCAGTCATGGAATTCTTTAACCAACCTAGAAGTTGTTGGTTATAAGCTTGCCAATCTTCAAACGAAGGATTCAACTTCTTGCTTGAATTTGAATTTGTGATATATTGCTCAGGGCACTCCTTTGTCCCTAGCATATAACCTTCAAGTCTGCAGCCTCTGATGATGGGCAAGACTAAGGACTGCCACAAGGGAAAATTGTCTCTATCCAACTTGACAGAGATAGATGATGGAAGATCATTTTTGTTGTTTGTATTTGCAGCAGATGCCATGGTTTTTGATTGGATCACGAGCCTTTTTGGCAATGGTGCTATGATACCAAGACAGAAAATTATAATATGTATAAACTTGTGTTATGATTATTGATCAGAAACATACATATATATACAGAAGAGAGGGGAGAGTATGATCCTACAATTAAGCTAGTATTAATGGCTATTCACTAAATATGGGAACATAATATTCTAGCCTATAATTAGAACATAAATGATTTTGACTATACATAATACAATAGGGACACAATGCTGATATTAAGGAATCATGTTTCTAATTTTGGATACTTAAATAGTGGGTAAAGATACTGATATGTGATACCACAATATTTTAAGGATCCAAATATTTACTTTTTTTAATTAAATAATTTAAAATCTTGTAAGTTTTTCATTCCCCTAAATAGTTACCTTCCGGTTCAGGAGAGGATTCAATTCAAACCACACACACCCTCAAACTTTTATCAACAATACATAAATCATTATCACCACTATTACTTTACCATTTTGCTTTTATGAGTTTGGAATAGACACCACGCATAGCTTCTATTTTGAGTTGATCTTCAATCCAATTTTTAAGTTATATTCACATTTGCATGCAACTGATTGCTATGGATTTCTAAAAGTTGAGACCTTATACATTTAATTATTTCACTTCAACTTTGAGCAACTAAGTATCCAACCAATTATTATATCTTTCACTTTGTTCTTTGGTCTTGAAAATGTCGATTTAAATGGTATGAAAATGCTATAATCTTCTAATATAGCTTGAGGGGAGCACGACTCATGCGCAAAGCAGGTTGAAATCGCCGACCAAGCGGAACATGGTCCACACCTTGGGGGATTTTATTGATTAAGACCTGTTGGATAGTACACAACTGAAAATGTGAAATACCCCATTATAATATAATGTTAAATGCTTTAGAATGGTTCTGGCCCGACCTTTTAAGAAGGTTGGCTTGTTATAGGAAAGCAGTAAAACATATGAAAGTCGAGGAAATGTTGGTGTTGTTGGCTAATTTGTAATTAATGACTAAAAACTTGGCTTCGATTGTCTTGTTGAGGGACCTGTCTCTAGCTATCACCCAACTTTCTACATAACCTCTAGGGGTTATTCCAATTCTAGTCAATCCGACTAGTTGACCATCATAGTGGAGTAGGTCTCGTTCTTAGAGCACACTATCTTCAGAAATAGGTCTTGGAATATGATGTTTGTAGAACTACTTGATCCACGAATAGTCGACTGACCTTCTTGTTGTTTAGCTTGGCGATGATAATCAGTGGGTCGTCATGTCCTCGAATGATGCTCTTGTAGTCTCGATCATCAAAGGAGACCTATGGGCACGCCTTCCAGTTAGTGTGTTGGTCCCTGTCTTACTTCGGTGTCACCTATAGTAACCCTGAAAGATACCTCTTCTATCTTATCTTGAATTTCCATTCACGACAAAGCCTCCGGAGATGGTATTGATGTTGATCTAGCTTTGTTGTCTTCTATGGTTGGGGCCATAATGACTGTAGCGCTCCCAACATGGAGGACGTCTCTAGTGTTTTGGGGAGGTGAGCATCTCCTTGGTGGGGAGCGTCTTCTTGGTAGGGTTTTGTGACGAGGAGGTGAATGTTTGATCAAGGTTTGCCCTGCTTCAAACTTCTGGAGGTAGCCTTCTTGAATCAGGACCTCGATGGTATCTTATAATTGCGTGCAGTCATCAATTTGGTGTCGAAACATCTTGTGGAAGTTGCAACACTCGGAGCGGTTTTGCGGTCCTGCCTTCAATTTGCATTTTCTTTGGCCAAGTTCATCTTGAAAATGCTTGCCCGAAGGCCCATAATCAGGAGATGTACTACCACATCGAGGTTCAAAGTGATGTCCTTCATCGCCTCCTCGTTGAAGCAGTCCAAGTATGCCATGATGGATTTTTGGGGCCTTTCTTGTTTCCCACCATAGTGTATAATGATCGGGGTTGAGCCTTACAGGCTGTGAACCGGATGTCAAACATGTTTGCTAGCGCTCCCCAATGATATATGATGTTGCTCTCCAGCCACATGAATCATTGTAAAGTCGCTCGCTTTAGTGTAAGTTGGAATGCTCGACATATGATCGGGTCAGAGGCTCCATGGAAGAGCATGGAGGCTTCAAAAGCGTCAAGTTGGTCTTGGAGATTAGTGGTGCCATCGTATTGGTCAATGTTGGTGGGGTGGGTCAGTTGTCGAGATAGAGGAGATGTTATGATAGTGGTTGTGAAGGGGTTTTTCAATCCATAATCACTACGCCAGAAAATGTCTTTAAAAGCGGTTCTTCAACAGCGTATCCTTGAATAATGCTGTTAAATTCGAGGCGGAGGAAAATAGACAGTGCATTTTTAAGAAATCTCTGTTAATAATGATAGGCAGATATAACATCAACAACGCAACAGCGAATGTGCGCTCTTTAACATCGCTCCTTTTTGTTGCGCTGTTAATAAGAATATATTTAACAACGCATGTTCTTGTTTACGTTATTGATGAGATATTTTCTACAGCGCATTCTTCAATATTTGTTGTTGATTTGTTATCTTATACATCGTTTGCTACAATATGCGTTGTTTCTACTCTAACATTATCAAAACACATTCATTTTAAAACTTGTAAAATAAAAAAGAAATAGTAAAAAATATTTTTTTTTTGAATTTCAGGGTGCACCTTTCTAATGTAGTGAGAAAATTTGGATAAAATGAATTTTTCTACCCCCAAATTCATATATGATATGTCTAGTTTTGATTAGTGGTTCAAAAGTTATGTCAAAAATAGTGATATAACACCTTTAATGGCGCTTATTTATGCAAGTGTTGTTGATATGATGTAATACCCTAATTTTATCTTTCTTAAAAGGTGGTAACAGTCCTAAGGACTGAGACTTACTGCCAGATTCTCGCTTGAGCGAGAGGGCCTCGCCCAAGCGAGAGGACCAGAGTCACTCATAGGATTTTACCTAAGAGTCTCGCCTGAGCGAGAGTTGGCTCGCCTGGGCGAGAATGGCATTCTGGAGGCTGTGAGATTCTCGCCTGAGCGAGAGATGGCTCGTCCAGGCGAGAGCGCAGTGTTGAGTTTTAAAATGGGCGGGATTTTCTCGTTTGAGCGAGTCAAGCGAGAGCCCGACGATGAAACTTTAAAATAGAAACATCAAACACTTTTAGGGTTAGAACTTTGAGAGAGAAGAGAGAAGAAAGCAATTTTTAGAACAAGGATTCGTGGAAATCAACTAAGAAGCTTGAGAAGAGATCCTAAGGTTGGAGGCGGTATCGGAGGAACTTGCAAAGTTACCAAGTACCAAACCCAACACTCACCAAGGTAAGGAGAAGCGTTTAATGGTATATGATGAGAGAGAATGCGTGGATTTTCTGATTATATATGGATTGTGAAGTAATAGGAAGAAAACTTATTTTTAACTCCCTTAAGAAGTTGAGTAATGTATGATTTGCCCTCGTGGTATTGGCTATTCGTAGCAATGTATGACTTGCCTTTGTGGTATTGACTATTCGTAGGAATATATGACTTGTCTTCGTGGTTTCACTTTGTTTTTATAACGAACTCATTGTGCTTCTAGAGAAGTTTCTAATGCAAAGACAATAGCAATAAATTTTGTTTCAATGGAATCTTTCACCCCTATATATGCAGGGAATTTGTGATGGGTTGAAAATTGAAAATCTAGTGGAGAAATAATTGAGAATTTTTGTGGAGAAAACTAAGGATAATAACATGAAATATCAATTTGCATATATTTCTCCCATTTCTCCTTTTGTATATTTTTCTCCATTTCATCACTTCATCAAGTTAATGGCCTCATCAATTGGATCTTTGGGAAGGTTTGTTATAATTTTTTGGTCATTCAGGTAATATTTAAATGTATTAGGACCATTATTTTTGTTAGATAAATTAAAGTGAACTATTTCAAGGAAGGTATGAACATAATTATCATTAAAAATATTATGTAGACATTAAAAGTCTTATTTTTATTTTTATAATGAGCAAAATTAGAAATAAGAAACTTATGAGACATCACTTTTCAATAAGGAACTAGTAGGTTACCCGTGCATTCGCATGAGTGTTAATGGGTATTGCACGAATTTAATTAAAGAATAAGACTATAATATGTAAATATTAAAAATACTCCTGAGAGTATTAATACATAACTAAATGCACTTGTATAACAAATATCAACTCAGGAATATGTAAATTACCTTTACAAAATCAGGAATGTATTACCTTTACAAAATAGTACACAATCAAAATATAAACTCAAGACATATTACCTATGTTCCAAATGTTTAAATATGGGAAACACCTATACTAACATGAATAACATCTCTTAATTATAATAACATTGATAGTAAAATAAATTGAAACAATTCAACACAATCACATAGAATTTATCATGTAAGTATATGACCCGTATTTCTCTACTAATTTTATTGGAACTTACTCTTGAATAAGTCCATAATCACAATATCAACTTAGGACCAGAATTTGATGTGGAAGAGGTTCTTTTCACTTACTCTTGGAGTAAGTGTATTTCTCTTTTATATGTATTGGCACTAAATCTATATCAATATATAATAGCACAACAGAACGTTGCTCTAGAGCATAGAAGGTCATGTTTCATCTGATTCTATTTATTAATAGTGGTCATAAATATAGTCAAGCTTCGAATAAACCATGAACATGCAAAATATTAAATGACTTATTTAGGAAATTGGTTATGGATTACCCACCCTTATTTCGGTATGTGTAATGTCTGAAATATTTATCCAATAGTAAGATATCATTGAATTAACAATGATATATTCCAAGAGATCATAGATGTAGATCTGCAAGTATTTAGACAACAAACATCTGAAATAATAGACCTTCATTTGTAAAAAAAAATTGTCTTATTACTTTTCAATATATTAAGAAATTTGATATTTTTAGACTTCAAATTATTTCCCTAACAAACATTGATTGCATTAGCTAAAATTTTGGTTGTAGGAATGTCTTACTTTTGTTAATCAAAAAATACATGTTTAAGGGTTGTTAAATTTTATCATCAGTCTAGATGAACATGAAAATGATGATAAATCACACATGAAATATAATTACTATATTTAAATTTTTGGATGTACAATGCAAATTTTTTAAAATAATGAATAAACTTAACTATTTATTTTGTGCCCGTAATAATTTCTTCATATTGATACCAATGATAATTTTGTAAAACATAAATCTATAATAATGATTAGTTAATAAAAAGTGTTGATAGACAATATCAAAGTTTCAATGACATTGGTCACCCCCACATGACAAAACTAATTAACTAGACAAAAATTATCTAAGGATTAAAAAATGTATGTCATAGAGAATGGTCAATATCTAATAATTTCAATATAATTAATATAAAAATCGAACATTTTAAGTAGCAAAAGTTCTTAAAGATGGGAGCGAATGATTCACGTCACTTCCACCCCCGTGGCTAAAGTTCCTAACGCTAACCTGTAATGTTGGAAACTCATGGTTACTAACTCCATTGTTAACAGTTCAAAACATATATGTCACTATGAGTCGCAGAAAAATGAAAATGGACATTAAACAATAAAATAAAAAATTTAATCTATCAATAAAACTGAAAATGAAAGTTCAGGAAGGATTAAAGTTTAACATAACCCAAGATGGTTTTGATTCTATACTATACTCTAAGCCCTGAAGTTGGTCTATTGGTAGATGACTTAAAAAATATATTTTATTAAAAAATAAAAATAAAAAGTTTTACCATGAACAAAAGATCTTGTTTTTCTTGATAACCATTAACATAACAAAAAATGAAAAATGTTTCTTTAAACTGAAATGGAAATGGCGAAAATTCTCAAGTTAGTAAACTAATATTTCTTCTCATTCTCTCTCTCATGGCATCTTTAGTTAATTCAATTATTTTCATATCATTAATTAATTAATAATGTATATATATAATTTAAATGTTTTAGAACGAATTGTTGATGGAATCATAATTAACGAAGATAATTTAACATATAAATCATTTTATAATAAATGCATTTCAATACACAAACAATAAATATGATAGTCATGTGATTGATATGAACATATTTTCTTCATTCATCATATTTATGTTGTTGTTGACTCAATTCCAGAACTACAACATATCTCTCTTCATTTCATTTTTTTTAATTCTATATTTATACCATAACTTACAATAAGTCACCTTATAAATATAAATAAATGGTGGCATTACCATTATTTTTAGTTATGATTGATTGATTTAGGAGAGAGAAATATAAAAAATAAACATTAATTCCATATATATCATCATAATGGAATGTATTTCTCAATCATCATTATTATCACTTATTTCCCTCCTCTAATTTTAAACTCCTTGAAATATGTGTCACCTATTTAATACTACCATTTTGTAACTCCCCAAAAGTTATCTTTTTTATTTCTTCTTTTAAATTTATACTATTTTTTTCTTTTGCAAAATTCAATCCTCATATTTTAATTATGCTATTATTTTAATTAATAAATAAGAAAGTTTGCAAATAAGCCTTTTGATGAAAGGACCTCAAGATGGGGTAGAGAGGAAGGTGAATGATAGTGCTACAACACTTTATGATAATGACACTAAGATGTACCATCAAAATAAATAAAAAATAATTTAGCATATTCTAGAACAAAATAAAACAGAGATGCTAAATTCGAAATAAAAGATAAAGAAATATACACATGTAGGGATGGAGGGCTGGGCCAAAAACCCATATTCAACCCGTTTTAAAAGCCCGTTTTTTAGACGGGTCATGGAGGGCCGGGACGGGCCATCACTAAAATAAACACAAATGCTAGGGTTTTTAAAAAGGGGAAAGCCAAGTCACTCCCTTCTTTATTCTAACTTAGCAACTTCTATCCAAAACACTAATCATCTTCATCTCTTCATCATTACTAGGTTCTATCTAACCCCAAACTATTATAATTATTTCTATTGATGTTTTATTATGATTCTTGTGTTTGTCATTATCATGTTCTCATTTTCTTCCTTTATTAACCATTAAGTTATACATTCCTGCAAATTCTTCTTTTCTTCCATAAAAATTGAGGGGAATGCTTGGCTTTATTGCTTTGAGAAAAAGATTAGAAGGAGAGAGATAGGTAGATTGATTTCTTATTTTCTAAACTTATTTTGATAAACCATATATAAATGTGTTAAGAAATATTCTTACGCCATTTTTAACAACTACTGTTAGGGGAACAAAAAGATTATGTTTTGGTTTGAAGTGGGTGAAGAGGAGAATTGAGAGATTTTGATAACAGAATGTGTGTGGGCTGTGGGGAACAGTAAAGTATTTTTCCTCAATGTGACATAATATTTAAAATTTGTAGGTGTTGGAAGCTTTTAAGGTTTACTAATTGCTTTGAGAAAAAGATTATATTGTATTTTGGTTTAGTGTGAAGAGTGTGAATGCTACATGTTATTTTCTATTTCACTTGTTTGAATTTGAGTTCCTCTACAACAAATTTTTTTTAACCTATCTTTCTTGTTATTTTGGCAGAATTTGTTGGATATTTCCGATTAATCCTAATCGTATCCCCGAAACAGAATGATTAGGACATTGTTCCGAAACCAAATGTTTATGCCCATACATAAACCTTAATGGAACAATCCTAATCCAGACCGAAGAAAACCCCAATTGGTTTCATAGTGAAGAAGAAAACGCATACCTTGGTTAGCCATTCCGAATGCTCCGAGGTATGTGGGTTGTAGGATGTTCCGGTTGCTAGAGCCTGATGGTTTTCCGTTCGCTCCGCTAGAGGGGAATTCAGAGAGAACGAGAGTGCTCCTGATGTTCCTTTTTGTCAAAGTGAGAATGAAAGGCTCTTCGCTTACCTTATGTCTTTCCCCTTTTCTTTATATATTGGTTTTGTGACATAAGTCACATATCCTCATAAACCAATCCTTATAACATCAGTTACTCAATAAAACCCGTTGCTTTGCAACTGGGGACCATAACCCATAAAGGTAACATTAACGGTTACCACTTAAGTTGCAATATTCTAATTCAGTCCCTTCATCAAACTAGAAATTGCCCGAAGGTATCTACACTCATAATATTTCATGACACATATGCCCTTAGCCACCAAATTAATCCATAAGACCATTTTATATATATTGGCTAAATACATAATGGCTATAACACAATTATAGAATTATATTTGTGACCCATAAATTGTTAGAAATTCCAACAGAATTAATATGGAAGGTTCCAGTCATAATTCAAATCCTATTAATGTTGACAATGAGACGGAAGATGTTGAAGATAAAATTCAAGAATCTGAATCGGTTGAAATGGTTAAGAGTAACAAACGACCTAAATCTCTAACTTCTGATGTGTGCAAATCTTTCACCAAGATAGGAGTTGCGGATAACGGGATTGAGACGGCTAAATGCAATGGTTGCCAAACCATATATAAATGTGGGGTTAGTGATGGTAAAGACTATGGTACGTCACATTTACGCCGTCATAGAGGAAGATGTGCTAAAATAAAACATGGTGATGTTGGTCAAATGGTTATGGATAAGGAAGAAAAATTGATGTCTCGAAAGATTGATCAAATGGTGGTACGTGACATGTTAGCTTGTGCAATAATTTAACATGATTTACCTTTTAAATTTGACAAGTTTAAAAAGATTAGATGCTTAATTAACTACTTGAATCCAGATTCTATTCCTGTTTCTAGAAATACGACAAAGGCTGATGTCATGAGAATATATATGATAGAAAAGGATAGACTTAAAAAAGAGATGTCTAGCATTCCTACTAGGATTCTCTAACTTCTGATTTGTGGACAACTTGTACAACTGAGGGTTATATTTGTTTGACCGCTCATTATGTTGATTGAAATTGGAAGCTAGTAAGTAAATTATTAAATTTTGTCACATGCCTCCCCCTCGTACTGGATCTGAATTGTCTAAGAAGATACTTGAATTTTTGAATGAATGAGGTATAGACAAAAAGATTTTTTCTATAACTTTAGATAATGCTTCTTCCAACAATGTCATGCAAGAGCAATTGAAAAATAAGCTTATTGTGGAAAACTCATTGTTATGTGATGGACAATTCTTTCATGTGCGTTGTTGTGCACACATTTGAATCTAATTTTTCAAGAGTGATTGAAGGTAGCTAGTGATACCTTGTATAAAATCAGGGAGAGCATCAAATATGTGAGAGGTTCAGAAGGTAGAATGCTCAAATTTAAGGTACTTCTGCTGGCTTATGTCTAGATGTTCCTACAAGGTGGAACTCTACTTATTCGATGCTTGAATCTGCTCTTAAATATAAGCATGTATTTGAAAAACTCAACTTGTATATTGATAATTACAAAATTTTCTCATTCGGTAGAAGAGTGGAAAAGAGCAGAAAAAATCCATGTATTTGAAAAACTCAACTTGTATGATGATATTAATATGTTTTATTTATAAATTATTTAATAGGAACTCGATAGGCACAAGACACAACTTGCCACAAAAACGGGAAAGTCACAATTTGATCTTTATTTGGTGGAGGCGTCTTTAAATTTTAAAGATAATAATGATTTGGATGTGCTACAATGGTGGAAAGAAAATAAAAGTCGATTTCTAGAGCTATCAATCATGGCCCATGACTTACTTTGCATTCCTATTACAACTGTTGCATCTGAATCTGCATTTAGCATTGGTTCACATGTTCTTAACAAGTATGGAAGTCGACTTTTATCCAAAAATGTGGAAGCTTTGATTTGTGCTCGTAATTGGTTGAATGGTTTTGTTTGTGAAGGTAATTTATTGTTTTTCAATGTGATTATCATTTATTTATTAGTTAATTATTTTTATAAGTATATATTAATTTAATCATGTACATAATGTAGATGATGAAGAAGAAGATTTGAAAGACATTGATGTGGAGGCACTTTCTTCCAACAAAGCATCTGATTTTTAAAAATTAGGAGTTAGAAGCTTTATTTTGAAATTGGATTGTAGGAGTCTAAAAGTTTAAGACTATATTGGTTTGTTGTTTAGAAATTACAAGTTTTAAACTAAGATGATATGCTACTATGAGATTGTAGACTTTGATTTGTGATTTTTTGTTTTAAAAGACATTTATGAGGTGCGGTGGTTATTTATTTTTGAAATTATGATTGCGTTAGTTATAAATGTGTGTTTTGAAAATATAAAAAACGAGTCAGCCCGCTGGCCTGTCAGCCCTGCCAAATAAGGGACGGACTGACATTTTGAGCCATTTTAACAATAAGGGTCGTGGCAGACCACCCCATATTTTAGCGGGCCAAAGGCGGGCCGGGTCGGGCTAGCTCATATTGCCACCCCTATACACATGTGACCTTAGTAACATTTTTCTCTCTAGTGAGAATACTAAAAATAAAAGATAAAGAATTATACACATTTAAATTATAGTGAAAATTGAAGGAAAGACTCCAACAAATTAATACTTGCACTACATCCTTACCAAGAGGTATCATAAAATAATAATATAATTTAGCATCTTCTAGACCAAAATAAAACATAGATGCTAAATTCAAAATAAAAGATAAAGAAATATGCACATGTGACCTTAGTAACCTTTTTCTATTTGGTGAAAATACTAAATACAAAAGACAAAGAAATATACATATTTAAATTATAGTAAAAATTGAAAAAAGGACTCTAGCAAATTAATACTAAATAGATATTAAAAGCATGATCTATTGTTGGGTAGCTTGATCACTCAATGGGAAGAAATTCAATCGGTATCATTCTACAAAATCTGATAAAGAATAACAAAATAGGTGGGAGAGGAGTATGAGTTTAGAGAAAGATGTAAAATCATTAGAAAGTAATGAGCCAAATTTAATGAGACAAATTTCATGGAAAAACACATAAAAATTAATGAAAGACAATGGCTGACATTAAGCAAAACATAAGACAAATACAAAAAAAAATGTTACAAATAAATGATCTTAAGCTTGGCATGCATAAAAAGTAAAAGTATATCAAAGTTGTGACATTATCAAAGTATATCACATAAATTATCTTGATTATGAATATTAACATGTGAAGATGAAATTGTGAGTAAAAGTATATCAAAGTTCTAATTTTTATTACATTTTCGCCATATTCAAACTTAAGATTCACAACATTAACAGTTATGACAATCTAAAAAATAAGATTTACAACATGGTAACAATACGATTAACTTGAAGAACACAAATCTTAAGCATTTTAGAGTATAATAAAGATTGCATTTTTATAAAGAAAACACATGCATACAAAGTATTTGTCACAAAGTTAAGGTCGCGGTCAATGATAAATGTAATGAAAAATAAAACAACAAAATGGTCTCAATATGACTATGAATATTAACATGTGAATATGAAATTGTGACAATGACAGTTTTGACAATGTTATTTCAAAGTTGTGATTTTTATTACATTTTCGTGAGATCCAGACTTAAGATTCACAACATTAATAGTTATGACAATGTAAAAAATTATATTCACAAAATGGTAACAATGAACAATCAGATTACATTGAATAACATCATTCAAAAATCATTTAATTGTATGCTAAAGGTTGCATTTTTTACAAAGACAAAAAGAAGAGAATGAAAATGATGAGATCCATAAAAAGGAAAAAAGGTTAACAACAATGGCAAGTAAAGAAAAATACGATTACCTTGAAAAAGATGATCTAAAGATTTGAAATTGTGACATTGACAGTTTTGACAATGTTATATCAAAGTTGTGCTTTTTATTATATTTTCGTTGTAACAACCTGAATTTTAGTTTTTAAAATTATAGTATCAGTCCTAGAAGTCTCGCTTGAGCGAGAGCGTCAGATCTGAAATTTTAAAAAGGCGGGATTTTCTCGCCTGGGCGAGAAATGGTATGTTGAACCTGTTGAAATTTCTAACAATTTATGGGTCACAAATATAATTCTATAATTGTGTTACAGCCATTATGTATTTAGCCAATATATATAAAATGGTCTTATGGATTAATTTGGTGGCTAAGGGCATATGTGTCATGAAATTTTATGAGTGTAGATACCTTCGGGCAATTTCTAGTTTGATGGAGGGACTGAATTAGAATATTGCAACTTAAGTGGTAACCGTTAATGTTACCTTTATAGGTTATGGTCCCCAGTTGCAGAGCAACGGGTTTTATTGAGTAACTGATGTTATAAGGGTTGGTTTATGAGGATATGTGACTTAAGTCACAAAACCAACATATATATATAGAAAAGAGAAAGGCATAAGGCAAGCTAAGAAAAGCCATCTCATTTTCACTAAGGCAAGAGGAACATCAGGACTCTCGTTCTCTCTAGAATTCCCCTCTAGCGGAGGAACGGAAAACCATCAGGCTCTAGCAACCGGAACATCCTACAACCCACATACTTCGGAGCATTCGGAATGGCTAACCAAGGTATGCGTTTTCTTCTTCACTATGAAACCAATTGGGGTTTTCTTCGGTCTGGATTAGGATTGTTCCATTAGGGTTTATGTATGGGCATAAACATTTGGTTTCGGAACAATGTCCTAATCATTCAGTTTCGGGGATACGATTAGGATTAATCGGAAATATCCAACAAGTGGTATCAGAGCCACCCCAATTTGGTTCATATGTGAAATTTGGGTTTTTTTGTATGATGTTATTCATGTTTTCCCCAAATTGGGTTTTGTTTCGCAAAATTGATGATTGCTATAACATTATTTTGAAACATTAGCAATCATAATGCAATTTTTGGCTGTTTTGGGGTGAATTTTGCGAAAAAAACCCGATGGAGAACCTCCATCTTCGTCAAAACCCTCGGGTAGACGAAGGGTTCTCGCTCAAGCGAGAAACCTGTCGCCCAAGCGACGTTGAGGCAGTAGCTACGACAAAAGGAGTTGGGCTCTCGCTCAAGCGAGACCCCCCTCGCTCAAGCGAGACCCCCCTCGCTCAAGCGAGACCCCCCTCGCTCAGGCGAGACCCCTCTCGCTCAAGCGAGATTCAGGGACAATTTTGGGGTCTCTTTTCAAGTAAATTTTGGGGCTTTGGTATCTTTATGCATTAAACATGGTTATGATATGTTTACCCGCTGAGTTGTCTATTATTTCAAGTGAGCCAATTGAAGTGGAATGTCGCCAAAGTGACCTCTTTCATGGATATAACTCATAAGGAATATTAGATGTTGGTGTGTGTGGTTATTCATGCGGATAATAGCTGGCCCTAAGGAAAGTTAATGTTTGGCCGAAGATCATGCACACTGGCAATGATAAACATGTGATAATTATTCAGTTTTATACATGTGACTGATGAATCAATCCAAAGAGGGGTTCGTCAGTTGACATGTCTTATTATCAATGTTGGTCATTGCAACAAGAGTACCACTTGCAGTTAATATTACTGTCCAAAGACTTAATATTAATGGTGCGCTAGGTATCTTGACTGGGACATACCATTGTTTATAGCATATTGATGATTTTGAGTTGTGAGCATGTTTTAATATATTGTTTTTTGTTCTATTTAGCACCAACCATTGCTTCTATATCTACAAATCTAAATTCGGTTCCGGTCCTCAATGGAACAAATTTTGAGGACTGGAAGGAGAACATGGAAATTGTTCTTGGCTGCATGGATCTGGACTATGCATTAAGGGTAGAGCAACCACCTCCTCCTCTGGAATCCAGCACCTCTGAAGAGAGGAAGGATTATGAGAAGTGGGAGCGCTCCAATCGCATGTGTCTCATGATCATTAAGCGCGGCATTTCAGAAGTCTTTAGGGGTACTGTCTCTGATAAGACGACAAGTGCCAAATTTTTCCTTGCTGAGATAGAAAAGCGCTTTGCAAAAAGCGATAAGGCGGAAACAAGTACTCTGTTACAGAACTTGATTTCCATGAGGTATCAAGGCAGGGGAAATATAAGGGAACACATTATGGGAATGTCCAACATTGTCTCAAAGCTGAAGGCTCTTAAGCTTGAGATGTCGGAAGACTTGCTCATCCATCTGGTTTTAATTTCTCTTCCTGCACAATTCAGTCAGTTTAAGATTTCTTATAACTGTCAAAAGGAGAAATGGACTCTTAATGAGCTCATTTCATTTTGTGTGCAAGAAGAGGAAAGGATGAAGCAAGAGAGGACAGAAAGTGCCCATTTTGTTAGTACCTCTAAAGACAAGGGCAAAAAGAAAATAACTATGGAGCCCAAGAATGAAGCTGCAAAGGGTCCAGTGCAAAAGAAGTAGAAGCAGGTTACTGTTTGTTTATTTTGCAAAGAATCTGGACATTTAAAGAGAAAATGTGAAAAGTATCACGCTTGGCGTGCTAAGAAAGGTACATTTCTTGCTTTGGTCTCTTCTGAGGTCAATTTAACTTCAGTACCTGGAAACACTTGGTGGTTAGACTCCGGTTCAACTTCTAACATCAGTGTTTCATTACAGGGTTGCTTGAACTACCGAAAGCCTAATTTTGTTGAAAGATACATATTCGTTGGCGATGGAAAATCGGTGGAAGTTGAAGCTATAGGACATTTTAGGTTATTATTAAGTACTGGATTTTATTTGGATTTGAAAGACACCTTTGTTGTACCGTCTTTTAGACGGAACTTAATTTCTGTTTCTTATTTGGACAAATTTGGTTATTATTGTTCATTTGGAAACAATTCGGTTAAATTGTCTTTAAATTCAAATATTGTTGGAACTGGTACTCTTGTGATAAATGATAACCTTTATATGTTGAATACTATAGCTAACTATAGCGAAACCTTGAATGTGGAATCACGTGGTACTAAACGTAAAATTGACAATAAAAATTCAGGTGCATTATGGCACAAGCGCCTAGGTCACATTTCTCAAAAGAGAATTGAGCGTCTTGTGTCAGATGGAATCTTGGATTCCATTTACTTCACAGACCATAAGGTTTGTGTTAAATGCATAAAAGGTAAACAGACCAAACAATCGAAAACTGGTGCATATAGAGCTTCGGACGTCATAGAATTGATACATACGGACATATGTGGGTCATTCCCTATGGCTTCCTGGAATGGTCAACAATATTTCATATCATTCATAGACGATTATTCTCGTTATGCATACATTTTTCTTATTCATGAAAAGTCCTAATCAGTGGACGTGTTCAAAACTTTTAAGGCTGAAGTTGAAAATCAACTCAGCAAAAGGATAAAGTGATTCAGATCTGATCGTGGTGGTGAATACTACGGCAGATATGACGGTTCAGGTGAACAACGTCCAGGGCCTTTTGCCAAATACTTAGAGGAATGTGGTATAGTCCCATAGTACACTATGCTAGGTTCGCCTAGCATGAATGGTGTGTCTGAAAGACGAAACCGGACTCTTAAGGATATGGTAAGGAGTATGATTTGTCATTCTACCTTACCATAGTCACTCTGGGGAGAGGCACTTAAGACTGCAGCTTATATTCTTAATAGAGTACCAACTAAAGCGGCTGCCAAAACACCTTATGAGCTTTGGACTAGGCGAAAGTCAAGTCATAAGCATTTTCATGTGTGGGGATGTCCAGCTGAGGCAAGGCCTTATAGGCCTTATGAAAATAAATTGGACTCCCGTACAGTGAGCAACTACTTTATTGGTTACTCTGAAAAATCAAGGGGCTATAAATTTTATGATCCAAATTTAAGATCCATATTTGAGACGGGTACAGCCACGTTCTTTGAGGATATTGAGTTTGAGGGGGAAGATAAGGTAAGAAACTTTGTCTTAGAGGAAGAATCGGTATCAATTCCAGTTCCGATTCATATAGTTGCTTCTGATGAAGCAAATTTGGAACCTCTTCAAGACACTCTCCCTACTCAAGATGAGTTAGTAATTCATGAAGGACAAACTCAAATTCCTCAAGAACATGGACAAGAGTTGCAAGAGCCTATAGCTTTGCGCAGATCCACTAGAGAAAGAAGGAATGCAATTCCAGATGATTACATCTGCTTTCTCCTGGAACATGAGGGTAATGGCGTTATGGATAACGATCCTTCAAACGTTCGAGAAGCCATCCAAAGTTCCAATTCGGAAAAGTGGATTGAAGCAATGAAAGAGGAGTATAAATCCATGCAAGACAATAAAGTTTGGGAACTTGTCCCATTACCAGAAGGTAAGAAACGCATTGGTTGCAAATGGATTTTTAAGACCAAGCGGGATTATAACGGTAATGTGGAAAGGTATAAGGCACGTCTTGTAGCTAAGGGTTTTATTCAAAAGGAAGGGATTGACTATAAAGAGACTTTCTCTCCGGTATCATCGAAAGACTCTCTTAGGACAATCCTCGCTCTTGTAGCTCATTATGATTTGGAGCTTCATCAGATGGATGTCAAAACAGCTTTTCTCAATGGAAACATTGATGAAAAGATTTATATGGTGCAACCAGAAAACTTTGTGTCGGGAGACCCAAAGAATATGGTTTGCAGATTGACAAAATTTATCTATGGACTAAAACAGGCGTCTCGTCAGTGGTACCACAAATTTCATGAGGTGATTCTCTCTTTTGGTTTTGAGATGAATTCAGTCGAGGATTGTGTGTATCACAAATTCAGTGGGAGAAAGCACATTTTCTTGCTCTTGTATGTGGATGACATACTGCTTGCCACTAATGATGTGGGTACCTTGTTGGAAACCAAGTCATTTCTCTCCAGTAATTTTGAAATGAAAGATCTTGGTGAAGCTTCTTTTGAATTAGGAATTCAGATACACCGAGACCGATCTCGGGGTATTCTTGGATTATCACAGAAGAGCTATATAGAAAAGGTACTTAAAAGATTTGGCATGCAGAATTGTAAACCAATGGATACTCCAGTTACTAAGGGAGACAAATTTAGTCTCAATCAGTGCCCTAAAGGAAATCTGGAAATTCAGGAAATGCAAAAGATCCCTTATGCATCAGCTGTAGGGAGTCTAATATATGCTCAAGTATGTACGCGTCCGGATATAGCGTTCATAGTTGGGGTTTTAGGCAGATATATGAGTAATCCAGGAATGGATCACTGGAAAGCAGCCAAAAGGGTCATGAGGTACTTAAGGGGAACAAAAGACTATATGCTCACATATAGGAGATCAGACCAATTAGAGATCATTGGGTATTCTGACTCCGATTTTGCGAGATGCCAAGACAGTAGACGATCCACTTCGGGCTATGTATATCTGTTAGCAGGTGGTGCAGTTTCTTGGCGCAGTGCCAAGCAAACTCTTGTGGCTTCATCCACAATGGTAGCAGAATATATAGCATGTTATGAGGCATCACATCAGGCGACATGGCTGAGAAATTTTGTCACTGGGCTGCGGATTGTGGAAGGAATTGAAAGACCACTAAGGATATACTGTGACAATAAGTCAGTCGTGTTGTTCTCCAATAACAATAGGAGTACAGCAAAGTCGAAACACATCGACATAAAGTTCCTAGTTATTAAGGAGAAAGTACAAAGCGGATAGCTTTCGATAGAACACTTAGGTACTAACTCCATGATTGCGGATCCTCTTACAAAAGCTATCACACCCAAGGTCTTTCATGAGCATACTGCTAACATGGGTGTTCTACAGTGTGAGGATCATTTGGTTTAGTGGGAGTTAGAACGTGTATACACTTTTATGTTTTATGGAATTTCAGTATTATGTATGAATACTTTGTATTCAAACTTCAGTTGATTAATCATTCAGTTCGGTATTCTGTCATTATGCTTTGTACAATAAGGTTTTATGTTATAATTAAGGATCTCACTAAAGTAAAGTAGGACTAGTTGAAAATTGACATGTAAAGACCATATTCATGTGATTTTCATGCTACACATTTCATGATGTATCTATGTCATTTGGTTGTGTCAAAGTTAGTGATCATTGTTGAATTAGTCATGATTGATATGACGAAGTTCACTGTGGTTCGATACGGAGACGGGACTAATGGACGGGATAATTTGGGTATGTCTGTGACATAATGGTATATTAAGCGCGCAATAAGGATAACACGTATGGTGAATCATATATGTGACCAGTGGGAGATTGTTGGAATTTCTAACAATTTATGGGTCAAAAATATAATTCTATAATTGTGTTATAGCCATTATGTATTTAGCCAATATATATATAAAATGGTCTTATGGATTAATTTGGTGGCTAAGGGCATATGTGTCATGAAATATTATGAGTGTAGATACATTCGGGCAATTTCTAGTTTGATGGAGGGACTGAATTAGAATATTGCAACTTAAGTGGTAACCGTTAATGTTACCTTTATGGGTTATGGTCCCCAGTTGCAGAGCAACGGGTTTTATTGAGTAACTGATGTTATAAGGGTTGGTTTATGAGGATATGTGACTTAAGTCACAAAACCAACATATATATATAGAAAAGAGAAAGGCATAAGGCAAGCTAAGAAAAGCCATCTCATTTTCACTAAGGCAAAAGGAACATCAGGACTCTCGTTCTCTCTGGAATTCCCCTCTAGCGAAGCGAACGGAAAACCATCAGGCTCTAGCAACCGGAACATCCTACAACCCACATACTTCGGAGCATTCGGAATGGCTAACCAAGGTATGTGTTTTCTTCTTCACTATGAAACCAATTGGGGTTTTCTTCGGTCTGGATTAGGATTGTTCCATTAGGGTTTATGTATGGGCATAAACATTTGGTTTCGGAACAATGTCCTAATCATTCGGTTTCGGGGATACGATTAGGATTAATCAGAAATATCCAACAGAAGCCTGTTGGGATTGTGAGATTCTAGCTTGAGCGAGAATCCCTCGCTTGAGCGAGAGGAAGTTTGTTGACATTGTGAGATTCTCACTTGAGCGAGAATTCCTCGCTTGAGCGAGAATTCCTCGCTTGAGCGAGAATTCCTCGCTTGAGCGAGAGCGTCAGATCTGAAATTTTAAAAAGGCGGAATTTTCTCGCCTGAGCGAGGGTGGGCTCGCTTGAGCGAGAACCCGACGACTGCTCTTTAAAATAGAAACCCCAAACACATTTTAGGGTTAGAACTTTGAAGAGAAGAGAGAGAATAGAGCTTTTCAAGAGCAAGGAGCCTTAGGACTCATCTTAGAGCTTGAGAAGAGGTAAACCTCTTGCTTCTAACTCTTCTTATTCCTCTCTAACTTGTTTTAGGTATGTTGGATCTATTTTCAAAACATGAGAAACCATGGAAACTCACCCTTTAGAGTTATGGTTCGTTTTATGTTATTTTTCTCTTGTAAACTCTTGTCTTAGAGTTGGTATTTGATGAATGGAAAGGTTTTGTGGGTTATTCATGAAAACCCCAAAAAAAAACCAAAATGAGAATATGAGTATAAAGAGAAATAGATGAAATGTTAGATATGGATGATGAGTTTGTGTTTTGATGTTGATATATGAGATAAACATGTATGTTTAGATGTTTGGAAATCTTGAATATATATGAATCCCTTATACATTTGATGATGAAATACGAGTTATTTATGTGTTATTTTGAATAAATGACTGACATGGTTGTTATTGGTGAAAAAGAGAAGAGAGATCCTAAGGTTGGAGGAAATCTCGGAGGAGACTTTTAAAGTAACTCGGAACCGATCCCCAACGCTCACCAAGGTAAGGGATATGTGTCTCTAATTCATACTTGCTGATATGAATGAGGTATGTGAAAGAGGTAATGGTTTAAAATGATATGTCTGTAATTTATGCATTATGTTGGAAAATGCGTGACTTTTCTGTTATGACTCAAACGAAATTAATATTATTGGGGGAGTACCAATGGAAATATGACTCAAATGAAATTAATATTATTGGGGGAGTACCAATGGAAATATGACTCAAATGAAATCAATATTATTGGGGGAGTACTAATGGAAATATGACACAAATGAAATCAATATTATTGGGGAAGTACCAATAGAAATATGACTCAAATGAAATCAATATTATTGGGGGAGTACCAATGGAAATATGACTCAGATGAAATCAATATTATTGGAGGAGTACCAATGGAAATATGACTCACATGAAATCAATATTATTGGGGGAGTACCAGTGGAAATATGACTCAGATGAAATCAATATTATTGGGGGAGTACCAATGGAAACATGACTCAAAGGAAATCAATATTATTGGGGGAGTACCAACGGAAACATGACTCAAAGGAAATCAATATTATTGGGGGAGTACCAATGGAAATATGACTCAAAATGAAATCGATATTATTGGGGGAGTACCAATGGAAATAAGACTCAGAGTAATGAATGTCGTATGCATGCTATAGGATATATAGTATGGGATATATATTCTATAGGGTGAATATGAATGAGGAGTAATGAATGTCGCATGAATGTCGTATGCATGCTATAGGATATATAGTATGGGATATATATTCTATAGGGTGAATATGAATGATAAGAAATATGAATGTCGCATGAATGTCGTATGCATGCTATAGGATATATAGTATGGGATATATATTCTATAGGTGAATATGAATGATGAGAAATGTGAATGTCACATGAATGTCGTATGCATGCTATAGAATATATAGTATGGGATATATATTCTATAGGGTGAATATGAGCTAATAAAAAGGAAGATGTTGAGAAAGAAAGTAATATACATGCTATAAAATATATATTATGGGATATATATACTATAGGATGAATATGAGTAAAGTGGAAATTAAAGGAAGATGATTTGAATGTTTACAACTCCGTATGTGTGTTTACGAATTATATTAAAGCTTAATTGTATTTGAATGTGGATTATCATGTGATGTTAGTTTTGAACTAATGACTTACTCCCTTTTGTTTTCTGTGTTGTTTGAGAAGGAAGCTCACTTAGGAAGCTTTTGTGTTTATTAACGTGATTGTCTTTATTTGCTACTTGACGTTGTAGCTAATTTGATAACATTATGGGATGATTGTAACTCCGTTTAGATAAATACGGATATGTGTAGCTATGGACTTTATAACTCTAGGAAACCCATAACTGGTTGTATGTGGTAAATGTTATTTGAATGAATTATATTTTTCCGTAACATAAATTTGTATGATAATATAATAGGGTAAAGAGTATTTTCAAAGAGTGATACTTGAGAGTTTTAATGAAGGTGACGACTATATGTAAGAAAGAATTAAAATAAATGAAAAAATTTCAAGGGTAGAAAATCGGGTCGTTATATTCGTGAGATCCAGACTTAAGATTCACAACAGTTAATTATGACAATGTAAAAAATAAGATTCACAACAGTTAATTATGACAATGTAAAAAATAAGATCCACAACATGATAACAATGAACAATACGATTAACTTGAAGAACATTATTCAAAAATCATTTCATTGTATTTTAAAGATTGCATTTTTACAAAGAAAAAAAAGAAGAGAATGAAAATGATGAGATCCGTAAAAAAGGAAAAGAAGATTTACAACAATGGCAAGTAAAGAAAAATACGATTACCTTGGAGAATATGATCTAAAGATTTGAACAAAGTAGAACAAAGGGAAAGGAGAGAAGATTTCACCTGCATATTTTAGAAAAAGGAAGAGTGTGAGGAAGAGGAAATTTGAGTGAGAATGAGCATTTGAATAATGAGGGAGCAAGAGAAAATGGGAAACGAAAGTGAGGGAGAAGATTCCCAAATGACAATTTACATTATTAACCCCACCATTAAGGTAAAGATAGTTTAAAGGAAAATGATTGTTTTGTAATTGGCTAGCTGCTACAATAAATTAGGGCAATACTTTAATGATTTAAAATTAATACAAATACCAAAATGTCCCCAAGTGAATAAAAGGAAGATATGTAAAAGCATGGGTTTTTTAGTCTCAAATTATTTAACTTTTCATTTCTAAAAAAATGCGAATGACAAATATACCCTTGAAAAATTCAAGTGTCAATAGTATGGTAGTCTACTTTTGTAATTTCACCAGCCCTTCTATTCTTATTAAGTAGTAGATTTAAATTCAAATGATATCACTTTCCATGAAAGTGTTTTAGTTCAAAGAGTGGCACTCTTAGTAAAAGAGCATACACACCTCTTTTATAAATAAGATGCTATGGTCCCTAATTGTAGACACACAATATAAGACAATACAAACAAATCATTCTCTTCATCATGTTGGAGGAGAAACTAATGGGATTCTAGTGAGATTTTCTATTTAGAATTAAAATCTAATGATATTTTATGTTCTAAAGTATCTGATATGATATTCTGACAATCTATACATATTATACTCAGGAATAGTTGACAGATAATTAGCATAGATGGGGTAGCTGTTTATGCAAACTTTGTGTATACAAATTCAGTTACACAGAAATACAAAGGCAAGAATTGCATCTTATATTATTCTTTAGAAACTAAGACTACATGCAGTCTGGAGGAGTAAAGAATCTATATGTTCCTTTAAGTACATGCATATTGATACAATACTAAAGATAAGTAAGATCATTCTCTATATACATTTTCTCTCTATTCTTTCTTGATAATTTGATATATACTACAATGCTCTTACAATGGGCGCTGTTGTATACGTTACATACAATAATGCTCATTGTTATCGACGCTATTATATATGATCAATACAGCAATGCTCATTTTAAGAGATGTTGTTTGTATGAATTATACGACAATGCTCCATGTAGTCGTCGTTGTTATATGTGTCATATATATATATATATATATATATATATATATATATATATATATAACAAAGCTTATTGGAGGTGACGATGTCATATGTATGACATACAACCCGCATAAGAGCGATTAAAACATATCATATACTAATGTGATTACATAGATAGCGCCCATAAGCGATTTTATATCCCAAAATGCACGCTGTTAATTTACATTTGTTACATAATGTATGATGAGAATGTTCATCATCTTTAATATTATTCATATTAAGAAATTTCCCCCTCTAATTTTTTTTAACAAAGTCTTCACTTCTTCCTTTTATCAAAAAGATCGGGGCTTATTTTAACTATACAGGGGTGAGCAGAACTCGACCCTATCCGCTCACTCGGTATGGTTCGATCATTATCGAGCCTGAATAGGGTCGATTCTAGGTTGGGTTCAGGTTTAAAAATTAGACTCACTCAAATTTAGTGCCAGGTAGGGACCAAACATGTATCGTCTCGACCCGTCCCATAGTCACCAACTCATGATGTTTGTATGTGTCTCTATTCAAATGCGTACATAGTAATGATACTTTTTGGACGAAATATACATGTTTTTCACTCATTGATTCTCTAATTTTTTATCATATATACATGTTTAATAACATATATATATATATATATATATATATATATATATATATATATATTATTTTATATGTCAAATTACATATTCACAATAATAAATAATATTTAGAAGACTTTATCTAAAATGAGTATACATTATATTTAATCGAGTCTATGGTCGGATTCGGGTTTAAAGGTTGAACCTGTGAATATTTAGGGTCGAGTTAACATCGGGTCTAGGGTCGGGTCGGGATTCAAAATGACCCGACCAAACATCACCCGTATCGACTCGTCCCATGTCACTCACTCATTGATTCTCTAATTTTCCATCATATATGTGTTTAATAATATATATACATATATTACTTTATATGTCAAATTATACATTTAGAATAATAAATAATATTTAAAATACTTTATCTAAAATGAGTATATATTATATTTAATCGGGTCTAGGTCTGGTTCAGATTTAAATGTTGATCCTGTGAATATTTAGGGTCAGGTTAACTTCGGGTTTATGATTAAATCCAAATTCAAAAAATGAGTCAACTAACATTTAGGGTTTGATAAGGACAAACCTTAATCCAATCCAATCTAACCCACGCTCATCTACTATGAAGACTATATTAACTCGTTTGTTTTTCATTTTCAAACACTAGCTGATTGCTAAGGTACCATATTGTCCTTAATTTTGCAAGGAACAAAGTACACCATAATTGATTTTCAAAACCTGAAAATATGTGTACCTGTCCGAACTTCATGGCTGCGTCAAAAACATACCACCACCATTTTAGCAAATGAAGACATACCACCACCACCATTTTACCGTCACAAAAATTGTGTTACTCCTTAAATACAATTTTACAAATTATAATAAGTAACACATGAAAATGAAAATGATACTGGGACAACTAGGATGACAACCAGGCTGAGAGGATATAAATAGTGTTTACTCATACCCACACCATCTGAACATTATATTACCCACGAGTCTAATTAATTTTTAATTTTAATTATATATTCATATACTTTACAATAATCAATATATAAAAATAATTTTTAATTGAATAACATGATAATTTTATAATTATACTACAATCACTAAAATTTATTATGAAATAATAATAAAGTAGACAAAATATAATCTAAATATAATATATATAAAATATTTATTTAAAAAAAATTATAAATATGGAATACCCGTGGATCAGGTATCAAGATATCATTTCTCACCCATAAGTTATTCTCATATATATACCTATTAAATATATTTTTACAGGTACTCAGATGTCCTCTCATTTGCAATGTTGGTAAAATTTGTGAAATTGGCTCTTCTTCATGTTGGCAAGAAAGGGCACTGTTCCTATTAGATACATCTTTAACTTCATGTTGGCTACCCTTGACTTTGAAGGATTACAAACCAAGTTAGAAGTTCTGCCCTAAGAGTAGGAGCCTAGGAGGTACAAGACCCTTCGTGCGCCTTTTAAAAAATTGTCTACCCTTATAAGCCTCATTTTGTTCTCATATACAACGTTTACGATTTCCCTTTAATATAATGTATCCTGAACCTCTTATCCTCATCCTCTTTACTTAGATATGCTTCTCCAATAATTTTCAGGAGTTCGTTTAATTGTTCATGCTCCCATTGTAATAAATTTATTCTCCTAGTAAATTTGCAATCCCATTCAAACCCATTCTAAAAGCTTGTTTTAATGAATCATTGTTTAGTTTAAAAAAGTCTTCTTTTTATGTGTTTAAAAAGGTCATGATTTAGTTTTAAAATTAGGGTATCTGATATTACCTTTATAAATTAAATATATCATGTAATATAGTGGAAGACTATTCAACACTGATTTGATTAAAGTGAGAGCCATGCATTTGATAAAGTCCTTGCCTTCCATGTTGCTAGCCTCTCTTCAACCTTTTTGATCATTGGGTCTCAACTTCACAAATTTCTTACATTGGCTCCAAGAGGGATACCCAAGATTATAATTGACAACTCGATTATGTGATAATTACTAGTATTGACAATTTGGATTGCTTTGCATGTGTTTAAGTAATGTCCGTCTAAACTAGGACTAATGTGATCATTTCCATTGGTAAAAAGGATATGAAATATTATGTCATGATCATCCTAAATATGATAATGTCCGCTATATAATTAAAAAAAATTAAAATAATAATACAGAGTACAAAAAATTAAACATATTTAAAAAAAATAATCTTATGTCATTATCATATGTTTAAAATTACACATAATAATGCACTAGTTCAAACAATTTAACATTATATATCATTAAGTCTAATGGAAAATTAAAACATAACATTTAATAACTAAATCAAAATATACACTAGTAACCTGCTCTTCACGTTAGAAAAGACCGCAAGCCAAGTGGACAATGAACATACATTTTGTCACTTGCTACGATTTATTGAAAAAATATTTAAGTTAAAAGTTTAACAATTATATTTTTCTGAACAATCACAATAAATGATACATAAAATGACACAATAAAGATGACATATAAGATGTGCATCCTTTTTATACCCTACCCACTTAATAACCGCCCAAAATGAGCAGATATACATGGGCATGGGCATAGTCCAAATTGCTAATTATAATAACAATCTAGTTTGTTTGCAAATTCCCCCCACACTCCTTTGTAGTCTTCAGACTAAGAAGACCAGATTTAGAGAGCCCAGACATTAAATAAAAACAATTCATAAGGCTCTTTGCTGGGCTAAATATAAGGAGAAAAACTTGTAAGGAGACCAATAAAATACGTCATATCTAAAGGTAAGTATATTTATGTTTTTTGGTACTATTAGTATGTTTTGTGAATATGTTATTGGTTGTATTTATATATATATATATATTTATACAAGTCTTTCTCAAATATATATATATATATTTCACCTTATCGCAACCCACTTCAATACCATTAATCAACCCGTGAAAAAAAAAGAATAAATTTTATGTGATTTAGTTATATTAATTAGTTTCATGGTCTAGGTGTTTATGTCTTAATAAGGAATGAAGGGAGTAATTATTAAGTAGATTATGAATAATGATTGTAGAACTCATTCCAAAAAAAATATTATCAAGGTCAGGTTAACTAGTATTGTAAGGGTAGAATCCAAAAATGAAAAAAATGCATTAAAAATCACATATTTTTAATTAATGTACATGACATCATAATTTTCATGGAGGCAACTTCAGATGTATTAAACTAATATTTATAGAATTGTCCTGCGTAAGAACAATTAATAAATATATGATAACAAGGAGGCAATTTTTCTGGCATGAATGTTGCTGGTGCACATTTTCTTCCAAAATTGAAATTTTAGGTTTTAAATTTTTCATTGTTGTCCATTACATTTATGGGAATCTTAGGATTTCTTTGAATTTGAAATGAACAATGTTGAAGAATTCACAAGTTTATTTTTTTAGTAATTTATTGAATTCAAAATTGTGTTGATCATGTATCATGTGAAAAGACATTTTTTGTGTTTTTAGTTTATAAATATAAGGTCTCGAAATCTCAGATGATGTCTTTTATATTTAAATTTCGGAAGAAGAAAAAAAGTAATATATATGCATTGTCATTATAAATATTTATGCACAATTATTGTATCATTTATTATTCATTTGTATTATTTTTTTCACTAGTTAATGATTATTAAATTTGAATGGTGGATGATAGAGTAGCAGTATATAAAACATTTATAATATCAGTGGATATTTATTTTCCTGATATGAACATGTATCTAATGAATGATGCCTACCACCAAGTCACACATTATGTTTTAATGAATGATGTAAGTACAATTATTTATCACATTATTTATTAATTTCTGAACATTGATGTTAGTATAATATTATAAATATATAATTTCAATGATATATGGTTTAATTAGTAAATTACTAGTATCACCTTTTCCGACCAATTTGATGACTAGTACCGGAATAAAAGTAAAGGTTAATTATGAAAAAAATTAAGAATGGTGGAAAAGTTGTAACGTAATTTTTACAAATTAAGAAACAATTTTATTTATTATATAAAGAAACTATGAACCAAAGTTGTGGTGCGGAGCTAAATGCATATCGGAAGGTTTTAATGAATGGATAATGAACTTCATGTCAGGACCATCCTATGCTAAAGCAAAAGTGTCCTTTATATTACATCTATCTTCATAATAATTCAAACAATGGTAAGATATAATTATGATAGTAGTTGATGATAAGATCCCAATATCTCTTAGTTAATATAAAGCAACTTTATAATTGAATGAACACAAAATATTCATCTTGATAAAAAAAATGTTTTGATTTTAGTCCCATGTTTTTATTTTTAAAGTATTTATTTCCTCCTATGTTAGTATTTTTCATCCAACTTAAAGGGAAGGGCAAAAATCAACCCCAATTGAAAATTTAGGACTAAATTCTAAAATATGTATATATAGAAACTAAAATGAAAATAATCATTAAATATAGGAACGGAAATCATATTTAATAAGAAGGTAAAATGAGATCATTTTAAGCACGGATAAGGTTAATTTGATGGTTTAGGTAAAGTATGAAGATTATATTCCATCATAAGTGGTTGATACTTTACCTTAAATTCTCTAAGCAAAAGTATTATGGTTGGGCATAATTATTGAACTAAAAGTACAAAACAAAGAAGCAAATTTCAAACTTCCAATAAGAGGGAAGTGGTCTAGCATAAGCTACCCTAAACAAAAGGTGCCATCAATCAACTCTATGAGGGTGTTTTGTGTCTAGTAATATCATCCATTTATAAGTTAAAATCAACTAATTTATTTAGCAAAGTTCTCTAAAGAGACGTAATTCATGAATTACAATATTATAACTTTATATATATGATAAGTTAATATTGAGGTAAATTATAACTTATAAAATTGAGGCTGATATCATTTTACACATATCAATCATATTAAGTTCTTATTTATTAATTAGTTGTGTCACAAAGCATACATAATAAAATTATTAGTTGATTTGGCATTTTACTTACATCTCTCACACATCTATACAATATATTTATTTCACTTGACAGTACCAAATATTTCAATAGTATTTCATAATATAATTATTATATGATTTTATATTAAGTCATGCAGGCAAGGTAAAGAGACTCTCATTTATTAGAGTTTGATTGGGAGATGCATATTACTTTATTCTCATAAAATAAAACAATTATTTATAGGAACCTATAATAAAACTAGTTATAAGGAAAACAAATTACTATTAGGCGGAGACTTACCAGTTTACTTTGTATTAAGCATTTAACATTTTTTGATATATTAAATTTGGCTGCTTTCAGTGGTCGTCTAACCAAGGATCCATCTAAATTGTGAAAGTGAAACGACATTATATTTGTTTGTGGTATTTTAAATTAGGGATGTGGTCGTGATTGTGGTTATTGTGATTGTGATCGTTGTGATGTGGATTGTGGTAGCTGCAATGTGAATTATTATGCGATTAAAACAATATTTTTGAATTCGTCGGGGTCAGGTGCAGTCTGATGCGGCATGATGCGATACAAATATGATCTGATGCGATTGCGTTGCAGTTGCGGTGTGATGTGGTTGCGGTGGTCACCTAAACCGTAATATCATATCCGGATCATGGTTGATTGACACACTTAAAAGATAAACCCACATTTAATGCATCTACTATTGCTACTACTTATCTTCTTGAAACACATACATAGGTTTGGATATTTTAGATGGCTCAATATGGTCCAAGAGTGGTGGTGCCCATAGACTTGAAGAAGAAACCATGGGAGCAGAAATTTCCCCTTCACAACAGGTGGCATCCAGATATACCCACAGTTGAAGTGGTAACAGCTGGGGAAGTTTTTAGAGTTGAAATGATGGATTTCAGTGGAGGTAGTATCACTAAGAATTACACTGCTCATGATATCAAACATGCTGATCTCTCAATTGTGAGTTCTTAATTCATCATATTCAACTACTTATGGTTTAAATATTAATATTTACATGTAGTAGTGGATAAGGCCTATAGCAAATAATGAGTTGGGTTGAGAAGTAAATCTTACGTCGCATACTTCATTGTCTCGGAAATGGTTTAAATATATGTTTGATTATTTCTCTCATTGCCAATTGGTTTTAAGATGGAACCTTAACATGGTATCAGAGGCAGAGTCCAACTTGTTTCTGGTTTTCATGGGTCAAAAGATGTCATTTAGTTATGAGTCAAATGTAACTCTTCGCCTGATCCGACAGACTTATGTGGATGGGGCATGTTGAGAAGTAAGTCTCATATCGCATACCTCATTGTCTCAAGAATGAATTAAATATTTGTTAGGCTACCCCTCGCATTGCCAATTGGTTTTAGCAAGTTGTTTTTGTTTTTATGTTAGATAGTTTCTATCAACAAAAATGTTTCTGGTACATCATAACACTTCCACAATACAAGGCTTACAAAGATAAGTGTTAAAAAATTGTGGAGTGGAGAATATTCAAAGAATATTCAACCAAGAAAATGCAAGGTGGAGAACTAATGAATTAACAATAAAAGGGTGTGATTATTGGCATAACAAGTCTTTGACTTAGTGCATATACTTCCTCATCATATATAATGCCAAACTTTACATAAAGAATATCTAAATTCCAAATTCATCTACTACTAGTTTGTCAATGGCACCACAAACTCCAAAACTGGTTTTGCCAATAGATTTGAGTAAGAAGCCATGGGAACAAAAGCTTCCTCTCCATAATAGATGGCACCCTGAGATACCACCTGTTGCTGATGTTAATACTGGTGAAGTCTTTAGAGTAGAGATGGTTGATTGGACTGGAGGTACTATCAAAGATGATAATTCAGCACTAGACTTAAAACATATAGACCTCTCAACCGTAAGTTTCTTAAATTTAATTATCAAGATCATTACAATACAATTGGTGTTTTAAATTATGGTTGCAGTCACAATTATAGTAACGGATGTAGTTACTGTGATTGCGGTCATTGCAATGCAGATTGCGGCCATTATGGTGTGAATTGTTTTGTGATTAAAACAATATTTTTGAATACAACTAGCAAGTTACCCGTTCATATGCACGGGCCAGTATTTTTTTACGCATCATTAATAATATATATTGCATGTATATTCACATGATTAAGAACGTACATGTTATTCATATATTTGCATATTTAAAAATATGTATATTACATATATTATATGTGCATTCGTATTGTTAAGAACAAACATATGACCAGTACATGTTAATGGTTAAAAACACAAATGTTACTCTTACATTCACATTGATGAGAAGAGTAAATATTACATATACATATGTTACTCGTACATTCGCATTACTCATACAAACATGTGTCTTTTAAACCATATATTCAAATGATTAAAAATACACATGTTAGATGCACATTGATATTGTTAAGAACAAACATGTGACTCATACATATTAATGGTTAAAAACATATATGATACTTGTACATTCACATTGCTAATAAAACACATGTTACATATATATTCTTATAGTTAAAACACACATGTTATCCGTATATTCGCATTGTTAAGAACACTCATATTACCTTATTACCAATTGAAGAATAATTTTATAAAATGATTATATTTTCATCAATAAAACTATTCAATTCTATTATTATTATTATATCTTATTAAATAATATATTGGATAATGAACAATGAGTATGTATATATTTTATCTCATGTGGGAGGTTGTACAAAGTGAAATGTCTTTATTGTGGGTGTCATTTTTATTATTATTATTATATGTTGTTATTAAATAATATAATATGTAATGAATGAGTAGAGTGTACTTTTATCTTGTGTGAAAGGTTGTACATTAAAAAGTTGGATGTTTTGGGAGGCAAAATTTTTGTTGAGTTTGTGACACTGGTCATGTAATAACATGAGAAGACATTTTTTTCTTATATAGTATATAGATGTGGTTCAATGCAGCTCGATGCAATCTGATGCGGTCTAAATGTAGACCGATACGGTTGCGTTGTGGTGTGACGTGGTTGCGGCAGTCACCACAACTATAATGTTGCAGCAGTCACCACAACTGTAATATTGCGGCCGCCTGATACGGTCCACAATTTAAATCATTGAATGCAACTATAGAAATAAGATAACTAGTTCATAGCATAGGAAGTGTATATCTGTGTTTTGTTTTAAAATTTTATTTGAAGAAATATATGATTTTACAAGTGATTCTATATGATTCAGGTTCATTATCTTAGTGGGCCAATCAGAATTATGGATAGTGATGGCAACCCAGCCAAGCCTGGAGATCTTCTTGTTGTTGAAATATGTAACTTAGGTCCTCTCCCTGGTGATGAATGGGGTTATACAGGAACATTTGATAGAGAAAATGGAGGTGGTTTCTTAACAGACCATTTTCCTTGTGCTACAAAAGCTATATGGCACTTTGAAGGCATATATGCTCATTCACCTCAGATACCAGGTGAATGTACTCATCAATTATTTTTTGTCCAATGTTGTAAAAAAAGTTCTCTTATTTGAACATCTTATTCAATACTATTTATATTACATATTTATGGCCAACTGTTAGGATCCCACTAGGTGAGAACCTCGAACACTTTGCCACCTTTTTATATATATCTATCTTGAGTAGTTAGGGTCCTCTACATTAATGGAGAGACAAGTACTTCAATAAAGAAAAGAAAACACAAATTTCAATAACATATTTATACTTCTATTCACAATGAAATTACAATTTTACTATAAAAATGGAGGAGTGATTCATTTACTCCAAGAGTAAGTTTTTTAAACTTATTCCACATCATAGCCATTAATTCTAGGGAAATCACATGGTTTAGATCTCCTCACTAATTCAAACCATTGGATTTCCCTGGAATTAATGGCTAAGATGTGGAGTAAGTTTAAAAAACTTACTCTTGGAGTAAGTGATCCCCTCCCTTAAAAATAAAGGAAAACATATGTATTTGTCTCTTCATTAATGGATAGTATACATTAATGAAGAGACAAATACATATCTATCTCTTACTTTTTCTTTTCTTTGTATACAAACATTTAAAAAATAAAATAAATGGCAAAGGAACACTGTATGATGTCTCTATTTTCATGTTTAAGAAACATTTTCCTATAAAATATACAACCTTAAAATGGTATAAATTGCACTCTGCATGTTTTAACAATCATATAATCTTTAATGTTGTACAGGAGTGCGATTTCCAGGTTTAACACACCCAGGGATAATTGGAACTGCACCATCAATGGAACTCTTGAACATATGGAATGAAAGGGAAAGAGATCTTGAAGAAAATGGTATTCAATCTTTTAAGCTTTGTGAGGTTTTGCATTCACGGCCACTAGCAAACTTGCCAGCTACAAAAGGTTCTCACCTTGGAAAGGTAATGATGCATTGCAATTAAATGTTGTGGTTTCGGGAGTTTCTGCAACGGCATTGTGGCCATTTCGGTCATACTTACACGCAAATTTATACAATTGTGGTAGCCGTAATATAACCGCAATTTAAAACATTGTTCGTAAGTCTAAATCCACTTAGGCTTCAATGTTATAGTACACTATATCAGTTTGTGAGACTTTGCCAAATAAACTATAGTATTAAGCTGCCAAGTTTGCAAAAGCTTTATTTGACCAATGTTTTGTTGGCTTGCTAAGAAATATAATAAAACTTTGTGTTCTGACCTCTTTAAGCACTTATCTTAATGTGACATTCTTGTAGGTTCAAAAAGGCACTGCTGAATGGGAGAAGATAGCAAAAGAAGCAGCAAGAACAATACCAGGAAGAGAAAATGGTGGAAATTGTGACATAAAAAATCTTAGCAGAGGTTCAAAGATATACCTTCCAGTTTTTGTAGAAGGAGCAAATCTCAGCACTGGTGACATGCATTTTTCACAGGGTGATGGAGAAGTCTCATTTTGTGGTGCAATAGAGATGAGTGGTTTCCTAGAACTTAAGTTAGTATTACAACTTCAATAACTCAAATATCCAACTTGTTCAAATACAATGTTTTAAATTGTGATTGCGGTCACGATTGCGGCTATTGCGATTGCGATCATTGCATCCATTGCAATGCAGATTGTGGCCGTTGCGGTGTGAATTATTTTGTTATTAAAACAAGATTTTTGCATCTAATGCGACCTGATGCGGTCCAAATACGATCCGATGTGATTGCATTGTAGTCCAATGTGTCTGCATCATTGTAATTCAGATTCACACCACAATTGCAGTGTGATGCGGTTGTGGCGATCACCACAACCGTAATATTACGGCCACATCAGATGATCCGGTCCACAATTTAAATCACTCTTAATACACTTGAATCAAGTAGAACAAAAAACTAAGCATACTACAACACTTAAAGTTTATATTATTTTGATGTTATCAGGTGTGAAATTATTAGGGGTGGAATGAAAGAATACCTTACACCAATGGGACCTACACCACTTCATGTCAACCCAATATTTGAGATCGGCCCTGTTGAACCAAGATTCTCAGAATGGTTGGTTTTTGAAGGCATCAGTGTTGATGAAAGTGGGAGGCAACACTACCTGGATGCAAGTGTTGCTTACAAGCGAGCAGTACTCAATGCCATTGACTATCTATCTAAGTTTGGATACTCCAAAGAACAGGTTTAAGTACATACATTGTTTCACCATTGTGGGCAACGGTGAACTGCATTAGACCGTAATTATGGTGTGACATCAAATCACAATGATGCAGCCCAATATTTTAAATTATGACTGTGGTCGCGATTGAAGTAACGGTTGCGGTCATTGCTATTGCGGTCGTTGCGATGCGGATTGCGGTTGTTGCGGTGTGAATTATTTTGCGATTAAAACAATATTTTGAATCTTATGTGGTCCAATGCAGCCTGATGCGGTCCAAATGGGATTCGATGATGTTGCGTTGCAGTCTGATGCGTCCGCATCATTGTGATTTAGAGTCACATTGTAATTATAGTGTGATGCGGCCACATCAGGAGATGTGATCCGCAATTTAAATCACTAATGCATCCCTATCGCAACGCAACCATATTTGGATCACACCGGTCCATGTCAAATTCAAAACAATTATGATTTGAACCACATTTGGTCCCATAATTTGAACAATTATGAACTAAGGTAGCCGATGTTGCCACATTGCGATTGCGATACAATTTCGGCGACTCCCAAAACCTTAGACAAAACTTATGACTAATTGTTACATTTTTTTAACATCAGGTGTACCTTCTACTCTCTTGTTGTCCTTGTGAAGGGAGAATATCTGGAATAGTGGATGCCCCCAATGCTGTTGCAACCCTGGCCATCCCAATAGCTATATTTGACCAGGTAAATATATCCCTCTTTGGCTTCCCTATTGTTAAACAACAATGATTCTAACTATTCACTCCTATATAAAGCATAAAGTATCTACCAAATAAATGGCTATTTATAACAATACTCTATAGTAGATTGTATGGATTGAAATTATTGAATTATTATATATTTGAATATCTCTATAATTTGCTAAACACCATAAACATTAATAAGTAAGATTATAGTATTTCATGTGAATTGCAAGTGATTTGTTTTTAAAGTTAATACATAATTATCGCAACATTTTCTCACAATTTCCACAAGTAGTATTACCACTATAATTGTGGCAACATTTTCTCACAATTTCCACATAAATACAATGTAATAGCAGTCACAATTTAATATATGGACTTCAATAATTATAGAAGTGCGGTTATATTTTGTAATTCAGATGGATAAAAATAAAGAAATCTACCATTGTTTAACATGTGTATGAATTCATGTTATTCCGGTTTAAATTTAAAGGGTAAGAGAATACCTTTAATAGTATTAAAAAAAAAAAAAAAGTAAATTGAAAGAATATTATTGTGATTTTTTGCAGGACATCCGTCCTAAAAATAGCAAGGTGCCACGTGGGCCCCGCCTTATAAAGAAACCAGATGTCTTAAAATGCACTTATGATGGAAACCTACCTACTACAAGGAATCTTAGTGCTACACAATGACATGGACAAGTTAGAATGCAGATCCAACTTTCAATGGATTTTATGGGACAAAGGGTTTTAAATAATGGTAAAGTTTGTAATAATATAGTCACAGTTGTGGCACATGCTTCTACTCACTGAACAAATGCTGAAAAAATGTTTGAATTTTTGTATGCTCAATTATTCAAATATAATAATGAGGAATAAGGAATTTATTACTAGAGACAAATATGAGCTAAACCCTTGATTTAAATTTATATGCCTGTCAATAATTTCAACTAGCATTAATTTCAACCAACAATGAAAACACATGCAAAATTGAACATAATGTTTTGGAGGTAATTGAATTGCCATTTAAATACATGCATGAGATTGGATGTAATTCAGGATGTGAGTTGAGATGTATGGAGACATTAAGTATAAATAGTTGCTAGGTGACCGGTTTTTTAAGGTATGTTTGTGAGTTGAGTATGAAGACTTCAGAGTCACTTCACCGGTATATTTCATAAATCTTAAACTTTTCATTTCCCTTCTTTTTATTACAAAACTCGACTAAAAAATAAACACTTAAGAGCATACTACCAACAACAATAAGGACCATAGTTGCTTCTTTTAAGTCAAAACTCATTTTTATGATTTAGGGGATTTCTACTATCAAGTAATTTGAGTGGCAAACTCTTTTTAGCGATTTTGGGATACTAATGGTTTCATGATTTAAATAGTAAGCATTTGTTAATAGAGATTGTTCTAACTAGTAAGAATTGAATCATAATCCATAAAACCATAAAGATCTTGAGTTCAAATTTCACTATCACATGAAAATATTATTGGTAGGTAATCTATTACTACATTGGTAAGCACATATAGAATCATAAGGTCTCTCTAACAATTATAAGTTTTAGACACTATGCTAGAATTACATTTCAACCACGCTCATTTTTTGAATTTAACAACACTTTCATACGTCGCCTATGTAGAATATCGAGTATGATTCAACAACACAAATGCATACGTTGTTGTATGTAATACAAACAACAACGCTTCCTCTAGCAAGTGTTGTTATATGTATGATACATATAGTAGCGCTGACTACATGGAGCACTATTGTATGTTATACTTAAAACAGAGACCTATGTAGGACACTGTTATATGTGATACATACAACATCACTCCTTATAGAGAGCGTTGTTGTTTGTATCACATATAATAACGCTATCTATAAGTAGCACTATTGTATGTTTAACATATAACAATCTCTACAAGTAGCGTTGTTGTATGTTTAACATATAACAATGCTCTTTAACGTAAGCGACTGAGCGTTGTTGGATGTTATACATACAACAGCGCTTCCTACAAGGAGCAATGTTGTATGTATCACATACAGCAGCACTTGTCAAAGCTCCCTTAGCAAGCGATGTTGATTGTTGTACATATTAATACTTGCATATATATATATATATATATATATATATATATATATATATATATATATATTTATCAACAGCATAGACAAATATATATATATATATTATCAACAATGTATATCCAAAAGTTTGTAATATTAACATCAATACAATACAAATTACAATCAAACAGTATCATGCCAATTCTGTCTTGGCAGATATAATAAGTAAATAAAATTATAAACAAATAATATCTGTACATGCAAAATATGAAAAATACAAACAAACAAAATTATGATATAATTATACAAAGGCTTCTATCAGCACATTTTTTATCTATTTTTCCTTTTCTTTGATGGTTTTTGGCCAGTGATATCTTCATTTGGAAGAACATATTGATTCTCCCAAAGTTTCTCATCATGATCATCTCTTCTATATAAATCATCATCTATAGTTGGTTCGCTCTCACGCGAATCTGATCTCTCAATTGCAAAAAAATATGATCATCTTCAATATTAATATCTTCATGTTCTTGGTCATCAATATTATTGACGATTATTTTGTTAGTCAAAAGAACAATATACCATTTCATATCAGTTGAGTCAATAAAATAAAATATATGTTAAGCATGTGATACTATAATAAATGGTTCATCTTTATAACCTAACCTATTAAGATCTACCTGCATGAATTCTAACTCATCAACTCGGAAGTCATTGTTGTTATCAACCCACATACAAAAATAACTGGTAACCGAAACATTGTGTAATCCAATTCCCATATTTGTTCAATGACCCCAAAGTATAACATATTCACATATATTGAGTTTCTATCTTTGGCACTTGACATAAGTAAAGTTCGAGCAACAATAGTCACACCACTATTTTACATTTTACTTTAAACATCTTATTTTTTCGTATAAAATTTAAACCTATTAATTAGGTAACTAGTGTAGGATAAAACATGAATACTTGGACCATTGGCTAACCATTTCAATCTTTCGGAAACAAAATGTACATTTACATTCAACACCTCAATAATGTGATTTCCTAGACACTTTATAAAACATTGATTATGGTCTCTCGAAATCTAATTTTCATTCTTACTTTGGTTAGAATTATCAAACATCTCATTGTGTCTTTCAACATGTAGCTCAACCTTGTCAGTATTATGTAAAACATATAAGTGTGTTTTCTCTAATTTTGTTCTTGATATAGTCAATATTTGTTTCCCAGTAATCTCTTCACCAAATGTTATTTATACATACCGAGGCTTTGGAATGCCTATGAAATCATCATCTGCAAGGTATCCAGTACAAAAATTAAGAGTTTCTTCAACAAAATATTGTTCAACAATACAACCCTCTGGCCTTGATCAGTTCTTCACATGCCTTTGTAATGTCTTCATATAACACTCAAAAGGGTATATCCATCTCATTTAGGAAGGACCACGTATTTGTGCCTCTCGAACAAGATGAATGTTCAGATGGACCATTATGACAAAAAAGAAGGTAGTAAATAGATCTTAAGCTCACACAAAATCAAAATAATTTGTCTTTACAATGTAGGTAATTTCCCTGGGTCAATCAATTTGCTACAAATTGCCTTGAATAAGAAGCATAACTTAGTTATGGTTCCTCACACTTTTTTAGGTATAATAGACCGTATATCAATAAGCAAGAAATGTTTCATGAGTATATGACAATTATGAAACTTAAGACCTTTTAACTTGAGGTCTTTCATAGATACGAAGTTCCAAATGTTGGAAGAGTAATCATCTAGTATTTTAGCACCATGAAGAAATTTACGAAAGTCTATTTTATCTTTTCTCGACAAAGTATAAGCGGTTGGAGGTAGATATCAACATTTTCCCTTCATTGTCGACCCCATTTCCTTTCTTATTCTCATACTAACAAAATCCAATCTTGCATCCAAGTCATCTTTGGTCTTAAGAGGAACATTGAGTAAAATACTAAGGAGACTTTCAAATACATTTTTTCAATATGCATAACGTTGAGGAAATGTCTTACATATAATGACCTCCAATATGACAATTCAAATAAGATTGATCTTTTCTTCCACCCATTTGTGACCATTTCTCCTGCAAAAGGTTTACCAAAAAGTTATTATTCAAACTCTTTAACTTTTGAAATAATTGGTCACCCATCAATGGCAAAGGAGTTTAACCATCTTCATGGTTCCCATTGAATGTTTTTCTCTATCGTCGATAGTGATGATATGGACACAAAAATTTACGATATATATCATGATATTAATAATATTTTTTAACTCAAACACAATACATTAGATCTATAAGTTTTATATATATATATATATATATATATATATATATATATTTGATATGCATAAATTGTACCCGAACCTTTTAGCCTGACCCATATTAGCCCGAACTTGATGTGGGCTAGCATGAACCCATCCAGATAGCTTGTTTTGACATCTCTACTTGGAGCCAAGGTAATGTTATGCATTGAGGATAAGTTGAAGCATCCAGGCTGATCTAGGCACTGACACGATCATGGGCTAATCACATCCCGACCGTGTGGTCAATAAAATTTTGGATTTTCATGCAATTTTCTAAATAATTGTAATTTCTCATTTTGAATAAGTGGCTCTAGACCCTTCTAGGCTAAAACTCACATATTTATTATGGTTTGTATTTTCATTAATATGGGTTGTCTTCTTGTCTAATTAGGTTGCCTATAAATATTCTTCTATTTTGATGAATGAACACATCTTGAATTCTAACTTCAACATATTGCTTAGTAAATATTGTGAGGAGTGTTTTTCATTGGTTCTTAGTTGAATTGATTCAAGGACTTATCATTGGGCTAATCATAATCAACTTTTGTAGCACTACTTGAGTTTTAAGCTTATGATTGCTAAGCTATATAATTGAATTGGAAGTGTTTGATAAAATGGGCTAATCAATTAGCTCATATTTGTAAATGAAAATGTCATACCAAGTCACAAGCTACTCCTTTTTTACTGATCAATTTAAGACTTATAAGCTTATTTTTTTATTCATCAAATAAGCTGTTTGAATAACTTATAAGAGCCTCAAGGGTGTTGTGAAACACACACTCAATGTGTGTCTGACACAATAAGCTAAATAGCAACAAGAAATTTGAAAAGCCAACTAATGACTGAAAAGTCAAAACTTAAAAGCTTATTATTGATAAGCTAACTCGTTAAATTTGAAGTGCTTGATAAAGTTATCTTGGTCAAATTATCTGATTAAATGAAAAGTGTTGGATAATATCAAATATTTGATAAATGTAAAAAAAAACTTAATAAGTAAACCCATTTTTTAAAGAAGTAAAAAAGATTTGAAAAAAGTATTCATAACTAAAAACCTATCGCTTACTTTTAATAGCTGAAAATGTTATCAAACACACTACTTATAATCAAAGAGACATTAGTCTAATCTCGTAAGACTCACATAATTCATAAGTTTCATATGATGTTAAATTTTTTATTCTTGAGAATCCTACTTATTAGGAAACTGCCCACCTCAAATTGGGTCAGACTCTTCTCCATCAATGAAGATGAGAGTGTTATTTTTCTCTTTAGTTCTAAGGGCAAAATTGTCTTATCATAATAGATATAAAGATAAAAGTGTCATCACATATGATTTTTTATTTGTCTTTTTAGACCACTTTCCTATCCAGTAGTGGAGAAGAGTCTCATTCCCTCAAATTGAATGAGTTCCTTAGTGATAGGACAAGACCATATCTATATTCTATATCTATATAATAATGCAAAGGGCTAGCGATATTACAAAAATAGATATCACCTTTGGCTCACACTTCGCATTTTTCAGGGCTAAAATTATCATTATATAACCTCTTTATATGGTGGTATGACAAAAATGTCTATTTCCTGCCGCTTGGCTTTTTTAGGGCTAAATTTGTCATTCAATTTTTTTATTACTATCAAATGCACTAACTAAACTAGTTTTTGGTTGGTTTTATTAATTTTTTAATATATGTGTTATTTTAAACTTTTATCTATTAGTTCAGAAAGTAATCGGCTATATTTTTATCTAAGAAATGATTTGACAACCTTAGGAAAATGATTAATTCAAATATTAATACAATTTCAATCAAAGTTATTTCAAATTCCTTAATTTTAGATAATATTCATTATAAACATAAATTTATACATATTTATTGTTTAGTTGTAAAATAAATAATAAGAAATATTTATAAATCATAACAAATATGTATTCCTTAATTTTAGATAATGTTCATTATGAATATATTTTGTTTATAGTTTACATTTTATACTAATATTGCAATGTTACTATTGCAGTATTAAAATAGCAACAAGAAGAAATATAATAGAAAATTATTAATATTTGTTAGTTGTTATTAAGAATAGTAACAATAATAATAGTTTTTGAATTTTATTTTTTTGAAATTATTTTAAAGTCAAATAATAATAATAATGTGTATTTTGAAATTAATTTTATTTTATTGTCAACTAATATTGAGTTATAAATTTGATGATAATGATGTGTTCCTCAATATTTTTTAAAGTCTCATGCCCTTCATCTTCAAATAAAACAATACAAAGAGTAAATTACACTCACATTTTTTGAGTTTTAGTTAAATTACACAAATCACTTCTCAATATTTTGTCATTACACAAATCACCCCTAATAATCATTCGTCCTTGTTTTGTCATTGCACAAATCACACCTAATTTTGGACATACATTACATTAACTACCCCACATGAGATATAAGTGTAACTTTTAACAAAAAAATGTGTGCTGAATATAATTAAGTTAAACAAAATATTATAGACAATATGTCTTCATAATTTTTTGGCTGGTTACAAAAAATATAAGATTTTTACATTATTTAAACATCTCTTTAGAATTATTAATGTATTTTGTAATGAACCAAAAAATAATAAAAGGACATCGGTTCTTATACTATTTGAAATTCTCTACACAATATAAAATATTTTGTTTAACTTAATTATAGTCACTACACATTTTTTTTGTTTAAAAAATTACACTTATATCTCATGTAGGGGTAGTTCGTGTAATGTATAAGTGTGATTTGTGCAATGACAAAACATGGATGAGTGGTTGGTATAATTTCACTAAAATTCAAAGGGTGTGGGTGTAATTTATTTCAATACAAAATATAACGTCCTTTTCAATCTCTATCCTACAAATAAAATCAACAACTAAAAATAGAAAAGTAACCAATGACCAATTCAAATATTAATACAATTTCAATTAAGGTTATTTTTTATTCCTTAATTTTAGACAACATTCATTATAAATATAAGTGTATAACTATTTAGTGTTTAATTCTAAAATAAGTAATAAGAAATATTTATAACTCATAACAAGTATGCATTCATTAATTATAGACAATGCTCGTTATGAATATATTTTGTTTATAGTTTAGATTTAATTCTAATATTGCAATGTTACTATTGTAGTATTCAAATCGTAACAATAAGAAATATAACAAATAATAATATTATTACTTTAAAATTAATTTTAAATATCCATATTTATGATTATATGAATTCATAATATTAAAAATATCAAATTTATAGTATATAACATAATGAGTCTCAATCTAAAATAAAGTTAATAATATTTTTATTTTTATTAAAATTACTAAATAATGAAATTGTGATAAAAATAATAATATTGTATCCATTGAAGATAATATTCTTCTAAATAATAGAAATGAAGCTTTAATTTTTTGAACTTAATATTTTTTGGAATAAAGCCTGTAAAAAATCACAATATATCATTGACCTTCATAGAAAAATAATAATATTTTTGGTTTAAGAAAAAAATCATAAGAAAAAAATCATAAAATCATAAGAAAAAAATCATAAGATATCATTGACCTTAATATTTTAATATTTGTGATAATAAAATTGATTCTTCTATATTTGTTCTATTAAAAACAATCATAAGATATACAAAGTTGTATCCATTGTAACACATATTTGATTTATATTTTGTTTGAATTATTTTTTATTTCTTAATTTAGGTAATGCTCGTTATTTATATATATAATTTTTAGAGTTTAAATTTGATTCTAATATTGCAATATTAAAATAGTAACAATGAGAAATATATCGTAAAAAAAATATTAATAATTTATTGATCAACTGAGAATTTTATTTGTTTGTAGATATTTTCAAATAATAATGTGTTATAAATTTATTGATGATTTTTTAATTACTAAAATAATGATATGTTTGTCAATATTTTATAAAGTTTGATGTCATTCATCTTCAAATAGAGCAATGCAAACTATAATAAGGTCTTTTTCTATCACTATGCTACAAGAAAATATGTAGAACTATTTTTTATGAGATATATAGTAATATATTACAGGTATATTGCACATCATCAATGAGATGTATAACAAAAATGAATTTAGAATTTATGGATAAAAAAAGATAAAGTATCAATCATTAACTTCTAAGTAATGATGTGTTTTCTTCCAATTATTTGGTCTATTTGAATCATAGAAAACAAGTTTTGTCTAAAAATACACCGAGAAGAATAACAAGTTTTTAAATGAGATAAATACAAATAAATTCCATTTTACCTAATATAGTCTATGTTTGTGAGTGGAAATAATTTGAAGTATAAAAAAAATATTAATCTTCTCCATTATTAAAAAGTAAAGATATGACTATTTCTTTTGAATTATCATTATAATCTACAAATTTATCACGATACATGTAGGCTGAAATCAGAATGACATTATTCTTCATAGCATTGGGAAAATAAAGATGATGGACTCCGAGAATGCCTTACCCTAACTACTCTAAGCACTTTAATTACATCCACTTATATAAATAGTATTGGGAAAATCATAATTTAAAATTGAAATTGTTCATTAAGTACTTATGACTTTTGAAACAAAAACTTAGTCAAGTATAGGCTTTTTGTTATAAGTCAATTGAAATACTTTGATTATCTAATTGTTCTAGTAAGCAAATTGTTATTAAATGTAAATACTAGGATTATATTATTTTTATGTTTTTCTCTTCTCCTATCTATATACTTCCCTATCTAATCATATATTCATATTCTTAAAACAAGATTTGTGTTATCTATTAATTGCAAATTGTCTATTAATAATAAATCAAATAATTCATGGAAGGATAGTAAATTGATAAGTTCATGTTATTTTGCTTTCTTATTTATTTATGTTTAACATCCATTTCAAGTGATTAATGAGTATAGTATTATCAATAAAGTTGGTTGTAGCTCTCAATGTATTATGAGATGTAGGACTTGGATGCTTTTTTAGATTACAAAATAAATAAATTTTTGTTATTAGTTTAGACACAATGACAGAAATAAGATACGAAGAATACAAGAATGATTAATAAAGTAAAGAAATGTGTACTTACTAACTAATTTAGATTGTATTAGAATAATAAGTCCAAGTTACGAAGAATGCAAGAATGATTAAAATTGATGTTAATTGCTTATGTTTCAAAAGAAACATGATCTATAAGGATTTTAATGAATATTTTTTAGGCGTAATGTATATAATATTTTATATATGGAAGTTGTTATGAGTGTATTTTTTTATTATTATTTCCGAAATAAAAATGTAAAAAAGTGTGCACATAGAAGGAAATAGACATATCTATCACAAGTGCATCAATGAATTTATTTTTAATTATTATTTTGAAAACAAAACTTAAAAAATTGTGCACTTTGTACAAGACATCATTACAAGACCGAAAAATTTCTGCAATGTAGATCAATACTTGCATCAATAATTGAGATTGTTGATCAAATCAATGGACATGTTTTTGAGTAAATTTCCAGGTAAATTTTTAGATGTATTTAAATTTTCATTATGTTTGACATAATAGATTTATTAAACTTATACTAATAAATATTATAACGTATAACTATAGGTGATGAAAATGAATATGTGAGTTGAGATATGTCTAATAGAAGTGAAGCATTCAACGTACTAACTCTTCAATTTTTAAACACACTTACGACCTCTATTCTTTCCCATCATAAGATCAAGTTGGAAGTTAGAATTCTAATAATGTTATTGAAGATTTTAAACCAATATAAAAAGATTATGTAATGATACAATATTGATTATCATTAAAATAACAAATAATGTCCTTGAAATAAAGATCATGTCAGGAAAAAAAAACATAGGAAATATCATATATTTCTCAGATGTCCTATTCTACAACTTATTTTACATTGTTTTTTTAAATTTTTCTTCATAATATTTATTTAATATAACATATTCAATACCATATCATTCCTTAACAATTTTACATCAACAATAAAATACATAGAAATTATCTTTTATAAGATAACTCCCATAACATTTTTATTAACAAATTATCATGACACATTTTATTTAAATTTATATAAAATACATTATCACCTACTCCAATGCCAAGAGTATCCTAATATTTTGGATATAAAAAAACACAACACGTAAAACCTATAAAACTACGATAAAAAATGTATATTCTAATAGTGTCAAAGTTTTATATATTATCACTATATCATTCATTATTGATTAAAAAAAAGGAATAATACAAATAAACAATAAATGATATGAGTATAAATCTTTAAACTGTGCATAAATATTATACTCCATTGGATAATATATATTATTTTTCTAAGTGCGAATTTAATTCTTTTTTTCTTCCCATTCCCCAATTTAATGGCCATAAGGCCCTTTCAATTAACCTTCTCTCGCAATAATCCATTCCTCTTTCTCTTCCCCACTTCTCAATCTTTCTCATTTCCCTCTTCTCCTTTTCCCAACCCTTTCTTTCTCCGCCACTTCGCTTCTTCCGCCGCCCCACCTTCGCCGCCGCTTCCCCACGACCTCCGCCGACGCTTTCGCCCTCCGCCACCGCCACACGACACCCTGGCGCAGAAGATTGGGAAAGCCACTCGCCGCCCTGGCGCTCCCTCCAAAGCTAGGGTTTATTCCGATGTCAACGTTGTTCGCCCTAAGGAATATTGGGACTATGAAAACCTCACCGTTCAGTGGGGGTATCTTCTTTTCATATCTTCAATTTTCAATATTTTTATATTTATGTGTTTCTGTGATGAAATTTTCGGGCCTGGTTTCATTTTTTTGAAATATTGTTTGTTGTTATTATTTATTGTTATTGTTATTGTTGTTGTTGTTGCGAGATTCAGGGAGCAAGATGATTATGAGGTGGTGAAGAAGGTGGGAAGGGGAAAATACAGTGAGGTGTTTGAGGGTGTTCACTGTACCAATAATGAAAAGTGTGTCATTAAGATCCTGAAACCTGTGAAGAAGAAGAAGGTATACTTTGTTATTGAGCTCTCTTATGATGATTATTATTATTATTTTTTTATTCGTGGTTGGTTGTTGTGGTGTTTAATCCTCATACACAATATGTTGGTGGCTTAAAGTGTGAGTCTGAACTCTGAAGTATGATTCCAGTTGGAAAATTTCACCTACCAGAATGAATCTGTTGAAATTTGTTTACTGTTTTGTTTTGTTTTGTTTTGGGGGTTATTTATTTTATGAAGCTGTGCAATGTTTAGCTGTTATGTATGTAATATGTGAGTAAATCCACTCATAGAAGGATGTGCATACATAGTAAAAGTACTATGCTTTTGGCCTTCTGCTTCTATTTCTTTATGGCTAGTGTACCATACTGTGTTGAACTTTGGGGTTTGTTGTGTGCATGCAAACAATCAATAATCAAATCATTTTTCACTAGTAAGGGTTAGCTGTATGGATTAGATGACGTCTTTAGTGCTCTGTTATAAATCATGTTCTCTAAAAGTCCACTTAGTCCTGACTCCTGAATTTGTTTGTCTCCCTCTACCTCTAACTAAGTATTGGGCTATTCTCTTTCTGAGCTATTCTTCTTACCCGGGCTTCAAATGATCTTGTAATGCATTCACTCCTCATTCGATCATGTTGCATGTGTTCATTCATCCAATGCAACATCCCCATCATAGAAACATCGAGCTTATGCTCTTGTTGGCTCTTTACCACCAAACATTCAGTGCTATACAACATCACATATGATAAATATGTGGTAAAAATAATTTGTTTGCTTGGGAGGTACCTTTCATTCACAAAAAAACCCTCTAATCACTTCTCTCTTTATCACCCCTTCTCGGATCCTATAGCTTATATTTTCACTATTTCTCCACCATTTTGTATAATAAAATGGAAATACCTAGCTGTGTGACTCACTGACTTGTCGGATGATGTGATCTACGAGTTTCACCTCTAAGCTGGTGTTATCGCACTTCTTGCAAAACTTACCTTCCATCTGTTTTGTTTTATACTTAGGAATTCATGTTTCCATTGCTTGTCTGCACAACTCTACTTTACTGTTTATTCCTCCTCTCTATTCTCTCACTAGCACTATATCTTCATCTGCAATCTAGGAGTATAGTAGCTGCAAACAATGAATCACTTAGTTTAGTTTGATTTGATGTGCTAAGCTTATTAGAATGATTTGTTTTAATTTTGATGAAAGCATTCTTTTCCTTCCTTCTTAGGCTCTTGAGGTTGATCTAAAGGACCTTGATGCAAATGTTTTCTCTATTTCTGATTTTTAGTTTTTGATTATTGGATGTGAATGGCATGCAAGTGACCGTAGTGCTAGAGAGTAGCTCTAATTAGTTCCATTTGGTTGCTTAGAATGGAGTTGATCTAGTAGCAGAAGGCTTCCCAGGCATTTATTTCTTTGTTTAAACATTGAAGAATCTCAAATTTGTTTCTGATTTTGAATGCAGATCAAGAGGGAAATCAAAATATTGCAGAATCTTTGTGGAGGGCCCAATATTGTGAAGTTGCATGACATCGTTAGAGACCAGCAGTCGAAGACCCCAAGCTTTATATTTGAACATGTTAATAATACTGATTTTAAAGTGCTATATCCTACATTATCAGACTATGATATCCGATATTATATTCTTGAACTTCTAAAGGTAAGTTAATGCTCTGATGTTTATCAAATAACATGGACATTCCACATCTGATTTAAGTCTTTTTTCTTGCATCTCACTGCATGTGATATATAGTAAATGATTCAAGATAAGGTTGAATTTTTTGAATAATGTGATTTTCTTGTTGGATTAAGTTAGAAAATGATTAAGACGTGAGCTGTTCTCTACATAGGTATGGTTTCAAAATTCAGAAAGCACAATTTGCGTGGTATCTTGGGACCTGATGTCCCAGGATTGTAGAACGTAATTCTGCTCCATCGGTGCTCTTGCAATGCAAGACATGTCACCATGTTGTCATGATTATAATAGGACAATTCAATAATCTGTTCCTTTCTTGAAATCATTTATCAGCTTAACAAAGCCTTTTCATCAGGATTGCTTGAATGCAGAAGCTCCTCTAGGCTCTTGCTATTAATATGTCCTATAAATGTGATTTGTTTTATACACCAATGTCTTGATTATAATTTTTCAACTCAAATGATTTCTTTTTGTTGTTGTTCAATGCTCTTTTACTATTACCGGTTCATTTAGCATCATTAAATGAAGACAGTCTTTGGTGGATGTGCACATCACTCAAGTTGGTCAAATGTTATCTAAACATACTAGATTTTGTCTAGGAATACTTACATTACAAGTAGTGCTCGCAAAAGACAATACATCTGCATTTCTTGTTTCCTTATTGGCATATTTACTTATACATGCTTATATATAATGGTTGGTGTATGTATTGGGCTACTTTGTTCCGTGTGTGATCCGTAAGTGCATTGGATTTGTTTAATCCAACTATATCTAATTGTTTGTGGCTATCAAGTTGGTAGTACTAAGTTATTTGAAACTTCTTCAGGCACTGGATTATTGCCACTCACAAGGAATCATGCATCGGGATGTAAAGCCACACAATGTGATGATTGATCATGAACAGCGTAAGCTTCGCCTTATAGATTGGGGTCTTGCTGAGTTCTATCATCCTGGGAAAGAATATAATGTTCGCGTTGCTTCAAGGTTCTTTTGCATTTATGTTTCTTTCTTTTTGCTTTTCTGGACAACTTATAAAATTTCATAAAACAAGTACTCAGACAAAATTTGCGTAATTTCTAAACTGTCTGGTTTTGATATCCTTTTGTTTACCACAATCACTCCTGCCATTAGGCATTATCATTTTCTACCATAAGGATCACTTGGTTTTGCATATAGCCATATACTTGCTGAACTAAAAGCCATTGATTCAAAAATCTTAACTTAGAAATTATGAGAGGTTTCCTTTGGTTAGGCACATGAGATAAAACAATCATTTGGAAGGCCAAAAATAAAGGGGGTTGGGACCTTGGAAATTTCGTGCTCAAAGTCAATGCTTTAGTTTGTAAGTTGGTGTTTCCTTCCATAGACATGTTTATGCCATCTAGTTACAGATCAAATATGATGTACTCCACAATTGGTGGATAACAGAATGTTATTTTTGGTAAAATAAAGTAACTATCTTATGATTCCTTAACTGAGTTCTCTCTTCTTCTCTCGTTATTGAGGCACACCATTTCTTATCTCTTTGTATGTGCTTTGCTTGTAGATATTTCAAAGGTCCTGAACTTCTTGTTGATCTTCAAGACTATGATTACTCTTTAGACTTATGGAGTCTTGGTTGTATGTTTGCTGGGATGGTAAGCAATGGACTTTCCTTTGAATACAATTTTTTTTGTTTAGGCTTTATTCTTGGTTCTTATATTTCATAAGTAAACTTTAGAATCTTTAGCTACTGCATGATAAATAAATTTCTCTAAAAAAACTCATTGTATTGTTTGAAGTCTCCTGCTTTGCTTATCTAAGGTGTGTGCTTTTACAGATATTCCGCAAGGAGCCTTTCTTCTATGGGCATGATAACTATGATCAACTGGTCAAAATAGCTAAGGTAAGTGAAGATGGTGAAATGGATTTGGTGGAGTTTGTGCTGGATATTTTGGGTTGTGTGTATAGGTGATAACTCATTTTCACATGGGTTATTTTTGTCATGTAGGGAGTGTGTATTGTTCTTGTATCTTGCAGCCTTTCCTTCCTTTTATAGGGTTTTTCTACTTTGATGAAAGTTTGTCCCACTTGGTGGTCTTGTCATAAAATGCTCTTTTTGTAAAGAATCAAATGAATTGTTGGCTTTTAGGAATGCCTTTCATCTGTTTCCAACTTTGTTCTTATTTCTGGTGCTGATCTTGGGGAACACTATGCTTCTTTGTTTATCTTTTTCAATAATTATCCATGCCCACAAAGTCAATATGAATTTTGTGAAGTAGATTTAGTGATGCAAATGACTTTTCTCTGTTCTTATCTACAGTATGATATAGAAGTAACTTCAGCATTGAAGAGATTGGGATGGAGATATTTATATTGATAACCTGTTCCCCCCTTGCTTTTTAGGTTCTTGGGACAGATGAATTAAGTGCATATTTGAATAAATACCGCATAGAGTTGGACCCACATCTTGCAGCACTTATTGGAAGGTTCATTTCCCTCCTTCCATAGTTCTGTACATATGTTGCCTTTGTTCATTAAAGTTTTTATTATTTTAACTAAGAGGACACACCAATATCGGACAGGCATAGCCGGAAGCCATGGGCGAAGTTCATTAATGTAGAAAATCAACACCTGGCTGTTCCCGAGGTAGTATGGATTTGTTATTATCTGTGTTTTAGTTTAACCCATATTATTGTTTCTCATTCTAAATTTACATTTTTAAAGGCTGTTGACTTTGTTGACAAGTTACTTCGGTACGATCACCAAGAACGACCGACTGCAAAAGAAGCAATGGTAAAAACCTAATTTCTTAGCGTTTTTAGTATTGGGTTATGTTCTGTCATATGTTTAGAATATATTGGTTTTAGCATGGGTTTCACTTGGAACCTCAGGCTTCTAATACAACTTTTTGGCTTTAGCTATTGCTTCAGTTGCTGTTTATTAATCTGGCTCTTATATATGATAAAGATGTCCATACCATTCCTGTCACTGAAATCTTTGGACATAATCTGAACTCATTTAGTAGGTATGTAGTAAATGAATGCTTAATGCTGTGCAGGCCCATCCTTATTTCAATCCAGTCAGAAATGCAGAAAGTAGCAGAACCCGTGCGCATTGAGTTTGTCGATGCTTGTATGGTGTTCACTCTCGGTTGGAAATATTTTATACTGCAGAACTTTGAATTTTTATGGAACTTGCTTTTAGGAGATTCTGCTCCTATTTTGTTGTGATACTGTTCATTAGCTCTTTCCGTACTGTTTTCATGTTTGGTTTGTTCTGTTTCTTGTTTTTTGGGCAAAAAATTAGGTCTCAACTAATTGATTTGATTGTGTGCTAAATTTGGAAAAAGAATTCATGATTCAGTTTCAGTGACTTATGGAGTCAAATATCATTATTTGAGAATATTTTAAGCTTGTTTGTGGAGAATAACTAGATATAGGATAGTACTAATTTGTTTATGAATAATCTCAACCTTTTACAGCGTTCCATTTCAAATGTTGAAACCTGTATGTGAGTGGGACAGTGGTGGTATAAGTATAATAGCCAGTTTAGTATCAGATGCAGTGCCTCCCATAATTTCCACATTGCATCTTCATCAGTTCCTGTGTTCCAACTTCCTTTCCAACTTTAGTCCCATTTTTTTAATGTTAATTAAGGATATCTTGTCACGTATGACTAAGAAATTTAATTTTCTTATGTTATTTGGTTGTCCTTCTCAACAAGCTGTTTTTAAGATACTTAGGACTCTGTGATTTTATATTATTGGACCAATTCTTTCTTAGTTTGTAATCTCAACTCAGTTTAATCTTAGGATTTGTTAATGAAAGAAACTATTTTTATTAACATGTCACCAAGCCTAGCAAGAGCCATAGCGTTTAGTTGCCTTTAACCTTATTCTTGATAACACCTTGATCCTCTTAAATTTGTTCTCATGTTGAATTGAAAATGCTTTGTTGGGAGACAGAATTAACTCAAGTTGATCTCATGTATTGAGAGAGATTTGTCATTGATGATAAAGTGAGTCACATAATACGAGTCACTCCATATGCTATGAGTTGTTATTGGCTGGAATTATATTTTTAATTTCAATAGATTTTATTCAACTAATTATAGCTCATAGCACATGAAGTAACACATTGTGAGTCCAACTATTTGGGCGGGAAAGAAATTTAATTTTAGTTTATGAGTCCAAATTGTCTGCCTCATCTTGTTTTAATTTAATTTTAGTTTATGAGTCCAAATTCTCTGCCTCATCTTGTTTTAATTTAATTTTAGTTTGAGTCCGCCTCATATTGTTTTAATTTAATTTTAGTTTGAGTCCAAATTGTCTGCCTCATCTTGTTTTAATTTAATTTTAGTTTATGAGTCCATATTCTCTGCCTCATCTTGTTGTAATGGCAGGCTTCTCTCGCATGCAAGGTTAGCTGCACGTCTAGCATAGTTTTAAAAAAAATTGTCAACAAGTAGAGAGAACCAGATGTTTTAAAAGTTAAAACTAAAACCAATATCTCTTAGTTTGATACTAGAAAGTATCTCTAACCTTAAAACTAAAGACTACACCTATAGTGCCCTAACCTTAACAACCTTGCTACAAGCTCACAACTACTGCGACACTTGTGTCCTCAACTGTGCCAATTACTGATGTGGTTAATTGAGCTTTAGGGATCATTCCTATATTAGCTAGTTGATTTGGTTAGTGCCAATTGTCAATTGTATAGGGTAGCCATGACAATACTTATATACGGAAGTGTTGTAGTTGAAAAAACCAATTTACTATCATTCTTGGAGGAGTGAAGAATATGTATACTTGTAAGAGTATAGCGTTTAAAGTTATTGGATGCGTTAATCGATGATTTGCTTCATTTTAATAGAAAAAATCATTTCGCTATCATTTAGACTTTGATTATGGCTTTGAAATTGATCCAAAGTCTTTTACTTTCCCTTCAATATTTCATATTTAGTTACGTATGATTTGTTTGATAATTAGTGGATTAATATTTGTAATTATAGATAGCAAACTAAGAAATGAAGAAAGTTTTCTGTAGATTTTTTTACTTTTTTAAAGATCGTATGAATCGGATATAAAATGGAAGTCTTAAAGTAAAATAAAAATTGCAGAAATGAAAAGTGTAGGGATAGAGAGATTTACATCAACATATATATCCTGGTCCATGTTCAACCACCGAAGGCTACATCTAATCCCCTTAATTGTATCAAGAGATTTCCACTATAATTTAAATTTCACTTTACAAATCTCACACCTAGGTTCACTCAAGTCTCTCACTCAATTTTTCCAAACAAAGAAGCACACTACTTACTTTGTTTTGTATTTTTCCTTCACCAAATCCTATGGTGAATCCCCTAAATAGAAAGAACTATGAATTCTAAGAATGACTAAGAATCACTAATATCCACTTCCGCTTGATATGGTTGATTGTAAGATAGTCATTGTCAATATCACAATATGTTCTAAATATTTCACTTAATAAAAGTGCAGAAAGTTTTTCTCATAAAGTAAGTTGAATGCCAAATTGAATTAAAATATATATATATATATATATATATATATATATATATATTGTGTGTTAAGTTTCTGAGACTTAAGTTAGTTATATAGAGTTTGAAGAAGCCCCAAAGTCCTTTCCACGATGTAGAAATCTTTTGGGAAGACATCGGTTGATGGTTCAATTTGACATTTGAAATTGTTGCAACAAAACTGGAAAATGGTTACTCAATCGTCTTAACCGGTTACTCAACCTTACTATCCAGTAAGAGGTAATTGATTACTCAATTTAACTAATCAATTACTCTCCCTTGTTTTTGTCTGATAACTTGTTACTCTATTCAGGTAAGTAACATGTTACTACTTCGAATAACATGGTACTTATTTTTAAACTTGCAAAACTCATTATCATCCTAGTTTAAGTTTATGAAATCATTTTAAAATTTATTCCTAAGAGCATTTGTGATATAGAGTAGTAATAAATTTAACGTGCGTTTGATATGAATTATGTTTTTGCTTTTAGTTTATAAACTGTGAGATTGTAAACTTTTAAAATTATAATTTATTTATGTTTGGGTAAAATATAATGATTGTTACAGAAGAGAGTATAAAGTTGTTTGTTTACGTTAAGATTATTTTGGTTGTTTTTTACACTATTTTAAATATTAATTTTTGTTAGTATTTACCATCATATATATTTGTACTATAAATTTTTTAATGTTTAATACTGGATAAAAAAAGCTAAAAAATATATTAAAATAAAATAGAATATAAAAACCAATATCAATATTAAAAAAACTTGACATATAAATAAAAAGAAGTTTCAACTTTTATTTATTTATAGAGTAAATTACAGAAAATAATATGGGATTATTTTTTATGTGGTGATTATCTTGTTTTTTTTTTTGCATATTTTTAAACATACATTTTTTATATTTATCATCATATATGTATTTTACTCAAAGACATGCATTTTTTAAATATAAGTTTTTTATATAGTTATAATATTTTGTAACTTTTATTACTTCATTACAAAGACGAAAAACTTTAAAATAAAATACAATATAAAAACCAATATCAATATTTAAAAACACACCACACATATTTATAATATCGAGTTTGATAGAAGAGTAAATGAGAAGGGAGATAACTTAAAAGTAAGGGTAAACTATGAGTTGACATTTCAATAAAAAAATAAGCAAATTTTGAAATAAACAAACCATGGTGGAGGAGCTTTCATTTTTTGCTTCTTTTCCAACAAAAATAAATTGAGTTTATAAAATCTAGATAGGTTACAAAACAAACTTATGCTGCAATATTATATTTTTCAAAAATAAGCAAAAACTACAAACTTTCATCCATACCAAACATGTACTTAGTAAAGAATAATATTTAATCTATAAAGCAATAATTTTTTTTATCTATTTATGCGTTTTCTTTTCATGCATCTAGTCTCTAATTATTTTTTTCTTAGTGTTCATGTCTTCATCAAAACCTAGCCAATATCAAGAAGAAGACTCTTCTTCACAATAATTTTATGAATTTTTATTTTTATTTTCTTTTCCATCCTCATTTCTTTTATTTTTGTTGTTGTTGTACGTATCAGATGTGTAGAAGCCTTAGGATGAACATAATATGCCATTTTATGTATTAGACCATAGATTAGCAAAAGAAGTTTCCACACAAATATGATTCCCCAAAATATGAGAAAGTGAAGAACCTAGGTGATGAAAATGTGAAATTATGCCTAATGTTAGATTTTTAGGGTGATCAGTCTTCTATGTCATCTACCTTATATTTGAATCTTTTTCTCGTATTACCACTGGTACCCTCACCTTTAGCAAGTAACTAATCTCTTTAAGGTTATGTGACTGTCCCTCCCAACAAGTGTCGTTCTCAGAAATAAAACAGTTGACCTTTAATTTGGTCGTTTCCCGGATCTAACATAGTTTTATACCATTAGACCAACGTGAGAATGTGAGAATATGAAGTTTCCATACGTATGCTCTCGGCATTACATTGCATAATAAATAAGGATGGGATCCTCTCTACTGAACAATTTAATACTAGATGATGATTTTGACACTTCACACAATTAAAGATCATGATTTTAAGTTGTTTTTTAATATAAAAAATTAAGATTAAAAAATATCATCTTTTTCTCATATTCAAGTATTGAAGTACTTTCCACTACTAAAGAGGAGCATGTGCAGTAGGGGTGAGTAGGACCGGACCCTACTCGCTCATCCGGTATGACTCAATCATGATCGGGGTCGAATAGGGTATGGTTAGTTTTAGGTTCAAAAATTAGACCTGATCAATATTTAGGATCAGACAGAGACCAAATATGGTCCGACCCAACCCGTCTCATGGTTACTCACTCATCATGTTTGTACATATCTCTATTCTAATGTATATAGAGTGATGACACCTTCTTGGTCAAAAATATTATTGATTCTCTAATTTTTTCATCATATATACATATTTATAATATATTCATATATATTATATGTCAAATTATATATTTATAATAATAAATAACATTAAGAAGAATTTATATAAAATGAGTATGCATTATTTTTAATCGAGTCTAGGGTTGAGTTCGGGTTTAAAGGCTGACCTAATAGTTATTTAGAATTGGGTTAACTTCGCGTCTACATCGCTAATGTATCCCAAATCTTAACCTATCCCAACCTAACCTATATTCACCACTAATTTTTTAATTTGATTGGTTAAATGCCTTTCCGAAGGCGTAGTGTTCTTGTCCACAGCTAAAGAAATGAAAGAGGTCGTTATGGTATTTAGTGCAAAACATATCCACATGAGTCAAGTTCAACTAGATATTTGTGGCACAAAACAAAACAAAAATGATTTGGCAACTAAATGATGGGGAAACCAATTACCGTTGGTTACTTCAATTATGAATAATTGCAGAAAAAATAGTTGAAATTGCAATCACAATAACATTAGAAAGATTCCCAATACTACAATAGTGCAAACTGCAAACAGATGGATTAAAGCATGCAATTTAAAAAATAATTGGTTAGTTTAGATGAAAAAAAAGTCTTCAAAACTTCACTAATTACTTACTTGTTTCAATAATTAATCAATCCATAATAGTTGCACCAGGAAATTGACACAGAAACATATCTCCTGTCTCACAATATGTGTCACTCAATGTGTATGAGTTATGATTGACTGAAATGAATATATTTAAGTTACAAGTTTAATTATTAAATAATTTTCTGACCAATCACATCTCATGACATGAAACTCACACATATTGGGACAAGAAATGTGATTCCATAATTGAGTTTCAGATAGGTTGTCCAAAATTCAAATATTAATCAACAAGATGTTGTCATAATGGTGCTATAAAGTCAAGTTAAATCTAAAAATAACTAAAAAGTTAATGATTCGATTCTTGAGAGCGACACTAGCGGAGAGGATACCTTAATAATACTAAATCCAAATATTATAATTGAATAAGTGAAAAGTGAGAAGAGTCTTTGTACACAAGTTCAACAAAAATAATAATAATAATGAAATATAGACTATGTGCCAAACCCCCAATCATAGTTAAATAGTAAGCAAAATAAGATTCCGCAAAGTAACAAAAGAGAATCAATTACAAGCTGGAATACTAGATTCAATGATAAGAGACGTTGTCCAGTTAAGTAAAGCATCAAACTTTAAATTATGACAACGAGCACAATGTGTTAACTCTTGGTTCTTCTTCATGTTTTTTTTATCTTTTGCCTTTCCCTCAACTATGCATTCACCCTAACATGTACTATCACGATAAATGACACATTGAGTGATATATTTTTTAAGATAAAAGATGTGCTCCCAATGAAAATAAGTGTATCATGTGGACCAGCACTTAAAACTAGAAGCTTATAAAACTTCTATGCCAATCTCTTAGTTAGGAATGAATTGAAATCATAACAACAATGGATCAGAGTGGCGCAGCGGAAGCGTGGTGGGCCCATAACCCACAGGTCCCAGGATCGAAACCTGGCTCTGATAGTATTTTTATGTTTTTGTTAGGCATGTCTGTTGAGAAAACCATGAGATTCTTAAAATTTCTGTCCAAAAAATTTAACAAGTCATCTCTAGCTTTTTCACGCTTGAACCATCATCACATCTTTTCTCATAACAAGTTTATCACATATTTATCAGTTAATTATATTGATACCGCTTGAGTTTTTAGTGAAATCATACAAATTATTCATTTTTTTTGTCCTTACACAAATCACTTATCTTTCTTACATGAATCACCATTAATTTTGTAAATATATTACACTGTCACTCATGCATGAGATATAAATGTAATCTTTTAAACAAAAAATGTGTGGTGAGTATAATTAAGTTAAACAAAATGTTATATATTGTGTAGACAATTACAAATAGTACAAGACTGAGTTTCTCTATATTATTTATGTTTCATTACAAAATACATTAATAATTATAATGAGATGTTTATATAACTCTTATATTATTTTATAACGAACCAAATAATGAAGACGCAATGACTTTTATATTATTTGGATTTGTCTGCACAAGATACTATATTTTGTTTAACTTAATTATACACGTCACACGTTTTTTGTTAAAAAATATTACACTTATATCTCATGCATGCTGGTTAATGTAATATATGTACAAAATTAGGAGTGATTAAAGTAAAAGAGATAAGTCGTTCGTGTAAGGACAAAAAATGATATGTAATTTATGTAACTTCACTAAAACTGGTGTGAGTGTAATTAACTTCATACTTATTAATTAACTTCATATTACCATCTAATTTTGTTCCCACCATATTTAAAAATACAGAATAATTCAAAAATAATTTTATTTCAAAAAAATAATTTTTTAGATTTTGGAGAACTGACTTTATCTGTTCGAATTTTAACCCACCGTCATTTAATTACCAATAGTTTTATTTTGAAATTTAAATATCTGGTTTTAATTTTTTATTCTGAAATTAATTAGTAGTTTCGATTATAAAATAAATAAAAAATAAATGGGTCGTTACATTTTTCATTTTTGTATTTAATTTGGTGTTGAACAATTTTTCTATAAAATGAGGCATAAGTGTTATGCAACAAAAAAAGAATTTCGGTTTCCATTTCTGCATTGAAATCTTTCCTAGCATCATCATTTTTCAATCTTGTCAGCATTCTTTGCCTTGCATTTCATGCACGTCATAGTGCACCCACACCAAAAATTTACTTTTATGGTACACCTTGACCATAAAATTACGGCCTTGGTGCGCATTTTTTATTAATTACGAAACTAGTATAAATTTTGCAAACTTGGCTATAGGATAGTCGAGTTTCATTTTTAGCCAAAAAATGATTATCTCTCATAAAACTAAACTGAAATTGGAGTTTTTCATTTTTTTTAATTTATCCCTCCTAAATAGGGAATGATAAGAGAGTTTTTTACAATTCTCTCCTAAAACTCTACTACCATTGTAGTTTTTTCAATTTTTTTTAATTTATCCATCCTAAATTGGCAATGGGGAGAGAGTTTTTTACAATTCTCTCCCCTAAAACTCCACTCCAATTGGAGTTTTTATTTTTTTATTTATGAAATCTTTTTTATTGTTTTTTATTTATGAAATCTTTTTTATTGTTAAAGTTTTTTACAATTCTCTCCAAAATACTTATGATGAAAACACTTATTTTATGTAATCTCCGATTGATTACCTTTCTATAAAAACTTTAACAATAAAAAAGATTTCATAAATAAGAGAAATGTGATACTCGAATTTAGCAATAAAAAAATAAGAAAAACTTCATGAAGTTTTAGGAGAGAGAATTGAAAAATTGAAAAATTCCAACGAGTGGAGTTTTAGGAGAGAATTGTGAGGGAGAAATTAATTTTTTTTGAAAGACTCCAATGGGAGTGGAGTTTTAGGAGATAAAATTGTTAAAAACTTTCATTGCTGATTTAGGAGGGAGAAATTAAAAAAAAAGAAACTCCTACCTAATTGCCGATTTTGTGGGTAGGTGAAAAAATGAAAATCGACTATCATATAGCCAAGTTTGCAAAATTTACACGAGTTTCATAATTTGGGAGGGAGTCACTTACTCCAAGAGTAAGTAAAAAAACTTACTTCACATCATAGGCATCCATTCTTGGAAAATCCAATGGTTTAAGCCACAAAAAAGAATAGGAAGTCCATGTTGTAGAACACCAAAGTAATGGATTTGGATTCCAATATGGTAGGTGTGTTGACCAAAGGTGTGGGTATGGCAAATTTGCTTTTATGGTACACCTTGACTGTAAAATTACGGTCTTGGTGTATTTTTTTTATTAATTACGAAGGGAGGGGATCCACTTACTTAAAGAGTAAGTGGAAAAAAACTATTCCACATATAGGGATGACAATGGGTCAGGTCTGGATCCATGTTTTGGACCTGTGGGTAATTGAAATCCGCGATTTTAAGATCCTCTGTTAGATGAGTTTGGATCCGGGTAATGAAGTACCCAGACTGGTGGGTACCCGAACCCGCTATTTATTTCTAATTATATATATATAGCAACATAACTATAATGTCATGTTAATCTATATTGTAATATCATATTAATTCATAATTATAATACCATATTAATTCATAAATGTGATAGTTATGTTGTTAAATCGTGTTATTATGTTGTTAATTCATATGTATGATGTAATATTATGTTAATTGAAGAGTTCTTACTAAAAGAATTTTTCATCCTAATGTTAAAGTTGTTTTTAATGTTTGTTTGAGTAAAATGAGTTGTGTTTAATAGTCAAATTAATTTATGTTTTAAAACTTTAAATTAAGTTTTATAATTTTCTCCCGTTATTTGGCTAAATAACATATAAGATCCTACGAAACAAATACACAAGTGCAAAAAATAATTGCAATTAATTTTAATATTATTGAATTTATGGGTACCCATGGATCCTCTAGGTACCCAAGGACCCGCTGGTAGTATACCCAGCGGATATTAGCATGGGTCTGGAGCGCGTCTGAGTCAAAAAATAAAGCAATGGGGCATGCCCGAGTAATGTACTACCCGGACCCATCTAGACCCATTGCCATCCCTACCCACATCCTACCCATTCGTTCTTGGAAAATCAAATGGTTTAGATATACTCACTAATTTAAACCATTGAATTTTCCAAGAATAAATGACTATGATGTGGAGTAAGTTTTTTTTTACTTACTCTTGGATTAAGTTGAACAAAACTACTCCACATTTTAGCTATTCATTCTTGGAAAATCCAATGATTTAGATCTACTCATTAATTTAAACCATTGGATTTTCCAAGAATGAATGACTATGATATGAAGTAAGTTTTTTTTACTTACTCTTGGAGTAAGTGAATCTCTCCCCTAATAATAAAAGTAATTTTAATACTACCTATAACTATAATGATAATCTTGATATTAGTTATAATAGTAAACACTAATTAACAATAATTAAGTTTCATTCAAAGACCATATATAATAAACAGATAAATATTTTAGAGTAATAAAAATTGTAATAATATATTGATAAATGTTTTTTCTAATAGGAGAAAATTAACATATGCAATTTAGATACAAAAAGTCTATTTTTCTTAAAAATAATAAAAAGGTGGTATCACCTTAATTAGTTGATCAAAATTTTCTAGTCGGTTTAAGATTCGCGTTGCCTCTAACTTCTCTAAAATAGGAAGAAGGTCAATGACCAAAATTATCTCTTCGCTATCAATTCCATAAAAATTAATAATCCATATTTTTAATTAATTAATTATTTTAGTATTAAACAACTTTATACAATTTTTATATTTCATGGTTCGCATTGTCTATAACTTTTCTGAAAATGGAAAGAAGATATACTACAAACATCATCTCCATGCTATTAATTCCATTTAAAATCAATAACATATTTTTTTAGTTAATCATTTATTTTATTATTAAATAAATTTAATGAAACTTTTATAGTCAGGTTATATTACATGTCATCTCTAATTTCTTTAAAAATGGAAAGAATGTATCCGAGCAATATCATATTTTTACTATTAGTTCCATTAAATTGAAATAATTATTTTTAAGTCAAATAAAATATTTAAACAAAATCATTCAATCAATATTTTACTCAGAACTCTTTAGCCTTGATTCCTAAAAATATATAGGGTGGAGTAATATGAACTACTGATAGACAAAAAAATATTTTTTTGTTTGTTTTAGAACTTAAATTTTTAATTAAATAATTTTTTAGGGTATAAAAGTTTATACAATTAGTAAAAATACTATTTTATTAAGGCAAATGAGATATTAATATTTTTCTCAATCTGTAATTAACTCCTAAACTCAGAATTAAGGTTCAAAAACCATTTTATTGAATTTAAGTATAAAAAGAATTTTTTACATTTTAATCGCAAAAAACATTAGTAAGTACAAATTGTTTGGGAGAAATGAAAATCAAGTTCACTTATTCCTAATTCATTAAGCCGATTTCCAACAAAAAAAAAAATTGGGCCAGGTTACTATTATTAACGTATTTAATTATGATCGGTTGCATAATGATAAACACTAATGTATGCAAGAGTAGAGAGAATACATATGAAAGAATAACTCGTTAGACAAACAACTGGTTGGTTAACTAAGATTATGAGTTTGAGTCTTCTGTATGTAATGTTTTTTTTTTTTGCAAATAGAGCTAGTGTCATCATGATGTTGATGTTCTAAATTTTAAGCTATAAATATATAAAATGAATTTTTATAATTATATTTAAATAGTAAAATTATACAAACATAAGATTATGGATAAGAGGAAGACTCAAATCATTGTTTATGAATTTTCCCTTAGAACATGAAGGGCTCACTCTTTCTTCAAAACCTATGGATAAGAGGAAGACTCAAATCATTGTTTATGAATCCTATGAGAAGAAATGTTCTTATAGTGATGATGCTTCATCCCCTAGTTTTTGATGATTTATGCTCCATTTTCCTCAATATTCGTATTGCTTATGAAATCATGTATTTCAAAAGTGCTGTTAGGAGAACAAATACATGTGCCTATAAGGATATAATGGACATATATAAGGTATATAATATATATCAAATAACAATCTTACACATGATGCAATAAAATGATTAATGATCATGGCCTATTCACATTTCTAGTGCAACACTCAATTCTCTTAAGGAATGTAAGACACTAATGACCCCTAACCACTAATTACAACAAAGGGAATAACACAGTCTATATTGTTCATAGGAAGTGAAAGGAAATGGAAGTAATGTCCTACAATTCATTATACCTTGTTGACTTATAACGTCTTGCACTAAATGTCACCGTATAGTCCAAGGTATGTAAAGGCAACTAATTCTGACCCAAACCAAAACCTTCATAGGGGAGTCATAAGTTAACTTGGTTTAACAAAGAAGACTTCAATAATTAGTTGCTTGTTTCAATAATGAATCCGTACTAGTTGCATTCGGTTAAGGATGACAACGAGATGTGTATGTAAATGGTAATTGTGTGGATAGCGGAATCCATGGCTACCCGACATGTTTGAAATTATAACTATATATTTTGTAATAAATAATTATTACATTAGTAATAAGATATGTATGTGATAAATTATTATAGTTCAAGCACAAAAATTAATTATGAAATAATAATGAAGTAGATAATATATAATATATAATATTAAAATAAAGTAAAAATATATATACAAATATAATATATAAAATATTTAATTAAAAAATAATTTTATAAATGTCAAATGTAGGTACCCAAAAGTAATTTTTGTAGGTACCCGTTGTGGATATTTTTACGGATACTGGTTAAGTATCAAAATATCGTATTTAAACTATCAATTTTGTGACACTTTAACTCTTTACTTAATCCAATTTTTTTGTTAATTGATAATAAAAACATAAAATATATTGAATTGTCAAATATCACCTTAATAGTTTTTGTGTAGGCCAACATCGAAGGAATTATTACAAAAAGTTAAGACCCGAACAAAAGCAAAGATTCAACCATAAGTAGTCTTAGTAAAATTGTGACACAACATTCATTCACTGTTGGATCGAGCTAAATTTTGGATATATTGTTCCTAACATATGTATCTTTAATATGAATCGTCGACTCTACAAAATACGAAAAATTGGCTAGGCTAAGCGCCATTCATGCACTTAGCACATTTTGGAAAAATTCTGGTGAACCTGCGCCAAGAAGCCACACTCAACAAAAGTAGCAACCTACAACTTGCACTCTATGCAACCCTAACGCCGAGCAAAATCAATTATGAAATTCAACATTTAATCATCGTGTCTTATACGCCAAGTGTCATGTCTGCGCTCAACGGAAAAGGGAGGTGCATTGGGTACAAGGAAGTTTGCCCAACGCAAGGTGATGCGTTGGAAAGTCGTTTCTGGATATACGTAGCGATATGCTCAGTGCAAGGCGGTGCGCTGACGTGAGAACTAGAATTCAGACACTATTAAAGGAGTTTAACTTGAGTTTGTAACATATATGTTCAAATAGGAACACTGTAAGGACCCAAATTCTACCCTTGAAATTTTTTTCTTATTTTAATCAACTTTCATACATTTTTATACAATATACCATTACCAATAAAATAACCCTTCTTTAAAACCTTACTTTCCCTTTTCCACTTAGTCCATAAACCAATAACAACATATACATTCGTTTGACAGAAAAAGATTCATATTAATATTGCTCGGTAACTACCGCATACAACTAACAATGAGTTTCCAAAACACCCAGAGCTACAAATATCCCGAGTTACCATTATCCATGTACAAAAAAATCATACTCATAGTTACAAATATTCAGTTTCAAAATACACTCAATAGATTACAAAAAGAATAGGAAAGAAGACTTCAAAAAAGGCAAAAGCTCCTAAGCTTCTAACCAAACCATCTTTACATCATCCGCTTACCTGCAATGGGATTAACATTGACCATACACAGAAAACACAAAGGAATAAGTCGTTAACTCAATGAAAGTCAATAACCGTTAATCTACATTTTTAAAAAGTGATGTAAACAATTTAAGACCAAATACGCTTAAAACCCTTTTCATCGTTTATACTTTTGAAAATCACGCTACATAACTTGAGCCAAAGTTCGCTACACTGCTTGAGCCAAAGCCGCTACACCACTTAAGGTTAGCTAAAATAGATTTCCCTTTTTCTTTGAAAACGCGCTACATAACTTGAGCCAAAGTTTGCTACATCGCTTGAGCCAAAGCTTGCTACATCGCTTGAGCCAAAGCTTGCTACATAGCTTGAGCCGAAGCTTGCTACATCGCTTGAGCCGAAGCTTGCTACATTGCTTGAGCCAAAGCTTGCTAAATCGCTTGAGCCAAAGCTTGCTACATCGCTTGAGCCAAAGATTGCTACATCGCTTGAGCCAAAACTTGCTACATCGCTTGAGCCAAAGCTTGCTACATTACTTGAGCCAAAGTCGCTAACCAATCATGGTCGGCTAAAAACCAATTTTCTTTTCATTGACACTCCATCAATTCATAAACAGTAAATCCATGCCATCATTATTACAAACATACCCATATATGTTTATAATAATTAAGTGGTTCACAACTCAATCTATTATCATTAACCAGAAAAATTCACGCATTTTCTAACACAATGCATAAGTTAAAGACTTATCCTTACCTTGGTGAGTGTTGGGTTTGGTTCTTGGCAACTTCGCAAGTTCCACCGACACCACCGCCAACTTTAGGATCTCTTCTCAAGCTCTTGGACGAGAATCGAAACTCCTAGACCTTGGAAATGCTCTCTTCTCTCACCTCTCTTCAAATCTTAACCTAAAAATGTATTTGAGGTTTCTCTCATTTAATGCACTCGTCGGGTTCTAGCTTAAGCGAGCTCATTCTCGCTCAAGCGAGAAAATCCCGCCCATTTTAAAAACTCAAACCTGACCCTCTCGCCCAGGCGAGGGAACTCTCGCCCAAGCGAGGCATCTCTCGCTCAAGCGAGGGTCCTCTCGCTCAGGCGATAATCTTACAGCCTCGACAGGTCCAAAATGTCACTTTTCTCGCCCAGGCGAGCCAACTCTCGCTCAAGCGAGCCAACTCTCGCTTAGGCGAGAATCCTTCAGTATAGCCCAGGATTTCACCCTCCCAGGTGAGCCTTTCTTGCCCAGGCAAGAACCCCTCGCTCAAGCGAGAATTCCAAGTCTGATACTAAAATTATAAGGAGTGAAATTAAGGGTGTTACAATCCTCCCCCTCTTATAAGAATTTTCGTCCCCGAAAATTAAATATACATTGATTCGAACAAATGTGGGTAATCCTCCCTCATCTCACGTTCCACCTCCCAAGTAGCTTCCCCTTCGTCTACTTGGCTCCACAATAATTTCACTAAGGAAATTTCTTTGCCCCTTAGCCTTTTGACACTAGTATCCATGATTCTCACTGACAACGTTGTAAAGGTCAAATTATCCTTCAATTCTATCTGATCAGACTCGACCACATGAGATGGATCTCCAACATATTTCCTCAACTGGGACACATGAAACACATTGTGGAGATTCGACAATAACGGAGGTAAAGTAATCCGATATGCTACCGGCCCAATTCTCTTCAACACTTGATACGACCCAATAAATCGCGGAGTCAGTTTACGAGACTTCAACACTCTACCAATTCCGGTACTCGAGAGGTTTCTGCCTCTTATCGTAATAGCTCTTCTGCCGACTCTGGGTGATTCTCATATTCTCCCTAATCTTCTTGATCTTGTCCGTCGTCTCTTGGACCAGCTCGGGTCCCAATATCAAGTTCTCCCCATTTTCAAACCAACTCACTGGAGTTCGGCAATTCCTACGATACAATGCCTCATAGGGTGCCATCCCAATACTCGAATGGAAGCTATTATTGTAGGTAAATTCAATCAAAGTCAACATGCCGTCCCAACTCCCCGGTTGTTCTAAGACACAAGCCCTCAAAAGATCCTCCAATGACTGTATTGTCCTTCCCGATTGACCCTCCGTTTGTGGATGATAAGCTAAACTCAACTTCAAATTAGTTCCCAATGCGGACTTTAAACTGATCCAAAAGTTTGAAGTAAAACGGGGATCCCTATCCGATACAATGCTTGAGGGTATCCCATACAAACGAACAATTTCTCAAATATAAAGTTTCGCCAATCATTCTAGGGAGTATCTCATGTTCGTCGGCAAGAAATTAACAGATTTAGTTAACCGATCCACTATTATCCATATCGAGTCATATCCTTTCTGAGTCTTCGAAAAACCCGATACGAAATCCATGGAGATAGTATCCCACTTCCAAACGGGAATTTCTAGGGATTGTAACTCTCCCGCTGGTCGCTGATGCTCAATCTTGGCTTTCTGACATATCAAACAACTCGAGACATATGAAACCACGTCTCTCTTCAACCCAGACCACCAAAACAACTTCTTCAAATCTTGGTACATCTTCGTTGTTCCCGGGTGAAAACTCATCTTGCTCTTTTGGGACTCCTCCTAGATACTTTTCCGTAATTCCTCATCACGAGGAACACACACTCTCCCTTTGTAACGCAACATTCCACTAGGGCCCGATACGAAGTCGGTTTCCTTCCCGTTCATCCTCAAATCTCGTTTGACCATTAGCTCACTATCATCAACTTGCATTACCCGGATTTGATCAAATAGTTCATTTGTGACCTTAAGCATTCCTAATATCATACTATGAGGTCTTATTTGAACGTCCAGGTTCATATCCCTGAACTCTTCAATCATTTTTCCTTATCTAACCATCAAAGCCGACATGTGTAAAGATTTCCGACTGAGGGCATCAGCCACTACATTGGCCTTCCATGGATGGTACTGTAGTCCAAAATCGTAGTCCTTTAGACTCTCCATCCATCTCCTCTGCCTCATGTTCAATTCCTTTTGATCAAACAAATATTTCAAACTCTTGTGGTCGCTGTACACCTCAAATCTTACGCCATATAGATGGTGTCTCCAGATTTTCAAAGCAAAGACCACTGCAGCCAATTCTAAATCATGCGTACGGTAGTTTTGCTCATGCGTTCTTAACTAACGAGAAGCATATGCAACAAATTTCCCTTCTTGCATCAGAACACAACCCAAACCTTGCTTGGAAGCATCACAATAAAAATTGAAATCCCTATCAGTACGAGGAAGAACCAACACTAGCGCAATAGCCAATCTCCGTTTTAACTCTTGGAAACTCTCTTCACAACGGATTGTCCACACATAAGGTTCCCCCTTTCTGGTGAGCTTAGTCAAAGGTAGCACTAACTTCGAAAATCCTTCTATGAATTTCCGATAATAACCAGCCAAACCCAAAAAACTTCGGATCTCAATAACTGACTTGGGCACTGCCCATTCCATAACCGCTTCAACTTTTGAAGGATCTACAGCTACCCATTCCTTGGATATTACATGTCCAAGAAAGTTTACCGATTCCAACCAGAAATCACATTTAGACAATTTAGCATACAACCGGTTCTTACTCAGAAGCTCTAGAACAATCCTCAAGTGCTCTGCATGTTCCTCTCGGCTTTTGGAGTAAACCAGAATGTCATCAATAAATACCACTACGAATGAATCCAAATACGGATGAAAAATCTGATTCATGTAGTCGGTAAATATTGTTGGGGCATTCGTTACACCAAAAGGCATGACCAAATACTCAAAATGTCCATATCTCGTCCTAAAAGCAGTTTTAGGAATGTCTTCTGATTTCACACGAAGTTGGTGGTAACCCGACCGAAGATCAATCTTTGAAAATACTAACGCCCCTCTCAACTAATCCATCAAGTCATGAATCCGAGGCAATGGATACTTGTTCTTAATAGTAACCTTGTTCAACTGCTGGTAGTCGGTACAAAACCGCATACTACCATCTTTCTTCTTAACCAACAAGACAGGCGCACCCCACGACGAGTCACTAGGACGGATAAACTTCTTTGCCAACAAGTCCTCAACCTGCTTTTTCAACTCTGCTAATTCTAATGGTGTCATCCTATACGGAGCTATAGAGATAGATCTCGTTCCAAGTATCAAATCAATAGAGAATTCAACTTCTCTCACTGGGGGAAACTCCGGAATGTCACCAGGAAATACCTCAGGGAATTCCCGAACTATCAGAATGTCCTCAACCTTGGGTTTCTCAATACCCTCCAGGGATGCCAACAACATAAACACGACTCCTCCCTCTTTACAAGAAGTTCTGACTTCCTTTGCCGACATCGGCTTCATATAACTAACCTCATCAGAAATCTCATTTGGATCTCCGAATACCACGGTCTTATCAGCACAATTAAGCACCACATGATTCGCCGACAACCAGTTCATTCCCAGAATTAGATCTAACTGGGATAGTGGCAAGCAGATTAAATCCACGGTAAATGTTCTACCATTTACCACTACTGGACATCGAGACACAACCGTCGACACCACCACAGGCACATTAGTTGGGGTGGATACGACCAAGTTGAAAGGCAACGACTCAGTTTACAATTTCAGTGTATCCACGCATTCAATAGATACAAAGGAGTGTGCCGCTCACGAATCAAACAACACTAAAAGAGGAATACCTGCCACCATGCAATTACCATTAATTAGGCTATCTACCCCCGATGCCTCTGCACCACTCATGGTGAACACTCTGCCAGTGGATCGAGGTCGTTCAGCCCTCACAATATTCACACTCTGTTGTAGCTTAGGACAATATCTTATGACATGCCCAACCTCCTTGAAGTGGAAGCAGGTAAGTGTTGTTCCGGGGCATAAGTCACCGATGTGAGTTCGGCCATATTTGCCACACACAGATGGAGAGTTCAACCGTGACCCTCCGGCATTGGCATGAGTCCTCGGCCCATGCGAAGTATAACCTCGACTACACGTTGGAGGAGAGTAAGGCTTCCGTTCCTCTTGCAACACCTTGCCCTTCCCTTTTCCATGCGAGAAGTTCTGTTGAGGGCCATAGTGTCGTGGAGGGTTCCCTTTACTAACAACAGCGTACCTCACCCACACATTATCCTCATACATCCTACACTTGTTCACTAGTGTAAGAAAATCAGAAATCTCTTCGTGACCAAACGTCACCCTCAGCTCGGGTTTCAACCCTGTAACACCCTAAATTTGAGTCTTTAAAATTTTAGTATCATTCCTAGGATTCTCGCTTGAGCGAGAGATTCTCGCTTGGGCGAGGGAGGCTCACATGGGAGAATGAAATCCTGGACTATACTAGAGGATTCTCGCCTGGGCGAGAAATGGCATTTTGGACTGTGAGATTCTCGCTTGAGCGAGAATCCCTCGCTTGAGCGAGAGCGCCAGATCTGAAATTTTAAAAAGGCGGGATTTTCTCGCCTGAGCGAGAATGGGCTCGCTTGAGTGAGAACCCGACAACTCATCTTTAAAATAGAAACCCCAAACACATTTTAGGGTTAGAACTTTGAAGAAAAGAGAGAGAAGAGAACTTTTCAAGAGCAAATAGCCTTAGGACTCATCTTAGAGCTTGGGAAGAGGTAAACCTCTTGTTCCTAACTCTTCTTCTTCCTCTCTAACTTGTTTTGGGTATGTTGGATCTATTTTCAAAACATGAGAAACCATGGAAACTCATCCTTTAGAGTTATGGTTCATTCTATGTTGTTTTTCTCTTGTAAACTCTTGGTTTGGAGTTGGTATTTGATAAATGGAAAGGTTTTGTGGGTTATTCATGAAAACCCCAAAAACCCCCAAAATGAGAATATGAGTAAAAAGAGAAATAGATGAAATGTTAGATGTGGATGATGAGTTTGTGCTTTTAGGTTGATATATGAGATAAACATGTATGTTTAGATGTTTGGAAACTTGTATTGAAGTAGTTTTGGAAATCTTGAAAATATGTGAATCCCTTGTATGTTTGATGATGAAATACGATTTGTTTATGTATTATTTTGAATAAATTACTGACATTGTTGTTATTGGTGGGAATGAGAAGAGATCCTAAGGTTGGAGGAGATCGTGGAGGGAACTAGTAAAGTTACTCAAAAACCGACCCCTAACACTCACCGAGGTAAGGATAAGTCTTTAATCTTGCATTTGGAATAGAAAATGTGTATTTTCTGGTTATGCAATGACTGAGTTGTAAATTACGCATTTAGTATAAACATATATGGGTGTGTTTATATTAAAGAAGGCGTAGATTTACAGAAAAGGAAAATGTGGGTATTTTCTGGTTACGAAATGATCGAGTTGTAAATTACGCATTTAGTATAAACATATATGGGTTTGTTTATATTAAAGAAGGCGTAGAATTACGGAAAAAGGAAAATGTGGGTATTTTCTGGTTGTGTAATGATCAAGTCGTAACTTACGCATTTAGTATAAACATATATGGGTGTGTTTATATTATAGTAGGCGTAGGTTTACGGGAATGGAAAAGGTGTGTATTTTCTGATCATGCTATAATCATATGGTGAATTACATTTTTAGAATAAACATATATGGAATGTTTATACTAAAGATGGCGTGGATTTACGGGAAATGATTGATGGCAAATCGATGAAAGGGAAAATATATTTTTAGCCGACCAGGAATGGTTAGCGACTCTGGCTTAACTATATAAGCAAAACTCTGGCTTGAGTATATAAGCAAAACTCTGGCTTGAGTATATAAGCAAAACTCTGGCTTGAGTATATAAGCGAAACTCTGGCTTGAGTATATAAGCGAAACTCTGGCTTTAGTATATAAGCGAAACTCTGGCTTGAGTATATAAGCGAAACTCTGGCTTGAGTATATAAGCGAAACTCTGGCTTGAGTATATAAGCGAAACTCTGGCTTGAGTATATAAGCGAAACTCTGGCTTGAGTATATAAGTGAAACTCTGGCTTGAGTATATAAGCAAAACTCTGGCTTGAGTATATAAGCGTGATTTGTTTTAAGAGAAATGAGAATCTGCTTTTAGCTAGCCCTAAGGGGTGTAGCAACTTTGGCTCAAGTTATGCAGCAAAGAAAAAATGAATTTTCAAAAATGGTTTACTAACCCTTTTCTAATGTGGATTATCTTATAATGATTTCTAATTGAATTAACGACTTACTCCTTTGTGTGTTTTGTACTTTTGTCATTGATAATCCCATTGCAGGTAAATAGATGAATGAAGTATGCTAGGTCGGGAGCTTTAGGAGCTTTAGACTACGGATTCACTATTTATGTTTTTGTATCCTAAATGACTACTTGCGGATTTAAATGATTGTAATAATGGCTAACCATTAGTCGGATATTTGTAACTGGGTGTATGGTTATTTCGGAGAACTATACTTATGGGGTCTTATTACCCGTGAGACATTATTAATAGGAATTATGTTTTTCTGTCAAATCAAGCGTAGGTGAATATGGAATTTGAAATAAGGATGTTGAAAGTATTATAGTAAGTGTAGGAAAATGCATGCAAAAGGAATAAATTAAGGAAAAAAATTTCAAGGGTAGAATTTGGGTCCTTACAAACCCCATCTCAAACTTTAGACATTTGGACCTCCCGTCCAACTCTAGTTCAGCATAAGGGCAATACCAGATCAATTCCTCAAACTTGGGCGCGTACTCCCCCACCGACATGTTTCCTTGCTCTAATTGCAAGAATTCCATCTCCTTCTTCCTTTTCAGGTCTGTAGGGAAATGTTTCTGAAGGAATTTACTCTTGAAGGTTCCCCACGTGATGATCTGCCCTTCGGTCTCCATTTGTCTCCGGGTCATTTCCCACTAGTTCTCAGCCTCCTTCACTAGAATCTAGGTGGCGTATGCCACTTTCTGAGCATTAGAACAACTCATGGCCTAATGATTCTCTCCAATCCTTGGACCCATTCAACGGCGGCATTAGGAGAGAATCCACCTTGGAACTGACTGGGGTTCCTCCTGCAGAATTCATCCAGACCTCGGTACTCAGCCGGCCCAGGTGGAACTAATGGTTGCGAACTTGGACTTGGTGTCGCGTTCTGGTTTAGGTGCTGCAAGTTCTCATTCATGTTCATGAGCACAAAAACAATCTGGGCCAACAAGTCATTCTGACCAGATCCTCTTCCTCTTCCTCTTCCTCTTCCAAACATCTCCGTAACCGGTACCTACACTCGTTCATTTGTCAGTAAACCATGTTTAACCAGACAAATCATCACATAACCACACAACAGTTCACTTAAATCAAATAGTTAAATCAAATATAGGTTTCAAAGAAGCAAGTAAGGCCATACCCCAGGCCGCATGATTAACTATTCTCTGATACCATATTGTAAGGACCCAAATTCTACCCTTGAAATTTTTTCCTTATTTTAATTTACTTTCATACATTTTTATACAATATACCGTTACCAATAAAATAACCCTTCTTTAAAACCATAATTTCCCCTTTCCACTTAGTCCATAAACCAATAACAACATATACATTCGTTTGACATAAAAATATAATTCATATTAATATTGCTCGGTAACTACCGCATACAACTAGCTATGGGTTTCCAAAACACCCATAGCTACAAATATCCCGAGTTACCATTATCCATGTACAAAAAAATCATACTCATAGTTACGAATATTCAGTTTCAAAACACACTCAATAGATTACAAAAAGAATAGGAAAGAAGACTTCAAAAAAAGCAAAAGCTCCTAAGCTTCTAACCAAACCATCTTTAGATCTTCCGCCTACCTGCAATGGGTTTAACATTGACCATACACAGAAAACACAAAGGAATAAGTCGTTAACTCAATGAAAGTCAATAACTGTTAATCCACATTTTAAGTAAGTTAGGTAAACAATTTAAGACCAAATATGCTTAAAACCCTTTTCATCGTTTATACTTTTGAAAACCACGCTACATAACTTGAGTCAAAGTTCGCTACACTGCTTGAGCCAAAGCCGCTACACCACTTAAGGTTAGCTAAAATAGATTTCCCTTTTTCTTTGAAAACGCGCTACATAACTTGAGCCAAAGTTTGCTACATCGCTTGAGGCAAAGCTTGCTACATCGCTTGAGCCGAAGCTTGCTACATCGCTTGAGCCGAAGCTTGCTACATTGTTTGAGCCAAAGCTTGCTACATCACTTGAGCCAAAGCTTGCTACATCGCTTGAGCCAAAGCTTGCTACATCGCTTGAGCCAAAGCTTGCTACATCGCTTGAGCCAAAGCTTGCTACATCGCTTGAGCCAAAGCTTGCTACATTACTTGAGCCAAAGTCGCTAACCAATCATGGTCGGCTAAAAACGAGTTTTCTTTTCATTGACACTCCATCAATTCATAAATAGTAAATCCACGCCATCATTATTACAAACATACCCATATATGTTTATAATAATTAAGTGGTTCACAACTCAATCCATTATCACCAACCAGAAAAATCCACGCATTTTCTAACATAATGCATAAGTTAAAGACTTATCCTTACCTTGGTGAGTGTTGGGTTTGGTTCTTGGCAACTTCGCAAGTTCCACCGACACCGCCGCCAACTTTAGGATCTCTTCTCAAGCTCTTGGACGAGAATCAAAGCTCCTAGACCTTGGAAATGCTCTCTTCTCTCACATCTCTTCAAATCTTAACCTAAAAATGTATTTGGGGTTTCTCTCATTTAATGCACTCGTCGGGTTCTCGCTTAAGCGAGCTCATTCTCGCTCAAGCGATAAAATCCCGCCCATTTTAAAAACTCAGACCTGACCCTCTCGCCCAGGTGAGGGAACTCTCGCCCAAGCGAGGCATCTCTCACTCAAGCGAGGGTCCTCTCGCTCAGGCGATAATCTTACAGCCTCGACAGGTCCAAAATGTCACTTTTTTCGCCCAAGCGAGCCAACTCTCGCTCAAGCGAGGCCACTATCGCTCAAGCGAGCCAACTCTCGCTCAGGCGAGAATCCTTCAGTATAGCCCAGGATTTCACCCTCCCAGGCGAGAACCCCTCGCTCAAGCGAGAATTCCAGGACTAATACTAAAATTTTAAGGAGTGAAATTAAGGGTGTTACAAACACTTTATACTCAATTTATTTTTGTTTTTTGGGTAGCTTTGCTTGGATTGAGGTGTAGAAACAAGATGAAAATGTTATAGGAGTCAATCTATGCTCTTTAATAAGGTAATTTCTTCTCCTATGAACTTATTTTTCTTTCTTTGTATCTTTGTGTTTAGTTACCATGATAATGTGTAGCTAAACTTCTTCCTTGTTGGGATTGAATTGAATATGATCTTGATATATACATTTTGATTCAAATTTATGTTATTTCACTATGTTTTGATTCTTATGAGTTGTTTATGTGTTTAATGCTTATTTTAAGATTGATTGCCTTTTTCTATGAACTGTGAACGAAAATATCGGAGAAATCCTTGTTGATATCCTTATTGTAATTCTGACTTTAGTTAACTCATCAATTTGGTATAATTCTTAGACATAGATTTATATCAAAATTTCACTTCATGCATGTTGTTTTTTGGTTGCTAACTAGACATAGAAGTAATTCAATAACTAAATAACTCTTAAACATGTTAAATAGATTGCTAGATGAAGGTTAATATGTGTGTTCCTAACACGCACAACAGAAAATAGTAGATCTATTTTGTGTTAAAATATGCATACCAGGTAACACTGAGGTAAAAAACTTTTTATAAAAATACCTCGAGAGATTATGATGGCTTCAGAAAACTTCTCCTTCAAAAGTATGAAGGTCCTACACGTGTATCCTTACCGATACTGATCATTGTTGTATCAACACTTGATCCGTGGAACAAATTTAGCCAATTTATACTCTAAAATAATAAACCAAGAGAAGAAGAACAATTTTCTTTTTTCTCTACACACTATCTTGGAGACTTTTTGCACACTCTTATTTAGCTATGTTATGGTTTTGTAGCATTTATTTCCAAAAAAAATAACCCCCAATCTCAGATTGATTCTATCACATAGTAACTACTACATTATCTTTCTCCTTTTTTGGTTTTGTTATTTTTATTTTTCAAACGTTTAAATCAGCCATTGATCTTATCAGATTTATTAATTTAAACATAGATTTGAAAATATATTAATTAAGTCTCACTTAATTATATTATAGATGACTGAATAATATCATTTGTATTTTTAGTGCTAGAATAAAATACAATAACATTCAACTTAAAAGAAAACTTATTAAATTAAACTATTTAATTTAATCCATAACATTTTCTCGTCCAACAAAAAACAGAACACTCGTTAGTGTGTGACCCCTTAGGTTCATTACTAAACCGATAGTAAATTAACTCATTAATTTACTAATCAAGGTTGACGTCTAGCAACGCTGCTTAATGACTGGATAGAAATGATGTAACATCTTTTACTTTTAGAATCATTAGAAGATTAATATAATATTTTCTTCCATCTTTACAGCTCTATGTTAACTCTAGAATATGGTATGTTTGTCAAATTCCAATAAGTTAACGCATAGTGAATGACTTAAGAAACTCATTTCTTCAATCATTCAATTCCCCTTGGCCAAGGTCTTTATTTCTATAGAGCTCGAACTCATTATCATGAGTTGATGAATTCTTTCTTGATTAATCATTAATTCTACATGAATTTGATTATACCCAATAATCATTCAATTAACATCATAAGACATTAGGTGTCCGATATCAAAATATAACAAATAACTTGTTAATTACTATGATAATCTCAAGTCTAAGGAAAATATATATTTCTTCATAAGAATTTCCTATTGACAATTCAAAGGTAATATATTAACCATTAGGAATTCTTCTTTGAGTCAGTTCAATGGTCATATCTCTATATACACCATTTATATATGTAATTTAATAAATGAGATCTATTTATATTTATCTAATAAAGACTACTACACATATATTGATCTATCTGAATTAATAATGTCTTAAGCTTAATAATCATATGATTAAGAACAATTTAGATTAAAATTATAAAAGATTTATTTCTCATTATTATAATCTCTATTATAATAATAACTCTCTAATTTTAATCAATGACCTTTTTTATTAATTATTTCAACAAACAATGAATATGATAACAAGATAATAATAAATACAACTTTATTATTATGAACATGGCAGATTGGTTCTTGGGTATATCTTATATCCTAACACTAGACATGGAGATATGCTTAATGATTCATATTGTTGGGAAGTAAGTTCTTCATCGCCTACCTCATTGTATCGGGATTGATTTAAATACATGTTGGGCTACTCCTCTCATTGCCAATTGGTTTTGAGATGAAACTTTAACACATATATTTTCATCTTGTTAATTTACTTGCTAGACATAGAGCTATTTTGATAAGCTACTTATATGATCAAGATATTGACCATTAGTATAATTGAGATGTTGCATTTAACTCAATTTTATATGCATAGACTATTAGACATAGATATATGATTTTGTGAGTCATAATTCTTCATCTTGTGTATAAAGTTACTAGACATAGAGTTTTATTGTTTAAGTTACTAAATTGACAGTCATTACTAGACGAATTGTTGTTGTTGAATTTTGTGTATATTAAAAATGAGCAAGAAATTCGATCCCAACACCTTTCTTCCAAGTAGTTTAATCAATTAGTTGGTAATTAGTTAATCAAACAAATCAACCAAAACCATTTTTAAAACTAACTTAGAATAACAACTTTTAGTTGAAAGGCTAGTATCAAGTAAGTCATTATCGATTCGACAACTCCTTACTCTATACTTTGTTTGTAATACCATTTAGTTACTTCTATATCAATTTGTTGGTTTACATTACCCACAAGTCGGATATTTTTATCATTTCTACACTTGGCTCTCACTAATTGAATTTTACCTTGATAAGTTACCAAAATCAAGATATAAGATTGGAGAATAAATTGTTTCCTCATAACTTATCTCCTTAAACTCACTAAGTGTTTGACATGTGCCTTATTTTTTTATAATAATTTTAAAATGAATTTTTTTAGAAAAAAGGGAAATAAAACATATGTCAAGCATTAAATAAATTTAAGAAGATAAATTATCTCCTTACATGAGGAAATATGTTATTCTCATAAAATAATGGACTAAAGGAAAAGTGAGAAGAAAATTTTCACACAAGTTCAGCATAAAAATGATGAAATATAGACTATTACCCAATCATGTTACATAGTAAGCAAAATAAGATGCCACAAAGTAACAAAATATAATCAATCACATGCTGGAATGCTAGATTCAATGAGAAGAGACATTGTCCAGTTAAGAAAAGAATCAAACTTTTGATCATGACAGACATATATTATGAGCACACAGTGTTAACTTTAGCTTCTTTTTCATGCTCTTTATTTTTTTAATCTTTTGCTTCTCCCTCAACTATGGTATTTCACCCACACGTGCACAACCTCTTGTCTTCCAAGGGTTGCATGTTCTTGTTCATTGCTTCACTTCTTTTTATTCTCCCATCCTTCTCAATACTTATCTTTTGGCATAAAAACAGAATATTAAGTAACTGTCCTAGGAAAAGAGGTGCATCATGTGGATCAACATTTCAAACTTTTACAAGTTTATAAACTTCTTTGCTTTTTAGTATTTAATTATTTTATTGGAAGAATATATCAACGAACGAATAAGAGTGGACCAGTGGAAGTGTGGTGGACGGATAACGTAGAGTTAGGATTATCTCCATTAATTGAGATACAAGTTCTTCAAAAATAAAAAATAAATACAACCTTCAATGTCACGTTTTTCCCTTTGATGACAATGAAATTACACTTTTACGTTAAAAACAAACGAAAAATATCCTAATTCGAAACCTTAACACTTAGAATCATCACTACTTGAGAGAGAAATGTTCTGTAAAATAAGAAAAACAAAATACAATGATGTCACTTTTACCCTTAAAATTAGGGGTGAGCGTAGGCCAGATTGAGACGAGTTAAAGTTTGCCATTACCCGATCCTAAATGTTGGTCAAATCATTTTTTGGAACCCGGACCTGACCCTAGACCCGAAGTTAACCTAATCCTAAATATTCACATGGTTAGCCTTTAAACTCGAACTAGACTCGATTAAATATAATGTATACTCATTTTGTATAAAGTATTCTAGATATTATTCATTATTGTGAATATGTAATTTGACATATAAAATAATATATGTATATATATATATTATTAAACATGTATATATGATTAAAAATTAGAGAATCAATGATACTTCGACCAAAAAGGTATTATTACTATATACACATCTGAATAGAAATACATACAAACATTATGAGTGAGTGACCATAAGACGAGTCGAGATGAGTCATGTTTTGTCCCTACAAGACCCCAAATATTGATTGAGTCTAATTTTTGAACCCGAACCCGGAGCCCTAAACCCGATAAAACCTAACCCTATTTAGGCCCTCCTCACCCCTACTTAAGAGTACAAAAAAAAATAGAACTCAAAGGTACAAAAGTGACTGATCCTAGGATCAAAACATGGTTCTGATAGTGTAGCTTATAATCTGAATCAAACAATATTTGGTTAAACTAACATTAGTCCAAGTCGGTGTGGAAATTTTTTTCTCTCTAGGAGAGTTAACTCCATCATATCATTGATGTTATAAACTTGAACACATTATCCACTCATAAAAATAATAATTGTGAATTGCGATCTTTATAAAAAAAAAATATATATATATTTGACTCATGTTTTATGTTTCTCTTTATGTAGGCAAATAGGTACTCTCCCCTCTTAGCTTATTCTTCTCACCGTTCCATATAATTTATGGTCTTATGACTACAAAGTTGAGTATGTTTCCTTTTGCTTATTTTTCTTAATTTATATAGCTTGTTACCCAAATAAGTTTTATCACAAGTTCATAAACAAAAAAATAAGTAAAAATAATCCCAACCTAACATGCTGGTAAAATTAACTTTTTTGTTTTTATGGAAAATAGACAAAAGAAAATATATAATGTCTCAAGAGCAATACTTAAAAAAATTAAGAATTTAAAGGGAGTGAATATATATATATACTTCTATCCCAAGATGTATATCATTATCACTTCATGTACCCCTTTATTTTCGTTCATCATTATCACTTCATGTACCCCTTTATTTTCGTTCGTCGGAAAATATAAAGAAAATTCATATTTTGAGAACAAATATAGCTCCATTATAACTTAGTTTGAAATTTGAATAGTCAGTGCAACCTAATTTATTTTTTCCACCCTATGAAGGTATGCAACAAATAAGAAATATAAAAGCCTTTCACCCAATGTTTTAAAAACCGTGCCGTACCGGCCGGTTCAACTGGAAAACCGGTGAACCGGACCTCTAACCGGTACGGTACGTATGTTATACCGCATATACAATAGAACCGGTAAACCAGTTTAAACCGGTCGGTTTGTACATTAATTTTTTTTTATTTTTAAATTTCAAAATTTCAATTCTTCACCAATTCTTCAACTTCAATGATTGATACTTGGGTCATTTATTTGTATTTTGCATTTGTTAAGTGATAATTTTGGATAAATATATGTTTTGTACTTTAGACTTTGATTTTATTAAAGACTTAATGTTGTTTGTTTGTGTGAATTTGAAGTAAATTATGAATATGGATTATAAATATGAATATCTACTTATTTGAAATTTTTTGTTATAGGTTTACATATATATATATATATAAGCAAGTATGTCCGGTTTAACCGGCATGCGGTTTAATTACTGAACCACTGGTTGAACCACTATACCACTATACCAGTACCATAACCGGTTTGATAACCAGTACAATTTTAATAACATTGCTTTCACCTTTATTGAGGGGGCGGGCTACATTAATCATCAACCTCAATGGTGAGCATATCACCGGTTGGGCCGAATAAGATTTGTTCTTTATTCGATCTTAAATATTAATTGGATTATTTTTTGAACTCAAATACGATTCTAAACTTAAAGTTAACTTGACCCCAAATGTCTACCATGTCAGTGTTTGAACTTGAATTTAGGCCCGATTAAATATAATGCATATTCTTTTAGATAGAGTTTTTTCAATATTACTAGTTATTATGAATATATAATTTGACATATGAAATGATAATACATATATATCTATACTACTAATAAAGGCAAAACTTAAAATAACCACCTCATTATGGTGTAATTTCTGGTTTCCAATTTTACCCTTACCATCTTTTGATTTTTACAAAAAAAATCATATATTTCATTTCATTATCATGACATTATTATATAGTATATACATCTATATATTTATCTATACTATATATTTATATATATACTTCTATACTATATATAAAGGTAAAACCCAAATTAACCACCCAGCATGGTGTAATTTATTGTTGCATATTTTTGCATTCTTTATTTTATAAATTCTACCAAAAACCATATATAACCCAATATTTATCTATACTCAATGCATATTCTATGCTATTTTTAAACAATGCACCATTTTTATATAAATTATATATGTGTGGTTATGAGTTATTCATTTATACTATTTATTCATCACATATTATAGATTGGTAATCAAAATCAAAATAAAAGAGTTATGATTTTTTTAACCACAAATAAGACGACACATATTATAAATCATAACTTTAAATAAAAATGCGCGTCGGCAGACACGAAGTGCCTGTCGACACGCTAGTTGTTAATAATATATATATATATGATGAAAAAATTGGAGAATCAATAATGCTCTTAACTATCATTACTAAGTACGCAATTGAATAGAAACACATATAAATATGATAAATGAGTAATCATGAGACTGGTTGGGTTAGGTCATGTTTTCCCCTTACTCAACCATAAATATTGATTGAGTCTAATTTTGAAACTCGAACATGATCCTAGATCCGTTGAAACTCAATCATAAGTTTAACCATGATTGGGCAAAATCGGGTGAGCGGGTAGAGTCGGACCCTACTCACTTCTAACTAATAGTTTAGTGAATGATATTTGAGCGAGTAGGGTGTAATACTCACTACTTTAGCAATTAATATTTAGAATTGAATTAATTACAATGATAGTTGTCATTATTTGTGATGTTTAGAATGAATGAAATTGAAAATATAAATGATTATAACAAACATGTTTTGAGGAAATGAAAATATGAAATTGAAAATTGTTTTTTGAAATTGAAAATAGAAAATAGAATTAAAAAACATTTATTAAAACCAAACTCAGATTCTATTAGGAATAACTCTACTCTTTGCTCAAATTTTAGAGGTTTAAACATATTTTTACCGCTAAATTTTGATTTTAGTTACTGAATATTTTTATTTTGGGTTTAGTCCTTACATTTTCTTAACGTTTTATAATTAGTTTTGGATGGAAAATGCTGATGTGACTAATAAGGTCACATATGAAATATATCTGGAACCACTGCTGTGACATCAATATTATTCATCCAAAACTAACGACACAAACCAATTGCAAAATATTAAAAAATATAAGTTCTAAAATCAACAAAATACATCCTAGACAAAAATAAAAAATCGATGCATTTTTAGGAATCAAATACATATTTAAACCAATTTTATATTTAACATAAATTTTACCCTATATGCAAAAGATTAAACTTGTCAAACTCAAAAAGCAAGCATAATTATTCTAGGATAAGTAATTCTACACACAAAAAATATAATGAATCATTATGACTTCATATAACTATTCTATCACCAAATACATTTGTATGAATCATTTGTAGGTACCAAATACATATTTGAACTTAATTATATTTGCTTAATTAAGTCCTATTTTTTAAGTTTATTAGGTAAGGAACATTCTGCTTAATTAATGATAATTTTTATACATATCCTTAATTATGACATGATTCTCAAAGTTGACATGATTCACATTTAATGATGCAAATGAAACCCTAAGAATTTTCATCTTTATCTGGTTTTAACCGAAGATAATGACTTGGTCAAATGATGTTCCGCTAACTAAATCGAGTTTCATCGTTCCCTCAGAACTTGCAAGGCTCACTCTTTCCTTAAACCCTTTCGATGAGGTGAAGTACCAAATCAATGTCATGTATCCTCTAAGAAGAATAGTTCTTGTAGGGATAATCTTAGGTTTCCCCTTCGAGGTTTGTCTTATCTCCTTAAGATGTTCTCTAGCGTTCAGTAGCAATAATGGTGCGAGAGCTTTATCCTCATAAGAGAATTCTTCTTCCTTAGATGGATAGTTTTATCCTCATAAGAGGATTCTTCTTCCTTAGATGGATAGTTGTATCAAGCTCTTTTCGCCTTTTAGTTCTATTATACAACACTTTTTGATCTTGATAGTTTCCTTGTAAATGTATTGTGAAAGCCAAGAAAGAAGACTTATATTTTATTTCTTGATGAGTTTTGTGAGACACACCATACACATATATATACAACATTGCATGGGGAACACGATCCTAGAATCATATTATCAATAAGGATTGCACACTGATTTCTAGCACTCATACATAAATGTAATAATAGTACATAAATTGAATTTATATGTGATGATATGATCCTATAATTAGGGAATCATGTCTTTAACTTCCGCTCTCAAACTAGTGGTCAGTGGATCACACCAAGTTTGTCTCTAAGTTGGCTGAAGCGCGTGTGACTTAATGGTTTGATGAGACAATCTGTAATTTGATCCGTTGTAGTGACATAGGCCACAATAACCTTATTTTGTAGTACTTGGTCTCTAATATAATGAACATCAATTTCAATATGCTTGGAGCAAGCATGCAGTACTGGATTAGAGGCTAGTGTCTTGGCACTCAAGTTATCACACCATAGTATGAGTTTCCTTGGCAATGAGAATTTAAGATCAGTAAGTAGTGAACAAATTCATGTTATCACACCATAAATTGAGATTGTGAATGTTTCACTTTTGATGATTTCCAAAGTATATTATTCATAAGGAATAATGTTTACATAAGTGGGGAATAATAATTGGAAAATCATTCATCCGAAGTTAGACATTAATAAATACAAATAAAAAATGCATTTGACCAATTTTTTTTACTTTAAAGCATCAGACTCAAGTAGAAGTCGTGTCACAAAGTAGAGACAATAACATTATCCAACCCAATGGTTTGGCTTATAACTCATACATTTTTTATATAAAAAAACCTAGTAATATTAATGTTGTCAATTTGTGAAAACTCAGAATATGGATGAAATTTGGTCTGATGCTTAACAGTTTCCGTAATCATCTCCATCATCTAAAAGAGCATAAACAGTTTCTTAAATCCTACTCAATGCTTACCAATAACCAAAGTCTTCCATTAGAACCAGAAAGAAACAAAAATCATAAACCAGTGCATAACCAATACTTGATAAAAATTTCACGCATGTAATTGAACCCGTGAAAGCTGGAACACCTGGAACTCGTGGAGATGAACCAAAGGAAGGGACTGAATGTGGAAGTTTAAAATTGAAGTTTGGGATGTGGAATTGAAGTTTGGAGATGATTGAAGGGTTGAAGAACAAAGGGGTCATGTATTAAGGGTTGAAGAAAACCATTTTTGGCCTTTTGCAAAACTACACCGTTTTAGCTTTTAAGGGATGAGTTTTTTTATAATAAAAAATTATGTATAAATCGGCCGGTTTTAATCGGTTTCCACCAAATCATCGGGTTTTACAAAAACTGGCCGGTTTTAACCGGTTTCCACTGGTTTTGTTGCTTGTCCGGTACAACACCCGTGTCGTACCAGTTAGGGGTCCATTTTTCTGGTCGAACCGGCCGATACGATTTTCATAACCATGGATATTACTTTGATATAGCTAACTTGTATGATAAACTCTGAAATTTGCTGAAAACCTATTGCATGATTTTACCCTAAACTTTACTCTTGTTTGGGGGTAAACGATGTCTTAAGTTGCGGAAAGTTGTTAAGTGTCAAAAGTACCTTAACTCATAAGGCTGATTTAACACATTTTCAGTCTAAATACTTTATTTATGTAACCATAGTTGAGTTTTTGATGGTAAATTGTAATAATCCCATTTTCCAAGCTTTTATATGTGTTTTAGGCTGAAAAGGACGAGTTGGGCTGAGAATTGACCAAAAAGGGCTAAGCATGTAAAACCATGAATCAACTCACTTGTGCTCAGCGCAGGAGTTGAGCTAAGCGCAATGGTGATGAGTGTGGAAGCCACGATAAGCATGGACGAAGTCTAACAAAGGGTCTGATGTGAAAGGAGGTGTGCTTAGTGCACCGTTGTTACGCTAAGCGCATGAGCCAAGATTCAGAAACATAAAAATAGACCCAAGATGCCATTTGAAGAGAATATACACTTCTATCATAGATTTACATGCAAAGTCTTATATTTAGTATCTAGGATTTTTAAAATGTGATATAGACTTTCTAGTTTGTAATTGTAAGTTGGATATATGATGTAATGGTTAGAGAATAGGAATAATGAGAACTATTGATGTTCATGGAGGAGCCGATACCTCTCCATAAACTCAAGTTCTGAAATTCCATTTTTATCGAGTTATGTATGAAAATGCTTAATTAGATTGTTTCTTAGTTGGGATTGATTTAGTTATTCATTGGTGTATTATGAATTTGATTTATGAATGAAATGATGTGATTTTAATTAATTGTTGTTGTTGCACTTTTAATGTTTGATATATGTTTGAGGAAATGCCTAGTTGTCTTAGGAAAAGAACCTTATGAAGAAATTTTGGTTCGATAGTCCAAAGTAAATAATTCATCATTTATGCATTAAACTACATGTAGTTGCATGTTTAATTGTCACAACGAATACCTTTGATCATATGTTTGCTAGACATAGATTAATGTTTACATTGAAAACTCTCAAAGTTGATAGTATGTGTTACTAGACATAGAGACATGTTTGATGGTTCATAGATTATAATTCTATTGATTTAGTTATTAGACATAGAGCTAATTTCGGTAAAGTGTTACAATATACCAAGACATTAGCGACTAATACAATTGAGGGTGTGCATTAATCTAAACTCATGTCCATAGTTACTAGAAATAGAGGTGTGCTTATGTGACATAATCATTGAACTTGTGTTTACGATTTAGATTTTATTTCATGAGTTGCTAAGTAGAATGAAGTATTAGTTCTTAGTATATTTGAGGTCGAATGGTGTGTGAAATTATATTTGTTTTATTGCTTGATTGTTTGACAATTAAGTAATATAAATAGTGAGTCAATCTCACATCTAAATTCCAACACTTTTAGTATCAAAACTTTTTCAACCAAATCAACAAACTTGAAAACCCATTTGAAAACTAGCTTAAGATAATAATTTGATTTTGAAATGTTGAATTAGCAAGTCCTTATAGATATGACAACCTCTAACCCCCGTTATACTTGTTTGCGACACTCTAGGGAGATATTATACCTTAATTGTCGATTTAGCAGCTCCCTTATTCCATTTTGATTTCCAAATATTTTGGCTTAAGGAAGCTTCATGGTTATCATTATCTAGACTCAGATTAGTTTCTTCAAGAGTAGGTGCATCGTCACATTGTTCATAATACTCAGGATGAGAAGGATTTGGTTCAGGAATGGTATTGGTACTTTGGCTAGGTATGCTAATGTCCTGAAATAAGTCTTGAGAGCCTATAGGTGATAGATTAGGTGTAATTTCTTTTTGTTTCCATTGAAAAAGTCTTCTTCTACACTACACATTCTATACCCACTAACCCTTCCATCTTGTTAAAAAGTGCTCCTCTATCATTGGATATAAAAATTAGAGGAATGCTATATCCTCCTACTAAATTCTCCTACTAATCCCTTACCTATAAAAAATGACATATGTCACTTGTAAATCAAACACTAATAAATAAAGTATCACTTTGTGGCATATGTCATTTTTTTGTGAATAGGAAGATTTAATATGAGAATATATCATTTTCCTAAAAAATAACCTTGCAAAAGAGGTGTTAAGACTTTCTTCCCCACCCACACATATTCTAAAAAATAACACTTCCTTCATGTCATTAACCACATATTCACCCTTCAAAAACCAGTCACATCCTACTCCATATCTTTCTAATGCAAGCTTTCCTAATTTCTTGATTCTTTCCTAAAATTTTCATCAGCCATATTCATCATAACCGTACCAATAGTAACATGATTTGTAATTCTCTTCCGGACGAGAACGAATATATCGTACACTATGTTACCCAATCAAATATGATATGTTTGAAGAATACTTAATTAATATTTTTTTTCTGCATATCAGTGGATAAACTTTAATTTTTTAATATTTATTTGTTTTTTATGAATAATTAAATATGTTAAACTAAATACATTTAAAATAAATCTGCAAGCATGTTTAAAAGATGAAAGTCCATACATTTCTAATTAAAACCACTCATTTCATATTTACAAAATTAATAAAGCCCAATTTTCTATTTAAAAGTCAATCTTAAATTAGGATTTTCTTTTTTCCTCACTTCTACTACTGCAACCACTTCCTCTTATGCTTTTTCTCCCTGCTTTGTGTTCTGCTTATTCTCATTCATACCTTACCATATTGATACGCAACTCATTGCATTTCAAATGTAGAAGAATTGCAAACCAATTCTCGGAAACTAGTTCCTAATACGTAGGAGTATGAGAGAATTATGTAACTACAATCATAAATATTTTTAATATTTATATTAGATTAGGTCATAACTAAAATATCTAGACAAATACAGGAAAAAATGTGGCATTAAATTTATTACAAATATTTTTTAATAGATAAAGTTTTATACAAAGATTTGAGAAATTGTAAAGGTAACTGAGTACTCCATTTTATGTGTCTTAGCTTTATCAACAAAACTAAAACTTTGGAGATTATGTAAAACATTAATATCAAAATTTGGAAAATGTATTAATTTATAAATTATAAATTTCAAAAACCTTTAAAATTTTATTTATATTTTTTTTACTATAATGTTCATTAAATGAACATAAATTAAAATTATGAAATGTAATAAAATCATTATATGATCTATTAAACCTAGGGTGGTGACATGTACAGTAGCCTGTCATTGTTAAGAATTGAGTATAAAATAAATATAGTTAATTCCATTACATTCTTATTGTTAGGAATTGAGTGTTTAAATATACTTAATTGGCCAATCATGAGAAAACCAAACTAAGGAACTGCTCTAGCTGTTAAAAGGTAATAAGAAAGAGGAATGTGAGAGGGGATGAAGAATTGCTATGGAAGTTAAAAAGTAGCAAATTTATAGAAACATATTGATATCATTATCGTTAATTAGAGATTGTGAAGTCTAAAATAGACAAATAAAAGTACTACAAGTTGGTTAAATAATGACTCTTTCTCCATCTCTATTTTCCAAATAGCACCAAATTAGATTGAAATATTTTATAAACTCTCATATTTGTCAGGTTTACAAGTTGGTTAAATAATAATATTTTCTTCAATCAAGTTTAAATTGTAATACATATCTTTCCCAAAATCAACTGTAAACATTTTGGCTTTTGATGGTATAATTGGAAGGTAGCAATTTAATTGGCCATTCCATAATTAGCTAATGTGCAGTAATAGTGATTCAGGATCCTCATCAATGAAGTGATAAAGTGATAAACAAACAAAACATAAAACCAGGAGTCACAATGTGCACAAAATTAGAAAATTTGTTACACGGCCCCACTTTTTAGATTTTTCTAACTTTAAACGTAAATATTTATACTGTTAATATATTATTTATTATTTATTTAAATTAGTTATATTTAAAAATCAATATTAAATAAATAAAATATTAGATATATAGTAAGAATATAAAAAAAATTACATAGTCAAAATTCATACATATTTTTCTCTGTTTTTTACCACTTAAAATGGAATAATTTATTTTTTATTTTTTATTTATTTATTTCATCGAAAAGTGAAACATGAGCCTTTTGGATTTGGAAGTGCCAACCAACTATTTAGCAGATGAAAAGATAAAGTGGCAAAGTGGCCGGTGGCCATTGGACACAGGTTTTAATGGCACCGAAGATAGAATTTATGCTATGCCCTCATCACCAACAAAGAAAATATAAAAAATTAAATAATTAAATAATGTGAATCAATCAACTTGTTTTAAGAATAAGTTTTTAAACTTAAAATCTTATTTTACTTATTCTAATAATAAGTTTTTAAACGTACATCATATCATAATCATTAATTCTAAAAAAATCTAATAGTTTAAATTAATTAGTAGATTTAAATTATTAATTTTTTTAGAATTAATGGATAAGTTGTATGTTTTATATCATAATCATTAATTCTAAGAAAATATAATAGTTTAAATTAATTAGTAGATCTAAATTATTAATTTTTTTAGAATTAATGGATAAGTTGTATGTTTTATGTGGCATTAACATATCAGGTTCCGTTTTAATATTAAATAATTGCGAAAACATTTCTTTCAGATAGATTCTCTTTATGGCAACGTGAGCATAAATACACCTTTATTATTTCTACTAGTACAAGTTTCTTATCTTTGTGCTTTGTAGAATAACGAAAAATGTAAAGTAAAGAAAATTAATGTGTTTTATATGTAAAAAATTAATTAAAGGAATTAAGAAATATGATTTTATTCAAAAACTCAAGTATAGCAAAAAAAAATACATAATTCCTCATTTCCAAAAAAATACATAATTCTCATTACCAAAAAACACAGAATTCCTCAATAATGAAGATTAGGAGAAGAATTTTGGGTATAAAAATTACTTTTTATAAAATAATTTTGCTATTTATTTTTAATATATGTATATAAATAATGGTGATTTGTGCAAATACAAAAAAAAAAAAGAGTAACTTATATAATTTTACTAAAATTTAATTAATATTAGTATAATTTAATACTTTCTTACCCTTACTTTAATGGGTTTGAAACATGAGACCCAAAATTTTTTGAATATTAGAAAAAAAATTAATTAAAAATCTGTACCGTTCATCTTTTTTAAGTGACACATGTCACGATCTCTAGACATATCAGGTAGAGTCCAGTATAGTGTATAGTATAGTATCCAAATTCTACCTCAATATATCATGTCTATATATTGAATATACAATCCCCAACTATATAAGTATATAACTTCCATATAAATCCCCAACTTATAAGTATATAACTTCCATATAAATGACACATGATAATTGTCTTTAATAGAGCAATAAATATAAACGTGAACAGAAAAAAATAGTACTCACAGGTTTTGGTGACCAAAGCTGTTTCAGACATCCAGTCATCCATATCTTACTTCCTTCCTACCACCAAACAAGTTCCTCTCTCTTTTCCTTCTTTTTTTTCTTTCCTCCCTCTTTCTCTCTCTCTCTTATTTCCACAAAGGAATTTGCTGCAACAAAACCAAAACCAGATATGCATTGGGTGAAGAAACAAAACAGAAGAACCAAAGAAACTCATAAATATTATTCAACATTATGAATTCTCATCATCTTATCTTCTCTCTCTTATTCCCTTTATTCACTGCAAAAGTTATCACAATTCAACTCTCCACTTTCAATGAATATGAATCTCACACATCAAGAAGAATCTTACACCAACCGTTATTCCCGGTCACTTCTGCTCCGCCGCCAACCATCGACTCACCACCGCCGCCACCACCAGATACTCCAACCTCTCGTGACATTCCTTTTTTCAACGAGTATCCAATACCTCCACCGCCACCTCTGCCGGAGCAGCAACTGCCGTCAACTCCCGCCGGCGCAATTGCGACGAATCCAACGGGAATGCAACAAACGAAGCCGACGAAGACAGTCGCAATCGCAATCTCCGTCGGAATCGTAACACTTGGAATGTTATCTGCACTGGCGTTCTTTTTATATAAGTACAGAACAAAGCACACTGTGGAAACAACTCACAAAGAAAGTGAAAATTCCCATTTTGTCCCTGAGAGTTCTAACAATTCTTCTCAACCACCACCACAGTCTAGTTTACTCTACATTGGAACGGTTGAACCGAACCGGTCTTTGTTAAGTGAACCGGACCGAACCGGAAACATTGAGAACCGGTCACTTTATGGGAAACTCGGTAATTCAGTTAAGCTATCGGATCGGTATCGTCCCAGCCCTGAATTGCAGCCACTTCCGCCGTTGAATAAACCTTCCGATGAGAATCAACTGCCGCCGGCGGCATCCTCGTCTTCCTCTTCCGACGAGGAAAGCCGATATACGAGGTTTCATTCACCGTCGCTCAGTCATGAGGAGGATAGCTATTATAATACGCCAGTGTCGTCGCGTCGTAGTTATGGGGATAATGGTAACCCGTCGGCGGCTATTGTTGCCGGAGCTCCGGTTGTTCCTTTCTCGAAGAGAACCTCCCCGAAATCTAGGCTTTTAGCTTCGTCGCCGGATAGGAGGAACATTATGATACCGTCTATAAAAAATTCTCATCAGCCACCGTCAATATCTCCGGCGCCACCACCACTGCAACCTAGAAGGCCGAAATTCTCAGAGCCTCCACCAGCACCGGATTTGAGGCATCTTCATTCAGAAGAGTCCATGACATCACTTCATACTCCACCACCTCCGCCGCCGCCACTGCCACCACCACGACGAGTAATGCCTCGGGGAAAGGTTTGGTCTCCGGTAAGAAGTGCGGCCTCGTCTATTGCTGCCTCGAGAAAGCAGCAACAGTCTTGGTCTCCAAGTCAAGAAGGAGCAGCTTCTGCTTATTCTACTGACAATATCACAAAAGCAGCTTCAGTGGAAACTTATGACATGGATGAAGGGAAACCTAAATTGAAGGCTTTGCATTGGGATAAAGTGCGTGCAACCTCCAACCGTGCCACCGTGTGGGATCGGTTAAAATCAAGCTCCTTTCAGTAAGTAATATGTTACTGTCATTCTGTATGGGGTTGTAAATCGTGGTTGCGGTTGGGTTTTGTTAGCATTAATTGCTGATAATTATGACAAAATGGACCAATATGTTATTACATCGATGTTGTGATTGCGATTGGGATTGCAGTATAGTTCGCAGAGATTACAAAAACTGCAATATTGTGACTTCAATTATAGTTGTCGACTTCAAATAGTACTATGAATGTGAAGTAATATATAGTTGTTGACTTCAATATGTTTTGTTTCATTTTAGGTTAAATGAGGACATGATGGAGAGTCTGTTTGGTTGCAATTCTACAAATTCTGCACCAAAAGAGGTTGTTACTAGAAAGTCAGTGCTTCCTCCTGTTGAGAATGAGAATAGGGTGTTAGACCCGAAGAAATCACAAAACATAGCTATACTCTTGAGGGCACTGAATGTGACCAGAGATGAGGTGTCTGAAGCTCTTCTAGATGGTAAGTCGATTTTGTTCATTCTTTCTCATTTCTGGAAATTAATCAGGCTTTAGACTTTTATTGCTTAGAATGTGTTTATGTTCGTTCTTATTAATTTTCTCTTGATTCTGTCTTCGGTGTTGCTTTATCCTTTCAGTTTCTATAGTCCACATGGATCTAATTAGCCACAATTCCAAGAAACAAATTTAATATATTTATGTCAAAATTCTCAAAGCTATGGATTTTTACCATTTACTAATACATTTTCTAAGAGAGCAACAATGTTATCCTCCTCAAATGACAGAGTGAGTGCAACTCAGTGGTGAATTCAGAAAGAGACAATCAAATCTGAAAGTGTCTCCTCCAAAATGAAGTTTGAAATCAATAATATTGTCCTTTCAAGGTTCCAGTTCATAATAGTTTACTGAATAAGCAATATATCTACAGAATATGTGAAATATCTGAAGATGGGTATTTACATCAACTGAATAACTAATATCCTAGCTTGTTTTCCTGATACATCTGTTGTTGTTTTTACCTTAATGAATTGCTCATAAACGTTCATCGTTTTCACTTTGCGAACATCATGTATTGTATTTTGTATGACCCAGGGAATCCTGAAAGCTTGGGTGCTGAGCTATTGGAAACTCTTGTCAAGATGGCTCCAACTAAGGAGGAAGAGATAAAACTTAAAAACTATGATGGCGACCTCTCAAAACTTGGGTCCGCCGAAAGATTTCTTAAAACAGTGCTTGATATCCCTTTAGCCTTTAAAAGAGTTGAAGCCATGCTTTATAGAGCTAATTTTGAAGCAGAAGTTAACTACCTTAAGAAGTCTTTTCAAACCCTGGAGGTATGTCTTGCTTATATCAATCTGTTGTTACCATTAATGTCTTGCTTTCAGATTAAAATTTATTCTGCCTCGTGAGAAATTATAACCAATCTAATGTTAACATTTGTCAGGTAGCAAGTGAAGAATTAAAGAATAGCCGGTTATTCCTCAAACTCCTTGAAGCTGTTCTCAGGACAGGAAACAGAATGAATGTTGGCACCAATCGCGGTGATGCTAAATCTTTCAAACTGGAAACACTCCTAAAACTTGTAGATATAAAGGGAACCGATGGAAAGACCACATTGCTCCACTTTGTGGTCCAAGAGATCATTAGATCTGAAGGTTCATGTGATGAATCTGCAAACGAGAATTCTCAAAACCAAATGAGTTCCAAATTCAATGAGGATGAGTTCAAAAAGAAAGGATTGCAGGTTGTATCTGGACTGAGTAAAGACCTTGGTAACGTAAAAAAAGCAGCAGGAATGGACTCGGATGTCTTAAGCAGTTATCTCTCAAAGCTTGAAATGGGACTTGATAAAGTGAGATTGGTTTTGCAATATCAGAGTCCAAATATGCAAGGGAATTTCTTTAACTCGACAAACATATTTCTGAACGATGCTGAAGAGAAAATTGCTAGGATCAAGGCGGATGAGAAAAAGGCCTTATTCCTTGTGAAAGAAGTTACAGAGTACTTTCATGGGGATACAGCAAAGGAAGAAGCACACCCTTTCAGAGTTTTTATGATTGTAAGAGACTTTTTAAATATTTTGGATCAAGTTTGCAAAGAAGTTGGAAGGATACAGGATAGAACTGTGATTGGTTCAGCCAGATCTTTCCAGATAGCTGCAAGTGCATCGTTACCTGTTCTTAGCAGGTACCATGGAAGACATGATAGAAGTTCAGACGAAGAAAGCTCGTCCCCCTAGTGTCATGTGTATATGAAAGAAATAGCAGTCGTTCAGGATAACAGCGAAAGTAAATAATGCTTTTGCAGATTTAAGTTAGTCGCCAGCATTTCACCATTAGGTATATCAATATTTCTACCGAGAGAATCCAGTTCCACTGGTTATAGTGAAGAAGGACTACATTCCCTGAGACTGCACATAAAACATTACAGGGATGATGAAGAGATAACAAGCTGTGTTGGCAGGATCCACACCATGATTACCACCTACACTCAACTTCATATGAAGCTGAAATGTGCATCAGTGCAAGACACTTATCATCATAGTTTCTTCAACTTGAACACTGGTCATAGTTATGATATTAGGTCAGTCTCACATTTTTCACAATATAGAATGTTTTTATTTTTTATATGTATTTTTTGAAACCACTATTAATAATAAATAGCAGTTTTCTACAATTCCTTTATGTATATGACTAGCATTAGCACACTTGTTTGCAATGCATAATTACTAGTTCACTGATATGTACTGTTAAGACTAAGTGTAAATAAAATATGTCAAACATCGACAATAAATGGAAAATGTGAGAACCATATAGGTGGATAGATCAATGAAATGTTGTGTCAAGTTAAGGTAACAGTTGGTGGATCCATGAGCAGGGTCTCTTGCGTCGTAATTCAATTCGTAAGCGATCTCCTAGTGTTTCTGACTCCCCAATCCCGTAATATACAACGTTAAGATTGATGTTGCAGACTTACATTGAACCAAAAGGGAGCATTAAGCATTGAAGCCATATCCTTTTTAATTAAAAAATTGAAGTACACTAATTTCTAGCAGAAAAATGAACCAGTTAGTTGGTGGGGTGCTAGAAGATAGATGAAGCATACCAGAGGGAGGTGAATAGAAAGAATTTGGAAATTTATGAATAAAAGCATAAATGATTGCTTTTGTAGAAACTATGCTGCAAATCACCACTGTTTTTTTTCCTTAATTCATTTGATGGAGATCTTCCTAACTTTTGAACTCCTATCATCTAATATTAGTAACTTCATAGTGATATCCAAAAAGCAAGTAAAACTGTGGTGTAGCAGTAGAGAAACATATCAGTTAATACTATCCTTTGGTATAGCCACAAAATCGGATACGATACATATCTAATATGTCGATACACATTTTTATTAAAATATAGGATACCTTATGATCAGGGATACGTGTATAAAATAGTAAAGAAAATATATAAAATATGATACAATTATAAATGTAAATCAAAATATTCAAAGTAGAAAGTATAATGGAAATTGCAAATCATTATCCTCCATTAGTGTTTGCCTTCATTAGTGTTTGCCTTTAAAAAAGTTGGTATTTTCTTTGATTATTGGGATGTTTTGATTAAAACGTATCATATCTATCCTAGTTTTTTTTATTGAAAACGTTTCAGATACATATTTTATCTATCATAGTTTTTTGTTTAAAACTTTTCACATACATATCTTAATAAAAAAGTTATTTATTTTTTATTTTTGGATACTCTACGGATACATATCCATGACGAATCAGAACGTATCCGTATCGGATACATTTCCGATACTAATCATCCAGTTAATGCTATTGTTAACAGTTTTCAGCATTTAATGCAATTAACTTTTTTCATTTACTGATACATAGATATACTCTTCTCTTTTAAGGACAATTATATGCATCCACCCTTCAGATATTAATTCTTTGAACATCTCACTAATCCACTTGAGCTTACATCATGAAATAGGAACTCAATCCACATGCATTATTCAGAGCAATAGATCTGCGTATCATCTCATCTTTGTTAGGAGCGACACTTATCGAGAATAACTCCACCTATATGTTGGGATGACAATATGGGCTTGGCCCGACGGGCCAGCCCGTTTTGATCGACATTTTTTGCGGGCCGGGCCGGGCTAGCTCGGCGGGCCAACATTAATATTGTTTTACAATTTTAAGGTTACATATTATTCTAATAATGTTATCAATTTAATATTGTTTTCCAACCGAACATTTTGCACATACCGTGTGCAACCAATTTATTATTCATTATAACACATTTATGAGTAAATTACTTATAAATATAATTTATATCATATACAATACAAAACATTTACATAGTAGTGTTTAATTTATATCATATTTTGTTTAACTTAATTACATTTATCATTTTTTTGTTTAAAAAATTACAGTTCTCATACATGGTTGATCAATGTAATGTATGTTTATAAATTAAGGGTTTTTTGTAAGTGTAGAAAATGGAATGATAGTTTGTGTAATTTCACTAAAACTCATGGAATATTAGTGTAATTTAAATGTGTTTTTCAAAAGAAAAAGAAAAACGGCTCAGCCTGCTGGCCTACCAGCCTTGTCAAATATGGGTCGGACTGACATTTTGAGCCCTTTTAGTAATAAGGGTCAGGCCAACCCAGCCCATATTTTGGCGGGCCAAAGGTGGGCCGAACAGGGTCGGGCCGGGCAGCCCGTTTTGCCACCCCTACCTATATGGTCCATAGAGTTCTACTGAAATGTCCTCTGCCACATAATTTTTTTTCGAGAATTGAAAGAACAAGTACATCTCTAAGTCCAGCTTGGTGAAATCTCACCAGCACGGTATACATACGACAAACTTAGAACTAGAAGGGGGTTCTAGATCAATAGTGATTTTTCCGACACGATGCTGTTGTTATTGCCTCTGAAAGCATGGTGCTAAAACAATGCCCCTTGTTCTGAAGATCTTCTCAACCAATATTTTCCACTTAACATTGTCTTTCTTTCTTTGTCTTAATATTCGCTGCTTAAACTTCCTGAAATAACAGGCATTGTCACAGTTTAGGTGGATAATTATGTTGCAGTTAATAAGATTTCTAGACCATATACATGAATGGTCAAGATTAGAACATAAAGTCGTGTAACCTTTTTATGTCACGACATGATCGTTAACAATCTTTAAATATTAATCATCTGCGCTCAAATTTATACGACACATAATATAATTCTTTACCTGCAAAGAGGAACTCTACATTGATCTGGATCGACACATAGTCGAGAGTGAAGCTCCAATACTTGCCACATTTTCTTGCAATGAACACAACCTCCTGGCAATCTCAACTTGCAGTCAGCAAAATGGCGAACAAGCAATTCTAGCCCTTTGCAAGCTGCATAACGACACGGTGCCTGGTTTGCTTTGAAGTCCTTATCATGCGGGCCAATTGTTCGACAACCATCGCTAAATATGTGAACAAGAGCATCCATTGCCTCGTATAATTGCCGATAGATCATCCTCTCATTATTCCTTCGTGTGTTCATCGTTTTTCTCTGATAATCAATTCATCGAAAAGGAGTTAGTGAATGGTCTACTCAAGTTTCCATAGTGTAATAGAACTTAGAGAAAAAAGGTTGTCTTAATGTCTTACATTTTCTTCTTCAGCCAAAGACTCAAGAAGTTCCTTCTCTAGAACTGGGTGACTTTGCTTCATTACTTTCCACCCTTCTGACTCTGAAACTGCTTTAAAATTTTGTAGTATTTTACGGCGACAAACGAGGACAAGCCGAGGAGCATCGCATAGTAAAGAGAGTTGAAGTAAATCAACAACATTAGCTATGGTTAGGAAACCCAACTCTAGCTTATGTTGGCATTCATGCTTCAACTGAGGAACCACAAATACATGTGACAGCACCAACAAATGTAAGGTGAATTGCTCCATTTCTTCTTTCTCATAACTACAAAAGAGAAGTGTGTAAAAGTTTAGCACATTTATGGGTCAATTATTTGTGCTTTTAAGTTATGGCTCCCAACTGAAATTGTAGCGATAATATTATGACATTTTTCGTCTTCTAAATTATATTATGATTGTAATTGTGACCGTGTTGACGGTATTTTTTATTTTATAATTATGTAAAATTACAGAAAACTTACCATAATTGCTTTTTGTATGTGACCGTAACCGTAAATTTAAAAGCATGATACACATATGCATGATGTAAGATGAGAGGATGAGTCTTAGCATGTGAATACTATAGGTAAAGAGCATATCTCTTTAGGAATTACTTTTTGGTTCACATTTGACATAGGAACTAAAATTAAATGCATACAAACTTAACAGTAACACTACAGCAGAGGCAGTGTTAAAGATTTCCACTGAAGTACTGATAATTTGAGGTTAGTGGAGGGTTGAACATACCAAGAGGAGTACAAGTAGCGAACGAAAACTCGTACTGCGTCATGAGGAACCCCGGATATTGAGATCGGTCGCCAATGGTGATGACGATTTGCTTGCTTCAACATGCCTTTCAATACAGGAGAAGCTGTGGCCTATTCATATATTGGTAAAGTGAGTGGTACACACACAAAAAAGGATTCAAGAAGATAACGAAAAAGTTCACTCAATTTGTTGTTACAGAATCATGGTTACTTGTTAATGATAGAATGTCAATATTACAGTTTCCCTTAGAATCTTGTCCCCGGAATGCTTATACAGTGTTTATACAGCTCCTGTTTTACTTTACAAATAAGCTTATCTAGCTGGTAGTGATTATTCAGCATAAAAATATTATGACTAGCGTACGGTGTGTAATCTCTACAGACACCGATATGTTAAGGTTTTGGTAGTGGACCGAAATTGTCTAGCGACAGCAATTGTTGCCCATCAACTGCATATGCCAACATTTAACCGAAACGTCAAGGTTTTGTAAGTTTCCAAAACCTCGATGACTAGGAGCTAATCCATGCCATGCTGATTACTGAACATATATGAAAATTGAAAATTTTATGTGCACTACTACTACTTGGTATAAGGAAATGTGAGCACAATTCATTGGGAGAATGAACTTACAAGAATGATAGAATGAGCATAAATAATGCCACCATTATCAGTACTAATGTAAACATCTGCTTTATAACCTTCATTGTAAAGTCTCTCCCACAAATCTCTTGTTGCTGGAAACACATTGCTGTCTATTCTTGCAGGTGGATTATTCTTATCCACACACTTGCAACGACAATCGGCGGCCATCGATCGAGGCGAAGGAGGTGGTGCTGGAATATTTTTCTTAGCATCAAGGAGAGATACATTGCATTTGTGATCCATCTTAGTTAAACAGTTTATCCTCTAATGCTGCATAAGTAAAGAAAAACTCAAGTCATTTTTAATGCCTTAGGACATGTTAGAAAGAAAGGGAAATTTCAACTAGGCATAATATGGCCATAAAAATTTCTACCAAGTCCATATCAATATTCGAATCTCGGTTCGATATTCCAAAACTACAATAAATCCGAGATTCGCGGATATTCCAAAATTACAATATTGCGATAACTCCTAACCTTTTTTTTTGCCTTGTTGGTATCTAATGGTTACAACTGTTACTATATAGTTGAGAATCCACACATTAATGGATCTAGCTCTGCCAATATACTATGGATTTTTTCCAATTATGATTTTTATTTATGACATTTTCATTGTTTATTTATTAATGGACCCACATATAAGTACTCTAGAACCACAAGTTTATTAAATTTGATTAACTACATCCCCAAGTTTTTTTTCTTACTTAACTACAACCACAAGTTATTATTATATTTAGGTAACTTTGAACATTTGAATTTACTTTTTAGTTGCGTTTAGTAACATTCTTCTTGTTAGTTTACTTTAGATGACCAACTAAGATACAAGGATTGTTATAGTTCAAATACCAATTTTATATTTAGATGAGTATATACTTTAATCATCAATCATATAATTAATTGTCCCTAAAATCAAACTAAAGTGACATGAATTTTTTTATATAAGATCAACTGTTCCAAAAATAATTGGACTCAATGTTGTGTATCTTGCATTGTCACGATTTGTCAGAACCTATTTTGTTTAAAATTTATTGTAAAAATAATATAAGTAAATTATTTCAATATATAATGTGTACTTATTTTTATTTTGACCTTACAATTTGTTTTAGATTCTAAATTTTGTTCAAACTTTGATATACAAAATTTTGTTCAAGACCAACCCTATACATATATATAATGCAAATCCTAATGATTTAACCTAAACAAATCATATTATCTAATACACATGCTCTTTGTATGTAAGGACACGACTAAACCTCATTGTTTTTCTTTTCCTATTTCTCATTACTTTTTGAGATTGCTTCTTCTCATCGAGTAATATCATATGTCTCTTAATCCCATTCCTAAATTTGAGGTGGGAGAGTTCGATGTAAATAGAAATTCTAAATTGTGATAAAGGCAAGTTAAGAATATCTTACCTTAATTTTATGTTGCTTGTATCTAATAGCTGGGAATATCAATTGTCACTATATTCTTGGGAATTCATTCATTTTCTTGTGAATTGGCAATTTTTGCCTTTGTTGCAAATATAAAAGGGGTGGTATGGTTTAGTGTAATTGGTCATTAAGATCGGAGAATGGTAAATATACTTAACCTTAAATGAAAATTTATGTTAGCCAATTTTTTTACCTTTCAATTGTTTATTTATTAGTGAGACCCATATATGAGTGGATTTGGATCTCTCCTACCGGAGCTCTTTCTCTGTAGATGTATAAATAAAAAGGTTTACGATACACATTATCATCTCGTCTGAATATGATTCCAACAACTCATAGAGAGGTACAAATGATAGAGAGGATCAAATCATATATAAAAGTACTCCACATCTAGGAGTTAATTAATGATTTCAATATTTGTACACTAACAATTAATATCACCCATAGTATGAATAGGAATGACAACAGGGCGGGTTGGAGTCTGATTTGTATTTACCCAAACTTAAACCTAAAATCCAAAACTCGAATCCAAACTCGAATTAAGTAGGGTTAAAAACAATGATATCATTCTCGAACGCGTCGGGTTTTGGATAACTCGAACTCGATGTAAACCCGTCTGAAACATATATTTCTATATATACAAATTCTATATATGTCAAATTTCTCTATATATAGCTTTTATATATGTATTTATGTGTAACCTTATAATTTTACATATAATAATCGAGTTTGGGGTAGGTTCAGAGTATGGTATCAACTGTACCAAACTCGAACCTGAAAGTTGAGCTCAGGTAAAACTCAAACCTGAACCAAATCACATCGAGTTTTCCTTGTTTAATTTGGGTTGGGTTGGGTTCGGGCGGGTACCACAAGTTCGGTTTTCATTGTCATCCTTAAAAATCTATATCCCTCTCATTATATAAATATTAAATACTTATCAATTTTTATTAATTACGTCCACAAGTTTTTTGTTCTTACTTAACTACAACGACAAGTTATTATTATATTTATTTACTATTTAGGCATCTTCGACCATTTGAATTTCCTTTTCAGTTGCGTTTAGTAGCATTCTTCTTGTTAGTTTACTTTTACGTCTTTCTCTTTTTTTTTCTTTCTATTTGCTAATGTTGTGTCTTACTGTGATTAGACATGTAGGAAATGCAAAATACGTACCATTAAAATAATTCCAATGGATAGGGCTCATGATGACCGTCCCACGGATACCTGCATATATATTTTAATTAAATATTTTATACTTAATTATTATTAATTTAATATTATAATTGTTTATTTTATTATTATATCATAATCAAATTTAGTGATGAGATTATAATCATAGAACTATCATATACATATCATATTATTTAAGTAATAATTATTTTAAAAAAATATAATTAAAATTGAAAATTCGTTGGGTACCTGCGGACACCCGCTATCCGCACAAGTATCTATAAATAGTGCGGGTATAAGCACGAGTATGCACTACTCGTGCCCACCCGACCCCACCCGATCCCACCCGATCCCTCCCGATCCCATTGCCATCCCTAACGGCAATATTCTGTGTGCTCAACTTAGACGAAGATTTTTATAGTTTAATTACCATTTGGATGATTATTTTTGTACTTTAATCATTGCATAAATTAAATGTACTTAAAATCAGACTAATATTCACCAATTTAATATGAGATTAACTAATCCAATAATAACACATTTAAATGATTTTTATATTTAAAAAGTGATTAATATCCAATTATCATCTATTTAACCTATATACATACCAAAGTATAAAGAATATATGGAAGAATATGACAATTAAATCCTATTAAATCTATTCAATATAATTAATTTTCCTAAAGTTTTGGAATTATTCATACAGCCTTGAAAATTATAAATCAAAACATAAAATCTTGAAGACTACATTTTTAAGGTTTTATAGAAATGTGATAAATATTAATTATCCACCATCTCTATGAAGTAGTGTTCCTCCCTTTTGATTCATACCGAAAATGTGAGGAAGATATTACATCAAGCAAGAAGAACAATACAGACAATAAATGGGAGAGTTAGTAATTTAATATCCACTATCATGTGAGACTAGAATATTTCTACTAAGCCACTTGAGAGTTATTGTATTTGATCTTAGATAGTGAGATTGTGTGCTATCCTTTTTGTGTGAGAGAGACCAATTTTGTAATCATACCTTTGATAATGGAGACATTTTATAAACCAGGTCTTATGGTTTTTTAACTTCTTATTTTGAAGATATTTTTCCACATTAAAATTCTAAATGTTATTCTTATACTTTTACTCTATTTTATTTGAGTTTACTACTTCCTAAAATGCTAATTTTGCATCAATCAAAGGTGAAAAAAATTAGTTCTTTCCAATACAAAGTTGGACATCTAGTTGTCACATAAGATTAAAGGTTGAGATTCAATTTATATTAACAACGTTCGGATAAACTGTCAGAATTCTTAAAATAAAATTAGTCATTTGTTGATAGGGTGGGAAGACCTAGACAATGATAAAAAAGACATAATATATTCATTTGATTTAGGTAGACACTCGAAGATATACTTATATTAGAATTACCATTCTAAAGTTATGCCAATTTACTAGAGGTCTCAAATTCGAATATGTGATAATGTAATTAATGTGGGGTAAGGAGAGTTTTGAGGCTCATAGTAGTAGGATTTTCCATGGTTGATAGATGATACATATGGTTTAAGAAGAAAAAAAGTCACCCTTCTTAAATATTAAGATCCAATTTCAATGTAGCTAATTCTCAACTCCCTTAACCAAATGCAATAATGTTTTATGTACAACTTTTTATTGTCACTTTGAAATTTGTGACATTATATATATAGAGTGTGTTTTTTAAACTTATTTCAGACATCAATTCTAGGAAAATCCATTGGTTTAGATCTACCCACTAATTCAAACAATTGAATTTCCCTAAAATTAATGACTAAGATGTGGACTAAGTTTAAAAAACTTACTCTTAAAAGTTAATTGATCTCTCCTCATATATATATATATATATATATATATATATATATGATAAAAAGCAACTGAAAAATAGAAGTAATTTTCTATTTACTGGAAGAAAAAACTGCCAAATTATATTATAGATATGGCATAACTTGAAAATTCCAGAGGCCGTTCTTATGAAGTTATGAACTCAAAAAATGTCAGATGGGATTAAACTGCAATACTTGCAAGAAGGCTAGTTATTGATCCTTACAAGTTTTTGAGGTAATGAAAATGCCATTTCAAAATTTAAGAAATAAAATTTCATCACTGGCTACACAATGAAATAGGCTATAATATTTGGAAGCAAAATTGTACATATTCATTTTCATTCTAATAATGCTAAAAGAATCAACATTAACAACTGCAAAAATTACAAAGTTCTACATTTTTTATATCTACCTTTATGATGACCATGAAAATTGAACAATGTAATACATAAGATGGTAAAAAATGGTGACTTCATAATCATTTGTAGTTCACTAACTGCTAAGAAACTCCAAAATTCTATTTCCTCCTCTTGATCTAACCCAAGTACGTCTCAGTTAATGTCAGTAATTCAAATTGCGGACCACATCACGTATCTTTTCAGACAGGGATTTGCTTTAACTGGGCTGCAATTGGCATGCCCATAAACCCAACCAATATGCAAAAGAGCCATTGTACTAGGGAGAGTGGTGTTGTGTTTGCAAAGGTTCCCAAGTATTCAACTATTATGATTTGAAACACAACTGTGCAACTAAGCACTATCACTAACACATGATTATCCATTATGCCCTTAAATACATCTACTTCTTCCATCTCACGAGAGTTTTGTTAGACTTTTGTAATTCAGTTTTTGTTAGTTAATTAGTTTTTGTTTTTAGAAAGTCATTTAGTTGATTGTTTAAGTCAATAATATGAGGAATTAATTTTCAGCATTATTCATCTTCTTGCACATAAGCTTCTTGTACTTTTCTCTCACTCATTCTTTCTCTCTTTCTCGTATTCTTTCTGCAACAACAGAAGCAACAAAGCCTCTGTTAACTGTGACTTGCCTTTTGTAGCTGTGTTGTGTGAGTGTGTGTGGCTTTTGGTTTAACAAGTTTATCTCATTGAAAACCTTAATGACCAAATTAACCCACAACTGGTAAGGTAAATGTAAAACTGAACTATTATATAAACTTGTTTCATTTGCGTTTGAAGTTTTGAATGAGAAATAAATGAAAGGACCATTCAAGTTCAATCTTTGAGCATTTGTCTAAGAAGATTATTTATATTTTCATATTCATGCAGTAATTAATATTTCGTGTCATTGTTACCAGCTATCTAAACATCAATTTTCTTAGTAGTTAGTTACTTCTATTATTTTATATTAGCTACATGATTGACTTAACAAAGGTCTAGCGTACAAGACTCCCATTTAGTGGGGTTTGGGAGATTAGATATATGTAGTCTTAGTTTTATTCTCTTAAGTGTAGAGATTATTTCTAAGATTTGAGCCTATAATTTCATGATCACTAGCAACAACATCACCGCCGTTGTACTGACCTCACCCTCTACCCACATGATTGCCTTATATACACAATTCTCACCCTAAGTAAAATCCCAGTTTTTCTTTCTCTTGTTTATGGACAAAAACAAAACTTAAGTGCAACTATTTAAGTGTTTATGGGTTTGTTTTCTAATAAAACCATGTTACACATGTTATTCATTTATGAATTGTTAACATGCTAATTTTTATTGGAAAACTGCAACACAAGTTTTTAAAGAAGAGTAATGATATATTTTCCTACTAAATCTTCATACTAATTTTTCTATCCATAAAAAAGTGACATATATCACAAAGTAATACTTTATTTATTAGTGATTGATTTACAAATTAGCCTAATTTTCAAACCTGTCATGCAGGCTGATGAGAAGTTCACTAGTAATGCAACCACATTAACAGTCAGCTGGAACTGTACAAATTTCTGAATATTTATGTAAACTGAACGTCCCCATTTGCACACTGTCACTATTGTGGAGAAATTATCATCCAAAATTATGACATCTGCACTCTCTTTAGCAACCTGTACACAAGTTTTGAAAATAGCCCATTCTTGCATTTTCCTTGGAAAAGAACTTTAAGGGTTTTAAATGACAAAAATGAAGTATAATGTGTTAGAAGTCCCACATTGAGTAGAATTGCAAAATCAATGTGTTCCTTAAGCCATGAGCTCTCCCACCTAATAGACCAGTCTTTTGGGTTATGGTAATCCTCATGTGCTTAAGTTCTAACAATTTGTGCTTTAATTGAGATTTCTATCACGGAAAGTGCTACCTATAGGCAGGCTGAATTAAGGTATATTAACGAATACTGATGAGTGAAGCCACCAAAAGAGAAAGGGCTAACATCGGGTCAGTGTCGACAGAGTGAAAACCGTTATGGACGTCAACCCTTAAAGGGACCAGCAATGTTAGGAGTCCCACATTGAGTAGAATTGCAAACTTAATGTGACACTTAAGCCATGAGGCTCTCCTGCCTGAGACTAGTTTTTTGGATTGATTCTCCTCATGTGCTTAAGTCCAGTTGTGACAAATTCCTTTTCTCTACTTTTAGTTTCAAATATTTGACCATGCTTTCATTGCTTTCTTTAACATTGTAGTAGGAAGCATTGCACTACACTAACCTCAGTTCCAGCAATTCCCATTGCAAGTCCAACGTCAGCTTCATGAAGGGCTGGAGCATCATTTGTTCCATCACCAGTTACAGCAACAACTTCGCCGAACGTGGTACGAAGTTGTTTAACCAATGTATACTTGTCTAAAGGCTAGGATCGAGCCATAACCTATAAAAAAGTTGAACAATGTATTATTCAAAAGATCACCCATGTTTTAACTTCAACCATTTAAGCCATCAAAATGTTCTGCATATAGAAAGTAGATAAATTCTTAGGTAGACATTGCCTAAAAATATTATTAAGATATGGTGCATTTTTAATATATCTCATAACCTTAGACATGTTAAATTGAACTAGTGTTTATTAAGATATGGTGCATTTTTTAATATATCTCATAACCTTAGACATGTTAAATTGAACTAGTGTTTATGGTAAGAAGTGAGCAGTATTCTAAATTGCGTTCTGCAATACATAATGCGGTTGCAACAATGTGGATGCGGCCGGCAAAGCACCGCAATTGCGGTGTGATTGAATTTCACACCAAAAACTGCAACACAACACTGTTGCGGCCGCATCGGGCCGCAACGCAACCGCATCGGACCGCATCAGATTAAAAAAATATTGTTTTAATCACAAAATATTCACACCGCAACGGCCGCAATCCGCATCGCAACGGTCGCAATGACCGCAATCGCAGTAACCGCAACCGTTACCGCAATTTAAAAGTGAGTAACAAATAATTAGTATAGAGAATATGAGGCACCTGAATTTTGGGAATAAGTTCAAACATTTCCTCCTGAGTCTTCTCTCTAAAATCTGGACCTTCAATGGCTATGCCATCATCTGTTAAAATTCCACATTCTCTTGCTATAGCCTTTGCAGTATTAATATTGTCACCTGTAACCATCCTTACTATAATTCCAGCCGAACGACACACCGCAACGGATTCCTTAACACCGGGGCGAACCGGATCTTTGATACCAACAACTCCTATAGTTGTGGCTGATCCCATAGTCCCACATGCTGCTAAATGTCTAACAAGGGCTTTATCATTCATCATTTTCTTCATCGCGAACGCAAGGCTCAATGTCACAGCTAAGGGTAGCCCCTCTGGAACAGCAACAACAACTATGGTAACTGCAATAGCAAAGAATTCCAACATCTCAATGGCATCATCCCCAGACCACCACCAGAATCTTCCTTCTCGGATTTTGCGGCTCATTAGTCCTTTCACCAAAACTGCGAAAGTTACCACCGCGAAGAATAGGCCTATCTTACCGATAATGGTTGCAACTCCATTCAGTTTAACTTGCAATGGGGTTTCATCATCTCCACCTTTACTCAGAGTAGCCATCAATTTACCCCATACATGGTGCATGATCCATCTCGGACCATGGTTCCAGAAAGTAAAAATGGAATTTGGGAAGTTACCATCACCGACTCGCTCTCTCCCGTTAAACTCGATTCGTCAATCAACACGGAAAATCCCGAAACAAATAGTCCAACTGCAGGGACTTGATCTCCTATACCAAGATGCACAAGATCTCCAGGCAGTAAATTATATATTGACATTTTCTGCCTATAACCATTTCTTGTGACCTGAATAGAAATCTTTTTCTTCTCTTTATCTAAATCTTTGAACTGTAACGATTGCCGATAATCGCTCGTTGCTGTAACAAACACAACAAGTAAGATACTTGCAGCAATTCCAAGTCCATCATGAGCTCCCTTAGGCCATTCTTCAGTTGCTATGCCAACTAGAAGAGACACAAAAGCACACATTCCTAAGAGTCATGTCTTGAAGGGCTTCATAAACAAAAATCCAAAAACTCCTTACTTCACTTTCAGTAAACTTGTTAATCCCATAAAGTTCTTGTCTCCTTTACCGCGAATCAGAATCGCTGCTAAGCCCAGTAGTGGTTGATGTTCAAAGCTTTTCAGCAATACCACTAACTCCACCATGAAATTTCAGCTTCTTTACATCATGGCCTTCAACTATAGACCCCAATTCATCAGCATAGATTTGAAAACCTGCAGCTTTAACTTCCTCTGGTACACTGTAATCACTTGGTTGCACTCCTGCAGAAAAGTGTACATTTTGTTATTCATTCTTTAAGTGTATGTATTGGACCAGACTGCGACCAAGGAGACTCGAACCACCAGGGTATGGGAAGAGTGAAGAGCCACAAGTTACGTCTTGAACTAAAACCTTAAGACATTAGTTACATGGGTCTTTTCTACATATAAACTCTTTTACTCCTTCCCTCGTATCCAATGTGGGACTTGACACTTGAATAAACCAAACAGTGTGTTTTTTAGTTTTTAAAAGTAGTTATGAAGAAACTTGCCTTCGATAAATTGAAATGCAGCTTTGGAAACCAAAACAGCAACCCTTAGCTTTTCCTGCATTAAGAAAAGGGCATTGAGAATTTTAACATGATCATGGAGATGTCAAAAAACTTGAGGAGAAAATGGAGGAATCACATTGTCTTCAAGTGTTTCAAGTCCCTTGTTAAGAGAACTAATCCATATATTATTTGATAATAAAGGAAATATGAGTATACGAGCATTCATTACACCAGAATCCTCATTTAACAACGCATATTCAACAGCGCCTGTGTAGAACACTATTAAATGACAAAGTGTATAGCCCCTCAACAGTCCACTCTATACTCAAATCCTGGCCATCTTAACCAGCTTTTGATGCAGTTTAAGTTTATTATTTGTTGCCTGGTTGAATGCATTTTTTTTAACTTAAAAGAGAAAGTGACTTTTGATAGAACTTTCAATGACCAACCTCATTTAACACATCAAAGAATGGGCATAAAAAAGTGAGAATGTGATATAAAATAGTTCAGAAACATGTAGACATGACAACAAAAACAACAACAAATAATCGAGTCAGCACGTGAATTTAATAAGTTGAATTGTATTTGATTCAAGTTCAGCTCATTTATTTAATGAGCTTAATTAATATTTAGCTAAAGTTCGTCTCATTTGATTGATAAATCAAGTTTATCAAGCTAAATAATATCTCTAGTTGGTTTAGTTTATAGTCAGCCATTAATATGGCACAAGAAACACAATCACAAAGATGGTGATATAACATAGTTCAAAACACAGACTTCACATTTATGTGTGCAATATAACTATACTCCACATATAGTCAAAATATGGAAAAATATATGTAACAAATGCCTAGTCAACTTAGTTGGTTTGGATATATGTGGAGGAGACCGGTAGAAACCCCGTAAAAAAAGTATATCAAATGGAAGCTAGTCTAATTTCTAGAGGAAGAAAAAGACTAAGAAAAAACTATAGGAAAAATGACAAAGAAACACTGAACATGATTTATAGTATAACATTATATCGTCATTTAATACATGTAGTCGGTTCCAACTAATCACATAAAGGCTTCTTCATTTTTTATTTAAATACAAGGAAGGACTCATCTCTTAAACCTTCACATCCCTCCCTCTCTGGTAATTTGAATGTATAGATATAATTACAAGAGAAAATCAAGAAACAGAAATGTCATTGCATGCTCCAATTCTACAATCAATGTGTCTAAGATAATAACTTGGTGTTTTAAACTATCATTATTGTTGTAATTTCAAATTACATTTAATTTCTCACAATTATTTAAAAGCAACCATAATTCGAAATCTGGTTGTAAGACTGCTAAAATAATAACTTATGTTTTAAACTATCATTATTACAGTCGACTCCGATTACATTTGCAGTCACATTTTTTCACAATCTCTCACCATTATTTTAATGCAACTGCAATTTAAAACTCGATCGTAACTCATAACACTATATCCTAGGGTAAGATTAAAAAACAACCTGATTGGTACGACGCATAGCAGCAGCTTCGCCACGTTTGGAAAGATTGGCAGTGAAACGAAAGCGTCTTTTGGGGTTCTTTACAACCCCACATAGTTTCCTCCATTAATCAAGAGCTTCTTCACAAGTATTCTTTGACTTTATTCCTCCAAAATTCTCATTTAAATAACTCTCCATCACCACCCTCCAACAAATTTAAATAACTTTTATGTTATTATCATTATAATTTTATGAGAATCATTATTGGGTTAAGTCATATTAAAACTTAGTATCATAAGCAATAGTAGCATTCGTAGAAACTAAGGTTGATGTTTGGAGAGTAATGGAGAGAGTGAAGTGGGGACATAGTAAAATGAATAAAAAACAAAAAATGCTATTTGTTTTTGTTAAGTTAGAATAAAAGAAAATGAGTGTATGGATGAAGAAGGAAATAAGTGAAGATCAGAAAGTTTGTAGTGCATGAGAGTGAATAACGGTTAGTGTCTTTAATTTCGGGTAAGAATGGGGATGAAAAAATAGTTTTAAGATATTGAATATTTTAATTTTATTAAAAATATTTAGAGAAAAATGTATGCATTGATATTGTATGAGTTTTATACACTATTATTATATTATCTATAATTCATTTTTATTTATCATTGATTCTTCAAATCTTCAAAAAATAATCCAAATGAATGATAAATATATATAAATCTTTATACAAACAATTTATAGATATTATACTCATTTATAAACTATTATTATATTAAGGATGAGTGATCATAAGGTAGTTTCATAACAACTTCCAAAGGCAAAGAGAATGGTTGTAAAAAATTAAAAACCACTAAAGTTGAACATTATTACTAAATAGATAAATGAGTGTTTTTAAGACGTGTATTGTATATAAAAAACTTTATTGGTAGGAGTAAAATCTAATTTAGTGATTTTATGTGTAGCAAAATATTAGTTTTTTGGTTTTTGGCTAGAGGAACCTAATGAAAAAATTAAAAAATTGGTTGTACAAAGTTTTTGTAGAGAGACACTCTAGGTATTTAATTATTTTGTTATCATGCCATCTATCAACAAATATATATAATATAAGTGTAAAATTTGGACAATAATGATAAGATAAACTTCTTTCTTCATATGAATATGATTAAAGTGTAAACAAAGTTAGTTGTCTCTTTGATTCATCATTATATGGACTATTTTAATTACTCTTATATGAAAATGGGTGATGCATGTATCCAATTGTTTATTTGAATGTTAACTTTAAAGGTTTGTATTAAATCTAACATTATGCTCTTTCACCATAAACTTTGGATGTTGTTGCAGTTTTGTTTTTCTTATAGGTTGATCACTGCGCTCATTCTTTTCCTACATGCTAATCAACACTTAGAAGACATATGCTTGATGATTCATTGCTCACACTTCAGCGTCATTGCCTACACCTACTGTTTTGTTGTCTGCCTTTGATGCGCCATGGTCCAGCCTTCCCTGGTCACGATACAAGCCAGCCTCGGTCATCTAGCTGAGCCAGAACACAACAGTCTCGGTCATTTGGTGAGTCAAGCCTAGCTAGGCTGACTTCACTATTCCAACTGTTTCCTGCACTCACTGCCATTGGATCGTGGATGAAGATGTAGCAGTTTTCTCACTTTAATCACATTTCCCACGTGTTTAATATGTTACATGAGTTGTATAAGTTGTTCATTAGTTAGTTCAAAGTAGTTAGTTAAGTTAGTTTTCATTCTTGATTCCTTTTCTTGTTTGGCAAGTAACTATTGTATTGCCTATAAAAGCTTGGCTTTCTGCTTTGTAACATTCAAGTATTCAATCAATAAAATTCACATTGTTTTCTTCCATCTATTCCTTTCAAAACACAATATGGTATCAGAGCTCTTTGATGCACCATCCACGATCCAATTCTTCCTTCTTCTTGTGTTTCCTGTTCAAAGGCACCATGGAGGCAGAATCTGATCAAACACAGCATATTCACCAAGACATGGACACCTCACAAAGTCCCACCAGCCCCTACTACCTACATCCTAGAGAGAATCCAGGGGCAATTCTTGTATCCACACCACTAAATGGCACTAACTATCACATTTGGAGTAGAGCCATGAGAAGAGCTCTCTCATCAAAGAATAAATTCAAGTTTGTCAATGGAGTAATAAAGGCACCAAAGGAATCAGAAGCCACCTTTGATGTTTGGGAAAGATGCAACACAATGATCATTTCTTGGATTACAAGATCTTTGAGCCAAACAATTGCACAAGTTATTGTTTACATAGAAAATGCCCAAGAACTTTGGGAAGATCTCAAAGACAGATTTTCCAAGGGTGATCATTTTAGAACTTTAGACTTGCTTCAAGAATTGCACTCCATAAAGCAAGGTGAGAGAGACATAACAACCTACTTAAATGACATCAAGATCTTGTGGGAGGACCTTGATTCACTAATGTAACAACCCAATTTTATAACCCAAAATTTTAAAACTTTATTAAATGTAAATATTAGTTAAGTTTCCCAATTCAAAATGTGGAAATAATCAATAATACATTTTCATCAGAAACATTACATCACCTTCTAGTTTAATCCATAATTCATATAATTATCATTTGTTTCAATTACAACACTATTAAAGGTAATATGCTAATTCTTATTACATCTTTTGAAAGAAATCATTTATACAACATAGTTACTTCAACATATTCCTCATATTATATACATTATACAAATACAATTTTGGAATACAAAAACGACTACTCCAGTCTATACTCCCATTAGCAAACATCCACGATGCAACAGCAACATCCTGAACTCATATATAACACATAGACAAGGAAAAGCAGAGGGAGTAAGAACCAACTACGGTGACCGTAGCGTGGAATTACATGGAGTAATATCATTAAAATATAACAACCTATACAATCATCTAAAATCAATCATAGTAAACATATACCATTTATATACCAGTCAATACTTAAACCACATAATGTTCACATATTCAATCGGTATAATTATCACGTTTCACTTAGGCAATTCAACACTTCCAAAACAATACAATACTCCTACGACAACCCAATATCACAAAGGCCAATCAAATCAATACCACCAAGGCAAGTCACATCCATACCACGAAGGGCAGGTCTAACTCCATACCACGAATGGCAGGTCTAAATTCCATACCATGAAGGGCAAGTCACAATTCCATACCACGAAGGGCAGGTCTAACTCCATACCACGAAGGGCAGGTCTAACTCCATACCACGAAGGGCAGGTCTAACTCCATACCACGAAGGGCAGGTCTAACTCCATACCACGAAGGGCAGGTCTAACTCCATACCACGAAGGGCAGGTCTAACTCCATAGCACGAAGGGCAGGTCTAACTCCATACCACGAAGGGCAGGTCTAAATTCCATACAACAACATCGATCACAATATAATATTTCCACTGCATTATTCTAACATTGCAACTTCCTCAAAACACAAGACACCACATCAATGTCATAAACACAATATATCTCATATCCTACCATAATAAAAACCACTCACAACATCATCATCACATAGTATAATTATGTCCATTTATCACCAACAAGCCATTCCCCACAAAATCATTATTACAAATATACTCACAAATCAACAAATCAACAACTTATCACACAAACATTGATACAAACACACCCATATATGTTTATAACAAATCAACCATCCATAACACAACATTATCATAAATAAACCACACACAACATATTCTTCATCAAATAACACATTAACGTTAGAACCATCTTTCATGACGGTGTATTACCATAGATGAACATATAGCGTTTTATTTAAATAAACGGTTTTCCCGCACATATATCCCACTTTTATGGCTAATACACCCTCATGTGAAATAAAGACTCTCACATGGGCCATATACACCCAAAAGAGTTTCTATCCGTTAATATGCTCCGATTCTTGAGGGAAATCGGAGAACGATGACTCTAATGAATTACTCTAAGACCACAATGGTCTTCTCCCTCACCTTAGGTTGCATAAGCTCCATTATTCCACAAAAGAGCTCCATCTCCCTCCATCTCCTTCAACCTCCATTGTTGTTTTTTCATCTCCAAAGCACTCCAATGTTCCATTAAGAAGCAAGAGGAAGAGGTTTTAATGTGTTTTTGAGGTTTAGTGGAGGGAATGGTCGAAATCCATGAGAAGTCGCCGCTAGGAGTGAAAGAGGAGAAAAGAAAATGAAGATTAGGGTTTCTAGATCCCCTTTTTCACTTTTATAGCTCAGACGCTCGTGTAATCGATTACCATATGGTGTAATCGATTACAATGTGAAAAATGCACATATCTGATGCTTTTAATTATGATGTAATCGATTACGAGTATAGTGTAATCGATTACATCATGTAAAATACGCAGGTCTGATTAGTTTATCAGCATGTAATCGATTATCAGGATTGTGTAATCGATTACACTGTGTCAACAGCCCAAAATTGCCATCTCTCGCCCAGGCGAGACAACTCTCGCTCAAGCGAGAATCTCTCGCTCAAGCGAGACTTCCAGGACTGATACTATAATTTTAAAGACTCAAAATTAGGATGTTACAACTAAGACCTGCCCTTGTTTGTTATTGTACTAACACGTGCAATTGTGGACTGATCAAGAATGTGAGACAAGACAGAGATTCAAAATATGTTATATGTGTCTTGAAGGGCCTTAATGATCAGTATAATACAATCAAGACACAAATCCTTCTTATGGAACCTCTACCTCATATCAACAATGTGTTTTCCTTAGTTCTTCAACAAGAAAGGCAACAGGAAGGTTCTCATCTTTGTAACACCTCAAATTTCGTTTTCGGAGTGATTGGAAAACTTAGGGTGTTGAGGTGTATGCTTGACCATTATCTCTTGGACGAGAGGGTCTCTCCTAAGCGGGAGACTCAATGTTTTAAGTTTGAGAAGTATGGGAACCTCGCTCAAGCGTTGAAGTGGTCATTTGAGCGAAAGTGAAATCTAGAAAAGCTGTCAAATTCTAGCTCGAGCTAGAATTTTCGCCCAGGCTAGAGAGGGGCCTTAGCATACTGCCCGATTTTCGCCCGAGCGAGAAATCCGCGCCCGAGCGAGAGCATTCCAGTGTGAAACTTGAAAAAGTCGCGAAATTCTCGCCCGGGCGAGAGCGTTAGAGCTATAAAAGTGAAAAATGGGATCTAGAAACCCTAATCTTCATTTTCTTTCTCCCCTTTCTCTCCCAACGGTGGCTCCACCCAAATGGACCATTTTCCCCTCCATTAAGCCTCAAAACTCATCAAAACCTTCCTCTTGCTTCATGGTGACACATTTGGAAAAGCTTGGAGGTTAAAAAGCAACAATGGAGGTTGGAGGATATGAAGGGAGATGTGGCTCTTTTGCGGAGCAACGGAACTTACGCAACCTAAGGTGAGGGAGAAGACCATTGTGGTCTTATAGTATTTCATTAGAGTCATCATCTCCGATTTCCCTTAAGAATCGGAGCATATTAACGGATAGAAACTCTCTTGGGGGTTTGTGGTCCATATGAGAGTCTTTATTTTACATGAGGATGTATTAGCCATAAAAGTGGAGATATATGTGTGGGGAAAACCGTCTATTTAAGTAAATCGCTATATGCTCATTTATGGTAATACACCATCATTAAAGATGGTTCTAACGTTAATGTGTATATGATGAAGAATATGTTATGTGTGGTTTGTTTATGATAATTGTTATGTTGTGTGATAATGATGGTGTGTGAGATATGTATGGTCATAAGCATAAATGAGTATGTTGTAAGTGGTTGATTGTTATAAATATGTATGGGTATGTTGTAACAATGAATGTGTGATGAGTTGTGAATGTGTTAAAATGGATAAATGTATGTTTGTGACAATGAAGGTGTTGTATGTTATTTATGGTGATAAAATAATGAGATGCCATGTGTTGATTGTGTATGACATGGATGTGAGTGTAATGTGGAAACTCGACCTGCCCGATGTGGTATGGGGATTACTCGACCTGCCCGATGTGGTATGGGGATTATTTGTATGGTGCAGAATTGTTGAACGAGATCAAGGGTAAATTACTACGGAATGTGAAGGATGTGAAAAGTGTATACTCGGAATGAAAATCATATGCATGCCATAGGATATATATTATGGGGTGAATATGAATGATGAGAAATGAGTATATTTGGACGAATAAAATATGCACCCTATAACACATATATAGTATGGGATGTATGTGTACTATAGGATGAATATGGATAATATGTGATGAATAAGTATGCACACTATAGAACACATATAGTATGGGATATATGTGTACTATAGGGTGAATATGGATAATGTGTTGATTGATATATGCTTATCATAATGGATGTTAGATGTGAGTGGTTTTTAATACTTTAATGTTATTACTCCATGTAAATCCACTCTATAGTCGCCATAGTTGGTTCTTACTCCCTCTGTCTTTCCTTGTATGTGTTGTATATTTGGGTTCAGGTTGTGGAGGTAGCGCATTGGACGCTTGCGGAGAAGAGTACATGATAGAGTAGTGGATAATATGTAATTGATATGTTATATGATAAATATTTGTAATATGAAGAACATGTTAAAGTGAATTCATGTATAAACAACTTTCTTGGAAGTGTATAATGAAGTGGATCTAATGTTTGTATTCAAGGTCCTGAGAAAGTGTAATTGTATAAAGGATGTATTTGAATGAAAGTGTAATGACATGCTTTTGAAATGAAAGGTGTTTGGAATATTTATGCCTTGTAAATTTATAAACGTATTCACTCAAGTTTCCAAACTGTTCGAGTAATGTCTTTCAAAAGTAATCACTTCACTTTCACGAATAAGGATTTTAAAACAGAATTTTCGAGTTATGAAAATCAGGTCCTTACAATCTTAACCAATCACCAACCATGGTGAACAATGTCAATTCATCACAATCATGGAAGCCACAATTTAACAAGACAAATGGGAGATCTGGTTTTAGCAGTAACTACAACAATAGCAACAGAAATTGCTGAAGATTCCAATCCAACAACAACAACAACAACAATAGCAATAAGGGATACACACCTCTAAACAACAACAAGGTATACACATTCTATGGTAAAGAAGGACATACCATAGAAACATGCTACTTTAAGCATGGATTCCCACCAAACTTCAAATTCAAATCCAAGGGAAATAACATGATCAGCAGCCTTCAAGTGAAACAAGAAAGCTCAACTAATTAAAACAACAACAATCCTTCAACAACTTCACAAATAAACAGTGAGCAACAACCTCAATTAACTATGAGCCAAGAGCATACCATCAATCAGATAAGCCATGATCCTACTGATGCAGAAACTGCACACATCTCAGGTAATGCTTCCAACCAAATTTGGATTCTTGACAGTGGATCCACTGACCATGTCACTAATAAGCTATCAAACTTCACATCTCATAAGGATATTAAACCTATACTTGTCCAGTTACCTAACAACAACACTATTATAGCTAAGCATTCAGGCACTGTTTTTTCTTTTCAATCACCTCATTCTTTATGATGTTTTGTACATTCCTGAATTTAAATTCAATTTGATTTCTGTTAAAAAGCTTGCTTCATCCCTAAGATGCAAGCTTGTCTTTGATGAGTTTTCTTGTCACATCTAGGATATGACTACTTTGAGGATGATTGGACATGCTGAAATCAAGAATAATATTTACATGCTAACAAACAATGCTCAACTTAGTGATATGTTACATATTATGCATACTCTACAAACACAAAATAATAAGTCTTGTTTTGATTTATGGCATTTTAGATTAGGTCATCCTTCTAACAAGGTTCTTGACAATATTTGCAAAACTTTTTCCTATGTGAAATTTGATAATACTACTGTCTGTGATTTTTGCCATATGGGTAAACAATCCAAATTGTCTTTCCCTTGTAGCACATCACACACAACACATCCCTTTGAGCTTGTCCATATGGACATTTGGGGACCCCTACACATCTCTACCATACATGGACAGAGATACTTTCTTACTATAGTTGATGACTACACTAGACATACTTCGATTTTCCTTATGGCCTATAAGGGTCACACCAGGAACATCATTCACAATTTTATACAAATGGCTTCTACCCAATTTCACTGTAAAGTTCAGTCCATTAGGACTGATAATGGGAAGGAGCTTATGATGAGCACTTTCTTCCATAATCTTGGAATCATTCACCAAACTTCTTGTGTGGAAACTCCACAACAAAACTCCATAGTAAAAAGAAAGCATAGACAAATCCTTAACATTACTAGAACTTTGCTTTTTCACTCTTCCTTGCCTACTTGTTATTGGGGCTATGCAGCATTATATGAAGTCCACATCTTGAACCTCCTGCCCACTACTGCCCTTGGGATGCAGTCCCCTCATGAAGCATTGCACAACAAACCACCCAACCTTAACCATCTTAGAGTTTTTGGAAGCCTATGTTTTGTGCCTGCCTTGACTTCACAAAGAACCAAACTTGACCCTAAAGCTACCAAGGCTGCTTTTCTAGGATATAAACCATGCACAAAAGGCTACATTGTCCTTGACCTACACACCAAGAGCATTTCTACATCTCGAAATGTGATTTTTTATGAGGACAGGTTCCCTTATGCTTTTAACAATGTTCCTCAGTCTACTCATTCCACTACTTCTCATGACTTTTCCACCTTCCTTGACCCTTTGTTCCTACATGCCATGCTCCTGCCACTACTCCTGAGTTCCCACCTTCTACCAATAACCTTGTCCCACCTTCTACCAATAACCCTGTCCCACCTTCTACCAATGACTTACCTATCAGAAGGTCAACCAGAATCACCCATCAACCCACCTACTTGAGAGACTATCATTGTAACCTTCTGTGTCATCAACATCATCCCTTTGACTCCAACATTGTTCATCCTCTCCATAAGGTTCTGTCTTATGATGCCTTATCCAAGCCTCATATGACCCACTGCTTATCTGTTTCTTCTCATATTGAACCACGAACTTACAATCAGGCTATTAAATCCATTGAATGGATTCAAGCTATGCAACATGATCTTGAAGCTTTGAATTACAACAACACTTGGTCCCTTGTTCCCCTTCCCCATGATAAGAAAATAATTGGTTCTAAATGGGTTTATAAACTCAAGTTTAACTCTGATGGCAGTATCCAAAGGCACAAAGCTAGACTTGTTGCCAAAGGATATAATCAAACTGAAGGATTGGATTATTATGATACATTTGCCCATGTTGTTAATCTAACTACCATTAGGCTTTTATCGGCTTTAGCTGCCTCACAAGGTTGGGTCTTACAACAACTTGATGTTAATAATGCCTTTTTGCATGGTGATTTAGATGAAGATGTGTACATGTCTATCCCTCAAGGTGTGACTTGCTCTATGCCTAATCTTGTATGCAAATTGAATAAATCATTGTATGGTTTAAAGCAAGCAAGCAGGCAATGGTTTGCTAAGTTATCCACTGCCTTGCTTGGCTTAGGTTACAAGCAATCTACTCATGTTCACTCTCTTTTTACTAAACCCACAAAACATTATTTTACTGCCTTATTGATTTATGTTGATGATCTTATCTTGGTTGTGAATGATTTATCTGAAATTACACATGTCAAAATGCATCTTGATCAACACTTTAAGATCAAGGATCTTGGTGTTCTTAAATATTTCCTTGGCCTTGAGGTGGCCAGATCTAACCTTGGCATTACCATTTTCCAAATAAAGTATGTTTTGGATCTTATACTTGACACTGGATTTCTGTCATCCAAACCCTGCCCTACTCCTATGGTTAAAAACACCCAACTTCATCAAGATGATAGCACTCCTTACCATGATCCTGCCACCTACAGACAGCTTGTGGGAAGGCTCCTCTATCTCACCAACACAAGACCTGACTTGAGCTTCACCATTCAGCAACTAAGTCAATTCATGGCTGCTCCTACTCTCAATTACTTCAAAGCCATTACAAGGGTTTTTAGATACATCAAAGGGACCCCTGGACAATGACTCTTCTACCCTACAACATCCATCATTCAACTAAAGGGTTCATTGCCTACACCTACTGTTTTGTTGTCTTGCCTTTGATGCGCCATGGTCCAGCCTTCCCGGGTCACGAAACAGGCCAGCCTCAGTCATCTGGCTGAGCCATAACACATCAGTCTCGGACATTTGGTGAGTCAGGCCTAGCCAGACTGACTTCACTATTCGAACTGTTTCCTGCACTCACTGCCATTGGATCGTGGATGAAGATGTAACATTTTTCTCACTTTAATCACATTTCCCACGTGTTTAATATGTTACATGAGTTGTATAAGTTGTTCATTAGTTAGTTCAAAGTAGTTAGTTAAGTTAGTTTTCATTCTTGCTTCCTTTTCTTGTTTGGCAAGTAACTATTGTATTGCCTATAAAAGCTTGGCTTTCTGCTTTGTAACATTCAAGTATTCAATCAATAAAATTCACATTGTTTTATTCCATCTATTCCTTTAAAAACACAACAGTTTGTGGATAAGAGAACCATTTGTTCTCTTAACCCATTTGTATTAATAGATTTCATTGCTAATAAAAAACAAACAAATAAAAAACTGCACTAATTTATTATTTGTTGTTGGTGTGTAATAGGGGAAGAAATCAGTAAAACTATGAGAAAATTATTTGTTTAAAAAATTATCTTATTTGGTTTACACACAAAATAAAACTCTTATTCCTCGGTTTAATTATATTTTAAATATTAAAATTGAAGTTGATTTAATTTTTGAAAAGTGTGAAAGAACAAGTCTCACATCGGATAGATAAAATACTTGAAAATTGTTTATAATTAAGAGTTGTGCTTCTTGGGTTGGGGCCTATCAAGAAGAGAAGTTTGTAGTGGGAATGTCGCTCACCACATGACAACACAAGTGTTATTGATGCCGTCGGCATGACACGACTCATGCTTATAAATATTTTTAAAGAAAAACAAGTAACATCACATATCCTCACATGTCATCATGTGTCTTACACATATGTTGACTGCTACGCACAATGTACAAGTTGTGATGTATTTCTTCAACTTCTTTCTCTCTATTTATCTATGTTGAAGCATTTTTGGCTCTCTGTTTTTTTTAGTGTTTTAGAGTGACAATAGCCATAAACTGTCGCAATAGTCATAGTTGTGGGTGTAATTCTAGAAAGGTTCTCATAGTGCAATGGGTTTTGATAGATTGATTTGGGTTGTTTAATTTTAGGATGTCGTGGTTGATAGTTTGCTTGGACAATTTTGATAGTACCATGAAACATTTTAAAGAGAGCAGCCTAGTATGCGACTTAGCCAGCAATTCTTCATTTCAACTAACCAAAACAAGAATTGGATCCCTTAAAGGTCCATACTGCAAGACAACAACCACATTTAAGAAATGGCCCTGATGAACTACTCATCTGCTACAAATGTGACAAGTCAGGTCATATGGCAAGCAAGTGAAGGAACAAGTTGATGAGTAGTCGTCCACAAGACAACATGATTGAAGAGTCATTTGTTGTTGTGATATTTGAGGTCATTATGGTTTGAGGATCAGAAGGGTGATGGATAAACACTAGTGTCTCCCTTCATGTTTGTTATGTTTTTGATATGTTTAAAACATACATGATAGCTTAAAATAAGTAAGTGTTGTTGGGTGACTCTCACACTACTAATGTTATTAGAGCTTGAGATGTGGAGTTGGAGTTCACTTCTCTAAAGACTTTGATTCTCAAAGATGTTATGCACACTCCAAATATGAGGAAGAATCTAATTTATTGCTTTCTTCTAATGAGGTTGGACTCACCCAGACCATAGGAGTAGGCTGGCTTTCTAGCTTTCTTTTAGTTTCTTGACATGAATAAAATTTCTCCTTATTTCTACGTGTTGTGTGATTTTGATATTTGACATACTAGACTTTATCATATGAACAAACATATGATTTATAACAGGAGTAGCTTAGAATTAATTCCAAAGCTTTCTATAAACAATCATGAAAAATGTATTTTTGTAGTCAAGTTAAAATTGCTAAGAATTCACATAAATCAGTAGTTAGAGAATCTGAGTCATTAGATTTGATACACTCTAACATATATGAACTAGATGGAATGTTGACCAAAAATGGAAAACAATATTTTATCACTTTATTGATGAATGGTCTAATTCATTCAAAGTGATAGAGGCAAAGAGTATGATTCTAGTTTATTCAATGAATCTTATAAGATACATGGAATTATACATGTAAAAACAATAGAATGTTTACTAAATTAACTGAACCAATAGAATGTTTACTAAATTAGTTGTAGCAATCATGTTATGTTCTCCTGCTGTATATTCATGGTGGGTGAAATATTATTAATAGTGTGTTATGTGCTTAATAGAGTCCCTAAATCAAAAAATTAAACATCTCCCTACAAGATATTAAAGAATAGACAACCAACTTTGTCCTCTTTGCGAGTATGAGCTATGTTCGAATCTCAATCCCTAAGAGAGAGTTAAATTTTCAAGCAGAACCTACAAATGTGTACTCATTGGGTATGTTGTTAATAACAAAGCATACATATTTTATGAGCTAATGTAAAAGTGATCATAAAGTCTAATGATGATGACTTTTATGAAAACAAATTCTCTTTCAGATTGAGAAATGGTTGGGGCTCCTCATCGAGTCACATTCCTATGATTAGGAATAGTGATAACAACGCAAACATAGAATCACTATAAGAAGTTAGATAGTAAGAAGTGCTAAAATGTATGAGCTTTATTATGTGACCTATACTTTAGAGAACGATCCAGCAAACATCCAAGAAGCATTGACATCATTGGATGTTGAATTATGGTAAGAACCCATAAATGATGAGATTAATTCTCTAGAATCTAACAAGTCCTAACATTTAGTAGATTTGCCTACTGGTTGAAAACTTGTTGGATGTAAATGGATTTTAAAAATGAAACTGAAACCTAATGGATCCATTGATAAAAAAAAGACTCGCCTTGTAGCAAAAGGTTTCATGTAAAAAGAGAATGTAGATTTATTTGACACATTTTCACTAGTCACTAGAAAAACATCCATTAGGGTACTGAACTCTATTGTTGCTTTATATGATTTAGTAGTGCCCTAAAAGGATGGTAAAACCACTTTTTAAATGGTGAATTGGAAGAAGAAATATATATATATATATATATATATATATATATATATATATATATATATATATATATGGAACAACCTGTAGGGTTTTTAATTCAGGGACACAAAAATAAGGTATGTAAGTTAGATAAGTCTTTGTATGGTCTTAAGCAATCACCTAAATAGTTGCATGAAAAAGTTGACAATTTAATTCTCTCAATTGGGTTTAAGGTGAATAAAAGTGACAAACGCAATTTATTACAAGTCTGAAAATGGCATTTGTATTATCATATATCTTTATGTAAACGACCTACTCATATTTAGTTCCAACATTCATGTTGTGAATAATGTGAAATCATGGTTGTGTAACAACTTTGATATGAAAGATCTAGGAGAAGCAAGTGTAATCCTCAGTATTAAGATTACTATATCTAAAGATGAAATTTTTTTGGATCAATATCATTACATTGAGAAAGTATTACAGAAATATAACTATTTCGATCGTAAACCTACTAAAACACCATGTGATCCAAGTGCAAAAAAATCGAATACTAGTGGAAGTGTATGTCAAAGTGAGTAAGCAAACATCATTGGCAGCCTTAGATATGTCACTAACTCTACTAGACCCAATATTACCTATGTCATGAGATTGTTGTGCAGGTTTACTAGTAGACCAAGTATATAGCATTGGCACATTATTGATGCAATCTTAGGTGAGACCAAGCTAGACCATGGTGGACTAGAAGGGATTGGTGACCTCGTGACAAGGGCACGATCCAAAAGGGCACAAAATGTCCGGTACTACTCATAAGAATGATCAAAGATGGTGAACCAAAGTTAGTCCAAGTTGGTGCTAAGTTTACTCATTGCATCATGAATTAGTCTTTTGACCAAGCCATGGAGGGACCAGGCCAGACGCTGAGTATAGGAGCACCAAGACAGATGCTAAGCATGAGCCAAGGCACATCTGACCGAGGCATGAGACAAAGCGCATCTAACCGAGGCATGGAACCAGGTGCATCTGATCGAGGCACAAGACCAAGCGCATCTGACCGAGACATGGGACTAGGTGCATCTCACCGAGACGTGGAGCTGGGCACGGGACGAGACGCTGTGCCAAGTTTGCAATGGCCATGGCATCTGACCGCGATACTAGGCGATTGGAGTATGAGACCAGGCGTTGGGCGAGACACCTGACCGAGAGACAGCCGCCTAGCGCACCAATCTGGCCGATGGGTGCAGGCCTGACCAAGTGAACCTTGGTGCATCAAGACTTCGAATTTGAGCATTAAATTCAATAGATGTGTGGGCCATATTTTGTCCCACCTCATGTGTTTTCAGAATGTGTGATTTTGAATTAAATTTGAATTTGAATAATGTATTAGAGTGTGAAGCAAATGACCTTCAATTTGTAACTGCCACATTAAATGTGTTGTCAAATGCTTCATGATTTGAACCAAACATGTTTATTTGAAGAATTGATCGTGGAGGACCTCATTATTCCATGAGAAGGTCGTTGGAACATAAATGATTCATCATGGCCAACTTATTCTTTGTCTATGGTCATTGTGCACATTGCCTTGAAGAAGTGTACATACCAAATGAAATCCTAGGCTACTTAGCCTTCATGAAGACAATTTGTGTCATGAATTCCTCCTTGAAGAATAATCATATGCTCATTATTCACTCTTTGTCGTGGAGTCATTAAGAGGTGAATTAACTCACATTTCAGCATGTGATCAAATGACATTACACTCTTGGTCATGGACTTCAATGAGAAAAGGAATCCAAAGCATCCAAGCCTTCAAGTCGTAAACATAATGAATTCACAAAGGAAATCATATGTTCTTCTTTACTTCTTTTCTTCAATGTAATAAAGTAGGAAAAAAATCATGTGTTAATTTGTATGTTGGTTGAATGTAATCATGGATTTAGAACTAGGTTCATAGATCAAAAGTATCCAGTGTTGGATCACCTTGAATTATGTCATTATTGATTTGTTTTCTTTTTGTTTTCTTGGGAGCCAAGTTCAACCAGCCCTCATCTATACATAGCCAAATTGTTGAATGAATAAAACAACTTTGAATTGAATCAATTGTGGAATTAATTTCGTTGTGAGAGCTTGTGTTTTCTCCATATTTTCTTGGTTGAACCAATATTATAGTTCTTATAAAGACATCAAGTTTTCTTGTGGCGAACCTCACATTTGACTTATTAACACCTCAAGTGTTGTGGCAACTACACCACCTCAAACCCCACCAATATTCTTTTATCTTTACTTAATGTATTCCTCTGCCATATTATTTTCCAATCCATATATTAAACTGTGAGTCTAAGTCAAACACCAATCAAGAATGATCATCAACTAAGAACCTTCAAAATAGGTGCACATGGACTATTGAGAGGGACATGAGATATCTCAAGGGAATCATGAACCTTGGGTTACATTATAAAATATTTCTTAATGTCCTTGAAGGATATAATGATGCAGATTGGAACAATATCTCACATGATTCCAAAGCAACCAATAGTTATATATTTAGCATAGTTGGAGGAACTATTTCTTGGAAGTTATATAAACATATTATCTTAGCTTAGTCTACTATGGAATATGAAATAATAGCACTAGCAACTACTAACGATAAAGCATGTTGGCTAAGAGGCTTGATTCCAGATATTCCTCCATGAGAAAAACCGACACTAGTTGTTTGATCCATTGTGATACTATTGCGTAAATAGAAAATATTGAGAATTGTTATTACAATGGTAAGAAATGAAAAATACGTCATAAGTACAATACTATTAGAGAGCTACCCTCAACTAGAGCTATAAAAGTGGATCATGTATGCACTGATGAGAATCTAGCATATTCATTGATGAAAGGACTCACTAGAGAGAGTCCAAATTACTTCAAAAAATGGGACGATAGCCCTTAGAAAGATGAATCACTTTTGATGGTAGTCCGACCTAGCTGACTAGAGATCCAAAGAACTAGGTTTGATGGGTAACAAGTCATGAAGTGATATAAGATGAGAATGTTATATAAGAAGAATTATTCATGAAGTAATGAGAGTTTGAGTTAATAGAAACTCTTAATGAGATCGATATTCTAATTGGAGTGGGGTCCCTAGACTTTTGTGAATGTGGAAGTTGGAGTCGCTTTCTATGAAATCATTTGGGCATAAATTTCTATAGCATTCACTATATTGTGATAGACGTGCATGACCTTTTTAACCAACGAGATTTTTAGAGTACACCCTTGAAAATGTTATGCGTGGTTTGATGTGAGAGATATAGTTCAAGATTACAAGTCACTCTAGTTAAATTTGAGGGATGCCAAAAGTATCCAACCCGTGGGTACCCGTCAAAATACCCACAATGAATACCCGTAAAATAGCTCATGGGTTGGAACGGGTATCATGATATCCGCCCCACAGGTTCCCGCGTATATATTTTAATTAAATATTTTATACTTAATTATTATTATTTTAATATTATATTTGTTTATTTTATTATTATTTCATAATAAAATTTAATGATGAGACTATAACCATAAAATTATCATATATATATATATATCATATTATTCAAGTAATAATTATTTTTATATATTAAAATTGAAAACCCTTTGGGTACCCGATGATTACCAACTACCCGCTCGTTTACCATAAATAGTGCGGATATGGGCACGGGTATACACTACCCGTGTCCGCTCGACCCCATTTTCAAGGTTAAAGTAGTAAGAGATATCTGTTTGTAGAATCTACTACCACTCTTTTTTTAATTTGAAGTTGGAAGATTATTGTTGATTTAATTGTTAAAAATGTGAAATAATAAAAAGAAATCCTATATCGAGGAGAGAAAACATTTGAAGAGTGATTATAATTAAGAAATATGCTTCTTGGGTTGTGGTCCAACCCGAACAATGTGAATCCAATTTTCAGTAATTATAGAAAATGGTCATAGAAAATGGTCATTGACATTTTCATGCTAATAATATCATACCATTTTAATAAATGTTATATAGTGATACGTGAGATAATGACTTAGGAGATGATCTGATGCAACTTGGGGAATGGTAAACTATGCTTCCAGACAATTCAATTAAACCCCTAAACAAAAACCAGTCTTGTTATATTTGGTTTAGAAAATAACTCTATCAGGGTAGGGAATCAATAGGTAATTGATTGAACCATTAAGTCAATGGTTGATCTGATTTACATTAAAAATTCTAATTTTTTTTAATATTAGCTAACATTATTTAAAAACTCTATATTCCAAATTTAAAATCAATATTATATTTAATTAAACAACCAACAAAGAATATTTCACTACTATAAAATGTCACACATTAGTTGAAAATATTGTCAACAACATATGTGTTATGCTTTAATTTTTTTTATAAGTACATGATAGTATGTTACTATTTATAGTGTTAGAATTCGAAACCTCAACTTTCTTATTAATTCATTCCTTAAATCTTTCACCATAATCATCTGATCACGTTATGACTTCGCGCTATGTTTCAATCGAAATAAAAACATGCAATAAGTTTAAAATTTAATTAAACAATGAAAGTTTTGCTAAAAATTAATAAATGACAAACATAACTACATAAAAAGTTAAAAGCATTTTTTCATCTCAAAACGACATAGTTTCAGTAGTTTTTAAGAAAATGGTAAAAGTTACATAAATGATTTGATAATATATGAAATAAGTGTTTAAGTTACCTTTAACTTTTATAAGATTAAATAATTATTTTTACTCAAGTATGTGTATTGTGATAATTTTTGGACTTTACAAAAATTATTGACTTAATTTTATTATGAAAAATCATTTTTTAAGCATCCCAAAATCAGTTTAACACCTAATTCAAATTTTCAAATTTCAAAAAAGGACATTAATTACCCGGTGTGATTATTGAGTTTAGAAATGGAATATTCTATTTTAATTAGTCTCTTATTGGTTGATCACCTCATTCTTTTCAAACATGTGCGAAGTTCTCATTATAAATAGGGGTTTGGGTCACATGGAAAAACAAGTAGACTATATTATCCCTAATAAATATATACTCTTGTTAAGAAACAACATAAAATATTTTTGTTTTAATAAATAAACTTTAGGTGTACTATTTTATTGCAGAGGGATGAGTACTAATATATTAATTTGTAATCGACTTCTGAGCTCAGAACTCAATTTCAAAGATAATATTATTCAATTTGAACATAATATAAAGTTTTCTACATTTTAACTGTAAAAATAAAATGATAACTTGAATAAATCGTGTAATTAGTGTTTGATGGAAAATTGGGGCTCTTAAGTTGCAATAAATCTTACGCCTCAAAAGTTTTATTTGAAGCAAGCCTAATGAAACTGAACTAACCATTAATTATAAATTGATTTAGTCAATATTGTTGGAAAATATTTACACCCTACTGGTACAACGTCTTAGATTGTAGAACAGATTTTTTAATGATATCCTTTGTTGGTTGTACCTAATAAACATTGTGTATCCATATCATAACTAAGTTTATGCTCTAGTCTCCAAAATCCAACATTCCAACATCATCTCTTGTCGTGCTCCCTTTTCTTCAATTACAACTATAGAAAAAAATGTAAAATATATACTAATAATAATGTATGAGCTTTTATAATTATTATTGTATTATCCACTATTTATATTTAATTATCATTGATTTTTCAAAAAAAAAAAGTAATTCAAATAAATAATAAATAACATGTTGGCTGGATATACATTTTTAAACTAACATTATATACAATAGATATAGAAAACACATTGTGCTTAAGGATGGTAATATGGGCTTGGCCCGTCGGGCCAGCCCATTTTGATTGACATTTTTTGCGGGCCGGACTAGAGATTTTGCCCAAAAGCCCATATTCAACCCGGTTTGGAAGCCCATTTTTTAGACGGACCAATGCGGACTGGGCCGAGCTAGCCCGGCGGGCCAACATTAATATTCATTTATCATTTTAAGGTTACACGTGATTCCAATAATGTAGTCAATTTAATATTATTTTTCAACCGAATATTTTACACATACCTTGTGCAACCAATTTATTATTCATATATAACACATTTATGAGTAAATTACTTATCAATATAATTTATATCATATACAATACAAAACATTTACATATTAGTGTTTAATTTATATCATATATCATATTTTGTTTAACATAATTACATTTATCACTTTTTTGCATAAAAAATTACACCTCTCATACATGGTTGATCAATGTAATGTATATTTATAAATTAAGGGTTTTCTTGCCAGCGTAGAAAATGGAAAGATAATTTGTGTAATTTCCCTAAAACGCATGAAATATCAGTGTAATTTAATTGTGTTTTTTAAAAGAAAAAGAAAAACGGGTCAGTCTACTGGCCTGCCAGCCCAACCAAATATAGGTCAGACTGACATTTTGAGCCTTTTTAGCAATAAGGGTCAGGTCAACCCAACCCATATTTTGACGGGCCAAACAGTGTCGGGTCGGACTCGCATGTTTTGCCACCCCTAATTGTGCTTGACAAGGGGATTTTTATATTCATCAAGAGAATGGATTCACTTACTATAAGAGTAAAAAATTTAAACTTACTCCACATGTTAGTTTTTTAGCATTCTTGCCCTTGTTTTAAAACATTAACTAGAATTACTATCTTCATCCGATTTTTCAATCATCGATCGATTTTTCAATCATCGATCGATTTTTCAATCACCAAGTTGAATAATCGGATGGTAATCATACTTACAATTTCTAGGTCAAACTTAGAAGATTCATATATATTTGTCAGTCCAAACATTTTAAAAATTAAATCATCAAAAAAATTTGATATTAAAATTTTTACGATAATGCCTTCCTCGATCTTAATATTGAGAAATTTTGTGTGAAGATTATGAAGCTTCATTGAGCTTAACAAAGACAACAATGGTAAGAAGAAGAATGGTGAAAATGAGAGAATAAATCTAGACATAAAGTGAGAGAGAAGAGGAAAACAGAAAATGTGTGAATGAATTTTGAAAAATATCTCATTAACTTCATTCAAGCTATTACAAAACTATTTATAGTAGTAGAGTTAGTTAAAGCACAAAGGCAACTGATGCAGCAAACTAAAAGCTACTGTTTGTTGCCAATTAAAACAAATCATCTAAAACTAAGCCTTAAACATAATCATCATAACTTAGTTAATTGTCTTCTCTTCTTTGCCATTGGCTCTACCATCAACCTTATTAGTTAACAGGCCCCCACAAGCTGGCATGTGAATGTTAAGCATGCCAAGCTTGGAGTAAAGCTGCTGAAACAAGTGAGGAGAAAGAGGTTTGGTGAAAATGTCAGCAAGTTGTAAAGAAGAAGAAATGGGTAGCAAATGGAGAAGATTGGATAGCACACGTTCTCTAATAAAATGACAATCCACCTCGATATGTTTAGTTCGTTCATGAAACACAGGGTTTGCAGCTATGTGCATAGCAGACTGATTATCACAATATAATTGAACCGGTTTGGAATGAGAAAGATCAAGTTCCTTTAACAAGGAAACCAACCATTGTGCCTTACATGAAGCTAAGGCCATGGCTCGATATTCTACTTCAGTGGAAGAACGAGAAACTGTTTGTTGTTTCTTGCTTTTCCAAGATATAAGAGAATTGCCTATGAAGAAGCAATATCCAGATACTGACTTACGAGTATCAGGACATGCAGCCCAATCTGCATCAGAATATCCTTTAATAAGCAAGTCATTTTCTGTTGTGAAGAAAATCCCTGCACCAATTGAGCCCTTTAAATACCTTAGTACTCTCATGGCTGCTGCCAAATGATGTTGTGTGGGAGCAGACAGAAACTGACTTAGATGTCCAACAACAAAACTGAGATCAGGACGAGTGTGAGTCAAGTACAATAGCTTTCCCATCAACCTTCTATAAGAATTTGGTTCAGAGAGAGGAGAACCAGATTGGGAGTGTATGAGCTTTCCACTATACTCCATGGGAGTAGAACAAGGCTTGGAGGCAAGCAATTTACACTCTTCCAGAAGATCCAGGGTATATTTCCTCTGGTTGAGCAATATGCCTTTAGAACTTCTAGCTATCTCCATGCCTAAGAAGAACTTCAGCTGGCCAAGATCTTTAATGCTAAATTTGGAGTCTAGCAACACCTTCACTGCTTGGATTTCTTGTAAATCATTTCCAGTAAGAACCAAGTCATCCACATAAACAAGAATGGCAGTAAAACTGGATAAATTGGATTTAATGAAAAGAGAATGATCTAAAGATGATCTCACATATCCTGATTGCAATAGAACACTAGTGAGTTTAGCATGCCATTGTCTGCTAGCTTGCTTCAGGCCATATAATGATTTCTGAAGTTTACATACAAGGGATGAATCACATACTGGCAATCCAGGTGGTATCTTCATGTAAACTTCTTCAATGAGATCACCATGAAGGAATGCAGTATTGACATCCAATTGTTGCAAGTGCCAATGATGTGCAGAAGCCAAGGACAATATCACTCTAATAGTGGTCATTTTCACTACAGGACTGAAGGTTTCAAGATAATCTATACCTTCTGTTTGTGTGAAGCCTTTGGCCACAAGTCTTGCCTTGTACCTCTCAATAGAGCCATCAGCTCTATGCTTCACCTTGAAAACCCATTTACATCCTATTGCTTTCTTGTCTGGTGGAAGTTCAGTAACTATCCATGTGTCACTATTATGCAAAGCATCTAACTCTTTCTGTATAGCTTGTCTCCAACAATCCATTTTAACAACCTCAACATAGTGAGCAGGTTCATCAATAGAAGAAATGTTAAGAGTGTAGTGTTTATGAGTATTTGAGAGTTTATCATAAGAGATGTGTTGAGATAAAGGATATTTTACTACTGAAGATGATGGAAGTGATTGATCTGTTGTAGATGCAAAGGTGCAGTGATATTGTTGTAGATACCTTGATCTATGTCTGATTCTTTGAGATTGCCTAGGAGCAGAAGGATCAGGTGATGGCACAACTGTATTGGGCTCAATGAGCAAACCAGGTGTAGAGTGTGAATGAGACTCATCAGAACTATGTGTGTAAGAAGAATTGTTGTGTATGGTATCACCATATTGAGAATGTGCACTGTGAGGAGAAGATTGAGATTGTACATCACTTGATCTTCCAGTCTCAAGAAAATAGGAATCTCCAAAAGGATCCTCAACTTCAACAGTAGGCATTAGAATAGGCATAGATTGAGTAAAATCAGAATTTGTAGAAGAAGATAGATGTTGACCTGCTATGAAAGGGAATATATGTTCATAGAAGATTACATGTCTAGAGAGAAAAATTTCATGATTGTTGAGATCAAGCAACAAATAACCTTTGACCCCTTGTTTAAACCCCAAGAAAACACACTTTCTTGATCTATAAGCTAACTTTGTTCTATGAGCAGCCAAGGTAGATGCATAGCTTAAACATCCAAAAACTCTCAGATTGGATATGTTTGGCATGTGACCATAAAGAACCTCATAAGGACATTTGTGAGATAGAAAAGGAGTTGGTTGTCTATTAATAAGATGTACACCATGAGATACTCCATAATTCCAAAAACAGTGAGGAGTGTTAGATTGAAACATAAGTGCTCTTGTAACTCCTAATATGTGTTGGTGTTTTCGTTCCACTATCCCATTTTGTTGGGGTGTCTCTACATAGGTTGTTTGATGCAAAATCCCTTGTAGATTATAAAACTCTTGAAAGCAAAACTCCTTCCCATTATCAGAATGAATACATTTTACCTTAAGTCCAAATTGAGTATAAGCCATGATCACAAAGGATTTGATTAAAGAGGAAGCCTCAGATTTGAGTTTGAGAAAGTAAACCCAAGTAAATCTAGACTTGTCATCAACCACTGTTAAGAAATATTTGTGCCCAAATGTGCTAGGTGTAGAAAATGGCCCCCAAATATCTATATGCACTAAGTCAAAAGTAAACAAAGACTTGGATACACTTTCACTGTATGGTAACCTTTTCTGTTTTGCTAAGTGACAAACATGGCAAGGATTCAAGGTTTTATTACATTTGATGAAATGAAAATGTCTTTGAATTACTATCAACTTTTGATGAGATAAGTGACCTAGTCTATTGTGCCAATTGTTACAATCATAACTAGCAAGAGAGTTTATTCTTCTATGTTCATCAGCAGTAGAAGAAAGATCCAATGATTCAGTCATTGGTATAGGTGTCATAGTCATTGCATAAAGGCCATCCCTCAATTCAGCTACACCAATCATCTTCAATGATGGGCATTCCTGTATTTGGCACACAACATTCATAAAGATTAGCTTGCAAGGAATTGTTTGAGTCAATTTGGAAACAGAAACCAAATTATACTGAAATGATGGGATGTACAACACATCTGTCAAGTACAATTTGTTTGAGAACATAATTGTGCCTGAAACATGAGTGGAAACTTGACCTCCATTAGGTAAGGTAACCATCACAGACTTGATTTGTTTAAATGTGTGAAAAGTAGATAGAGTATAGCATACATGATCAGTTGCACCTATGTCTAGGATCCAACAACTAGATTTAGTTGAACATGACATTATCCAAACACTACTTTTACCTTGTAACTCTGTGTTTTGCTGTTTAGAAGCAAGGTTACTTGACATTGTGCTCAATTGATTAGTGATATGTCCTTGAGGTAAATTGATCTGCTGTTGGATAATGGATAGTAAACTCTTGTGTTGCTCAGGTGTGAACTGCATCATGTATTGATTCTCTATAGGCACAACTTCATCAATTGGTTTATTCCCAATAATTTCATCATCATTAGTGTTTCTTGTCACTGTAAAATTATTTACAGTGTTGTTTCTCTATGAACCAGGTGGAAACCCATGTTTTCTATAGCAATGGTCAATAGTGTGACCATTTTTATGACAAAAAGTGCACACTCTAGTGCCTCTTCCTCCTGCAGACCTTCCTAACATGTTTCCACCTCTAGTATAACTTCTGCCTCTAGTTCTATTTCTACCAGCAGTAGAACTAATATTGTTATACTCAGAGCTATGTCCAGAATAGCCAAAATCAGATGAATTAGCAAGAACTCTAGGCTCAATAACATGCATATTCAAATGCCTTTCCTGCTGAATCAACAATGAAAATGCCTTGTTTACAGTAGGCAATGGATCCATCAACATTATTTGTGATCTTACATTCTCATACTGATCATTTAATCCTTTAAGAAAGCAGATAACATTGTCATGCTCTCTATATGATCTTATCACTGAAATCAGTCCACACTCACATTTTATTTAAACAAGCACATGTAGGAATTGGCCTAAAATTGTCCAATTCTTGCCATAAGCCTTTTATGAGTAAAATATGATCCTATAGACATGTTCCCTTGCTTATATGTATGAATTTCACCAAGCAATTCAGAAATACGGAAAATATCTCCCAGATAATACCTTTCACGAAGGTCTTGCCAAATCTCAAAAGCTGTTTCCATCCACAATATGCTCTGAACAATGGAAGCTTCCATGGATTGAGTCAACCAAGAAATCACCAAAGTATTGCATCTGTCCCAGACATGGAAGGTTGAATCACTCACTAAAGGTCTGGGAAGAGATCCATCAATAAATTCCAGCTTATTCTTCGTTTTCAGAGACATAGCCATAGCACGTGCCCATCCATGATAGTTATCACCATTCAAAAGAGTTGAAACGAGAATTGCTCCAGGATTTTCGTTTGGATGCATAAAGAAAGGTGAATAAGGATCTTGAATAACATTTGCAGCATTCATCATTCGATTATCCATTAATCAACAAGAATTTTGAGAATTTGCAGAAAAACAGAGGAAGAAATTGAAAATGAAAAATTAGGTTGAAATTGAAGAGAGAAATTGAAGAATCTAGAAGAAGAACTGGAAGAAGAGAAATGGAAAATAGAAGAGGAGATCGCAACGGAAAAGTAACAGAACTTCTTCAATGAAGAAGCTCTGATACCATGTGAAGATTATGAAGCTTCATTGAGCTTAACAAAGACAACAATGGTGAGAAGAAGAATGGTGAAAATGAGAGAATAATTCTGGACATAAAGTGAGAGAGAAGAGGAAAACAGAAAATGTGTGAATGAATTTTGAAAAATATCTCATTAACTTCATTCAAGCTATTACAAAACTATTTATAGTAGTAGAGTTAGTTAAAGCACAAAGGCAACTGATGCTGCAAACTAAAAGCTACTATTTGCTGCCAATTAAAACAAATCATCTAAAACTAAGCCTTAACATAATCATCATAACTTAGTTAATTGTCTTCTCTTCTTTGCTATTGGCTCTACCATCAACCTTATTAGTTAACATTTTGCAAAAGCAGAAAACCTATAATAATGAATATATTGTGATGAATCTAAAGAGAGATAAATTTAGGCAATCAATATAAATAAGTCTCATGCACTTTCAAAAATTACTAAATTACAAGTCTCAAATAAATAAGTAAAATAAACATAAGAGTCCATAATCATCCAAGAGAAAATGATACATTTTCCAAACAAAATAGACAATAAATCCTCATACACACAAGTGTTACTAGATGATTTCTTTATTTAGTGATGATCATTTTGACACAATCAAATATACATTGAAGTAGAAAAAATTAATAGTTAATAAAAATATGTCATTGCTCCAAACTTCAATCTTGTAATTGAAGTTAAAAACAAATGATATCAGGGAACCTAAATATAGTAACTATCCTCACACACAAAAAAGGAAGTATGAAATGTTAAAAGAATATAAAGTAGTGTTATTACTACCGTATTGATTTCAAAGTAGTGATATAGTGGTTCAATATATAGTTCATTAATTAAACCGTACATCGTGAAGTTACATATACATATATAATATATTAATATTAACATTAAAAGATCAATAAAAAACAATAATTTTTTATTTTCATTAAAAAAAATTAAATAAAAAATCGGTAAGTATGATCGGTACAGTTCAATTGAAAATCAGCCGATTTTGATCGATTTAGCCGGTTTCAACTAGTATGATTGCATAACCGATATAATTGTTATATCGTATCAGCATTGAGACCGATTTACTAGTTAAACATGCCACTACGAACTGACTTTTACAAAACACTCAAAGAACTAATTAATTTCTAATTTAATATTTTGCCTTTAATATTTTTTATTTACTAAAATGTACCCCAATACTTAAAATTATAATATAAAATACAATTAATAAAAATCAGTAAAATTATACAGAAATAAAATATGAAGTGCGTGTTGATATACTAGTGATAATACAGCGGAAAGTAGATGCCTAAATTAGTGGAGAAAATCAATTCAAGAATAAACCAGACTACATAGTAGATACAAAATTCATAAACACTGCACTCATGATAAGCATCCTTAAAGTTAAAAAATAAAAAGATACAATAATCTCTGGATAAAAGCTACTGTAAACAAATATAATGTATTATGCTAACTAATAATGCTAGCATTAAATTTTTAATTAAGAAAACAAACACCAAAGCCACCACCCACATTTCTTCAGAACTCAAAAGCAAGCGTCTAATAGACAACAGCAACATAGTGCCGCTAAACTGCAACACAACACATAAGATTATTTTGTTAATTTTTCTATAACCAAATGGCACACCGAAAGAAATTAGTTCCTTAGTTGTTACTATTGGTTATACTAAAAAAATGGAAAAGTCTTGATTAAAGTGGGAAAGGATTTTGTCATGTAATTGAGAGACAAGTGATCACTTTTACACTTACACATGAAATGAAATAAATATGTTTATCACAAGATAAAACTTTTACACTTACACACAGGATAATGATAAAAATGTCAAATTATATAATATTTTTCCTTTTATTTTAGGTGTACTTGACTCGATCTCTACTATTGGAGAGTATCCTAGCTCGATTAAAATATGCTAGCATGCTCAATTGCAGTTTTTGAGGTGGTTTTTGGAGTAAACCACAACTACTTTAAATGTTATGAGTTCTAAGTTCTGATAGGATCAGATGCATTATTGCCGATATAATCATGACAAAATCTAAAATATTTATAAAGAGAATGGGAGACATACCATCCTTCAAGAAAACCGGTTTCTTGTCTTGGAGGTTGTTGTTGAATATACTGTGAAGGATAGGGTTGCTGAGGGTACCCTTGTGGAGGGTAGCCTTGAACAGGGTACCCTGGAGGAGGATATGCATCCTTTGATGGATACCCTATTTAGTTCATGATACATAAAAACAAATTAACTTATAGTAATTCAATCATATCCACAAAAAATGAAATAAAACTTAGAAAAACAAAATTAAAAAGTTAGTATGAAACAAGAATTATTATTATTACCTTGTGGTGGAGGAACACCCACTGGAGGCTGTTGCTGATTATTATAGTAACTCATGATAATAATATTTTGAACAACACAAAATACTTGAATGAGATTTATAACACAAAATTTTGATAAGAAAAAAATAAAAGGGTGAGGGTTTTATATAAAGAAAAATTGATGGCGGTTATTGGTGAGAGATTGAGATAAAGAGGTTTTACTTTGCTAAAAGGAAGTTTCGTGTTCCCTTCTATTGCTGACAAAAATACGCGTTGAAAGCGTGCAACGAATTTTGCTAATTTAAATTCTCAAGAGTATTTATTGATATGAATAAATAAGTTCTCTACTTCCATCATTAAAAATTATAAATTAAAATTTTATTTAAGGGATGAGATCTACTTATTCAAATAGTACATATTAATCATCAATTCTAGAAAAATTTAATGATTTAAATTAGTGAGTATATCTAAATCATTAAATTTTCTTAGAATTGATGGATAAAACGTGAAGTAAGTTTAAATGAATTCCTTATTTTTTTTAGTTTTGTAAAATCAAATTGTAGAAAATAATTAAATATAATATATGTCATGATTTTAATGGTTGAAGTATATAATTTACCTCATAGTATCAAAATATGATTTATTATATGTTAAGAAATGTATAGAATCTTTGCTTTTAAGGAATTATTAAGATAAGGGTTAACGACTCTTTATAGGGTATGTGGATATCACCCGGTTTTTCCACTAGCTATCACGGGTCCTTTTCACTCTATCTACCTTTTGACTTTCTTTAATAAAATAAAAAATTATGTTTCACAAAAAGTATGGAACTAAATTACAAATTAATCAAATTTGGAAATTTAAAATCACAACGGTATATTAGAGCACCTACAATAATTCATTCTTCCCAATATTTTTAATGATAAATTCTTATGATATGATTTGTCTGCTCGAATATGGTCGAGTTTCATCAGATTTAAAGTTGAGTTCTAATTTAAAAATTAAATTCAAACAATATTCATGGACAAATAAGATACACATGTGATTCGACTCAACACTATTTCATGGTCAACCATTCATAATGTTTTGCTTGACTCATTTATTCTCTAATTTTTTTGACATATATATAAATTAATAAAATATTTATATATAAATATATAATAAGTAATATTGATTAGAATCCATCTAAAGTGATACACATTATATTTAATTGGATCTAGGACCTGCTTCAGATTCTAAAGGTGGTCCAGTCAATATTTGGGGATGGATTAACCTTCAAGTCGAAACTAGAGTCGCTTAGCGCAGTGGGTGATGCACTTAGCACATGCGCTACGCTCAACGTATGAGTTACAATAGTTAATTAATTGACAAACACTCTAAATGCGCTCAACACATGGTTTACGCTCAACTACAAGCAATGTGCTAAGTGAAGCATGTAACGTCCATATTTTGTACTCCAATAAAATGAAAAACTTTATTCAGAAAAATGAAGTGAATATTATCTATATATATTACTTAACTGATTTAGAAAATCGGAGTGATTTTCAAATATTAGTTAAGTTTCATAATTCAAAATGCGGAAACATTCAAATGTATCTTTACAATAAAACATGTCATTTCACTCAACTTCAAATCCATAATCTATACAATTACCCCTTTTACAAATAAATCACTTATTAAAGTCATTAAGTTATTTTCATTACATATTTAGAAAGAGGTCATTTATACAAAATGAATTACTCTAACATAAATTTCATATTACATGCATTGGACAAATACAATTCTTAACACATAAATCTACTCTAGTCTATACTTCTGTTAGCGGATACCCAAGGCGCAACAGTAACAACCTGAACTTATATACATAACATAGACAAAGAAAAGACGTAGGGGAGTAAGAACCAACTACGGCGACCGCAACGTGGAATTACATGGAGTATAACATTAAAGTGCTACAACCTATACAACAACTGAAATCAACAATATCAAACATATACAAATGAAGCACACAATCAATATCTTATACCGTAGGATATTCACATCTTCAATTAGTATATTTATCACATCTTACTTATGCAATTTATCCAATCCAATCTTCATCAAAATCACAATACCATAGTCAATCACAATACACAACGACAACTCCATACCCGAAGACAATACAATACTTTCAAAGCAATACAACACTTCCAAAGCAATACAATACTTAAAAAGCAATACAATACTTCCAAAGCAATACAATACCACATAGGGCTAGTCAAGATTATTCTACGACACATAGGATCAATATTGCTATAACATATGGCAAGTCATTCAACACCTCATATAGCGATACAATATCACTTAGGGCAAAACATTCAACACCTCATAGGGCGATCCAATACCACATAGGACAAGTCATTGAACACCACATAGGGCGATCTAATACCACATAGGGAAAGTCAGTCATTGCCACATAGGCTATACAATACCACATATGACAAGTCTGTCATTGCCACATAAGGCTATACAATACCACATAAGGCTATACAACAATTCGTTTATACAATTTCTCATCAATACCATGTTCATTTTGTATATCCATAAGATCAATACTACCATCACCTTACATCTCATTCCATACAACAATACAACAACCTACAATATAATCATTTCCATTATGTTATTCTCACATCATGACTTCACCATAACATCTCTTCACATAACACAATCATCAATGTCATTCACAAAATACCAATTCAATGCCACAATCACATTATATCTCATTTCTTACAACAATGCACAACTCACAATATAATCATTATCACATAAAACAATCATCCAATTTTAGCACTATATTCTCATTCATACAAACAAATAGGGATATAATAACTTTTTTCGCATTATGTTTGACAAAAACAGTTTTCATACACATATATTTTCATGTCTATGGCTAAATACATCTTCATGGAAGATTAAGAACTCTCTCATGGAAGAACAAGTTTCCAAGGGAGTTCCAATCCAAAAAAACTCTCTGATTCTTGAGGGAAATCGAAAATGGTAACTTTAATGAAATATTCTAAAACCACAATGGTCTTCTCCCTCACCTGGGTTTGCATAAGCTCTGTTGTTCCGCAAAAGAGCAACATCTCTCATCATCTCCTTCAACCTTCAAAGCTCTCTTTTCACCTCCAATAGCCACCAATGCGCCGTTAAGAAGTAAAAAAGAAGAGGGTTGATGGGTTGTTAAGGTTTAGTGGAGGAGAGAATCGAATTTTAAGGGTAGCCGCCGTTGGGAGTGAAAGGAGGAGAAAGAAAATGAAGATTAGGGATTCTAAATCTCCCTTTTCACTTTTATAGTTGCGTAGCCTCGCATGGGCGAGAAATCCATCGCAAAATCGTGTTGAAACCCTGATACTGTCGCTCAAGCGAGAATCCAACAATATACTTAGCTTGCTCTCGCTCAAGCGAGCACTCTCTCGCTCGGGCGAGAGTCACAAATACAAAATTCTCAGAATTCTAGCTTGAGCTAGCTCCTTTGGCTCGAGCTAGAAATGGACATAAGCTAAACACAAAATTTGGGGTGTTAAAAAGCATACACCGCTTAGCGCATGAGAGGGTTACCCTTAGCGCAGGAAGATGTGATAAGCATATAAGTTATATGTGTTATTTAATCATCAGACTCCCTCCATGCGCTTAGAGTCAAGGTTGCACTTAGCACATGAAGCATTGCGTTGAGCGTAGCTTATTCCGCTCACCACATTGGTGCTCATGACCAAGTATTTGTGTCTGCGGTTTTTCTTACCTCAGCACCTCCACTGTAGTTCCATAGCACCTGTACTTGTAGGGGAAAAATTAGTACAAAACAAAATATCAATACAAAAATTTAAAGTGCAAAAATTTAAGCAATGGGTTGTCTCCCATTAAGCGCTTCTTTAACGTCACTGGCTTAACGTTACCTCATGATCTTATTGATCATAAAGTTGGATCAACCAAAGCAGTATGACATTAATATGTCGATATTGCTGAATAACGAGGTTTAGTCATTTCCACCAATAGTCACTAGGTCTAATTGATTCGCTTATATTTGTATTTTGACTAGGATTCATATATTCATTTATCAACTCTTGTAAAAAGGGGATGTATACCAATGATGAGATTATTGGCACTAATTGTGTGCTCTAAGTGACATGATAAACTACATGGGTTAACTATTATAGAAGTGTTGACTAACCTTTCATCCGCAACTTTACCTATTGATTCTTCGACCTACGGAGTCAGAAGTTGATGCTCAATGTTGACCGGTATGGTAGGTGATGGTTCCTCTTGTCGAGAAACTTGGAGACAACTCAAGTGTGTGGTTATTAGACCCAGTTGAGTCTCCAGATATTTCAAGGAGGAGTCAATATTCCTCTAGTTTTCTATGGCTAACTCCATGAATTTTAGAAGGGTGCTTTCCAACTTGGATTGTGGCCATCTGCCAATTGAGCATGTCTAGTTGTTGTAAGAGTATTTTATTTTGGGCTAAAAGTTTAGCATAAACTGATGAGTCGTGGTTAAATATTTCATAATCCATGCTGACTTTATTCCCCAAACAAACAGAGAACACTCAATGGGAGATTAGTATACATAAATTGCAGAGAATTTAATGCTAAAATTGCTTAAAATCAGTAATCTAACTAGGCAATGCTAATCTAACTATACCATGCAATTTACACAATGAAGGACCTCAAAACCCTTAAAAATTAATGTCTTCGTCAATTTAGTGACTCATGCAATAAAATTCTATGACTAATAACTCTACACATAAGATTAAGATTTATGACTCACATAATACACATCTATGTCTAGTAGTCTATGCATGTGAACTTGAGTAAAGTGTTCATCTCAATTTTATTAGCTGTCAATGTCTTGATCTATAATAATATTTTACTAAAATAGCTCTATGTCTAGCAACTACATTAATAAAATTAAGATATATGAACTATTAAGCATGCCTCCAAGTCTATTAGTCCATGCCGACAAGTTTGAGAGTTAGTCGGTGTATATATGAATTTATATCTAGCAATCATATAAATACACACACTTTGTGAACAATTGGACATAAACTACATCTAGCATATCACAAAAATGATGAATTACATGTTTTTGGGCTATTGAATCGAAATTTCTTCACTAATTCATTTCCTAAATCATACTTAGCAAATCATCATTCACAAAATAATCATTAAGCATGACAAGGGAATTCATGAAAATCAAAACTTCAATTCATTCATAACAAATGTGTTATTGTGAAAAATGAGAATATTTAATATGATCATTAGATCTTATTTAAATGATCAAGATTAAAAGATACATGCACATGATTATCATGTGACCAATAACTAATTTTTAATCTTAACCATTCATGATTAGTTATAAGGCCTAGATTTATTGTTCTCACAATTTTTATATAAAAACTGTTCTTACTTGAGTCATCTCATATATATATATATATAAACTATTTTTTATATTTATTGTTATTATATTATGACCCATGCATTATTTCTTTTTGTTTATTGTTATTATATATATAAGCAAAGTTATATTTATATAAATAACATTATGCAAAAAAAAATTAGTAAATTAATTATTTAAGCTTTCAAATTGAACCAATTCGAGTTGAGACGAACAATTCGTGAATTTTTACCGAGTTAAATTCGACCTAAAAAATAACTCCTATCAAACTTGAGTTGAGTATCAAATTGAATAAATCCTTATCAAAATGAGTTCTAGTTTGACTCGTTCAGCTAGTTTAAACCCTTTGGTTGTTCCATGATATGTATGCTTCGACCATGGATGTTTCAGATTCGCTCATAAGATGACAAGTATGGATAAATAAAAAAACTGCTTATCCATTAAAGATTTTCTACAAAGTGAGAATCATCACTATCAATTCACATTCAAACAAAGTCATGTATCCATTGAAAGCAATACCAAAAATATCGTCATTGCTTAAAATAATTGAATATAAAAAGATAAATTAACTACTGAGTTAGTGATTTTTTTCTTTTCAAATCTTAAACTCGGTGCATAGAAAGATTAGAACAAATCATGATACTCTTTGTGGACAAAAAATCTCTACAAAGTGAAATTCATTTATTTTGAATTATATAACCATTAAATAATATGTATACCATTTTTTATTTGATCACATTACTGATCTTTTTTTATTCAACTTTAAAAGTCAATATATTAAATTTTATCCTTATAAATAGTAAGGTGGGCGATGTTGGTACTTCCAACTTTTCAAATTTAGTTGTAATATTTAAAAGATAATCATATGCTATCTTCATTCCTTATTATATCTCCATTCCCTTGTTAACTAGTTTTTCAATTATGCTCTTCATTCCTTGATAAGTACAATCTTCAAAAGAATGATGGTAATATTAACTAGTACTTCAATCCTTATTATATATAGTTATATACATAGTTTTAGTTTGTTCTAAAACAAATAATTTATCCTTTTTGTTAGAATTTAATTGAAATTCTAATATTTATGATTTTTTTTGTAAGACGCTTCTTTTTATAAATAAAATAGAATTAAAAATTCTTCAAAAGATAGGACCACAATAATTCAAGAACATAATGGAACACAACAAAGATGAGAAAAAGTGAGGGTTGCATTATACGTGCCATATCAACATGAAAAGTTACATAGAAAATTGAACACGTAAATAGAAAGTTACCTCTTCCCAAACCTTATTCTCACTCTTACTTTGAGTTCAGATCTGAATTAAGTACTATAATAGGAGAATAATGAAGATTTTGTTAAGTTTAAAAATTACTTTGTTTAAAAATAATTTAAATTTATAGTTGTTTTTTTTGTCGACAAATGTTAGTATGTTAGTATTTTGTGGTGGGTGGGATTCAAATCATCAACTTCTTTACCATTCTACTCTTATGTCTTCCACCCTTACCACTTCATCTGAATTAAAATTATAGTTGTTAAAAATTTATTTGTATCATATTTCACATTTTTTTGAATGGGGAGAGGATATACACCCTATAACCATTATTTCATATTAATCTCACACCTTTTTCTATTTTGGAACTATCTCACTTTTAATTTCCACCTAGAAGCAACTATACTAATTTAAATCAAGCAAAGAAAGACAACAAAAACGGTTTACATAAAGACAATCCACACCTCTACACAATTGAATAAGTTACACTACCATACGCTACCCAATACAAAAATCAAATCAATGCATACTTTAAAATGGCACCATCACAAGAAGGACTCTCACACCATCCTAAGAAGAACACACACATGGCTTCAAAGTTCAATTCTAGAAGCAAACCCTCACCATTTCTTTCAAATGGTTGCATCTTCCTTGGAGAAGCATTATCGACTCTTTTCATAATTTGGGGTTTATGCTCATTTGTCATTCCAATTTCAAACTCTGACCCCAAAATCGACCTAGTAGCCACAGAACTAAAATCACTTAACTACACCACCATTGTGGCACCCGATATGCTACATGACACACTTGAAAGAACCTTTTATGATGACTCTGAAATGACTTACACCATGGACAGCACCATGGACAGCCCAATGAAAAATTGAGACGAGAAGCATATGGAATAGCTACTACATCATCCATCATTCTTAGCAGGAGCACGAGAGAGGATGCTTCTCGTGACAAGGTCGCAACCCTCGTAGTGCCACAGCCCTATCGGGGACCACCTTCTCTTAAGATTTTTTAAGAATAAAGTTGATTATTGTCGATTACATAACAATGATATTTTCTATAATAATGTATTGATCCACCCAAAGATGAACATTTATTGGGCAAAGTATCCATTGGTTCGGGCAACCATGATGGCCCACCCGGAGGTTGAGTGGATTTGGTGGGTCGACTCGGATGCGATCTTCACTGAACCGTTGCAAGAACCATAATCTTGTGGTTCATGGTTGGGAGGTGCTTATACACATTAATCGTAGCAGGACTGGACTAAACGCAGGTGTGTTATTCTTGATGAGGAATTGCCAGTGGTGATTGGACTTTATGGACGTGTGGACTAGCATGGGTCCACAATCACCGGAATATGAGAAATGTGGTGAGATCCAAAGATTACATTCAAGGACAAAGTATATATGTATAGAGAATAGATCCTATCAATTTTGGTATATGCATATCACATATGAAGAGAGTTTTTATAACAGTCTAATATATGGTATGTGGCACATTGAATTCATCAGTATGCATCACAATTGAAAAAAAAATTATATAATTATCATTCAAAGTATTCTCATGACTGTTAGAATTAAAAGGAGTGGTGATCCCAAGAAAATTATGTTGTTTTACATATGATAAAATGTATTTCAGAATATAACATATATTTTTTGTAAATGATGATGCTAATGATGGAATTAAGATACTTTTTTTTAACTTCCATTCAAAATTTAGATTTTGTTAACATGTTTTAAATTTTCGATAATGCTATTTTCTATATTCTCGCCCACTCAACGTAAACACCACTACACTATGATTTCAACAATTTCTCTTTTATGTATAAAGCATATATCCCTTACTGATAACATATATCTTGTATTTGTATTTGGAAGAAGTTGTTTGAATTGTTTGTTCATGTCACATTTGTCAGCATATTTTAATCACAATTTAAATACTTGTTTGATTATTTATTTCATTGATAATTGATTTTTTGAGACGAAACATTAACATATATTAGAATCAAAGTTCAATTTCTTTCTAATTATCATGAACTAAAATATGCATTTAAATGCATTTTATTATGAATTGACATGTTGTGAAGTAAATCTCATATCGTCTTTCCTATTCTCTTAAGTATGACTTAAATGAGTGAGACTCATATCAATTAATGGAGAGAGAATTGCAATTGAAAAGGAAAGGAAACACAACAAATGTTAACATTTATATCCATATATTTTATTTAAAATGCTACTACACTTTTACCCTTATAATACAAAGGAAAAAGTCAATTCCCTCTTCATTATGGAGAGGAGTCTTACTCAATTTAAATACATGTCGGACTACTTCTCTAATTGACAATTAATTTTTTGATGGAGCATTAAGACAAATTACAATGAAAATAATAATATTTTTCTTCCTGAAACATTAATATAACCTGAACCTGCATAAGGTGATGCCAGAGTCAGATGACCAAACAGCCCTAGCTTACTTGATAGCAATAGAGAAGGACAAATGGACAAACAAGATATACTTAAAAGACAACTACTACTTCGAAGGTTATTGGTTAGACATTGAAAAAACATTCAACAACATAAGCAAAAGTTACAATGAGTTAGAAAGAGAAGTGAAAGGGTTAAGGAGAAGACATGCAGAAAAGGTAAGTGAAACTTATGGTACAATGAGAGAAGGGTACCTTAATAATATAGGGCAATGGAGAAGGCCATTTATCACTCACTTCACTGGGTGTCAACCATGTAATGGGCACCATAATCCTAATTATGCTGCTGAAGATTGTTGGAATGGAATGGAGAGGGCTCTTAACTTTGCTGATAATCAAGTATTGAGAAAATATGGTTTTGTTCACAATAATCTCATGGATAAGGCTGTTTCACCTATACCTTATGATTATCCTAATGTGTGATACAATAAGGTAAATCCATATTTGTTCATTTGTACCTTATTGTTAAGGTTATTATTAAGAAAATTATTAGAAAAATAAATTTAGTTGACTGAGTTTAAGGATCAAGTCAAATTTAAGGACAAAGTCGAATTTAAAATACTATTAATAAAAAAATTCTAAAAATGTAACCATACTGAATTATTTATTTATTAAATAAAAATATAGCTTTTTTAAATGTGTAAAAGTTTATAGGAATGATTTATCAGGATTAATTTAGTATTGATCAATATGTACTAAGATTTTATCCATTATGTAAATTATTTAACTTTACCAAAGACTAATGGTAAGAAAATAAAAAAATTATTAGTAATACTTGATAACCACGATTAAGGTATCCATGAGGGTCATGGATGATGGAACTCCCTTTGAAGCACCTCATACTTTCCTATTTTATTTTGAGCTTAAAATTCCAAAACTTCAAAAATTGTGTAAGCTATTTACTATTTTAATCATAACCATGTATAAGGATCAAAAAAATATATGACCTATCATTACGCTAAAAAACGTCTTTAAAGACGGTTCTTCAACCGCGCATCTTAGAAAAATGTTGTTAAATAAAAGTTGGAGGAAAATATACAGCGTATCTTTAAGAATTTGCTGTTAAAATTGATAAGCGGATATAATGTCAACAACGCAACAGAAAAAATGCACGGTTGAATAAGTGCTTGTTTTAATTCGTACTCTTTAACAGCGCAAATATTGCACCGCTGTTAATATGAAAATGTTTAACAGCGCAATATTTAATTTTCGTTGTTGATGATTAATCTTTTATCGCACATTTGTAGGTATTCGTTGTGAATTTTATATCATATACAACGTACTCTATAACATGCGCTGTTTATTATATATGTTTTTAAAAAATTACAATTTCTGAACAACATTCTCTCATTTATTAAATTATTTTCGAACCCCTAGAGTTCGTTTTGCTTCGTGATATGAGTTTCTCACACGAAGCAATAAAGATATTAGTTTCCCATAAATCTTTGAGTCTATATATTTAGCATGCTAATTACTTAAGGATCTCATTCTAACTACATCATTGAAAGAAAATGAAGTTAATCAGATATATTTAGCATGCTAATTTCTGGGACCGCTTGATTCAGCATACAGCAGCAAGCACACATCTTTGCGGTCTTTTTAAACCTTATTATATTAAGCCAGTGTCAGCCTTTAGGGAATTTATCTTGTAAGAGTATTTCATGGATGCTGAAATTAGAAATTAAAACTATTTTTCATCGGATGGAAATATGTGGAGATCCTTATGTTTTGTTGATTTTCATTGATCATGAGGTGTTTTAATTTAGTTATTTATTTTAAAAAAATCATTTATGATTTATGATTTTGATTTAATCCATCATATTATATGTTTATGTAATATGGGGATAAAATTGAGGTTGTTGTGAAGGAGAGTTATATTCCACAACTGCCAAATAAACTTAGAGAGAGTTTTAATTATATTCTTGAAAACTTTGGTGTTGTGCCAAATGATGGATTATATGTATTTTCTGAAAATCCTTACAATCTAATATTTCAAGATGGATCAGTATTGAAGATATGATTCATTTTTCTGTTTAATTTGTAATTATTGAATTTGTAATCATGTTTAAAATTAAATCTTATGAACTTTATTTCAAGGAATTATTCACAATTGCAAGGGTGCTTACCCAGAGTATATTGATTTTCTTAATTCTATTTTGGACAATGTTGAAGAAGCAGATCTAGAATTTCTCTGATTGAACAATTGTGATACATTATGCATGTTAATTTCTTTTTTTCTCTGTTTTATTGTCTTTTTTTTTTCTGTTATTTTCTAGACATTTATTACTATTTTGGACAATATATTTTGGATGATAATTACCAATGATGAACATTTATATTTGGCAATTCTATTTTATTTTCTATTTGGAAAATTTTGTTGTATATATATATATGCAGGTATTTGGAAATTTTAGCAATATAAGATTTTCCAACTCTCTAGTCAAGTTAGAATTTTGTTTGAGAATAGATTAATTGTAACAAATTATATGTATAGATTTTAAGGATTTTAATGTATATAGATTGTAACATAAGGATTTAATGTTTCCGTGTAACAAAACATAAATAAAATGTAATTTCCATTTAATTTTCAATATATACAACATGCAATTTCAATTAATATTTACAGTTTCAGTTGTCTTTGTGTTTTTTGTAATATTATTTAGCTTACAATTTCAGTTTTGTTCAATTTATAACTAGGGATGACATATTAATGTCAAGCATCAACTTGGTTTGTTAAAACTAAAACTTAAAACATATGTTTCAACAACGAATTAAAACAATTCGCCGTTGAATATAGAAAAAAATGAATGATCCACAGCGAATTAAATCGAACCGTTGTTGAATATAGAAAAAAAATTAATTATCAACAGCGAAATAAAATGATGTGTTGTTGAAGATAAAACTAGGAATGGCATGTTAATGCCAATCATCAACTTGGCGTGTTAAAACAATAAAACTTAAAACATATGTTTCAACAGCGATTTAAAACGTTTCGCTGTTGAATATAGAAAAAAATGAATGATCCATAACGAATTAAAACGAGTCGCTGTTGAATATAGGGAAAAATGAATAATCAACAGCGAATTAAAATGATGTGTTGTTGAAGATAGAAAAAATGAACGATCAACAGCAAGTCTAGAGGATTCGCGATTGAAGATAGAAAAATATCTAAATTGAATAAGTGTAACAACTATTTATTAGATAGGTATTAAATTGTTTTCAAAACCCTAGAATTGGTTTTGCTTCGTTATATGGGCTTCTCACTTTCTCACACGAAGCATTAAAGATATCAGTTTCTCATAAATCTCTTAGTCTATATATTGAAAGAATATGAAGAAGGATTTCATTGTAACTAACATTGAAAGAAAATGAAGATCATGAGAGATATGAAACTTCAAACTATTTTTCATGTAGATCTTTGTGTTTTGTTTATTTTCATTGATCATGAGGTATTTTAATTTAGTTATTTATTTAAAAAAATTCATTTATGATTTATGATTTTCATTTTATCCATCATATTATATGTTCATGTTCATTTTTTAGATCTTCAATATTGAACAAAAATGGGAACCGCTCATTTGTGATGCACACTATTATTCTCTTCATTCAAAATATCAAGCCCATATATATCATAGCATGCATGAGAAGAAAGCTACAGCGTGACCCAAATCTTCAATATTGAACAAAAATGGGAACGGGTCCTTTGTGTTGCACACGTTTTCTCTTCACTAATATTCTAATATCATAGTATGCAATGGTCTCTATTATCAAGAAAATGGGCATTGAAGACATGAATTAATGATGCACGCCTTGTTCACTTTGCAAGTACCTTGATTTCTTTGAAAATGAATAGAGGCAGTATTTACAAATTTATTTTTGTTAAGAATAAGTGAAGAAAACCACAAGCGAGCATTTATCCAATACTCTCAAAATATCAAGCTCATATATATCATAACATGCATGAGAAGAGAGCTCCAAGTTGGCCTAGATCTTCAATATTGAAGAAAAATGTGAACGAGTCCTTTGTGCTGCACACTTTTTCTCTTCATTATGATAGCATGCAATGGTATATATCATAGGATACGATGGTAGTTTCTCTGTTGGTTTGTTAAGAATAAGTGAAGAAAACCGTAAGAAAGGATCATATATATCATTATAATAGCATGCAATGGTTGATGTTGTGCTCGATGATGGGATCAATATTGAAGATTACTCCATGCATGAACTATTGCTCCAGCTTCAAAGGCTTCTTGCAACTTCCACAGTGAAAAGATTGTAATGATGATCATAACAAGCATGAACACTTTATCGTTTCAGCAATCAACATTGTATAGATTTTAAGGGTCCTTTGTGCTGCACACTTTTTCTCTTCACTATGAATGATTGTAATTTTCATTTAATTTTCAATAAATACAACATTCAATTTCAATTAATATTTATTGTGTTTTGCACTTTTTTGTACTGTTAACATTTAGCTTACAATTTCAGTTTTGTGCAATTTATAACTATGATGAGTAAGGAATAAAAATAAAATTAAAGTCATTATTGGCAGGTGCAACGTTTTAAAAGATAAAAACATATGTTTAACAGCGAAAATTTAACATTACGTTGTCTAAGATAGAAAAAAATGAATAATCAACAGCGAAATAATATGATGCGCTCTTAAGGAATAAAATAAAAGCCATGGTAGGTGCAACTCACATGTTTTAAAAGATAAAAATATATGTTCAACAGCGAAAAGTTAATATTACGCTGTCTAAGGTAGAAAAATATGAATGATCAACAAGAAAATAATATGAGGTGTTGTTAAGGAATAAAATTAAAGTCATTATTGGCAAGTGCAACTAGAGTGTTTTAAAAGATAAAAACATATGTTCAACAGCGAAAAGTTAACATTACGTTGTCTAAGATAGAAAAATATGAATGAATAACAGCGAAATAATATGATGCATTGTTAAGGGATAACATAACTCAAAATTGATAATAATTTTATAATGAAAAAAATGAATTTGAATTGTAAGTGATTGGATAGATGTTGTAAGTCTATGAGTAGTAGTCATAATTGGAATTTGTAGATGTTCATGGGATAAAATTAAGTGATTATGTTCAAAAAAACTAATAAAAATTTTATAACTGAGAAATGATTAACTTAAAAAAATGATTTTGAATCGTTTAAGTGGTTGGATATATACCGTAAGTTTATGAGTAGTCTTGATTGGAATTTGTAGATGTAATTGTTCATGTTATCTCTTTAACAGCGTTTGTGATATATTTCGCTGTTAGTTGATACATATTCAACAGCGCAATATATAATTTTCGCTGTTAAATGATACATATTCCACAACGACAATTTAATGTTGCATTGTTGTATACGTATTCAACAACACTACATATTATTTCGCTGTGGATAAGGAAATTTCCACAGCGAAATTTAATGTTGTGCTGTTGTAGATGGAAATTAAAATATCAAAAGTTGATATGAAAACATTTGGTTACGTACTTCTCAAACTTCCAATACACAAAAACAGAAACCTCTTTAACCCTTCAACACTCTCAAACCAACAATGTCTTCTCAAAATGAAGAAAACGAACAAGGAACAATGGTTTCTACTCAAAATGAAGAAAACAAATAAGTAACACAAAAACGTAAACCACATAGAGTGACTTCCATGAAGAGTGTCATTCGTGCAGAAAGCAAGAATATGAATTTGACGGTTGAATGGAACACAATGGGCCAAGCATGTAACAATAAAGGTGGAAACACCTTAGTAAGCTACATTGGAGTTCTGGTAAGGCAGAATATCTCCATAAAGTTCAAACATTGGTCTGATAAGAGGTTGAATGCAGTGAAGCATATTATTTGGGAGAATATAACCGTAAGTTTCCATGAAATCTGTATATTTGTATTTTTTTGTTTTTTTGTGTTTTCATGCAATATGTATAATGCAAACTGTTTATGTAACAATATATTTTGTGTTTATGTAACTATTCTGAAACTGTTTATATTTGTGTTCCATGCATGAACACGACAATATGTACATTTGTATGGTTATGCGTGAAACTGTTTATGAAACTATTCCGTAATAGAATGTCTTTCCATGCAATCTGTTTAGGCAACTTTTTATGTATTTTTCTGTCTAGACAACTTTTGATGTTGATGAGAAACACAAAGATTACATTATGAAAACTAATGTTTTGGGAACCTTCTTTCCTATGAGCATCGATCTTACCATGTTCATGAGTTCCTGATTCTTGCTTTCAGCTACACCATTTTGTTGTGGTATGAATGTGCAAAAATTATTGAAACCATGTGAGGTGAATTCACCACCTCTATCAGTTCTAATACTCTTAACCTATTTTCCTGCCTCCTTTTCAACAAAACGTTTAAAAATCTTGAAGTAGCTTAGTGCCTCAGATTTTTTAACAAGTAAATACACTCATGCTTTACGGCTAAAATCATCAATAAAGCATAAAATATATTTGAGATTGGGCTGATTGGAGCACAAATGTCTGAGTGAATCAGCTCTAAAGTTCTCAGCCAAATATATGGAAATACTCAAGAAAATAATTCACGGGTTGAATACATTTGCAAAGACAATTTCTTGATGATCTTGAAAGTGGTAATAGAAGGTAGTTTCTTGATATTCTTGAGGCAAATATGTTAGAAATTTTGGGTAATACATGTAATGTTTAAATGTGTTCATTATTATAAGTAGTCAAATTAAATTGATCTAAATTCAAGTAAAATATATGGCTATAGACATAATTGTCATTGAAATAATTGTGTAGATACCAAAAGTCTTATTTCTATTTTTATGATGAGCAAAATTGGAAATAAGAAATTCAAAAGGCATCACCCTTCACGATAGGGAATGCAAGTCTTATAAACAAGGGTTATGGTCTTCAATTGTAGAAACAGTAAAATCTCTATATTCTCTTCATCCCATTGGAAAAGGAACTAAAGAATAAGGGTGATTTACAATTGGAATGCTAAAGAATCTACATTTTGTACTATGAACATGTATTTACATACAAACAAAGGACATGGAGTTGGTGGATACATGACAAAAAAATGATATAGTTCATTCACCATATTCTACATGAACATATTAAGGTACGTTTCCGCTCAAGTTCTAGTTATGTATTTCTTCTTGATGATTTGACATGAAAGATCTTGATTATATATGATGATAGTGTTGTTCATCATCTTTAATATGTATTATGTATCTTTAAGTATAAAATATCTCCCACCAATAAAGTCTATCTTACATTATTCCTACAAAATATTGCTCATATTCCATCATATTATTTTTGAACACAAATTGGTCATATTTCACCTTCTTCATATTTTTAGGTATAAAAATTGCTCATATTTCTCTCATTCTTCAGCCAAGAGACCAAGATGGTATTCTTGAGCATTGTTATTATTGACACAAAATTTTCATATTTCATCATATTCTAATTTTCTTTCATTCTTTAGTCAATAAAAGAATTTAATATTAATGAGAAAACAACTGTTGGAACCATTGTTCCTATTACTCCCATCTGCCTAAGGAATCCAAATCAATCAAACCAGTTATGTCCTTGAATCAAGATCAAATTTTTCGCATGCTGCAAAACTTGCTCCATCAGTTTGTAAACCTTTTTGGTTTTGGAGTCTTCTTCCTTCAATCATATTTTGTCCAAGCTGAGAGATGTTAATATTCACTCTCCAACTTGATTATTGGTGTTGAATTATATTTTAGGCCCAATATAATTGATAAAAGATAAGTAGTTAGTTTGTTATGTTAGTTGGTCATTTTGGCAAAGTTATATGTTTTCTATATAAAATGATAATTTTTCCTTGTAATTGAATCAATCCATTCAATATTATTCATTTCATTCAATGAATGAAATTTATATTATATTCTTGCTCTTTGATTTCTATTAGATCGGACTTATAATTAATTCAAACATTTTAAAAATCATAAAAAATATTTAATAGGATATTAAAAATTTTACCATAATGCCTTGGTCGATCTTAATATTGAGAAATTTTGCTAAAGCAAAAAACCTATCATGAATATATTGTGATGAATCTAAAGAGTGATAAATTTAGGCAATCAACATAAATAAGTCTCATGCACTTTCAAAAATAACTATATTACAAATATGTCTCAAATAAATAAGTAAAATAAACATAAGAGTCCATAATCATCCAAGAGAAAATGATAAATTTCCCAAACAAATTAGACAATAAATCCTCATACACACAAGTGTTACTAGATGATTTCTTTATTTAGTGATGATCATTTTGACACGACTAAAATATACATTAAAGTAGAAAAAAATAGTAGTTAATAAAAATATATGTCATTGCTCCAAACTTCAATCTTGTAATAGAAGTTAAAAACAAAAGATATCAACACTAGCCTAAATTTAGTAAATATATGCACACACATAAAAAAGGAAGTATCAAATGCCAAAGGAATATATAACTATTATTAGTAGAACTAGTATTATTTTGTATAGTAGTTTTAATACGTGATTCACTAATTAAATCGTATACCATGAAGTTAGATATACAAATATTAATATTGAAAAATTAATAAAAAATAATTTTTATTAAAAAATATTTTAAATATAAATTCGGACAGTATTGATCAGTACAGTTTAGTTAAAAACTAGTCGGTTTGGCTGATTTTGACACATTTAGCCGACTTTGATTGGTTTATCCGATTTTAATGCAACAAAGCCACCACCCACATTTCTTCAGTAAACAATCGTCGGATCGTGGCAACAGCAGCATAGTGCCGCTAAACTGCAACACAAAAAATTGAAAAACCCTTGTTAAAATGGGAAATGATATTGTCCATTAATAGAGAGACAAATGATTATTTTACACTTACACATAGGGTAAACACGTCATTTTATTATATTTTAAGAATAAAAATGTCAAATTATACAATATATTTTTTCTCTTATTTTAGATGTATTTGCTTCTCTATTATCGGAAATATACTATTAAAATATATTAGCATGTTCAATTGCAATTGTTGAGGTGGTTTTTGGAGTAACCCACAATTTGCTTTAAAAGTTGTGAAGTTCTAATCAGATGCATTATTACTAACATAATCGTGACAAAAATCTAAAATATGTATGAAGAGAATGGGAGACATACCATCCTTTAAGAAAACCGGTTTCTTGACTTGCAGCTTCTTGTTCAACAAACTGCTGAGGGTACCCTTGTGGAATAGGGTACCCTGGAGGAGGGGATGCATATGCTATTTAATTAATGATACATAAAAACAAATTAACTTATAGTAATTCAATCATACCCACAAAAAATGGAATAAAACTTAGAAAACAAAATTAACAAGTTAGAATGAAACAATAATTATTATTAGAGTAAATTACACCGACATCCCTGAGTTTTAGTAAAATTATACAAATCACCCTTCACTTTTTTGTCCTTACATGAATCACCCCTAATTTTGTACATATGTTACACTTACTACCCCTATATGATATAAAAGTGTAATATTTTAAATAAAAATGTATGATGTGTGTAATTAATTAAACAAAATATTGTATATTGTGTAGACAAACTCAAATAATATAAGAGTCAATGTGTCTTCATTATTTGACTCGTTATAAAATAGTATAAGAGTTATTTAATCATTTTTTTGAAATTATTAATGTATTTTGTAATGACACAAAAATAATAAAGAAACATTCGTTTTTGTATTATTTGAAGTGTTACACAATATACAATATTTTGTTTAACTTAATTACAATCATCACACGTTTTTTCTTTAAAATATTACAATGTTATAACATGCAGGGTAGTCAGTATAATATATGTATAAATGTAGGGGTGGCTTGTGTAGAATAGAGGAGTGGTTGGTGTAAGGACAAAAAAGGAAGAGGTGGTTTGCGTAATTTCATTAAAACTCAGGAGAAGTGAGTGTAATTTACTCTTATTATTATACCGTGTAGTGGAGGAACATCCACAGGAGGCTGTTGCTGATTATCACTCATGATAATAATATTTTGACAACACAAATATCTGAATGAGATTTAAATACAAAACTTTGATAAAAAAAAATAGAAGGGTGAGGGTTTTATATAAAAAAAATTGATGGCGGTTATTGGTGAGAGATTAAGATAAAAAGGTTACTTTGCTAAAAGGAAGTTTTGTGTTACCTTGTATGACAAAAATACGCGTTGAAAGCATAGTTTTGAAAACCGTGCCGTACCGGCCGGTTCAACCGGAAAACCGGTGAACCGGACCCCTAACCGGTACGGTACGTATGTTATACCGCATATGCAATAGAACCGGTCAAAACCGGTGAAAACCGGTCAAAACCGGTAAACCGGTTTAAACCGGTTGGTTTGTACATTATTTATTTTTTTTTTTAAATTTCAAATTTTCAATTCTTCACCAATTCTTCAACTTCAATGATTGATATTTGGGTCATTTATTTGTATTTTGCGTTTGTTAAGTGATAATTTTGGATAAATATATGTTTTGTACTTTAGACTTTGATTTTATTAAAGACTTAATGTTGTTTCTTTGTGTGAATTTGAAGTAAATTATGAATATGGATTATAAATATGAATATTTACTTATTTGAAATTTTTTGTTATAGGTTTACATATATATATATATAAGCAAGTATGTCCGGTTTAACCGGCATGCGGTTTAATTACTGAACCACTAGTTGAACCACTGTACCACTATACCAGTACCCTAACCGGTTTGATAACCGGTACGGTTTTAATAACATTGGTTGAAAGCTTGCAACTAATTACAATGCTAATTATATTCTCAAGAGTATTTTATCAATAAATTTTTACCTGTAGATACCCATGCTCATGGGAGGTAGTGTTTTTTGAAAGATTTATATAAAAAAAGAGAAGTAAATATTAAATTAGAAACATTATAATTATTAATATTAACAATAAGAAGAGAAAAAATATTCAAAATTTTCTATTTGAATAGTAATTCCATTTTTTATTAAAAAGTAAAGAAAATATTTTTTTTTCAAATTGTGCATTTATTGTAATATTACAATTCCAACGATGTAATAATATTATTTCATAATATTATATTTTAAAAAATGGAACTATAACCTTAAAATTATAACCAAAATAATTTATAAATTATAATATGTGTGATTTTAAATTTCTCCTACCAATTCCAAAAGTGATTATTTGCAATTTTTAGGTAATGAGTGATTCGATAAGATTTCACCTAAAATTAGAATAGTAATATTACGAAAATGGTTAATTCAAATATTAATACAATTTCAATAAATTTTATATATGATTCCTTAATTTAAGGAAATGCCTAATATAAATTTATACTCATTTATTGTTTAATTATAAAATAAGTAATAAGAAATATATATAACTCATAATAAATATGTATTCCTTAATTTTAAAATTAATAAGAGTTTATTATAACTCATAATAATTATGTAGTCCATAATATTGCAGTATGAAAATAGTAACAATAAGAAGAAAAAAATATTCAATTTTCTATTTGAATAGTAATTTAATTTTTTTTATTAAAAAGTAAAGAAACTATATTTTTTGTTTTCACATTTTGTGTAAGATAACACAATTAAGTATGTAGTTATTCATTTTATAACCGGTCAATTTAGACTTTAATGTATTTTCAAAGCTCAATTAAATATGTAGTTATTGTTGATATTCTAGATTTTTATGGTAATTTCAATTGTTTTTAGTAAAAATAAAGAAAATATTAATTCATATATAAAACAATTTCAATAAATTTTATTTGTGATTCCTCAATTTTAGGCAATGCCTAACATAAATTTATATTCATTTACTATTTAATTATAAAATAAGTAATAAGAAAGATATATAACTCATAATAAGTATGTATTCCTTAATTTTAAAAGAATAAGATATAAGTATAACTCATAATAACTATGTAGTCCATAATATTGTAGTATGAGAATAGTAACAAAATGAAGAGAAAAAAAATATTCAAAATTTTATATTTGAATAGTAATTTCAATTTTTTTATTAAAAAGTAAAGAAAACATATTTTTTATTTACTCACATTTTGTATAAGATGACACAATTAATTATGTAGTTATTCATATATTGTAACCGGTCAATTTATACTTTAAAATATTTTCAAAACCCAATTAAGTATTTAGTTATCGCTGAAATTTTAGATTTTTAAGGTAATTTCAATTTTTTATTAAAAATTAAAGAAAATATTAATACAATTTCCATAAATTTTATTTGTGATTCCTTAATTTTAGGCAATGCCTAATATAAATTTATACTCATTTATTATTTAATTATTAAATAAGTAATAAAAAATATGTATTCCTTAATTTAAAAAAGAATAAGAGGTATGTATAACTCATAATAATTATGTAGTCCATAATATTGCATTATGAAAATAGTAACAATAAGAAGCAAAAAATATATTCAAAATTTTCCATTTGAATAGTAATTTCAATTTTTTATTTAAAATAAAAGAAAATATTTTTTATTTACTCACATTTTGTATAAGATGACACAATTAAATATGTAGTTATTCACATTTTATAATCAGTCAATTTATACTTTAAAATGTTTTCAAAGCCCAATTAAGTATGTAGTTATTGTTGACATTTTAGATTTTATTGTTATTTCAATTTGTTTTATTAAAATGTAAAGAAAATATTAATTCAATTTCCATGAATTTTATTTGAGTTTCCTTAATTTTAAGTAATGCCTAATATAAATTTTACTCATTTATTATATAATTATAAAATAAGTAATAAAAAATATTTATAACTCATAATAAGTATGTATTCCTTAATTTTAAAAAGAATAAGAGATATGTATAACTCATAATAATTATGTAGTCCATAATATTGGATTATGAAATTAGGAATAGTAAGAAGAAAAAAATATATTCAAAATTTTCTACTTGAATAGTAATATCAATTTTTATTTAAAAGTAAAGAAAATATTTTTTTTTTATTTGTTCACATTTTGTATAAGATGACACAATTAAGTATGTAATTATTCACATTTTGTAACCAGTCAATTTAGACTTTAAGGTATTTTCAAAGCTCAATTAAGTATGTAGTTATTGTTGACATTTTAGATTTTTATTGTAATTTCAATTTTTTATTAAAAAGTAGAGAAAATAATAATACAATTCCATAAATTTTATTTGTGATTACTTAATTTTAGGGAATGCCTAATATAAATTTATACTCATTTATTGTTTAATTATAAAATAAGTAATAAGAAATATGTATAACTTATAATAAATATATATTCCATAATTTTTAAAAGAATAAGAGATATGTGTAACTCAAAATAATTATGTAGTCCATAATATTTCATTATGAAAATAGTAACATTAAGGATTAAAAAAATATAATCAATTTTTTTATTTGAATAGTAATTTCAATTTTTTATTAACAAGTAAATAAAATATTTTTTTAATTGTTAAAATTTTGTATAAGATGACACAATTAAGTATGTAGTTATTCACAATTTGTAATCGGTCAATTTAGACTTTAAAGTATTTTCAAAGCTCAATTAAGTACGTAGTTATTGTTGACATTTTAGATTTTTATAGTAATTTCAATTTGTTTTATTAAAATGTAAATAAAATATTAATTCAATTTTCATAAATTTTATATGTGATTCCTTAATTTTATGCAATTCCTAGTATAAATTTATACTCATTTATTATTTAATTATTAAATAAGTAATATGAAATATGTATACCTCATAATAACTATGCATTCCTTAATTTTAAAAATTATAAGAGATATGTATAACTAGAGGTGTCAAAATGGGCGGGCCCGTGTGGGCCGGCCCGCCACAACCCGAAATTTTGTAGGGCTTGGGTATTAAATTTGGCTCTTTTTAGTGAATCCGGGCTTTTTAGCCCGGCCCGCCCGGACTATATTAAAACCGGGCTCGGGCCGGGCTTACCCGGGCGGGTTCGGGCTACCCATTTTATCTTATTTTATAACTTTTTTTGGGACTTTTTGGCTAGGTAATAAGTTTAAGATGAAAATTATTTTACAAAATAACTTATGATAAAAAAATAGATAATATATACTAAATATTGTGTAATGAACTTTGAATAAAAAATAGAGTAATATCTATAACATAAATATTTATAAATTACAATAATGTTATCAAGTTAATAATTATATTATTTTTTCTATTTTGCTTAATATACTTTTAAGCACATTAGCAAAATAGTGTATCAAATTAACTAAGAACATTAAACTATATAGATTCTATTTTTCTTTTTTTAATTGTATATTTAATTAGATTTAACTTCTACAACAAAAACATAATAAAGAAAATAATTTTTACAACGAAACTGAAAAACAACTTAATTGTTTACCGTAGGGAACTCAACACAACCAAATTTAACATAACAATTCACAATGAAAGTGTTGATAAAGAGTATACAAAAGATATCCATACACAAAGTAAATAAATATTATGGTGATAATTATACTTCGACACATAGAATTCATTCTGAATTTGAGTTTATACTATCATTACTATAAACCAAAGTGATATTATTTTTTAATGTATCCATTTGTTATATTGAAGTGAAGTTACAAATTATATTGTGTTAGAGATAGAGAGTCTAATATAAATAAAATATTTAATGAATAAGTTATGTTATGAATCATATCCGTATACTTAACATCATGTCTTAGCTCAAACACATAGCATCATATCTATAAGTTTGGTTGCATTGAGTATAACAATTGTGTTAAAAAATTTATGCATTAATATCAAATTATATATATATATATATTAAATATGTTACTTTTTTTTTTAATATTATGCGGGCCGGCCCGCCACAACCCGCAACCCGCATAGGGCGGGCTTGGACTACATTTTGATATACAAAAATTGTATCCGGGCTTTTTAGCCCGGCCCGGTTTAGCCCGAACCCGCCCGGGTAGCCCATTTTGACACCTCTATGTATAACTCATAATAATTATGTAGTCCATAATATTGCATTATAAAAATAGTAACAATAAGAAGAAAAAAATATATTCAAAATTTTCTATTTGTATAATAATTTCAATTTTTTATTAAAAATTAAGTAAAATATATTTTTTTATTTGCTCACATTTTGTATAAGATGACACAATTAAGTAGGTAGTTATTCACATTTTTTAACCAGACAATTTAAACTTTAAAATATATTCAAAGCACAATTAAGTATGTAGTTATTGTTGACATTTTAAATTTTCATTGTAATTCCAATTTTTTATTAAAAAAGTGAATAAAATGTTAATTCAAATTTTAATAAAATTTCAACAAATTTTATTTGTGAGTCCTTAATTTTAGGCAATGCCTAATATAAATTTATATTCATTTATTGTTTAATTATAAAATAAGTGATAAGAAATTTGTATAACTCATAATAAATATGTATTACTTAATTTTAAAAAGAAGAAGAGATATGTATAACTCATAATAATTATGTAGTCCATTATATTGCAGTATGAAAATAGTAACAATAAGAAATAAATATTCAAAATTTTCTATTTGAATAGTAATTTCATTTTTTTTATTAAAAAAATATTTTTTTAAATTGCTCAAAATTTGTATAAGATGACACAATTAAGTATGTAGTTATTCACATTTTGTAAACGGTCAATTTAGAATTTAAAGTATTTTCAAAGCGCAATTAAGTATGTTGTTATTGTTGACATTTTAGATTTTTATGGTAATTTCAATTTTTTAATTAAAAAGTAGAGAAAATATTAATACAATTCCATAAATTTTATTTGTGATTCCTTAATTTTAGGCAATTCCTAATATAAATTTATACTCATTTATTGTTTAATTATAAAATAAGTAAAAAGAAATATGTATAACTGATAATAAATATGTATTCCTTAATTTTAAAAAGAATAAGAGATATTTGTAACTCATAATAATTATGTAGTCCATGATATTGTATTTTGAAAAAAGTAACAAGAAGAAGAAAAAATATATTCAAAATTTTCTCTTTGAATAGTAATTTCAATTTTTTTATTAAAAATTAAAGAAAATATTTTTTTTTATTTGCTCACATTTTGTATAAGATGACAAATTAAGTGTGTAGTTATTCACATTTTTTAACCAGTCAATTTAGACTTTAGAATATTTTCAAAGTTCAATTAACTATGTAGTTATTATTGACATTTTAGATTTTTATGGTAATTTCAATTTTTTTATTAAAAAGAAAAGAAAATATTAATTCAAATATTAATACAATTTCAATAAATTTTATTTGTGATTACTTAATTTTAGGCAATTCCTAATATTAATTTATACTCATTTATTATTTAATTATTAAATAAGTAATTAGAAATATGTATAACTCATAATAAATATGTATTCCTTAATTTTAAAAAGAATAAACGATATGTATTACTCATAATAATTATGTAGTCCATAATATTGCAGTATGAAAATAGTATCAATAAGAAGAAGAAAACAAAAATTCCAAATTTTCTATTTGAATAGTAATTTCTCTTTTTTCTATTAAAAAATCAAGAAAATATATTTTTTATTTGCTCAAAATTTGTATAAGATGACACAATTAAGTATGTAGTTATTCACGTTTTGTAACCGAACAATTTAGACTTTATAGTATTTTCAAAGCTCAATTAAGTATGTAGTTATTGTTGACATTTTAGATTTTTATGGTATTTTCAATTTTTTATTAAAAAGTAAATAAAATATTAATTTAAATATTAATACAATTTCAATTAATTTTATTTGTGATTACTTAATTTTAGGCAATGTCTAATATAAAGTTATACTCATTTATTGTTTAATTATAAAATAAGTAATAAGAACTATGTATATCTCATAATAAATATGTATTCCTTAATTTTAAAAATAATAAGAGATATGTACAACTCATAATAATTATGTAGTCCATAATATTGCGTTATGAAAATAGTAACAATAAGAAGAAAAAAAATCAATTTTTTTTGTTTAAATATTAATTTAATTTTTTTTTATTAAAAATTAAATAAAATATATTTTTTATTTTCTCACATTTTGTATAAGATTACAGAATTAAGTATGTAGTTATTCACATTTTTTAACCAGTCACTTCAGACTTAAAAGTATTTTTAAAGTTCAATTAAGTATGTAGTTATTGTTGACATTTTAGAATTTTATGGTAATTTCCATTTTTTTATTAAAAAGTGTGAAACCCCGAATTTAAAGTCATTAAATTATAGTATCAGTCCTGGAATTATCGCTTGAGCGAGAAAGGTGTCGCATGGGCAAGAGCGGCTCACCTGGGTGAGTGGAATATTGGGCTATACTGAAGGATTCTCGCTTGAGCGAGAGGATCCTCGCTTGAGCGAGAGTGTTCTCACCTGAGTGAGAGTTGCCTCGCCTGGGCGAGAAGTGGCATTCTGAGGGCTGTCAAGGCTGTAGGATTCTCACTTGAGCGAAAATAGGCTCACTTGAGCGAGAGCGGTCTCGCTTGGGCGAGAGCGTCAGATCTGAAATTTTAAAAAGGCGAGATTTTATCGCTTGAGCAAGAATGGACTCGCTTGAGCGAGAACCCGACGATTTCATTTTAAAATGGAAACCCTCAAACACATTTAGGGTTAGAACTTGAGAGAGAAGAGAGAAGGAGGTGATTTTGGGAATAAGGACTCGTGGGAATCATCTAGAAGCTTGAGAAGAGGTAAATCTCTTGTTTCTAACTCTCCTTCTCCCTTTCAAACTCGTTTTGGGTGAATGAGATCTCTTCTCAAAATGTGAGAAACCATGGAAACTCTTCCTTTTGAGTTGTGGTTCGTTTTATTTAGTTTCTCTCTCGTAAACTCTTGGTTTAGAGTTTGTATTCAAGGAATAGGAAGGAGTTTGTGGTTGATTCATGAAAACCCCAAAACCCTCAAAATGAGAATGTGGGTAAAGAGGAAAATGGGTGGAATGCTAGGGGTAGAAGATGAGTTTGTGTTTTAATGTTAAATATAAGATGAATATACATGTTTTGGATTTTTAGAAACTCTTATTGAAGTAGTTTTGGAAACATTGAAAATATGTGAATCTCTTGTATGTTTAAAGATGAAATATGAGTTTGTTATGTTTTATTTTGAATAAATGACTGACATTGTTGTTATTGGTGGGAATAAGGAAAGATCCTAAGGTTGGAGGAGATCGCGGAGGAAACTTGTAAAGTTACTCAAAATCGACCCCCAACACTCACCAAGGTAGGCAGAAGATCTAAGGATGACTGGATCTTGCCTTTAGTTTTGAAGTCCTTATTTTCAGTGTTTTGTAATCTTATTGATTGGCGTTTAGAAACGGATATTTGTGGACATGGATTATTGTAACCGTGGGTATCTATAACTAGAGGTATTTTGGAAATCCTTAGCTAATTGTATGCAGGGGTTACCGAGATGTGGTAATATGAATTATGTTTTTCTGCAACTAAGGATTATCATGATATGCAATTAATTTGACATGATACAGTTAGTGATGATAAATAAAATGAATAATGTAAAAGTCAAGGAATAGATTATATGAAGTAATATGGTGAACTAAGCTTAAAGAATTAACTTAAAAACGAAATTTTCAAGGGTAGAATTTGGATCCTTACAAAAAGTAAAGAAAATATTTTAACCTTGAAATTATAACCAACACAATTTATAAATTTTAATATATGTGTGTGATATTAAATTTCCCCTACCAACTCTAAAAGTGATTACACCTAAAATTAGAATAGTTATATTAGGAAAATGATTAATTCAAATATTAATAAAGTTTTAATAAGCAACAGAGAAATAGTAAGAACTCATCCTTATATAATACATGCAAAAATGAATATCAACAATGATTATAACAATATTCTACAACAGATCTACGGTAAGAAATCGATCATTTTTTAGCAAACATCTCTTTCAATCCGAAACAACCTTTAACATACTTTCTTCCTCTCAAAAAACAGAAAAAGATTCAATATAACATAAAGATGAAATAAAAAAGATAAAGATGAAAACTTATAATAAACGTGAAAGAGAAATGATTTGGAACAAAAAGAGAATGAAATGATTTCGATCAAAAAGAAAAGGAAATGATTTTGAACAAAAAGAAAAGAAATGTAACAAATAATCGGTTCCATCGTCAGTCTGGGATGGTTACATCTGTTTGTAACCATTCAGAAGTGATGAGAGTGAGGGTGATAGTGAGCATACACAGTGAGAATTGTCAATATTTTTATTTGTTATAATAAATAAAAAATGTGCAACTACAGAATTGACCTTGAAAAATTCATGTATCACAAATGTGGTAGACTATTTTAGTAATTTAGGAGACATTTCTATTCTTATATAGATATAGAATATTCTACAACAGATCTACGGTAAGAAATCCATCATTTTTTAGCAAACATCTCTCTCAATTCGAAACACTATTTAATACATCTTCTTCCTCTCAAAAAACAGAAAAAAATTTAATATAACATAAAGATGAAATAAAAAAGATAAAGATGACAACTTTATAATAAACGTGAAAGGGAAATGATTTGGAACAAAAAAAAAAAGAAATGTAAAAAAATAAATGGTTTCATCGTCAGTCTATGATGGGTACATTTGTTTGTAACCATTTGGAAGTGATGAGAGTGAGGGTGATAGTGAGCATACACGGTGAGAGTAAGGGTGAGACTGTGAGGAATTGTCAGAGTGAAGAGAGATAGGAGAGCGAGATATGAGAGTAAGAGTGAGCATACAAAGTGAAGAGAGATAGGAGAGCGAGATTGAGAATTGTCAATATTTTTAATTGTTATAATAAATAAATAAAATGCGCAATTACATAATTGACCTTGAAAAATTCAAGTGTCACAAATGTGATAGTCTATTTTAGTAATTGAGGAGACATTTTTATTCTTATATAGATATAGAAGTTATATGATTCGATCATTAAAATTATAATGTGTCATATTTTATTAAGTTTTGTAAAAATATTTTTATAAAAAATAATTAAATATGATATAGGATGATTTTAGTGGTTGAAGTATATAATTTACCTTATAATATTAAAAGATGATTTTTATATCATAGGAAATGTATCGAATCTTTGCTATTAAGGAATTAATAAGATAAGTGTTAACAACTCTTTATAGGGTATGTGGATATCACCCGGTTTTTCCACTAAGCTATCACGAGTCCTTTTCACTCTATTTACCTCTTGACTTTCTTTTAATAAAATAAAAAAAAATATTTCAAAAATAATATGGAACTAAATTACACATTTAAATTTCAGGGTGCACCTTTTTAATGTAGTGAAAATTTTGGATAAAATGAATTTTTCTACCTCAAATACATATACAATGTCTAATTCTGATTAGTGATTCAAAAGTTATGTCAAAAATAGTAATATAATATCTTTAACCGCGTTTGCTCATATAAACGTTGTTAAAGATGTCATATCAACGGTACTTACGTAAAAAGATGTCATATCAACGGTACTTACGTAAATAAGTGTTGTTAAAGATGTCATATCAACGACATTTGTATAAAGAAACACTATTGTCGCGCCCCGATTTCCGGCTGCACGACTTTGTTAGAGTCGCCCCTACATTTTATAGTAAAAAATGTAGTAAAATATTTTTGCCCGATTACAGTGGCCTTTGGATTTTTGATATCCAGGTTCGGGAGTCGGTTATGAATTAAGGAAGATATTAGCACCTTATCCGTCCACTTTAAGCGGTACTCCTCACTAAATTATATGACTTGTATTATACTTGAAAATTATTTGGGTTAATTAATTAATTAAAATGACAAATTTTATTTATTTTTTGTTGTGTCCGACTAGATGAGATCTTGCTCCTACGTATCCATATTGAGGGGAATCAAGGCTACGTAGTTCTTTGTGCGATTGTTGATTAAGTATTTTAATTAGAAAAGAAGCGGCGTAGCGCGACCGTCCAAAGGATGAGTTGAGGCAAAGAAGCCCTCAGGGGCGACCGCCCCTCCATCCATGATATGGTTAATGGTCTTTATTATTTATTTTTTGTGAAAAAAGCATATTTATTAGCAAAAAATGGTTTTTATTTATTAGAAAAAATTGTTTTTTGTTATTATTCATTATTATTAAACTAATTTAATTATTTTTTATTGATTTTGAGAATTAATCGAGTGAATAGAAGCAGCGTGGTGCGACCATTCTAGGATGATTTGAGGACGAGAAGCATTTCCATGATACTCCTCCATATTTGATTAATCCCGAAATTCATATCGTTATTAAAAATTTCATGCAATCTTATTAATAAATTTAATTATAGTAAAAAAAATTATTACCAATTCTTAATTAACTACATAATAATAAAAAATTAGTTACTAAAAATCACAAGGAAAAAAAAATTATGTTGGTTACTTGCTATAATAAAGGAATTTTTATATTTTTGTTGTAATTATTTAACCCTAAAATTATTATTTTTTATTTTTATATACTGTTATTAATTTTATATAAAAAAAATAAGATAATGCATTTTTATTTACTAGGTGACAATATTTTATAGTATTTATGTGGTAGCAATTAATAGCAACAAATACACTACAAATAATAATAACACTAAAAAATATACCTGGTGAGATTGGAATCCAGTGGAAACAATAGCAGCATCTACCGCCACGTATCGCATTCTGATTCACTTTTCCAGTCACGTGTCACGTGGTACCTTAGCATTGGATTGGCTGAGGTGTATGAGTTTTGATAGTGAGGTTGAGCGCACAGGATTCTGAACCTGCACAGAGGATAGGTTCCATTGCGAGCTACACATGGAAACCGTATGACGTGTCGGCGTCGGATTGGAGTTTTGAGATAGTAGCGTTGGCCAGAGAAAGTATTATGAATCAACTACTGCTTTTCAACGGTGAGGCGAGCTCACAGAACCCAACCCGAGTCTGCCCTCACTGGATCACTCTCGCTTAGCACCTTTTGAGAGTTCTCTCTTTCTCCATTTTTCAGAATTTCATCTTCTCTCTTATTTTTTTGGTCAATCTCTTTTAGTGAAACCTAATATACTATTTATAGAGGACCCAATACCACCCTAATTTAACCACTTTTACCTATTAAACCTCCTTTTTTAAGGGATTTTAAACCCACTCAAATTTTTTTGACAAGAATATTTTATTTATATTTATTTCAAACTCTTTTTAAATTATTTATTTTCTGAAATCAACAAATGAAAGGTTCCAAAGAATATTCTTAACATCTTTAATTAATTACTTTAATAAATTCTAAAATAATTATAAAAAATACATAAAAATAGTTTTAATTATTTTTATTTATTTAATGTTATAATTTCGAAAAAATTAAAATAAATAAAATAAATTCACTTAATTATTTTGTTATTTTGTTTGTGAAAAAAGTATGGGTTTCAAGAAGCCCATTTCCAAATTGTTTTTTATTATTATTTTAATTCTTTTTTGCTTAAAAAATCATTTGTATATTTTCAAAAACTAATATTTTTTATAAAAAGGTTTTGGGCTTTTTCTAGGCTAGACAAAAATTGAGTGTTCACAGTTGCTCATCTTTACTTGTTACTTACCTGATAGCAAACAAACTGAGGTTTGTGAGATGTTATGGTAATCAACTAGTAAAGAAATGAACGTTATTTTGTCAAGGCTCAGAAAAGGCCTTTTAAAAACTTTTGAATTTTGTTGATTCCGATTGAGGTTTTGCTGGCGGATCAGGAATTTGTTGAGGCAGTTCTTGCGCTTGCCATCATGAACCAGAGATTTGTTGAGGCAGTTCTCGCGCTGACCATGATGAATCAGAGATTTTTTGATACAGTTCCCACGCTTGCCATGATGAACGAAATATTTGTTAAGACAATTTTCGCACTTGCCGTAATGAACCAGGGATTTGTTGAGACACTTCCCACCTTGCCATAATGAACCACGGATTTGTTGAGGCACTTCCCGCGCTTGCGATAATGATCCAGGGGTTTGTTGAGGCAGTTCCTGTGGTTGCCGTTGTGAACCAGAGATGTGTTGAGGCAGTTCTCGCGCTTGCCATGATGAACCAGAGATTTGTTGAGGCAGTTCTCGCGTCTTGCCATGATGAACCAGGGATTTGTTGAGGCAATTCCCGTGTCTTGTCATGATGAACCATGGATTTGTTAAGCCAGTTCCCGCGTCTTGCCATGATGAACCAGAGATTTGTTGAGGCAGTTCCTGCGTCTTGCCATGATGAACCAGAGATTTGTTGAGGTAGTTCCTGCATTTTGCCATGATGAACCAGAGATTTGTTGAGGCAGTTCCTGCATCTTGCCATGATGAACAAGGGATTTGTTGAGGCAGTTCTCGTGTCTTGCAATTATGAACCAGAGATTTGTTGAGGCAGTTACCGCATGTTGCCGTGATGAACTAGAGATTTGTTGAGGCATTTCTCGCGTCTTGCCATGATGAACCAGAGATTTGTTGAGGCAATTCACGCGTTTTGCCATGATGAACCAGGGATTTGTTGAGACAGTTCCTGCGTCTTGCCATTATGAACCAGGGATTTGTTGAGGCAGTTCTCGCGTCTTGTCATTATGAACCAATGATTTGTTGAGGCAGTTCCCGCGTCTTGCCATTATGAATCAAAGATTTGTTGAGGCAGTTCCCGCGTCTTGCCTTGATGAACTAGAGGTTTTTTGAGGCAATTATCGCGTCTTTCCATGATGAAGGTTTTCATGATGCTATAGATTTTACTTGGGAATGGGATGATCTCGGACTGATAGTTTATGTAGTTAAGATGTAAAGATGCATGTTTCAGTGCATGTTTATTTCTGAATGTGAAATGTAGTGTTTGTTTTTTTTGTAGGGATATGTGATGAATGAAGTTATAATGATTGACGCGTGAATGTGACTATGCATTGTTTAATATGAGGATTCAGAGTGAAGTTTATGATGCATGTAATTCATATTGACGAAGTTATGATGAGTGTGAATATGAATTGATTTGAATATGAATATGTTTTGATGTATGTATGTGATGTTTGATATATGCTTTTTTTTATGTAATGAAATGCAAATATTCTAATGTATAACTCATAGTTTATTTCTTGTGTGGAATTTATCAACTTTCGTGGACCCGACTGAAGCGACCTTTGTTATTTGCTGTTGATTGATATACTATATCTTTTCACCCTCAAAATCTGCCACAGTTTATTTGAATATGCATTTCTCTTAAGGTGTTCTATAAAATTGTCCAGTATAATCTTGAGGATAATGCCTGAACCAATCACACTTCCCCAGTGCGAAATGATTGAGGAGTTCTTTCAATAGTGTTGATGTTTTTGCGACAACAAAATTGCCCCAGTATGCCTATCTTGAATACTCGCCTTCCTCCAAGTGGTTATTGTTCATAAAACTGCCCTAGTTTGGATGATTGAGGGTGTAAAGTGGTAAGACTTCACCTTGAGGGTGTTTATTTAATTTTCCCTAATTTTTGCCCAGAATACCTTATGTAGGCATCTGACGGGAATTCTCACGTTTTATTATGATTCTAAATCACCTTTACTGGTTTTCGACTTAGAACCACTCTCTTTTTCCTTGGTCACCCATGTGGGTTTTCAACCTAACACTTTTTTCGGTTTTTTTTCTTTTCATGAACACCCTTAGATGTGATAATCCCTTTTGATTGTAAGCTAAAAGACATGTAGGAATTACCGCTTAGAGTCGTACTTAAAATCTTCTATTACTTGCTTGAGAGGATTTTGACATCTTGTGATCGAGCCAACCTATAGAGTCATAGGAAGTCATTTACCATGGCCTCAGTTTTGGACCTTTCTAAATTTCCAAAACAACATGGGATCAATCCTAAAAACTGCCACACTTTTGGGTTTGGTATAACTTTCTGATAGCAAATTTGATCCCAAAAAATGCTATAGTTTTGGGCTTTTTATAATTTTTTCATGAGGCGAAGGGATATACTCTAAAATTGCCCCAGTGTGAGATTGAGAGGAACATCATTATATTCAAATTGCTCTTGTTAGTCTTAGACTGGAAAGTCTTTAGACCACACATCATCTCAAAATTCGCCTCAGTTTGAGCGACTCTCATTTTCCTTTCCTTTCATACACCTTAGTTCATGCATAACTCTTTAAAAAGAAAGACTAAAACAATGATCATGCAAATTGTGGTAAGTGTTTTTTGGTTGTGAGTGGTGATGTGGTAATGGTGGTAGAATTTAATTTGGGTTTGACTTGTGAAGATGTGGTAGTGGTGACAATGATAAAATTTAGTTTGTGTTTAGCTTATGAGTGGTAGTGAGGTTAAATTTAATTTTGGGTTTGTAAAATGAAGAATAGATGGTTAGGCTTGTGTTTGGACGTTGAGTGTGGTTAATGATATTTATTTTGTGTATTGAGATTTAAGTGGTGATGAATTTTAATCACATGCACTAAATATGAGGTATTTCATAAAAAATATTTTCTTCAGCGGAGTTAGCGTTTTTTATATGATGTGCATCTTAGACAAATAAGTCATCAAAAAGGTCTTTTTAAGCTTGTATCTTGGCTTGGCTAATGGTTTCCAATAAAAGGATATAAGGCTCAAAACATGTGTTTCCCATACCTACCTTTCGCCTTTCTTCCGTATCCTATTTTCAATAGTTTTCTAGCATGACGTTCAACTATCAAGTGAACTTTCAAGATTATGATAAGAATAGCCTAAAATTTTAGGCAACAATATTTCGAAGAAGGGTTCCTTTTGTTATTGATTTTGCATTTTTATTTTGCCCTATTTTTTTGCTTGAGATATGAATTATGGATTCTCAATGGGCATTTGGTATAATTTTTTATTTTTATTTAAGCTACGAACGCTCCTTATATTCTCTTAACACTTGGTCACAAGATGATTGTGAGATATTGTATTTTTATTTAATAATTAAATGGCAAGGAAAACGGTTGAAAAACTACCCTCCCCAGATTGTTGACATATTGATGGTTATTAAAAATATATTCTTTCATAATGTCTAGGCTCAAACGTGGTGGCTAGGGATATCTTCTTAGTGTTTGGTAATTACAAAGAATGTCTTGTGACATTAGAGAAATTTGCCTAAAAATGTACATCAATTTAAGTTTTATATTTGCATCATCCTCCATTTTATTTTGAATCAAATACCTCATAGTAATGCATAGATTAATTTTATTTGGGTTTATTTTGTTGTGTTGTTTTTGGATATATGGAATTAATATGATTGGTAGGGTGAGGGACGGGTGTTAAAATTTGCATGATCAATGTATTAGTATGCACTTGTTAAAAAATATGCACCAATAAGTATTTATTTATGAAATATGGATGAGTGTAAGAGATAATGACTTTGACTGGGGTCCTCAGGTGAAGAGGTTTTCAAATCGGATATTAGTTGGGCTGAGGCAGGAGAAAATGTCTCATCTTGTATGACTGATTTAGCTCATTTGACATCGATTACAAACTAGGAATTCTCCATATTTAATGGATTTCTTCATCTTCGATCACGATTCCTTTCAATCGAGTCCAACAATAGTGATCTTACAATTAATTGAGTGTCATTAGCAAAAGGATCATGAGGTGCATGTAGAAAATTTTGATTTTTATGTGTGCATGATATGCATGAAGTGAACATTTTTCCTTTATTTTTATCATGTTACATTGATTAAAATGTAACCTATAACTAAAAAAGATGCATGAGATGCAAGTAATGATAATGATTATATAATTGACTTATATTATGATGTATGAATGATGTAAGAATGCAAATTTTTATATATGATGCATGAAAATGCATATGATGCAACTAAGGAATGCATGCAGGGGGGGTTTTTAGTGCTTTGAGACTCTTAGAAAATGCAAATTATGATGTTTATGACATTGAATTCATGAAGACTATGATAAGAAGATGCACAAAATGTTTTTTTTTCTTTTTTTTTATGTGTATGGTAATGAATGAAGATATCAACATCACTTAACTAAATGACATAGTGAATGATAATGTATGAAGTGTAATGAGTGAATAAATTATTCTTTGGATGAATACATGAGATTGCAAGAATGAATTAGTGTATGTATGTTTGTTTTTTTAAGTGCACATGAATGTATTTTTTTAATGAATAAATGAATGAGTAAATGAGCGAATGAATGTTTACTTGTGTTTTTTATTTAAATGAATGAGTCGACAAATGTTTGAATCATATTTTTTAAATGCATGAGTGAATAAATGTTTGAGTCTCGTATTTTTATTTATGAATGCATGAGAATGCAAGAAAAAATGTCATTTAGGATGCATATGATTTTGAATGCTTGATGACTATGATATATATGAAGATGTATGAAATTAAGAAAATGATATGATAAAATAGCGGATGAGAGTGCATGATATGGTAATTCATGAAATGCAATATTTGAATGATTTTTCTTATGGATCTATGCATGAATGAATATATGTATTAACGACGGATGAATGAAAATATAAGCAAATGAATTTCTCTTCTTTTCAGATGAATGGATAAGAAAGTCGATGAATGTATGAGTAATATTTTTTTATGAATCCATGAATGTATGAGTGATTAAATGATGTTTTTTTATTTTTTTTAATGCATGAATGAGTAATGTGGGAATAAATACTTGAATGAGTTATATGAATGAGTGAATGAATGTTTGAATTATATATTTTTATTCTAATGCATGGGTGAATAAATTCTTTGAATAACATTTCTATTTAAACGTATGAATGAATGAATTTTTAAATGATATTTTTTTTATTTAATGTATGCAATGATGAATTCTTTGAATGATAATTTGTTTTATTTATTGTATGCATGAATGATTTGTTAACAATGGAAATTACATGTCTCTTAGGATAATGAATCTTATCTTTATATAATTAACTTGTATGACCCCACATTTGGAAACTAAGGAGCATAGTCCATTAGCACGTGTGTGGTTGATGATAACCTTAGAATTTTTTTTACCAAGATTGCATCTTTAACTCTGGCAACATCTTAACCCATTTTAGAATCCAAATCCCCGCATCCCGATGGCTAAGGAGCGTAGTCCATTAGCTCGTCTACGGTTGGCAACAATCTTTAGAATAATGGTAGACCAAGATTGTGTCTTTTATATGGCTTAGAATCTCTCTTTTCTCTCTCTCTCTTTTGCTCTTATTTATTTGGGTTGATGCTCTGCTAGAATTATTGGTGTCACCCTTATATTTTTGAAAGGTCTCTGTATTATAAAACATGCACTTATTATTTTAATTGAATGTGCATATACTTATTGATATAGAATGAATGTATGCATGTAAGTGTGCATGTGCGTCCCTTTTTAGGGTGTCAGACATTATTTTGAGATGATTTAGCCATCATTACGATTTAACATATAAGTTTTTTCAAAATATATTTTTATATCGTCCAGGCTGACCTATGACAAATATGGTATAGTGCGATAGGTTTCACAAGTTCATAATGGGTACATCTACAATGGTTTTTAAAATATTTATGGAAACATCCTAGAGTAGAGTTCTAAGATAAAGTGTATATCTTAACAATCTCTAGACTCCCTATAAGGTGTTCATATTTCATCTCCTTCAAATGAAGAGAAACCAAAATATTATAAAGTTAGAAACAAGAGTCAAGCTCAAGCATCTAATTTATAATACTTGCTAACAATGTGAGTGGTCCACATCACCAATACCAGAAATGACTAAGGTCATGACCGACAAGGCTAGTGTCCTTGTTATCCAAAAAATGCCATTAATACACGGATGTAGGGCATATGTGTTTGCCAAAACTTGTGTACTATACCTCTTGAAAAACATATTACCTCAAATCGCAACACGTGTCAGAAGTTATAATAATATAAACAATTACTAAAATATAAACAATCAAACTTGCTTTAAAAGAAATTAAAATTAAATAACCAAATAATAAAAAGTATAATTAGTCATATAGTTTAGTGATTATGGGTTTAATTCTTTAAAAAAATCCCTAACAGAGTCGCTAGATGTCGCACCCCGATTTTCGGCTGCACGACATTGTTAGAGTCGCCACTACATTTTATGGTAAAAAATGTAGAAAAATATTTTAGCCCAATTACATTGGGCTTCAGATTTTTGATATTCAGGTTCGGGAGTCGATTACGAATTAGGGAATGTATTAGCACCCTATCCGCCCACTTTAAGCGGTACCCTTCACTAAATTATATGATTTGTATTATACTTAAAAAATATTTGGGTTATTTAAATAATTAATTAAGAGAACAAATTTTATTTATTTGTGTGATTGTTGTTTAAGTGTTTTAATTAGGAAAAAAGTGGCGTAAAGCGACCGTCCAAATGATGAGTTGAGGCAAAGAAACCCTCAGGGACGACCATCCCTCCATTCTTGATATGGTTAGCGGTCTTTTTTTTTGGTGAAAAAAAGCATATTTATTAGCAAAATTTATTAGAAAAAATTGTTTTTTTATTATTATTCATTATTATTAAACTAATTTAATTAAAAATATTTTTTTTATTGATTTTGAGAATTAATCGAGTGAATATAAGCAGCATGGTGCAACCATTCTAAGATGATTTGAGGATGAAAAGCATTTTCATGACCATCCTCCATCTTTGATTAATCCCGAAATTCATATCATTATAAAAGTTTGCATGCAATCTTATTAATAAATTTAATTATAGTAAAAACAATTTATTAACAATTCTTAATTAACTACATAATAATAAAAAATTAGTTACTAAAAAAACACAAGGAAAAAAAAAATTGGTTGGTTACTTGCTATAATAAAGGAATTTTTATATTTTTGTTGTAATTATTTAACCCTAAATTATTATTTTTTATTTTTATATACTGTTATTAATTTTATAAAAAAAAATGTTATAAGATAATGCATTTTTATTTACTAGGTGACAATATTTTATAGTATGAATGTGGTAGCAATTAATAGCAACAAATACACTACAAATAATAATAACACTAAAAAATATACCTGGTGAGATTGGAATCCAGTGGAAACAATAGCAGCATGTACCGCCACGTTTCGCATTATGATTCACTTTTCCAGTCACGTGCCACATGGTACCTTCAGATTGGACTCGGCTGAGGTTTACGGTTTTGATGGTGAGGTTGGGCGCACAGGATTCTGTCGGCATCGGATTGCACTATGGACTCATAGAATGTGTTGTATAAGATAACAAATCTACAGCGAATATTAAGAATGCGCTGTAGAAGATATCCCATCAACAGCGTAAACAAAAATAGATGCGGTTAAATATATTCCTATTAACGGCGCAACAACAAAAAACGCTATTAAAAAGTGCACATTTGCGGTTGTGTTGCTGATGTTATATCCGTTTATCAATATTAACAACAATTTCTTAAAAATGTGTTGTCTACTTTCCTCTGCCTCAAATTTAATAGGATTATTTTAGGATGTGCTGTTGAAAACCGCTTTTAAAAACGTTTTCTTTTAAAAGATGATCATATGGCTATCTTCTTTCCTTATTATATATCTTCATTCTGTTAACTAGTTTTTCAATTATGCTCTTCAATCCTGGATAAGTATAATCTTCAAGGGATGATGGTAATATTAACTAGTACTTCATTCCTCATTATAGTTATATACATAGTTTGTTCTAAAACAAATAATTTAAACTTTTTGTTAGAATTTAATTGAACTTGATATGTATGATTTTTTGTAAGACGCTTTCTTTTATAAATAAAATAGAATAAAAAATTCTTCAAAAGATAGGACCACAATAATTCAACAACATATGGGAACACAACAAAGATGAGAAAAAGTGAGGGTTACATTATTACGTGCCATTTCAACATGAAAAGTTACCTAGAAAATTGAACACGTAAAGGGAAAGTTACCTCTTCCCAAACCTTATTCCCACTCTCACTTGGAGTTTAGATCTGAATTAAGTACTAGAATAGGAGAATAATGAAGATTTTTGTAAATTTTGAAAATTATTTTATTTAAAATTATAGCTATTAAAAATTTATTTGTGTCATATCGCATTTTTTCCAATGGGGGAGAGGATATACACCCTATAACCATTATTTCACATTAATCTCACACCTTTTTCTATTTTGGAACTATCTCACTTTTAATTTCAACCTATAGAAGCAACTATACTAATTTAAATCTAGCAAAGAAAGACAACAAAAACGGTTTACATAAAGACAATCCACACCTCTACACAATTGAATAAGTTACACTACCATACGCTACCCAATACAAAAATCAAATCAATGCATACTTAAAAATGGCACCATCACAAGAAGGACTCTCACACCATCCTAAGAAGAACACACACATGGCTTCAAAGTTCAATTCTAGAAGCAAACCCTCACCATTTCTTTCAAATGGTTGCATCTTCCTTGGAGGAGCATTATCGACTCTTTTCATAATTTGGGGTTTATGCTCATTCGTCATTCCAATTCCAAACTCCGACCCCAAAATCGACTTAGTAGCCACACAACTAAAATCACTAAACTGCACCAATGACGCCACCATTGAGGCACCAGATATGCTACATGACTCACCTGAAAGAACCTTTTATGATGACCCTGAAATGGCTTACACCATGGACAGCCCAATGAAAAATTGGGACGAGAAGCGCGAGGAGTGGCTACTACAACATCCATCATTCTTAGCAGGAGCACAAGAGAGGGTGCTTCTCGTGACGGGGTCGCAACCCTCGCAGTGCCACAACCCTATCGGGGATCACCTTCTCCTAAGATTTTTTAAGAATAAAGTTGATTATTGTCGATTACATAACTACGATATATTCTATAACAATGTATTGATCCACCCAAAGATGAACATTTATTGGGCCAAGTATCCGTTGGTTCGGGCCACCATGATGGCCCATCCGGAGGTCGAGTGGATTTGGTGGGTCGACTCGGATGCGATCTTCACTGACATGGAGTTTAAGCTTCCACTGAACCGTTACAAGAACCATAATCTTGTGGTTCATGGTTGGGAGGAGCTTATACACATTAATCGTACTTGGACTGGGCTAAACGCAGGTGTGTTCTTGATAAGAAATTGCCAATGGTCGTTGGATTTTATGGACGTATGGACTAGCATGGGTCCCCAATCACCAGAATATGATAAATGGGGTGTGATCCAAAGATCCACATTCAAGGACAAGGTATGTATAGAGAATAGATCCTATCAATTTTGGTATCTCCATATCACATATATGAAGAGAGTTTAATTTTAACCATAGTTATCTAATATGCACTATCAATACGTGACATGTGAATGCTATTTTTAACATTATAATTATTTTAAAACTTTTTATAACAGTCTAATATATGGTATGTGGCACGTTGAATTCAGTATGCATTACAATTGGAAAAAAATTATATAATTATCATTCAAACTATTTCTCATAACTGTTAGAATTAAAAGGAGTGGTGATCCCAATGAAAAATATGTGGTTTTACGTATGATAAAATGTATTTCAGAATATAATATATCTTTTGTTAATGATGATAATGATGGAATTAAGATATTTTTATTATAACTTTCATTCAAAATTTAGATTTTGTTAACATGTTTTAAATTTTCGATAGTACCATTTTCTATATTCTCGCCGTCTCAACGTAAACTCGACTACACTAAGCACTAGCTATGATTTCAACAATTTCTCTTTTATGTTTAAAGCATGTATACCTTACTAATCAGAGATATCTTGTACTTGGAAGAAATTGTTTGAATTGTTTGTTCAAGTCACATTTGTCCAACATGATTTAAATATTTGTTGAATTACTTATTTCATAGGCAATTGATTTTTTGAGACGAAACTTTAGCATGATATTAGAGTAAAAATCAAACTTATTAAAAGATTTATTTAGATGCATTTTATTATGGGTCAAAGATTATTTTTCGCATGATCCGACATACTTCTGTGAATTGACATGTTTAGAAGTAAATCTCATATTGTTATTTATCTCATTCTCTTATGTATGATTTAATTACCCGTCAGACTACTCCTCTAATTGTCAATTAATTTTTCGATGGAATCTTAACACAAATTACAATGAAAATGATAATATTTTTTTTCCTGAAAAACTAATATGACCTAAACCTGTATAAGGTGATACCAGAGTCAGATGACCAAACAGCCCTAGCTTACTTGATAGCAATAGAGAAGGACAAATGGACAAACAAGATATACTTAGAAGACAACTACTACTTCGAAGGTTATTGGTTAGACATTGAAAAAACATTCAACAACATAAGCAAAAGTTACAATGAGTTAGAAAGAGAAGTGAAAGGGTTAAGGAGAAGACATGCAGAAAAGGTAAGTGAAACTTATGGTACAATGAGAGAAGGGTACCTTAATAATATAGGGCAATGGAGAAGGCCATTTATCACTCACTTCACTGGGTGTCAACCATGTAATGGGCACCATAATCCTAATTATGCTGCTGAAGATTGTTGGAATGGAATGGAGAGGGCTCTTAACTTTGCTGATAATCAAGTGTTGAGAAAATATGGTTTTGTTCACAATAATCTCATGGATAAGGCTGTTTCACCTATACCTTTCGATTATCCTAATGTGTGATACAATAAGGTAAATCCATATTTGTTCATTTGTACCTTATTGTTAAGGTTATATTATTAAGAATGATTAAAAATAAATTAAATTTAGTTGGTTGAGTTTAAGGATCAGGTCTAATTTAAGGACTAAGTCAAATTTAAAATACTATTAATAAAAAAAACTCTCCTACTTATCATAACTGAAATAAAATAAAAATATGTATCCATGCTGAATTATTTATTTATTAAATAAAAAATATAGTTTTTTTTAAATGTGTAAAAGTTGATAGGAATGATTTGGCAGGATTAATTCATTGTTGATCAATATGTACTAAGATTTTATCCATTATGTATATTATTTAACTTTAACGAAAGGGAAAGCATCTAATTTGTCATTTTGCTGTGCATAAATACATGTGCTTATAAATATATTATTCGGTTTTCCATTTTTTTTTTGTAATTTCTCCAAAGACTAATGTTAAGAAGAAAAATATATATTAGTAATACTTGATAACTACGATTAAGGTGTCCATGAGTGTCATGGAACTCCCTTTGAAGCACCTTATACTTTCCTATTTTATTTTGAGCTTAAAATTCCAAAACATCAAAATTTGTGCAAGCTATTTACTGTTTTAATCATAACCATGTAAGAGGATGAAAAGAAATAAAAGAAATATCTGCAATATAGGTTATGGATGAAAGCATGAATTATGATATTTACTTAGTACTCACATATTTATAAATTTATTTTTAATTTAATATTTTATATATATATACTTTTTATTACTATTTTGATATTATGTATTATCTACTTTATTATTATTTCACAATAAATTTTACTAGTTAAGTTATAATCATAAATTTATCATATAAATATCTTATTATTCATGCCATATTATTTTTATATATTGATTATTATAAAATATATAAATATATAATTAAAATAAAAAATATGTTGGGTACTATAGATACCCGCTATCTGTAGATAGTATAGATATGAGCATGATTATACACTATCCATGATAGTCCGATCCTATTGTCATCGCTAATTAACATTCATAACAAAATACATTATTATTTTTTAGATTTTAATAGTTTAATTAATATATATATATATATATATATATATATATATATATATGAGAGGATATTTTAGTCCTTGTATTGCTATATTTCTATAGATTGTCTATGTTATCTTGCAAGTAACATAATTAATTTCTTCAAATAGGAATGACAAAAATACTTAACTTATGGGCACTCGAAAAAATATCCACAATGGGTAATTATAATAATAACTTATGAGGGAAAACAAATATTATGATATTTTCCCTCTGAGTACACATATTTATATTTATTTTTAATTAAATATTTTATATATTTTATACTTTTTTATTATTATTTTAATATCATATATTATTTAATTTATTATTTTTTAATAATATGTTTTAGTAATTAAATTATATATAATAATAAATTTATCATATAAATATCTTATCATTCATGTAATAATTAATTTTATATATTAATTATTATAAAGAGATTTGTTAACATAGGAATCTATTTTTTTAGTTGGGTATATCGTGCATCATAAAATTTGGTCAAAAATAATTTTTTTTTTGCTTTGAAGAGATAAGAACACTACTAAGGTTATTTTAACATTGTACGGATGTGAATGAAGGTAAGAAAAACTGTAGGTCTCATTAATCCACCACGAGAAATTGAAACATTGTTCGGATGTGAATGACGGTAAAAAAAGAATTGTTCATCCAAGTATTCATCGAGGCAAAAAACACTTAAATAACATTGAAATAAATTATTCTCAGATGACAGAGAAGTTGAAAATTGTTATAAAATGTAGTTTTTCTTGGAATCATAGTTTATTAATAGAAATGAGCATCATAAGTGATTAACATGGACCAAGGATCATCTGTTCCAAAAAATTCATGTTCTTATGTCCCAGGCCAATCATAATGCACCAAATAATGTAAAAATGTTATTTCCTATTTTTTTTTATTACGTGTCAGTTTTTAACTGAATTGGTACACACTGGGACGCAAAAAATGGGACAGGTGATCTCCATTGAGTGAGAACCGGAAAGAAGATGAGTGAATTTTTTTTTAATTATTTTCAAAGTGATTATATTAAAATTATCTTAATAATTTCAACCCATCAAATAATGCTCAATCTTGCCTTTTACTATTATATTCTCTCGATATTCTCAACTAAATCAATAATGGATAAAAGTAAGAATAAATCACCAAAGTTTTGGTTGAAAAATTACTAACATATTTACAACCTTTTTAAAATAGTTTTTTTCACATAGCAAAACTATATCGATTTAAACAAGACTTTCGACAAGACATGAATCGTTCATCCATATTATTTTTTTGATATATTTTATTTTTATTTGTTTTTTAGTTATTTATTAAGGCCTAACTTTTCCAACAGTTCATGCAATACATGTAAATTCAAAAGAAAACCAGAAAATAGAAAAGGAAAACCAAAAAACAACAAAATATAAATTGTTACCAAAAAAATTAATGCTTCCTTGCTCTCCTTAGAGTTGGCTTTAGATACCACTTGATTGAAACCTCATTTGGAGATCCTTATTGAATGACTATTCAGACGGGAATTTTCAATTTTGAAACTAGTATAGTAATTGCCACATTGGTAGAACTCCCCAATCAACTATTAGTGAACAAGTTTCCCAACTCACTATATACCTAATGTGGAAAATATTTTATCTTTTTGGGAGTTTTTATCGTCTCTCACTAGACTACCCGAAAGCCTCATGATCATGAAGAAATCTCTAATCAGATGGTCAACTTCTTCCCCGCACTCAATCTCTTCCCAGTTCCCATTATCTAACTCACTAGTGTAATCCTTATTGTCTTTGAGAATGATGACTCTTTTGATTGGGCATTCAGAAGCGTAATGCCCTCTTCCTTGACATATGAAGAACTTCTTTTTCACTTACACCATTTTTAGTTGGTGAAGCAATTTGTTGGGTTGAAGTTGGAAGAAATCTTCTTCATGGAGCTTTTTCTTTTTTGAGTTTTTGTTCCACACATGTGACTTTAAGAAGTAGGTCTTCCATCTCAAGAATTCCTTCAACTCAACAACATATCAAATGTCATCATTCAAACCTTTGAGAAACCTCGTTTTGGTGACCTTCTTATCTTCATTCACATTTTCCCACATCATTGTCATCTCCATATCCTTGTATATTTAACACTTCATGCACATTGAGTTAATCTTTGGTGTTTAAGTTTAATCTCCATACTATAACTTGAAGGAATGGAGATCTTTTATGCCACAATTTCTTTATCTCTGTACCAAACTAATGAAATCATGCCAACTAATAAAATAATGCTAATAATTTTCTTTATCATCTATCAAGAAACAATAATTACTATTAGTTGGCATGATTACATTGGTTTGGTATAGAGAGATAGAGAAATTGTGGTATATAAGATCTCCATTCAGCTTGAAGATACATGCTTTTTTCTCATGATGCGCCTCATCTCCTCCCTACTATCTACCATTAGTTCTTCCTCTTGCATCCTCTCTTATTGATACTTGTTCAACCAAATCAATCATATCCAAAAAACTCTATGGCTGCTATTTTCACCTTTTGTTTTTCTTATGTATAATTGTTACATAAGAAGACATGAGAACATTTAAGCTCACACTCCAATTATTCCTAAAAGTTATTCATCCCTTAGAAGGGTGGAATGTTGAGTTTGATTCCCCCCATCCGATTCGGCCTTGGGGCCTCCTTAGGAACATCTCTTCTTCACCTTCTTCTTCCTCCACAAGTTTATTGTCTCTCTGTTCCAACCAATCATGGAATTGTCTAATTGCTGTCTTAAGGACCTCATTTGAAAAGAACTCAAACCTCATTAACATGAAATATGACTATCTTCGTGTGACATCTTGTAACAAAACATTAGGGAAACAAATAAGATATCCTTACTTCACTATCTTACCGCGTCTCACTATTAACACTGAAGTGTATACACTCTTTTTTGGCCTTTTCAATAATGCTCAATTTTGCCTTTTACTACTCTTATATTCTCTCAATATTATGAACTAAATCAATAATGGATAAAGGTAGGAATAAATCACCAAAATTTTGGTTGAAAAATTGGTATACATAATTACAACATTTCCAAAGTAGTTTTTTTCACACAATGAAACTATATTTATTTAAACAAGGCTTTCAACAAGACATGAACTGTTCATCCATATTATTTATTTCGATATATTTTCTTTTTATTTGTTTTTGACTTATTTTTTAAGGCCTAAGTTTCCAACGGCTCATGCAATACATGTAAATTAAAAGGAAAACCAGAAAATAGAAAGGGGAAACCAGAAAACAACAAAATATAAATTGTTACCAAAAAAGTTTAATGCTTCGTTGCTCTCCCTACAATTGGCTCTAGATACCACTTGATCAAAACCTCCTTTGGACAACCTTGTTGAATGACTATTCTAGTAGAAATCTTATGTATTTTGGTGCTTATGAATGTATGATGGTAACTTAACTAACATGTACTAACATTAAGAACATGATTTAGTGTGGATTTATGGAAGGTAAGAAATGATGAAAAGGAAAAAATTGAGTGTTGCAACACCCAAAGATGGTTGATAAACCAATGGATGGATACCATGATGTCTGATAAGCTCGGCAATAAGTCTTTGAATCAATTTATCTAAGAATCAAGGAGAACAATCCTCATAATATGCACTAAGCAATATGTTTAAGCTATAATTCAAGATGTGTTCATTCATTAAAATGAGATACATTTATAGCCAACTGAGCTAGACAAGAAGACATCTCTCATTAATGAAAATGCTAGTTCTAACAAAGCAATAAATGCCTTATACCCCCACTAAGTACTTTGGGGGAAGGAAATGACAAACTTTTGAAAGATCACATACACCATAATAAAAACGTGGGTTTTAGCCTAGAATGATCTAGAAACACTTATTCAAAAGAGAAATTACATTTATTTGGAAAATGGGTGAAAATCGAAAAGTTGGTCGACTAGATGGTCGAGTCGTGGATGGGCCCATAGTTGTACCAGCCTAGGTGCTTCAACTCTTCAACGCAAAACACTACCATTGGCTCCAAGTCTTCTTCCTTCATTTGGACTTCGATTTTGGTCGCCACGACTTGTCGTAATACCTCTTTAACCCTTCTTGTTCTTGTCATAGGTTCTCCCAAGCATTGAAGTTCTTGGTGTTATTTTTCCTTGTCAATGTCCACATCAATATATATTAGGTTTCTTACTATTATTTGCTTTTATAGCGAAAAAGAAAAGTTTCTCCATCTTTGAATTCTTTGTTGCATCCTATAAAAAGCTTTGAAGAACTACAATTTCTTCGAGATAAATAAATGAATGCCCAAATATATCAAGCATTTAGGACGTTGTTGCTCTAGCAGTTTTACTATACAATGTGTGATGTTTTTCATCATTCCTCTACCTTCATTAATCTCATGATACCTTTATATTAAGTTCACATATTTTTAACCAAAATTAGATTCAGTAGATTATTCGGAATTACATCTTGACTCGAACTAAATAGTATCGTTACTTAAAGTAATAGATTTAAGAGCGATGAATGTGAAATAGGAAGATAAAATTGATATATATTTTGATTTTGCTTGATGTGGTTGAGAAGAACACACATAGATGATGAAAGGATGAAGATAGAGAAAGTGAAAAGGATAAATAATGTAGAGTTTAGCGATAAGTTTTATCTCTCTAGTTTTTAACGAGAAATACATAAGTTTCGATAATGGGAGAGAATATATTAGGTTAATATTATGTCAAACATAATAAAATTTTAGAATATTTAAACTGAAATTAAATTCTAAATCCCTTTAAAAAGTAAATCATAACTATAAATCACACAATAATAAATAAATAAAACATAAATATTGAATTGAAAACATAAGATTAGATAATTTTTGTCAAGTATAGTATTCATCATATTAGTTGTGTGAAAGACAGAAATTACTCATTTAATGGTCAAAAGTTTATATCAATAATTATTTTAGCCCATATTGGGGATTAAACTAATAAAGAAACACACTTTCAATGACTAATTTGGTTTAGACACACTTTTAGAAAATAAACACCTAATATCTATTTATTAAAGATTAAAATATTGAATCTATATCATCGTTGTCGATCCTAAGATTTTGTAGTCCGAATGTAAAAAATGTTTAAGCCCTTAATTTAACTATATGAAACTTTAATATCAAAGTTCGAATATAATTAAGATAATAAAATAAAAATAAGTAATTATTATACATCAAATAATTTAATTATATAATATTTTTACAATAAGATATACCAGAATGTAAGATACTGTTTCTTTTCAGGTTCATATATTATTATTTATTGGAGATATATTTATGAGTCATCTTCTTAATGAGTATTAAATGGTCTCATACTTTTTTCATTGTAGATCAAATCTTTATTCCAATTATACATCAACTATATGTTAATATAAAAATACTGACTAACAAAAAAATGAACAAATTTATGCATGAAGCAATAATATTGACGACACAATAAATTTTAAAAAGAAAAACAACAATAACATATTTATTATATAAATATAAAATTTATTATATAAATAAAAAATGAAATGGATCCACTTACTCCAAGAGTAAGTGAAAAAAACCTACTACACATCATAGTCATTTATTCTTGAAAAATGTAATGGTTTGAATTGGTGAGTACATCTAAACCATTTTCCCAAAATGATTGATTAAGATGTAGAGTATATTTTTACCACTTACTCTTGGAGTAAGTGGATCCCATCCCATAAAAATATATTTAAAGCATCTATAATAGATGTTGTACTATATACTTGTCACACACCCTAAGGCTCTGTTTGCTAGAGTAGATAAATGAGAGAAAGAGAATGAGATGAGAGAAGTTGAGGAGAAATGAAGTCACTCTCGTTTGGTTGAGGTATGAGTTTAAAGGGAGAGAAAAAAAAAAGCAGTGGGGCCCACCATATATATTTCTCTTCCCAAGTAAGGAGAAAATGAGAGGAGAAAAAATAAAAAATAATGATTAATTTGATATGAAAAAATAAAAAATAATGATTAATTTCAAATCATATCACAGAGCAATGATTTTGAAGCAAAAAAATAAAAAATAATGAATATTATAATTTTTTTAATTGATATGAAAGTTTTCATTAATTTGAGACATGATTTGAAACATAAGTTTGGAAGATAAATCATTGTTCAGGGAAAAGTGAAGAAGAAACACTCATTTATTTCTCTTCTTTTTCCATACAACCAAACAACACTAATATCCACTCTATTTCTCATATCTTTCTCTCTTTTTACTTTCTCTCTTCTTATTTTCTTCCTACAACCAAACGAAGCCCTAATGGTAGGTGAGACTTGTGATAATGAGAAAACATTGATTGACAGATTAACAAATCTTTTGAAGAAAAAAAGGTAATAGATTGACATGCTAATTATGTACTAATAACCCATATGGTTGAATTTAAAAGCTGTCACCAACCTTTTTATGAAGTAAGGAAACAATTTGAAGAAAAAATACAACTAGTCCGAGACCTCTCATTAATTGAGAGATAAGTTGTGTAAAAAAATAAAGAATCATAGAATGAAATAACACTTGTAATCTTATTAATTATATTGAAATTATATTTTTACCATTGAAAACCAAATGTCTGTAAGTCTCACTCCCAACCCATCACCGTACTTAATTATGTTTTGACCATTTTACAATTATACACCTAAACACCTCTTTTCTATTTTATCACGATTCTTCTCTTTCGCTTCTTAGGTCTCTCTCATTTCATTCTCCCTTCTTCCTTTTCCCCTCTCCGATTCACATGTCTTCTGCCGCCGGCGGTGGAAGCAGCGGCGCCACTAACGCCACCGCTCCTCCTCACCAATATTTCTGTTATCAGTGCAACCGCACAGTCTCCATCACTCCCTCCTCCGATCTCGCCTGTCCCGATTGCAACAGCGGCTTCGTCGAAGAAGTCGAAAACCCTATCCCTCAACCACAGCCTTTCTCCTTCACCTATGAATTCGGCGGTGGCGGTGGCGGCGATGATCTCCCTTCCCTCTTCGGCGGCCGATCTCATATCCGCGAGGTCGAGACTTTCAACCCTCTCGTCTTTCTCCAGAACTACATCCAAACCCTAAGAGCCGGCGGCGCAAACGTTCAATTCGTCATCGATAACTCCGCGTCGGGTCTTCCGGCGAATCTCAACCTCGGCGATTACTTCTTCGGCTCCGGCCTCGAGCAATTGATTCAGCATCTCGCCGAGAATGATCCAAACCGGTACGGTACACCTCCGGCTTCAAGGAACGCTGTCGAGGGCCTCCCGGAAATCGCAATCACTGAGGAATTGCTGGCTTCCGATTCATCGCAATGTGCTGTGTGTAAAGACACGTTCGAGCTAAATGAAATCGCTAAGGAATTGCCTTGTAAGCACATTTATCATTCTGATTGCATACTTCCATGGTTGGAATTGCATAATTCTTGCCCTGTGTGTCGTTACGAGTTACCGACGGATGATCCTGACTATGAGCAGAGGGCTCAGGGTGGTGGTGGCGAGGGTGCGGTTGAGATGAATCAGAATCAGGATCAGTCTGCTGCTGGAGATAGCTCGCAAACGCAGTTGCAGTCGCCGAGGGAGCACAGGTTTAGGGTTGCTTTGCCTTGGCCGTTTAGGCAATTTTCTGGAGATACAAGCAATGTTGGGACAGGGAATGATAATAACACTGGCGGGGAATCAAATCCTGGAAGTAGGGGAAATCATAATTTTGAGTCAGGAACAGGACAAGAAGATCTGGATTGACAACCACTATAGATGTTTCGAATGCATGTATGCTTCTGAATTCTGTTTCTTTTATTCAGTTAGCTGCAAATTATGCTTTAATTTATTGTGTCATAGTGTTGCTTCTTTTAATGCCTGAGTTAACTGATGATACATGTTTAAGCTGCTTATTTGTGCTCTTGGTTTGATTATGGAATTCTGTAGATGTAATCATAGTGAAATCCATTTTTAGTTTTACCCTTTGCTATTTGTTTGATTCTTGTGACATGTGAATTGGCCTTCTGAAAGTTGCTCTTTCTGGTTAGAAGTTAGATGATTGTTCTATGTTTTGTCACCTGTTTAGATATGGTTAATAGGTGTTGTTGTTGTTGCCATTGAGTTAGCAATGACCAAGTATTGGGAACTTTTTGTGCAGAAAGTAGTTCTCAAGCGGTCCTTTTGGTGTATTTGGTTGGAAAAGAACAATAGAATCTTCAATGGCACCTTTTTGACTCTTGATTATGTCCAGGATAGGGTTGCATTTTTGGCTTCGCTCTGGTGCAAGACCCTTTGCTGGTGTTGTAGATATGCAGAGAGGCTGGCATGCTCTGTTACATGACCCTTTTGCTTAGCTTCTGGGTTTTTCTTTTGTTGTAAAGAGGGTTTCTTATCCTCTTGTAATATTCTTCCTTCTTTTCCAATAATGTTTCTTTTTATAAAAAAATATTTCTCATTTTGGTTGGAGGCTCAATTCATTAGGAGTGAGCTTCTTGAACTTGTCAATTTATGATTATGCTGCTGCTACTTTATTATACCTCACTTTATCTTTTTTAAGTTGCTTGGTTGAATTAATTTGGAACGAGTGAGGCAGTTTATGATGGTGAATGATGATTTTGCCTTGGTGGACGCATTTACTTCATTGGGCAGTGTTAAAATTTAATATTAAAAAACAAAAGTTCAATTTCTCTTCTCTTATACAGTTATATCTGACTTATTAAAGCAAAGGATGTAAGTTAAGTAGTGCATGCTTTATATCTGGATTTCTAGATTATGTATCCGACTATATATTTATACTTGGGAAGCATGGAATATGTTAGAATGTAGACTTCAATGATTCACTCTGAACCGGTTGTTGCGTAGCATATGAGACACTGTATATTTGAGGAGATGATTTAGCAAACTGTCTTACCAGTGTATGACTCCATGCTGCATTATTACATTTGATTCTGTTAGTGTGCTGTCCAGTTATATCGGCTCAAAACTCAAATATGCATTTGGTCCTTATAAATTTGGCTTTGTCTAATTTAGTCCCTGCATAACATGTCACATCAAATTGTGTTACAGAGTGGCAAAATAAGGTCCATGTAGGACAATAGCATTAATTCTTGGAAGGCACACTATCAGAAGGATGATATTGAGGGAAAAGGTCAATTTTTTGAATTTCAAGGACCAAAACCAAAAAAATCTCTATTTATTGGACTAAATATATATTTAAGCTTGCTGTTCAAATATAGGCAAAATTGGAGTGTTGTTTACATTGGAAAGTGATCTTTATAGATGATATGTGGTTAAATTTTTATTGTTCTTAGATTTGGGTCCACAAGTCATAAGCTTGAATATGAGAATAGTTACTTGTTACATCTCTCATGACATTATTGGATGTTAATTTTTAATAGGTAGATGGAGTGTGGACATTTCAAACATGGATCTGGGTCCATGTCTGATGGATGACCCAACACAGTTTATTAAAAAGTACCTAGACATGCAGCATGCCTTCATATCGTGTAAGACATCAAGGATATTATCAGCTAGTCCAGTGGGATTTTTATGTTTTTCCAGATAGAACTTTGTAAGAAATATGTTGATAGTTAGTAGGATTGGAGATCAGATCATAGCTTCAAATTTTGCCATCAAATAGGAATTTTTTGATGTTATAACTTATAAGTGGGTGTGCATCAGAAGTAGTACTTTCAGAATGTTTGGGTGACAGTGGTTCTTTGCTGAACTACCCATAGCATCTCCCTTCGAAAACCTGTCTAAACATCATTTTTCTGTTTGGTTTATAGCATTTCTACCAAACAACACAAGCTAACATTACCCGTGCTTTGGGACCACACAGAAAGAAATCATTTCTCCGTTTGAAAGAAATCCTGATACAGCATCACATTATTATAGGGAATGTAGTCAAGTATCTCTTCAAGTGTTAAGGTAATGTTCCTAGTATAGTGGGATTTCCCAGATAATTCTGTATTTTGCTCAATCTTTTTTGTTTTTTTTTTTAGCTTTTTCAATTTGTAAATTTTACAAACAGAGAGAATGAAAGAGAGAGAATCTGAAAGTGTAATTGTATTGATTTCTATTTGTTGATTCAAATGAATGAGGAAGCATAGGCTTCCTTTGATAGGAACTGAAACAGCAGTTACAGTGGCAGTTACTAGTCTAGAAGCTTCTAACTAAACAATTGGACAACTAAGCAAAGACTAAGACTAACACAACTTATAGACTTAAGCTTATCAATTAATACAACAAACATTAGTTGGTCTAATATTCCCCCTGAAGCTGAGGGTGTGTTGAAGATCTATCAACCACTTGAAGAAGCTTCCTTAGAGACAAAAATCTTGAATTAGAGAGGTTTAGTTAGAGCATCAGCTGTCTGAATTTCAGATGGTATGTGCTTGACTTGCAGAAGATTTGATTGGACTCTATCTCTTACAAAGAATAGATCCAATTCAATGTGTTTAGTTCTGTGATAACGTATATGATTGTGTGCCATTGCCACTGTGCTAAGATTGTCACACAGAACCAAAGGAGATTGATGTGCAATCTTGATTTCTGAGAGAAGAGACTCAACCCAGATAAGTTCTTGAGAGGCTAGATCTAGGCTTCTATACTTAGCCTCAGTGCTTGACCTAGAAACTGTTTGCTACTTTATGGATCACCATGTGACAATGTTTGGCCCAACAAAGAGGCAAGCACCTGAGATGGATTTCCTATCATCTGGGTCTGAAGCCCAATCAGCATCACAAAAGACTGTGATAGGTAGAGAAGATGAAGGATTAGCAGGGGCCTGAGTTGAATACCAAGTGTGAGAGACCCTTGTAAGTACCTCAATATCCTTTTAACAACAACCCAATGATGTTCCAAAGGATGGGACATGTATTGGCACACCCTGTTGACACTAAAGGCAAGATTTGGTCTTGTAATGGTTGCATACTGCAATGCCCCTACTATGGATCTGTAGAGAGTAGGATTATCACATGCTGAAGAACCAGTTTTTGTAAGTTTGCAAGTAGACATAGGAGTAGGAAGGGGTTTGGCAGAGTCCATATTAGCCTTCCTAAGGAGATACTTTACATACTTGGTTTGAGATAGAAATAATGAGCCATTGGTCATATGCTTGACTTCGACACCAAGGAAGTAATCCAAGGGACCTAGCCTTTTAGTGCAAAAGCATTGCTTAGCCTATCAATAAGTTAATTAACTTGGGAAGTAGAAGACCCAATAACAATGATATCATCCACATAAACTAACACATAAAGCCTATAGGTGGATGAAGAGTGAATAAACAAGGAATTATCACACTTACTATTTTGAAAACCAAACTGAATCAGAGTGCCTTTAAGTCTCTCAAACTTCTGCCTGGGGGCCTGTTTAAGGCCATTGAGGGCCTTGTGAAGCTTGCACACTTGAGCCTTGTGACCTGTAGGAATACCAGCAGGTTGAACCATATAAACTTCTTCATTGAGGAGACCATCAAGAAAGGCATTATTGATATCCAACTGTTCTATAGTCCACTCAAATGTTACTGCCAAGGTTATAAGTATTCTGATGGTAATGGGTTTAACAACAAGGGAAAAGGTTCCATTATAATCAATGCCCTGCTAGACCAAGTGTCTAATTTCAGGGGAAAATGTTTCCTTAATCCTAAATACCCATTTGCAACCAATAGCCTGTTTTCCAGGCGGCAAATCAACAACAGACCAAGTATCTAATTTCATGAGTGCATTGTATTCCTCTTGCATAGCCTGAAACCAGAGAAGATCACTAAGAGCAGCTTTGACAAAAGTTGACTCACATTGAATTAGAATAGCCCTAGGAACTCTAGGAACAAAGGACTTATCAATACCAAACTTGGAACGAGTCTGCATAGGATGAGTAGACTGAGAAACAGGGATAGATGAAGGAGCTAAAGTGGACTCAATAGTAGGGGACTGTGGCAGATAGGGAGAATTGGAAGTAGAAGGATAATGAGGAGATGATGAGGACATTCAGGGGTATGAATAGAGGGAGGTAAATGAGCAGAGATAGAGGAGGAAACAAGTGAAGGTGTATCAGTAGGATTAGTGGATATGTCATTTGTGGTAAAATGTGGATATGTCATTTGTGGTAAAATGTGGAAGAAAATGTGCTATATGAGTAGAGGATTAGACCTTGGGGATGACACAATCTCAGAATTAGACACATTAGAAGCTTTGGAAGCAAAAGGAAAGTTATACTCATTGAACACAACATCCTTAGAAATATAGACCCTACCATCTTGAGACATACACTTGTACCCCTTATGCTAAGAACAATAGCCCAAAAAAATACATTTAGAGGATCTGAGCTGGAGCTTATGACTATTATAGGGTCTTAATAAGGGAAAACAAGCACACCCAAAGACCTTAAGGAAAGAATAGTCAGGTTGAACACAAACAAAAGAGAGTGAGGTGAGAGCTGATCTAGGGATGAGGATGGTAACCCGTTGATGAGAAACACAGCTGTAGTAAAAGCATACTCCCAATAGGACAAGGGTAGGGAAGCATATGTAAGTAAGGCTAGACCAATTTCAACTATATGCATATGCTTCCTCTCAACAATACCCTGTTGATGGTGGATACGAGGACATGAGACTGTGTATAAAACTAAGGACTTGAGAAAATCAGTGAATGGTCTAAACTCACCCCCAATCACTTTGGATAGCTTGGATTTTGGACTGAAACTGTGTGTTAACAAGCTTCAGAAAGTGTTTAAAAATTAGGAGGGTATCTAATTTTTGCTTTAGGAGATAGATCCAGGTGTGTCTGGTGTGAGCATCAACTAAGGATAAGTAGTACCTAAATCTTGATTCTGAATGAACAGGATCAGGTCCCCATAAATCCAAATATAAAAGATCAAAAGGTCTACTGTAAATATTAATAGAAGCAGGAGAGTGCAAGTTATGAGCTTTGGCACAACAACAAGCAACACAAAAATCAAGAGAAGTTTTATTAGAGTGCAAAATGCTACATTGTTGCAAAGCACACTTTACAGCAACCTCATGGGCATTTCCTAGTTTAGTGGGATTTCCCAGATATCTGTATATTGCACAGTCTTTTTTGTTTTGTTTTTTTAGTTTTTTCAATTTGTAAATTTTACAAACAGAGAGAGTGAAAGAGAGAGAATCTGAAAGTGTAATTGTATTGATTTCTATTTGTTGATTACAAATGACTGAGGAAGCAAAAGCTTCCTTTGATAGGAACTGAAACAGCAGTTACATAAATGTATCTGCCACTAGTCTAGAAGCTTCGAACTAAACAATTGGACAGCTAAGCAAAGACTAAGACTAACACAGCTTATACACTTAAGGTTATCAACTAATACAACAAACATCAGTTAGTCTAATATAATTATATGTATTGCACCTTGATTTTTTGAATAAAGTAGTGATGAAATTATATTCTCCATACTTTGATTATATGTTATTAACTGTCTAGAGTTGATTCTCCTTCATCTTAGATGAAAAATCAGCAGAGTTTCATAAGCTTTTCACCAATGATTGATATTAATTGGTGCTGGAGCTTTCAACCATGTCTCTCGAATGCAAATGAGCATTGGGGTGGTGATGCCTAAATTGCAGTGTTCGACTGAGACTAGTCAAAGGCTAGTGCACAGCCAATCTGTGTGGGCACCATGGCTACGAAACATGCTGGAATGTTAGGATTTAATTTCAAGGCATGAGATTTGAGTTCCACATTGAAAGCATGGGATTCTGATGTGTGGTTTATATGGTCTTGGGTTCTCCAACCACAACAGCTAGCTTTTATGTTGTGGTTCTCCCAAGGTTGTATCATCCGCCTGTGAAGCTCTCTATAAGATAAAAGGGTTAATAGTTATTCTAGAGGAAATTGGTGTTAAATGGAAACAAATTGTCATTCTTATAGCAAAGAATGTTGTAAGGTGCAAGTGGATATTTACCGCAAAGATGGGTGGTGGTGGTGGAAAGAAAGACCAATACAAGGCAACACTTGTTGTGCAAGGCTATATACCCAAATAGACTTATCAGGAAAACTTTGCCCTTGTTTCCAACTTGGGTTTATTTACCTAAATATTGTTGTTTTCCAAATTATTTAACCAAAATGAGGTTGTTTTAAAACTAAGTATCAATTTATGGGTAGTCAAACAAAATATTTACCAAATTCTAGGTATTCAAACAAACTATTTGCTAAAATGGGACATTCCAAGTCATTGCAGTTTCAATGTTTTTTGTATGACATGTGTCGAACACAGGTTGGCCAGTAAAATTGTTTCAAAAAAGGCGTAACTGGCAATACACATGCTCAACACATGTCATTCAAAAATTATAAAAAAATGAGTTCACTTGGACTGCCCCATTTTTTTAATAGTTTGTTTGACTATCCAGAGTTTGGTAAAAATATTGTTTGACTACTCATAAATTGGCACTTAGTCCTAAAACAACCTCATTTGGGTAACTAGTTTGGAAAACTACATTATTTAAGTAAATTATCCAAGTTGAGTTCTATTAGAATTGTTTTCTTACCGAAGGATCAGGACCTACACCAAATGGATGTAGGGATGGAAGCCTAACCTGAACCCGTGGGTACTTGGTCGAACCCTACCCGAATTTAACAGGGAAAACCCGCTTTGACTGGGTTTGGGTTTCCCATTTTCAAATATTGGGTTTGGGGTCGTGTGTGGTATAGGTGACACTCGAACCCAAATTATATATTCACTGTGAAATTATAGAATTATCCTATATATGTAATATATGTACAACATTAAATGACAGAGGTTCATTTAAATAATAAGAGGGCTTCTTTCAGGTCGGGGTTGATACGGGTTCGGTGATACCTGAACCCGACTTGTTGGGATGGTAATAATTTCTTCAGCCTCGCTGCGTTCAGGATCAGGTTTGGAGTTTGGGTTTCGGGTTGGGTAAGGAAAAACCTGGCTCAATCCACCAGAATTCCTAAATGGATGTTAAAAATGCCTTTCTAAATGGAAAGTTTGAAGAGGAACTTCATATGAAACAGCCCCCTGGATTCTATGTAGAAGATATTGATACAATATGTAGTTGAATAAATCCATATATGGACTAAAGAAGTCCTCTAGAGCTTGGATCACAAGATTTAGTCACTGCTATGAAGCTATACACACAGTCTAGCTGACAACACATTGTTTTGAAACAATATAGGGATGGTAAAAGACTATTCTTGTAGTCTGGATAATTTGGTGATTACTGGTGATGGCACTCAAGAAATTTGCAACCTGAAAAATCGTTATAGGAAAAAATTGAAGTAAAAGGAATTGGCCATAATACTCTCTTGGAATGGAAACAGCTAGAATCAAGAAAGACAGTTTTATCTCCCAAAGGAAGTATGTTCTTTATTCGCTAAGACGAACATGGAAGCTAGGGTGCAGACCCATATGATCTCTTAGATTGAAACTACAAGCACATCGATAATTAAAAATTATCCTCTGGTTGGAACAGGTAAATATCAATGCTGTGTAAGTAATCTGCTTGACTTATCTCACTAGACTAGGAAATTGCCTATCATGTTAGTAAAGTCAATTTGTGCTCTCCCGAAAAGAGACATCTTGATATTGTCAATCAGATTCTCCACTCTCTTAAGAGTACTCATGAAAAATGGTTATTATTCAGGAAGAATGAACACCAGGGTGCTGAATGTTTTGCTGATGCTGATTAGGCAGGATCAGTTGAAGTGAGAGTCTTGTGAAAAGGTATGGTGAAGTCTAGAGAAGCATGAAATAGGCTGTTGTTGCAAGAAGTAATATTTAGGCAAAATATTGGGCAATTTGATCTGGTGGTTAGTGAATTAATGTGGATAAGTAGGTTGCTACAAGATATATTAATTTCACTTCAAGAGTCTATGAAGCTATTTAGTGACACTGCTATAAGCATAGTCCATAACCTAGTTCAACATGACTGGATGAAGCATGTGAGGACTGACATCATTTAAAATGGGACATTACTTAACCAAGTTGCAGAAGCTATTGTTCGAATCGTGGGTATGACTGACGTCTATTCCCAATTTAATGAACGAAAGTCGTGAGATACATAGCATCACCTGATTATAGGTAGTGTAGTTAGTTTTTTAGTTACTATTTGTTGTTTATTGAGATTCCCACATAATTCTGGGGAATGTATAACTATACCTTGCTTGTCTGAATAAAGTAGAGATTGAATTATATTTTTCACTTAGGATATATGGTTTCCTATACAAATGGTCATGGCCAACATAAATTATGATTCTTGTCTTTGTTGTGTAACCTTACAGAAGTCGTGGTTGTTATTTTTAGGGCCCTTTTCCTTTTTAAAAGCATTCAGTTCTTGTAATTGTTTGCATTAGTTATCTTCATACTGTGTTAAACTTTTGATGCTTTCTGTTTATTTTTTGTTCAACTTTTGAAATATATATTTTTTCTAGCTGCAATGAATAGGATACCTGTGTCAAAATTTTATCTTCACATACAATAATTGTGGAACCCTCTAACCAGTAATATTCATGAAGAAAGCCAAGTCTGGTCTAAAAATTTGATTAGGTGTGCTGGACTAGGATTTTTTAACTTTTAAAGATGTGTATTTGGGTGAATCTAATTTAGAAACCTTGGTTGTATGAGGAAACCTTCTTTCAATAAGAAAAGAAATAATTTCCATTTCCTTATATAACAATTAGCAATTCTTTAAACAAAAAGAGAATCAATATTTTAGAGATCTCTCCATTTTCTTTGATCTGAACTCTTCCAAATGTCTTTAGTCATTTATTTCAGTCTTGGTCCTGCAGCATAGTAGAATATAGTTGTTTTGGTATAACGAATAGTATCCCTCACCTATATGGTAAGAAATTAATTTTTTTCGGGTGTGTGACTGTCACTTCCAATAAGTGTCTTCCCAATAATTGAACATTTGACTTTTTGGTCTATCTGGGGATTCAGTAGTCTTACATCACTAGACCAATGTCTATGGATGGCAATGGGTCTGGATGGGTACGGGTAGTGCATTACCCAGACCTGCCCCGTTGCTTCATTTTTGGACCCAGACCCGCCCTAGGCCCGTGCTAATACCCGCGGGTCTTTGGGTACCCAACGGATCCATATAAATTCAAAAATATTAAAATAATTGCAAGTAATTTATGCGTATTTGTTTCTTACGATCTTATATGTTATTTAGACACAACTTAGAATATTAAGATCTTATATGTTAAAGTTTTATACACAACTTATTTTACTCAAACAAACATTAAAGAAGTTCAAAATTATGATGAAAAATTCATTTCGTAAGAACTCTTCAATTAACATAATATTATATCATACATATGAATTAACAATATAATATTATTGTTTAACAACATAACATTACAATTTAACAACATAACAATCATTCTTATGAATTAATATGATATTATAATTATGGTATAATATGATATTAAAAATATAGATTAACATGATATTACAATTATGTTGCTATATATATATATATATATATATATATATATATATAAAGAAATAGTGAGTTCGGGTAGTTATGGGTCTGGATAGCTCATTACCCAGACCCAGACCCAAACCCATCTAATAGCGAGTTTTAAAATCACGGGTCTCAATTACCCACGAGTTCAAAACATGGACTCAGATTCGACCCGTTGCGGGTACCCATAGATCTGGGTACCCATTGCCATCCTTACCAATGTCTTATTAGTTTACAATATAATTCAACAACTCTGCTTTACCATATTCTTACTTAAAGCTAATATTATACTAATGGGATTTTTCACACTTCTTTGCGGGCAGGTATGAAGAGGGTTTCAAATCTGCAGGCACTGTTTAATAGAATATTGAATTTCAATTATGATCAGTGACTGTTGCAAATGATATATTTGGTTATAATAAACGTAGATAATTATCCATCTCCATTTTGGTGGTTAGGTTCTTTATAGATTGATCTTAACATGTATATTACTGGTCTGAATTTTGTAAAATATTTATTGTTTGACACTTATTTTAGTTGGTTCAAACGTTTTATAATGTATGCATCTTTCATATTTTCATGTGTTGGTCAATAGATTGTTTATGATCTTTTCATGTGTTGGCTAATATATTGTTTTAAGAGATCCATTCACGTAAGTTTTTAAAAACTTACTCCACTTCATAGCCATCAATTCTAGGGAAATCCAATAGTTTAAATTAGTGATAGATTTAAATCATTGAATTTCCCTAGAATTGATGGCTAAGATGTGGAGTAAGTAAGGATCCACTTGACATAGTTTCTTCTCTCTCTTTTTAGATAATAATTTAAATTTCAAAAATCCAATTTATAGGGGCTTTTAATATAATCCCCATATATAATGATTATGCACTTTAGACCCCATGTTCTTGCCAAGTAAAGTTGCCAATTTTTATATATTATTTTTTCTTTTAACAAACCTGATTTTAGAAATTGAAGTTGGGCCATTATCCCTGTTAGTTATATAATCAGAAATTGTTTTGCTATAATAACTTTTTTACTTATATAATCTTAAGTGCTTATTTTTTCAGGGTTAGACGTTCAATCACCTAACTCCTAGGTAGATAACTAACCTGTTAATTTGGTGCATCATGGTGAAGATCCAATGTGACACTAGGTCATAATCTATGAACAAAGACCAGTTTTAGGCATTGAGATTTCAGTTGAAACAAGTTATTTCAGCTTATCTCAAAAGATAGGGACAACAATACCATATTGTATTAGCTTATATCAATTGGACACCCAAAAGGAATTAACCATTTTGTCAATTCAGAACATAAAAATAATTTTTTTAATCCAAATAAAACTGATTACATTAAAATCATTAATCAGAAATAATATATATATATATATATATATATATATATATATATATATATATATATTATGATTAGTGCATTAAAACCATTTTGGAAATAAAATTTGACATTGTTTTTTACCTAAATCATAAACTTAATTAAAGGTCTTGTTGAGGTTGGGATTTAAAAAACAATCAGGATTCAAAAGGTTATAATTGTTGTATGGGGAGGGATCCACTTACTATTGGATTCAATCAGGATCCAAACCATTAGATTTTCCAAGATTAGATGACTAAGATGTGGAGTAAATCTTTTCCACTTAGTCTTGGAGTAAGTAAATCCCCCCTTTGTTGTATTATTAATAAGAGAAGAGAAGAAATAAATTATAACATTAAAAACTAAATGATCTTGTGTATCTTTTGGTAGAACTTGAGGCTACAATAAACGTACAATAACTTTAATTCTTAATTGTTTGCTTTTATATATACATGAATATGTTTTCATTTTATTGTATTGCCAAGGGTGAGACATCGAAGTTATGATCCTATTAATTTTGTAGTAGTTGATCATCATTCTAATTGAGTAATGGAGAGTCACTACCTTTTAACCATTTAGGAGGTTGATGCATTGCATAATGATCATGCTAATATATCATTCATTGATTGATATTTGGTTTCACTTGACATTAATTGTCATAGGTCAATTAAATTTGGATGATGGTACACAAGATAAGACCAATGCAAATCAAAATAATGCGAGAGCAGCTTAATTTATTTGATGAAGAAAGGGTGTCTCTAACTTAAAAGCAACTTTGCCTCCTTGTACATGAAGAAATTGGAAATTATTATACTTTTATTATTGATATTGAAATGCTTGATATACAATGATAATTATTAATATTATTAGGAATTTTTCAATGAAAACTGAAATAATCAATTCAATCAATGACTCACGGGTTCGACTATTGACTCATTGACGCAATAGTTTGATTGAGCCGATCTTTAATAACATTTTTCTTAAAAGTTTTTCCACGTAGATTGCATTTTCGTGTTCTTGTATTCAGTATCTACTAATGTATGGTATTTTCTAGCCCTGTATATATTTCTTTATTTTAAAAAAGATAAAACCATATCTAAACTTGAACAGAGTCATAATTTAAAATATAAAAAATTTAGTGGACATATTTATAAGAGTATTATCAATGAATTAAAATATATTACAAATATAATATAATTTATAATAATTAGAAAATTTGTTCAATTTTGTACAAATTAAAAATATTTTCATACGGCAGCGATGACAATCTACATTGTTACACAACATTGACCTTTACCACACTAACCATAATTCATATTACAATCGCAATGTAAAACACTCATTTATTCTTTCTGAGTAACATGTACCGCTTAACCTGCACTATATTGAAGAGAAAGAAACGGGTTAATAGGATTACAATAAATCTTTTTAACTCAACAAATCACTTTTTTTAAGTTATTCTAATTCTAAGAAAGCTAAAATGAGATAATGAAATGTTATAAAAACCGTATCGTATCGGCCGGTTCAATCGGAAAACTGGTGAACCGAACCCCTAACCGGTACGGTACGTATGTTATACCGCATATGCAATAGAACCGGTGGAAACCGGTTTAAACCGGCCGGTTTGTACATTATTTTTTTTTTAAATTTCAAATTTTCAAATTTTCACCAATTCTTCAACTTCAATGATTAATACTTGTGTCAATTATTTTTATTTTGTGTTTTTAAGTGATAATTTTGGATTAATATAGTGTTGGAATTTCTGACAATTTATGGGTCATAAATATAATTCTATAATTGTGTTATAGCCATTATTCATTTAGCCAATATATATAAAATGGTCTTATGGATTAATTTGGTGGCTAAGTGCATATGTGTCATGAAATATTATGAGTATAGATACCTTCGGGCAATTTCTAGTTTGATGAAGGGACTGAATTAGAATATTGCAACTTAAGTGGTAACCGTTAATGTTACCTTTATGGGTTATGGTCCCTAGTTGCAGAGCAACGGGTTTATTGAGTAACTGATGTTATAAGAATTGGTTTATGAGGATATGTGACTTAAGTCACAAAACCAACATATATAAAGAAAAAGAGAAAGGCATAAGGTACCAAACCCTCTCATTCTCACTTTTGCAAAAGAATATCAGAAGCACTCTCGTTCTCTCTGAATTCCCCTATAGCGGAGAGAACGTAAAACCATCAGGCTCTAGCAACTGGAACATCCTACAACCCACATACCTCAGAGCATTCGGAATGGCTAACCAAGGTATGCGTTTTCTTCTTCACTATGAAACCAATTGGAGTTTTCTTCAGTCTGGATTAGGATTGTTTCATTAGGGTTTATGTATGGGCATAAACATTTGGTTTCGGAACAATGTCCTAATCATTCGGTTTCGGGGATACGATTAGGATTAATCGGAAATATCCAACAAGTGGTATTAGAGCCACCCCAATTTGGTTCATATGTGAAATTTGGGTTTTGTATGATGTTGTTCATGTTTTCCCCATATTGGGTTTTGTTTTGCAAAATTGATGATTGCTATAACATTATTTTGAAACAATAGCAATCATAATGTATTTTTTGGCTATTTTGGGTGAATTTTGCGAAAAACCCGATGGAGAACCTCCATCTTCGTCAAAACCCTCGGATAGACGAATGGTTCTCGCTCAAGCGAGACACCTCTCGCCCAAGCGAGAATGTCAAGAGCTGCTCGCGAAAGTTGGCACTCGAGCGCGAGACCTCTCGCTCAAGCGACGTTGAGGCAGTAGCTATGACAAAAAGGTTGGGTTCTCGCTCAAGCGAGGAAACTCTCGCTCAAAGCGAAAGTGTCCCAATTGCCAGCGTGGGCTGGCGCTCAGGCGAGACCCCCTCGCTCAAGCGAGATTCAGGGACACTTTTGGGGTCTTTTTCAAGTAAATTTTGAGGCTTTGGTATCTTTATGCATTAAACATGGTTATGATATGGTTACCCGTTGAGTTGTCTGTTATTTCAAGTGAGCCAATTGAAGTGGAATGTCGCCCAAGTGACCTCTTTCATGGATATAACTCATAAGGAATATTAGATGTTGGTGTGTGTGGTTATTCATGCGGATATTAGCTGGCCCTATGGAAAGTTAATGTTTGGCCGAAGATCATGCACATTGGCGATGATAAACATGTGATAATTATTCAGTTTTATACATATGACTGATGAATCAATCCAAAGAGGGGTTCGTCCGTTGACATGTCTTATTATCAATGTTGATCATTGCAACAAGAGTACCACTTGTAGTTAATATTACTGTCCAAAGACTTGATATTAATGGTGCGCTAGGTATCTTGATTGAGACATACCATTGTTTATAGCATATTGATGATTTTGAGTTGTGAGCATGTTTTAATATATTGTCTTTTGTTCTATTCAGCACCAACTATTGCTTCTATATCTGCAAATCTGAATTCGGTTTCGGTCCTCAACGGAACAAATTTTGAGGACTGGAAAGAGAACATGGAAATTGTTCTTGGCTGCATGGATCTGGACTATGCATTAAGGGTAGAGTAACCACCTCCTCCTTTGGAATCCAGCACCTCTGAAGAGAGGAAGGATTATGAGAAGTGAGAGCGCTCCAATCGCATGTGTCTCATGATCATTAAGCGCGACATTCCAGAAGTCTTTAGGGGTACTGTCTCTGATAAGACGACAAGTGCCAAATTTTTCCTTGCTGAGATAGAAAAGCGCTTTGCAAAAAGCGATAAAGCGAAAACAAGTACTCTGTTACATAACTTGATTTCCATGAGGTATCAAGGCAAGGGAAATATAAGGGAACATATTATGGGAATGTCCAACATTATCTCAAAGCTGAAGGCTCTTAAGCTTGAGATGTCGGAAGACTTGCTCATCCATCTGGTTTTAATTTCTCTTCCTGCACAATTCAGTCAGTTTAAGATTTCTTATAACTGTCAAAAGGAGAAATGGTCTCTTAATGAGCTCATTTCATTTTGTGTGCAAGAAGAGGGAAGGATGAAGCAAGAGAGGACAAAAAGTGCCCATTTTGTTAGTACCTCTAAAGACAAGGGCAAAAGGAAAATAATTATGGAGCCCAAGAATGAAGATGCAAAGGGTCCAGTGCAAAAGAAGTAGAAGCAGGTTACTATTTGTTTCTTTTGCAAAGAATCTGGACATTTAAAGAAGAAATGTGAAAAGTATCACGCTTGGCATGCTAAGAAAGGTACATTTCTTGCTTTGGTCTGTTCTGAGGTCAATTAAACTTCAGTACCTGGAAACACTTGATGGTTAGACTCCGGTTCAACTTCTAACATCAGTGTTTCACTGCAGGGTTGCTTGAACTACCGAAAGCCTAATTTTGTTGAAAGATACATATTCGTTGGCGATGGAAAATCGATGGAAGTTGAAGCTATAGGACATTTTAGGTTATTATTAAGTACTGGTTTTTATTTGGATTTGAAAGACACCTTTGTTGTACCGTCTTTTAGACGAAACTTAATTTCTGTTTCTTATTTGGACAAATTTGGTTATTATTGTTCATTTGGAAACAATTCGGTTAAATTGTCTTTAAATTCGAATATTGTTGGAACTGGTACTCTTATGATGGAAGATAACCTTTATATGTTGAATACTGTAGCTTATTATTGCGAAACCTTGAATGTGGAATCACGTGGTACTAAACGTAAAATTGGTAATAATAATTCAGGTGCATTATGGCACAAGCGCCTAGGTCACATTTCTCAAAAGAGAATTGAGCGTCTTGTGTCAGATAGGATCTTGGATTCCATTGACTTCACAGACCATAAGGTTTGTGTTAAATGCATAAAAGGTAAACAGACCAAACAATCGAAAACTGGTGCATATAGAGCTTCAGACGTCTTAGAATTGATACATACAGACATATGTGGGCCATTCCCTACGGCTTCCTGGAATGGTCAACAATATTTCATATCATTCATAGACGATTATTCTCGTTATGCATACATTTTTCTTATTCATGAAAAGTCCCAATCAGTGGACGTGTTCAAAACTTTTAAGACTGAAGTTGAAAATCAACTCAGCAAAAGGATAAAGTGCGTCAGATATGATCGTGGTGGTGAATACTATGGTAGATATGACGGTTCAGGTGAACAACGTCCAGGGCCTTTTGCCAAATACCTAGAGGAATGTGGTATAGTCCCACAGTACACTATGCCAGGATCGCCTAGCATGAATGGTGTGTCTGAAAGACGAAACCGAACTCTTAAGGATATGGTAAGGAGTATGATTTGTCATTCTACCTTACCAGAGTCACTCTGGGGAGAGACACTTAAGACTGCAGCTTATATTCTTAATAGAGTACCAACTAAAGTGGCTGCCAAAACACCTTATGAGCTTTGGACTGGGCGAAAGCCTAGTCTTAAGCATTTTCATGTGTGGGGATGTCCAGTTAAGGCAAGGTCTTATAGGCCTTATGAAAATAAATTGGACTCCCGTACAGTGAGCAACTACTTTATTGGTTACTCTGAAAAATCAAGGGGCTATAAATTTTATGATCGAAATTTAAGATCCATATTTGAGACGGGTACAACCACGTTCTTTGAGGATATTAAGTTTGAGGGGGAAGATAAGGTAAGAAACTTTGTCTTAGAGGAAGAATCGGTATCAATTCCAGATCTGATTCATATAGTTGCTTCTGATGAAGCAAATTTGGAACCTCTTCAAGACACTCTCCCTACTCAAGATGAGTTAGTAATTCATGAAGGACAAACTCAAATTCCTCAAGAACATAGACAAGAGTTGCAAGAGCCTATAGCTTTGCGTAGATCCACTAGAGAAAGGAGGAATGCAATTCCAGATGATTACATATGCTTTCTCCTGGAACATGAGGGTGATGGCGTTATGGATAATGATCCTTCAAACGTTCGAGAAGCCATCCAAAGTTCTAATTCGGAAAAGTGGATTGAAGCAATGAAAGAGAAGTATAAATCCATGCAAGACAATAAAGTTTGGGAACTTGTCGCATTACCAGAAGGTAAGAAACCCATTGGTTGCAAATGGATTTTTAAGACCAAGTGGGATTCTAATGGTAATGTGGAAAGGTATAAGGCACGTCTTGTAACTAAGGGTTTTACTCAAAAGGAAGGGATTGACTATAAAGAGACTTTCTCTCCGGTATCATCGAAAGACTCTCTTAGGACAATCCTCACTCTTGTAGCTCATTATGATTTGGAGCTTCATCAGATGGATGTCAAAACAGCTTTTCTCAATGGAAACATTGATGAAAAGATTTATATGGTGCAACCAGAAAACTTTGTGTCGGGAGACCCAAAGAATATGGTTTGCAGATTGACAAAATCTATCTTTGGACTAAAACATGCGTCTCGTCAGTGGTACCACAAATTTCATGAGGTGATTCTCTCCTTTGGTTTTGAGATGAATTTAGTCGAGGATTGTTTGTATCACAAATTCAGTGGGAGCAAGCACATTTTCTTGCTCTTGTATGTGGATGACATACTGCTTGCCACTAATGATGTGGGTACCTTGTTGGAAACCAAGTCATTTCTCTCTAGTAATTTTTAAATGAAAGATCTTGGTGGAGCTTCTTTTGTATTAGGAGTTCAGATACGCCGAGACAAATCTTGGGGTATTCTTGGATTATCACAAAAGAGCTATATAGAAAAGGTACTTAAAAGATTTGGCATGTAGAATTTTAAACCAATGGATACTCCAGTTACTAAGGGAGACAAATTTAGTCTCAATTAGTGCCCTAAAGGAAATCTGGAAATTCAGGAAATGCAAAAGATCCCTTATGCATCAGCTGTAGGGAGTCTAATGTATGCTCAAGTATGTACGCGTCCGGATATAGCGTTCATAGTTGGGGTTTTAGGCATATATATGAGTAATCCAGGAATGGATCACTGGAAAGCAGCCAAAAGGGTCATGAGGTACTTAAGGGGAACAAAAGACTATATGCTCACATATAGGAGATCAGACCAATTAGAGATCATTGGGTATTCTGACTCCGATTTTGCGGGATGCTAAGACAACAGACCATCCACTTCGGGCTATGTATATCTGTTAGCAGGTGGTGCAGTTTCTTGGCGCATTGCCAAGCAAACTCTTGTGGCTTCATCCACAATGGCAGCAGAATATATAGCATGTTATGAGGCATCACATCAGGCGACATGGCTGAGAAATTTTGTCACTGGGCTGCGGATTGTGGAAGGAATTGAAAGACCACTAAGGATATACTGTGACAATAAGTCAGCCGTGTTGTTCTCCAATAACAATAGGAGTACAGCAAAATCGAAACACATCGACATAAAGTTCCTAGTTGTTAAGGAGAAAGTACAAAGCGGACAGCTTTCCATAGAACACTTAGGCACTAACTCCATGATTGTGGATCCTTTTACAAAAGCTATCACACCCAAGGTCTTTCATGAGCATACTGCTCACATGGGTGTTTTATAGTGTGAGGACCATTTGGTTTAGTGAGAGTTAGAACGTGTATACACTTTTATGTTTTATGGAATTTCAGTATTATGTATGAATACTTTGTATTCAAACTTCAGTTGATTAATCATTCAGTTTGGTATTCTGTCATTATGCTTTGTACAATAAGGTTTTATGTTATAATTAAGGATCTCAATAAAGTAAAGTAGGACCAGTTGAAAATTGACATGTAAAGACCATATTCATGTGATTTTCATGCTACACATTTCATGATGTATCTATGTCATTTGGTTGTGTCAAAGTTGGTGATCATTTGAATTACTCATGATTGATATGACGAAGTTCACTATGGTTCGATACGGAGACGGGACTAATGGACGGGATAATTTGGGTATGCTTGTGACATAATGGTATATTAAGCGCGCAATAAGGATAACACGTATGGTGAATCATATATGTGACCAGTGGGAGATTGTTGGAATTTCTGACAATTTATGGGTCACAAATATAATTCTATAATTGTGTTATAGCCATTATTCATTTAGCCAATATATATAAAATGGTCTTATGGATTAATTTGGTGGCTAAGGGTATATGTGTCATGAAATATTATGAGTGTAGATACCTTCGGGCAATTTCTAGTTTGATGAAGGGACTGAATTAGAATATTGCAACTTAAGTGGTAACCGTTAATGTTACCTTTATGGGTTATGGTCCCTAGTTGCAGAGCAACGGGTTTATTGAGTAACTAATGTTATAAGGATTGATTTATGAGGATATGTGACTTAAGTCACAAAACCAACATATAAAAGAAAAAGAGAAAGGCATAAGGTACCAAGACCTCTCATTCTCACTTTTGCAAAAGAACATCAGAAGCACTCTGGTTATCTCTGAATTCCCCTCTAGCGGAGCGAACGGAAAACCATCAGGCTCTAGCAACCGGAACATCCTACAACCCACATACCTCGGAGCATTCAGAATGTCTAACCAAGGTATGCGTTTTCTTCTTCACTATGAAACCAATTGGGGTTTTCTTCGGTCTGGATTAGGATTGTTCCATTAGGGTTTATGTATGGGCATAAACATTTGGTTTCGGAACAATGTCCTAATCATTCGGTTTCGGGGATACGATTAGGATTAATCGGAAATATCCAACATATATGTTTTGCACTTTAGACTTTGATTTGTTAAAGACTTAATGTTGTTTGTTTGTGTAAATTTGGAGTAGATTATGAATATGGATTATAAATCTGAATACTTACTCATTTGAAATTTTTTGTTATAGGTTTATATATATATATATAAGAAAGTATGTTCGGTTTAATCGGCATGCAGTTTAATTACTAAACCACTGGTTGAACCACTATACCAGTACCCTGACCGGTTTGATAACCGGTACGGTTTTAATAACATTGAGATAATGTATACACATTACTTTAGTGTTTCTTAAGCATATTATAACCCGAAAATATATGATTTCTATTTTGAGATATACTCTTACTACCCATCTTTTGTCCATAATAAAAATGTTCTGACATAAAGATAAAACGTAATTTTTCAAAGCAAGATATTCTTGATCTTGCAAAATGAGTAGGAAAAAACATAGATCACATGTGCAAACAAATGAGTGAAAGATTATATCCCAAAAAAATGAGTGAAAGATTTGATATTACCAGACCTCAACCTAATGGTTTATACAAACAAAAAACCTTCATTCAGTGATATAAAACCGGTTTGTGCCGGCCGATTCAACCGGTAAACCAGTCTCAATACTGGTATGATATAATAATTATACCGCTTATGTAATTATATCAGTGAAAATTGATCATATCGACCGATTTTCAATTGAACCGTACTAGTCATACCGACTAATTTTTTATTTTAAAATTATTTTTTAATGAAAATAAAAAAATATATTTGTTTTTTTATTGATTTTACAATATTAATGGTCCATGTTCAATCAATTAGTGGTCCATGTTCTTGGAAGTTACTAGTTTGAATGAAAGTGTCTAACGCGATGATGATTGACAATTGATAGGTCAAACTAGTGAGGGTATTGTTAACTCCCTCCCTCTCACTTCATGAGTAGTTTCCATAATAGCGGAGGAGTTATAATTCCTCCTAAACCCCTTGTACAAATAGAAACACTTATGCATTAAAAAGGTCATGCCAACATTTGCTATCGCTTAGGTAGAAACACAAAGTGAGAATTATAGAAACATTAGTGGTTGAGTAAGAAAAGTGCAGTGTCATATAGAGAATGAAGGAAATTGAGTTCCTAATCATCAAGGAACACATAAAGGGAAGACAGAGAGGTGAAAAACATAAGCAATCAGAAAGTGTACCAAAAAGAAAGGCAACCAGAAAGTGCACCAGAAACAAAGGCAACCAGAAAGTGTAGTAGAAGAGATACCACGATGGAACCATATATATTATTCAATCTATTCTTTTATCACATGTGAATGTCATGATGTTAAGGTCTTAATTAAAGGGTTCTTATGAACCATTAAAGACTCATAAAAGTATTTTAAACTAACAATTTGTATGAGAACTGGTTAGGGACATCATGACATTCCTTATGTTTATGGATTTAATTCTATGTTCATTAACATATATGAATGACATTCTTATAAAAGACATTTAAAGTAATAAATTGATTTTCGTGCTATCATATAAGAAAATAGTATGCAAAGTTACTGTTCAAAACAATTTGGAATATAACTTGGTCTTTTGCTATAATACTATAATTAATTGTGATGCATATCATGATCACCCAAAGGTGGATCATTGCATGTAGTCAAGATTATGATGCCATAAGGATAATTAATTGGTTTTGTTCATTAATTACAACGCATATCGTGATCACCCAAAAATGTATTATTGCATGTATTTAATGACATTAAAGTTTTAAACATACTTGTTTGTGTTCGTTTATCCAAAGATGACATGCGTGTTTAAATAGTATGATTAATTACCTATTAAAAATAATATTGGCCATCATTAATAAATGGACTATAAGGAAATATAGTTTGAGACATCTCCATGTTTGAGGTTGTCCAATAGAAGTAAATGTGTACAACCCACGTGAAAAGAAGTTTAATGTAAGAACCATTAGTGGTTTCTTTATTGGCTATCCGAATTTGTGGTACACACAATCTTCAACTTTATTTGCCTCAAAACCATATGAGGTAATAACTTGATGAAACTTGTGATTCCAATTAAGGTGGGCACATATATTTATACAATTATATCGGCTATTTATTTTCGTGGTTATAACACAAATGGTCTAATTACCGACAACCCTTGTGACTTCTAAAATAAACTGATCATGAATATGAGCTTAATGAGTGGATACCCAGAGTAGTTAGCCCATAGGGAATAATGAGAACCGTATAAGTTAACACTTCATGAAGGTTATGGTCCCCAATACACCAAATCAAACACACTTTTCACCTATCCCCATCAGAGAGAATTTGAAGGTACCAAGAGGAATCAAGGATTTGGTTGAGGAAGACCATCATACCAAAACCTCTCTACGAAGGCATACGCAAGGAAAAGATCTGAGAACATGGATTCAGGTATGACATTGAAATCTCTGTTTTATATTGTTTGTGAGAATCATGATATTCAAGATTCTAGTATTGGTAGTTTACCAATCATAAGGAAATTCCAACAATTCTAACAATTGGTATCAGAGCTTAGGTTCAGAATTTCATGATTCTTCGTTAAGGTTGTTTTTCCTCAATATTTGTATGAACCCTAATTTTAAACTCAGATAATTTATGCTTCTGCCATCATGAATTTATTAATATGATGGCGAAAGCATAAATTTCCCGAATTTAAAATTAGGGTTTATACAAATATTAGGGAAATTTATAACCGAAGCTCTAATACCAATTTTTAGACCAAACTGTGATCGGGGAGCCTCCAACCACCAGAGAGTTTCATTGTTACCGGTGTATGGGAAGATTGAAGAGCTATAAGTGATGCACCACGTCTTGAACCAAAACTTTAAGGCATTAGTTCCATGAGCATTTTCTACTTATAAACTCTTTTATCCTCCACGCATATCCAATGTGGGATTTCACACTTGAATAAATCCAACAATCTCCCCCTCAAGTGTGGGTAGTAAACACTTTTCGGTTCGCTCTCTCTTTAGTCTATCATGTCTCAGCCGAACCATCAGCTCTAATACCAGTTGTTAGAATTGTTGGAATTTCCTTATGATTGATAAACTACCAATACTAGGATCTTGAATGTCATGATTCTCACACACGATATAAAATAGAGATTTCAATGTCATACATGAATCCATTTTCTCAGATCTGTTCTTTGTGTATGCCTTCGTAGAGAGGTTTTGGTATGATGGTATTCCTCAACCAAATCCTTGATTCTTCTTGGGACCTTCAAATTCTCTCTGGTGGGGAGAGGTGAAAATTGTGTTTGATTTGGTGTATTGGGGACCATAACCTTCCTGAAGTGTTAACTTATAGAGTTCCCATTATATGGGCTAACTACTATGAGTATCCACTTATTAAGCCCATATCTATGATCAGTTTATTTTAGAAGTCACAAGGGTTATCAGTAATTAGATCACTTGTTTTATAACCCCGAAAATAAATAGCCGATATAATTGTATAAATATATGTTGTCCACCTTAATTAGAAATTAAGAATTTCTAACATGACAACCATCTTAGAGTTCAGGCTAACCTATGACAAATATGGGTTGCCCCAAGTTCTTGTGACATAAATTACCCTTTGGACAATGGGCCCTATAAAGGATATTTCTTTTGTATGCTAATGAATTATTATGTACTACTCAAATTTGAATGATGGTGGCATCACTTTAATAAAGAGGCTTAAGTCTCAATTAATGAAGAGAAATATAAATGATTGGGAAATACAAATTAAGGGAGGGTAACTTTTTTCAGAATTTAATATATATTTAGGGACACTTTTTAAAGATACACGATATCCACTAAATTCAAATCTTTCATTAATTACCAATTTTCTGCTTTTTATATTTTAATATTTTATTTTATTATTCTATACTTAATAAGATATCATGCAATTAATATGTGAATACCTAATTATCTCTCCTACATAAAATGAAAATAAATAAATGGATAAAGTGAAAAGGAGAGAATTTATTCAATTTTGACTTGTGAGAGATAAATAAATTATGAGCGATAAAACACTAACATTTAAAACACACTACATCAAAAATGCATGATACAAATATTAAGAAACTTTTGATTTATTCATGAATACATGAATATGAATAATATGAGAATGTGATAATGATGACTATGCATATGCCTTTGGAATGTATGAATATGCAAATATGAATTGATAATGGAATAAGTACATGCAATACAACTAAGAAATGCACTAGATTTTTTGAATGCATGAACCACTTGAAAAATAGAATTTATGATGCAAATTATCTGCAATGTATATATGTAACTATTAAATGCTAAATTTGAAATGGTTGAAAGTGCAAGAAATATTTATTTTTTGATTTTTTAAGATAATGCATGATGAAATTTATGGTAATGAATGAAATGATATGGTGAGATGACTTATTAGATTGTACGTTATGCAATGTTTGAAAGATTTATTTTTATTAATAATGAATACATGCATGAATTAATGAATGGATGAGTAAACGAATATATGAATAATGTATTTCTTGAATGCATGTATAAATGGGTGCATGAATAAGTAGATGCATATTTGAATTATATATTTTTCTTTTTTTGAATGAATGTATGGATGAATAAGTGAAGCAATGAGCAAATGATGCATCTTTTCTATTTGGATAAATGTATAAATGGATGAATGTATAAAAGATGCATCTTTTCATAATAGTTATAATCCTCTTGATCCTTATTACATTCTTCACAGAAAAATGTTAACTTTATAATTAATTAAATACGTGTTAAATATGGTAAGTGTGCCAATTTTATTCGCAAAACACTATTTATTATAAAATATTAATAAAACTACCAAGAAGACACACATATACTTCATTTTTATTAATTAATTAATAATAAAACATTTGTTAATTATTTTATATCAACATTATTATCAAAGTTATTATTTTATTAAAATATGTAAATTTAATTATTATAATGTATTATTAAAAATTGAAAAAAAAAATGAATGATTAAAAAAAAGGATGAAATTCATATATGGTGAGACACAAAAATAAAGGAATGTTGTATTAGGGGGTGCATTCATGGTTCCTAAGGATTTAGGACGACCAAAGATTGGTTATAATTGGTGCATAAAATGATGAACGAAGAATGGTGAATGTAATTAAAAACAGAATTGATTTTGAGATTTTTCTCTATTTTTTCATATTTTATGATATGCATTAAGAAGACATTGGTTTAATGGTGTAAGGTTCTGTTATATTCATGGGATAACTATCACCCCAAAATGGATTAATTACTTACCAAAAAAGATGAGAAAATACCATTATCAAAAAAATATTTTATAATATGTTTTGGTGTGTCTTTTCAATGTTCACTGCACTATTATATATATGTTCATACTATTATTTTCTAATAATCACATTTGTTTTTATTTTCAAAAGATATTAAATTTTTTATTGAATTGTAAAATCAAAAACCAATCATCATTTTTATTTTTTATCAACCACTATTTTGATTTAAGTCATACTAAAATACTAAAATAATTTTTTTATTTTAAAATGAAATACCATTAATAAATAATAATATATCCAAACTTAAATGTATTAATTGTTCATATTTTCTTATTTACTCTACAATTTAAATGCATTTCTTCATAAATCAATACATAAATCCTTAAAAATTCACTATCTCGTTTGGGCTCATTTTTTATTTTTACTTTTATTTCGTAAAAGAATATACCAAACAAAATTAGTTCTTCATACCACAAAATAAATATCACCTCAATAAATATACATATCTAACCTGAACCCTTCCTAGTGATGGTAATGAGTCTGGATGGGTCCAAGTAGTGTATTACCTAGACTCGCTCCATACTTTGTTTTTGGACCCAGACCCACCCCGGACCCATGCTAATACCCGCTGGGTATTTTTTGCGGCTATTATGTTGATAATTCATATGTATGATGTAATGTTATGTTAATCGAAAAGTTCATACTAAATGAATTTTCATCCTAATGTTGAAGTTGTTTTTAATGTTTGTTAGAGTAAAATGAGTTGTGTTTAATATTCAAATTACATTGTTTTTAAAACTTTAAATTAAGTTTTATAATATTTTTTCTTGTTAATTGTCTAAATAACATATAAGATCGTATGAAACAAATACACAAATGCATAAATTACTTGCAAATATTTACAATATTTTTGAATTTATGGATACTCATATATCCGTTGTGTACCCAAGGACCCATTAGTAGTATAACAAGCAAGTATTAACATGGGTTTAGGTCCAAAAACAAAGTAGTGGGGTGAGTCTGGGTAATGCAGTACCCGGACTCATCCAGACTCATTGTCATTCTATATATGAGAGTTGAGGGTAAAATGGAAGGGGAGAATGGGTGAAGAGGGAGAGGTTCTTTTTAACAAGAAACTACCATGTATGTTTTATTTTTTATTACAAAAATAAATTGACTATATATCCAACGAAACTGTGAAAAGTGTCATCTAAGGATGACAATCGTTACCCGGATTTGCGGGTACTCGCAAAAAATACTTACAATGTGTCGGGTCTGGGTCCATGTTTTGGACCCGTGGATAATTGAGACCCGTAATTTTAAGACCCGCTGTTAAATGGATATGAGTCTGGGTAATTAAGTTCCCAGACCCGTGGGTACCCAGACCCACTATTTCTTCCTATATATATAACAACCTAATTGTAATATCATGTTAATCTACATTGTAATATCATATTAATCTATAATTATAATATCATATTAATTCATAAATGTGATTGTTATGTTGTTAAACTGTGATGTAATGTTGTTAAGCACTGATATTATGTTGTTAATTCACATGTATGATGTAATGTTATGTTAATTGAAGGGTTCATACTAAATGAATTTTTCATCCTAATGTTAAAGTTGTTTTTAATATTTGTTAAAGTAAAATGAGTTGTGTTTAATAGTCAAATTACGTTGTTTTTAAAACTTTAAATTAAGTTTTATAATTTTTTTTGTTAATTGTCTAAATAACATATAAGATCGTATGAAACAAATACACAAATGCATACATTAATTGCAATTATTTTTAATATTTTTGAATTTATGGGTACCCATATATCCGTGGGATAACCAAGGACCCGCTGATAGTATATCCAGCTGATATTAGCATGAGTCTGGCACGGGTCTGAGTCCAAAAACAAAGCAGTGGAGCGGGTCTAGGTAATGCACTACCCGAACTCATCTAGACCGATTGTCATCCCTAGTGTCATGGAAAATATTTAAATATTAAGTTGACTTGGACTATTTTACATTGATAGATAAATATTTGACTAACCATATATTTAAATAATTTAGTTAACTACCATTAAGTTAATATATATTTATAAAACAACATCACGAGTAAATAGTTTGGAAAAGTAACTATTATATTTGTCTGTTTTAAGTAGATTATGTATATCTTAACAAATTAACTTCTTCATAGGCAACATAGAATGGAAATATATCATGCTTAATAAACCAAATTATATTTTAAATGTAGAAAACTCATGTGATTTAATGTGTAACACACTAATTCACATGGGATTGGATATCCTAAATAGAGAAGAATGTATGTAGGAAGCTGAATGAGAAAGTAATTGTTCTTAGGGTTGTGTAGATGGTGCATGAAGCATTGAAGGGGTAGACCTGTTAACAACTTAAGGTTAGTTAAAGGAGATTTTGGGTGGAGTTGAGATACACATAGTTTAGATTTTTTTCAGTATTAAACTTCTATTTGAGAATCTCAATCTAGTGCAGACTATACTATATAGATTACAAAGGAGATATCCACATATTCCAAGAGTAAGTGGAAAAAACCTACTTCACATTATAGTCATTCATTCTTGGAAAATCCAATGATTTAGATATACTTATTAATTCAAACCATTAGATTTTTCAAGAATGAATTATTATGGTGTGCATTACGTTTTTTTTACTTACTCTTATAGTAAATGAATCCCTTCCCCATTATTAATACCCTCAACTTATGATGATAAGGAGGTGGATTACCAAGGACAATCATTTAAGGGGATGGTGAGGGACATGAGATAGGGATGTAAATTATATTGAGTAATCCTTAGATAAGATAAATGAGTATAATTTTATATAATCAATTGTACAAAACATTAATTATAAGGGTAATATATAGAATTTATTTTGGGGGGTGTGCATATACACATGGTGATGTATGTTGATGTTGGTGGAAGTGTGGATCATTTGCTTATATAAATTGGATTTTTTATGTTTGAGTCTCCATTTCTGGAAAAAGAAAACCTATTTAAGGTGAATGATGTTAGTATTTTTTTTTGAAAGTGAATCACCTAATAAAAACCAGATAATGACAATGACATAACACAAAGGTTTTGAAGTTTAATAGATAAAAACTAAATTTTTTTAAAATGGAGGAATAGAGTTGTTTATCCTGTAACTTAATGATTATGAATTCAAATCTTCAAAACATTCTATTTGTTTGCAAGACGTATATCTATCATCTAAGAGTCTTGTGCAATGGGCTAATTTCAATAATAACCTTATTTTTAGGGAGTAAAAACTTATGCAAGCTCTTGATTTGTCCTATTGCTTCAGTTGCAATACCAGCAATTAAGATTATATCATCTTTTCTCCAAATTGCATATTGTAAATTTGTAAGAAGTTAGATATTAGTGAAAGTCAAAAACTGTGAGATATCCCTTCAAGGTTCTAGGAGTAAGAAATCTCTCAAGTTTGCAACAAATGGTGAGTATTATAATTTAAATTCTGCAGCCAGGATCTATACTTTTTGTTAGTCAAAGGAATTAAACACACAAGTGTGATCAAATAAATATGTATAATTTACTCTAATTTGTAACCCAAGGATTTAAAACTAATTACAGGTAACAGAGCTTGGGAAGTTATCAAGCACTACTCTGTATTTAATAAGTCATATTCTAGGAAAGAGGGAGATAGGGTATGTAATTTTGCAAAAGCTGCTTGTAAATTTGTTGTAAACTTCTCAACAATGAAGCGAGCATGCATGATACATTACAAGGAAAAAGATTCAAGGGAGAAAACAAAGTACAATACCATATGTTGAACACAATGTTGAAGAAATCCAAAACATTTGCCTCAATCATCGCCTGCAGAACAATGGAAAATGCCACACTTGATCAGACAAAGTAATGAATACAGTGAAATACCATGCATGGGTTATTTCTTAGAAGAATCAATTATAGCATGCACTTTCTAAATATCATCAATTTGGTACTAATATTTTATACTGCAGCTAACTTTCTAATTTATGAGTGCAACTGTGCAAGTAAGAATTCAGAATTCAGCTTTGCATTGTTTCAAATGTGTAGGATGTAATTGCTTAGTCTTTCCGTAGTTTTTTTAGAAGTTCAACAATGTGCTACCTAGGGGTGAGTAGGACCCTTGTCCTAATTAGGACATTTAGGTAAACAAAAGTAATTTATACTAACAATATACATACATAAATGCTAAAAATAGAAAAAATGCAGAAAAGTAAAGACATATTCATAATTAGTAATCAAAGTTGTCAGAAAATAGAAAAAATGCAGAAATGTTAAGACGTATTGATAATTAGAAAAAGGGAGGGGATCCACTTACTCTAAGAGTAAATTTTTTAAACTTACTCCACATCTTAGCCATCAACTCTAGGGAAATCCAATGTTTAAATTAATGAGTAGATCTAAAGCAATGAATTTCCCTAGAATTGATGGCTAAGATGTGGAGTAAGTTTAAAAAACTTACTCTTGGAGTAAATGGATCCCTCCTCTTAGAAAAAATGCAGAAAAAACAGAAAAAAAAATGTTACAATGAAGTTCAAAGAAATCTAGCTGCATAGAAGGCATGTTATTTTTACTTATTTGGGCTTAGGCCTTTCAAAAAGGGTTGTTCTTTGGGGTTTTAGGGTTAGGACTGTAAGGGTGAATCACCATCTTCATCTTCCTGATGGAGAAGAGACAGTGTTGCAGGAGAGAAAAGTCAGCACAGCAGAGATGTGGTTGACTGGAGGGGGTAACAGCTGGGTATGGTTGAAAATCCTCGTTGGAGGACTGTGTGAAGGGAACAACCATAAATGTTCAAGATTTGAAGCTAGCATCTCTGTTGCAGCCACGACAGATCACAAAATGACACTATTTTCACTGCATACTTAGATTTGATCAAATACCATGCCATAAACAAAGATTGAACTCTGCTACGTTTTCTATTCGTAATCATCAAAACCAAAATTTTCAACATCAACTGGCTCAAAAGAAGTCACTGCATATCATGGTAATCAAAGAATTAGGAAGGGTAGTAATTACCAGAGTTATAATCACATTGTTTATCTAAGTAAGGCTCCTAGATAGTACTTCATTAGAATATCGGGTCTAACTCCACCTCAGTCGTTGGCTCATAAGGTGACAGTTGTCCAAGTATTATAAATGGTTCATTACTTATATACTCAACCAACCGATGAAGGACTTTAACACTTAAGACATCCCCTCAAATCAACGATTGAATATTCCAAGATTGCATGTGGTCCAAGATCGAAATAGGATCTGATACCATATACGAGTAATTGAACATAACAACACCTCAAAAGCTAGCACAGAAGGGGAGGATTGCCCGAAATCATTGTAAGTGACCCACTACCCATATACTCCAACAAATTGAAATATATTTTTTAATCACAAAAAATTTCACATCGCAAAAGCCACAATAACACAATCACAAGCATGACCAAAATCGCGACCACAACCGCAGTTTAAAACACTATGCCATTTAAAATTATTTATTTGCATCAGTTATTTAAATTGCGGACCGCATCACCTGATGGGCCACAATATTGTGGTTACGGTGGCCACCGCATCACACCACAACTGCGGTGTGACTCCGAATCATAATGATGCGGCCCCCATCAGACCGCAACACAACCACATCGGAGCACATCGAACTACATCAGAACGCATCTGACAGCATCAGATCGCATCGGACTACATCAGAACGCATCAGATCACATCAGATCACATCAGACCGCATAAGACTGCATCAGATTCAAAAATGCTGTTTTAATCGCAAAATAACATCAGACCGCAATCCGCATCGCAACGGCCGCAATGACCGCAATAACCACAACGGTTATCGCAATGGCGACTGCAGCCGCAATGTAAAACAAAATATAAATAAAAACATGTGGAGTATGTATGTTCACCTGTAGAACCTGCTGCTTCCAAAAGGTACCCTATCACTCTTTTGCTTCCCATGTATCAAAGCCCTTTCCCTTTCCTTCTCAACCTTCTCTCTTTTCAACCTCTCCTCTCTCAATTCCTCCAATGTCTTCTTCCCTCTCTTATTCTTCTCACTCTTCTCTCCCTTCCCACTGCTTTCACCACCATCATCATCATCATCATCATTGCGCTTTTCAAGATACCAAGGCAACTTAACCTGTTTCCCAAGATAACTATAACCAAACCTATATTTCTCATCCTCTGGAGTCACAACAACCTCCTCTTTCTTCATCTTCTTCATTTTCTTCCTCTCCTTTTCACCGGACTCATCTTTCTGCGGTTCGCGAATAGGATCGAATATCTTAATCCCTTCAAAGAGGTTAATATGACCAGAATTGGGTGAACTAATTGAAACATGTTCTGTTTCATTAACATGTACCTCTTGTTCATTAGATTGAACCTCCGCTTCAATTAACGGAGCTATGCCTTTCGAGGCACGAAGGCGCTCTAGGCGAAACTCGGCATCCCGTTTTCTTGACTGATTGCGCTTTATCTGTTCCTCTTTTGCGGCTTCTTCTTCGTCACGACGAACTTTTTCTCTGTTATCGTAACGGTAAACGTTCCAACGCTTCTGAGGGAGGATGTTTAAACCACCGTGTCCTCCCATTACGAATCAATTGGTTTTTTATTCGATTCAAGTAATTGGAATATGAATATCAATTATAGATAAATAGGGAAAGAATTTTAGAACTGCGTTGTTCTTGATTGAGAATTGAGAAGTTACAGAGACGGATTTTGAACGAATCTGAGTGTGGTTGGAAGAATGCAATGTAACACTGCAAACCCTAACACCGAAGGTAATAGAAGACGATGAACGAATCGCATTTCTACTTCTAATTTAAACGCACCGTATTGTTTTGATAAAAAGAATTGATTTAAAGAGGTTTTATCGATTTGAATTTCTTCCTTGGAAATTGTTTATATGCAATTTAGTATTCATATATGACTTCTACTAATAAGATGTCTTTATGTTTATTAAATTTATAATCATCAAAAAAATAATAATTCTTTTCCCTATAATAAAAAGAAAATAATATATTTAAATGGTAAATTCTCTAACAAATCTTTCTAGCAATAAGAAAGTGACATATTTCACATAGTGATACTTTATTTATTAATGATTGGTTTACAAGTTTCATGTGATGCATGTCACTTTCTTGTAAATATGAAGATTTGTATGATGATTTTGTATGATTTAGTATCGCCAACCCCAACACCACTAAAGATACCTTAAGCACAAGAAGATTTAGAGGCAAAGGGGGTTTTGGTAGTTTCAATGGAGCCTCTAGAGGTTCATGCTCAAATATTGGAAGAGGCTATGGAGGCAGAGGTATCAATTCAAAGGTGTGCACCTTCTATATTTCTCCCACATTACAATAAGACAAGTTCAACTAATAATCTCATTAGAAGTGGTGATGAATTAACTCATGAGAAAGGAATAATGACAAAAGTTAAAGACAATTCTAATATTTTTTAACTCCAAATCAACAAAAAGCCATTTTGACCATTCAGAAGCAATCAAACTCTCAAGACAATGCAAACCAAGTGGTCACATGTCTTGTTCGTCAGTCTGATAAGCCTTGGGTTTTATCCCTTTCAATGAAAATAAAGGGATATTCCTTATCAGAATTCCAATCCTTTAGAAAATTAATCATATACGTGTTAAATTATCAAATGGAAGTGAAGTTACCACTAACATTTCATGCGCTATGACCTTTAATTTCAATCTTATTTTTGTCTCTAATCAAATCAATATCCTAAATTGCAAGTTGATATTTTCGAACTCCAATTGCATAATGAAGGAGAACACATCAAGGACGATTAATGCAATTGAGATGAAAGTAAGCTTGTAGCAATGAATTTCAACAAGCTAGGGCATAGTTCTAATCATGTAATTATTTCTAGTCGTATTATATAGCATAAGAGGATTGAACATCCCTCATATTGTAAGATTACAATTTTAAATAGAGTTTTTCCCTTTATACAATGGATTGATAAAAAACCTTCTGAAGCATGTCATTTTGCTAAAAAAGGATTATTCTCTCAAAATAGTGAAATCTAAGTCTGCTCATGTTTTTGGCATAATAAAAGTTGATATTTGGGGACCAATTTCAATTTTTTCTACTCTAAGTCATAAATATTATTTGGGGAGGGATCCACCCACATCATGACCATTCATTCTTGGGAATCCAATGGTTTGAATTGGTGAGTACATCTAAACCATTGATTTTTTCAAGATTGGATGGCTAAGATGAAGAGTAAGTGTTTTTTGGAGTAAGTGGATCCCTCCTCATATTATTTTACTATTGTAGATAACAAGTGAAGGCATAATACTAAGTTATTTTTCATGAAGGCGATGTCTAAAACTTCAAGCCATATTAATTCCTTTGTTTATCCCATTGAAACACAATTGGATAGAAAATTGAAATGTGTTAGATATGATAATGGATTAGAGTTCAAACTTCCTTAATTCTATGCTTCAAAGGAATCATATATCAAATTTCTTATATTTAAAGATGTTAACAAAATGATATTGTTGAAAGGAAACATATTTTAGGTATTGCTAAAAGTGTAATGTCTCAATCCTCTTTGCCACTGCCATCCATCGGTGTGTGCTTAATTAATAGGCAGCCTTCAATATTATCTGATTACATGACAAATAATAATGTACTCATTTTCATTGGGTTTTCCTAATAAGGTTTTAATGATCCATATTCTCTTTACAATAGTCATTCAAGGGCAGAGGTGACAAAGAAAAACAATCCCATAAGTACTGGCCAAAATATGCATAATGAATAACCGCAAAAATAACTTATGGATGAAATCGATATTATGATAACTATCCGACATATATCTACATATTTATAAATTTATTTTTTAATTAAATATTTTATATATACTATACTTTTTTATTTATTTTATAACTATATATTATCTATTTTATAATTTAATTATAGTAATTAAAATATAATGATATATTTAACATCTAAATAAAATTTATTATTCATGTAATAATTGTTTTATATATATTGATTATTACAAAATATATAAATATATATTTAAACTTAAAAACTCATTGAATACTCATATATACTCATTACCCACAAATATTATGGGTATGAGTATGGGAAGATACTACATGTGCAAGTTCCTGCCCCATTCCCATCCCTGTTCAAGCTGCTATGAAAAATATTGAAATCCTTAGAATTTATTACTTACTTTGTTAGGAGATAAATAATTTCGTATAAATAGGACCCCTCTTGTATTGTTTAATTTGCACCAAAAAGTGAAATATTCTCTATTGTTCTATTATTTGCATAACAGATTAAACAACAATCAATTATAATATAATCAAGTACAGAAATAACCCATCTTACACAGCAAATCCAAGCACAAACAACAGTTTAGCAGTGACAGCGTGTGCTTATTTCTATCACACAAGCGTTGAACAAGAATGAGAAACTGAGCATCATATTCATCCCATTACCCAGTGATCAGAACTGAGCAATTTCAGAATATGAATATAGTTCAAAATTCAGGAATGTCTCAACCATCAAAAAATGAAGTCACTAAGTTGCGTGTGTTTGCTTTTATGGCCACTGTTTTTTACAATATATGCACTTTCTTCCACACCTGCATTCAAGCAATTCATCCTGTGCCTGATTCATGGCACAAATAATGTTATTTGACAGTAATAGAGAACCTGAATTAAACAATAACATGTTTAATGCATAGATACCATAACCTAGACCTCATGCATGTTCAGGCTATGCATATTGGATGTGTGGATGGTGATGAGGCAGGTACCCTCGGGGCGGGTATCATGATACTCTTCCCTATCCGTAAGCTATTATTGTGGTTATTTTTATGGGTACGGGTATTTTTGCAATCCTGAATGATAGTACTAGGGCCATAAACTTGACCAATGTGTCATGAATTTCACTATACTATCTCATTAACTTTATAGTAAAACCATATTTTAGTCACTCATAAACAATGCTATTAAACTTGGACCGGTCACCGACTCTGTGAGGCTATTGGGTCAACGAGTCTCTGGCCGAACTGATGACTCAATGGTTAAACTGCTTAACTCGGTTTTCATTAATAAATTTCTAATAATATTAATAGCTAATATCATTGGAAAAAACACCTGTCATCGAGGTAACTTTTACCAAAAAAATATCAATATCAAACAAAAACTGGCCAAGTTTGTGTGTTAGTTTTGCCAAAAAAAACACCTGTCAGAGAGCTTAAGCATCATTGTAACAAAATTAGGTTGTATTTTTTTTAAAATGTGACTCACCAGTTCAACCAAGAACTGGCTGAGTCACCGGTTTTTATGTAACCCAACCAAGTCAGGCCGGTTTTCCCCGGTTCCTATGCATAAACGATCCAATACATGGCTCGCACTAGTTTGGAGGCCGGTTCCCAGTCCAACCAGTTGAACCAACCGGTCCGAGCCAATTTTCACAACAATGCTCATAAATATCTTGAGAATTTTGTCTCTCAAATAAACTTCTAACAAACTAGTCCTTGAAATTTGAGATTCCCAATGTTTTCATTCATCAAGTCTATTTAAAGTTCATTGTTTGTTAACTTTAAAAGCTTTTCTGTAGTTTTAAAAGATTACGCAACATATCCAACTTCATTAACTAGGCTAAAATGTTGTCATTTTGCTGGTTTTACACAACACTTAGGACTTGCGAGTGTGCTATAATGTTCCATTTTAAAGCATCTATAAACCTAATTTAGATCATTTTTTGGCCAAAAAGAATCATTTTGGGCTTTTGCTAAGTTAAACATGTCATGTCATTTTTCAACATTAAAAATTAACCTTTATAGTTAACATTGTTAAACTAGTAAACAAAGGGTGAAAAAATTAGGGACTTCAAGTTTTAGGATAAAATAAAGCTTATCTATAAGGACTAAATTAACAAAATATATAATTTTTCAGGAAGAAAAATAAGATACTTAACTTTATGAATTCCAATGACATTAGGGCAGTAATCCCTCTTAAAAGCTTAAATGAAATTCTTTTGGTACATAAATTTTTTAAATGATATTATGATGACATATAAGATTCCAAGACATCTAAGATGTCTATGTACAAAAACTTAATTGAAAGTAGTGACAATACTTACCAGGTAAAATGGTCCTCACAGCAAATAGAGCCCCATATGATTGAAAGCCCAGCTCCTTTCCTGTATATAACAAGCAAATAACAAATTTGTATAAGCGATACGAAAAGTAGCAGAAGTTGACAATACAAAAAACATTTATACATGACATGATGACACTAGATAACATAGTTAAATATTGAGCAACTGCTATTCTGATCCTATTCAAACAAAGTTAGCTTTTAGAATTGGGTATTTATTGTTTACAAATGGATTATCTATCATAAATGCCCACCACCTATAACCCTTTAAGAAGGAAAGGCAATAAAAAGGAAAATAGAAGACAACACTATAAGAAAACTTTTAAAGCTTGGATATGCATTACAACATAATCTAGAAATATGTTTACATATGCACAGTTCTGACGTAGATGATGACGAAAATGAGCAATGATATGAAGGACTGAAGATACCTACCATGTTGCAGTATACATGTCATAGAATTTTTCAAAGGCTTTATCAAAGCAGTAGTGGCAAACCAAAAGATCCTTGATGTCAGTAACCTTGCATGTTGACTTGCAGCATTTTACCTATATTCGACACAGATTGACTAAGTATATAGGACAAAACAAGATTGTTAGTAAAAGATGTGTTATGTGAAACATTTATGTGCATACAAGATTTGTGCTTGATAGTACCTCGTGGGTTACACAACATAGAAGGTCACACTTAGTGTATTACATTTTTATGGGAACACAGACATTGACTCTTCTGATTTCCATTTCTCTTTCTCCCCAGTCCCTCCCTCTCCTTTTCTCTATTCTAATTTCCATCTCGTCTTAGGTGGTTTGCTCATGTAAGAAGACCGTTAGAAGCCACAAATATATATGTATATATCAGATGGAGGGTGGTCTAATAGTTAAGGTAGAATAAGGCCCAAAAATACTACAGAATAAACAGTTAAAATGACTTGGGGCTAAATGATTTTACTGAAAAACATGATTTACGTTAGAACACAATGATATCATTTTATCAACGTAGGCGACCCCATCTAGCAATTGATGAGATACTAATCCAGCGAAAACATTCACGACTGGTGAATTACTATAATAACATATCTATTAAGACTTTTCACCATCAAGACTAATATAGTTTTTAACTCCAAAGATGTTTGCTACTCATGTTAAAGTACATTCATATTCATATAGATAAAGTGAGCCATTGAGCTTAGTCGTATCCAATAAAATCAATGGTCAAGTAAAAGGATAAAACTAACCAGCCGTTTAAGTTTGTGTGAGTAATATTTTTGATGGGATGGGTATGCTCTTATATGCTCATTCAAGTGACCTGCCCTGGAGCATAGGAAACATAGTATTAGCTGGAATACAAAAACAGTCAAAATATCCTCTGGGAGATCAGAAAGATAATGGAAGAATGCATAGTAATTACAGTATGTTAGTCTTCCTATCTTAAGTTCTTAATTCAAACTTCAAGCATTTTCTCAAGTGTGATAAATTTCCATGGTATCCTTGCATGCATACAATGTTTTCTTGCTCTATGTTATGTTCTACACTTACAATATATAAGAGAGAAATCATGAACTAAAATCTGTGTTCCAACCACATTGTCAGATGTTGTTGCAGCTATTTATTCATTGACATCACAATGCTCATGAACCAGTGTAGCATCAACCAGAAAATTTTCGGCACAGTTATTTGTTTGGAGAAGAGCATGCATCAGATCACAGTTTAACACCAACCACAAACACATACACCTTATGATATGACAGCAAAAGCTGATAAGTATATAACTAAAAAAGCAAGAGTTTTTCAAACTAGGGACAAAAATTGAATTAAAAGAAAAAACAAAACATGAAACTCGAAAACACCCTCCATCATTTGTTGTTGCATTACATAACTACCAGCATTCTTATGATGATGAAATGTATGTTTGATCATATGTTACCAGTTTCCATACTAAGATCCTTCTAGGTCAGTATACTTGAAGATGGAAGGGCAGGGAGAGGAAACACAGAAATTATTAGACACTTTCAAATATTGTCACTTGTAACAATTCTGACAAGAAACATAGCCAGAGTACAAAGTTCAGCTCACCTGTCACAAAAGACAATGCTACAATCAAGGCATGCTGCCAAATTTGATGTGCTGCGACATGTATTACAATTTGCAGCCAATAAGTCTTTACCAAATTCGTGGCATCTGCATATGAAATGCAACCAAAAATCTGGTGAATTTGTTTCATTTCCATGGCAATCTCCAGAGCCTTACAGTTAAGTGTTAGCCTACTTACTAAGTACAATCATTCATCACAAATTCTGTTAAATTACAACAACAACCAAGCATTAATCCCACTAGGTGGGGTCAGCTAAAATTCTCTTAGATAAAATAAGAAAGCAAATTTGGAGCATAAGAGCACTCATGGTAGTCTAAACAACTTAATTTCCACAATTTAATGGTCACAATAGAAAACAAAAATCAACTATCAGATATCCCAGTTATCCAACTAACAACACCTCTCTCACCTTTGATCATGGGATACAAACATAAAGAAGAAATTATTTCCTCAGGATCGCACGCACATTATATTAAGCAAAAACCTTATTGACTTTTTCAGTAGGAACTCATATTTATCATTCAGATTCCTTACAACCCAACCAGACAATATGCACTTCAGAATGTTAACTGAAACTGAAGAAGATGAAAAAAGACTAGGAATAACACTGTAGCAACAAACTTGAAAGTAAATCATTGCTTTGGACTACTATTTGTCCTGGTATCAAGCTACCTGATCAAATAAAAAATACAAGGAACATAAATTACAAAAGAAGACAAGAAATAACCAGAAATTTTCAAACCTTCTATACAGTCCAAGAAGATCCTTTGGAATGGAACTAGATCTATTACTAGGCACTATGATCTACATAACAAACAGAATAACTCATTATAAAAGATAAAAAAGGAGGACTTTAATGCATTAAGAGCATTGATGACAAACCTCACTGCAACTATTTACTATACAATCTTCAGCTACGTGCCCAGGTTTATGGCATTTCCAACTACAATACAAACAAAACCCATGAACATAGACCAAAGCAGAAAAGAATAAGTGTATATTTATATAAGTGCATAGTGTGAAACATACATGCATCTTCCATCATTAGGGATAAGATCATAAGAATATTCATATTCAAAGTTCCTCAGGACTCAGGCACATAACCAAAATTGGCAACATGACAATCTCTGATTATATGCATCGATGTTGTATATTATAGCTGTATGAGTTAATAACCATAAAAGGCTGGGCAGTTTAAAACATACCCACTGGTACCCATCCCACCGCAACTCTCAAGGGCGAGTTTAAAAGCCATCATGTATTGGGGCAGGGGCAAGTCAATCCACCCTTTCCCTTCCCCCACCCTATAGCTATGATTTGTTTTCTAATTAATAAAGTTAAATTTATTAATCTTCTAAAATATCTTATAATTTTTAATTTATATGAATGAACTAATTTCGAAATAGTTATCAATTATTTTATAAACATAATTCCAAATATTCAATCTGTGAGCACTCCCAAGCCTATTGGAAATAACTGAGTACTCCATTATCTTTATTTCCCTGTCAAGGCTAATTGATTAAAACTAGAGAGGCTTGGTAAAATTCTAAAATTACTGGATGTTCAATGAAGAAATTACCATTCATAAGTAGAAAGGCTAGATATCTTTTTTGACCAGCGGTGCCGATTATAATCCCAGGTATCGTCACCAAACACAGGAACAGGAGAGGCATCACTAATTCCAGATGAGAAGTCTCTAACTTGGTTGTGGGTGGACCCCTAAAACATTATGTTTGAAGAAGAGAGTATTTAGGACATAGAACCGCTGGAACTTTTGGACCAAAAAGTTGACATTAAAGTACCTCATTCAGTTTAAGAATTTCCAAAAGTTCACGTTTGCACTCCATGCTACAGACATCATCATCCGTCTACAAATGCAACCATATATTATATAAACAACATTGTTGCACTACCCAAAACTTAGTACAAGTCAAAGTGAATAGTATACCACTTAGATCACCTCATTGCATATATACTCGCCATATCTTCCACATATAAGACAAACAGGTTCTCCAGAGACAGGAAAACGCTGCTCATTTCGGCTTTTGATTCCATCAAATTCTTTTGTGTGACCTAACTCAAAATACCCAAACCCAATAAGATAAATAACCATTGCTTGATTAATGCTAAAATGGAAACGAGAAGAAAAACCAAAAGGCAAAAGAAAAAATTCAAACTGGTAGATTGAGAAACAAACCAGAACTTTGATTATGTGTTTCTTGACATTTTGATGGAGTACCTTCATCACCTAAGCATCCATAAATGTAAGTAAAAAATTAGAAGCACAGACCGACCACCATAAAATAGCATATTTTAATGATAACCGTATAAGAAAATAAAAAAAAGATGCATTGAAATTGCATTGCTGTATAAGCTAATCATGAAACTACCTAATACGTCCAATAAAAATAACAATAAAATTTTATAGAATAACATCAACTATTAGATTATATACTAATGGATGTCCTGTCTAAATTTTAGTATAACATGTAGTGATCAAACTGTTGGATTCCTGCTATTCACATTCTAAAATCAAATAAAACCACAACAGCGACATTAAGTGTATTAGTTATAGGTTATAAAAGTTTAAAGAAAAAGTTTTCATAATACTCACTTTCACTTGCATAATCAACCAATGCTACAGCAGAATTAGGGTTTCCCTGGCACAAAAGAAGCAAAATGTTAAAAAGAATGATTTCATAGCCCTCTTTTTATCTAAGGGGGATACGACTGCTTTCAGGAGTTGAACTAAGGTACTCAATCTTAACGTAGCCCTCTTTTTATGTAAGGGGAATACGGCTGATGTCGGGATTTGAACTCAGACACTCAATCTTAACATAGACCTCTTTTTATCTAAGGGGGATACAGCTGCTTTCGGGATTTGAACTCAGGTACTCAAACTTAACATAGCCCTCTTTTTATGTAATGGGGATACGGCTGCTGTGGGGATTTGAACTCAGACACTCAATCATAACATAGCCCTCTTTTTATCTCAGGGGGTACGGCTGCTTTCGGGATTTGAACTCAGATACTCAAACTTAACATAGCCCTCTTTTTCATCTAAGGGAAATACGGCTGCTGTCGGAATTTGAACTCAGGCATTCGATCTTAATCGTCGATAGCACTACCAAATGAGCTGACTCGTCGGGGACGATTTACATAGCCCTATTGGAAGATAAGATAACAATTAAGTTTCTAGTAACTGAAAATACCAAAACATCTTCAGTCAGTTCAACACGATCATGACTTCGAGATGAAGCAACTTCTTTCCTGGAAAGTAAGAAGCATTGATTAATTCATGAACATAAAATTTAACAAAATTTTAGAAACAGAAGAAATAAGGAAAACTGATTTGCCTTCTCTTTTCAATGTAATCGCGGTGTGACATAGAGAAGGGGGCATCATTGTCATCATCATCATCATCTCCGGCACGGGGTTGAGGTGGCCGGCGGCGTTTGAGGGAGGGAGTTTTATGGTCGGAGGCGGTGGTGAGGTCGGGTTGAGGTTGATCCCCCGGAAGAACATTGCCGGTGGCAACGTTGTAAGCTGAAAATTAGAAAATCGAACAATGTCAGAATTCGTTTGCGAGTCGAGCTTTGAAAACACTTAATGAAAAGTTTAGTTTTAGGGTGATGAGTCGTGAAATATTTTTGTAAAACTCTAAAATCTTTGATTTCTTTTCTTTCTCCTCCAAAATTCAACTCGCATAAGATCGGATAGTAATTTACTGAGTTTGGAAAAAAGAAGAATAGAAAGGATAATAAGTATTAAAAGATGTGACCTTGGAGGTTCTGAAGAACGGAGGAGAGACTGAAATGCTTGTTGTAAGAAATTGAAGGATTCTTGTAGAAATTTGTTCGAGTGCCCATTCCCCTTCCAACTTTCACACACCAATAAATTGAACAATTAAATAAAATTAAAAATTAGGGGGAAACATTATATATACTATGGAACCCGCCGGTATGGGTGCACTGTGGGCAATTCAGACCCAAGTACCCAACAAATTATTACCGGCACATATCATTAGAAATGGGTGGTCAGTAGATATTATTGGAAAAAGTATTGAACATTAAATATATAAATGCGTATATATTTTGTCAAATATAAGAAATTGTGTTTCATTTTAATTTGTATGTTAAATGTGATAAAGTATTATATTATATATGTACTATTTCTTTTGTATTTTGTATGCATACTTTGTATATTCTATATTATATATGCATTTATACTTTGTATGTATTGTTCTATTAATATGATTGTTTATTATGATAAATACATTTGTATATTTGTATGCAAATTATGTATTATTTATTTTATATGACTAGCGTATATACATTTGTATATTTGTATAGTATTACTTAAGAATATAACGTCACAATTATGACGAAAAATATGTTTAGTTATTATCTATTATACTATAAGAAAAAATATTCTTCATTATTAGTCTTGGACACATGTCATTTTCTCCTGCAAAGTTTTCCCACCCAAACACTCCCACCAACTATCATGCATAGTCTCACATTGTATCATTATCATCTATATTTATATCATACATCAAATCATCAACTACCATGCATAGTCTCACATTGTATCATTACCCTCTACATTCATATCATACATCAAAATGATATATGCATGTCACTTCTCATGTCATACATCAAAATGACACATGCATGTCACATTTATTAATCCTTCATTTTTTCTGCCAAACACTTAATCATATTCACATATTCTCATATTCATTTCCCATCCAAAAATCTTTCTTCATTTTCATTAAATCAATTCTTATATTTCTTCATTTTACCTAAAATCATATTCTGATTAGCAATTCTATTATACTATTATGCACATTCTTTATAATATTCTCATATTAATTTATATTAAAGATATATGAGTTTAGGGAAACAGAAATAATTTTTATCCTATTATGTTGTTTGATTATGTAAAAACAAAAATAATTCTTTAAATTCTCGTCCACGTTATCCCGAAAATGATGAACTCTCTGTAACAAAAATCACAAAGTCGGAATAATGAAAAGCTTTGAATGAGAAATGAAGAAAATTAAAGTATCATGTAATATAATGTTACATAAGAAGAAGAAAAAGAATCATGAAATTGTAAGATTATCCTATTACGCACTTATGCAATTAGCATTACCTACAGGAAATTGCGGTTTGATTATGTAAAAACAAAAATAATTCTTTAAATTCTCATCCACATTATCCCGAAAATGATGAACTCTCTCTAACAAAAATTACAAAGTCAAAATATTAAAAAACTTAGAATGAGAAATGAAGAAAATTAAAGTATGATGTAATGTTACCTAAGAAGAAGAAAAAGAATCATGATATTGTAAGTAAAGAGTGTGGATAATAATTGTAAAATATTGGTATTATGATGTGTGTGAAAACAATTCTATAAATATCTCATACTCTGATTAGCAATTCTATTATCTTATTATTATGCACATTTCTTATATATTAATTTCTATTAATCACCATGTACATATGTTTAAAATCAACATTCATCACCATTGCCATTATAAAATATTCATGAATAATTCAATTAGAATGAATATAATTATTATACTTAATGATCATTCATGATTTCATAAAAAAATTATTATACACATTTATTCTTATATTCTTTTTCCCACCAAAAATCTTTCTTTATTTCCCTAAATCAATTCTTATATTTCTCAATTCTTATAATATTGTGCACATTCTATTGATATATCATAATCTCATTAACAATTCTATTATCATATTATGCACATTCATTCTATATTTCTCCTAAATCACTTCTTATAAGTGAGACTTTAAATTCGTATAATATTCTGAAAGCAAACCCTATTAATATTTCATACTCTGATTAGCAATCATATTATACACATTTCTTATATATTTCTCCCTAAACATTTTTTTATCAATATCATTATACACATTCTATATATATATTTTTTATATTAATTTCTATTAATCATCAGCTACATATGTTTAAAATTATGCCCAACAATTAATTTCCCTAAATCAATTCTTATTATAAGTGGAGTTTTAAATTCTTATAATATTGTGAAAGCAATCCTATTGATATCCCACTAGCAATCCTATTATCCACATTCCTTATATATTCCTCCCTAAATCAATTCTTATCTCTCTTCATTTTCCCAAAATCACCATTTATCACCATAACCATACCGCAATATTCATGAATAATTCAATTAGAATGAATATTATTATTATACTTAATGGTCATTCATGATTTCATAAAAATATTATTAAGAACGCACATTTTGTAACACCCCGAATTTTAGTCTTTAAAATTTTAGTATCAGTCCTGGAAGTCTCGCTTGAGCGAGAAAGGATCACCTAGGAGGGTGAAATGACAATTTTGGGCTGTTAACACAATGTATTCGATTACATGGTCCTTGTAATCGATTACATGATGATATCTGATCAAACATGTGTAATTTTTCATGATGTAATCGATTACATGGTCCCTGTAATCGATTACATGCAGATATCTGATCAGACATGTGTAATTTTTCATGATGTAATCGATTACATGGTCCCTGTAATCGATTACATGCAGATATCTGATCAGACATGTGTAATTTTTCATGATGTAACCGATTACATGGTCACTGTAATCGATTACATGCAGATATCTGATCAGACATGTGTAATTTTTCATGATGTAATCGATTACACTGTACTCGTAATCGATTACATCGTATTAAAAGTATCAGATATGTGCATCTGACACAGTGTAATCGATTACACACTTATGGTAATCGATTACACTCGTCGCAGTGACTATAAAAGTGAAAAAAAGGGACCTAGAAACCCCAATCTTCATTTTCTTTCTCCCCATTTCTCTCCCAACGGTGGTTCCTGTAACACCCCAAATTTTAATCTTTAAAAATATAGTATCAGTCCTGGAAGCCTCGCTTGATCGAGAGATTCTCGCCTGAGTGAAAAAGGATCAGCTGGGAGGGGGACTATACCGGAGGATTCTCGCCTGGGCGAGAAATGGCAATTTTGGGCTGTTGACACAGTGTAATCGATTACACTCTGCTGGTAATCGATTACACACTGCTGGTAATCGATTACACTCTTCTGGTAATCGATTACATCGTATTAAAAGCATCAGATATGCGCATTTTTCACGTTGTAATCGATTACACCATGTTGGTAATCGATTACAACCCGACGACACCTCTTTAAAACAGAAACCCAAACACATTTTAGGGTTAGAACTTCGAAGAGAAGAGAGAGAGGAGAGCTTTTCAAGAGCAAGGAGCCTTAGGACTCATCTTGGAGCTTGAGAAGAGGTAAACCTCTTGTTACTAACTCTTCTTCTTCCTCTCTAACTTGTTTTGGGTATGTTGGATTCATTTTCAAAAACATGAGAAACCATGGAAACTCATCCTTTAGAGTTATGGTTCGTTTTATGTTGTTTTTATCTTGTAAACTCTTGGTTTAGAGTTGGTATTTGATGAATGGAAAGTTTTATGGGTTATTCATGAAAAACACCCAAAAACCCCCAAAATGAGAATATGAGTATAAAGAGAAAGAGATGAAATGTTAGATGTGGATAATGAGTAGTGCTTTAATGTTGTTATATGAGATGAACATGTATGTTTTGATATTTAGAAACTTGTATTGAAGTAGTTTTGGAAATATTGAAATATGAGATGTTATGCATGTTTTAGATGGTTGAATATTGATGATGAATATTTTGTATGATTAAATGATGCAAAATAAGTTGTTTATGTGATATTTGGAATAAATGACTAACATTGTTGTTATTGGTGGAAATGAGGAAAGATCCTAAGGTTTGAGGAAATCGCGGAGGAGACTTTTAAAGTTACTCGGAACCGATCCCAAAACTCACTGAGGTAAGGGATAAGTGGCTCTAATTCATACTCACTGATGTGAATGAGGTATGTGAAAGAGGTAATGTGTTGTAAGTTTGATTGTTGTTACCCTACCCGAATAGGTAGTGGTTTATTGTGGTTACCCTACTCGAAGAGGTAGTGGTTGACTGTTATTGTGTCCTACCCGGAGTGGTGGTGAACTGTTTGTTGTGTCCTACCCGGAGTGGTAGTGAACTGTTTGTTGTGTCCTACCCGGAGTGGTAGTAGACTGTTATTGTGTCCTACCTTAAATGGTAGCGGACTGTTGTTGTGTCCTACCCGGAGTGGTAGTGAACTGTTTGTTGTGTCCTACCCGGAGTGGTAGTAGACTGTTATTGTGTCCTACCTTAAATGGTAGCGGACTGTTGTTGTGTCCTACCCGGAGTGGTAGCGGACTGTTGTTGTGTCCTACCCGGAGTGGTAGTGGACTGTTATTGTTATCCTACCGGGAATGGTAGTGAAGAATTGTGAACTAGACCTACCCGATGTGGTATGGATTATAACTAGACCTACCCGATGTGGTATGAAGTATAACACTAGACCTACCCGATGTGGTATGGAGCATAACACTAGACCTACCCGATGTGGTATGGAATATAATACTAGACCTACCCGATGTGGTATGGAGTATAACTAGACCTGCCCGATGTGGTATGGAGTATAACTAAACCTGCCCGATGTGGTATGGAGTATAACACTAGACCTACCCGATGTGGTATGGAGCATAACACTAGACCTACCCGATGTGGTATGGAATATAATACTAGACCTGCCCGATGTGGTATGGAGTATAACTAGACCTGCCCGATGTGGTATGGAGTATAACTAGACCTACCCGATGTGGTATGGAATATAACAGTAGACCTGCCCGATGTGGTATGGATGATGAACTAGACCTGCCCGATGTGGTATGGATGGTGAACTAGACCTACCCGATGTGGTATGGAGAGGTAATTGGATCTACCCGAGGTGGTAGGAGATTATAGTTATGAAAGGACTCGGTCAATACGATTAAGGATGAATACGACATATGAGAAACGAGGACGTTAAGAGCGAAAGTCATATGCATGTTATAGGATATATATTATGGGATATATATACTATAGGGTGAATATGAATGTTGGAAATGAAGACGTTAAGGATAAAAGTAATATACATGCTATAAGATATATAGTATGGGATATATATATACTATAGTGTGGATATGAATAATGAGAAGAATGATGCTTCGAATGAACATAATATGCATGCTATAGAATATATATTATGGGATATGTATTCTATAGGATGAATATGGATAATGTAGAAATGAACGAAAGAAGAGATGAATGTTTGCATTTACGTAATTGCGTTTATAATCTATATGAAAGTTTAATCGTATTTGAAATGTGGATTATCATGTGATATTAGTTTTTAAACTAATGACTTACTCCCTTTTTGTTTTGTGTGTCGTTTATGATAATCCCATTGTAGGTAAATGAAGGATTTTGAGGATGAAGCTCAATTAGGAAGCTTTTGTGTTTAATTACTCGCTTGTCTGTATTGCTAAGTGACGTTGTAGTTGATTTAATAGTATTATGGGATGACTGTAAATCCGTTTAGATCAATACGGATATGTGTAGTTATGAGCTTTATAACCTTGGGAGACCCATAACTGGTTGTATGTGGTAAATGCTATTTGAATGAATTATGTTTTTCCGCAACATAAATTTGTATGATAAGAAAATATGGTAAAGAGTATTTTCGAAAATGATACTTGAGAGTTTTCAATGAAGGTGACGACTGTATGTAAGAAATGATTAAAATAAATGAAAAATTTTCAATGGTAGAATTTGGGTCCTTACAATATGGTATCAGAGCATAGTTAATCTTGCGGCCTAGGATATGGCCTTACATGCTTCTTTGTGATCTTTATGTGCTTGAACTGCTTGGTTAGCATTGACAGTTGTGTGTTTATGTGATGCTTGTCTGGTTATAAAATTAGTCTACTGACAAGTACGTGAGTGTAGGTACGCATGGCTGAAAGAGGAAGTGAAACGAGCCAGAATACTTCCGATGATCTCTTGGCACAGATGTTAGAGGTGCTTCAGGGCATGAATGGAAACTTACGAAATTTGGATCGGAGCGTGGCTCCAGGTCCAGGCTCCTCTGTCCCAAGTTGGATCGGAGACATAATGTCATGCATGCTGGGGAGGCAAGGGACCACGGTTGGATGGTTACCCCAAGTGGCGCAGGGACATCGGGTGTTGATGATCCGGCGAGAGGTAAACGCATGGTGACAGGTATCACTTTTAGTGTTGTTTAATTCGGGAGCGACACACTCCCTATATTTGCGGAATGCGTGAACCTACTGAGATTGTACACCAAGTTGTTGTTTTCGACTTAGTTGTACCCACCAACCCCGTGTATCGGTGGTGGATGTCTCAGTGTACGGTTGGAGTAAATGGTAAAACCTTTACTATAGTGTTGGTATGCGCAATGACATCCAGTTGGATTTAATCCTGGAAATGGACTAGCGGTCAGCAAATCGTGTTATGTTTAACTGTGTGTAATTGTTGAGGTGAATATTTAAATTTAGTATGCATTGATATGTATGTGTATGCTAAGGGGGTAAGATTTATACTGATAGTCGAGGAAAGAGGCTAGTCGAGTTACTTACCCCGTCGATGTGAGGAATACGTTTTATTAGACGTGAAACTTTTGGTCTCGAATGACCGGTCCTTTTGCGGTAGGACATTGGCAACGCATGAAATAGTGGTGGTGATCCGAAATTGTCTGCGTTGAATGTGTACCGGCAAAAGTTGTTGTTGTTTCGTGAACGTCAGTAATTGCGGTGTATGGGTGTGGTGTAACCATAGGAGAGAAGAAGTTTTGGGTTGTATCGAAATGAGCGTGCGAACCTTGTTTCACGACGTGGTTGCCATGAGTCGTGGATTCAAACCGCTTTCGAAAATCATTTTTGGGAAAACTTAGCTTGTGCCTAAGTAATGATTTAGTATCATGTTAGAGAATTCCGAAATTTTAGCAACCATATCGGAATAAGTATGAGGTTGTTAAAAGTTTAGTGATATGAGACGCCCATGTATTTCTGGACATAATGCGAGTGGGTTAATAAGTTTATATTTACTAACGGAATTGGGGTGACCAAACCAAACGCAAGTTGTAGGTTTGAGTGTTGGTCGACTTGTGCTTGCCGATTGGTAACAGAATACCTAGTTTTGGTGTGAATCAATGGTTTTATGGTTTCAGTGGAGGCTAGAAATCGGTAATTTCTTTAGAGGATAAGATTTGATGGTAGAAATATTTTATGTAATTAGACAATTACTGAATAGTTTGATTGTGTACAATGGATGAGACACTAATAATTCTATTGTGTAAGTATTTTGTGGATCTAGTAAAATGAAATTGTGCTAGAGTCTCAGGAGATGAGACTAGCTAGTGTATGATGGATGTTAAAACATGCATTTAGATAGATATGGGATCAGGAGTTCCCCATTCGCTGAAGTTCGAGAGTGTTATCGGGATTCTTAACGTATGTTAGGATTGATAGATGGATAGGTGTTAGAGATCTATGGTTCTTGATGGATATAAGAAAAAATCTTTAGTCTAAATTATGGATTAGTTCCCATGGCACTCGAGTTATTAAAGGCTGAGATCTTAACATTTGGACATTGAGGAGTTAGTTCATGAATTGGTTTGGTGATATCGTGATTTAGTGGTGTATGCCCTTAGTGACTGATTAAGTAATCTTAATGGATTAGAGAATCGAATTGTGATTTTGGTTGAATATTCTTGTGCCTAAGGTCTAGGTGATGATTTTATTTTCCGAGGTATGTTTAATTTTCGGGGACGAAAATTCTTATAAGAGGGGGAGGATTGTAACACCCCAAATTTTAATCTTTAAAAATATAGTATCAGTCCTGGAAGCCTCGCTTGATCGAAAGATTCTCGCCTGAGCGAAAAAGGATCAGCTGGGAGGGGGACTATACCGGAGGATTCTCGCCTGGGCGAGAAATGGCAATTTTGGGCTGTTGACACAGTGTAATCGATTACACTCTGCTGGTAATCGATTACACACTGCTGGTAATCGATTACACTCTTCTGGTAATCGATTACATCGTATTAAAAGCATCAGATATGCGCATTTTTCACGTTGTAATCGATTACACCATGTTGGTAATCGATTACAACCCGACGACACCTCTTTAAAACAGAAACCCAAACACATTTTAGGGTTAGAACTTCGAAGAGAAGAGAGAGAGGAGAGCTTTTCAAGAGCAAGGAGCCTTTGGACTCATCTTGGAGCTTGAGAAGAGGTAAACCTCTTGTTACTAACTCTTCTTCTTCCTCTCTAACTTGTTTTGGGTATGTTGGATTCATTTTCAAAAACATGAGAAACCATGGAAACTCATCCTTTAGAGTTATGGTTCGTTTTATGTTGTTTTTATCTTGTAAACTCTTGGTTTAGAGTTGGTATTTGATGAATGGAAAGTTTTATGGGTTATTCATGAAAAACACCCAAAAACCCCCAAAATGAGAATATGAGTATAAAGAGAAAGAGATGAAATGTTAGATGTGGATAATGAGTAGTGCTTTAATGTTGTTATATGAGATGAACATGTATGTTTTGATATTTAGAAACTTGTATTGAAGTAGTTTTGGAAATATTGAAATATGAGATGTTATGCATGTTTTAGATGGTTGAATATTGATGATGAATATTTTGTATGATTAAATGATGCAAAATAAGTTGTTTATGTGATATTTGGAATAAATGACTAACATTGTTGTTATTGGTGGAAATGAGGAAAGATCCTAAGGTTTGAGGAAATCGCGGAGGAGACTTTTAAAGTTACTCGGAACCGATCCCAAAACTCACTGAGGTAAGGGATAAGTGGCTCTAATTCATACTCACTGATGTGAATGAGGTATGTGAAAGAGGTAATGTGTTGTAAGTTTGATTGTTGTTACCCTACCCGAATAGGTAGTGGTTTATTGTGGTTACCCTACTCGAAGAGGTAGTGGTTGACTGTTATTGTGTCCTACCCGGAGTGGTGGTGAACTGTTTGTTGTGTCCTACCCGGAGTGGTAGTGAACTGTTTGTTGTGTCCTACCCGGAGTGGTAGTAGACTGTTATTGTGTCCTACCTTAAATGGTAGCGGACTGTTGTTGTGTCCTACCCGGAGTGGTAGTGAACTGTTTGTTGTGTCCTACCCGGAGTGGTAGTAGACTGTTATTGTGTCCTACCTTAAATGGTAGCGGACTGTTGTTGTGTCCTACCCGGAGTGGTAGCGGACTGTTGTTGTGTCCTACCCGGAGTGGTAGTGGACTGTTATTGTTATCCTACCGGGAATGGTAGTGAAGAATTGTGAACTAGACCTACCCGATGTGGTATGGATTATAACTAGACCTACCCGATGTGGTATGAAGTATAACACTAGACCTACCCGATGTGGTATGGAGCATAACACTAGACCTACCCGATGTGGTATGGAATATAATACTAGACCTACCCGATGTGGTATGGAGTATAACTAGACCTGCCCGATGTGGTATGGAGTATAACTAAACCTGCCCGATGTGGTATGGAGTATAACACTAGACCTACCCGATGTGGTATGGAGCATAACACTAGACCTACCCGATGTGGTATGGAATATAATACTAGACCTGCCCGATGTGGTATGGAGTATAACTAGACCTGCCCGATGTGGTATGGAGTATAACTAGACCTACCCGATGTGGTATGGAATATAACAGTAGACCTGCCCGATGTGGTATGGATGATGAACTAGACCTGCCCGATGTGGTATGGATGGTGAACTAGACCTACCCGATGTGGTATGGAGAGGTAATTGGATCTACCCGAGGTGGTAGGAGATTATAGTTATGAAAGGACTCGGTCAATACGATTAAGGATGAATACGACATATGAGAAACGAGGACGTTAAGAGCGAAAGTCATATGCATGTTATAGGATATATATTATGGGATATATATACTATAGGGTGAATATGAATGTTGGAAATGAAGACGTTAAGGATAAAAGTAATATACATGCTATAAGATATATAGTATGGGATATATATATACTATAGTGTGGATATGAATAATGAGAAGAATGATGCTTCGAATGAACATAATATGCATGCTATAGAATATATATTATGGGATATGTATTCTATAGGATGAATATGGATAATGTAGAAATGAACGAAAGAAGAGATGAATGTTTGCATTTACGTAATTGCGTTTATAATCTATATGAAAGTTTAATCGTATTTGAAATGTGGATTATCATGTGATATTAGTTTTTAAACTAATGACTTACTCCCTTTTTGTTTTGTGTGTCGTTTATGATAATCCCATTGTAGGTAAATGAAGGATTTTGAGGATGAAGCTCAATTAGGAAGCTTTTGTGTTTAATTACTCGCTTGTCTGTATTGCTAAGTGACGTTGTAGTTGATTTAATAGTATTATGGGATGACTGTAAATCCGTTTAGATCAATACGGATATGTGTAGTTATGAGCTTTATAACCTTGGGAGACCCATAACTGGTTGTATGTGGTAAATGCTATTTGAATGAATTATGTTTTTCCGCAACATAAATTTGTATGATAAGAAAATATGGTAAAGAGTATTTTCGAAAATGATACTTGAGAGTTTTCAATGAAGGTGACGACTGTATGTAAGAAATGATTAAAATAAATGAAAAATTTTCAATGGTAGAATTTGGGTCCTTACAATATGGTATCAGAGCATAGTTAATCTTGCGGCCTAGGATATGGCCTTACATGCTTCTTTGTGATCTTTATGTGCTTGAACTGCTTGGTTAGCATTGACAGTTGTGTGTTTATGTGATGCTTGTCTGGTTATAAAATTAGTCTACTGACAAGTACGTGAGTGTAGGTACGCATGGCTGAAAGAGGAAGTGAAACGAGCCAGAATACTTCCGATGATCTCTTGGCACAGATGTTAGAGGTGCTTCAGGGCATGAATGGAAACTTACGAAATTTGGATCGGAGCGTGGCTCCAGGTCCAGGCTCCTCTGTCCCAAGTTGGATCGGAGACATAATGTCATGCATGCTGGGGAGGCAAGGGACCACGGTTGGATGGTTACCCCAAGTGGCGCAGGGACATCGGGTGTTGATGATCCGGCGAGAGGTAAACGCATGGTGACAGGTATCACTTTTAGTGTTGTTTAATTCGGGAGCGACACACTCCCTATATTTGCGGAATGCGTGAACCTACTGAGATTGTACACCAAGTTGTTGTTTTCGACTTAGTTGTACCCACCAACCCCGTGTATCGGTGGTGGATGTCTCAGTGTACGGTTGGAGTAAATGGTAAAACCTTTACTATAGTGTTGGTATGCGCAATGACATCCAGTTGGATTTAATCCTGGAAATGGACTAGCGGTCAGCAAATCGTGTTATGTTTAACTGTGTGTAATTGTTGAGGTGAATATTTAAATTTAGTATGCATTGATATGTATGTGTATGCTAAGGGGGTAAGATTTATACTGATAGTCGAGGAAAGAGGCTAGTCGAGTTACTTACCCCGTCGATGTGAGGAATACGTTTTATTAGACGTGAAACTTTTGGTCTCGAATGACCGGTCCTTTTGCGGTAGGACATTGGCAACGCATGAAATAGTGGTGGTGATCCGAAATTGTCTGCGTTGAATGTGTACCGGCAAAAGTTGTTGTTGTTTCGTGAACGTCAGTAATTGCGGTGTATGGGTGTGGTGTAACCATAGGAGAGAAGAAGTTTTGGGTTGTATCGAAATGAGCGTGCGAACCTTGTTTCACGACGTGGTTGCCATGAGTCGTGGATTCAAACCGCTTTCGAAAATCATTTTTGGGAAAACTTAGCTTGTGCCTAAGTAATGATTTAGTATCATGTTAGAGAATTCCGAAATTTTAGCAACCATATCGGAATAAGTATGAGGTTGTTAAAAGTTTAGTGATATGAGACGCCCATGTATTTCTGGACATAATGCGAGTGGGTTAATAAGTTTATATTTACTAACGGAATTGGGGTGACCAAACCAAACGCAAGTTGTAGGTTTGAGTGTTGGTCGACTTGTGCTTGCCGATTGGTAACAGAATACCTAGTTTTGGTGTGAATCAATGGTTTTATGGTTTCAGTGGAGGCTAGAAATCGGTAATTTCTTTAGAGGATAAGATTTGATGGTAGAAATATTTTATGTAATTAGACAATTACTGAATAGTTTGATTGTGTACAATGGATGAGACACTAATAATTCTATTGTGTAAGTATTTTGTGGATCTAGTAAAATGAAATTGTGCTAGAGTCTCAGGAGATGAGACTAGCTAGTGTATGATGGATGTTAAAAGATGCATTTAGATAGATATGGGATCAGGAGTTCCCCATTCGCTGAAGTTCGAGAGTGTTATCGGGATTCTTAACGTATGTTAGGATTGATAGATGGATAGGTGTTAGAGATCTATGGTTCTTGATGGATATAAGAAAAAATCTTTAGTCTAAATTATGGATTAGTTCCCATGGCACTCGAGTTATTAAAGGCTGAGATCTTAACATTTGGACATTGAGGAGTTAGTTCATGAATTGGTTTGGTGATATCGTGATTTAGTGGTGTATGCCCTTAGTGACTGATTAAGTAATCTTAATGGATTAGAGAATCGAATTGTGATTTTGGTTGAATATTCTTGTGCCTAAGGTCTAGGTGATGATTTTATTTTCCGAGGTATGTTTAATTTTCGGGGACGAAAATTCTTATAAGAGGGGGAGGATTGTAACACCCCAAATTTTAATCTTTAAAAATATAGTATCAGTCCTGGAAGCCTCGCTTGATCGAGAGATTCTCGCCTGAGTGAAAAAGGATCAGCTGGGAGGGGGACTATACCGGAGGATTCTCGCCTGGGCGAGAAATGGCAATTTTTTGCTGTTGACACAGTGTAATCGATTACACTCTGCTGGTAATCGATTACACACTGCTGGTAATCGATTACACTCTTCTGGTAATCGATTACATCGTATTAAAAGCATCAGATATGCGCATTTTTCACGTTGTAATCGATTACACCATGTTGGTAATCGATTACAACCCGACGACACCTCTTTAAAACAGAAACCCAAACACATTTTAGGGTTAGAACTTCGAAGAGAAGAGAGAGAGGAGAGCTTTTCAAGAGCAAGGAGCCTTAGGACTCATCTTGGAGCTTGAGAAGAGGTAAACCTCTTGTTACTAACTCTTCTTCTTCCTCTCTAACTTGTTTTGGGTATGTTGGATTCATTTTCAAAAACATGAGAAACCATGGAAACTCATCCTTTAGAGTTATGGTTCGTTTTATGTTGTTTTTATCTTGTAAACTCTTGGTTTAGAGTTGGTATTTGATGAATGGAAAGTTTTATGGGTTATTCATGAAAAACACCCAAAAACCCCCAAAATGAGAATATGAGTATAAAGAGAAAGAGATGAAATGTTAGATGTGGATAATGAGTAGTGCTTTAATGTTGTTATATGAGATGAACATGTATGTTTTGATATTTAGAAACTTGTATTGAAGTAGTTTTGGAAATATTGAAATATGAGATGTTATGCATGTTTTAGATGGTTGAATATTGATGATGAATATTTTGTATGATTAAATGATGCAAAATAAGTTGTTTATGTGATATTTGGAATAAATGACTAACATTGTTGTTATTGGTGGAAATGAGGAAAGATCCTAAGGTTTGAGGAAATCGCGGAGGAGACTTTTAAAGTTACTCGGAACCGATCCCAAAACTCACTGAGGTAAGGGATAAGTGGCTCTAATTCATACTCACTGATGTGAATGAGGTATGTGAAAGAGGTAATGTGTTGTAAGTTTGATTGTTGTTACCCTACCCGAATAGGTAGTGGTTTATTGTGGTTACCCTACTCGAAGAGGTAGTGGTTGACTGTTATTGTGTCCTACCCGGAGTGGTGGTGAACTGTTTGTTGTGTCCTACCCGGAGTGGTAGTGAACTGTTTGTTGTGTCCTACCCGGAGTGGTAGTAGACTGTTATTGTGTCCTACCTTAAATGGTAGCGGACTGTTGTTGTGTCCTACCCGGAGTGGTAGCGGACTGTTGTTGTGTCCTACCCGGAGTGGTAGTGGACTGTTATTGTTATCCTACCGGGAATGGTAGTGAAGAATTGTGAACTAGACCTACCCGATGTGGTATGGATTATAACTAGACCTACCCGATGTGGTATGAAGTATAACACTAGACCTACCCGATGTGGTATGGAGCATAACACTAGACCTACCCGATGTGGTATGGAATATAATACTAGACCTACCCGATGTGGTATGGAGTATAACTAGACCTGCCCGATGTGGTATGGAGTATAACACTAGACCTACCCGATGTGGTATGGAGCATAACACTAGACCTACCCGATGTGGTATGGAATATAATACTAGACCTGCCCGATGTGGTATGGAGTATAACTAGACCTGCCCGATGTGGTATGGAGTATAACTAGACCTACCCGATGTGGTATGGAATATAACAGTAGACCTGCCCGATGTGGTATGGATGATGAACTAGACCTGCCCGATGTGGTATGGATGGTGAACTAGACCTACCCGATGTGGTATGGAGAGGTAATTGGATCTACCCGAGGTGGTAGGAGATTATAGTTATGAAAGGACTCGGTCAATACGATTAAGGATGAATACGACATATGAGAAACGAGGACGTTAAGAGCGAAAGTCATATGCATGTTATAGGATATATATTATGGGATATATATACTATAGGGTGAATATGAATGTTGGAAATGAAGACGTTAAGGATAAAAGTAATATACATGCTATAAGATATATAGTATGGGATATATATATACTATAGTGTGGATATGAATAATGAGAAGAATGATGCTTCGAATGAACATAATATGCATGCTATAGAATATATATTATGGGATATGTATTCTATAGGATGAATATGGATAATGTAGAAATGAACGAAAGAAGAGATGAATGTTTGCATTTACGTAATTGCGTTTATAATCTATATGAAAGTTTAATCGTATTTGAAATGTGGATTATCATGTGATATTAGTTTTTAAACTAATGACTTACTCCCTTTTTGTTTTGTGTGTCGTTTATGATAATCCCATTGTAGGTAAATGAAGGATTTTGAGGATGAAGCTCAATTAGGAAGCTTTTGTGTTTAATTACTCGCTTGTCTGTATTGCTAAGTGACGTTGTAGTTGATTTAATAGTATTATGGGATGACTGTAAATCCGTTTAGATCAATACGGATATGTGTAGTTATGAGCTTTATAACCTTGGGAGACCCATAACTGGTTGTATGTGGTAAATGCTATTTGAATGAATTATGTTTTTCCGCAACATAAATTTGTATGATAAGAAAATATGGTAAAGAGTATTTTCGAAAATGATACTTGAGAGTTTTCAATGAAGGTGACGACTGTATGTAAGAAATGATTAAAATAAATGAAAAATTTTCAATGGTAGAATTTGGGTCCTTACAATATGGTATCAGAGCATAGTTAATCTTGCGGCCTAGGATATGGCCTTACATGCTTCTTTGTGATCTTTATGTGCTTGAACTGCTTGGTTAGCATTGACAGTTGTGTGTTTATGTGATGCTTGTCTGGTTATAAAATTAGTCTACTGACAAGTACGTGAGTGTAGGTACGCATGGCTGAAAGAGGAAGTGAAACGAGCCAGAATACTTCCGATGATCTCTTGGCACAGATGTTAGAGGTGCTTCAGGGCATGAATGGAAACTTACGAAATTTGGATCGGAGCGTGGCTCCAGGTCCAGGCTCCTCTGTCCTAAGTTGGATCGGAGACATAATGTCATGCATGCTGGGGAGGCAAGGGACCACGATTGGATGGTTACCCCAAGTGGCGCAGGGACATCGGGTGTTGATGATCCGGCGAGAGGTAAACGCATGGTGACAGGTATCACTTTTAGTGTTGTTTAATTCGGGAGCGACACACTCCCTATATTTGCGGAATGCGTGAACCTACTGAGATTGTACACCAAGTTGTTGTTTTCGACTTAGTTGTACCCACCAACCCCGTGTATCGGTGGTGGATGTCTCAGTGTACGGTTGGAGTAAATGGTAAAACCTTTACTATAGTGTTGGTATGCGCAATGACATCCAGTTGGATTTAATCCTGGAAATGGACTAGCGGTCAGCAAATCGTGTTATGTTTAACTGTGTGTAATTGTTGAGGTGAATATTTAAATTTAGTATGCATTGATATGTATGTGTATGCTAAGGGGGTAAGATTTATACTGATAGTCGAGGAAAGAGGCTAGTCGAGTTACTTACCCCGTCGATGTGAGGAATACGTTTTATTAGACGTGAAACTTTTGGTCTCGAATGACCGGTCCTTTTGCGGTAGGACATTGGCAACGCATGAAATAGTGGTGGTGATCCGAAATTGTCTGCGTTGAATGTGTACCGGCAAAAGTTGTTGTTGTTTCGTGAACGTCAGTAATTGCGGTGTATGGGTGTGGTGTAACCATAGGAGAGAAGAAGTTTTGGGTTGTATCGAAATGAGCGTGCGAACCTTGTTTCACGACGTGGTTGCCATGAGTCGTGGATTCAAACCGCTTTCGAAAATCATTTTTGGGAAAACTTAGCTTGTGCCTAAGTAATGATTTAGTATCATGTTAGAGAATTCCGAAATTTTAGCAACCATATCGGAATAAGTATGAGGTTGTTAAAAGTTTAGTGATATGAGACGCCCATGTATTTCTGGACATAATGCGAGTGGGTTAATAAGTTTATATTTACTAACGGAATTGGGGTGACCAAACCAAACGCAAGTTGTAGGTTTGAGTGTTGGTCGACTTGTGCTTGCCGATTGGTAACAGAATACCTAGTTTTGGTGTGAATCAATGGTTTTATGGTTTCAGTGGAGGCTAGAAATCGGTAATTTCTTTAGAGGATAAGATTTGATGGTAGAAATATTTTATGTAATTAGACAATTACTGAATAGTTTGATTGTGTACAATGGATGAGACACTAATAATTCTATTGTGTAAGTATTTTGTGGATCTAGTAAAATGAAATTGTGCTAGAGTCTCAGGAGATGAGACTAGCTAGTGTATGATGGATGTTAAAAGATGCATTTAGATAGATATGGGATCAGGAGTTCCCCATTCGCTGAAGTTCGAGAGTGTTATCGGGATTCTTAACGTATGTTAGGATTGATAGATGGATAGGTGTTAGAGATCTATGGTTCTTGATGGATATAAGAAAAAATCTTTAGTCTAAATTATGGATTAGTTCCCATGGCACTCGAGTTATTAAAGGCTGAGATCTTAACATTTGGACATTGAGGAGTTAGTTCATGAATTGGTTTGGTGATATCGTGATTTAGTGGTGTATGCCCTTAGTGACTGATTAAGTAATCTTAATGGATTAGAGAATCGAATTGTGATTTTGGTTGAATATTCTTGTGCCTAAGGTCTAGGTGATGATTTTATTTTCCGAGGTATGTTTAATTTTCGGGGACGAAAATTCTTATAAGAGGGGGAGGATTGTAACACCCCAAATTTTAATCTTTAAAAATATAGTATCAGTCCTGGAAGCCTCGCTTGATCGAAAGATTCTCGCCTGAGCGAAAAAGGATCAGCTGGGAGGGGGACTATACCGGAGGATTCTCGCCTGGGCGAGAAATGGCAATTTTGGGCTGTTGACACAGTGTAATCGATTACACTCTGCTGGTAATCGATTACACACTGCTGGTAATCGATTACACTCTTCTGGTAATCGATTACATCGTATTAAAAGCATCAGATATGCGCATTTTTCACGTTGTAATCGATTACACCATGTTGGTAATCGATTACAACCCGACGACACCTCTTTAAAACAGAAACCCAAACACATTTTAGGGTTAGAACTTCGAAGAGAAGAGAGAGAGGAGAGCTTTTCAAGAGCAAGGAGCCTTTGGACTCATCTTGGAGCTTGAGAAGAGGTAAACCTCTTGTTACTAACTCTTCTTCTTCCTCTCTAACTTGTTTTGGGTATGTTGGATTCATTTTCAAAAACATGAGAAACCATGGAAACTCATCCTTTAGAGTTATGGTTCGTTTTATGTTGTTTTTATCTTGTAAACTCTTGGTTTAGAGTTGGTATTTGATGAATGGAAAGTTTTATGGGTTATTCATGAAAAACACCCAAAAACCCCCAAAATGAGAATATGAGTATAAAGAGAAAGAGATGAAATGTTAGATGTGGATAATGAGTAGTGCTTTAATGTTGTTATATGAGATGAACATGTATGTTTTGATATTTAGAAACTTGTATTGAAGTAGTTTTGGAAATATTGAAATATGAGATGTTATGCATGTTTTAGATGGTTGAATATTGATGATGAATATTTTGTATGATTAAATGATGCAAAATAAGTTGTTTATGTGATATTTGGAATAAATGACTAACATTGTTGTTATTGGTGGAAATGAGGAAAGATCCTAAGGTTTGAGGAAATCGCGGAGGAGACTTTTAAAGTTACTCGGAACCGATCCCAAAACTCACTGAGGTAAGGGATAAGTGGCTCTAATTCATACTCACTGATGTGAATGAGGTATGTGAAAGAGGTAATGTGTTGTAAGTTTGATTGTTGTTACCCTACCCGAATAGGTAGTGGTTTATTGTGGTTACCCTACTCGAAGAGGTAGTGGTTGACTGTTATTGTGTCCTACCCGGAGTGGTGGTGAACTGTTTGTTGTGTCCTACCCGGAGTGGTAGTGAACTGTTTGTTGTGTCCTACCCGGAGTGGTAGTAGACTGTTATTGTGTCCTACCTTAAATGGTAGCGGACTGTTGTTGTGTCCTACCCGGAGTGGTAGTGAACTGTTTGTTGTGTCCTACCCGGAGTGGTAGTAGACTGTTATTGTGTCCTACCTTAAATGGTAGCGGACTGTTGTTGTGTCCTACCCGGAGTGGTAGCGGACTGTTGTTGTGTCCTACCCGGAGTGGTAGTGGACTGTTATTGTTATCCTACCGGGAATGGTAGTGAAGAATTGTGAACTAGACCTACCCGATGTGGTATGGATTATAACTAGACCTACCCGATGTGGTATGAAGTATAACACTAGACCTACCCGATGTGGTATGGAGCATAACACTAGACCTACCCGATGTGGTATGGAATATAATACTAGACCTACCCGATGTGGTATGGAGTATAACTAGACCTGCCCGATGTGGTATGGAGTATAACTAAACCTGCCCGATGTGGTATGGAGTATAACACTAGACCTACCCGATGTGGTATGGAGCATAACACTAGACCTACCCGATGTGGTATGGAATATAATACTAGACCTGCCCGATGTGGTATGGAGTATAACTAGACCTGCCCGATGTGGTATGGAGTATAACTAGACCTACCCGATGTGGTATGGAATATAACAGTAGACCTGCCCGATGTGGTATGGATGATGAACTAGACCTGCCCGATGTGGTATGGATGGTGAACTAGACCTACCCGATGTGGTATGGAGAGGTAATTGGATCTACCCGAGGTGGTAGGAGATTATAGTTATGAAAGGACTCGGTCAATACGATTAAGGATGAATACGACATATGAGAAACGAGGACGTTAAGAGCGAAAGTCATATGCATGTTATAGGATATATATTATGGGATATATATACTATAGGGTGAATATGAATGTTGGAAATGAAGACGTTAAGGATAAAAGTAATATACATGCTATAAGATATATAGTATGGGATATATATATACTATAGTGTGGATATGAATAATGAGAAGAATGATGCTTCGAATGAACATAATATGCATGCTATAGAATATATATTATGGGATATGTATTCTATAGGATGAATATGGATAATGTAGAAATGAACGAAAGAAGAGATGAATGTTTGCATTTACGTAATTGCGTTTATAATCTATATGAAAGTTTAATCGTATTTGAAATGTGGATTATCATGTGATATTAGTTTTTAAACTAATGACTTACTCCCTTTTTGTTTTGTGTGTCGTTTATGATAATCCCATTGTAGGTAAATGAAGGATTTTGAGGATGAAGCTCAATTAGGAAGCTTTTGTGTTTAATTACTCGCTTGTCTGTATTGCTAAGTGACGTTGTAGTTGATTTAATAGTATTATGGGATGACTGTAAATCCGTTTAGATCAATACGGATATGTGTAGTTATGAGCTTTATAACCTTGGGAGACCCATAACTGGTTGTATGTGGTAAATGCTATTTGAATGAATTATGTTTTTCCGCAACATAAATTTGTATGATAAGAAAATATGGTAAAGAGTATTTTCGAAAATGATACTTGAGAGTTTTCAATGAAGGTGACGACTGTATGTAAGAAATGATTAAAATAAATGAAAAATTTTCAATGGTAGAATTTGGGTCCTTACAATATGGTATCAGAGCATAGTTAATCTTGCGGCCTAGGATATGGCCTTACATGCTTCTTTGTGATCTTTATGTGCTTGAACTGCTTGGTTAGCATTGACAGTTGTGTGTTTATGTGATGCTTGTCTGGTTATAAAATTAGTCTACTGACAAGTACGTGAGTGTAGGTACGCATGGCTGAAAGAGGAAGTGAAACGAGCCAGAATACTTCCGATGATCTCTTGGCACAGATGTTAGAGGTGCTTCAGGGCATGAATGGAAACTTACGAAATTTGGATCGGAGCGTGGCTCCAGGTCCAGGCTCCTCTGTCCCAAGTTGGATCGGAGACATAATGTCATGCATGCTGGGGAGGCAAGGGACCACGGTTGGATGGTTACCCCAAGTGGCGCAGGGACATCGGGTGTTGATGATCCGGCGAGAGGTAAACGCATGGTGACAGGTATCACTTTTAGTGTTGTTTAATTCGGGAGCGACACACTCCCTATATTTGCGGAATGCGTGAACCTACTGAGATTGTACACCAAGTTGTTGTTTTCGACTTAGTTGTACCCACCAACCCCGTGTATCGGTGGTGGATGTCTCAGTGTACGGTTGGAGTAAATGGTAAAACCTTTACTATAGTGTTGGTATGCGCAATGACATCCAGTTGGATTTAATCCTGGAAATGGACTAGCGGTCAGCAAATCGTGTTATGTTTAACTGTGTGTAATTGTTGAGGTGAATATTTAAATTTAGTATGCATTGATATGTATGTGTATGCTAAGGGGGTAAGATTTATACTGATAGTCGAGGAAAGAGGCTAGTCGAGTTACTTACCCCGTCGATGTGAGGAATACGTTTTATTAGACGTGAAACTTTTGGTCTCGAATGACCGGTCCTTTTGCGGTAGGACATTGGCAACGCATGAAATAGTGGTGGTGATCCGAAATTGTCTGCGTTGAATGTGTACCGGCAAAAGTTGTTGTTGTTTCGTGAACGTCAGTAATTGCGGTGTATGGGTGTGGTGTAACCATAGGAGAGAAGAAGTTTTGGGTTGTATCGAAATGAGCGTGCGAACCTTGTTTCACGACGTGGTTGCCATGAGTCGTGGATTCAAACCGCTTTCGAAAATCATTTTTGGGAAAACTTAGCTTGTGCCTAAGTAATGATTTAGTATCATGTTAGAGAATTCCGAAATTTTAGCAACCATATCGGAATAAGTATGAGGTTGTTAAAAGTTTAGTGATATGAGACGCCCATGTATTTCTGGACATAATGCGAGTGGGTTAATAAGTTTATATTTACTAACGGAATTGGGGTGACCAAACCAAACGCAAGTTGTAGGTTTGAGTGTTGGTCGACTTGTGCTTGCCGATTGGTAACAGAATACCTAGTTTTGGTGTGAATCAATGGTTTTATGGTTTCAGTGGAGGCTAGAAATCGGTAATTTCTTTAGAGGATAAGATTTGATGGTAGAAATATTTTATGTAATTAGACAATTACTGAATAGTTTGATTGTGTACAATGGATGAGACACTAATAATTCTATTGTGTAAGTATTTTGTGGATCTAGTAAAATGAAATTGTGCTAGAGTCTCAGGAGATGAGACTAGCTAGTGTATGATGGATGTTAAAAGATGCATTTAGATAGATATGGGATCAGGAGTTCCCCATTCGCTGAAGTTCGAGAGTGTTATCGGGATTCTTAACGTATGTTAGGATTGATAGATGGATAGGTGTTAGAGATCTATGGTTCTTGATGGATATAAGAAAAAATCTTTAGTCTAAATTATGGATTAGTTCCCATGGCACTCGAGTTATTAAAGGCTGAGATCTTAACATTTGGACATTGAGGAGTTAGTTCATGAATTGGTTTGGTGATATCGTGATTTAGTGGTGTATGCCCTTAGTGACTGATTAAGTAATCTTAATGGATTAGAGAATCGAATTGTGATTTTGGTTGAATATTCTTGTGCCTAAGGTCTAGGTGATGATTTTATTTTCCGAGGTATGTTTAATTTTCGGGGACGAAAATTCTTATAAGAGGGGGAGGATTGTAACACCCCAAATTTTAATCTTTAAAAATATAGTATCAGTCCTGGAAGCCTCGCTTGATCGAAAGATTCTCGCCTGAGCGAAAAAGGATCAGCTGGGAGGGGGACTATACCGGAGGATTCTCGCCTGGGCGAGAAATGGCAATTTTGGGCTGTTGACACAGTGTAATCGATTACACTCTGCTGGTAATCGATTACACACTGCTGGTAATCGATTACACTCTTCTGGTAATCGATTACATCGTATTAAAAGCATCAGATATGCGCATTTTTCACGTTGTAATCGATTACACCATGTTGGTAATCGATTACAACCCGACGACACCTCTTTAAAACAGAAACCCAAACACATTTTAGGGTTAGAACTTCGAAGAGAAGAGAGAGAGGAGAGCTTTTCAAGAGCAAGGAGCCTTTGGACTCATCTTGGAGCTTGAGAAGAGGTAAACCTCTTGTTACTAACTCTTCTTCTTCCTCTCTAACTTGTTTTGGGTATGTTGGATTCATTTTCAAAAACATGAGAAACCATGGAAACTCATCCTTTAGAGTTATGGTTCGTTTTATGTTGTTTTTATCTTGTAAACTCTTGGTTTAGAGTTGGTATTTGATGAATGGAAAGTTTTATGGGTTATTCATGAAAAACACCCAAAAACCCCCAAAATGAGAATATGAGTATAAAGAGAAAGAGATGAAATGTTAGATGTGGATAATGAGTAGTGCTTTAATGTTGTTATATGAGATGAACATGTATGTTTTGATATTTAGAAACTTGTATTGAAGTAGTTTTGGAAATATTGAAATATGAGATGTTATGCATGTTTTAGATGGTTGAATATTGATGATGAATATTTTGTATGATTAAATGATGCAAAATAAGTTGTTTATGTGATATTTGGAATAAATGACTAACATTGTTGTTATTGGTGGAAATGAGGAAAGATCCTAAGGTTTGAGGAAATCGCGGAGGAGACTTTTAAAGTTACTCGGAACCGATCCCAAAACTCACTGAGGTAAGGGATAAGTGGCTCTAATTCATACTCACTGATGTGAATGAGGTATGTGAAAGAGGTAATGTGTTGTAAGTTTGATTGTTGTTACCCTACCCGAATAGGTAGTGGTTTATTGTGGTTACCCTACTCGAAGAGGTAGTGGTTGACTGTTATTGTGTCCTACCCGGAGTGGTGGTGAACTGTTTGTTGTGTCCTACCCGGAGTGGTAGTGAACTGTTTGTTGTGTCCTACCCGGAGTGGTAGTAGACTGTTATTGTGTCCTACCTTAAATGGTAGCGGACTGTTGTTGTGTCCTACCCGGAGTGGTAGCGGACTGTTGTTGTGTCCTACCCGGAGTGGTAGTGGACTGTTATTGTTATCCTACCGGGAATGGTAGTGAAGAATTGTGAACTAGACCTACCCGATGTGGTATGGATTATAACTAGACCTACCCGATGTGGTATGAAGTATAACACTAGACCTACCCGATGTGGTATGGAGCATAACACTAGACCTACCCGATGTGGTATGGAATATAATACTAGACCTACCCGATGTGGTATGGAGTATAACTAGACCTGCCCGATGTGGTATGGAGTATAACTAGACCTGCCCGATGTGGTATGGAGTATAACTAGACCTACCCGATGTGGTATGGAGTATAACTAGACCTACCCGATGTGGTATGGAGTATAACACTAGACCTACCCGATGTGGTATGGAGCATAACACTAGACCTACCCGATGTGGTATGGAATATAATACTAGACCTGCCCGATGTGGTATGGAGTATAACTAGACCTGCCCGATGTGGTATGGAGTATAACTAGACCTACCCGATGTGGTATGGAATATAACAGTAGACCTGCCCGATGTGGTATGGATGATGAACTAGACCTGCCCGATGTGGTATGGATGGTGAACTAGACCTACCCGATGTGGTATGGAGAGGTAATTGGATCTACCCGAGGTGGTAGGAGATTATAGTTGTGAAAGGACTCGGTCAATACGATTAAGGATGAATACGACATATGAGAAACGAGGACGTTAAGAGCGAAAGTCATATGCATGTTATAGGATATATATTATGGGATATATATACTATAGGGTGAATATGAATGTTGGAAATGAAGACGTTAAGGATAAAAGTAATATACATGCTATAAGATATATAGTATGGGATATATATATACTATAGTGTGGATATGAATAATGAGAAGAATGATGCTTCGAATGAACATAATATGCATGCTATAGAATATATATTATGGGATATGTATTCTATAGGATGAATATGGATAATGTAGAAATGAACGAAAAAAGAGATGAATGTTTGCATTTACGTAATTGCGTTTATAATCTATATGAAAGTTTAATCGTATTTGAAATGTGGATTATCATGTGATATTAGTTTTTAAACTAATGACTTACTCCCTTTTTGTTTTGTGTGTCGTTTATGATAATCCCATTGTAGGTAAATGAAGGATTTTGAGGATGAAGCTCAATTAGGAAGCTTTTGTGTTTAATTACTCGCTTGTCTGTATTGCTAAGTGACGTTGTAGTTGATTTAATAGTATTATGGGATGACTGTAAATCCGTTTAGATCAATACGGATATGTGTAGTTATGAGCTTTATAACCTTGGGAGACCCATAACTGGTTGTATGTGGTAAATGCTATTTGAATGAATTATGTTTTTCCGCAACATAAATTTGTATGATAAGAAAATAGGGTAAAGAGTATTTTCGAAAATGATACTTGAGAGTTTTCAATGAAGGTGATGACTGTATGTAAGAAATGAATAAAATAAATGAAAAATTTTCAAGGGTAGAATTTGGGTCCTTACAGTTCCACCCAAATGGACCATTTTTCCCTCCACTAAGCCTCAAAACTCATCAAAACCTTCCTCTTGCTTCATGGTGACACATTTGGAAAAGCTTGGAGGTGAAAAAGCAACAATGGAGGTTGGAGGAGATGAAGGGAGATGTGGCTTTTTTGCGGAGCAACGGAGCTTACGTAACCTAAGGTGAGGGAGAAGACCATTGTGGTCTTAGAGTATTTCATTAGAGTCAACATCTCTGATTTCCCTCAAGAATCGGAGCATATTAACGGATAGAAACTCCCTTGGGAGTTTGTGGTCCATGTGAGAGTCTATATTTTACATGAGGATGTATTAGCCATAAAAGTGGAGATATATGTGTGGGGAAAACCGTTTAGTTGAGTAAAACGCTATATGCTCATTTATGGTAATACACCGTCATTAAAGATGGTTCTAACGTTAATGTGTATATGATGAAGAATATGTTATGCATGGTTTGTTTATGATAATGGTTATGTTGTGTGATAATGATGGTGTGTGAGATATTTATGGTCATAAGCATAAATGAGTATGTTGTAAGTGGTTGATTGTTATAAACATGTATGGGTGGATTGTACCAATGAATGTGTGATGAGTTGTGAATGTGTCAAAATGGATATGAGTATGTTTAGCAAAATGAGTATGTTGTGGGTGGTTGATTGTTATAAACATATATAAGTGTGTTGTAACAATGAATGTGATGAGCTGTGAATGTGTTAAAATGGATAAAGGTATGTTTGTGACAATGAAGGTGTTGTATGTTATTTATGGTGATAAAATAATGAGATGCCTTGTGTTGACGGTGTATGACATGGATGTGAGTGTAATGTGGAAACTCGACCTGCCCGAGGTGGTATGGGGATTACTCGACCTGCCCGATGGGGTATGGTGATTATTTGTACGGTGCAGAATTGTTGAATGAGATCAAGGGTAAATTATTATGGAATGTGAAGGATGTGAAAAGTGTATACTCGGAATGAAAATTCATATGCATGTCATAGGATATATATTATGGGATGTATATCCTACAGGATGAATATGGATAATACGCGATAAATAAATATGCACACTATAGAACACATATAGTATGGGATGTATGTGTACTATAGGGTGAATATGGATAAAATGCGATGAATAAGTATGCATAGTATAGAACACATATAGTATGGGATGTATGTGTACTATAGGGTGAATATGGATAAAATGCGATGAATAAGTATGCACACTATAGAACACATATAGTATGGGATATATGTGTACTATAGGGTGAATATGGATAATATGTGTTGATTGATATATACATATCATGATTGATGTTAGATGTGTGTGGTTTTAATACTTTAATGTCATTACTCCATGTAAATCCACGCTACGGTCGCCGTAGTTGGTTCTTACTCCCTCTGTCTTTCCTTGTATGTGTTGTATATTTGGGTTCAGGTTGTGGAGTTAGCGCATTGGACGCTTGCGGAGAAGAGTACATGATAGAGTAGTGGATAATATGGAATTGACATGTTATATGATAAATATTTGTAATATGAAGAACATGTTAAAGTGAATCCATGTATAAACAACTTTCTTGTAAGTGTATAATGAAGTGAATCTAATGTTTGTATCCAAGGTAATTTTGAGAAAGTTTAATTGTATAAAAGATGTATTTGAACGGAAGTGTAATGACATGCTTTTGAAATGAAAGGGGTTTGGAATATTTCCGCCTTGTAAATTTATAATCAATCAAGTTTCCAAACTGTCCGAGTAATGTCTTTCAAAAGTAATCACTGCACTTTCACGAATAAGGATTTTTAAAAGAGAATTTTCGAGTTATGAAAATCGGGGTCCTTACACATTTGGCATTAGCACATGATCGTTCTCTTGTTTTCAAATCCTCATTTCTTTTGGTTTCACTTCTGCTATCTCCTCATCATTGATTTCATCTTCTCTGCAGCACAATTTCAAAGTTCTAATCAATCTAATCTCACTAACTCATTTTCCAATCTATTTTGGTTTTAAATGATTGATTGGAAATGTTAAGAAATTCAGTCTATTGAATCAATTACTTTTCATAACGACTTTTAATATTGCACACAACTTATCAATGATTATCTATATTTTATTTTATTTTATCAAATTATTACACAATGTTACTAATATATATATTTAATAAGATTGATAATTACGTGGTTTCAAATATATGTCAAAATCAATATGTCTCATATGAATGTACGGGTAATATGAGTGTTCTTAACCATACGGTAAAAAGTATGGTTAAGAACAACCTCCCACACAGGATAAAGACACCTCACTTTGTACAATCTCCAACAAGATAAAAATATATTCGTATCCATGGTTCATTACCCAATATATTATTTAATAAGATATAATAATAATAACATTTAATATATATACTATATATAAGAAAAAAGTTTCATGAATATTCATTTTCACATGTGTCACAACCACGTTGATTTTTTCCAGTCGAAAATTCATAGACTTGCATAATAACATAGAGGAAGTAGTAATTACTAAAAGGAATACCCTATCCTTGACACTTTGATTTTTTAAGGGCAACTTTGTCATTATATAATGACTTTTTTAATATCATTGTAATGTAAATTGTATGATATATTTCTATATGTATATATTTAATATTGGGGAAACTTTAGTCATTTACTCTCTACTTCATTCATTTAATTTACAAGTAACATATATGTTTTTAACTATTAAATTCTTTTGGCATTCTAACTTAGCCTTCTATCTTCTTTAATTCTTTGTTTTGTTGAATAAGATAAAGTGAGAATAGAGAATTAAGTGAGAAAATAGATAATTAAGTGAGAAGGAGAGTAATAGGATAGATAAAGATAAGAAAATGAGTGAATTTTTATATTATTTTGCATGATAGAAAAATGAAAATTGAATGAAGAGAAATAGTGCATTTTTTGGTTTGGTTGGACTAAATATTGGGTTTATATAGTGTGAAGCCACATTGGATATATCAAAGATGAATAAAAGAGTTTATAATTGGAAAATCACATGGAAGTATTGCCTAAAGATTTTGGTTTAAGACTTAATCTCTCACTTGTAGCTTATCTTTTCACTCTATTCATGTCTTTGTGACAAAAGAACTCTCAGTTAATGGTACTCATAGTGAGGGAAATTATTAGGTTTATTCAAGTGTAAAGTTTCATATTAGATATGATGATGAGTAAAAAAACTTTATAAGTTGAAAAGACTTATGCAATGTTGTCTTAAGGTTTTGTTCAAGATGTGTTGTTACATTTGTACCTCTTCATTTCTCCTATTTCCCGATAAAAAAGGAATTTCTCGGTGGTTGGAGACTTATTGATCTCATACGAATCCAACACAAAAATACCCTTAAAATAATGAGAAAGTAAATAATATTCTTATTGTTGATTAGTTTTAAGAAAAGTCCATAAAAGAAATCCTAAACTATGTCTTTTACAAGAAGCTATCATCAACTATTTTTTTCTTCATAATTATCTCTTAAACTTTAATTGTTGGTGAAATTGGTCTTTACATAAAGGTAATGTTAAATTAATAGCGTTAACATTTTTTGTCATGCATTTTATTTTAAAATCGGGTATTAGATAACTATTACCTAATTTTATTTTATATATATACAAATATTCTGCATTAACCAATTTTAACTCTTAAATTTACTTATAATCTTTTCAGTTAATTTTATATTTTAATGATAATTTCTTTCAGATATCAATAGCGATTAACATTTATTGTTGCATCGCTATTATTGTGAGTGTGATTGCGCAAATTCCTTGTTGGCCTACTAACAATTTAACAATATATTTACACATGAACTAATTTCACCAATTGATAAATTTTAAGGGGTAATTAGGAAAAATAGTTTGCAAAAGACAAAATTTAAAAGATTTTTTTACATTTTTCTAATTATTTTTTGATTTCAATAATTTGTAATTTATTATATGCCTACATATATTTTATTATTATATCCATTTTTAGTTCTTTAATTAAAAAGTCAGGTATGAATATAATAACTATTTATGAAGATTCTATAAGTTTAATCATGAAAACATGAAAATGAATCTTTAGAATTTATAGCTTTCACATGATAAGAATGATTATGGATTACCTCTTTCCATGTCTCTATGTGTTGTGTGTTGTTCTTGTCAATAGAGAAACTCTTCTATCTCTTTCCCTTCCTTTCTATGCTTAGGGATGGCAAAAATACCCGCACCCGTGGGTACCCGTCAAAATACCCGCAACGGGTACCTGCAAAAATAGCTCATGGGTGGGAATGGGTATCATGATACCCGAAGTGGTAGTGGATCATTGAGAAATTACCTACCCGATGTGGTAGAACCGGATGTGGTAAAGAGTAAGCCTGATGGCGAGAATAAGCAATGGGACAAAAAGATTTGAGATAAACGAATATGCATGCTATAGGATATATAGTATGAGATATATATTCTATAGGGTGAATATGGATGATAAAGTGGAAGATGTGAACAATGAAAGTCATATGCATGTTATAGGATATATAGTATGGGATATATATTCTATAAGGTGAATATGAAGGATGAGAACTGAGAATGTCACAATGAAAGTCGTATGCATTCTATAGAGTATATTGTATGAGATATATATTCTATAGGGTGGATATGAATGATGAGAAGTATGAGGTTTCGAAGGAACGTAGTAGGCGTGCTATAGAATATATATTATGGGATATATATACTATAGGACGAATATGAATAACGTGGAAATGAAAGAAAGAATATATGAACGTTTACATTTATTTATTTGTGGTTATGATTTATATCAATGCTTAATTGTATTTGAAATGTGGATTATCGTGTGATGTTAGTTTTGAACTAATAACTTACTCCCTTTTGTTTTGTGTGTTGTTTATGAAAATCCCATTGTAGGTAAATGAAGGATTTTGAGGATGAAGCTCAATTAGGAAGCTTTTGTGTTTATTTACTCGATTGTCTTTATTGCTATTTGATATTGTAGTTGATTTGATAGTATTTTGGGATAAATGTAATCTGATTAGGATAATATGGTGACATGCAGTTATGGACGTTATAACTCTGGAAAACCCATAACTAGACGTATGTGATAAAGGCTATCTGAATGAATTATGTTTTTCCGCAACATAAATTTGTATGATAATATAATAGGGTAAAGAGTATTTTCAAAGAAAGATACTTGAGAGTTTTTAATGAAGGTGACGACTGTATGTAAGAAAGGATTAAAATAAATGAAAAATTTTCAAGGGTAGAATTTGGGTCGTTACACATACCATGTGTTCTTTTCCTTTCTCTATGAACCCCATTGGTTGAACCATATAGACATTTTTCGCTAAATCCCCATTTAGAAAGGCAGTTTTCACATTCATTTGCTGTAACTCCAGATCATAGTGAGCCACCAATGTCATGATAACTCTAAGAGAGTCCTTCTTAGAGACTGGTGAAAATGTATCTTTATAGTCAATGCCGTCTTTATGAGTATAGCCTTTTGCAACAAGTCTAGCCTTATATCATTCTAAGTTACCATAAGAATCACGTTTGGTTTTGAAAACTCGTTTACAACCTACTGTTTTGCATTCTTCTGGTAACTTAACAAGGTCCCAAACCTCATTTTGTTTCATAGACTTTAACTCTTCTTTCATGGCATTTAACCATTTATCGGCATTATCACTATCCATGACTTGTGAAAGCGTAACTGGGTCATTCTCAATTCCTATGTCACCTTGTAACTCGTGTAGATAAACCACATAATCGTCAGGAATAGCAGATCATCTTTCTCTTTGAGATCTTCTTAATGCTATTTCTTATGGTTCTTCTACTATAGGTTCATCAACTTCATTTTGAGTAATGGGATTATTTTGTTGTTCTTCATCATTAATAATCAGTTCAATAACTTGAGGAACAACATTATTAGAGACACATGTAAATGGAACTTACACCCTCATTTCTTGAATTTCCACTTTGCGTGGTGTTTCACTCCCACTAACTTCACCATTCTCAATGAACCGAACATTCCCAGTTTCAACAATTCTTGTAGTATGGTTTGGACAATAAAATCTACACCCTTTGAATTTTCTAGATAACTAATAAAAAAACCATTGATTGTTCTTGCATCAAGTTTCTTTTCATGTGGATTATAAATTCTAACTTCCGCCGGGCATTCCCAAACATGTAGGTGCCTTAAACTAGGTTTCCTTTCTGTCCACAATTCAAAAGGAGTCTGTGGAACTTCCTTACTAGGAACCCTATTTAATAAATACATGACATTTTTTAAAGCATAAGTCCATAATGAAATGGGTAAAGATGAATTACTCAACATACTCTGAATCATATTCAACAATGTTCTATTACGCCTTTCAGATACACCATTTTGTTGTGGTGTACCTGGCATTGTGTACTGTGCACATATGCCACGACTTTTAAGAAATTTAGCAAATGGACTTGAATGTTGTCCATTTTCATCATATCTTCCATAATACTCACCACCTCGATCAGACCTGACAATTTTCACTTTTTTATCTAATTGCCTTTCAACTTCAGTAATGTAAATCTCTAACGCTTTTAACACTTGAGATTTATGAGGCAATAAATAGATATGATCATAACATGAATAATCATCAACGAAGGTAATGAAATATTTTTCCTTATTGAAAGAATTAACATAAAAGGTCCACAAATATCTGTGTGTATTATTTCAAGAAGCTTAGTGCTTCTTGTGGCTCCCTTCTTTGTGTGTTTTGTTTGTTTACCTTTAATACAATCCACACATATATTCAGATCAGTAAAATCAAAATCCGGAAGGATTTCATTCTTTACTATCCTTTCATTTTTCTTTGGAAATATGTCCCAAACGCTTATGCCACAAGTAAGCAGAACGTTCATCAATTAAGCCACGCTTAATTCCAACGTTATGATGCAAGGTTAAAAGTGTTTCAGAAAAAAGATTATCAAGATTTAATTTGTACAATCCATCACATAATATACAATTACCTATCAAACGAGTATATTTATACAAACTGAAACATTCATTACCAAATTTAAAAGAGTATCCAACAACATCAAGTTTAGATAAAGAAACCAAATTCCTAGATTATTGGGTACATAAAGGGTTTCAAATAAATCTAAATGATGTCTAGTGTCAAGGATTAAACGATAAGTACCGCCAGCTTCCACTAAAACCTTCACTCTATTTCCCATAAAGACAAATTTTTCATTTGGTCTTGTAGTTTGGGTCGTAATGAATCCCTGCATAGTATTAGAAACATGAGCAGTACATCCAGAATCAATCCACCAAGTATTATAAGGAACTTCTGCTATGTTTGATTCAAAACATACATAAGCACTAGGCTTACCTTTCTTTTCGAACCAACCTTTGCGTTTTGGACAATCCTTTTGGAAATGTCCAATCTTTCGACAAAAACGACATTTGTTGTCATGATGTTCCTTCTTGTGGATTTGAGAAGAGGACTCGTTAATCTTTAAGAGTCCCTTCCCTTTCTTGTCATGTTTCTTACTGACTTTCTTTCTAGCTCCTCGATGATTAACATAATTGATGGAATGATTTCCTTGGCTCCTCATTCTGATTTCCTCTTGAACTAACATATTATGCAATTCATGCATATTCTATTTATCTTTCATGGTGTTATAGTTCATTTGGAAAGGACCATATTCAGAAGGTAATGAATTTAGTACAATCTGCACAAGGAAATTCTCATCCACATCCATTCCCAATGTCTTTTCAAAACGTATGGTATGTATCCAATATCCATTTATATATATATATATATACATTCATTTACTATATTTCATCTGTTTGTTTGTTTTTGTTATTAATCTATTTATTTCCACGTCATATTTCACTCTTATCATTTTCTATTTTCATTTGTAGTTCGGTTCTCCTTTCAAAAAGAAAGCTTTTCTGCCGGTTAGTTTTCTTTCTCTCAATCTCTTATTTTATTTTTATACATTTTTTATTCAAAGAATCACTATTTTAATTTTTTGTTTTGCATGTTTGAGAAACACTTAAAGTGTAATGCATATTAATCAATGATGCTATTCAAGCTGGAAAATAATGCATATTAATCAATACTTGCTGATTAGTATGTCTGCTTTATTTTGAAAAAAAATCTAAACATATAATTACAATGTTCTCATTTCCATTCCCATTTATTACCATTTTCATACATTTTCATTTATTATTATTCTTCATACATTTCCATTGTTATCTTTAAAATATTTTAGCAGTTTTAATCCTACATAATTAAGACATCCTTTATTTTGAAAAAAAATTGAACTATGCGGTGACAACTTTCCTATTTCAATGACAAATTATTACTAAAATTTCATTTATATATATTAAAATATTATTTTCGAAGTTGTCATACTAAATGATTAAACTTTTATTTATTTTGAAAAAATGTAAGTAATTAATTACAATGTCCCCTTTCGTATACTTTTTAAAAAAGATTAAAAAATAATAAATCAATTATACTAACAACTAATAAGAAATAATATCCTAGAAATTATGAACAAGTTACATTAAGAAATAATCAGAAGTAATATCATAAATTAAACAAGTTTTCCATGTGTACGTCTATATTAAGAATGAACAACCAAATATATAGATATAGAGTGATTAACATTTTGTTAATTAATTATTTTCATTTCTAATACATTTTCCTTTACCAACGTTCCAATTCCCAAAGTTAAGAAATTAAAACATTTATTGCTTTAATTATCATTTTCAAATTAAAACCATTATCGTCTTAAATTACCATAGTGATAATTTAAAGATTTTATTTATCGTTTAAATCTCACTCAAGACTTTTCGTTTTTCCTAGTTGATTAAATTTTCAATTAATTATTGTATAAGTTATAATATTTTTCCATTTACTTTTCTACGTAGGTACACAACCATGATATTTTTTCATTTAATGATACTTTCCACCTTGTCATTTATTATTTTCATTTTTCCATTGAGAATTTATACGATCCTAACGTTTTCAAAGTAATAAATGTATCAGAATTCATATAAAGTGTCATCTAGTATATTCTCATACTCTTCAATGGTTAGGGTACATAGGTGACCGTGTAAATTCTATCTCTCAATGTTCAATTTTTACTGGTCGTATGAATGAACGTGTAATATGTGCGTTCTTAACTATGTGAGCAGCATGTGTGCTCTTAACTATGTGAATAGACGGATACCATGCGTGTTTTAACCATGCGAATGCACATATAACATTTTTGTTCTTAACCAAACGAATATACGGGTAACATGTGTGTTTTTAACCATGCAAATACAAGAGTAATTACAAATCAATTACAAATTATTTTAAAGTGTAGACACCTAACCAATTACAAATCACTAATAATATATTATCATCCAACTAACTTTTCGACAAATTAAAATAAATTTATTATCCAATATTCTGATCTCACTTTTAATAACAAAACCTTAATTTAATATGTTTACCTTCCATTTCATAGTTATTTAATTTAAATTAAAAAAATTATAAAGTTTCACCTCATTCAATATTTACATTAATCTATCTATTCTATTTAACATTAACTATTACGCTACAAATTATTGTAGTTTTCACCATCAAAGCTTTGTGATGCTTTTCCCATTGAATTTTAATATCACATATCAGATTCTTTGGAGTTTAATTTTTATCTATCACAATTAAAAAAAAAATTCAAAATTTAAGTTTTTTATAACTTCTAAATTTTTTAAATAAAAAAGACTCATATAGTATCACGATTTGATTTGCCTATTTTCATTAAAAAAAATCAAATTTGAAAATGAAAAAATCATTTCATTTTCTACAAATTTTAAAATATTTATTTTAAAAAAATCACATGGTATCATATTTTGGTTTCCTATCTTCAGTAGAAAATTCAAATTCGAAATTGTCATTTATATTCCTTATGTGTTTGAACAGGCAAATATGTAACGACCCAAAATTCTACCCTGAAAATTTTCTCTTATTTTAGCTCATGCAAACATTCAATTTATTCAAGTTTTCTGTATATTAACTGAATATGTGTTACATTGTTTACCTTTATTATTTTCGGACTATTTATCATGCAATATCCATACATACATTCCTAATACAGAAAAACATAATTCATATTAGTATAACCTAGTAACTACCGCATACAATTAGCTATGGGTTTCCAAAACACCCATAGCTACATATATCCCGAGTTACTAGTCTCCATGATCAATATCACGTACAAAAAAATAGTATTCATAGTACAATTAGTTACTCCACGTACAACCAAATGAGGTTACAAAAGAATGGATAAAGAGACATCAAAATAAAGGTCTCTAATCTCCTAGTCAAAAATCATCTTTTCTCCGTCCACCTACCTGCAATGGGATTAACATTGACCATACACAAACAACACAAAGGAATAAGTCATTAACTCAATAAAACATCAATGTAAGTTAATCCACATTTAATAGGGTTAAACAACGATCTAAATTAAATTCACTAAAAAAAACCATTTTCGTCCTCGGTACTTTTGAAAAACCATGCTACATAACTCGAGCTAAAGTCGCTAACCCATTCTGGTCGGCTAAAACGAGTTTTATTTCCATTGGCACTCCACCAATACATAAACAGTAAATCCACTCCTCATCACTACAAACATACCCATATATATTTGTAGCGACTAAGTGATTTACAATTCATTGCTTTGTTTCGAGTTTTATTTCCATTGACACTCCACCAATACATAGACAATAAATGCACCCGATATCATTACAACATATCGTATATGCTTGTAACTACAAAGTGACTTACAGTTTATTGTTTTATTCCGAGTTTTATTTCCATTGGCACTCCACCAATACATAGACAATAAATGCACCCGACATCATTACAACATATCGTATATTCTTGTAACTACAAAGTGACTTACAATTTATTGTTTTATTCCGAGTTTTATTTCCATTGGCACTCCACCAATACATAGACAATAAATGCACCCGACATCATTACAACATATCGTATATGCTTGTAACTACAAAGTGACTTACAGTTTATTGTTTTATTCCGAGTTTTATTTCCATTGGCACTCCACCAATACATAGACAATAAATCCACTCTCATCATTATCAACATACCCATATATGCTCATAATGACTAAGTGATTCACATTTCATTTCATTATCCACATCAGAAAATCCACGCATTTTCTAACACCGTACATAAGTTAAAGACTTATCCTTACCTCGGTGAGTGTTGGGTTTGGTTTTTGGCGACTTCGTAGGTTCCACCGACACCGCCTCCAACTTTAGGATCTTTCCTCATCCCACCACATAACACAATGTTAGTCATTTATTCCAAATATCATATAAACAACTTATATTGCATTATTTAACCATATAAAATATTTAACACGTTTTCAATGTTTCTAAACTACTTTCATCATAAGTTTACAACATCTAAAACATACATATTCATCTCACATTTTCAACATTAGAAAGCTTATTTATCTTCTACCTCTAGCATTTTACCCATTTTCTTCTTTAACCACATTCTCACTTTGGGGTTTTGGGGTTTTTCGTGAATCAACCCCCAAACCCTCTCCTTTCTTGAAATACTAACTCTATATCAAGAGTTTACAAGATAAGAATAACACAAAACGTAACTCAAGAGGGTGAGTTTCCATGGTTTCTCTCATTTTGAGAAGAGATCCATAATACCAAAAATGGGTTTTCAAGAGAAGAAGAGAGTTAGAATAGAGAGTTTTACCTCTTCTCAAGCTCTTGAACAAGAATCAAAGCTCCTAGACCTTGGGAATGCTCTCTTCTCTCACCTCTCTTCAATTCTTAACCTAAAAATGTATTTGGGGTTTCTCTCATTTAATGCTCTCATCGGGTTCTCGCTTAAGCGAGCTTATTCTCGCTCAAGCGAGAAAATCCCGCCCATTTTTAAAAACTCAGATCTGACCCTCTCGCTCAAGCGAGAATCTCACAGTCTCAATGGTCCCAAAATGCCATTTCTCGCCCAGGCGAGACAACTCTCGCTCAGGCGAGAATCCTCCAGTATAGCCAAGGATTTCACCCTCCCAGGTGAGCCTCTCTCGCCCAAGTGAGAATCTCTCGCTCAAGCGAGGATCCCAGGACTGATACTATAATTTTAAAGACTTAAAATTTAGGGTGTTACAAAATACATGGGTAATACATCTGTTCTTAACAATACGAATGTATAAGTAACGTGTGTATTTTAACTACGTGAATGCACGAGTAACATGTGTCTTCTTAGCAATGTGAATGTATGAGTAACATATGTATTTTTAACCATGCGAATGCACAAGTCACATATGTGTTCTTAACAATACGAATGCATAGGTAACATTTGTGTTTTAACCATACGAATGCACAAATTACATGTGTATTTTTAACCATATAAATGCAACCTATTATGTGTTCTTAAAAAAACATACTGCCTGTGCCTGTAACACCCTAAATTTAAGTCTTTAAAATTATAGTGTCAGTCCTGAAAGTCTCGCTTGAGCGAGAGAATCTCGCCTGGGCGAGAAAGGCTCACCTAGGAGGGTGAAATCCTGGGCTATACTAGAGGATTCTCGACTGAGCGAGAGTTGTCTTGCCTGGGCGAGAAATGGCATTTTGGGACTGTTGAGACTGTGAGATTCTCGCTTGAGCGAGAATCCCTCGCTTGAGCGAGAAGGTCAGATCTGAGTTTTCAAAATAGGCGAGATTTTCTCGCTTGAGCGAGAAAGGGCTCGCTTAAGCGAGAACCCGACGCTGTTACATTAAATAGGGAACCCCAAACACATTTATGAGGGGTAACCTAGAGAGAAGTGAGAGAAGAGTGCATTTTCAAGAGCAAGGAGGCTTGTGAGTCATTTAGAAGCTTGAGAAGAGATCCTAAGGTTGGAGGAGGTAGCGAAGGAACTTTCAAAGTTACCCAAAACCAACCCCGACACGTACCAAGGTAAGGAGAAGTTATTAATGGTATATGATAATGGAAAATGTGTGGATTTTCTGATTACGTATATGATCTGTGTATGACTTGCCCGATGTGGTATAGAGAATGACCGGTCCTAGATGACATCATGTATGACTTGCCCAAAGTGGTATTGTGTATGACTTGCCCTATGTGGTATTGTGTATGACTTGCCCTATGTGGTATTGTGTATGACTTGCCCTAAGTGGTATTGTGTATGACTTGCCCTATGTGGTATTATGTATGACTTGCCCTACATGGTATTGTGTATGACTTGCCCTAAGTGGTAATGGAAAGGTAAACGTACAAGTGGAAAACAATTATTTGAAATGGTATTGATGAAGGAGGTGACAAGGTATGGTAGAGATGAACGGGTAATTCCAAAGTGTTGGATGTGGTAACATGAGACGAACAAACATGATATGTAGATTTTATCTTTTAATGTCAAGTCTTCTATTAAAACCCTAAAAGTGTGGATTCTCGTTTACTGATATTTATTGAATTGATAACTTACTCCTTTGTTGTTGTGTATATCTGTCATGATAATCCCATTGCAGGTAAATGAGGTATTGAGGATACTCGGTTCGAGGCATGAGGAGCTTAGAACTCGGAATCCTTATTTTGCTTTTTGTTTGATGTAAACTATTAATTGGATGATTGTAAATCCTAACTGATTTAGTACTACATTTTTTGTAATGCTAGATATTAATAGCTATGGGCATTTTGGAATCCCATAGCTAGTCATATGCGGTACTTACCGACAAGGAAATATATGAATTATGTTTTTCTGCTTTATGGGAAAGGGTCCTAGTATATTACGATAACTGAATTTGAAGTATTGAATGTTGTTTAACTGAAGAGGAATAGAGATGATAAGAATATCTATATTAAAATGAGAAGAATTTTCAAGGGTAGAATTTGAATCCTTACAGTGCCAATGCTAGTACATGTGAAAAAAGACTACAGACCTATAAAATACATGAATCGTGGTGAAATTTCCAAAAATATAATCTGCCATAAATAACTACTTAATGTTATTCAATTATATAGTTTATTTTATGATTTCACTATTCATATTCTTATTTCGCAATAATGTTTCATTACTGCCTACATATGTGGTCCATATTATAAGATACAATGTAGAAAGTGGTCCCTTTTCAAGGCATTTTATATTTTTTTATGTAACATTTATTATTTTTCTCCAATTGTCCTTATTATATACAAGCTTTATCTCTAGTTTTTTGTTGTTTTATTACTTAAGGAGAAACAATAGAGGAGAGTGAGTTTGAATCATATTTTTTTAAAAAAAATTAAGAAAACTAATCATTTTTATTGGTACATGCAATTTAATTAAGAGTAAATTAGAATGATATTCATTGAATTTTAGTTAAATTACACAAATCACCATTCCATTTTTAAACTTATACAAATCACCCTTAATTATATACATGCATTACGCTGATTACCCATGTAAGAGAGATAAGTGTAATTTCTTAAACAAGGTGTCGAGTATAAATTAAAGTAAAATAAAATATGATATATTGTGAAGACAAATCAAAATAGTATAAGACTCACTATCTATTCATTATTTTTGGTTCGTTATAAAGTGTACCCATAAGTCTACAGAGGTGTTTAAATCACTTTTATACTATATTGTAACTAACTAAAATAATGAATTGATCCTGACTCTTATACTATTTAGATTTTTTCTTATCAATGTATCAATTTTTTTTTAACTTAATTACATCCATCATCATTTTTTGTTTAATAAATTACACTTATCTCTTATACAAGGGTCAGCGTAGTGTATGTGTATAATTATGGGTGATTTGTGTGTTTAAAAGTTGGATGAGTGATTTGTATAATTTCACTAAAACTCATGGGTGTAGTATAATTTAGTGTTTAATTAAAAATGACGAATAAGAGTATAAGAGTAAGTATACTATTTGGGTTTAGAATTGGTTCCCATTTAGTAATTAACATTAACTACTTAATTTCTTTTAATGATATTCACATTTCCTTCATTTAAAGTATTTTTATTCATATATGTAGAAACATGCACCAACTCACATAAAGACATCAACCTTATTCCTAGGATAGCAATGAGGCTGAGTGAGAGTGAATAATACTTATCCGTGCGTTGGTATTATTTGTGGGTGTCCATGTAGTAGCGATTATCTACAAGTATCCAATGAGTTTTATATTTTAATTATAAATTTATAATATTTTAATAATCCATATATAAAAATAGTTACGTTATTAAATGAATAATAAGATATGTATACGATAGAAACAAGCTTCAATAGTTAAGCTACTTGGTCTCACAGTTTCTGTAACACCCTAAATTTGAGTATTCAAAATTATAGTATCAGTCCTGGAAGTCTCGCCTGAGAGAGAGTTGTCTGGGCGAGAAATGGCAATTTTGGGCACTCTGAAACAGTGTAATCGATTACACAATCCTGGAAATCGATTACATGCTGATATCTGATCAGATATGTGTAATTTTTCGTGATGTAATCGGTTACATGGTACTGGTAATCGATTACATTCTGATATCTGATCAGACATGTGTAATTTTTCATGATGTAATCGATTACATGGTCCTGGTAATCGATTACATGCTGATATCTGATCAGACATGTGTAATTTTTCATATTGTAATCGATTACAACATGTTGGTAATCGATTACATAAAGTCGTTTAACTGATGTAATCGATTACACAATATGGTAATCGATTACACTCATCGCTATGACTATAAAAGTGAAAAAAAAAGGATCTAGAAACCCTAGTCTTCATTTTCTTTCTACCCCTTTCTCTCCCAACTGTGGCTCCACCCAAATGGACCATTTTTACCTCCACTAAGCCTCAAAACTCATCAAAACCTTCCTCTTGCTTCATGGTGACACATTTGGAAAAGCTTAGAGGTGAAAAAGCAACAATGGAAGTTGGAGGAGATGAAGGGAGATGTGGCTCTTTTGCGGAGCAACGGAGCTTACGCAACCTAAGGTGAGGGAGAAGACCATTGTGGTCTTAGAGTATTTCATTAGAGTCATCATCTCCGATTTCCCTCAAGAATCGGAGCATATTAACAGATAGAAACTCTCTTGAGAGTTTGTGGTCCATGTGAGAGTCTATATTTTACATGAGGATGTATTAGCCATAAAAGTGGAGATACACCGTCATTAAATATGGTTCTAACGTTAATGTGTATATGATGAAGAATATGTTATGCATGGTTTGTTTATGATAATGGTTATGTTGTGTGATAATGATGGTGTGTGAAATATTTATGGTCATAAGCATAAATGAGTATGGTCATAAGCATACGCATAAATGAGATATTTAAATAAATAAGATAATGGTTATGCACACTATAGAACACATATAGTATGGGATGTATGTGTACTATAGGGTGAATATGGATAAAATGCGATGAATAAGTATGCACACTATAGAACACATATAGTAGGGGATATATGTGCACTATAGGGTGAATATGGATAATATGTGTTGATTGATATATACATATCATGATGATGTTAGATGTGTGTGGTTTTAATACTTTAATGTCATTACTCCATGTAAATCCATGTTACGGTCGCCGTAGTTGGTTCTTACTCCCTCTGTCTTTCCTTGTATGTGTTGTATATTTGGGTTCAGGTTGTGGAGGTAGCGCATTGGACGCTTGCGGAGAAGAGTACATGATAGAGTAACGGATAATATGTAATTGATATGTTATATGATAAATATTTGTAATATGAAGAATATGTTAAAGTGAATTCATGTATAAACAACTTTCTTGTAAGTGTATATTAAAGTGGATCTAATGTTTGTATTCAAGGTAATTTTGAGAAAGTGTAATTGTATAAAGGATGTATTTGAACGGAAGTGTAATGACATGCTTTTGAAATGAAGGGTGTTTGGAATATTTCCGCCTTGCAAATTTATAAACGTATTCTCTCAAGTTTCCAAACTGTTCGAGTAATGTCTTTCAAAAGTAATCACTTCACTTTCACGAATAAGGATTTTAAAAGAGAATTTTCGAGTTATGAAAATCAGGTCCTTACAGTTTCAATGTGCATGATGGAATCCAGATTGAAACAACTATAGCAAGTGTAAGAATGCCTCTTGTAAAATGAAGAGACATACCATTTTATTGATTAAATGACATAACTCTTCAATGAAGAGTTATCAATGAAATTGGTAAGACTTTTGAGAAAGAGGCTATATATAGTGTTTGATGGAAGCACTATACTAACCTGAAAAGGACTTGAAACACTGTCCCTATTTCTTTCTATAAAGATTGCCTCTATCAGCCATCACTAAAGGAAAAACATAGAAATGAAGGGAAAGAGATATAAGAGTTTCTCTATTAAGAAGAACAACACACAATACTTGAAAGTGTGCATGTCAAGAGGAACACTTTGGAAAGCTCTCCTTATATGACTTGGTTTTGATGAGGACAACTTGTGCTAACATGAGCTTGAAGATCATCAACAAATCAACATGCTTAAGCCTTCCGATTGGTATCTTGCTTAGACTAGATTAGTTTAGGTTGAGTCCAAGGCTTAAGTCACCTAATACATATCTCAATTGCATAAATCTTTTAAATCTTTTTCATCTTGAGATATGTCATTCATAATATGTTCATGCATCATATAAATACATGTACATGTGCATTCTAGGCATAATCTAAGTATTAAACATGTATGAATTTAAGTGCATAACATATTTGAAGTTTTTACACATGAAAGTGTGCTGTTAATCGATTACCACTTGGCTTAATCGATTAATCTAACTGTTTGCACAGTGTAATCGATTACAACAAATGTCAATCGATTAATCTAACATTTTTGTGAAGCTTAATCGATTAAAGCTGTCGTTAATCGATTAACTGGGCTTTTATTTCAATTCTTTATAAACTGCTTTTTCAGAATTGATCTCATAAGTTGCATGTTAAATTTTTAGAGAGTTAGAGCATATTTTCGTGTTAATTGTTGCATCTAGTTGTAAATGCATTTGTGAGCTTAGAAAAGAGAGAATTCTATGCTTTAGGATTGAGTGCTTTTCATGATACATTTCTCATCTTTTCTTGTCACATGTTCTTGCATTTTTACATGATTCTTGATTAGATGTTTACACATTATGCATTCTGTTTTTCACTAATACATTTTTCATACTGCATGAGCTTGTATTAGGTGATTAGAGTAAAGCCTTATCTTGTTAGATATAAGTCTTGTTATAGCTTAAATTTACTCTGTATTGTTTTGTTTGAAAAAGTGTTGTAATTGTGGGAATCTCAAGGTGTCATATCACCAAGAGATTGAGTGTGTCTTCACTGAGTGTTAGACTTAGGGATAAGTAAAGAACAAGGTTCTTGGCTGGGGCTACGCCGAAAGAAAGGTTTTCTTTGTCGGTAGGAAGGGAGTCAAACCATAGAATAGGTTTCTTTTTATCTTGTAAGTGTCTAACTGTTGTAATTGGATAGTGTGTATGTAATTAACATTCATTCAATTATAGTGAAGAAAAATCTCCCAAATCAGCCGGGAGGCCTGGATGTAGTTTGCGGTGGACAAGCAAACGAACCAGGATAAAATTCTTGTTGCAGGACTTTTTCTATCTCTATCTCTTTATTGCATTTGATCGATTATTTTGTCAAGTAGATTTAATTGATAAGTAGTGTCTATACTGTTTTACTTGTACTCTGATAATATTCTGTAAGCCTGGTATAATCGTTTCATTATCAATTAATTGTCGAGCAAGAAACTGTACTTGCATTTGCTTTCTGTCTTGGTTTAATCGATTAAGTGTGGTGTGTTAATCGATTACTTTAATCTGTTAATCGATTACGTGGACTGTGTTGAAAGTGTTAATCGATTATCCTGTTCTGTTAATCGATTAATCAAGGTGTTTTTCAGCATTAAGTGTTGTTTTCGAAAAGCGGACACTCTAACCGCTACACCTATTCAACCCCCCCCTTCTAGGTGTATTGTAATCACTGATACCTAACAAGTGGTATCAGAGCTAGTGCGAAGTGCTAGCTCAACCGCGTATTCGTGATCCTTAGGGAAAAACGAATGGGTTCGTCAAACCCATTTGGTGGTGATGGTTCATCCATTAATCGACCACCTATATTCAGTGGTGAAGGGTATGCCTACTGGAAAGTCCGCATGCAAATTTTTATTGAAGCCATAGACTCGGATATTTGGGAATCCGTAGTCAACGGCCCTTTCGTTCCACAACATCTTGTGGACAATGAACCTAAAGACAAGCCTAAAAGTCTATGGACCGATGATGAGCGCAAAAAGGTGCAGCATAATCTACGCGCCAAAAATATCATCACATCGGCCCTATCCTATGATGAGTTCTTTAGAGTTTCGCAGTGCCAAAATGCAAAAGAAATGTGGGACACTTTACAAGTGACTCATGAAGGCACTAGCGAAGTCAAGCGCGCTAGATTAAATGCGCTTACCCATGAGTATGAGTTATTTCGCATGTTACCTAGTGAATCAATTTGTGATATGCAAAAGCGATTTACTCATATTATTAATCATTTAGTTGCTCTAGATAAATCTTTTGCCAGAGGTGAACTAACTAATAAAGTTTTGCGTTGTCTTGACAGGAAATGGCAACCAAAAGTAACTGCAATTGTTGAATCCAAAGATTTGGACTCTATGCCTCTAGCTACTCTATTTGGAAAACTTCAAGAGCACGAAATGGAATTGGGGCGCTTGACTATGCACGAAGATTCAGATCGGAAAAAGAAAAACATCACATTAAAGGCCTCGACCTCCAAATCAAAAGAAGATAAAGATGATGATGAATCTGACTCCGATCTAGATGATGAAACTATGAATCTCCTTGTTCGCAAATTTAGCAAATTCATCAAAAGAAAAGGAGGATTCAAGAAGTTTCAGAAGAAAGAAGCGAAAGAGTCAACCAACAAAGGCAAGAACAACAAAGATCGCTTCACTTGCCATGAGTGTGGAAAAGCCGGACATATGAGATTTCAATGTCCTACCTATCTGAAAAAGGTTGATTCAGAGAAGAGCACTCCCAGGGAATTCAAATCCAAGAAAGCTTACATTGTATGGGATGTACCTGAGGAGGAAACAACATCAAGCACTTCTAGTGAGGAGGAGTCAGCGAAGCTGTGTCTGATGGTCAGATCTGACAACAATGGCAACTCAGACTCACACAAGGATAATGATGAGGTATATTCCGACACCTCATCCACTTCGGATGACTTACCCTCTTATGAAGTTTTATATAATGCTTATGTTGAGTTACATGAGGAATTAAAGAAATTGGCTAGAGTTAATGTTGATCAGAAAAGGGAAATCCTTAGAAATGAAAAGAAACTAAGCCAATTACAAAAAGAATTAGATGAATTAAAATTAGAAAATGAAACCTTAGATCTCATCTATTCTTGTAACACATGTGACTGCTCTGCTGATAATTTATGTCTAAAGCCTGTATGTGAGACTTGCGAGATTTTGCAAGAAGACAATCTTAAACTAAAAGAAAAACTCGAACGTCTCACAAACAGTAAACAGCAATTAGACACTCTGCTCAGTCAAACAAGAAATGTTGGTGATCGTACTGGTCTAGGTTATACTCGCTCTGCTAAAAACAAGAGACCATATAGAAAACCTGTAGTTATTACTAAGGATAAAAATCGTAGGCGCTCTCCTACTTGCTTTTATTGTAATACGTATGGTCATACCTCTTACTCTTGTTACATTAGAAAATATGGTATACCTAGCGGGGCTTATGTATGGATAAAGAAGGGAGATAATTCCCTAATCACTAACAGAAAAGGACCCAACATAATTTGGGTACCTGAGAAAAGCAGGTGATCTATTTTGCAGGTATGTCTTCGAACACAAGGACAAAAATGGTACTTAGACAGTGGATGTTCGAGACATATGACAGGTGACAGATCAAATTTCCTGGATCTATCACTTAAAGGAAAAGGATACGTCACGTACGGAGACAACAATAAGGGAAAGATACTTGGTACCGGAACAGTTGGTAACTCATCTCATACTCAAATTGAAAATGTTCTGTATGTTGAAGGACTAGAACATAATCTTCTAAGTATAAGTCAACTCTGTGACAAAGGTAATCGAGTATCTTTTGATTCTGACTGTTGCATCATTCGTGACATTTTATCTAATAATGTTAAATTTGTTGGTCATCGTATAAATAACATTTACATGGTTAACTTGGATGATGTCACCACATTATTTTCAAAATGTTTCATTTCTAAAGAAGATGACATCTGGCTCTGGCACAGACGCGTTGCACACATCCATATAAAACATCTAGATAAATTGTCATCAAACCAACTAGTTGAAGGGCTACCAAAACTAAATTTCAAAACTAAAGAGATTTGTGACACTTGTCAAAAGTGTAAACAAACCAAAAATTCTTTTAAAAACAAAAATGTGATATCCACTTCAAGACCTTTGGAGTTACTCCATATGGACTTGTTTGGACCATCACAAATCATGAGTTTTGGTGGTAGCTACTATGCTTTAGTTATTGTTGATGATTTCTCTCGTTTTACATGGACATTATTTTTATCTGCTAAAAGCGACGCTTTCAAATCTTTTAAAAATCTTGCCAAGCAAATCCAAAACCAACTTAACCTGAAAATAGTATATATACGAAGTGATCACGGGGGAGAATTTGAGAACTTTCAGTTCGACAAATTCTGTGATAAGCACGGCATTATGCATCAGTTCTCTGCTCCTCGCACTCCACAACAAAATGGAGTTGTTGAAAGGAAAAATCGTGTGTTAGAAGAATTAGCGAGAACCATGCTTAATGAAAGTAATACCCCTAAATATTTCTGGGCAGATGCAGTTCATACTGCATGCTATGTTATAAATCGAGTATTGTTAAGGCCTAATTTGAATAAAACTCCTTATGAACTATTAAAAGGCCGTAAACCAAACATATCCCATCTTCACGCTTTCGGTTGCAAATGTTTTATATTAAATAATGGAAAGCGGGCTTTAGGAAAATTTGATTCAAAAGCCGATGAGGGAATATTTTTGGGATACTCGATTCATAGCAAAGCGTTCAGAATCTTTAATAAGTATTCTATGCAAGTTGAAGAGTCTATCCATGTACAGTTTGATGAATCTTCTCCAAAAGAGAAGAGAAAGGCTGTTTCTGATGATGTTGCAGGTGCTTTGGAAGAAGCATACTCAAAGAACATGGATAATGTAGAAGCAACCGATGAAGAACGTCAAAACAAATCTCAGGAGCATTCAGATATGCCAATTGTGTGGAAAACCAAGAAAGCTCACCCGATCGATAAAGTAATAGGTGACATATCTACGGGAGTGGTAACCCGTAGTTCCTTACGAAACTTCTGTAATTTCGTAGCCTTTGTATCTCAAATTGAGCCTAAGACCATTGATGAGGCCATTGAGGATGTACACTGGGGTATAGCTATGCAAGAAGAGCTAAACCAGTTCGAACGTAATAATGTTTGGGACTTGGTCCCTAAACCTAAAGATCATCCTGTGATTGGTACTCGATGGGTCTTCAGAAACAAGCTTGATGAATCAGGCTTGATCATTCGAAATAAAGCACGCTTGGTGGCCCAAGGCTACAACCAGGAGGAAGGTATCGATTATGACGAAACCTATGCTCCTGTAGCCAGATTAGAGGCCATCAGGATGCTACTTTCCTTTGCATCAATTATGAACTTCAAATTATTTCAGATGGACGTAAAAAGCGCCTTCTTGAATGGCTATATTCAAGAAGAAGTTTATGTTAACCAACCGCCTGGTTTTGAAAATTTTAAATATCCGAACCATGTTTATAAACTTAAAAAGGCACTCTATGGTCTCAAACAAGCTCCTAGAGCTTGGTATGATAGACTTAGTACCTTTCTTTTAGAAAAAGGGTTCGAAAGAGGCTTGGTTGACACAACGCTTTTTATTCGTAAATCAGAAAACTCTGTATTACTTGTGCAAATATATGTAGATGACATAATTTTTGGATCTACTAATGATATTTTGTGTAAGGATTTTTCTGAGATGATGCAGGGGGAGTTCGAAATGTCTATGATGGGAGAACTTACGTTCTTTCTAGGACTTCAGATAAAGCAACTAGAAAGTGGTATTTTCATCCATCAGACAAAGTATTGCAAAGAGCTGCTCAAGAAATTTGAGATGAACAATTGTAAGGAAGCTTCCACTCCTATGGCATCTGCTTGCTACCTAGATAAGGACGAAAAAGGAAAAACTATAGAGGTAACAAAGTATCGAGGAATTATTGGGTCTTTACTTTACTTAACTGCAAGTAGGCCTGATATCATGTTTAGTGTATGCATGTGTGCTAGATTTCAGTCATCTCCTAAAGAATCACATCTTACAACTGTTAAAAGAATCATGAGATACTTAAAAGGAACAACTAACATGGGATTATGGTATCCTCGGGATGCCTCATTATCCTTGGTAGGTTATTCCGATTCCGATTTCGCCGGATGTAAATTGGATCGGAAAAGCACTAGTGGTACTTGTCACTTGTTGGGGAGTTCATTAGTAGCATGGCACAGCAAAAAGCAAGCTTGTGTTGCTCTGTCCACCGCCGAAGCGGAATACATTGCCGCTGGTGTGTGTTGCGCTCAAATCCTCTGGATGAAGCAGCAACTCAAGGACTATGGTCTTAATATTGAAAAGATCCCTATTAAATGCGATAACACAAGTGCTATAAACCTTTCCAAGAATCCCGTCTTGCATTCTAGAACTAAGCATATAGAAATTAGACATCATTTTCTGCGTGATCATGTACAAAAAGGTGATTGCGTTCTTGAATTTGTTGAAACTTCTAAACAATTAGCTGATATTTTCACCAAGCCCCTTCCCAGGGATACTTTCTTTGTTCTAAGGAGAGAACTTGGAATTCTTGATGAACAATATCTTGATTAAAATTGTTTAGGTGTTTACATTATCGTCTAGTTTCTCTATGTCTTTGTTTCTTTAGCTGTTCGATATTTGTGTCTCTTGATTATTATTATTTTTTGTGATTCTGGATGTTTAAATAAATCTGTCACATTGCATGCCAAAGCCTTAAGAAGTTGAAACCATTTTTACTGCCTGAAAAATTCTCTTTTCTATGCATTAATCGATTAATTATTCAATTAATCGATTACCTGGGCATCAGTTGCTTGAAAATTCGAAATTATACTATAAGTAATCGATTACATTTTCACTTAATCGATTACCTGGGCATCAGTTGCTTGAAAATTCGAAATTATACTATAAGTAATCGATTACATTTTCACTTAATCGATTACCTGGGCATCAGTTCTTTCAAAAAATTCGAAATTTCACACTGATTAATCGATTAACCCTGCCCGTTAATCGATTAAAACCAGCTTTATAAAGGCAAACAGTAGCTCGGTTTCACATTTTTTTTTTCTCTGGTTTTCTCTCTTTCTCCTTTCTGCTTTTAGATACTGTTATGGATTCGAGTATTTCTGTTGCGTGCCTCTTTATGTTGTTAATTGACATTTTCTGGTTTATCTGGTTGCTAAACATTGTTACTCTTTCTGCTATTTTTTTAACTATGTCGAATAGCCTACTATGTTTATGTGTATGGTTCTTGATCGTATGAGATTTTCGGCCTTGATATGGTTCATCTCGTATGCTGTTCACTTTACTTGTTTGGCTATTTCTGTTGTATAAACTTGCGCACTTGTTTAATCCTCTTTAATGTAAAACAGGTTAATTGTTATATCCCAATATTAACTCATTAACTGTGTTTTATGCATTACTCATATCTCTGCCTCTATTTTGACCTGGGTTATCTTTTTGATAATGTCAAAAGGGGGAGAAAGGTTGTTTTGTTTGTTTTCTGATTGTGCAGGTTGATCGAAATAACAGCTTCCGATATTTGCGCATCATATCAACCTTGCCAACACAATCTTCAAGCTATTTACATTTGATGTGGAGTTTGTCATCATCAAAAAGGGGGAGATTGAAAGTGTGCATGTCAAGAGGAACACTTTGGAAAGCTCTCCTTATATGACTTGGTTTTGATGAGGACAACTTGTGCTAACATGAGCTTGAAGATCATCAACAAATCAACATGCTTAAGCCTTCCGATTGGTATCTTGCTTAGACTAGATTAGTTTAGGTTGAGTCCAAGGCTTAAGTCACCTAATACATATCTCAATTGCATAAATCTTTTAAATCTTTTTCATCTTGAGATATGTCATTCATAATATGTTCATGCATCATATAAATACATGTACATGTGCATTCTAGGCATAATCTAAGTATTAAACATGTATGAATTTAAGTGCATAACATATTTGAAGTTTTTACACATGAAAGTGTGCTGTTAATCGATTACCACTTGGCTTAATCGATTAATCTAACTGTTTGCACAGTGTAATCGATTACAACAAATGTCAATCGATTAATCTAACATTTTTGTGAAGCTTAATCGATTAAAGCTGTCGTTAATCGATTAACTGGGCTTTTATTTCAATTCTTTATAAACTGCTTTTTCAGAATTGATCTCATAAGTTGCATGTTAAATTTTTAGAGAGTTAGAGCATATTTTCGTGTTAATTGTTGCATCTAGTTGTAAATGCATTTGTGAGCTTAGAAAAGAGAGAATTCTATGCTTTAGGATTGAGTGCTTTTCATGATACATTTCTCATCTTTTCTTGTCACATGTTCTTGCATTTTTACATGATTCTTGATTAGATGTTTACACATTATGCATTCTGTTTTTCACTAATACATTTTTCATACTGCATGAGCTTGTATTAGGTGATTAGAGTAAAGCCTTATCTTGTTAGATATAAGTCTTGTTATAGCTTAAATTTACTCTGTATTGTTTTGTTTGAAAAAGTGTTGTAATTGTGGGAATCTCAAGGTGTCATATCACCAAGAGATTGAGTGTGTCTTCACTGAGTGTTAGACTTAGGGATAAGTAAAGAACAAGGTTCTTGGCTGGGGCTACGCCGAAAGAAAGGTTTTCTTTGTCGGTAGGAAGGGAGTCAAACCATAGAATAGGTTTCTTTTTATCTTGTAAGTGTCTAACTGTTGTAATTGGATAGTGTGTATGTAATTAACATTCATTCAATTATAGTGAAGAAAAATCTCCCAAATCAGCCGGGAGGCCTGGATGTAGTTTGCGGTGGACAAGCAAACGAACCAGGATAAAATTCTTGTTGCAGGACTTTTTCTATCTCTATCTCTTTATTGCATTTGATCGATTATTTTGTCAAGTAGATTTAATTGATAAGTAGTGTCTATACTGTTTTACTTGTACTCTGATAATATTCTGTAAGCCTGGTATAATCGTTTCATTATCAATTAATTGTCGAGCAAGAAACTGTACTTGCATTTGCTTTCTGTCTTGGTTTAATCGATTAAGTGTGGTGTGTTAATCGATTACTTTAATCTGTTAATCGATTACGTGGACTGTGTTGAAAGTGTTAATCGATTATCCTGTTCTGTTAATCGATTAATCAAGGTGTTTTTCAGCATTAAGTGTTGTTTTCGAAAAGCGGACACTCTAACCGCTACACCTATTCAACCCCCCCCTTCTAGGTGTATTGTAATCACTGATACCTAACAATACTTAGAGGAGGATCATGTCGCCATGGATAGAGTTAATCCATAACCATTTTTATTATGTGAAAACTATAAATTCTAAAGATCAATTTACACATGGTTTGCATGATAAAACTTACATGTGGTATTAGAGCACTGCATTTAAGAACTTATAGTTTTCCATTAATGATGATTTGATGCTAAATGATATTTTGAAATATGTTATTGAATGTTGAGAGAACTCATATATGATTATTTCCACTGTATTATAATAATAAACAAAGTATAGAAAGAGAAGGTATTGCATATATTCTGGACTGTTCATTTATGTTTTCTGTTCTGGTTTTGGAGAAATATTGTAAATGCTACTTTGTAATAATGAACATTATATTGTTATGTTTTATGTTCTGTTCTATATAATGATCGGTATATGTCTTCTTTTAAATGCATCAAAGTTTAATAATTTAATCTAAAGGATGAACTTGCTTACAACTTGTTTTGTAGTACAATTATAACATATCTATTTTGAAATGATTGATATTGTCCTGCTACTGTACCTAGGCGACATGAATTCTTGCATAATAAAATTTAGTATCATTCCCATCAAATGATAAGTAATTTAATGGATTCATATGAATATATAAATGAATATGTTTTATTGAATGTTATTGATCATGCCTTATTTGTTTTGGAAATATTGTGCTAGCAAAGCAATAAAAAAAGGAAAAGAGAGGTACCTTGTGTGTTTGAAGAGGCTAAGTCTCGTGTCTTTGTTTTTACGAGTTGTGAAAATTTAAACTTACATTGCTTGCATAAGTTTTGTATATTTTTACTAAAAAGTAAACTTCTGTTAAAAGTATTGATTGATGTTGGTTAAGATACTAAATGTCATTCTTGCTTCCAGCTAAATTTTTTATTCCATCTTGGTACCTTGACACTACAATCCATATTATTAATACTAGCGTGTTGACACGCACTGTCGTGCTTGTCAACCCATTTTCTTATCGTTTGTAATGTATAGTCTACAATAAATATCAAATGTAGTAAATTGTGTTAGATATTATAATTTGCAGTTGAATATATTCGATTGAGATAATTGTTCAATGTTAATGAATGGATGTTGTCTTGCACTCCAATTCTTTACTACTTAACAATGAACAATTACCTCAATGTTGTGTTAAATTGAACCTTGAGCTTGAAATGTATAGATACCACGTCCAGTTGTGCCTAAGTTGTTATCAAGATGAACATGTTCTATGTTGATGTGTTGAACTGCCAAGCAACTTAAATCAATAGTTACTTGAACTCTCATTAATCGATTAAAAACACTCTTAATCGATTAACGGATGTATGCAATCAAACAATCGATTATTTCACTGTAGGATCAATTATCAGACAAACTATAGTTTTCTTGGATAAGAGGTAACCCTCCAAAATATGTAGGTTTTGAAGTAATGCATGATTTTTTATAGAAAATATACCTTTTGATGCAGCCTACTAAAAAGGATGAATGATGATTCTCAAAAAAGGATTTTGGGCAATATTATGAGCGGATGAGAAGTTCATCATTCGGGTTACCCTACCGAGACTCAATACTAAGCAATCATCTTAGGACTTCTAAAAAGGAAAAAGAAACATTTCCTAAGTCTTGAGTCTTGGTCATGTTGTTTGTTGAGGAGTCAAGTCTTCAAGCTTTTCAGATCGACTTTGTCTTCATCAAAACCATACGGGAAAAGAAATGTTGCAATCACGCTAGCTGAGTTCTCTTGCAATCTCAATCTCCCCCTTTTTGATGATGACAAACATTTAAATGAGTTGAGCTCAATAACAACTTGATGACTGACTGGTGTAGGGATTGCAGCATTGTAGAATCATATTTGCACAACTCCCCTAACTTTAATCTCCCCCTCATTCTGTGCATGAGGATTGTTTGGGTATTTGAGCATTCAGTCTCCCCCTTACTACTTGAGTTACGGAAGCATTGATAACATGCAATACACATCAGTACAACAAAACAACCTTTCTCCCCCTTTTGGCATGATCAAAAATGCATTAACCAGACTAATTTTGCGAAAAGTAGGAAAGATAGCGGAATTAAACAGACTCGTTAATCAATTACAAAAGTGGTTAATTGATTAAGAGTTGCAGAAAGTGAAATAGATGCACACAATTAAGATGTGGTTAATCGATTAAGGGAAACAATTAATCGATTAATCACAGAGGCAGAGAGCATGGAGAGTTCTCTTAAGTGATGTTATAAGCATCGATTTTAGCATAGTGTCATAGAGATAAGCAAACAACACTTAGAGTACAACTAAACGTCAACATAACAACATATATAGCAGATAAGCGAATTTCTAAACATATAACAATAGTTAATATCCAGCAGCTCAGTAGAGTCAATAGTTAATATAGACGAAAAACAACAAGTACATATGCAATAGGTAGACACAAAAGACATAGACGACACAAAAGATAACACAACTCCGACCTAAAGGGCAACTAGCCTAGACAAAGGTCTTAACTAGGTTTCTCTGAATGAGGAGGGCGTTAGAAGCTAGACAAAGTCTGCAACATGAAAGCGATTTTGTCAATCTCGTTCTTGGTCTTCTCTGTCTCCCTCTAAATATCTGTAGCAACCCTGTCGTACAAGGACATCAATCCAGAGCCCAAAAATTTCATTTAGATCTTGGAATCCAGCATCCATTCTTTGGTTGAGTCGTTGCTCCATAGCGTCCAAATGAGCTAAGCTAAATGGTGGAGCTTGAGACACTTGGGCAGCTTCAGGTTGCACTGCAGGTTGCTCGGGTTGTCCAGCTGGAGTCTCTTCATCAGAGAGTTCAAGATCAACAGTATTTCTATAGTCCTTCTGATACATCCACTCACCAGACAGCCAATAGATGCCCATCTTATGAATCAGATACTCACCGAGCAAATGGTCATGGGTGTTTGTCAGATGAACATCAACATATGAGGTTTCAATTTCCATGTGATCAATAATCCTCAAGATGAAAATCCCAAAAGCGAGCAATCTAGATGATGAGGAGGCAATGCCAGACACGACTCTCAGAATTTCGGCAGGCCAATTCACAAGAATCCCTTCACGGATTGCAAACTTCAGTTTCAAATCATGTGTTGTTGGCTGAGCATGATTTGTGTTGCGCTGCAGCAGAATGTAAGCAATAACATAATGAAACAGGCGACTTTCAACAGTCAGAGACCCAACTTTTGTCAGTCCACCTGGTGTAACAAAAAGTGACCCACGTAGACCAGACTTGTACATAATCACAACATCAAATGTTTCACATTGTTCGTTCTCACTGTCACCCAGAGGTGCTCTAGAGCTACTTAACCCACCAACAGCCAATTTCCATCACAATCATCTTTCCTCTTACAATAGTCACATAATTTCCATCCTTATATATAAAGTTACTGTAAAATTCTCGAATAAGCGAAGCATAGAGTTTACCATGGAGTTCGATGAAGGTGTTGGAACCTTGGACTTCTAGTTCATGGGGAAACAAAAAACCCTATTCTACTAACAACGAAACATCAGCATATCGAACATAAGCCAACTTTCTCCCCTGAAATCTTGCTAACCTTGTTGCTTGTAGAGCTGGAGAGAAGAATGGATCCCTTCGAACAGCGTTTCTACCTACAATTGTCGATAATGAACCCCCTTCTTCGAAGTTGTGGCATGGACGATTTGCGGTGGTCTTCAAACGTTTTTATGGTTATCATCCATGATGAGGGTTACAATAAGATTTGTCGGGATGAGGTTTAGGGTTTTGGCTTTTCATAAAACTCGATTTTTAAACCATTTGTTTAATCTTATTTAATGTGGATTAACGTACATTGACGATTAATGAATTAACGACTTATTCCTTTGAGTTTTCTTGGTGTATTGTCAATGTTAATCCCGTTGCAGGTAGGTGACAGGAGCATGGGTGTTTTTGATTAGGAGCATTAGAGACTTTATTTTGATGTCTCTTAGCTATTCTTTTGTAACTTTATTGGTTGTACTTGATACTAATTATTTTGTAATTATCTACCTGACTTTGTATATGGTATTAATCATGGGGAGTAGTAACTCGGGATATATGTAGCTATGGGTGTTTTGGAAACCCATAGCTAATTGTATGCGGCAGTTACTAGATGATATTAATGTGAATTATGTTTTCTGCTATTGGATTTTGTATGTTACTTTTGGATTATAAAGCGAATGTGAGGAAGAGTGGGACCTTTTAAATAAGCGTATGCATTTAGAATTTATGATGTATCGTTAAATGTATGAAATTGGAATTAAATAATGAAAAAATTTCAAGGGTAGAATTTGGGTCGTTACATAGACTTACCCAACGTGGTATTGAATCACCTCCGTGGTGTAGACTTACCCAACGTGGTATTGAATCACCTTCGTGGTGTAGACTTACCCAATGTGGTATCGAATCATCTTCGTGGTGTCGACTTACCCAACGTGGTATGGAAATCACCTTCGTGGTGTAGGCTTACCCAACGTGGTATTGAATCACCTTCGTCGTGTAGACTTACCCAACGTGGTATTGAATCACCATCGTGGTGTAGACTTACCAAACTTTGTATTGAATCACCTTCGTGGTGTAGACTTACCCAACATGGTATTGAATCACCCTCATGGTGTAGACTTACCCAACGTGGTATTGAATCACCCTCATGGTGTAGACTTACCCAACGTGGTATTGAATCACCCTCATGGTGTAGACTTACCCAACATGGTATTGAAATCATCTTTGTGGTGTAGTCTTGCCCGAGGTGGCATTGAATAAATAAATGTTAATTGTAGTAGATGGGAGTACAAGGGAGTTACGAAATGAAAAGGAAAGTGATTTGGAAAGGATGAATATTCATGCTATAGAATATATATTATGGGATATATATACTATAGGGTGAATATGTCTAATATGAAAAGGAAAGTGATTTGGAATGAATGAATATTCATGCTATAGAATATATATTATGGGATATATATACTATAGGGTGAATATGTCTAATATGAAATGGAAAGTGATTTGGAATGGATGAACATTCATGCTATAGAATATATATTATGAGATATATATACTATAGGGTGAATATGACTAATATGAACATGAAAGAGATTCGGAAAGGATGAATATGCATGCTATAGGATATATATTATGCGATATATATACTATAGGATGAATATGGATAATTTGGAAAGAAAAGAAAGGAGATATGATTGGTTATACTTATGTACTTATGTTATGTTCCCCATTCTAACGTTTCCTTTGTATTTTAAATGTGGACTAACCTGTATTGACATTTATTGAGTTAATGACTTACTCCTTTGTGTTTTTTGTGAATTGTCAACGTTAATCCCATTGCAGGTAGGTGGAAGATTTAAGGATGTCTCACTTAGGAGCCTAGAGGCTTTTAGGTTTCCTTTTGAAGTCCTGATATTCATTGTTTTGTAGCCTAACTGGTGGTGTTTTTTGTAAGGACCGAAATTCTACAATTGAAAATTTTCCCCTTATTTATTTCCTTCACATACATTTTTCTTTTTAATTCTATTTACCCATTCATACTCAATCCATATCCACATATTTGTATATATTCTACTTACCAGAAAATCATAATTCATATAAATATAATTCAGTAACCACCGCATACAACTAGCTATGGGTTCCCAAAATACCCATAGCTATAAATATTCAGAGTTACAACACCATGTAAGTTAATATATCTGTAGTTACATAACGCTTTAAACTATCAAATATGCACTCATGTACAAAATAGTGCAAATAAATGAATCCAAAATATAAAGCTCCTAAAGCTTCCAAAAATGAGTCACATTCATATCACCTGTTTATCTGCAATGGGATTATCAATGACAAAAGCACAAAACACACAAAGGAGTAAGTCATTAATTCAATAAACGTCATTATAAGATAATCCACATTAAAAAGGGGTTAGTAAACCATTTTGAAATTCATTTTCTTTGCTGCATAACTTGAGCCAAAGTCGATACACCCCTTAAGGTTAGCTAAAAGCAGATTCTCATTTCTTTTAAAAGAAAACGTGCTACATATACTCGAGCCGGAGTTTTGCTTATATACTCAAGCTAGAGTTTCGCTTATATACTCAAGCCAGAGTTTCGATTATATACTCAAGCCAAAGTTTCGCTTATATACTCAAGCCAGAGTTTCGCTTATATACTCAAGCCAGAGTTTCGCTTATATACTCAAGCCAGAGTTTCGCTTATATACTCAAACCAGAGTCGCTAACCATTCATGGTCGGCTAAAAATATATTTTCCTTTCTTTGATTTCACCATTTCTCATTTACCGTAAATCTACGCCCACTTTAGTATAAACACACCCATATATGTTTATACTAAATGCGTAATTCACAACTCAATCATTGCATAACCAGAAAATACACACATTTTCCATTTCCCGTAAATCTACGCCTACTTTAGTATAAACACACCCATATATGTTTATACTAAATGCGTAATTCACAACTCAATCATTGCATAATCAGAAAATACACACATTTTCCATTCCAAATGCACAATTAATGACTTATCCTTACCTCGGTGAGTGTTGGGTTTGGTTCTTGGCAACTTCTCAAGTTCCACCGACACCGCCACCAACTTTAGGATCTTTCCTCATCCCCACCATATAACACAATGTTAGTCATTTATTCCAAATATCATATAAACAACTTATATTGCGTTTTTTAACCATACAAGATATTTAACACATTTCCAATGTTTCTAAACTGCTTCCATCAATATTAAAATGTTTAATCATCTTCTACCTCTAGCATTTTACTCATTTTCCTCTTTAACCACAATTTCACCTTAGGGTTTTGGGGTTCTCATGAATCAACCCACAAACCCGTTCCATTCTTGAAATATTAACTCTAAACCAAGAGTTTACAAGATAAAAACAACATAAAACGAACCATAACTCAAAAGGATGAGTTTCCATGGTTTCTCACATTTTCATAAGAGATCCAACATACCCAAAATGAGTTTCAAAGAGAAGAAAAGAGTTAGAATAAAGAGTTTTACCTCTTCTCAAGCTCTTGGATGAGTATTAAAGCTCCTTGCCCTTGGAAAAGCTCTTTTCTCTCACCTCTCTTCAATTCTTAACCCTAAAATGTGTTTGGGGTTTCTCATTAAATGTTGTCTCGTCGGGTTCTCGCTTAAGCGAGCTCATTCTCGCTCAAGCGAGAAAATCCCGCCCATTTTAAAAAATCAGATTTGACCCTCTCGCCCAGGCGAGGCATCTCTCGCTCAAGCGAGGATCCTCTCGCTCATACGAGAATCTTACAGCCTCGACAGTTCCAAAATATCACTTTTCTCGCCCAGGCGAGCCAACTCTCGCTCAGGCGAGAATCCTTCCGTATAGCCCAAGATTTCACCCTTCCAGTTGAGCCTTTCTCGCCCAAGCGAGCCAACTCTCGCTCAGGCGAGACCACTCTCGCTCAAGCGAGCCAACCCTCGCTCGGGCGATAATCCTTCAGTATAGCCCAGGATTTCACCCTCCCAGGTGAACCTTTCTCGCCCAAGCGAGAATCCCAGGACTAATACTATAATTTTGAAGACTTAAATTTAGGGTGTTACAATCATCCCCCTCTTATAAGAATTTTCGTCTCCGAAAATTAAACATACCTCAATTCGAACAAATGAGGGTAATCCTCCCTCATATCACGTTCCACCTCCCAAGTAGCATCCCCTTCGTCTACTTGGCTCCACAGTACTTTCACCAAAGGAATCTCTTTGCCTCTTAGTCTCTTGACACTGGTATCCATGATTCTCACGGGCAACGTCGAAAAAGTCAAGTTATCCTTTAACTCTATCTGATCAGATTTTACCACATGAGATGGATCCCAAACTTATTTCCTCAACTAAGACACATGAAACACATTGTGGAGATTCGACAACAACGGAGGCAAAGCAATCCGATACGCTACCGGTCCAATCCTTTTCAATATTTGATACGGCCCAATAAATCGCGGAGTCAGCTTACGAGACTTCAACACTCTACCAATCCCGGTAGTCGGGACTACTCTCATAAAGACATGATCTCCCTCATTAAACTCAAGAGGTTTCCGCCTCTTATCGTAATAGTTTTTCTGCCGACTCTGAGCTATTCTCATATTCTCCCGGATCTTCTTGATCTTTTATGTCGTCTCTTGGACTAGCTTGGGTCCCAATATCAAGTTCTCCCCAGTTTCAAACCAACTCACTGGAGTTCGGCACTTCCTACCATACAATGCCTCATAGGGTGCCATCCCAATACTCGAATGGAAACTATTGTTGTAGGTAAACTCAATCAAAGGCAACATGCCATCCCAACTCCCCGATTGTTCCAAAACACAAGCCCTCAAAAGATCTTCCAATGACTGTATGGTTCTTTTCGATTGACCGTCCGTTTATGGATGATAAGTTGAACTCAACTTCAACTTAGTTCCCAATGCGGTCTGCAAACTAGTCCAAAAGTTGGAAGTAAAATGGGGATCCCTATCCGATACAATGCTTGACGGTATCCCATGCAAACGAACTATTTCCCGAATATACAGTTCCGCCAATCGCTCCAAAGAATATCTCATGTTCAAAGGCAGGAAGTGTGCAGATTTAGTTAACCGATCCACTATCACCCATATCGAATCATACCCTTTCTGAGTCCTTGGAAAGCCTGATACAAAATCCTTGGAAATATTATCCCACTTCCAAACAGGAATTTCTAGGGATTGCAGTTCTCCCGCTAGCCGCTGATGCTCAATCTTGGCTTTCTGACATACAAGACAACTCGAGACTTACAAAGCCACATCCCTTTTTAACCCAGACCACCAAAACATCTTTTTCAAATCTTGGTACATCTTCGTAGTCCCAAGGTGAAAACTCATCTTGCTCCTTTGGGACTCCTCTAAAATACTCTTCCGTAATTCCTTATCACGAGGCACACACACTCTCCCTTTATATACATGCTTCTTTGAAATCTTTATGTGTTGAAATTGTTTGAATTGTGCTAATTGTTAAGTGGTTATGTGCACTGTTTTTAGACAAATTTGATTACTGACAACTGAGTGAGTACAGGTACCCATGGCAGGAAGAGGAAGAGAAGAGGGGCAAGTCAGAATGTCCCGAACGATGTATTTGCGCAAATGGTGGTAGCATTGCAGCAAGTCAATGAGAACTTGCACAACCTGAACCAGAATCCGGCGTCAAGTCCGAGTTCACACCCACTAGTTCCACCTGGGCCAGCAGAATAACAAGGGTTAGATGAGTTCTGTAGAAGGAACCCTAGTTAGTTCCATGGGGGATTTTCTCCTGATGCTGCCATCGAGTGGATACAAGGTGTGGAGCGGATCTTCAGAGCCATGAACTATTCGGAGGCTCAGAAATTGGCTTATGCCACTTACATGTTAGTTACAGAGGCCGAGAATTGGTGGGAATTCACTCGATGCCAAATGGAGGCGGAGGGACAATTGATTTCCTGGGATATATTTAAGGTGAAATTCCTCCATAAATATTTTCCTGCGGATTTGAGGAGACAGAAAGTGTAACACCCCAAATTTTAAGTCTTGAAAATCATAGTATCAGCCCTCGGATCCTCGCTTGAGCGAGAGAGGTTCACCTGGGAGGGTGAAATCCTGGGCTATACTGGAGGATTCTCGCCTGAGCGAGAGTTGTCTTGCCTTGGCGAGAAATGTCATTTTGAGGCTGTTGCTACTGTAAGATTCTCGCTTGAGCGAGAATCCCTCGCTTGAGTGAGAGGGTCAGATTTGAGTTTTTAAAATGGGCGAGATTTTCTCGCTTGAGCGAGAATCCCTCGCTTAAGCGAGAACCCGACGAGACAGCATTTAATGAGAAACCCCTAAACACAATCTAGGGTTTAGAAAAGAAGAAGAGTGAGAGAAGAGAGCTTTTCAAGGGCAAAAAGCTTGGATACTCATCTAAGAGCTTGAGAAGAGGTAAAACTCTAGATTCTAACTCTCTTTTTCTCTCTTAAACTCACTTTGGGTATGTTGGATCTCTTCTCAAGAATGAAGAAAACCATGGAAACTCATCCTTTTGAGTGATGGTTCACTTTATGTCATTCTTACCTTGTAAACTCTTAGTTTAGAGATAGTATCTCAAGAATGGAAAGGGTTGTGGGTTGATTCATGAAAACCCCAAAAACCCTAAAAGTGAAAATGTGGTAAAAGGAGAGAATGAGTAAAATGCTAGAGGTAGAAGATGAGTTTACCTCCAAATCTTGGAATATGAGATGTTTAGGCAAAACTCCGGCTTGAGTATATAAGCAAAACTCTGGCTTGAGTATATAAGCAAAACTCTGGCTTGAGTATATAAGCAAAACTCTGGCTTGAGTATATAAGCAAAACTCTGGCTTGAGTATATAAGCAAAACTCTGGCTTGAGTATATAAGCACGATTTGTTTTCCATTAGTATTTCGAAAATGGAAAAAGTTTGTGGGTTGGTTCATGAAAACCCCAAAACCCTAAAGTGAAAATGGGGTTAAGATGGAAAATGGGTAAAATGTTAGAGGTAGAGGATGAGTTTACTTTCTAATGTTGAAATATGAGATGATGATGTATGTTTTGGATAGTTGTAAACTTATGATGAAAGTAGTTTAGCAACATTGAAAATATGATGAATATCTTGTATGGTTAAATAATGCAATATAAGTTGTTTATGTGATATTTGGAATAAATGACTAACATAGTGTTGTATGGTGGGAATGAGGAAAGATCCTAAAGTTGGAGGCGGTGTCGGTGGAACTTGAGAAGTTGCCAATAACCAAACCCAACACTCACCGAGGTAAGGATAAGTCTTTAACTTATGCAGTGTGGTAGAAAATGCGTGGATTTTCTGATGTGAATAATGAATCCAAATACCACTACGAATGAATCCAAATACGGATGAAAAATCCGATTCATGTAGTCGGTAAATATTGTTGGGGCATTGGTTACACCAAAAGGCATGACCAGATACTCAAAATGGCCATACCTTCTCCTAAAAGCAGTTTTAGGTATATCCTCCGACTTCACCCGAAGTAGGTGGTAACCCGATCGAAGATCAATCTTGGAGAACACCACCGCTCCTCTCAACTGATCGATCAAGTCATCAATCCGAGGCAATGAATACTTGTTCTTAATTGTAACTTTGTTCAACTGCCTGTAGTCGGTACACAACTACATGCTACCATCTTTCTTTTTAACCAATAAAACAAGTGCACCCCACGACAAGACACTAGGACGAATGAACTTCTTTGCCAACAAGTCCTCAACCTGCTTTTTCAACTCAACCAACTCTAATGGCGCCATTCTATAAGGAACTACAGAGATGGGTCTCGTTCCAGGCACCAAATCAATAGAGAATTCAACTTCTCTCGCTGGAGGCAATTTCGGAATATCACCAGGAAATACTTCAGTAAACTCACGAACTATCGGAATGTCCTCAATCTCGGGTTTCTCAATACCCTCCAGGGATGCCAACAACATGAACACGACTCCTCCATCCTTACAGGAAGTTCTGACTTTCTTTGCCGATAACGGCTTCATGGTACTAACCTCATCAGAAATCTCATCTAAATTCTCGAATACCACGGTCTTATCAGCACAATTAAGCACCACATGATTCGCCGACAACCAGTCCATCCCCAAAATTAGATCTATCTGGGATAGTGGTAAGCATATTAAATCCACGGTAGAAGTTCTACCGTTTACCACCACCGGACATCGAGACACAACTGTCGACACCACCACAGGCACATCAGTTGGGGTGGATACGACCAGTCGAAAGGCAACGACTCAGTTTGCAATTTCAGTCTATCTATACATTCATTAGATACAAAGGAGTGTGTCGCTCCCGAATCAAACAACACTAAAAGGGGAATACCTGCCACCATGCAATTACCTTTTATCAGGCCATCTGCATCCGAAGCCTCTGCACCACTCATGGTGAATACTCTACTGGTGGATCGAGGACGTTCAACCCTTACCGCATTCACACTCTACGGTAGCTTGGGACAATGTCTTCGGATATGCCCAACCTCCTTGCAATGATAACAGGTTAGTGCCATTTCGGGGCACGAGTCACCGACATGAGTTCGGCCATACTTTCCGCACAAAGATGGAGAGTTCAACCGTGACCCTCCAGCATTGGCATGAGTCCTCGGACCATGCGAAGTATAACCTTGACTACCCGTCGAACGAGAGTAAGGTTTTCGTTCCTCTTGAAACACCTTGCTCTTCCCTTTCTCATGCGAGAAATTCCTCTGAGGCCCAAAGTGTTTGGGAGGAAGTGGTTTTGGCGCCATCACTTCATCCGCCTTCATGTCGTCCTAAACCATTCTACACTTGTTGACCAAGGTCGCAAAGTCAGAGATCTCTTGATGCCTAAGCATCGTCTTCAGTTTGGGCTTCAAACCCGATTCAAATTTCAAGCACTTGGACCTTTCGTCCACCTCTAACTCAGAGTAAGGGCAAAATCGGGCCAATTCCCCAAACTTGGCCGCATATTCTCCCACCGACAAGTCACCCTGCTCCAATCCCAGAAATTCCATCTCTTTCTGCCTTCTCAAATCAGCAAGAAAATATTTGTGGAGGAATTTCACCTTGAATGTATCCCAGGAAATCAGTTGTCCCTCCGCCTCCATTTGGCGTCGAGTGAATTCCCACCAATTCTCGGCCTCTATCACTAACATGTAAGTGGCATAAGCCAACTTCTGAGCCTCCGAACAGTTCATGGCTCGGAAGATCCGCTCCACCCCTTCGATCCACTCGATGGCAGCATCAGGAGCAAATCCCCCTTGGAACTGACTAGGGTTCCTCCTGCAGAACTCATCTAACCCTCGGTATTCTGCTGGTCCAAGTGGAACTAGTGGGTGTGAACTCGGACTTGGCGCCGGATTCTGGTTCAGGTTGTGCAAGTTCTCATTGACTTGCTACAATGCCGCCACCATTTGCGCCAATAAATCGTTCGGAACATTCTGACTTGCCCCTCTTCCTCTTCCTCTTCCTGCCATGGGTACCTGTACTCACTCACTTGTCAGTAATCGAATTTGTCTAACAACAGTGCACACAACCACTTAACAATTAACACAATTCAAACAATTTCAGCACATAAAGATTACAAAGAAGCATGCAAGGCCATATCCTAGGTTGCATGATTAACTATGTTCTAATACCATATTGTAAGGACCCAAACTGTACCCTTGGAAATATTTTCCTTATTTTAATCCAATCTCATGCATTTAACTACAAATTATATTTACAGATTGAATGAACTTATTTTTTTTTTATCTCACTTCCCTAATCACACCCAATCTCTAAAAAAAGTTACATACCAAATCATATGACAGAAAAACATAATTCGTATTAATGTAACTTAGTAACTACCGCATACAATTAGCTATGGGTTTCCAAAACACCCATAGCTACATATATCCCGAGTTACTAGTTTATATTGGTAATACCATGTACAACAATCATGTTCATAGTTACAAATAGTTAGTTCAAGTACAACCAATTAGGTTACAAAAGAATGGACAAGAGACATCAAAATAAAAGTCTCTAGGCTCAATAAATACAAAGGAGTAAGTCGTTAACTCAATAAATATCAATGTAAGTTAATCCACATTTAATAAGATTAAATAAATAGTTTAAAATCAAATATACTTAAAACCATTTTCATTGTTCATACTTTTGAAAAGCCATTCTACATAACTTGAACCAAAGTTTGCTACATTGCTTGAGCCAAAGCTTGCTACATTACTTGAGCCAAAGTCGCTAACCAATCATGGTCGGCTAAAAACGAGTTTTATTTACATTGGCATTCCACCAATACATTTCCGAGTTTTATTTCCATTGACACTCCACCAATATAAAAACAGTAAATTCACTTCTCATCATTACAACATACCCATATATGCTTATAACGACTAAGTGATTTACGATTCATTTCATTATTCCGAGTTTTATTTCCATTGGCACTCCACCAATACAAAAATAGTAAATCCACTCCTCATCATTACAACATACCCATATATGCTTGTAACGACTAAGTGATTTACGATTCATTTCATTATTCACATCATAAAATCCACTCATTTTCTATCAAAGTGCATAAGTTAAAGACTTATCCTTACCTCGGTGAGTGTTGGATTTGATTCTTGGAAACTTCTCAAGTTCCACCGACACCGTCTCCAACTTTAGGATCTTTCCTCATTCCCACCATACAACACAATGTTAGTCATTTATTCCAAATATCACATAAACAACTTATATTGCATTATTTAACCATACAAGATATTCATCATATTTTCAATGTTGCTAAACTACTTTCATCATAAGTTTACAACTATCCAAAACATACATAATCATCTCATATTTCAACATTAGAAAGTAAACTCATCTTCTACCTCTAACATTTTACCCATTTTCCATCTTAACCCCATTTTCACTTTAGGGTTTTGGGGTTTTCATGAACCAACCCACAAACTCTTTTCATTTTCGAAATACTAACTCTAAACCAAGAGTTTACAAGAGAAAAACCACATAAAACGAACCATAACTCAAAAGGGTGAGTTTCCATGGTTTCTCATACTTTGAGAAGAGATCCAACATACCAAAGAATGGGTTTCAAGGAGAAGAAGAGAGTTGGAATAGAGAGTTTTACCTCTTCTCAAGCTCTTGGACGAGAATCAAAGCTCCTAGACCTTGGGAATGCTCTCTTCTCTCACCTCTCTTCAATTCGTAACCTAAAAATGTATTTGGGGTTTCTCTCATTTAATGCCCTCGTCGGGCTCTCGCTTAAGCGAGTTTATTCTCGCTCAAGCGAGAAAATCCCGCCCATTTTAACAACTCAAATCTGACCCTCTCGCCCAGGCGAGGGAAACTCTCGCCCAGGCGAGGAATCTCTCGCTCAAGCGAGGATCCTCTCGCCCTAGCGAGGATCTTACTGCCTCAACAGGTCCAAAACATCACTTTTCTCGCCCAGGCGAGCTAGCTCTCACTCAGGCGAAAATCCTCCAGTATATCCCAGGATTTCACCCTCCCAGGTGAGTCTTTCTCGCCTAGGGAGAATCCATCGCTCAAGCGAGAATCCCAGGACTGACACTATGATTTTAACGACTTAAAATTAGGGTGTTACACTACACCACGAAGGTGATTCAATACCACGTTGGGTAAGTCTACACCACGAAGGTGATTCAATACCACGTTGGGTAAGTCTACACCACGAAGGTGATTTCCATACCACGTTGGGTAAGTCGACACAACGTAGGTGATTCAATACCACATTGGGTAAGTCTACACCAAGAAGGTGATTCAATACCACGTTGGGTGAGTCTACACCACGAAGTTGATTCAATACCACGTTGGGTAAGTCTACACCACGAAGGTGATTCAATACCATGTTGGGTAAGTCTACACCACGAAGGTGATTCAGTACCATGTTGGGTAAGTCTACACCACAAAGGTGATTCAATACCACGTTGGGTAAGTCTACACCACGAAGCTGATTTCCTTACCACGTTGGGTAAGTCAACACCACGAAGCTGATTCAATACATTTATAAACAGCAATTCCACGCATCCTTTATTACGAACATACCCATATATGTTTATAATAAGCGACTTACATCTTTACCACTTTCATAACCAGAAGATTACACACATTTTCCATTACAAAGTACAATTAAAGACTTATCCTTACCTTGGTGAACGTTGGGGTCATTTCCGAGTAACTTTACAAGTTTCCTCCGCAATTACCTCCAACCTTATGATCTCTTCTCAAGCTTCTAGATGATTCCCACGAGTTCTTGCTCTCAAAATCACCTTCTCCTCTCTTCTCTCTCACTTTCTAACCCTAAAATGTGTTTGGGGTTTTCTATTTTAAAGTGAAATCGTCGGGTTCTCGCTCAAGCGAGAATCCTCCAGTATAGCCCAGGATTTCACCCTCCCAGGTGAGTCTCTCTCGCCCGGGCGACAATTCTCTTGCTCAAGCGAGAATCCCAAGGCTAATACTATAATTTAATGACTTGAAATTTAGGGTGTTACAAAAAGTATTTGAAATAAAAGAATATGCATGCTATAGAATATATATTATGGGATATATATGCTATAGGTCGATTACGGATAATATGGAATTGTAAGACAGAAGATATGAACGTTTATTTTTATGTAATTATGAGACATGTTTCTCTTCAATGCTTATTTATGTTTAAGAATGTGGATTATCTTATAATGATACTTATTGAATTAACGACTTACTTTTTTGCGTGTTTTGTGTATTTGTCATTGATAATCTCATTGCAGGTAAACAAGTGAATTGAGGATGCTTGGTTGGGAGCTTTAGGAGCTTTAGACTTTGGATTCATTAATTACGTTTTTTTGTACTTTAAATGACTACTTTCGGATTTTAATGATTGTAATCCTGGTTAACATATATTTGGATATTCGTAACCATGCGTACTGCTATTTTTGAGGATTATAACCTTTGGGTTCTTAGTACCCATTGGGGATGGTATGAATGAATTATGTTTTTCTGTCATATGAAAAGTGTTGTAGCATGACATGTTGAAAGGTTTTTCAGTAATGATTAATGAGTGATTAAAGTGTAATGATGAATGTAGGTATAACTAGAATATAATAAAGAAAATATTTTCAAGGGTATAATTTGGGTCCTTACATATGATGTTGTTTTATTATTGTCGTTACTCTAATTGTTGCAATATATTTGTTGGGCTATTAGTAATTTAACAATATATTTATATAGGGACAAATTTCACAAATTGATAAACTTTAAAGAATAATTAGGAAGAAAAATAGTTCATAGTGACTACTGACAAAAGACATAAAGTTTATAAGTTTTTATGCATTTTACCATATATTTAAATCATTTCAATAATATTTAATTTATTATTCATTCTTGATTAAATAACTACATTCTTAATGATAATATTATCAATTCAGTTACAAAATAAATGAAAATATTCAGGTTTTTACTAAATATATTAAATCTTATTAATATTTTTTTTTTGTAAAAAATGAATTTGTATTAATTTTGTATTTTACTAATCATTTATCATTTTTTATTTATTTATTAATATGCATACAAAGTTCAAACAAAATAAATAATAATATAATTGATGAAAAAATAGATGATACATTAAAGAAATATCAATCAAAATAAACTAAAATAGAAAAATTCCTTAAACAATCAACTCTACCTTATGGGGGCACGTTGAATCTAACGGTCAAAGAGAATAAAATCGTTTTCAAACTATCTAAAAATTTAAAACACTTGTTTCTTGTGGTTAATAAATATTTTTCTATCAATTTTACAATTTTTGAATGATACTTATAACTCTCATGATTGGGTTAGAATATTTCATTATAAAACCCTAAAAAATACCATTTTCCCTTCTTAATTTCCTTTTTTAATTCAGTTTCTAACGTTTATTTGTGATAGAAATGGACCGGACAAAAATAGATGTTTACACCAACAATTAAATTCATAACAAGTCAAAGAAACACACCAACCCTTCCCTATAAAACATCCCCTACCATTCATCTCACATTCCACACCAAAGCAAGTTAGTAACACTACTAATCACAAAGTACTTATTCACTCTCATCATCTTTGTCCAATGGCTTCCAAGGCTGCACTTCTCATTTCTCTCAACATCCTCTTCTTCACTTTGGTTACTTCCACCAGTGCCTCAAATCCATCACCCTCAACCCCTGCTGACCCAATTGAATCCACCAATGCCCCAAATCCATTACCATCAACCCCTTCTAACCCAATTGAATCTGGTAATTGCTCTGTGGATCCCTTCAAGTTTAAGGTGTGTGCTCTATTTAGTTGGGTACAAGTGCCATATTGGAATCCATGTTGCTCACTCATTGCAGGTCTTGAAGATAGTGAAGCTGCTGTGTGCCTTTGCACTGCTTCTAAGATAAAATTTCTTGGATTTCCTTTCAATATTCCTTTAAACTATCCCTATATATTGAGCTCCTGTGGACAGGGTACCCTAAATTCTTTCGCATGTCGTTAAATACATACTTTATAGCGGTGCTTTAAATTATGTTTCCATTGTAGTTATGTTGGTTTTAAATTGCGATGCCATTATGGAGACTATCAAAACCATAATGTTGTGAACACAATTATGATTACCCATTGTATTTTAAAACTTTGTTTTTTTTAAGTTTTTGAAATTTCTATTAATAAAATTCTACATTATTTTTCAATTTTATTTTAAATTTCCATTTAAGCTATGTGAGCCCTCTACCTCTAATTCCCTAACCACCTCTACATTTACAGAGCAGTGAAGCACCTTGCATATTTCTTTTATATTAATGTCAATTATCAACCTTGGAAAATTGTTTAATATTAATGTTTACTATCAATCTTGCAAATTTGTTTTATGTTGATGTTACCTATCCAACTTACATATATCATATATTACTAGTAAATATTATTGTTCAACAAACAATAAAGGGATGTAGGGCTGGTAATAAATTGAATCATCTTGATATTCATTTGAAACTCAATTCATTATATAGCTCAATAAACTTTGTTCACGAACCAAAAGAGTCGAACTTGTGTTAAAAATTAAGCACGTTAAATGAATAAGCCGAAGTTGAGAAAAATACAGTTCTAATCATTAGGTTTATGAGATAACTTGATTATATATCTGCGTTTAAATATGCACATATATATTGTATAGAGAGAAAGATTTATGCACTATGTAATAATTTAGTACACTATCATAGCATCATGCACCATTCATTTTTAATAATCATTGACTCTAAAATAAAAGTAACACAAATGAATGGTGGATGATATACTGAATATGTATAAATCTTTACATTGATAATGCATAAATTTTAAACCCTTAGTGTACACATATATATTGTTTTATGTATCTATATATATTATATAATTATATATATGTGTATATATGTATATATGAATATTTAATTTTATGTATAATAATAAGTAATCATAATTTGAACTAACAAACTAAATCAATCGACTAATGAGTTGAACTAAACAATATAATAATTTTTGACGAGCCTAATTAGTTCGAGCTGATAAGTCGAATCAAATAGTTTGTGAACTTCAATCGAGCCAAATTCGAGATGGAAACGTAGTTTATAATAAATAAGTCGCTAACCAATCAGGGTCGGCTAAAACAAGTTTTCTTTTCATTGATACACCATCAATCCATAAACAGTAAATCCACACAACCATTATTACAAACATACAGATATATGTTTATAATAAATAAGTGGTTCACAACTTGATCATTAACTACAATCAGAAAATCCACACATTTTCTATTTCAATGCACAAGTTAAAGACTTATCCTTACCTCAATGAGTGTTGAGTTTGGTTCTTGGTAACTTCACAAGTTCCACCGACACCGCCTCCAACTTTAGGATCTTTCCTCATTCCCAGCATGTAACACAATGTTAGTCATTTATTCCAAATAACACATAAACAACTCATATTGCATCTTTAAACATACAAGAGATTTAACACATTTTCAATGTTTCTAAACTACTTTCATCATAAGTTTACAAACACCTAAAACATACATATTCATCTCATATTTCAACATTAGAGTGCATATTCATATTCTACATCTAACATTTTACCCATTTCCATCCTTAACCACATTTTCATTTTTAGGGTTTTGGGGTTTTCATGAATCAACCCACAAACTCTTTCCATTCTTGAAATACTAACTCTAACCCAAGAGTTTACAAGAGTAAACAACATAAAACGAATCATAACTCAAAAGGATGAGTTTCAAAGGGAAGAAGAGAGTTAGAATCTAGAGTTTTACCTCTTCTCAAGCTCTTAGATGATTCCCAAGACTCCTTTCTCTTGAAAACTCTTTCTCGCTTGAGCCAATTCTCGCTCAAGCGATAAAATCCCGCCCATTTTAAAAACTCAGATATGACCCTCTCGCTCAAGCGAGGGATTCTCGCTTGAGCGAGAATCTCACATCCTCGACAGGTTCCAAATTGCCATTTCTCGCCCAGGCGAGACAACTCTCGCTCAGGCGAGACCACTCTTGCTCAAGCGAGACAATTCTCGCTCAAGCGAGAATCCTTCAGTATAGCCCAGGATTTCACCCTCCCACGTGAGCCTCTCTTGCCCAAGCGATACTTTCTCACTCAAGCGAGACTCCCATGACTGATACTATAATTTTAATGATTTAAAATATAGGGTTTCACATCTAGCATAGTGTATTGCAGAACAATTATACTTTCTCTTAGGAAAAAATGCAAATAGCTCTTTCACAACATCCTTATTGTTCTTTCTTCTCTTATTCTAAGAGATCATAACCAAATGAGCACTTTTAGTCTTATCTCTCTGCAGCCTTTGTCCCTCTTGAGTGTTATAGCTCACTTTGAATTTCCCAAAGTGTGCAGGAAGCGATATCAAAACAAAGTGCACAGCAAGTCTTCACCAAACTCTAACTTTAGTGACTTGAGTTTCTATGCGAGATTAGACATCTCCATAATGCAATCCCTTATGCTATCTTTGTTTCATACCTTATGGAGATGCGTTTAGCCGAAAGGCTACTCGTCTCCGCCTTTTCATTTTTGGCAAAGTACTATTCTATTTATTCAAGGAATTTCCTTGCATTTTGACCCTAAAAAATATAGCACTGAAACAATTATGGAATAGAGCGTTTCATGATCATTAGGCACATTAGAGTATAAATGGATTTCTCCATAAAAAGTGTCGGATCCAAATATATACAGCCGAGAATAATCTCTATGACTTCCTTCCAGACCTCAAAGTTTGTCCCATCTAGCAATGAGATGTTATTAATTTGAGCATAAATATTTGCAGTACTGGTAAAAAATACTGAATCTAGTAGAACAAAGAAAAAATGAATTGCAATCATTCTTGCAATAAACTTACATCAAGTTTAACCCTTAAAATCCAATGGGATACATCATGAGTTACCTAGTACGACATTAATATTCAGTCTTTGGACAAAAAATATTAACTTGTAAGTGATACACTCAATATAGTAATCAAATATTGATAATTAGTCATGTAAAATAATAAACCTTTATTTGGACTGACTTACTATTCACATGGGAATCTATATGATTATCACATATTTATTACCACAAGTATGTTTATAATTTTGGCCAAATAGTAGTCTTCCTTTGGGTAGATCACTATTCGCATAAAATTGCAAACATACAATTAGCTTGATATTTCATATTCTTGTTGTAATGGTCAAACATTGATCCTAATGCATGTCAAATAATAAACCATTCTTTGGACTGATTTATCATTCACATTTGCAACCTTATAATTATCACATGTTTACCATCACATGTGTGTATATAATCCGGCCAAATAATAATCTTCCTCTGGGCCGATTAATACTCGCATGAATATATATATATATATAACCACTAGAATTTGACATTATTATGAACAATTTACACAAAAGATGTCACTTTGGAGACGTCTTATTTCTATAGGTTCACTTAAAAAGTCAAACAATCTTATAATCCAAAAAAATGCAGTCATGTAATATATAAAATAAGACATTCACATAATAGACTTATCACAAGATACCTAACACAACATTAATTTCTAGTCTTTGGATAGAGAAATTAATTTTTAAGTCGTACTCTCAATGCAATATACTACAAAACATATATATATCATGAGTTGTGGATAATGAACTGTTAAACATATATTGCGACAAAATTGTTCAATAATGCAGGCAAAGCTCATTGATGATTTCAACATATAGCAAACTATACATATGTATATATATATACATATGATTTCAAAAAAAATCAAGTATATAAATAAATATATGTATATTGGCTTCAACATATCAAATCATTTCCTTAATTCCTCAAGTTTAAATGCATGACATGCAAAATGCAACTCATCTTCCAATATGAAATAAAATATTTTATAAATTCAATAAATTCATATTGAAATAAACCCAACTCATATTGCAGCGTAAACATCTGTATCATTTACACTTTGATCAAAGAAAAAAAAACGAGAAACACTGCCCCGAATCCACATAAAATTCAAAACATTGCAATATAAACAATCAATATTTAAAATTCCAATCTTTACCACACGATAGTGGAAGCATAAAATACCCAAATTAAAATTAGGGTTCATGTAACACCCTAATTTTGAGTCTTTAAAATTATAGTATCAGTCTTGGAAGTCTCGCTTGAGCGAGAGATTCTCGCCTGAGCGAGAAAGGATCACCTGGGAGGGTGAAATCCCGGGCTATACTGGAGGATTCTCGCCTGAGCGAGAGTTGCCTCGCCTGGGCGAGAAATGGCAAATTGGGGCTGTTGACACTGTGAGATTCTCGCTTGAGCGAGAATCCCTCGCTTGAGCGAGAGCGTCAGATCTGAAATTTTAAAAAGGCGGGATTTTATCGCCTAAGCGAGAATGGGCTCGCTTGGGCGAGAACCTGACGACTGCTCTTTAAAATAGAAACCCCAAACACATTTTAGGGTTAGAACTTTGAAGAGAAGAGAGAGAAAAGAGCTTTTCAAGAGCAAAGAGCCTTATGACTCATCTTAGAGCTTGAGAAGAGGTAAACCTCTTGTTTCTAACTCTTCTTCTTCCTCTCTAACTTGTTTTGGGTATGTTGGATCTATTTTCAAAACATGAGAAACCATGGAAACTCATTCTTTAGAGTTATGGTTCGTTTTATGTTGTTTTTCTCTTGTAAACTCTTAGTTTAGAGTTGATATTTGATGAATGGAAATGTTTTGTGGGTTATTCATGAAAACCCCAAAAACCCCCAAAATGAGAATATGAGTATAAAGAGAAAGAGATGAAGTGTTAGATGTGGATGATGAGTTTGTGCTTGGCTGTTGATATATGAGATAAACATGTATGTTTAGATGTTTGGAAACTTGTATTGAAGTAGTTTTGGAAATCTTGAATATATATGAATCCCTTGTGTATTTGATGATGAAATACGAGTTATTTATGTGTTATTTTGAATAAATGACTGACATTGTTGTTATTGGTGAAAATGAGGAAAGATCCTAAGGTTGGAGGAAATCGCGGATGAGACTTTTAAAGTTACTCAGAACCGATCCCCAACGCTCATCAAGGTAAGAGATAAGTGTCTCTAATTCATACTCACTGATGTGAATGAAGTATGTGAATGAGGTAATGTGTTGGTAGGTTTATTGTTGTTACTCTACCAGAAGAGGTAGTGGTTTATTATTGTTACCCTACCCGAAAAGGTAGTGGTTTAATATTGTACCCTACCTGGAGTGGTAGTGGACTGTTATTGTGCCCTACCTGGAGTGGTAGTGAACTGTTATTGTGTCCTACCCAGAGTGGTAGTTGACTGTTTATTATATCCTACCCGGAGTGGTAGTAGACTGTTATTGTGTCCTACCTGGAGTGGTAGCGGACTGTTATTGTGTCCTACAGGGAATGGTAGTGATTATTGTGAACTCGACCTGCTCGATGTGGTATGAGGTATTAATAACTCGACCTGACCGATGTGGTATGGGGTAATGATAACTCGACCTGCCCGATGTGGTATGGGGTAATGATAACTCGACCTGCCCGATGTGGTATGGGGTAATGATAACTCGACCTGCCCGATGTGGTATGGGGTATTAATAACTCGACCTGCCCGATGTGGTATGGGGTAATGATAACTCGACCTGCCCGATGTGGTATGGGGTAATAATAACTCGACCTGCCCGATGTGGTATGGGGTAATAATAACTCGACCTGCCCGATGTGGTATGAGGTAATTAACTCGGCCTACCCGATGTGGTATGGGAAATGAAATTGGTGAATATGATCGATGAGAAATGTGAACGTCACAATGAATGTCGTATGCATGCTATAGGATATATAGTATGGGATATATATTCTATATGGTGAATATGACGGATGAGAAATGCGAGTGTTACAATGAATGTCATATGCATGCTATATGATATATAGTATGGGATATATATTCTATAGGGTGAATATGAGTGATAAAAAGGAAGATGTTGAGAATGAAAGTAATATACATGCTATAGGATATATATTATGGGATATATATACTATAGGGTGGATATGAATAAGGAGAAGGATGATGTTTCGAACGAACGTGATATGCATACAATAGAATATATATTATAGGATATATATACTATAGGATGAATATGAGTAAAGTGGAAATTAAAGGAAGATGATATGAATGTTTATAATTACGCATGTGTGTTTATAAATTATATTAAAGCTTAATCATATTTGAAATGTGGATTATCATGTGATGTTAGTTGTTGGACTAATGAGTTACCCCCTTCTGTTTTGTGTGTTGTTTATGATAATCTCATTTGTAGGTAAAGGAAGGATTTTGAGAAGGAAGCTCACTTAGGAAGCATTTGTGTTTATTAACTTGTTTGTCTTTATTGCTACTTGAAGTTGTAGTTAATTTGATAACATTTTGGGATGACTGTAAACCTGTTTAGATTAATATGGATATGTATAGTTATGGACGTTATAACTCTGGGAGACCCATAACTGGTTGTATGTGGTAAATGCTATTTGAATGAATTATGTTTTTCCGCAACATAAATTTGTATGATAATATAATAGGGTAAAGAATATTTTCAAAGAGTGATACTTGAGAGTTTTTAATTAAGGTGATGACTGTATGCAAGAAATGATTAAAATAAATGAAAAAATTTCAAGGGTAAAAATCGGGTCGTTACAGTTCATACAAAATTAGGGAAAAACAACCTTAATGAAGAATCATAAAATTCAGAACTTACGCTCTTATACCAATTGATAGAATTTGTTGGAATTTCCTTATGATTGGTAAACTACCAATACTAGGATCTTGAATGTCATGATTCTCACATACAATATAAAACAGAGATTTCAATGTCATACCTGAATCCATGTTTTCTTATCTGTTCCTTGCGTATGCCTTCGTAGAGAGGTTTTGCTATGATGGTATTCCTCAACCAATTCCTTGATTCCTCTTGGACCTTCGTTTTCTCTCTGGTGGGGAGAAGTGAAAAATGTGTTTGATTTGGTGTATATTGGGGACCATAACCTTCATGAAGTGTGAACTTATAGGGTTTCCATTATTCCCCATGGGTTAACTACTCTGAGTATCCGCTCATTAAGTCCATATCCATGATCAGTTTATTTTTAGAAGTCACAAGGGTTGTGAGTAATTAGATCACTTGTTTTATAATCCTGAAAATGAATAGCTGATATAATTGTATAAATATATGATGTCCACCTTAATTAGAAAGTATGAATTTCTAATATATTTTCCTTGAATTTAATTCCAATATTAGTCAACCACCCTTTTGTCTCTTCTTTAGGGATTAAGTCATGCAACATAAAACAAAAGGTACTCACATTTCCCCCATACACACACTCAACCAAAGAAGAGAGAGAAACTCTCATCCATATCTTCCTTCTCTTCCAAACCGTGTGGCTTCTTGAGTGGGTGAGGAGGGGTTTTTGTAACTCCAAATCACACAAAACTCTTCAAGATGTTGGCGTTTTCATTAGGTAACTACATATTTGGAACCTTTAACTTATTTACTCTCTCATACATCTCTTTTAGTACTTGTTTTATGTATATTCTTCAATTTTATGCTATAAAATGAGGTTAGAGTAGTTTAATGGAGAGGTTGAGGTCGCTTGAGGAACTTACATGAACTTGGTGAGTTTTTTAAGCTAGGATAAACCAAAAGTTCCATGAACAACTCTTCCCCTTCTCCTGCTTTTGTCAAAACCGAATCCTACCACTAGTTGTAAGGTGTTCATATTTTTTTTCCAAGAATTTTAAGTATGGTTGTTGTATAGTTGTGATGTGCAAAAACCATGCTTAAGTACACACCTTTGTTTTGAAAGATAAAATATTTGTAAAACCCCATGATTATGAATATTTTATAAGTCATCTTTTAAAGTTGATAAAGGGAATGAAACATAGGGACAAGTTTAAGTGGCTTTGTGAAGCTCAAAAGCTTGTATTTAGTTGCTTAAATTTTTCAAAAGTACCTTAAAATGATTTATTAGTTTAGTTAAATTTTGAGTCTTCCCCATAACCTTTAGTTCTGGAAAAAGAACTCACCTTTGTTGGTGAGAAAGTTGGATCTAAAGAGGGAAGCAAGTAGAAGTGATTTTTAGTGTTAAAATATGATTTTTATGCTTTTAATGAGTAATAGATTTTTATAAAAATGACCGAAGCTATGATTGTTAAAATATTATTTTTGGTATTTCCTTCTTTATTCTTTCATTTTTTGTGGAAAATAACCATAAAATCCTATTAAATGAAAACAATATCTTTGTGAGATTGTTTGGATATGGACATTTTATGAAAAATAAATGAGTTTATTTTCTGAACTTTTCGTTTTGAAACATATTTTAATTGCCTATAGTGTTTACTTTGTTTTCTTTAATGTATGGTACTATTCTTCTGACAATGACTTTAAAAATAGTTAACCTCAATGGAAACTCTGAAAACTAATATATGAACACACTGAGACTGTGTCAATGATAGTCTCTGTTTGGAACTTTTCACGTCGACGAACCAAAATGATGGTGTAATGTAGTTCGGATAGTTTAGACTAAACTTATGGAAATAGTTCCTATAAAGGGTATTTTCATAATTTTCACATTAAGAAACTCATTTTCGGTATAAGGACTTTTTATGATATTTTGGACATTTCATTAGTTTGGTCGAAACCCTAGATCATTTTATGAAACGGAGTTGCTTTGTAAATTAATTAACTTTTCATAAGAACCTATGACTAGAAGATATTGCCTAAGTCCATAAAATATGGCTAACAATGTTTTAGTATAACAACAATGTTTTAACATAAAAATTGGTTTGCATTGTGAGGATATAAAAGACGGAGCGAAAAGTTGTGGGACGAGATTCAAATCGTGAGCTTAAGGACTACATTGATACTTCGAGGTGAGAGAGAAGCATCGTGACATACTAGTTTTAGAATATGATATTAGGGTCCCCAAATGTACTCAAAGTTTGGAGGGCCTGATAGTTAGGAATTCATGTGGGCTAGTCAATGGTATGTTTTTTGGAATAACCATTATGTAAATTCCTAGCCCGACCATATTTATATGATGTGTCTATTTTACCTATGTACAACTCATTGCATGTTGTATCTGAAATGGATGTGATGATGATATATCTAATGAATGATATGTTATGTACCTTGAATATTCGTATATGTTTATGACATGCATAAAATCTATGATAATCTATTAAATTGCAATCGGATGTAAATCCCTCTTTTTGAAAGTTACCCTATCGGCTTGGCAAGGGGACGTCATGATATATATAACTTGGGTCAGAGAGCAAGTAAGAAATAAAAGAACCCCTAGACGTGAGGGGCATATGCGATGAAATAATCATATAGTAAGATGTGAGTTTGAAAATATCCTAGTGTAGTCCTTCTAGATACTCGAAAATGGTTTTGTCAAATGCCAACCTTTGGATGGCAAGTTCACCAAACCATATGAGTTAAGACATTAAAATAAATGTGAGTATGAGTATGGTAAATAAAAAGGGAAGTGTGCGATAGTTTATCATGTACAAGAGGGTACGCCTGATTGTATATTCGCCATACTTGAAGAGTAATGACGGGTCGAGTAAAGCCCATAAATCGTAAACCTATACATTGGAAGAGGTTAAGAAGAAAGTATATCATTGGTCGTGAACCTTTCCCTTCTCATAAGATATGATATGAACAATGCTAATGATTACGATTGTTTCTTAAATATATGTGTTGAAAGATGCAACACACACATCCTCCTCTTAAAAGCTTGAAAATAATATATTGGGTGAAAATGTATAAAAACTCCATAAACCTATGTGATTTGCAAGTAGACACAATAAACTATGTATTCTTACTAATTACCCCTTCAACTTTAACTATTGGTAAAATTGGTCAATATATAAAAATATTGTTTAATTAATAGCAATAAAAATTCTAACCTATACATTTCCTTTTAATCTCGACTGTTAGATAATATTATTATGTTAACTACTTTTAAATCTACAATATACTTATCTTCTTCTCAATAAATTTTGTATTTTGATGACAGTTTAATCCAGATATCAATATTTGTTAACCTACGCTGTTGTTTTATTATTGTTGTGAGTCTAATTGTTGCGATATATTTGTTGGACTATTAATACCTTAACAATATAATTATGTAGGAACCTATTTCAAAAATTGAAAAACTTCAAAAGATATTTAGGGAAAAAATAGTTCATGGTAACTACTGATAGAAGACATAAAGTTTATAGGAATTTTATCCATTTTCCTATATATTTAAATTATTTCATATAATATTTAATTTATTATTCAATTTGAATTAAATAACTATATTCTTAATTATTATATTATCAATTTAGTTACAAAGTAAATGAAAATATTCATGTTTTTACTAACTATATTAAATCTTATTTTTTTTTGTAAAAACAATTAATTTGTATTTTACTAATTATTTATCATATATTTTTAAAGCGGAGGGTCCACTTACTCCAAGAGTAAGTGCAAAAGACATACTCCTCATCTTAGCCATTCAATCTTGGAAAATCAAATTGTTTAGATGTACTCGCCAATTCAAACCATTGGATTTCCCAAGAATGAATGATTATGATGTGAATTATGTTTTTTCCACTTACTTTTGGAGTAAGTGGATCTCTCCCCATTTTTAAATATAAAATAAAATGAAATTATTTTATTTATTATTATGCATACAAAGTTCAAACAAAATAAATAATAATATAATAGATAAAAACAGCAAATAATGCATTAAAGAAATATGTTTTAAAATAGAAACATTATTCCTTAAACAGTCAACTCTACCTTATGAGGGGCACGTTGAATCTAACGGTCAAAGAAAATAAGATTGATTTCGAAACATCTAAAAATTTAAAACACTTGTTTCTTGTGATTAATAAATATTTTTCTATGAATTTTACAATTTTTGAATGATACTTATAACTCTCGTGATTGGATAAGAATATTTCATGACATACCTTGATTATATATATATATATATATGCATAAATATGCATATACACACATATATGTATATACCTGTAGAGAATACTTAAATTCATCTACGTTAAATAAATTATTATCATTTGAGTTAACGAACTAAACTAATCAACTAATGAGTTGAACTACACAGTTTGAACTTTTGACCAGCCAAATCTATCCGAGGTGTTGACTCAAATCAAATAGTTTGTGAATTTCAATCGAGATCCAAACTCGAGATGGAAGCACAACTGTTTCGATTTCGATTTGATTTATGAGAAAAGCACATCCTTATTGAGATGAACTCTAATTCAACTTGGTTCGGCTTATTTCTTGTCTTTCAGTTAATTTTTTCATATATATTTATTGGAACCTATTGTCTCTTGTGAAGTGAAGAAAAATATGTTATATATTGATAAAAGCATTGTGAATATGTATTTTTATTATATAATTTTTCCAAAATAGTTTTGATACATGAACAAATAAACTAAAAACAAATTTGAACTAATGCCATTTGATTACTTGGTAGAGTTTATATAAATTGGATTTTTTTAACAAAACAAATCAATACGAAACAAAATATTTAGTTTGAATTTTTGTAGGTATATTGGCATTCCTTAGATGGTAATTTATGAAATGCAATGTTTAAATGATATTTTTTTTGGATGAATATATGTATGAATGAAGGTGTAATAATAAATATTATGGATACATGTATGCATGAATGAATAAATGAATGTTTGAATATTGTATCTTTTGAATGCATGTAATATACATGAGTAAATAAGTGAATGAATAAATAGGTGAATGATAATACAAAATGCATGTTCTTTTGGGTAATGAATCTCATCTTTGGGATTTATATCCTTCATTAGGAGTGATAAAGTATTGGGATAAAACCATGTATCTTCACCCTTAGGACTAGGTAGTTGAATATAAAATTTTTAAAATGATTATTTTATATATGTAATATGAAATAAACTTTCTACCGTATAAGCTCATATATCCCCTAACTCAGGAGATGGCCGATGAAGTACTAATTACTATGACGATTTTCAAATAGAAAAGTCATACATTATTATTGCAATTGTTCTTCCCATTCTCAATATAATTCATAAATCATATTTATTAATATTTAAGTAATATTAAAGGAATTATCTTAATTAATTAACAAGAGAACTAATACAAAATTAAAAATGCTGGTCAAGAATGGTCTTCCTACCTCATGAGATTATAGAGGTAATACTAATACCCATAATCACTTCTCAACCATAAGCAGCAAATATATAACATGAATCATGATCTTCCTATTAAACTAACATTTTTTTAATTAATTGTGTAATTAGGAGATAATTTTAGACTCACTGATAAAAAAAAATTAATAGCTAATTAATAGGTATCTTATGAATTAAAAATAAGTAAGTTTCTAAAATAATTAATCTTAAATGGTTTATGGAAGAGGTTAAGAAGAAAGTATATCATTGGTCGTGAACTTTTCCCTTCTCGTGAGATATGATAGAAACAGTGCTAATGATTACGATTGTTTCTTATATGTGTTGAATATGCAACACACTCATCCTCCTCTTAAACGCTTGGAAATAATATATTGGGTGAAAACGTATAAAAACTCCATAAACTTATGTGATTTGCAAGTAGATACAATAAACTATGTATTCTTCCTAATTACCCCTTTAACTTTAACTATTGGTAAAATTGGTCAATGTATAAAGATATTGTTTAATTAATAGCAATAAAAAATTCTAACCTATACATTTTCTTTTAATCTCGATTATTAGATACTTTTATATATACAAATATTATTATGTTAACCACTTTTAAATCTATTATATACGTATCTTCTTCTCAATAAATCTTGTATTTTGATGACAGTTTCACTCAGATATCAATGTTTTCTAACCTATGCTGTTGTTTTATTATTGACGTGAGTCTAATTGTTGCGATCTATTTGTTGGGCTATTAGTAATTTAACAATATAATTATGTAGGAACCAATTTCAAAAATCGAAAAACTTCAAAAGATATTTAGGGAAAAAAATAGTTCATGGTAACTACTGATAGAAGACATAAAGTTTATAGGAATTTTATTCATTTTCCTACATATTCAAATTATTTCATATAATATTTAATTTATTATCAATTTGAATTAAATAACTGCATTCTTAATGATTATATTATCAATTTAGTTACAAAGTAAATGAAAATATTCATGTTTTTACTAACTATATTAAATCTTATTATTATTATTTTTTGTAAAAAAATTAATTTGTATTTTACTAATTATTTATCATATATTTTTAAAGGGGATGAATCCACTTACTCCAAGAGTAAGTGCAAAAAACATATTCTTCATCTTAGCCATTCAATCTTGGAAAATCCAATGGTTTAGATGTAGTCACCAATTCAAACTATTGGATTACCCAATAATGAATTATTATGATGTGAAGTAAGTCTTTTCCACTTACTTTTGGAGTAAGTGGATCCCTCCCCATTTTTAAATATAAAATAAAATGAAATTATTTTATTTATTATTATGCATACAAAGTGATACATTAAAGAAATATGTTTTAAAATAGAAAAATTATTTCTTAAACAGTCAACTCTACCTTGGGGCACGTTGAATCTAACGGTCAAAGAGAATAAAATCGATTTCAAAACATCTAAAAATTTAAAACACTTGTTTCTTGTGATAAATAAATATTTTTCTATGAATTTTACAATTTTTGAATGATACTTATAACTCTCATGACTGGGTTAGAATATTTCATTATAAAACCCTAAAAAATACCATTTTCCCTTCTTAATTTCCTTTTTTAATTCAGTTTCTAACGTTTATTTGTGATAAAAATGGACCGGACAAAAATAGATGTTTACACCAACAATTAAATCCATAACAAGTCAAAGAAACACACCAACCTTTCCCTATAAAACATCCCATACCATTCATCTCACATTCCACACCAAAGCAAGTTAGTAACACTACTAATCACAAAGTACTTATTCACTCTCATCATCTTTGTTCAATGGCTTCCAAGGCTGCACTTCTCATTTCTCTCAACATCCTCTTCTTCACTTTGGTTAGTTCCACCAGTGCCCCAAATCCATCACCCTCAACCCCTGCTGACCCAATTGAATCCACCAATGCCCCAAATCCATCACCATCAACCCCTGATGACACAATTGATTCTGGTAATTGCTCTGCGGATCCCTTCAATTTTAAGGTGTGTGCTCTAACTAGTTGGGTACACTTGCCATATTGGAATCCATGCTGCTCACTCACTGCAGGTCTTGAAGATGCTGGAATTGCTGCGTGCCTTTGTTCTGCTTCTAAGACAAAATTTCTTGGATTTTCCTTCCATATTCCTTTAAACTACAAATATATATTGAGCACCTGTGGAGAGGGTACCCTAAAGAATTTCGTGTGTGTTTAAATACACACTTTTATAGTGGTGCTTTAAATTGTGTTTCCATTGCCGTTAATTACGCACAGTAATTTAAAACTGTGCATTTAAGTTTGTGAAATTTCTATTAATAAAATTCTACATTATTATTCAATTTTATTTTCAATTTCCATTTAAGCTATGTGAGCCCTCTACCTCTAATTCCCTAACCACCTCTACATTTAAAGAGCAGTGGAGCACCTTGCCTATTTGTTTTATAATTGATGTCAATTATCAACCATCCAATATTGTGTTATATTAATGTTTACTATCAATCCTGCAAATTTATTTTATATTATGTTACCTATCCACCTTAAATATGTCATGTATTATTAGTAAATATTATTGTTCACCAAACAATAAAGTGACTTGCAAATTTGTAATTTGAGGTAGGGCTATTAGTAAATTGAATCAACTTGATATTCATTCGAAAATCAATTTATTATTTACCTCGATAAACTTGGTTTATGAACCAAAGGAGACGAACTTGACCTAAAAATTAAGCTCGTTATATAAATGAGTTGAAGTTTTGAAAAATATAGTTCTAATTATTAGGTTCATGAAATAGGTTGATTATATAGTTGGGTGTAAATATGCACATATATATTGTATAAAATGAAAGATTTATGCACTATGTAATAATTTTGTACACTATCATAGCAATTTGCACCATTCATTTTTAATAACCATTGACTCTAAAAAAATAACACAAATGAATGATACATAGATTTAATAACCATTTACTTATTATGTATGTATGTGTGTGTACATGTACATACATGAAGAGAATATTTAATTGTATGTATAATAATAAATAATCATAATTTGAGCTAACAAACTAAACCAATTGACTAATAAGTTGTACTAAACAATATATGAATTTTTGATGAGCCAAAGTAGTTCGAGCTGATAAGTCGAATTGAGTTGTTCGTGAACTTCAATCGAGCCAAATTCGAGAGGAAACGTAGTTGTTTCGAACTCAAGTCGAGTTTTGAGCGAGCAAATCCTTTTCGACCTGAGCTATAATTTGACTCGGTTCAGCTTGTTTCCATCCCTACTTTGATTGTTAGTGTGATTCTTTATTTTTTTCTTTCTTGTTAATATTTTTGTTAGGGTATAAGGTATGCCCGATAATCAATCTGACACATTTATAATAATAAAGTTGTATTCATTATTATCTTGTTATCATATTCATTGTTTGTTGAAATAATTAATAGAAAAGGTCATTGATTAAAATTAGGGAGTTATTATTATAATAGAGATTGTAATAATGAGAAATAAATCTTTTATAATTTTAATCTAAATTGTTCTTGATCATATGATTATAAAGCTTAGGACAATATTAATCTAGATAGATCAATATATGTGTAGTAGTCTTTATTAGATAAAGATTAATAGATCTCATTTATTAAATTACACATATAAATGGTGCATATAGAGATATGACCATTGAAATGACTCAAAGGATAATTTCTAATGGTTAATATATTACCTTTAAATTGTCAATAGGAAATTCTTATGAAGAAATATATATTTTCCATAGACTTGAGATTATCATAGTAATTAACAAGTTATTTGTTATATTTTAATCTCAGACACCTAATGTCTTATGATGTTAGTTGAATGATTATTGGGTATAATCAAATTCTGGTAGGATTAATGATTAATCATGAAAGAATCCATCAACTCATGGTAATGAGTTTGACCTCTATAGAAATAAAGACCTTGACAAAGGGGAATTAGATGAATGAAGAAATGAGTTTCCTAATTCATTCGCTACGCGTTAACTTATTGGAATTTGACAAACATACCATATTCTAAAGTAAATGTGTGTTTGTGTGTATATGTATATATATATGTGTAGAGAATATTTAATTTTATGTATATTAAATAAGTAATCATAATTTGAGCTAGCAAACTAAATCAATCGAATAATGAGTTGAACTAAACAATATATCAATTTTTTATGAGCCAAAATAGTTCGAGCTGATAAGTCGAATCGAGTAGTTCATGAACTTCAATCGAGCCAATTTCGAGATGGAAACGTAGTTGTTTCGAAAACGACTCGAGTTTTGAGCGAGAAAATCCTTTTCGACCCGAGCTATAATTTGACTCGGTTCGGCTTGTTTCCATCCCTACTTTGATTGTTAGTGTGATTTTTCATTTCTTTCTTTCTCATTAATATGTTCTTGAAAATTAAATAACTTTTCATAAGAACCCATGACTAGAAGATTTGCCAAAGTCCATAAAACATGGCGAACAATGTTTTAGTATAACGACACTGTTTTGACATAAAAAATTGGTTTGTCATGTGAGGATATAAAAGACGGAGCGGTATGTTGTGTGGACGAGAATGATTAAATTAAGTGAGATGGAGCGGTATTTTTTATGCTAGCACCAAAAATACAAATAATATTATTCAGCCATGTTTAATATAATTAAGTGAGACTTAATTAATATATTTTCAAATGTGTGTTTAAATTAATAAATCTGATAAGATAAGTGATTGATTTAAACGTTTGAAAAATAAAAATAACAAAACCAAAAAGGAGAAATAAAAAGGTAGTGATTACTATGTGATAGAATCAATATGAGATTGAGTGGTTATTTTATTTTTAAAATAAATGTCACAAAACCACAACCTACCGAAATAGGAGTGTGCAAAAAAAAAAGTCTTCAGGATTGTCTGTAGAGAAAAAGAGAATTTTTCTGCATCTTGGTTTATTATTTTAGAGTATAAATTGGCTAAATTTGTTGCACGGATCAAGAGTTGATACAACAAGGATCAGTCTCGGTGTGGATTGTAAGGACCCAAATTTTAGCCTTGAAATTTGTTCCTTCATTTTACTCGTTTCATGCATACATTCATCATCTTACTTTAATCCCTTATTGATTATTCCGTAAAACCACTTTTTAACGTGTTATATTACTATACACTTCATATTAAAGAAAAACATAATTCATTCAATTAATCCTTAATAACTACCGCATACAACTAGTTATGGATTTCCAAGAATCACAATGCCCATAACTAAGCATATCCTGTGTTACCATAATCATAATTACATTTATCCCCAAATAGTGTCTAGTCAACTATAATACAAAAATATAAATAAAGAAATCTAAGTTAGGAAACACATAAAATTCCTAAGTGAGCCTTCTCCTCAAAATCTTTCGTTTACCTACAATGGGATTATCATAAACAACACACAAACACAAGGGAATAACTCATTAGTTGAAGACTAACATTACATGATAATCCACATTTTAAGTATAAATAAGCATTGGAATAATTTATCATCATAAGCACATAAATATAAACATTTGTATCTCCTTCCTTCCATTTCCAGGTTATTCATATTCACCCTATAGTATATATATCCCATAATATATGTTCTATAGCATGCATATTCCTTTCATCCAAACCTACTCATTTCTCATCATTCATATTCACCCTATAGTATATATATCCCATAATATATATTCTATAGCATGCATATTACTTTCATTCCAATATACTCATTTCTCATCATTCATAATCACCCTATAGTATATATATCACATAATATATATTGTATAGCATACATATTACTTTCATTCCAATATACTCATTTCTTATCATTCACATTCACCCTATAGTATATATATCCCATAATATATATTCTATAGCATGCATATTACTTTCATTCCCATATACTCATTTCTCATCATTCGTAATCGACGAGTTTTCATACAAGGATAATCCTCTACCACATCGGGCAGGTCTAGTTAATTCTCCATACCACATCGGGCAGGTCTAGTTAATTATCCATACCACATCGGGCAGGTCTAGTTAATTCTCCATACCACATCGGGCAGGTCTAGTTAATTCTCCATACCACATCGGGCATGTCTAGTTAATTCTCCATACCACATCGGGCATGTCTAGTTAATTCTCCATACCACATCGGGCAAGTCTAGTTAATAATAATCCACTACCACTCCGGGTAGGACAACAACAATAATCCACTACCACTTCGGGTAGGACAAAAACAATAATCCACTATCACTTCGGGTAGGACAACAACAATAATCCACTATCACTTCGGGTAGGGCAAGTCTCTTCCACGATTTCCTCCAACCTTAGGATCTTTCCTAATTCCCACCAATAACAACAATTTCAGTCATTTATTCAAAATAACACTTAAACGACTCATATTTCATAGTCAAACATACAAAAGATTCAAATATTTTCAAGGATTCCAAAACTACTTCAATACGAGTTCCAAACATCTAAAACATACATATTCATCTCATATATCAACATTAGAGCACAAACTCTTCTTCTACATTTAACATTTCACCCATTTCTCTTTTTGGGGGTTTTGGGGTTTTCATGAATAAACCCACAAAACCTTTCCATTCATCAAATACCAACTCTAAACCAAGAGTTTATAAGAGAAAAACAACATACAACGAACCATAACTCTAAAGGAAGAGTTTCCATGGTTTCTCATACTTTGAGAAGAGATCCATACACCCAAAACGAGTTTGAAAGTGAGAAAGAGAGCTATAATCAAGAGATTTACCTCTTCTCAAGCTCCTAGATGATTCCCACGAGTTCTTGCTCTCAAAATCACCTTCTACTCTCTTATCTCTCAATTTCTAACCCTAAAATGTGTTTGGGGTTTCTATTTTAAAGTGAAATCGTTAGGTTCTCGCTCAAGCGAGCCCATTCTCGCTCAGGCGACAAAATCCCGCCTTTATAAAATTTCAGATCTGACGCTCTCGCTCAAGCGAGGGATTTCTCGCTCAGGCGAGACAGCTCTCGCTCAAGCGAGGGTCCTCTCGCTCAAGCGAGGATCTTACAGCCTCGACAGGTCCAAAATGCCACTTTTCTCTCCATGGTGAGACAACTGTTGCTCAGGCGAGACCACTCTCGCTCAAGCGAGAATCCTTCAGTATAGCCCAGGATTTCACCCTCTCAAGTGAGCCTCTCTCGCCCAAGCGACAATTCTCTCGCTCAAGCGAGAGTCCCAGGGCTGATACTATAATTTGACTTTAAAATCTAGGGTGTCACATGGATACACGTGTATGACCTTCATACTTTTGAAGGAGAATTTTTCTGAAGCCATCACAGTCTCTCCAGGTATTTTTTTATTAAATTTTTTTGTCTCCATGTTACATGTATGCATATTTTAACACAAAATGGATCTACTATTTTCTTTTGTGCGTATTAAGATCACATATAAACCTTCAATTGATATCAGAGCAAGTTTTTGTGTTTTAATTTATGCTAAAATTTCAAAACCAATCCAAATTATTGAGACAATCATAATGCAAAATTTTTGTAATAACGTGTTGAATGTTATTGTTCTTCATATTCACACAGACCTTTGATTCAAAGTAATTGAATTATTGATGCAAATCATCACGCTATGACTAGTGATGAGTGTGAATGTTATAACTTTCATATATTTAATATATATTTAGTTATGTATATGCATGTTATATGAATGTAAATTTCCTTCTGCACACACGTTATATGAACATACATGAATATTTATAATGGTGACTTCAATGTTATGGAAATTGCTAATGAAAATATTTTGGACAGTGGTTACGTTATCATATAATTAGAATAATGCATATAATTCTAATATGTATTTGCGTTATATATGCATACATGTTATATGAACGGGTTAGCAATGTCTGAGATATTTTGTTAAGTTATAACTTCATATGTATTAATTAATGATGATTAATTAGTATAGTCATGTATAAATTAGATTTGTATATCACAGCTACAAAATCAAGAATATGTATATTTGTATATATATTAACCATAAGTTTCATACGATGAAATGTGATGGTCAGAATTATTTTAAAGTTCATAAAATTATTTTGTATAAGATACATTTTTTATGAGTGCGTTAATTATTTAATTTAAAGTAACGATCTAACTACTAGAGGACTTGTAATTAAGAGGATTAACAGGGTATGTGATACCAATCAATCAAAAATTAATTTCATCACTAATCGCCTATACTACCTACAGAGTGTAAAAATTAATTTAATTATACTTAAAATGACCTGATAAACAGGTAGCTATTTGTTATTTATTAATTTTGAGTAAAATTGTATTTGATACATTTGTCTTAAAATGTACATTGGAAATGACTTGACAACCAAATATTTGTTCACATTTTTTAAAGGTCATTTATTTAATATTTCCACCGGAAGAAATATTTATTTCATATATTGCTATTGTAGTAAGTGGGAGTATTGTATTTGTCATATATCTCTTTACATGAATATGTTCTCACATATATGTTTAAGTGTGTAGAGATATGTCTTCTTTATCATTGCATTTGATATTCGCTGATGGAAAGTTGGTTGGGGACAACTTTCATGACTGGTACCGAACTTTGAGAATTGTTCTCATGCATGAGAAACTTATCGATACGATCAATAAGCATGCTATGCCTAAACCAAAAAATAATGATGATGCTGAGGCAATTATTGCTTATAAGAAGTACTTAGAGGATTTAATGAGTACAAAATGCCTAATATTAGCATCAATGAGTTCTGAACTCCAGATGCATCATGAGGACATGGATCCAACTAACATCATTACACATCTTAAAATGTATGGTTCACAGAGTCGGACAACTAGATATTAGTTGTCTAAGACTCTGTTCAGGTCCACGTTGAGTATGAATGCTCAGGTGGGACCCGATGTTCTAAAGGTGATAAGTCTTATGGAACAACTTGAGAAGTTGGGCTGTAAATTTGGGAAGAAGTTATCCCAAGATTTGATTCTACAATCACTTCCAGAATCATTCTCACCATTCATTATTAATTTTAACATGAATAAGATGGACTGTGACTTGCATGAAATGCTAAATATTTTAATTGATTATTAGAATCAGATTGAATCTGGAAAGAACCAAGGATCTGTCTTGGTAATTGGAAAGTCCAACAAGAAAAAGGGCAAATAGAATAACAAGTCCAAAAGAAGACTTTCATGCCCAAAGGTGGTTTGACCGAACATAGTGATAAGAAAGACGGTGTTGACCAAAGCAATGTTGAATATTTCTTATGTAAGGAGAAGGGACATTGAAAAACGAATTGCCGCAAATATCTTGAATCTATAAAAGTAAAGAAACAAAGTGAGACATCAATGAAAAACATTTTCATGATTTTCTTAACTGTTACTAGTTCTTCAATATAGGTATTTGATACTGTAAGTAGTTTTAACATCTACAATTCGTTGCAGGGACTACAAATAACTAGATGGTTTGAAGAATGGAGAAATCAATCTCCAAGTGGGAAATGGAGCAAATTTTGCAACCAAGGCTATAGGAATAGTCTCTTTAATAATGTCGACTGGCAATGTACTAGTCTTGGAAAATTGTTATTATGTTCCTAATTTTGTTTCGAACATTATTTCAATTTCAATGTTGGATACTCATGGATATCACTTTATTTTTAATAAAGGTGTTTGCTCAATTTATAATAATGACATCTTTTATGCGAATGCTTATATCCAACACGACATTAATGTCTTACCTCAAGTGTGTTTTAACTCGGTTATGCATGTTTCTAGTCTTAAAAGAGAAAGAGATAATCAAGTAAACAAAACATGTCTTTGGCATTGTAGACTCGGTCATATTGGTGAGAAAAGAATCAGCAAGTTGCACAAGGAAATTTACCTTGACAATTATGATTATGAATCATACACGACTTGTGAATCTTGTCTCAACGGCAAAATGATCAAATCTCCATTTAGTGGAAATGGAGAAAGAGTCTCTGAATTTTTGGGACTAATTCATACGGATGTTTGTGGGCCCATTAGAATTCAAGCCATAGGAGGATATTCATATTTTATCACATTTACTAATGATGTTTCGGGATATGGTTTTTTATATCTCATGAAACATAAGTCTGAATAATTTGAAATGTTTAAAATATGTCAAAGTGGAGTGGAAAAGCAAACTGGTAAAAGTATCAAGATGCTAAGATCCGATAGTGGATGAAAATATCTTAATGCTGGTTTTCTTCATTATATGAAAGAGAATGGAATTCTCTCATAGTGGACACCTCCAGGTAGCCACAACATAATGTCGTATCTGAAAGAAGGAAACGAACCTTATTAGATATGATAAGATCCATGATGGGGTTCATTGATCTTCCAATAAGCTTATGGGGATATGCTTTGGAAGCGGCAAATTATTTGTTAAATAAAGTTTCCACAAAATCTATCTCTACACCGCCATATGAGATATGTAAAGGGAGCAAACCAAGCCTTAAGCACATTAAAGTTTGGGGTTTCCCAACCTACGTTAAGAGATTACAAACGGGCAAACTTGATGCAAGATCTAGCAAGTGTAGATTCATTGGGTATCCTAAGGAAATAATGGGATATTATTTCTACCACCCTTCTGACTATAAAGTGTTTTTGGCAAGAAGAGAAACCTTTTTAGAAAGGGAATTTCTTGCATAAGGAATTCATGGTAAAGAAATAGTGTTTGATGAGGATCAACAAACCAATGAAAAATCTAATGCTCAAGAACATGATATGGAACTTGAGCAACCTTACTTATATGTTTTAAGTTCAACACAAAGGTTATCAACTTCAATTGTTGCGGTTCAATTTTCGGTTGCAATTCAATAACATGTTACTGAACCAGTTCAGGAACAAATGGAACAACCAATGAATTCAGAACAAAGGAATTCATATGCACAAGTGCCTCTTAGAAGATATCTGAGATCAGATCATGCACCATATAGATTAAACTTGATGGTGCTATATACTATAGCAAATGAGGATTATCATATTGATGATGTTCCCAAATGTTATGAAGAGGTCAGGCAAAGCTTGGACCATGAGAAGTGGCAAGTAGCCATGGAATCTGAAATGGAATCCATGAATACCAACAAAGTATGGACTTTAGTTGAGGCTTCAAATGATGTAAAACTAATTGGTTGTAAATGAGTTTACAGGAAAAAGATTGGAGCAGATGGAAATGTTGATACTTATAAAGCTCGCTTTGTTGCCAATGGATATCGTCAAAAATAAGGAATAGATTATGACTTACTCCTTTGTGTGTTTTGTGCTTTGTTAATAAGGAATAGGCTTCAAAGTGGTTTACTAACCCCTTTTTTAATGTGGATTATCTTATAATGACGTTTATTGAATTAATGACTTACTCCTTTGTGTGTTTTGTGCTTTGTTAATTGATAATCCCATTGCAGATAAACATATGATATGAAGGGGACTCATTTTTGGAAGCTTTAGGAGCTTTATATTTTGGATTCATTTATTTGCACTATTTTGTACATGAGTGCATATTTGATAGTTTAAAGCATTATGTAACTACAGATATATTAACTTACATGGTGTTGTAACTCTGGATATTTGTAGCTATGGGTATTTTGGGAACCCATAGCTAGTTGTATGCGGTGGTTACTGAATTATATTTATATGAATTATGATTTTCTGCTATATAGAATGTATACAAATATGAGGATATGGAATGAGTATGAATGGGTAAATAGAATTAAAATGAAAAATGTATGTGAAGGAAATAAATAAGGGAAAAATTTTCAAGTGTAGAATTTCGGTCCTTCAAATATGGTATCAGAGTATAGTTAGTCATGCGGCCTAGGGTATGTCCTTGCTTGCTTCTTTGTAACTTCTATTTGATTTGACAATGTGGTTTAAGTGAACTGTTGTGTGGTTATGTGATGTTTTATCTGATTAAACATGGTTTACTGACAAATGAATGAGTGTAGGTACCCGTTACAGAGATGTCTAGAAGAGGAAGAGGATCGGGTCAGAATGACTTGTTGGCCCAGATTGTTGCTGTGCTGATGAAAATGAATGAGAACTTGTAGCACCTGAACCAGAACTCAACACCAAGTCCGAGTTCGCAACCATTGGTTCCACCTGGGCCGGCTGAGTACCGAGGTCTGGATGAATTCTGCAGGACGAAACCCAGTCAGTTCCAAGGTGGATTCGCTCCTGATGCCGCCATTGAATGGGTCCAATGAGTGAAAAGAATCTTCAGGGCCATGAGTTGTTCTGATGCTCAGAAAATGGCCTACGCCACCTACATGCTAGTGAAAGAGGCTGAGAATTGGTGGGAAATGACTAGGAGGCAGATGGAGACCGAAGGGCAAATCATCACGTGGGGAGCTTTCAAGAGTAAATTCCTCCAGAAATATTTTCCTATAGACTTGAAAAGGAAGAAGGAGATGAAATTCTTGCAATTAGAGCAAGGAAACATGTCGGTGAGGGGGGGGGGGGGGGGGGGGTACGCGGCCAAGGTTGAGGAATTGATCCGATATTACCCTTATGCTGAACTAGAGTTGGACGGGAGGTCCAAATTTGTAAAGTTTGAGATGGGGTTGAAACCCGAGCTGAGGGTGACGTTTGGTCACGAAGAGATTTCTGATTTTCCTACACTAGCGAACAAGTGTAGGATGTATGAGGATAATGTGAGGGTGAGGGACGTTGCTGCTAGTAAAGAGAACCCTCCACGGCACTATGGCCCTCAATGGAACTCCTCACACGGAAAAGGGAAGAGCAAGGTGTTTCAAGAGGAACGAAAGTCTTACTCTCCTCCAATGGGTAGTCGGGGTCATACTTCGCATGGGCCGAAGACTCATGTTAATGTCTGAGGGTCACGGTTGAACTCTCCATCTTTGTGCGGAAAATGTGGCCGAACTCATGTTGGTGACTCATGCCCTGGAACGACGCTTACCTGCTTTCACTGCAAGGAGTTTGGCCATGTTAGAAGGTATTGTCCTAAGCTACAGCAGAGTGTGAATGTTGTGAGGGCGGAACGACCCCGATCTACTGGCAGAGTATTCACCATGAGTGGTGTAGAGGCATCAAGTGTAGATGGCATGATTAAAGGTAATTGCATGGTGGCAGGTATTCCTCTTTTAGTGTTGTTTGATTCAAGAGTGACACACTCCTTTGTATCTATTGAATGCGTGGATAGACTAAAATTGCAAACTAAGTCGTTGCCTTTCGACTTGGTCGTATCCACCCCAACTAATGTGCTTGTGGTGGTGTCGACAATTGTGTCTCGATGTCTGGTGGTGGTAAACGGTAGGACATTTACCGTGGATTTAATCTGCTTACCACTATCCCAGTTAGATCTAGTTCTAGGAATGGACTGTTTGTCGGCGAATCATGTGGTGCTTAATTGTGCTGATAAGACCGTAGTATTCGGAGATCCAGATGGGATTTCTGATGGGGTTAGTTATGTGAAGCCGTTGTCGGCAAAGGAAGTCAGGACTTCCTGTAAAGAGGGAGGAGTCGTGTTTATGTTGTTGGCATCCTTGGAGGGTATTGAGAAACCCAAGGTTGAGGACATTCCGATAGTTCGGGAATTCCCTGAGGTATTTCCTGATGACATTACGGAGTTGCCCCCAGTGAGAGAAGTTGAATTCTCTATTGATTTGGTACCTGGAACGAGACCCATCTCTTTAGCTCCGTATAGAATGGCACCGTTGAAATTGGCGGAGATGAAAAAGCAGGTTGAGGACTTGTTGGCAAAGAAGTTTATTCGTCCTAGTGTCTCGCCGTGGGGTGCGCCCATCTTGTTGGTTAAGAAGAAAGATGGTAGTATACGGTTGTGTACCGACTACCGGCATTTGAACAAGGTTACTATTAAGAACAAGTATCCATTGCCTCAGATTGATGACTTGATGGATCAGTTGAGAGGGGCGATAGTGTTTTCAAAGATCGATCTTCGGTCAGGTTACCACCAACTTCGTGTAAATCCGAAGACATTCCTAAAACTGATTTTAGGACGAGGTATGAACATTTTGAGTATTTGGTGATGACTTTCGGTGTAACGAATGCCCCAACAATATTTACCGATTACATGAATCATATTTTTCATCCGTATTTGGATTCATTCGTAGTGGTGTTTATTGATGATATTTTGGTTTACTCCAAAAGCCGAGAGGAACATGTAGAGCACCTGAGAATTGTTCTGGAGCTTTTGAGTAAGAACCGGTTGTATGCTAAATTGTCTAAATGTGATTTCTGTTTGGAATCGATAAACTTTCTAGGACATGTAATATCCAAGAAAGGGGTAGCTGTAGATCCTTCAAAAGTTGAAGCGATTATGGAATGGGCAGTACTCAAGTTAGTTACTGAGATCCGTATTTTTCTGGGTTTTGGCTGGTTATTAATGGAAATTCATTGAGGGATTTTCGAAGTTGGCACTATCGTTGACTAAGCTCACCAGGAAGGGGGAACCTTATGTGTGAACAATCCGTTGTGAAGAGAGTTTCCAAGAGTTGAAGCGGAGATTGACTACCGCGCCAGTGTTGGTTCTTCCTTGTATTGATAAGGAATTCAGTGTTTATTGTGATGCTTCCAAGCAAGGTTTGGGTTGTGTTCTGATGCAGGAATGGAAGGTTGTGGCATATGCTTCTCGACAGTTGAGGACGCATGAGCAAAACTACCTTACCCATGACTTGGAATTAGCTACAATGGTCTTTGCCTTGAAAATCTGGAGACACCACCTTTATGGTGTGAGATTTGAGGTATACAGCGACCAAAAAAGTTTGAAGTACCTGTTTGATCAAAAGGAATTGAATATGAGATAGAGAAGGTGGATGGAATTCCTTATGGATTATGATTTTGGGTTACAGTACCATCCGGGAAAGGCCAATGTGGTGGCCGATGCTCTAAGTCGAAAGTCTTCGCATATGTCGGCTTTGATTTTAGGAATATGAACTTGGAAGTTCAGATAAAGCCTCATAGTATGATTTTAGGAATGCTTAAGGTCATAAATGAACTGTTTGATCAAATCTGGGCGATGCAAGTTGAGGATAGTGAACTAATGGCTAAACGGGATCTGATGCTAAGTGGCAAGGAAACTGATTTCGCATCGGACCCTAGTGGAATGTTGCTTATAAAGGGAGAGTGTGTGTGCCTCGTGATGAGGAATTACGGAAGAGTATTTTAGAGGAGTCCCATAGGAGCAAGCTGAGTTTTCACCCTGGGACTACGAAGATGTACCAAGATTTGAAAAAGATGTTTTGGTGGTCTGGGTTAAAAAGGGATGTGGCTTTTTATGTCTCGAGTTGTCTTGTCTATCATAAAGCCAAGATTTAGCATTAACGGCCAGCGGGAGAACTGCAATCCCTAGAAATTCCTGTTTGGAAGTGGGATAATATTTCCATTGATTTTGTATCGGGTTTTCCAAGGACTCAGAAAGGGTATGATTCGATATGGGTGATAGTGGATCGGTTAACTAAATTTGCACACTTCCTGCCTATGAACATGAGATATTCTTTAGAGAGATTGGCGGAATTGTATATTCGGGAAATAGTTCGTTTGCATGGGATACCGTCGAGCATTGTATCGAATAGGGATCCCCGTTTTACTTCCAAATTTTGGACTAGTTTGCAGACCGCATTGGGAACTAAGTTGAAGTTGAGTTCAACTTATCATCCACAAATGGACGGTCAATCGAAAAGAACCATACAGTCATTGGAAGATCTTTTGAGGGCTTGTGTTTTGGAACAACCGGAGAGTTGGGATGGCATGTTGCCTTTGATAGAGTTTACCTACAACAATAGTTTCCATTCGAGTATTGGGATGACACCCTATGAGGCATTGTATGGTAGGAAGTGCCGAACTTCAGTGAGTTGGTTTGAAATTGGGGAGAAATTGATATTGGGACCCGAGCTAGTCCAAGAGACGACAGAAAAGATCAAGAAGATCCGGGAGAATATGAGAATAGCCCAAAGTCGGCATAAAAGCTATTACGATAAGAGGCGGAAATCTCTTGAGTTTAATGAGGGAGATCATGTCTTTATGAGAGTAGTCCCGACTACTGGGATTGGTAGAGTGTTGAAGTCTCGTAAGCTGACTCCGCGATTTATTGGGCCGTATCAAATATTGAAGAGGATTGGACCGGTAGCGTATCGGATTGCTTTGCCTCCGTTGTTGTCGAATCTCCACAATGTGTTTCATGTGTCTTAGTTGAGGAAATATGTTGGGGATCCATCTCATGTGGTAGAATTTGATCAGATAGAGTTAAAGAATAACTTGACTTTTTCGACGTTGCCTGTGAGAATCATGGATACCAGTGTCAAGAGACTAAGAGGCAAAGAGATTCATTTGGTAAAAGTACTGTGGAGCCAAGTAGACGAATGAGATGCTACTTGGGAGGTGGAACGTGATATGAGGGAGGATTACCCTCATTTGTTCGAATCGAGGTATGTTTAATTTTCGGGGACGAAAATTCTTATAAGAGGGGGAGGATTGTAACACCCTAAATTTAAGTCTTCAAAATTATAGTATTAGTCCTGGGATTCTCGCTTAAACGAGGGATTCTCGCCTGGGCGAGAAAGGTTCACCTGGGATGGTGAAATCCTGGGCTATACTGAAGGATTCTCGCCCGAGCGAGGGTTGGCTCGCTTGAGCGAGAGTGGTCTCGCCTGAGCGAGAGTTGGCTCGCCTGGGCGAGAAAGGCTCAACCGGAAGGGTGAAATCCTAGGCTATACGGAAGGATTCTCGCCTGAGCGAGAGTTGGCTCGCCTGGGCGAGAAAAGTGATGTTTTGGAACTGTCGAGGCTGTAAGATTCTCGCCTGAGTGAGAGGATCCTCGCTTGAGCGAGAGCTGCCTCGCCTGGGCGAGAGGGTCAAATCTGATTTTTTAAAATGGGCGGGATTTTCTCGCTTGAGCGAAAATGAGCTCGCTTAAGCGAGAACCCGACGAGACAACATTTATTAAGAAACCCCAAACACATTCTATGGTTAAGAATTGAAGAGAGGTGAGAGAAGAGAGCTTTTCCAAGGGTAATGAGCTTTAATACTCATCCAAGAGCTTGAGAAGAGGTAAACCTCTTGATTCTAACTCTTTTCTTCTCTTTGAAACTAATTTTGGGTATGTTGGATCTCTTATGAAAATGTGAGAAACCATAGAAACTCATCCTTTTGAGTTATGCTTCGTTTTATGTTGTTTTTATCTTGTAAACTCTTGGTTTAGAGTTAATATTTCAAGAATGGAAAGGGTTTGTGGGTTGATTCATGAGAACCCCAAAACCCTAAGGTGAAATTGTGGTTAAAGAGGAAAATGAGTAAAATGCTAGAGGTAGAAGATGCTTAAACATTCTAATGTTGAAATATGAGATGAATATGTATGTTTTAGATGTTGTAAACTTATGATGGAAGCAGTTTAGAAACATTGGAAATGTGTTAAATATCTTGTATGGTTAAAAAACGCAATATAAGTTGTTTATATGATATTTGGAATAAATGACTAACATTGTGTTATATGGCGGGGATGAGGAAATATCCTAAAGTTGGTGGTGGTGTCGGTGGAACTTGAGAAGTTGGCAAGAACCATGCTTAAGTACACACCTTTGTTTTGAAACATATTTTAATTGCCTATAGTGTTTACTTTGTCTTCTTTAACGTATGGTACTATTCTTATGATAATAACTTTAAAAATAGTTAACCTCAATGGAAAACTCTGAAAACAAATATATGAACACATTGAGACGGTGTCAATGATAGTCTCTGTTTGGAACTTTTCACATCGACGAACCAAAATGATAGTGTAATGTAGTTCGGATAGTTTAGACTAAACTTACGGAAATAGTCCCTATAAAGGGTATTTTCATAATTTTCACATTAAGAACCTCATTTTCGGTATAAGGATTTTTTACGATATTTTGGAAATTTCATTAGTTTGGTCGAAACCCTAGATCGTTTTATGAAACGGAGTTGCTTTGTAAATTAATTAACTTTTCATAAGAACCTATGACTAGAAGATATTGCCTAAGTCCATAAAATATGGCTAACAATGTTTTAGTATAACAACAATGTTTTAACATAAAAATTGGTTTGTCATGTGAGGATATAAAAGACGAAGCGAAAAGTTGTGGGACGAGGATAGTCAAATCGTGAGTTAAGGGCTACATTGATACTTCGAGGTGAGAGAGAAGCATCGTGACATACTAGTTTTAGAATATGATATTAGGATCCCCAAATGTACTCAAAGTTTGGAGGGCCTGATAGTTAGGAATTCATGTGGGCCAGTCAATGGTATGTTTTTTGGAATAACCCATATGCAAATTCCTAGCCCGACCATATTTATATGTTGTGTCTATTTTACCTATGTACAACTCATTGCATGTTGTATTTGAAATGGATGTGATGATGATATATCTAATGAATGATATGTTATGTACCTTGAATATTCGTATATGTTTATGACATGCATAAAATCTGTGATAAACTATTAAATTGCAATCGGATGTAAATCCCTCTTTTTGAAAGTTACCCCATCGGCTTGGCTAGGGGACATCATGATATATATAACTTGGGTTAGAGAGCAAGTAAGAAATAAAAGAACCCCTAGACGTGAGGGGCATATGCGATGAAATAATCATATAGTATGATGTGAGTTTGAAAATATCCTTGTGTATTCCTTCTAGATACTCGAAAATGGTTTTGTCAAATGCCAACCTTTGGATGGCAAGTTCACCAAACCATATCAGTTAAGACATTAAAATAAATGTGAGTATGAGTATGGGAAATAAAAAGGGAAGTGTGCGATAGTTTATCATGTACAAGAGGGTAAACCTGATTGTATATGCGCCATACTTGAAGAGTAGTGACGGGTCGAGTAAAGCCCATAAATCGTAAACCTATACATTGTGTAACGACCCAAAATTCTACGCTTGAAATTTTTTCCATATTTAATCCAATTCCATACATTTAACAATCAATCATAATTACTGAGTGATTAAATTTATTTTAAAAGTCTCACTTCACACTCACACCCTATCTTTGAACCATAAGTAACATACAACATTTGATAGCAGAAAAACATAATTCATTAATATAAACTAGTAACCACCGCATACAATTAGCTATGGGTTTCCAAAACACCCATAGCTACATATATCCCGAGTTACTAGTATCCCTGATCAGTATCATACACAAAAATAGGGTTCATAGTACCATTAGTTACTTCAATTACAATCAATTAAGGTTACAAAAGAATGTAATGAGAGACATTAAAACAAAAGTCTCTAATCCACTACTCAAAATCATTCTTCTCCGTCCACCTACATGCAATGGGATTAACATTTACCATACACAAACAACGCAAAGGAATAAGTCATTAATTCAATAAAACTCAATGTCAGTTAATCCACATTTAATAGTTTTCACAGTGATATAATTTAAATACTCTTAAAAACCTTTTTCATCATCTATACTTTTGAAAAACCATGCTACATAACTAGAGCTAGAGTCGCTAACCCATTCTGGTCGGCTAAAACGAGTTTAATTTTCATTGGCACTACACCAATACATAAACCATAAATACACCCATCATCACTACAAACATACCCATATATATTTGTAGTGACTAAGTGATTTACCATTTATGTTATTATAATTCAAGTCTTATTTCCATTGGTACTCCCCCAATAAGTTTCGAGTCTTATTTCCATTGGTACACCCCCAATAAGTTTCGAGTCTTATTTCCATTGGTACTCCCCCAATAAGTTTCGAGTCTTATTTCCATTGGTACTCCCCCAATAAGTTTTGAGTCTTATTTCCATTGGTACTCCCCCAATAAGTAGTAAACCTTAAACTCACTTCTAACCATTATCAACATACCCATATATGTTCATAATGATTAAGTGATTCACATTTTATCCATCATCCATAACAGAAAGTCCACGCATTTTCCACATAATGCATAAATTAAAGACTTATCCTTACCTTGGTGAGTGTTGGGTTTGGGTTTTGGCGACTTTGTAAGTTCCACCGGCACCACCTCCAAACTTAGGATCTTTCCTCATTCCCACCACATAACACAATGTCAGTCATTCATTCCAAATAGCAAATAAATAACTTATATTGCATCATTTAAACATACAAGATATTTATCATTTTCTCAATGGTTCTATACTACTTTCATTAAGAGTTTTCAACCATCTAAATCATACATATCATCCCATATTTTAACATTGTAAAGCAACTCATCTTCTACCTCTAGCATTTTACCTATCTTTCCTCTCTAACCTCATTTTCTCTCTCTAGGGTTTTAGGTTTCCATGAGTCAACCCACAAACCCCTTTCCATTCTTGGAATACTAGCTCAAAACCAAGAGTTTACAAGGTATAAGCGACATAAAATGAACCATAACTCGAAAGAGAGAGTTTCCATTGTTTTACACACTTTGAGAAGAGATCCATAATACCAAAAATGGGTTCTCAAGGGAAGAAGAGAGTTAGGATAGAGAGTTTTACCTCTTCTCAAGCTCTTGAACAAGAATCAAAGCTCCTAGACCTTGGGAATGCTCTCTTCTCTCACCTCTCTTCAATTCTTAACCTAAAATGTGTTTGGGGTTTTCCCTCATTTAATGTTCTCGTCGGGTTCCCGCTTAAGCGAGCTTTCTCTCGCTCAAGCGAGAAAATCCCGCCCATTTTAAAAAACTCAACTCTGACCCTCTCGCTCAAGCGAGGGATTCTCGCTCAGGCGAGAATCTCACAGTGACAACCAGCCCCAAATGCCATTTCTCGCCCAGGCGAGACATCTCTCGCTCAAGCGAGAATCCTCCAGTATAGCCCAGGATTTCACCCTCCCAGGTGAACCTCTTTCGCTCAAGCGAGGATCCGAGGACTGATACTATAATTTTTAAAGACTTAAAATTTGGGGTGTTACAATCCTCCCCTCTTAAAAGAATTTTCGTTCCCGAAAATCAAACATACCTCGATTCGAACAAATGAGGGTAATCCTCCCTCATCTCTTGCTCAACTTCCCAAGTAGCGTCTCCTTCGTCCACTTGGCTCCACAACACCTTTACCAGAGCAATCTCCTTGCCTCTCAATCTCTTTATACTGGTATTCATGATTCTCACGGGCAACGTCGCAAAAGTCAAATTATCCTTCAACTCTATCTGATCAGACTCAACCACATGAGACGAAACATATTTCCTCAACTGAGACACATGAAATACATTATGGAGATTGGACAACAATGGAGGTAAAGCAATACGATACGCTACCGGCCCAATTCTTTTCAATATCTGATAAGGCCCAATAAATCGAGGAGTCAGTTTACGGGATTTCAAAACTCTACCGATACCGGTAGTCGGAACAACCCTCATGAAAACATGATATCCCTCGTTAAATTCAAGAGGTTTCCGTCTCTTATCATAATAGCTCTTTTGTCGAATTTGGGCGATTCTCATATGCTCCCAGATTTTCTTGTTCGCATCCGTCGTCTCCTGGACCACTTCGGGTCCCAATATCAAGTTCTCCCCAGTTTCAAACCAACTCAGTGGAGTTCGGCACTTCCTACCATACAACGCCTCATAAGGTGCCATCCCGATACTCGAATGAAAGCTATTGTTGTAGGTAAATTCGATCAAAGGTAACATGCTATCCCAACTTCCTGGTTGTTCTAAGACACAGGCTCTTAAAAGGTCTTCCAATGACTGTATCATCCTTTCCGATTGACCGTCCTTTAATGGATGATAAGTTGAATTCAGCTTCAACTTAGTCCCCAAAGCGGTTTACAAACTAGTCAAAAAGTTCGAAGTGAAACGGGGGTCCCTATCTGACACAATGCTTGACGGTATTCCATGCAAGCGAACAATTTCCTGGATATACAGTTCTGCTAACTTCTCCAAAGAGTACCTCATGTACATAGGCAGAAAGTGAGCAGATTTAGTTAACCGATCTACGATCACCCATATCGAATCATATCCCTTCTGAGTCTTCGGAAAACCAGACACAAAATCCATGGATATACTATCCCACTTCCAAACGGGAATTTCTAGGGTTTGTAACTCCCCTGCTGGTCGTTGATGCTCAATTTTTGCTTTCTGGCATATTAGACAACTCGAAACATATGACGCCACGTCTCTCTTCAATCCAGACCACCAAAAGAATTTCTTCAAGTCTTGGTACATTTTCGTTGTTCCTGGGTGGAAGCTCATCTTACTCTTATGGGACTCCTCCAAAATATTATTCTGTAGCCCTTCATCACGAGGCACACACACTCTCCCCTTGTAACGCATCATTCCACTAGAGTCCGTTACAAAGTCAGTCTCCTTTCCACTCATCGTAAAATCCCGTTTGTCCATCAACTCAATATCTCCAACTTATAGTATTCGGATCTGATCAAAGAGTTCATTCGTGAACGTCAACATACACAATATCATACCGTGGAGTATCATCTGGACGTCTAGGTTCATATCCCTGAACTCTTCTATCAGCTTCCCTTCCTTAATCATCAAAGCTGACATGTGCAAAGATTTCCGACTAAGTGCATCAGCTACTACATTCGCCTTCCCTGGGTGGTACAACAATCCAAAATCGTAGTCCTTTAAAAATTCCATTCATCTCCTCTATCTCATATTCAGCTCTTTTTGATCGAACAGATATTTCAAACTCTTGTGGTCGCTGTACACCACAAACCTTATACCATAAAGATGGTGTCTCCAAATTTTCAAAGCGAAGACCACTGCTGCCAATTCTAAGTCATGCGTAGGGTAGTTCTGCTCGTGGGTTCTCAACTGACGAGAAGCATTGGCAACCACCTTTCCCTCTTGCATCAGGACACAACCCAAACCTTGCTTGGAAGCATCACAATACACACTGAAATCCTTATCCGTACACGGAAGTACCAACACGGGCGCTGTAGTCAACCTTCGTTTCAACTCGTGAAAGCTCTCTTCGCAACGAAGTGTCCACACAAACGGTTCTCCTTTCCTAGTGAGCTTAGTCAATGGTAGTGCCAACTTCGAAAATCCCTCTATGAATTTCCGATAATAGTCTGCCAAACCCAGGAAGCTACGGATTTCAGTAGCCGACTTGGGCACGGCCCATTCCGTAACCGCTTCCACCTTTGAAGGATCCACAGCTACCCCTTCCTTGGTTATCACGTGCCCAAGAAAATTCACTGACTCCAACCAGAAATTACACTTAGACAATTTCGCATACAGCTGGTTTCTACTCAGGAGTTCTAGAACAATCCTCAGGTGCTCTGCATGTTCCTCTCGGCTTTTGGAGTAAACCAAAATGTCATCAATAAATACCACTACAAATGAATCCAAATACGGATGGAAAATCCGATTCATATAGTCGGTAAATATTGCTTGGAACATTTGTTACGCCAAAAGGCATGACCAAATACTCGAAATGTCCATACCTTGTCCTAAAAGCAGTCTTTGGAATGTCATCGGTTTTTACCCGAAGATGATGGTAGCCCGATCGAAGATCAATCTTAGAAAACACTATCGCCCCTCTCAACTAATCCATCAAGTCATCAATCCGAGACAATGGGTACTTGTTCTTAATCGTAACCTTGTTCAACTGCCTGTAGTCGGTACACAATCGCATACTACCGTCCTTTTTCTTAACTATCAAAACAGGTGCGCCCCACGGCGAGACACTTGGGCGAATAAATTTCTTAGCCAACAATTCCTCAACCTGCTTTTTCAGCTTAGTTAACTCTAACGGAGCCATTCTATAAGGAGCTATAGAGATGGGTCCCGTTCCCGACACTAAATCAATGGAGAATTCAACTTCTCTCACGGGAGGTAATTCCGGAATATCACCAGGAAAGACTTCCAAAAACTCACGAACTATGGGAATGTCCTCAACCTTGGACTTCTCAATACCTTCCAGGGACGCCAACAACATGAACACGGTCCCTCCCTCGTTACAGGAAGTCCTGACTTCTTTTGCCGACATCGGCCCCATACAATTGACTCCCTCCGAAATCCCATCTGGATTTCCAAATGTCACGGTCTTATCAGCACAATTAAGCACCACCTGATTTTATGACAACCAGTCCATCCCCAAAATCAAATCTAACTGGGATAGTGGTAAGCAGATTAAATCCACGGTAACATCCCTACCGTTTACCACCACTGGACACCGAGACACAACTGTCAACACCACCACAGGCACATCAGTTGGGGTGGATACGACCAAGTCGTAAGGCAATGACTCAGTTTGTAAGTTCCGTCGGTCCACGTAGTCAATGGATACAAAGGAGTGTGTTGCTCCCGAATCAAACAACACTAAAAGAGGAATACCTGACACCATGCAATTACCTTTAATCAGGCCATCAACGCCCGATGTCTCTGCCCCACTCATGGTGAACACTCTGCCTGTGGATCGAGGTCGTTCAACCCTCACAGTATTCACACTCTGCGATAGCTTAGGACAATTTCTTCGAACATGTCTCACTTCCTTGCAATGAAAACAAGTGAGCGCCATTCCGGGGCACGAGTTGCCGACATGCACTCGGCCACATTTGTTGCACAGAGAGGGAGCGTTCAATCGGGACCCTCTAGCAGTGACATGAGTCCTCGACCCCTGCGAATGATAACTCCGATTACTTGTCGGAGGAAAATAAGGCTTCCTCTCCTCATGAAACGCCTTCCCTTTCCCTTTTCCGTGAGGGAAATTTCGTTGAGGTCTATAGTGTTTGGGAGGAACCATCTTAGATGTCACCGCTTCATCAACTGCCAAATCATCTTCGTACACCATACACTTGTTCACTAGGGTAGGGAAAATCAGCAATCTCTTGGTGCCCAAACATACTTTTCAACTTGGGCCTCAAACCTGATTCGAAATTGGCGCATTTGGACCTTCCGTCCATTTCCAACTCGGCGTAGGGGCAAAACCGGGCCAACTCTTCAAACTTGGTCGCATAGTCTCCTACTGACATGTTACCCTGTTCCAGTTTTAGAAATTTCATCTCCTTCTTCCTTTTCAAATCAGCGGGAAAGTACTTGTGTAGGAACTTCTCCTTCAAGGTACCATAGGAGATTAGTCGACCTTCGGCTTCCATCTGTCGCCGAGTATACTCCCACCAATTTTCAGCCTCGGTCACCAGCATGTAAGTAGCATAGGTGATTTTCTGAGCCTCAGTGCAGTTCATAGCTCTTAAGATCCGCTCTAACCCTTGGATCCACTCGATGGAAGCTTCAGGAGCAAATCCCCCTTGGAACTGAGTGGGGTTCCTCCTACAGAACTCATCTAAGCCCCAATATTCCGCCAGTCCTGATGGAACTAGTGGATGTGAACTCGGACTTGGTGCCGGGTTCTGGTTTAGATTGTGCAAGTTCGCATTGACCTGCTGTAGCACCGCCACCATTTGAGCTAACAAATCATTCGGGACGTTCTGACTCGCCCCTCTTCCTCTTCCTCTTCCTGCCATGATCACCTGTACTCAGTCAATTGTTAGTAAGCGAATTGTATAAATATAGTGCACACAACACTTAACATTTAACATCATTCAAACAACTGCAACACATAAGGATACAAAGAAGCATGAAAGGCCATACCCTAGGTCGCAGGATTAACTATGCTCTGATACCATATTGTAACGACCCGAAATTCTACCCTTGAAATTTTTTCTTTATTTAATCCAATTCCATACATTTAACAATCAATCATAATTACTGAGTGATTAAATTTATTTTAAAAGTCTCACTTCACACTCACACCCTATCATTGAACCATAAGTAACATACAACATTCGATAGTAGAAAAACATAATTCATTAATATAAACTAGTAACCACCGCATACAATTAGCTATGGGTTTCCAAAACACTCATAGCTACATATATCCCGAGTTACTAGTCTCCCTGATCAGTATCATACACAAAAATAGGGTTCATAGTAACATTAGTTACTTCAATTACAATCAATTAAGGTTACAAAAGAATGTAATGAGAGACATTAAAACAAAAGTCTCTAATCCACTACTCAAAATCATCCTTCTCCGTCCACCTACCTGCAATGGGATTAACATTTACCATACACAAACAACGCAAAGGAATAAGACATTAATTCAATAAAACTCAATGTTAGTTAATCCACATTTAATAGTTTTCACAATGATATAATTTAAATACTCTTAAAAACCTTTTTCATCATCTATACTTTTGAAAAACCATGCTACATAACTCGAGCTAGAGTCGCTAACCCATTCTGGTCGGCTAAAACGAGTTTTATTTTCATTGGCACTCCACCAATACATAAACCATAAATACACCCATCATCACTACAAACATACCCATATATATTTGTAGTGACTAAGTGATTTACCATTTATGTCATTATAATTCGAGTCTTATTTCCATTGGTACTCCCCCAATAAGTTTCGAGTCTTATTTCCTTTGGTACTCCCCCAATAAGTTTCGAGTCTTATTTCCATTGGTACTCCCCCAATAAGTTTCGAGTCTTATTTCCATTGGTACTCCACCAATAAGTAGTAAACCTTAAACTCACTTCTAACCATTATCAACATACCCATATATGTTCATAATGATTAAGTGATTCACATTTTATCCATCATCCATAACATAAAGTCCATGCATTTTCCACATAATGCATAAATTAAAGACTTATCCTTACCTTGGTGAGTGTTGGGTTTGGGTTTTGGCGACTTCGTAAGTTCCACCGGCACCACCTCCAAACTTAGGATCTTTCCTCATTCCCACCACATAACACAATGTCAGTCATTCATTCCAAATAGCAAATAAATAACTTATATTGCATCATTTAAACATGCAAGATATTTATCATTTTCTCAATGGTTCTATACTACTTTCATTAAGAGTTTTCAACCATCTAAAACATACATATCATCCCATATTTTAACATTGTAAAGCAACTCATCTTCTACCTCTAGCATTTTACCTATCTTTCCTCTCTAACCTCATTTTCTCTCTCTAGGGTTTTAGGTTTCCATGAGTCAACCCACAAACCCCTTTCCATTCTTGGAATACTAGCTCAAAACCAAGAGTTTACAAGGTATAAGTGATGACAACCTCTAGGGGTGGTTGCCTTTTTGTTATCAAACTTTGATTTGATTTGTTGTAAGGACCGTGTCTTGTTGTTTGAAAGCCTCTTCGTTGTTTGCCTTGCCTTTCTTTGACTTGTTTCTTGCTTTACTTGTGAATTCTTGATTGTTGACTTCTTGGTGTTGAAAAAAAAACGAATTTGTGGCTATGTTTGGGAAATTTGTATGGGGGACGTGTATGGAATTGTAGTGTGGGTGGTTTGATTATTTGGTTAAGTGTTTTTAGGAAGATGGGCGGGGGTATGAAGGGTGATGGCGCCGCAAACACAATGTGTTTGATAAGCCTGCGAAGTTCGCCACAAGAATGGAATTCTTGATAAGAACAAAACCTTGGCTCTGCCAAGAAGCTAGGAGAATACTCACTAACAAGGAAATTAATCCAAATAAAAACTCAAACTCAAACTGTTTTATTCCATGTGTTTCATCACATATATATAGGGAAATAAATTGCAAAAGAAAAAGATTGACTTAGCCTAATTATGCCATGTGGCTTACAAAAGATTTGATCACATTAATCCAAATTCTAGGGATAATATCCTTGGCTGATTCAGCATGATCTTTAAAATATATTCTTCAAGATTAGGAAGATTGGTTGTTATGGATCTTCAACAAATCTTTGTCATATCTAAAAGAAATTTTTTCAAGATTTAGCAAGATTGGTTGTTATGGATCTTCAACAAATCTTTGTAATCTTTAAAAGATATTCTCCAATATTAGCAAGATTGGTTGTTATGGATCTTCAACAAATCTTTGTAATCTTCAAATAATATTCTTTATCAATTGTAACTGAAAATGGTGCGCCAATATTGCATTATGTTAGTTTCCTAGGGGTTGTCCATCATATCGTAGGGCACCCCCCCTTGTCTGCTATCATTCCCTCCTTCTTGAAGAAGATTTGTCCTCAAATCTTAAGGCTTCATGTATTTCAATCCAAGGCAAACTTTGACAAGCACTTTATTTATTCTACTTGTTTGTCCTTTGGAAGGACCTATTCTCCTACTATTATGTTCGATCCAAACCTCCTGGATCAAACACACGCCTCACAAAGCCACCTTTGATATCTCCTTCTTGACTTTTCCCTTCGTCTTGCTTTATCAAGCTACTTCTTGGACCACCATGTAACTTTAAAAATATACAATTAGAATCCACAAAAACATTAGAAATATTAGTTCGAAAAAAATGTAATGATGCATGGTGACTTGATATGGTATTCAAAAGCTTTTTCCTTAAAGGATGTAATGCTTGGCTCAGAAACATATTTTCATTTGGCTCCATGGTAGAAATCCTAAACGGAGTCACACTAACTACAAAGTAATGAAAATTCCTATCTAAGCAATTTATATTGGGTTTTACTAACAAGGCTGAGGTAGGTTTCTTGTTCTCAAGGAGTTCATTCCACTCGTTTCCCCTGGTCTTAGGATAATGACATTGACTAAGTTGTTGATCACTACTATGCAAAGGCCAATCATTTCCTAATCTATTCCTGAAGCACATATATTCAGAATTTATTGGGTTTTCAAGACATGGTTGGAAAATCTTTGATGGGTCTGGGATGGGTTCCATTGTTTCAAATTCCTCTATTGGTTGTAAAATTTGAGAGGTATGCTTAGAAATTTCATGAATACCATTATGCACAAGAGTTTCATCAAGAAAGTTGAATTCTACGCAAAGTTCCTCACTTTTATTTTCACTCAAAGTGTGTTCACTCAAAGTGTTTTCCTTAACCTCTCTTTGCTTTTCACTCAACTCTTTCTTCTCAACAAGTGTTTCACTCATGTTTTTTTTTGTTTCACTCCTCTCATGCTTTCTTTCTATCCTTGTGGTATCATATTTTTCTAACACCCTCTTGAGCTCCTTAGAGATATCTGATTGCTCGAACTTTTTTTGTATGAACTTGGGTCTGCTTTGCAATTTGTAGGGATTGCCCTTCTTATAGGAATTTGGGGCATATCTCCTTCTCATCACATCCTTCATGTCCTCCCAAGTGTCAATTAGTTTGGCACCACAACTTCTCCTATCTTTCTGGTACTGGTCCCACCACACCATGGCATATTCTTTGAATTCTGAAGCTGCCACTTTCACTTTCTTTTCCTTGCTATAGTTGTGGTACTCAAAAAGTTGCTCTATTTTGAGTTCCCATTTCAAATATGCCTCCGGATTGTTCAAGCCCACAAATTGTGGAACTTTTACTTTGACACTCTCCACATGTGTCTCTTCTCGCCTCATTCCTCCATGATCCTCAGTCCTTGGATCACCATCATCATGTCTCTCCCTCCTACGCCTCCTTCTCTTTCTATGCTCATGGTCTCTAGATTCTCCCTCAATTCTGATTTGATCAATTCGCCGTTGAAGGGCTTCGAATCGATTATTCATCATGGCATAGAGTGCTGCAGTCCTTGGGGACAAGGGTGGATTTTGATTCTCTGGATTTGACATGGTGGCTTTCAATTAAAGACTAAGCTCTGATGACCACTTGATGACAACCTCTAGGGATGGTTGCCTTTTTGTTATCAAACTTTGATTTGATTTGTTGTAAGGACCGTGTCTTGTTGTTTGAAAGCCTCTTCGTTGTTTGCTTTGCCTTTCTTTGACTTGTTTCTTGCTTTACTTGTGAATTCTTGATTGTTGAATTCTTGGTGTTAGGAAAGAACGAAATTGTGGGCTGTGTTTGGGAAATTTGTATGGGGGGACGTGTATGGAATTATAATGGGGGTGGTTTGATGATTTGGTTAAGTGTTTTTAAGAAGATGGGCGGGGGTATGAAAAGGGTGATGGCGCCACAAACACAATGTGTTTGATAAGCCTGCGAAGTTCGCCACAAGAATGGAATTCTTGATAAGAACAAAACCTTGGCTCTGCCAAGAAGCTAGGAGAATACTCACTAACAAGGAAATTAATCCAAATAAAAACTCAAACTCAAACTGTTTTATTCCATGTGTTTCATCACATATATATAGGGAAATAAATTGCAAAAGAAAAAGATTGACTTAGCCTAATTATGCCATGTGGCTTACAAAAGATTTGATCACATTAATCCAAATTCTAGGGATAATATCCTTGGCTGATTCAGCATGATCTTTAAAATATATTCTTCAAGATTAGGAAGATTGGTTGTTATGGATCTTCAACAAATCTTTGTCATATCTAAAAGAAATTTTTTCAAGATTTAGCAAGATTGGTTGTTATGGATCTTCAACAAATCTTTGTAATCTTTAAAAGATATTCTCCAATATTAGCAAGATTGGTTGTTATGGATCTTCAACAAATCTTTGTAATCTTCAAATAATATTCTTTATCAATTGTAACTGAAAATGGTGCGCCAATATTGCATTATGTTAGTTTCCTAGGGGTTGTCCATCATATCGTAGGGCACCCCCCCTTGTCTGCTATCATTTAATCTTCAAATAATATTCTTTATCAATTGTAACTGAAAATGGTGCGCCAATATTGCATTATGTTAGTTTCCTAGGGGTTGTCCATCATATCGTAGGGCACCCCCCCTTGTCTGCTATCAATAAGCGACATAAAATGAACCATAACTCGAAAGAGAGAGTTTCCATTGTTTTACACACTTTGAGAAGAGATCCATAATACCAAAAATGGGTTCTCAAGGGAAGAAGAGAGTTAGGATAGAGAGTTTTACCTCTTCTCAAGCTCTTGAACAAGAATCAAAGCTCCTAGACCTTGGGAATGCTCTCTTCTCTCACCTCTCTTCAATTCTTAACCTAAAATGTGTTTGGGGTTTTCCCTCATTTAATGTTCTCGTCGGGGTTCTCGCTTAAGCGAGCTTTCTCTCGCTCAAGCGAGAAAATCCCGCCCATTTTAAAAAACTCAACTCTGACCCTCTCGCTCAAGCGAGGGATTCTCGCTCAGGCGAGAATCTCACAGTGTCCACAGACTTCCTCTCGCTCAAGCGAGGGATTCTCACTCAGGCGAGAATCTCACAGTGTCAGCCAGCCCCAAATGCCATTTCTCGCCCAGGCGAGACATCTCTCGCTCAGGCGAGAATCCTCCAGTATAGCCCAGGATTTCACCCTCCCAGGTGAACCTTTCTCGCTCAAGCGAGAATCTCTCGCTCAAACGAGGATCCGAGGACTGATACTATAATTTTTAAAGACTTAAAATTTGGGGTGTTACACATTGGAAGAGGTTAAGAAGAAAGTATATCATCGGTCGTGAACCTTTCCCTTCTCGTGAGATATGATAGAAACAATGCTAATGATTATGATTGTTTCTTAACTATATGTGTTGAAAGATGCAACACACACATCCTCCTCTTAAACGCTTGAAAATAATATATTGGGTGAAAATGTATAAAAACTCCATAAACCTATGTGATTTGCAAGTAGACACAATAAACTATGTATTCTTACTAATTACCCCTTCAACTTTAACTATTGGTAAAATTGGTCAATATATAAAGATATTGTTTAATTAATAGCAATAAAAAATTCTAACCTATACATTTCCTTTTAATCTCGACTGTTAGATACTTTTATATATACAAATATTATTATGTTAACCACTTTTAAATCTACAATATACTTATCTACTTCTTAATAAATTTTGTATTTTGATGACAGTTTAATCCAGATATCAATATTTGCTAACCTACGCTGTTGTTTTATTATTGTCGTGAGTCTAATTGTTGCGATATATTTGTTGGGCTATTAATAAATTAACAATATAATCATGTAGGAACCTATTTCAAAAATTGAAAAACTTCAAAAGATATTTAGGGAAAAAATAGTTCATGGTAACTACTGATAGAAGACATAAAGTTTATAGGAATTTTATTCATTTTCCTATATATTTAAATTATTTCATATAATATTTAATTTATTATTCAATTTGAATTAAATAACTATATTCTTAATTATTATATTATCAATTTAGTTACAAAGTAAATGAAAATATTCATTTTTTTACTAGCTATATTAAATCTTATTTTTTTTTTGTAAAAACAATTAATTTGTATTTTACTAATTATTTATCATATATTTTTAAAGGGGATGAGTCCACTTACTCCAAGAGTAAGTGCAAAAGACATACTCCTCATCTTAGCCATTCAATCTTGGAAAATCAAATTGTTTAGATGTACTCACCAATTCAAACCATTTGATTTCCCAAGAATGAATGATTATGATGTGAAGTATGATTTTTCCACTTACTTTTGGAGTAAGTGAATCCCTCCCCATTTTTAAATATAAAATAAAATGAAATTATTTTATTTATTATTATGCATACAAAGTTCAAACAAAATAAATAATAATATAATAGATAAAAACAGCAAATAATGCATTAAAGAAATATGTTTTAAAATAGAAACATTATTCCTTAAACAGTCAACCCTACCTTATGAGGGGCACGTTGAATCTAACGGTCAAAGAGAATAAAATTGATTTCAAAACATCTAAAAATTTAAAACACTTGTTTCTTGTGATTAATAACCTTAATGAAGAATCATAAAATTAGGGAAAAACAACCTTAATGAAGAATCATAAAATTCAGAACTTACGCTCTAATACCAATTGATAGAATTTGTTGGAATTTCCTTATGATTGGTAAACTACCAATACTAGGATCTTGAATGTCATGATTCTCACATACAATATAAAACAGAGATTTCAATGTCATACCTGAATCCATGTTTTCTTATCTGTTCCTTGCGTATGCCTTCGTAGAGAGGTTTTGCTATGATGGTATTCCTCAACCAATTCCTTGATTCCTCTTGGACCTTCGTTTTCTCTCTGGTGGGGAGAGGTGAAAAATGTGTTTGATTTGGTGTATATTGAGGACCATAACCTTCCTGAAGTGTGAACATATAGGGTTTCCATTATTCCCCATGGGTTAACTACTCTGAGTATCCGCTCATTAAGTCCATATCCATGATCAGTTTATTTTTAGAAGTCACAAGGGTTGTGAGTAATTAGATCACTTGTTTTATAATCCTGAAAATGAATAGCTGATATAATTGTATAAATATATGATGTCCAATAGAAAGTATGAATTTCTAATATATTTTCCTTGAATTTAATTCCAATATTAGTCAACCACCCTTTTGTCTCCTCTTTAGGGATTAAGTCATGCAACATAAAACAAAAGGTACTCACATTTCCCACATACACACACTCAACCAAAGAAGAGAGAGAAACTCTCATCCATATCTTCCTTCTCTTCCAAACCGTGTGGCTTCTTGAGTGGGTGAGGAGGGGTTTTTGTAACTCCAAATCACACAAAACTCTTCAAGATGTTGGCGTTTTCATTAGGTAACTACATATTTGGAACCTTTAACTTATTTACTCTCTCATACATCTCTTTTAGTACTTGTTTTATGTATATTCTTCAATTTTATGCTATAAAATGAGGTTAGAGTAGTTTAATGGAGAGGTTGAGGTCGCTTGAGGAACTTACATGAAATTGGTGAGTTTTTTAAGCTAGGATAAACCAAAAGTTCCATGAACAACTCTTCCCCTTCTCCTGCTTTTGTCAAAACCGAATCCTACCACTAGTTGTAAGGTGTTCATATTTTTTTTCCAAGAATTTTAAGTATGGTTGTTGTATAGTTGTGATGTGCAAAAACCATGCTTAAGTACACACCTTTGTTTTGAAAGATAAAATATTTGTAAAACCCCATGATTATGAATATTTTATAAGTCATCTTTTAAAGTTGATAAAGGGAATGAAACATAGGGACAAGTTTAAGTGGCTTTGTGAAGCTCAAAAGCTTGTATTTAGTTGCTTAAATTTTTCAAAAGTACCTTAAAATGATTTATTAATTTAGTTAAATTTTGAGTCTTCCCCATAACCTTTAGTTCTGGAAAAAGAACTCACCTTTGTTGGTGAGAAAGTTGGATCTAAAGAGGGAAGCAAGTAGAAGTGATTTTTAGTGTTAAAATATGATTTTTATGCTTTTAATGAGTAATAGATTTTTATAAAAATGACCGAAGCTATGATTGTTAAAATATTATTTTTGGTATTTCCCTCTTTATTCTTTCATTTTTGTGGAAAATAACCATAAAATCCTATTAAATCGAAAACAAAATATCTTTGTGAGATTGTCTGGATATGGACATTTTATGAAAAATTAATGAGTTTATTTTCTGAACTTTTCGTTTTGAAACATATTTTAATTGCCTATAGTGTTTACTTTGTCTTCTTTAATGTATGGTACTATTCTTCTGATAATGACTTTAAAAATAGTTAACCTCAATGGAAAAATCTGAAAACTAATACATGAACACACTGAAACTGTGTCAATGATAGTCTATGTTTGGAACTTTTCACGTCGACGAACCAGAATGATGGGGTAATGTAGTTCGGATAGTTTAGACTAAACTTACGGAAATAGTCCCTATAAAGGGTATTTTCATAATTTTCACATTAAGAACCTCATTTTCGGTATAAGGACTTTTTACGATATTTTGGGCATTTCATTAGTTTGGTCGAAACCCTAGATCATTTTATGAAACGGAGTTGCTTTGTAAATTAATTAACTTTTCATAAGAACCTATGACTAGAAGATATTGCCTAAGTCCATAAAATATGGTTAACAATGTTTTAGTATAACAACAATGTTTTAACATAAAAATTGGTTTGTCATGTGAGGATATAAAAGACAGAGCGAAAAGTTGTGGGACGAGAATAGTCAAATCGTGAGCTTAAGGACTACATTGATACTTCGAGGTGAGAGAGAAGCATTGTGACATACTAATTTTAGAATATGATATTAGGGTCCCTAAATGTACTCAAAGTTTGGAGGGCATGATAGTTAGGAATTCATGTGGGCTAGTCATTGGTATGTTTTTTGGAATAACCCATATGTAAATTCCTAGCCCGACCATATTTATATGATGTGTCTATTTTACCTATGTACAACTCATTGCATGTTATATCTGAAATAGATGTGATGATGATATATCTAATGAATGATATGTTATGTACCTTGAATATTCGTATATGTTTATGACATGCATAAAATCTATGATAAACTATTAAATTGCAATCGGATGTAAATCCCTCTTTTTGAAAGTTACCCCATCGGCTTGGCAAGGGGACGTCATGATATATATAACTTGGGTCAGAGAGCAAATAAGAAATAAAAGAACCCCTAGACGTGAGGGGCATATGCGATGAAATAATCATATAGTAAAATGTGAGTTTGAAAATATCCTAGTGTAGTCCTTCTAGATAATCGAAAATGGTTTTGTCAAATGCCAACCTTTGGATGGCAAGTTCACCAAACCATATGAGTTAAGATATTAAAATAAATGTGAGTATGAGTATGGCAAATAAAAAGGGAAGTGTGCGATAGTTTATCATGTACAAGAGGGTACGCTTGATTGTATATGCGCCATACTTGAAGAGTAATGACGGGTCGAGTAAAGCCCATAAATCGTAAACCTATACATTGGAAGAGGTTAAGAAGAAAGTATATCATTGGTCGTGAACCTTTCCCTTCTCGTGACATATGATAGAAACAATGCTAATGATTACGATTGTTTCTTAACTATATGTGTTGAAAGATGCAACACACACATCCTCCTCTTAAAAGCTTGAAAATAATATATTGGGTGAAAATGTATAAAAACTCCATAAACCTATGTGATTTGCAAGTAGACACAATAAACTATGTATTCTTACTAATTACCCCTTCAACTTTAACTATTGGTAAAATTGGTCAATATATAAAGATATTGTTTAATTAATAGCAATAAAAAATTCTAACCTATACATTTCCTTTTAATCTCGACTGTTAGACACTTTTATATATACAAATATTATTATGTTAACCACTTTTAAATCTACAATATACTTATCTTCTTCTCAATAAATTTTGTATTTTGATGACAGTTTAATCCAGATATCAATATTTGCTAACCTACGATGTTGTTTTATTATTGTCGTGAGTCTAATTGTTGCGATATATTTGTTGGACTATTAATAACTTAACAATATAATTATGTAGGAACCTATTTCAAAAATTGAAAAACTTCAAAAGATATTTAGGGAAAAAATAGTTCATGGTAACTACTTATAGAAGACATAAAGTTTATAGGAATTTTATCCATTTTCCTATATATTTAAATTATTTCATATAATATTTAATTTATTATTCAATTTGAATTAAATAACTATATTCTTAATTATTATATTATCAATTTAGTTACAAAGTAAATGAAAATATTCATGTTTTTACTAACTATATTAAATCATTTTTTTTTTGTAAAAACAATTAATTTGTATTTTACTAATTATTTATCATATATGGGAGGGATCCACTTACTCCAAGAGTAAGTGCAAAAGACATATTCCTCATCTTAGCCATTCAATCTTGGAAAATCAAATTGTTTAGATGTACTCACCAATTCAAACCATTGGATTTCCCAAGAATGAATGATTATGATGTGAAATATGTTTTTTCCACTTACTTTTGGAGTAAGTGGATCCCTCCCCATTTTTAAATATAAAATAAAATGAAATTATTTTATTTATTATTATGCATACAAAGTTCAAACAAAATAAATAATAATATAATAGATAAAAACAGCAAATAATGCATTAAAGAAATATGTTTTAAAATAGAAACATTATTCCTTAAACAGTCAACCCTACCTTATGAGGGGCACGTTGAATCTAACGGTCAAAGAGAATAAAATTGATTTCAAAACATCTAAAAATTTAAAACACTTGTTTCTTGTGATTAATAAATATTTTTCTATGAATTTTACAATTTTTGAATGATACTTATAACTCTCGTGATTGGGTAAGAATATTTCATGACATACCTTGATTATATATATATATACATAAATATGCATATACACACATATATGTATATACCTTTAGAGAATACTTAAATTCATCTATGTTAAATAAATTATTATCATTTGAGTTAACGAACTAAACTAATCAACTAATGAGTTGAACTACACAGTTTGAACTTTTGACCAGCCAAATCTATCCGAGGTGTTGACTCAAATCAAATATTTTGTGAATTTCAATCGAGATCCAAACTCGAGATGGAAGCACAACTGTTTCGATTTCGATTTGATTTATGAGAAAAGCACATCCTTATTGAGATGAACTCTAATTCAACTCGTTTCGGCTTATTTCCTGTCTTTCAGTTAATTTTTTCATATATATTTATTGGAACTTATCGTCTCTTGTGAAGTGAAGAAAAATATGTTATATATTGATAAAAGCATTGTGAATATGTATTTTTATTATATAATTTTTCCAAAATAGTTTTGATACATGAACAAATAAACTAAAAACAAATTTGAACTAATGCCATTTGATTACTTGGTAGAGTTTATATAAATTGGATTTTTTTAACAAAACAAATCAATACGAAACAAAATATTTAGTTTGAATTTTTGTAGGTATATTGGCATTCCTTAGATGGTAATTTATGAAATGCAATGTTTAAATGATATTTTTTTTGGATGAATATATGTATGAATGAAGGTGTAATAATAAATATTATGGATACATGTATGCATGAATGAATAAATGAATGTTTGAATATTGTATCTTTTGAATGCATGTAATATACATGAGTAAATAAGTGAATGAATAAATAGGTGAATGATAATACAAAATGCATGTTCTTTTGGGTAATGAATCTCATCTTTGGGATTTATATCCTTCATTAGGAGTGATAAAGTATTGGGATAAAACCATGTATCTTCACCCTTAGGACTAGGTAGTTGAATATAAAATTTTTAAAATGATTATTTTATATATGTAATATGAAATAAACTTTCTACCGTATAAGCTCATATATCCCCTAACTCAGGAGATGGCCGATGAAGTACTAATTACTATGACGATTTTCAAATAGAAAAGTCATACATTATTATTGCAATTGTTCTTCCCATTCTCAATATAATTCATAAATCATATTTATTAATATTTAAGTAATATTAAAGGAATTATCTTAATTAATTAACAAGAGAACTAATACAAAATTAAAAATGCTGGTCAAGAATGGTCTTCCTACCTCATGAGATTATAGAGGTAATACTAATACCCATAATCACTTCTCAACCATAAGCAGCAAATATATAACATGAATCATGATCTTCCTATTAAACTAACATTTTTTTAATTAATTGTGTAATTAGGAGATAATTTTAGACTCACTGATAAAAAAAAATTAATAGCTAATTAATAGGTATCTTATGAATTAAAAATAAGTAAGTTTCTAAAATAATTAATCTTAAATGGTTTATGGAAGAGGTTAAGAAGAAAGTATATCATTGGTCGTGAACTTTTCCCTTCTCGTGAGATATGATAGAAACAGTGCTAATGATTACGATTGTTTCTTATCTATATGTGTTGAATATGCAACACACTCATCCTCCTCTTAAACGCTTGGAAATAATATATTGGGTGAAAACGTATAAAAACTCCATAAACTTATGTGATTTGCAAGTAGATACAATAAACTATGTATTCTTCCTAATTACCCCTTTAACTTTAACTATTGGTAAAATTGGTCAATGTATAAAGATATTGTTTAATTAATAGCAATAAAAAATTCTAACCTATACATTTTCTTTTAATCTCGATTATTAGATACTTTTATATATACAAATATTATTATGTTAACCACTTTTAAATCTATTATATACGTATCTTCTTCTCAATAAATCTTGTATTTTGATGACAGTTTCACTCAGATATCAATGTTTTCTAACCTATGCTGTTGTTTTATTATTGACGTGAGTCTAATTGTTGCGATCTATTTGTTGGGCTATTAGTAATTTAACAATATAATTATGTAGGAACCAATTTCAAAAATCGAAAAACTTCAAAAGATATTTAGGGAAAAAAATAGTTCATGGTAACTACTGATAGAAGACATAAAGTTTATAGGAATTTTATTCATTTTCCTACATATTCAAATTATTTCATATAATATTTAATTTATTATCAATTTGAATTAAATAACTGCATTCTTAATGATTATATTATCAATTTAGTTACAAAGTAAATGAAAATATTCATGTTTTTACTAACTATATTAAATCTTATTATTATTATTTTTTGTAAAAAAATTAATTTGTATTTTACTAATTATTTATCATATATTTTTAAAGGGGATGAATCCACTTACTCCAAGAGTAAGTGCAAAAAACATATTCTTCATCTTAGCCATTCAATCTTGGAAAATCCAATGGTTTAGATGTAGTCACCAATTCAAACTATTGGATTACCCAATAATGAATTATTATGATGTGAAGTAAGTCTTTTCCACTTACTTTTGGAGTAAGTGGATCCCTCCCCATTTTTAAATATAAAATAAAATGAAATTATTTTATTTATTATTATGCATACAAAGTGATACATTAAAGAAATATGTTTTAAAATAGAAAAATTATTTCTTAAACAGTCAACTCTACCTTGGGGCACGTTGAATCTAACGGTCAAAGAGAATAAAATCGATTTCAAAACATCTAAAAATTTAAAACACTTGTTTCTTGTGATAAATAAATATTTTTCTATGAATTTTACAATTTTTGAATGATACTTATAACTCTCATGACTGGGTTAGAATATTTCATTATAAAACCCTAAAAAATACCATTTTCCCTTCTTAATTTCCTTTTTTAATTCAGTTTCTAACGTTTATTTGTGATAAAAATGGACCGGACAAAAATAGATGTTTACACCAACAATTAAATCCATAACAAGTCAAAGAAACACACCAACCTTTCCCTATAAAACATCCCATACCATTCATCTCACATTCCACACCAAAGCAAGTTAGTAACACTACTAATCACAAAGTACTTATTCACTCTCATCATCTTTGTTCAATGGCTTCCAAGGCTGCACTTCTCATTTCTCTCAACATCCTCTTCTTCACTTTGGTTAGTTCCACCAGTGCCCCAAATCCATCACCCTCAACCCCTGCTGACCCAATTGAATCCACCAATGCCCCAAATCCATCACCATCAACCCCTGATGACACAATTGATTCTGGTAATTGCTCTGCGGATCCCTTCAATTTTAAGGTGTGTGCTCTAACTAGTTGGGTACACTTGCCATATTGGAATCCATGCTGCTCACTCACTGCAGGTCTTGAAGATGCTGGAATTGCTGCGTGCCTTTGTTCTGCTTCTAAGACAAAATTTCTTGGATTTTCCTTCCATATTCCTTTAAACTACAAATATATATTGAGCACCTGTGGAGAGGGTACCCTAAAGAATTTCGTGTGTGTTTAAATACACACTTTTATAGTGGTGCTTTAAATTGTGTTTCCATTGCCGTTAATTACGCACAGTAATTTAAAACTGTGCATTTAAGTTTGTGAAATTTCTATTAATAAAATTCTACATTATTATTCAATTTTATTTTCAATTTCCATTTAAGCTATGTGAGCCCTCTACCTCTAATTCCCTAACCACCTCTACATTTAAAGAGCAGTGGAGCACCTTGCCTATTTGTTTTATAATTGATGTCAATTATCAACCATCCAATATTGTGTTATATTAATGTTTACTATCAATCCTGCAAATTTATTTTATATTATGTTACCTATCCACCTTAAATATGTCATGTATTATTAGTAAATATTATTGTTCACCAAACAATAAAGTGACTTGCAAATTTGTAATTTGAGGTAGGGCTATTAGTAAATTGAATCAACTTGATATTCATTCGAAAATCAATTTATTATTTACCTCGATAAACTTGGTTTATGAACCAAAGGAGACGAACTTGACCTAAAAATTAAGCTCGTTATATAAATGAGTTGAAGTTTTGAAAAATATAGTTCTAATTATTAGGTTCATGAAATAGGTTGATTATACAGTTGGGTGTAAATATGCACATATATATTGTATAAAATGAAAGATTTATGCACTATGTAATAATTTTGTACACTATCATAGCAATTTGCACCATTCATTTTTAATAACCATTGACTCTAAAAAAATAACACAAATGAATGATACATAGATTTAATAACCATTTACTTATTATGTATGTATGTGTGTGTACATGTACATACATGAAGAGAATATTTAATTGTATGTATAATAATAAATAATCATAATTTGAGCTAACAAACTAAACCAATTGACTAATAAGTTGTACTAAACAATATATGAATTTTTGATGAGCCAAATTTGTTCAATCTGATCAGTCGAATCAAATAGTTCGTGAACTTCAATCGAGCCAAATTCGAGATGGAAACGTAGTTGTTTCGAACTGGAGTCGAGTTTTGAGCTTGGAAATCCTTTTCGACCTGAGCTATAGTTTGACTCGGTTTAGCTTGCACTACGCCATATATGTAAATCAACAGCGCACAATTTCCAGGATAAAACAATGCTTTTGGGTGTTGTCTATGTGAGTGCAGTAGTATAACATATGTTTTAACAACGCTTATGTTTGCGCTGTTGTATCTCATATATACAACAGCGCTACCTCCAACAAGCGTTGTTATATATGTACATGACTTTTAACCGCACTCATCAGGAGTGTCGTTGATATGTCACCTTTAACAACACTCATTTAATAGCACTCATATGTGTATTATTGTGTGTGAGGTTTTGTTTTTAAATTTGCAAAGATTTGCGCCTACTAAAAAAATGTGTGATTTTTAACAGCGCTCTCTAAAACTACGTTGTTAAATGTGTGACTTTTCAGCTACTCTAACATTATCAACACACATTCACTATAAAACTGATGAAATAAAAAAGAAATTGTAAAAAATGTTTTTTTTTTAATTTCAGTGTGCACCTTTCTAAAGTAGTGAGAAAATTTGGATAAAATAAATTTTTCTACCAAACACATATAATATAATATGTCTAATTCTTATTAGTGATTCAAAAGTTATGTAAAAAATAATGATATAGCATCTTCAACAGTGCTTATTTACGCAAGTGTTGTTGATATGACATATTTAGCAACACTTATTTACGTAAGTGCTGTTGATATGACATCTTTAACAGTGCTTATTTTTTCAAATGTTGTTGATATGACACCTTTAACAGCGCTTATTTTACAAGTACAAGTATATATTGTTTATATGTATCCTTATATCTTATATATGTGTGTGTGTTTGTGTGTATATGTATATATATGTGTAGAGAATATTTAATTTTATGTATATTAAATAAGTAATCATAATTTGAGCTAACAAACTAAACCAATCGACTAATGAGTTGAACTAAACAATATATGAATTTTCGACGAGCCAAATTAGTTCGAGCTGATAAGTCGAGTTGAGTAGTTCGTGAACTTCAATCGAGCCAAATTTGAGATGAAAACGTAGTTGTTTCAAACTCGAGTCGAGTTTTGAGCGAGCAAATCATTTTCACCTAAGCTATAATTTGACTTGGTTCAACTTGTTTGCATCCCTACTTTGATTGTTAGTGTGATTTTTTATTTCTTTCTTTCTCGTTAATATGTTCTTGTAAATTAATTAACTTTTCATAAGAGCCCTATGATTATAAGATATTGCCAAAGTTCATAAAACATGGCTAACAATGTTTTAGTATAACGACACTGTTTTAACATAAAATTTGGTTTGTCATGTGAGGATATAAAAGACATAGCTGTATGTTGTGCGGATGAGAATGGTCAAATCATGAGCTTAAGGACTACATCAACACTTTAAGGTGAGAGTGAAGAATCGTGACACTATGGTTTTCGAATATGATATTAGGGTCTCCAAATGTACTCACAGTTTGGAGGGACTGCTAGTTAGGAATGCATGCGTGTTAATCATTGGTGTGTTGTTTGGACTAACCCATGTAAGGACCCAATTTCTACCCTTGAAATTTTTTTCCTTATTTTAATCCATACATACATTCATCATTCTACTTTGATCACTCATTAATCATTTCACCAACTCTTTTAACATCCATATCACAACACATTTTCATAAGGCAAAAAAACATAATTCATTCAAATAATTCCTCATGGGTACTAGGAACCCAAAAGTATAGTTCTTCAAAAATAGTATTACACATGGGTACAAGTATCCAAATAAACAATAACCATAGTTACAATCATTCGAATCCGAAAGTAGTCAGTTCGGGTACAAAAACGCAAATAAATGAATATAGAGTCTAAGTCTCCTAAGGCTCCAAACCAAGCATCCTTAAATCACTAGTTTACCTGCAATGGGATTATCAATAACAAATGCACAAAACACACAAAAGAGTGAGTCATAAATTCAACATGGTTGTAAGGATCCAAATTCTACCCTTAAAATTTTTTCCTTTATTTTACTCCTTTCATACATACATTCACTATCTTACTTAAATCCCTCATTGATTATTCCATAAAACCACTTTTTAACATGTTATATTACCATACACTTCATATTGCATAAAAACATAATTCGTTCAATTAATACTTAGTAACTATCGCATACAACTAGTTATGGGTTTCCAAAAATCACTATGCCCATAACTACACATATCCAATGTTACCATAGTCATAATTACATTTATCCCAAAATAGTGTCTAGTCAACCACAATACAAAATACAGATAAGGAAATCCAAGCTAAGAAATGCATAAATTCCTAAGTGAGCCTTCTCCTCAAATCCTTCGTTTACCTACAATGGGATTATCATAAACAACACACAAAAACAAGGGAGTAAGTCATTAGTTCAAGACTAACATTACATGATAATCCGCATTTTAAATACGATTAAACAGTGGTATAAATTATAAACACAAGCACGTAAATATAAACATTAGTATCTTCTTTCCTCCATCTCCATGTTATTCATATTCATCCTATAGTATATATATCCCATAATATATATTCTATAGCATGCATATTCTTTCTTTTCAAACATATCCTTTCCACTTATTCATATTCACCATATAGTATATATATCCTATAATATATATACTATAGCATGCATATTACTTTAATTCCAAACATATAATTTCCACTTATTCATATTCACCCTATAGTATACATATCCCATAACATATATACTATAGCATGCATATTACTTTCATTTCAAACATACTCATGTCCCATTAATCGTATTCACCCTTAATCACATTTAACAAGTCTCCCGCAAAGATAATCCTCTACCACATCGGGTAGGTCTAGTTATTTTCCCCATACCACATCGGGCAGGTCGAGTTTATTCTCCATACCATATCGGGCAGGTCTAGTTCATTATCGATACCACATCGAGCAGGTCTAGCTAATTCCCCATACCACATCGGGCAGGTCGAGTTCATTCCCCATACCACATCGGGCAGGTCGAGTCATTCCCCATACCACATCGGGCAAGTCGAGTTCATCCCCCATACCACATCGGGCAGGTCGAGTTTATTCCCCATACTACATCGGGCAGGTCGAGTTAATTCCCCATACCACATCGAGCAGGTTGAGTTCATTCCCCATACCACATCGGGCAGGTCGAGTCATTCCCTATACCACATCGGGCAGGTCGAGTTCATCCCCCATACCACATCGGGCAGGTCGAGTTTATTATCCATACCACATCGGGCAGGTCTATACCACAATAATCCACTACCACTCCGGGTAGGACAACAACATTAATCCACTACCACTCCGGGTAGGACAACAACAATAATCCACTACCACTACGGGTAGGATAACAACATTAATCCACTACCACTCCGGGTAGGACAACAACAATAATCCACTACCACTACTGGTAGGATAACAACATTAATCCACTACCACTCCGGGTAGGACAACAACAATAATCCATTACCACTACGGGTAGGATAACAACATTAATCCACTACCACTCCGGGTAGGACAACAACAATAATCTACTACCACTACGGGTAGGATAACAACAATAAATCACTACCACTTCGGGTAGGGTAACAGCAATATTCTTACAAACATATTACCTCCTTCACATACCTCATTCACGTCAGCTCATATAAGCTAGAAACACTTATCCCTTACCTTGGTGAGTGTTGGAGTCGGTTTCGAGTATCTTTACGAATTTCCTCCGCGATTTCCTCCAACCTTAGGATCTTTCCTCATTCCCACCAATAACAACAATGTCAGTCATTTATTCAAAATAACACATAAATGACTCGTATTTCATCGTCAATCATACAAGTTATTCACATATTTTCAAGGTTTCCAACACTACTTTAATACGAGTTTCCAAACATCTAAAACATACATATTCATCTCATATATCAACATTAAAGCACAAACTCATCTCCCACATTTAACATTTCACCCATTTCCCTTTTTACTCATTCACATTTTGGGGGTTTTGGGGTTTTCATGAATAAACCCACAAAACCTTTCCATTCATCAAATACCAACTCTAAACAAAGAGTTTATAAGAGAAAAACAACATAAAACGAACCATAACTCTAAAGGAAGAGTTTCCATGGTTTCTCATACTTTGAGAAGAGATCCATACACCCAAAAACGAGTTTGAAAGGGAGAAAGAGAGTTAGAATCAAGAGATTTACCTCTTCTCAAGCTCCTAGATGATTCCCACGAGTTCTAGCTCTCAAAATCACCTTCTCCTCTCTTCTCTCTCACTTTCTAACCATAAAATGTGTTTGGGGTTTCTATTTTAAAATGAAATTGTCGGGTTCTCGCTCATGCGAGCCTATTCTCGCTCAGGCGAGAAAATCTCGCCTTTTTAAAATTTCAGATCTGACGCTCTACCTCAAGCGAGGGATCTCTCGCTCAGGCGAGGCAACTCTCATTCAAGCGAGGATATAACAGCCTCGACATGTCCTGAATGCCACTTTTCTCGCCCAAGCGAGACAACTCTCGCTCAGGCGAGACAGTTCTCGCTCAAGCGAGAATCCTACAGTATAGCCCAGGATTTCACCCTCCCAGGTGAGCCTCTCTCGCACAGACAACAATTTTCTCGCTCAAGCGAGAATCCCAGGGCTAATACTATAATTTAATGACGTTAGAACCTAGGGTGTGACAATGGTCATATGATAATCAACATTCAATAAGATTAGATAAATTGTTGTAACATAACATATAAATAACACTTCAACATATATTCACTTTGTTATCTTCAACGTTCCGCATTTTACTCAAACTCATCGTTATCCCATTTGTCATTTTCATACGTAATCTCATCATTTCCTTTTCATATTTCTCTATCTCATTTATATTGATCTTTGTTCATGTATCTCACCACATAGGGCAAGCACGACATTTGCTACGAATAGCCAATACTACTATGGGCAAGTCAGTCACTGCTACGAATAGCCAATACCACTAAGGGCAAGTCAGTCACTGCTATGAATAGACAATACCACTAAGGGAAAGTCAGGCACTACTACGAATATCCAATACCACTAAGGGAAAATCAGTCATTGTTCAACGAGCCAATACCACTAAGGGCAAGTCAATCATTGCTCAACGAGCCAATACCACTAAGGGCAAGTCAATCATTGCACAACTAGCCAATACCACGAAGGGCAAGTCAGTCATTGCTACATAACTTGAGCCAAAGTCGCTAACCAGTCATGGTCGGCTAAAAATATGTTTTCTTTTCATTGATTCACCATCAACTCATAAACAGCAATTTCACGCATTCTTTCAATACGATATGCTAGTTAAAGACTTATCCTTACCTTGGTGAGTGTTGGGGTCTGTTCTTGGGTAACTTTACAAGTTTCCTTCGCTACCTCTTCCAACCTTCGGATCTTTCCTCATCCCACCAAACAACAACAAAGTCAGTAGTTTATTTGTAACATCCTTCCTTTCAACACCTTGCTTAGGTAGACATAGGATTGTGTATATATATATGCGTGTATGTGTATTCATGTGCTTATATATATGTGTGATTATATTTTTATTGATATTAGAATGCTATATGTTTAATAATTCTTTGAAAACAAGTTAATCTAGTTAGTTTCAAAGCTGTCCAAGTTTAAAGTCTAGCCGTGATCGGGTAATGTATCGTCTTAGAATTTTAATTAGAATTGGTCTAAGTGACCACCTAACCTATTAGATTTTATAATGCTTTATTGATGTTGAGTTTTGAGGATAGAAAGTTATTATCTTAGTGTTATCCTATGATAAATAACTTAGTTAAATTCTTTAGAAAAGTGGTAGTGTTAATGTACCTTTGAACTGGATTGCCCGAGAGTGCCCGTAATCTTTCTGTCAGTTCTTTGAGTGCTTGAAATGTCATCTAGACTCTCATTGACATTGTTTAAGATTTGTATTAGGGTGTCTTAGAGCACAAGAAAAACACATCCATGCACTACACCAATTGCCACACCATACACTTAAAATTTTGCTAAATGCCTAATCCTTGTTTAATTCTTAATGACACCCCAACCCAAAATATCTTCCCCCACTAACTCACCCCTAACACTTATATATGTAGCCTTAAGGGGTGGGGGTTGAAATCACACTCTCACTCTCACACCCCCTCACCAACACCACCTTCACTCACCTTCTCTTCTTCTCCCCAACCAAAGAGGGAGGAGAAAACCTCCATCTTCTCCACCAAAACTCACATGCAAGCCAACAAATCTCTTCCCCAAGGTATGGTGATCCTGTTTATGTTCTCATTTCTTCAATCTCTAGGTTCTTTATAGGTTATTTCTCCTCTTGATCACCAATGACTTAGGTGAAATTCTAGAATGAGTTGTTTGTAACTTTGTTCTATTTTCTTCTATAGATTTTCATCCAAGGAGGTAGTCAACCATTTCAAGGTATGAGGAATCCATTTTTTATCTCTGATTGTAGAAAAAATGTCATGCAAACACTATTTTTGGGGTTACAAAAATTCTGCTCTAAGTGTAGTTAGTGATATGATGTTAGATTATTGTTGTTAGGTGTTGTAGTTGAGTTATAGGCTTCCAATTGAGCTAAAAACGGTTGTGGCTATGCTAAATTGTCATTGCATGTTGGAGAGCTTTCTGTTTGCAGGTTGGAGCTGCTGAAAAATGTGGATTAAGGGTCCCTAAACTCTAACCCACTTCCTTATGTTGTTGTTAGGTTATAAAGAGTGTTTTAGGTGTTGTGTTTGTTCTAGGGTGTTTAGGATTGAAAAACTCTTGCATGTGTTATATATAAGCTTTGTTTAACACATTGAACTCATGATTTTTAACTCATTCCAAAGGTTAGAACTCGAAAATGTTGAAGGCTAAGAAGCCATGCAAATTCGGTCCCAAGTGTTCAAGAGTTAAGGAAACCCTAATACCTTAATTCCTTGATAACTTGAGTTCCTAACGTCCAAATTTTGCGTATAATATATGCATATGTTCATATTTTAAATTCCTAGCTAAATATCATTCTTTCAGGGACAAAAATTTACGAAATCCTCACTGTTTAAAGGGAAACACGAAAACAGTCCCTAGTTGGCACTCCAAACTATCTAATTTTTGACTATATGTTAGCTTATGTTTCAAATTGCCTTATGGTTTATAAATTCTGAGTTTTATGAGCCTAAACTTATATTAGTACTCTGTTCTATGAAGATAGACTGTGTATCTCAAGATAATGATTTTTCTGAGATTTTTCTAAAGCCAATCCGAGCTTCCTACGTCAAATTCTGAGTTTTAAACCAACAATGTCTCTGAAAATCTCTTCGTGCCTAATCGAGATCTTAGTTATGTCCAAATTAAATATTTGGGAATGTTCTAATGTCTAGAACCCTACTAAGGTGTTTTCTTTACAATCCGAATAAGCTTAGTAATATCGAAATTAACTATTTACGACCTAACCAGGTACTCGGCACTCGGGCAAACGACAACGAAGGAACATTAAGTTCAGTAAGGGTAAAGGTATGGAGAGAAGTGTCTTTATATAGGTTCTTAGAAATGATGCCAAAGATATTCGTGCATCTCTAAGCTAGGCCATGCGCAGATATAGTCGAATACTATTTCTGTGGCCGCGAACAATTGAGTAGCGAGACTTAGTTGTTCGTAAATTAAATTAACTCTAACTTATGATGGATATGTTTGGTTGAAGTGCTTCAATGGAATTGAATGATTATGTTTGTTGATGTGAATGATGATTATGACTGAAAGTTTGACTATGAAAGTACTGATTTAACTAAATATTCTATTGAATTTTGAACTGTGACATATTGTTGAGTTGACTATTGAACTGTCATCAAACATTCTCATGGCATAGCATATGAGCATTCTTGATGAAACTTAAAGAATGAAAGTTTTGCTTATGAAAGATTTGACAAAGGATGAAAGGGAAACATTTTTTATGAATGTTATCAGAACTGGCGTATTTTTACAGTTATTAGAAAATCCTTTTGATTAATAAGCCAGTGAGTTAGAACTTGAAAATATGTTATAACTGAGTTTCAACGAAAAATGTTTTGTTATTACCCCAAAAAGCTTTCCCCCGATTCTTCTTTTAAAAGGATAAAAGCTATGCTTTGTATGAATCGGAAGATTCATGTCACTATGTTTACTGGTTGTAACATAGTCTTCGGGAAGATACGACACTGAGATTGTGTTGAGAACCCAGAGGGGTACCTTGTCTGTGTGACTTGGTTGAGGGGACATTGTGGGTGGAGATTGATTTGTCAGGAATAGGGTAGCTCCCTTGAGCCGACAGAACTCTTCGCAGTAACTACAGCGACCTCTGACACCCCCTTGAAGGTATCGTGCTCAGGATGATGCAGCGGTTATCTTTGCCGACCGGAGGGTATTTCCGGCGCTATTGAGTGCACGATAGTTATATGCCTTTTGGTTACCAATGGTTGGCACGGCGTTGTACTTGTCCTGTTTGCTTCCTAAGAACAGCAAATAGCTGGTCGGGCTCGATCAGTCGGTACCATTGCTGTTGATGTATTGTTAGGGGCCCAGTTAGGAGACGTTTTCTCCATGCATTCCTCTACAAAATAGTTGGTCTCACTAGATTAACGAGTGCATTCATCATGACATCATGCTCATACATGTGATTAAATTGTATATTAATAATACTTGTATGATATGTTTTATGTTATGACTTTACAAATTGTTGATTGCTTATCTTATATAGAGATGCTTACTCTCCAATCTCATATTACAGGTAGTGATGGACTCAGAGGCTTCTTTTGTGGTTCCTCCTTGTCTAGTAGAGATCATACCTCTCCCGTCGGGGGAGGTTGAGGTGGACCGGTCTAGGGCGGTGTTTAGGGGAGACATAGAAATCTGGTGTTCGTACTCGGATAGGCATAGAGTGATACTCCCCCGCCGCTCTACCGTTCCAGCGGTCTATATCATGCACCTACCAGACGGTTATGAGTTACGACGCACACCTCCTCTTGCTCCTGCCAGGTATATTTCGTCTCCTACTGCTCCTCTTGGTCTATCTTCTGGATCCTATCATGCCCGGACACGTAGGGTTGCGCCATTCTGGTGTACACCTAGAGCCTCGGCGAGACGTTCTGCTGGGGGACCACCTGTGACCCCGGCTAGTCGTACTGAGTCGACTCGGGGAGTTCAGACTTGTCGATGTACCTGGTGTCTTTTTGTACTGGAGAATTATATGGATTCGCCCGCTATTGCTGTGAGAGAGAATCTGGAGTTTTCTCCCGGATCCTCTTCTCATGGGGTACGTGGGAGGATTCAGGATGACGGGGTTGATATTCGTGGCCCGGTGAGGAGGGCCCGACTATCTCCTCCACCATCATACTCCCCTGCGCCAGCCGAGCCTATGGTTAGGGATGATATTATATATATTTCTAGCGATGAGGAGGATCCAGAGGAAGACCCTGAGGAGGGTAGTTCTGAGGGACAGTAGCAGGAGGATGTTGGGTCGAAATTCTGACGGTCTGTTTGTACATGGTACGACTGTATAGTTTTCTTTTGGTGCAGTTGCTGTGAGTTCAGTGTATACCCAGCCATAGGATCTTTTGTGTGTGTATATTTATGTATATATATCATATTATGTTGGAGTGTATATGTGGATGGCATGACTTGGATGATGTACTTTTTTTTTTGGACTATGACGCTTTTTGAACTAATGATATATATATATATATAGACATAAGTATGTTTACTATGTTATGTTGTTGTTTAGCTTATAGTTTAAGTGGTGAGTTCTGAGAGAACCATATGTTCATATGTTATAAAAAAAAAATTCATACGCTATTTTTCAAAAACAAAAATATAATTAACCAAGATCGTAAACGACGGTCTCGTATGTAATTGTTTTAACGCTAGGAAAAGGGTGTTACATTATTCACAAAAACATATAACAACTCAGTTCATCTTTAACTATACAAAAGATTCATACATTTTCAATGTTTCCAAACTACTTTCGTTAAGAGTTTCCAAACATCTAAACATACATATTCATCTCATATTTCAACATTAGAGTACATACTCATCTTTTACATCTAACATTTTACCCATTTTCCTCCTTAACCACATTTTCATATTAGGGCTTTGGGGTTTTCACGAATCAGCCCACAAACTCTCTCCATTCTTTGAATACCAACTCTAAACCAAGAGTTTACAAGAGAGAAACTAAATATAACGAACCAAAACTCAAAAGGAAGAATTTCTATGGTTTCTCACATTTTGAGAAGAGATCCCATTCACCCAAAACGAGTTTGAAAGGGAGAAAGAGGGTTAGAATCAAGAGGTTTACCTCTTCTCAAGCTTCTAGATGATTCCCACGAGTCCTTGTTCCCAAAATCACCTCATTCTCTATTCTCTCTCAAGTTATCCCTCTAAATGTGTTTGAGGGTTTCTATTTTAAAGTGAAATCGTCGGGTTCTCGCTCAAGCGAGCTCATTCTCGCTCAAGCGAGCTCATTCTCGCTCAAGCGAGCTCATTCTCGCTCAAGCGAGAAAATCCCGCTTTTTTAAAATTTCAGATCTGACGCTCTCGCTCAAGCGAGGGATTCTCGCTCAAGCGAGGACCCTTCAGTGTCAACACACTCTCCCTCACCCATGCGAGCCAACTCTCGCTCAAGCGAGGCTCCTAGATAAAATTCTGGGAGAAACACTGACACTCTCGCTTGGGCGAGGCTCCTCTCGCTCAAGCGAGAATCCTGCAGTATTTCCCAGATTTTCCTCAGTTACAAATTTTTAGGAAAATTAAACTTAGGGTTTCACAACCCATATGTAAATTCCTAACTCGACCATATTTATATGATGTGTTTATTTACCGATATACAATTCATTGCATGTTGTATTTGAAATAGATGTGATGATGATATATCTAATGAATGATAAGGTATGCACATTGAATACACGTATATGGTTATGACATGCATATGATTTATGATGAACTGTTAAATTGCAATAGGATGGAAGTCCCTCTTTTCGAATTTTACCCCGTCAGCTTGGCGAGGATGTGACACCCTGAATTTGAAGTTCTTAAATTATAGTATCAGTTCTGGAAATCTCGCTTGAGCGAGAAAGGACTCGCCTGGGCGAGAGTGGCTCACCTGGGTGAGTGGAATACTGGGCTATACTGAAGGATTCTCACCTGAGCGAGATTTGGCTCGCTTGAGCGAGAGTTGGCTCGCCTGAGCGAGAGTTGTCTCGCCTGAGCGAGAGTTGTCTCGCCTGGGCGAGAAGTGGCACTCTGAAGCCTGAGAGGCTGTAAAATTCTCGCTTGAGCGAGAGGGTCCTCGCTTGAGCGAGAGGATCAGATCTGAGTTTTTAAAATGGGCGGGATTTTCTCGCTTGAGCGAGAACCCGACGCTGTTACATTAAATAAGGAACCCCAAACACATTTTAGGGTTAGAACTTGAAGAGAAGTGAGAGAAGAGAGCATTTTCAAGAGCAAGGACTCTTGATGCTAATCTAGAAGCTTGAGAAGAGGTAAACCTCTTGGTTCTAACTCTCCTTCTCTCTTTCAAACTCGTTTTGGGTATTTTGGATCTCTTCTCTTAACATGAAAAACCATGGAAACTCTCTATTTAGAGTTGTGGTTCGTTTTATGTTGTTCTCCTCTTGTAAATTATTGGTTTAGAGTTGATATTTTAAGATGAGGGTGATTTAAGGGTTGATTCATGAAAACCCTAAAACCCCAAAATGAAAATGTGGTCAAAAGATGATAAGGGTTGAATGCTAGATGAAAAAGGAAGAATATATGTTCTAATGTTGAATATAAGATGATTATGTATGTTTTAGATGTTTGGAAACCCTTGATAAAGGTCATTTTGGAAACATTGAGAATGTATGAATCTCTTATATATTTAAAGATGAAATATGAGTTGTTTATTGTTATTTCGAATAAATGACTAACATGGTTGTTATGTGGTGGGAATGAGGAAAGATCCTAAGTTTGGAGGCGGTATCGGTGGAACTTGCAAAGTTACCAAGGACCAAACCCAACACTCACCAAGGTAAGGATAAGTCTTTAACTAGCATGTCGTATTGAGAAAATGCGTGGAATTTTTGTTTATGAATTGATGGTATTATGAATGAAAAGAAAACATATTTTTAGCCGACCATGATGGGTTAGCGACTTTGGCTCAAGTGATGTAGCAAGCTTTGGCGTAAGCGATGTAGCAAACTTTGGCTCAAGTTATGTAGCAAGCTTTGGCTCAAGCGATGTAGCAAACTTTGGATCAAGTTATGTAGCAAGCTTTGGCTCAAGCGATGTAGCAAACTTTGGCTCAAGCGATGTAGCAAACTTTGGCTCAAGCGATGTAGCAAACTTTGGCTCAAGTTATTTAGAAAGTTTTGGCTAAAGCGATGTAGCAAACTTTGGCTCAAGTTATGTAGCGAAAATGAATTTAAAAATGGTTTACTAACCCCTTTAAAATGTGAATTATCTTATAATGATATTTATTGAATTAATGACTTACTCCTTTGTATTGTGTGTATTTGTCGTTGATAATCCCATTGTAGGTAAATAGGTTAGTTGAGGATGCTTGATTTGATGCCTTAGGAGCTTAAAACTTGGATTCATTTATTTTGCCTTTTTTGTATCATGACTAACTAAATGCTATTTTGGGATAATTGTAATTCTGGATATTTTCAACTCTGGATATTTGTAGCTATGGGTATTTTGGAAATTCATAGCTAGTTGTATGCGGTAGTTACCGGGAGATATTAATATGAATTATGTTTTCTGAAATTAAGGGTAGCCATGGCATGAAATTGAAATTGTATGATTAGAGTTATTAGATGATTAATGAATGGATGATTTAAAAGGTTAAAGGAAATATATGTATAATATAGCATGGTAAATCAAACATAAAGGATTAAAATAAACAAAAAGTTTCAAGTGTAGAATTTGGGTCCTTATAGAGGGGACGACATGATGTATATAACTTGGGTAAGAGAGTAAGTAAGAAATAAAAGAACCCCTAGAGGTTAGGGGGGTATACGATGAACTAATCATATAGTAGGATGTGAGTTTGAATATACCCGAGTGTAATCCTTTTAGATACTCGGAAATGGTTATGTCAACTGTCAACCTTTGGACGGCAAGTTCACCAAACCATATGAGCTAAGACATTAAAAGAAATGTAAGTATGAATATGGGAAATAAAAAGCGAAGTGAGTAATAGTTTATCAAGTAGAAGAGGGTACGTCTGATTGTATACGCACCATACTTGAAGAGCAGTGACGAGCCGAGTAAAGCCCATAAATCATAGAATATCCACAATCTGAAAAGTATGATATGGATCGGGTCCCACAAGAAACACTCCTCTAGTATTGAACGTTTGATGGACATAGATGATTAGGAAGGAGATGACTTAGGTTGGGCCAACCAAAGAAATTAAAAGAAATGTTCAAGTTTAACATGACTTGTGAATGACATTGAACATATGCACACGAACCAAAGCTAAAGATTGTACGAGGAAGCTGACAGTTATTGGAATGTCCTGGGATTTAGGTAGGGGCGATAATGATGGTGATTCTTCAAGGAGCCTTGAGGCAATACTTAGGTGGAGTAGTCTAGTGAGGATCCGGATAATCACAATCTGTTAGACCATGATAACTCTACATTTGAAACTAAGTAGACTATGACACTCCCTTGAAACTTCAGGATCGATGGAGAGAGAATTTGATAGTGCAAGATATGACATCGTTCGAAAGGACATTGATACTGCACTTTGTGCAGCACTTCGGTGCTTGATGTTCGAATATATGTGAATTGCGGCTTGGTAGGATGTCTTGTACTCTCGATTGTTTCCGAGGTAGAGAGGTTTGTCTTGATATGGAGGTATAAATTATTATGTTAACCACTTTTAACTCTAAAGTATACTTATCTTCTTCTCAATAAAATTTTATTTTGATGACAGTTTCATCCTGATATCAACATTCGTTAACCTACGTTGTTGTTTTATTATTGTCGTGAGTCTAATTTTTGCGATATATTTGTTGGTCTATTAGTAATTTAACAATATATTTATAGAGGGACAAATTTCAAAAATTGATAAACTTTAAAGGATAATTAGGGGAAAAAATAGTTCATAGTGACTATTGACAAAAGACATAAAGTTTATAGGGTTTTATGCATTTTCCCATATATTTAAATCATTTCATGTAATATTTAATTTATTATTGAATTTTAATTAAATAACTACATTCTTAATAATTATATTATCAATTTAGTTACAAAATAAATGAAAATATTCATGTTTTTACTAACCATATTAAATCTTATTATCATTTTTTTTTGTAAAAAATGAATTTGTATTAATTTGTATTTTACTAAATATTTATCATTTATTTTTAAATATAAAATAAAATGAAATTATTTTATTTATTATTATGCATACAAATTTAAAAAAAAATAATATAATAGAGGAAAACATTAGATGATATATTAAAGAAATATCTATGAAAAAAAATTAAAATAGAAAAATTCCTTATATAGCCAACTCTACCTTTTGGGGGCACGTTGAATCTAATGGTCAAAGAAACAATTTTGAAACATCTAAAAAGTTAAAACACTTGTTTCTTGTTATTACTAAATCTTTTTTAATCAATTTTATAATTTTTGAAGGATACTTATAACTTTCATATGGTTAAGAATATTTCATTTATAAAACCATAAAAAATACCATTTAATTTTCTCTTCTTAATTTCTTTTTTTTTTAATTCAGTTTCTAATATTTATTTCTAACAAAAATGGACCGGACAAAAATAGATGTTTACACCAACAATTAAATCCATAACAAGTGAAAGAAACATAGCAACCTTTCCCTATAAAACATCCCATACCATTCATCTCACATTCCACACCAAAGCAAGTTAGTAACACTACTAATCACAAAGTACTTATTCACTCTCATCATCTTTGTTCAATGGCTTCCAAGGCTGCACTTCTCATTTCTCTCAACATCCTCTTCTTCACTTTGGTTAGTTCCACCAGTGCCCCAAATCCATCACCATCAACCCCTGATGACCCAATTGAATCCACCAATGCCCCAAATCCATCACCATCAACCCCTGATGACACAATTGATTCTGGTAATTGCTCTCTGGATCCCTTCCAGTTTAAGTTGTGTGCTCTATTTAGTTGGGTACACGTGCCATATTGGAATCCATGCTGCTCACTCACTGCACGTCTTGAAGATGCTGAAGCTGCTGCATGCCTTTGTTCTGCTTCTAAGAAAAAATTTCTTGGAATAATTCAAATCAATATTCCTTTAAACTACACCTATATATTGAGCACCTGTGGAAAGGGTACCCTAAAGAATTTCGATTGTCTTTAAATACACACTTTATAGCGGTGCTTTAAATTGTGTTTCCATTGCCGTTACTTTGCTTTTACCATAATTAATGTAATTGCGATACCATTGTGGAGACTATCAAAACCACAATATTGTGAACACAATTATGATTACGCACTGTAATTTAAAAGTGCTTTTATGTTTGTGATATTTCTATTAATAAAATTCTACATTATTACTCCATTTTATTTTAAATTTCCATTTAAGCTATGTGAGCCCTCTACCTCTAATTCTCTAACCACCTCTACATTTAAGGAGCAGTGGAGCACCTTGCCTATTTGTTTTATATTGATGTCAATTATCAACCATGCAAAATTGTGTTATATTACTGTTTACTATCAAACATGCAAATTTATTTTATATTGATGTTACCTATCACCTTTAAAATGTCATATATTATTAGTAAATATTATTGTTCACCAAACAATAAAGGGACTTACAAATTAGTAATTTGATGTAGGGCTAGTAATAAATTGAATCAACTTGATATTCATTCGAAAATCAATTTATTATTTTGCTCGATAAACTTGGTTCGTGAACCAAAAGATTCAAACTTAAGCTAAAAATTAAGTTTGTTAAATAAATAAACCGAAGTTGAGAATAATACAGTTTTAATCATTTGGTTCGTGAGATAGCTTGATTATATAGGTGGGTTTAAATATGCACATATATATTGTATTGAATGAAAGATTTATGCACTATTAGTAAATATTATTGTTCACCAAACAATAAAGGGACTTGCAAATTTGTAATTTGATGTAGGGCTAGTAATAAATTTTGAAACTCAATTCGTTATTTAGCTCGATAAACTTGGTTTATGAACCAAATGAGACGAACTTGAGCTACAACTTAAACTCGTTAAATAAATAAGTTGAAGTTGAAAAAAATATAATTCTAATCATTAGGTTCATGAGATAGCTTGATTATATAATTGAGTTTAAATATGCACATATATATTGTATAGAATGAAAGATTTATCCACTCTGTAATAATTTTGTACACTATCAAAGCAATATGCACCATTCATTTTAATAATCATTGACTCTAAAATAAAAGTAGGACAAATGAATGGTGGAAGATATACTGAATATGTATAAATATTTACACTCATAATACATAGATTTTAAACCCTATTGCACATGTATATATTGTTTATATCTATCTATATATCTTTTATAAATATATGTGTGTGTGTATATATATATATATATATATATATATGTATATATACGTGAAGAGAACATTTAATTGTATGTATAATAACAAGTAATCATAATTTTAGCTAACAAACTAAACCAGTTGTACTAAACAATATATGAATTTTTGATGAGCCAAATTTGTTCAATCTGATAAGTCAAATCAAATAGTTCGTGAACTTCAATCGAGCCAAATTTGAGATGGAAACGTAGTTGTTTCGAACTTGAGTCGAGTATTGAGCTAGCAAATCGTTTTCGACCTGAGCTATAGTTTGACTTGGTTCAGCATGTTTCCATTTGTACTTTGATTGTAACTGTGATTTTTTATTTCTTTCTTATATATTGGAATCTATCAAATCTCCTAAAGTAATGGAAAATATGGTATATATTGATAACAACATGTCAAATATCCATTTTTATTATATACTTTTCCAAATTAGTTTTAATACATGTTTGACCAAATAAACTTAATCCAATATGAGACATTTGAACTAACGCTTACTTTGTGGAGTTTATATAAATTGGATTTTTTGACAAAACCAATCAGTACCAATTTAAATAGTTAGTTTGAATTTTAGTAGGGTATATGGGAATTCGTTAGATAATAATGCATGAAATGCAACATTTAAATTATGTATTTTATTTCACATGAGTAAATATATAAATGAATTTTAATAATGTATATTATGAATGCATGCATGCATACATGAATGAATATATGTTTAAATAATGTATTTTTTGAATGTATATGTGTATGGGTAAATAAGTGAATGAATGAGTAAATGGATAAATATGTAAATGATAATGTAAAATGCAAATCCTTTTGGGTAAGAGATCTCATCTTTGGGCTTTTATTGTTCACTATTAGTGATAAAGTATAGGGATGAAACCATAAAAGAATATCAATATTGTACATTAAAAAGTATACAGTATGTTAAAAAATATCAATAAAAATTAAAATATAATATACTATACCTTACAATATACTGTACGTTAAAATAATATCAATGAAAATTAAAATAGAAAAGGGGAAAGAGTGGGATCATGGAAACTCAAGTATGCGCTTAGCACATTGCTTTTGCTCAGAGATCAACATGAAATTAAAATTGGGAAAGATCCTTCTTGACATGGGAGAAGGAGGAAGCATCTTCATGTTGAATACATTAGTTTCCACGAGAATAATATTGATTGCAATAGTTTTCATGAGAATGAGGAGCTAAATTCTTTCTCTATGAGACTAGGTGTAACTATTTGAACTAAGTGAGTCTAATATAATTCTTTCATATAAATTAATTGTTACTTCATTGTTTTCCATGTCTACATTTTTATGTATTGCTTCTTTGGAGTGATCAACCAAATCATGTTTGAATTGGGTATAGAGGAAGACATCTAGTAAAATATTAGTTTTAGGAATAGGGTAAATTGAATTACTATTGATCATGTGACTTTATTAAAATTGAATGGTTAATTGTGATACACTCTGCTGCACAGTGTTCACAAGTTTTAGGACTCTTCGAGTGAGTGTCAACTCATCAAGGAATACAATGTAGAAGAAAAGAGAATTTGGGGAAGAAACAAGAGGATCTGAATTCTTTATTTGATATCTGGTTTGTTTATATCATAACTATTTAAAGATATTGAATGCTAACAATCAGGTTAAAAGAAAGGAAAACAAAATAGGAAATAAGCTAAAAAATTGCCGCGGGAAAATTAGAAATTAAATTGAACCAAATCATGATCTTCTAGGCCTTTCTTCCACACACAGTCATTCATCCACGCTGGCTTCTTAATTACTCGTTTCTCTAATGTTGGGCCATCATCCTCTATCTCCTTATTGTCTTCATTATGTGTTATTGGACTCCCATCAACTCTTTGATTCGTATCATTCTCCCCTCCTAAAAAACTCACCTTGTCCTCAAGGTGAAATTCGGGAAAAGAAGTTTGAAAATGCTCCAAGTCTTCCCAAGAAGCTTCATCAAGTGGACAGCCCGCCCACTGTTCCAAGATTTGTTCATGTGGCTGACCATGAACTAATTGTGTATGGCGATCTAAAATTGCCCTTGGTTTATCAATAGGTTGGTTGTCAAAGTTGTCCAAGGGTAAGTCACATGATAACACATTATTAGTACCGCAAAAAGGCTTAAGAGCTGATACACGGAAGATCGGATGAATGCGACTACCAGCAGGAAGTTGGAGTTTGTATGCTACTATCCCAATGCGCTCTATGATGGGATAAGGACCATAAAACCTCTTAGAAAGCTTGTGTTCTTTTTGTTGGCGAACTGATGTTTGGCGATATGTGCGAAGGCGCACTAGTACCAAGTCACCCACAACGAGAGTAATGTCACGACGATGTGCATTGTCCTTTTGTCACATGAGATGTTGAGAAACAGTCAAATTTTCCTTCAAAGTGGGAAGTAATTCATCGCGAGAAGTGAGGGCCTCGTCCAACACTTGTATAGAAGTGGATCCCCTAGCATATGCTGGAAAGGTTGGTGGTTTGAGACCATAAAGAGCCTCAAAAGAGGACATTTGCAAGACAATATGGTAGTTGGTATTATAATGAAATTCAGCCCAAGGAAGAAATGTAACCCATGAATATGGTTTGTGTTGAGTGAAAGCACGAAGATATTGTTCCAACCCACGGTTAACTACCTCTATTTGGCCGTCAGTTTGGGGATGATAGGCACTGCTCATAGCCAGTTTGGTTCCACTAAGCTCAAAGAGTTTGCGCCAAAAAGCACTAATGAAAATCGGGTCACGAGCCAACAAAAGTTTCCACCGCTTTACGCATACCGTACCAGTAGAAATTGGTAGCAACACGAGCCAAAGTACGCTTCACACCGGCATGGCAACCACTTGGAATATCATAAAACTCACTGATGAAAGTATGACATAATGGAGATGTCGGGTTGAGCACATATCGACCAACATGTAGGAGGGCTCCGTTGACAATATTATACGGATACTAAAGCAAGTCGTGAGCTTGTTGTTCATGAAAAGTCTGATAAAAAGAATCAAAAACATTGTGGTTTTGGAGTTGAGTAATAATACCATATATAGGTGAGGACACTAATGCGCTGAGTGCGAGTGTGTGCTCGTAGTCTATCCCATCAGCAGACACACGTGAAAGTGCGTTTGTACTCTATGCGAAAGTGGAACCCCAAGAGTTTGCGCACATATGACTGCTGGTCTGGAGTTTGTATGACTTACTGAAGTAATTCCTTGATGCTCTTATGATCAGTGCGGATGACAAAGAAATGGCCTAACAAGTATTGTCTCCATTTAAGAACAGATTCAGTAATGGCATGTAGTTCCTTGATGTAGACTGATGCAACTCTTAATTTTGGTCCCAATTTCTTACTAAAGAATGCAAGGGGTGGCCCTCTTGCATTAAAACAGCTCCAATACCTACATTGGATGCGTCAGTTTCAATCACAAAATCTTTAGAAAAACCAGGCTGACTAAGGACAGGTGCGACAAGCATAGCTTGCTTAAGGGCAAGGAAGGATCGTTGAGCAGCGTCATTCCAAGAAAAGATGTTGTGTTTCAAAAGATCAGTTAAAGGAGAAGCTATACTTGCATAATGAACAATGAATTTTCTATAGTATCCGGTAAGGCCTAAGAACCCCTGAAGTTGCTTAACGGTTACGGGTGTTGGCCACTTTTCCATGGCTTCTAGCTTGGATGGGTCCGTGTGTACACTGTGAGAAGAAACAATATGGCCGAGGTAGTCAATAGACTCTTGGCATAAGAGATATTTGGATAATTTCACAAAAAAACAATGAGTCTTCAAGGAAGCAAAAAATTAACCAACATGAAATCACTTCACATCTAGTAGATCTAATAGAGGACGAGGAAGAGGTAGAGGTCAACATAGAGGAGTCAGAAACAACAATAATCGTGGGAACAAACAACGAAATCATCACCAAGAGATTCAATTTCAAGGAAGAGGCAGAGGACGTTGAGGCCACCACTCAACAACCTATAGATCAAAGTCAGCAGACAAGTCAAATGTTGAATATTTTAGACGTCATAGGTATGGTCATTATAAATCAGAATGTCAAACCGATTTGAATAAACAAAGTGGAGATCAAAGTAACTTTGTAGAAAAGGAAGAAGAGTTATCTTTTTTGATGGTGTGTCACATGAAGGAAGAAACTCAACAAAATATGTGGTATTTAAAGACTAGCTGCAGCAACCACATGTGTGGAGAAAAGAATGCATTTTCTAACTTGGATGAATCATTTCGTAGTTCTGTTAAGTTTGGTGACAACTCCAAAATTTCTGTTATGGGAAAAGGAAAGGTAACAATCTAAACCAAAGGAAATTTCACCCACACTATTGCTAATGTTCTTTTTGTGTCTGATTTAAAAACCAACTTGCTTAGTGCGGGTCAGTTATAAGAAAAAGGATATGAGATTTTTATCAAAAATGGAGTATGTAAAATTCATGATGCAAATTTGGGCTTAATTGCTCAAGTTAACATGACGGCAAATCGTATGTTCCCACTTTATCTCAACAACACAACTAATTTGTGCTTCTCGGCAAAATTAGAAGATTAGCCATGACTATGGCACTTTCGCTATGGCCATTTGAATTTTGGCGGATTGAAAACACTACAACAAAAAAACATGGTGACAGGGCTTCCTCAAATTACAGCTTCTTCTCAAGTTTGTGAAAATGTGTTGTTAGCAAACAACATCATAATCAATTCCCACAAGGAAAATCTTGGAGAGCAAAGAAAGCATTGGAGCTTGTTCATTCGGACATTTGTGGGCCAATAGCACCACATTCTAATGGAGGTAAAAGATATTTCATTACCTTCATTGATTAAATTCGGAAAACTTGGGTTTATTTTTTGCAAGAAAAATGTGAAGCGTTTGTAGCTTTTAAAAGCTATAAAGCGCTTGTTGAGAAAGAAGTTGGCAACCCAATAAAAGTTCTTCGCACGGATCGTGGTGGAGAATATAAATCACATGAATTTGCAAATTTTTGTGAGAATCAAGAGACAACTTACAGTAGCTTATACACCCCAACAAAATGGTGTTTGTAAGAGGAAGAACCACACTATTATGAATATGGTGCGAAACCTTTTGACATCAAGTGGTGTTCCAAAAAGTTTTTGACTTGAAGCAGTTAATTGGAGCACTTATATATTGAATAGAAAGGCCTCAACGTGTTCGAAGAAGATCAGCATGAATGATTGATTATGAGGTAACTAGAGTTGACCAAGGTGATGAACTAATTATACATTTTGCTCTATTTTGAAGTTGTTGTTAAAGAACCAAAATGGAGAAATGTTATGAATGCTGAAATTATAGCAATTGAAAGAAATGACACATGGGAGCTTTGTGATCTTCCAAAAGGGTACAAGATAATTGGTGCTAAGTGGGTTTACAAGACAAAGTTGAATGAAAATGGCCTGGTTGACAAACACAATGCACGCTTGGTAGCTAAGGGCTACAAGTAGAGGTTTGGTGTTTGTACTTCAAAGTTTTAAATTTGAAGGATGAAGTTTCAAAGTCTTGCTCTTATTAAACTGGATGTGTGTCTAGAACAACAATTTAAGGGATGGATTGTTGAGAAAATTAATAATATGCATGTTTTGGTTTCCTAGTATTTACGAGTGTCAATAATGTTTGTTTCCGTTGCATTACAGTTATATTTCATAGTTAATAGGTTTTAATTTGCACGTTAAATAGTGATTATTGTCATGATGATTATGGTTATATATTAGCCTATTTATAGGTTGTTTTACTTTATCAATGAATAAGTAAAAACATATATCATTTGTTTCCTTTTATTATTAACAAAATTGGTATTAATCGACAAATTGGTTTTTCGACTAACCAAAGAGAAGTATATTGAGTATTGTATCCATAAAAACTTGTGTGATATTAAATTGGTTGGCAAAATTCACTTACTTGGATGATAAAAAGGTTTATTTAATATTGTTTAATTTTTATTTTTAAAAAGTAAGGATTAGATGACAATGAATTTTAATGCGAGGGAAGCTGGATTATACTTCGTTATTCAATCTCTAAATATCAAATAGTTTGTAACTTTTAAGATAATAACTAAACTTATGACTTTCAAAACACCAAATTTATCTAAATATGGATCAATATATCAATAAATAGATCAACAATTGACATAATTAATTATCAATCACTTTAACAATTAACCATTCAATTGTAATAAAGTCGCATGATCAATACTAGCTCAATTAACACTAATATTTTACTAAATGTCTTGCATTATACCCAATTCAAATATGATTTGGTTGATCACTCCAAATAAGTAATAGATAAAAATGTAGACATGTAAAGCAATGGAATAACACTTAATTTATACAAAAGATTTATATTAGATTCACTTAGTTCAAATAGTTACACCTAGTCTAATAGAGAAAGAATTTAGCTCCTCATTCTCGGGGAATCTAATGCATTCAACATGAATATGCTTCCTCGCTTCTCCATTGTCAAGAAGGATCTTTTTCCAATTTTAATTTCATGTTGGTCTCTTCCTTCTTTTTCTGCTTTTTCCTATTTTCATTTGTCAAAATCCCTAACCATTATGTTTAAAATTAAATTAGATGATTTCCGGTACTTATGTTGTGGCAAGTTGTTGAGCTTGGTAGAATCATATTGTTGCTCTAAACAAAACTAATGCGCTAAGTGCATATTTGAGTTTCCATGATCCCACTCTTTCCCTTTTTCTATTTTAATTTTTTATTGATATTTCTTTAACGTATCATATATTTTAATTTGATAAATAGATAAATTTGGTATTTTGAAATTCATAAGTTTAGTTATCATCTTAAAAGTTACAAACTAAATATTTACATGTTGAATAATGAAATATAATTCAGCGTCTCTCTCGTATTAAAATTTATTATCGTCCAATCCTTACTTTTTTTAAATTTCATTAAATAATTATTGAAAAACCATTTTAGCACTCAAATAGGTGAATTTTGCCAACCAATTTAATATTGTTAATAATAGAAGGAAACAAATGATATATATTTTCTTACTTATTCTTTGACAAAACAAGAAGCCTATAAATAGGTAAATACATAACCGAAATCATCATGACAATAATCATTGTGACACTCCCAAATACTAGGAAACCAAAACATGCATATTATTAATTTTCTCAACAATCTCTCCCTTAAACTGATGTTATAGACACACATCAAGTTTAATAAGAGCAAAACTTTGAAACTTCATCCTTCAAATTTAAATCTTCGATGTACAAACACCAAACAACATCCTGAAATTCTGAAATGCAGGAAAGTTGAGAGGTTTGTTTACAATATTAGCAATCTGGTCTTCACTCATGCAGCAACTAAGATTAATGACTCCATCATTTGTGAGACCCCTCAAAAAATGATATTTCACATCTATATGTTTGCTTCGACCATGTAGAACTGGATTTTTTTAATGTTTTATTGCTGAACTATTGTCACAATAAATGTGAGTAGGTTCATCATCCTTAAAATGCAGCTCTTTAAGGATTTTTTGTAGTCAGATAGTTTGACAAGCACAAGTTGTTGCTGCAACAAATTCAGCTTCAGTGGATGATAATGTGATAATAGATTGCTTCTTTGATGACCATGAAACAACTCATGTTCCCATCATGAAAACATACCCATATGTACTTTTCTGATCATCTAAATCTCATGCATAATCACTATCTATAAACCCAAACAAATTTGACTTTTCTCCACTCTTATTGAACAACCCATTGTCCTTAGTACCTTGCATGTAACGAAAAATTCTTTTTGCTGCCAAAAGATGAATCTATGTAGGACATTCCATGTAACTGCTAATCACACTTATAGCATCCATTATATCAGGTCTTGTTGCTATCAAATACATTAAACTCCCCACTATTTGTTTGTAAATAGTGTCATCAACATTCTTTCCTCCATCATCTTTGTTTAGCTTTATACCAAATTCAAATGGAGTATTTACAGGATTGCAGTCCTTCATATGAAACTTGTCCAAGATTTCTCGCACATACTTATTTTGAGATATAATTCCATTAGAAGATTGCACCACTTCAATGCCAAGAAAGTAATGCATCAAGCCAAGATCAGACATCTCAAATTCATCCATCTTAGATTTCTTAAAACTATCAAACATATCTATATTATTTCCAGTGTAGATTAAATCATCTACATATAAGCAAACAATGAGCATTTTTCCTCTATCTTCAGTCTTTATAAAAAGTGTATGTTCACAATGACATTTTTGAATTTATTCCTTCAAAAATTAAGTTTCTATACGATTATACCAAGCTCGTGGAACTTGTTTTAATCCATATAGAGCTTTCTTTAACTTATACACTTTATGTTCATTGCCAACCTTTACATAACCAGGACGTTGATCAATAAATATCTATTCTTGCAAATCTTCATGGAGGAATGCTGATTTCACGACCAACTAGTAGATAAGCCATGACTTTTGAGCTACCATAGCAATCACCGATCTGATTGTATCATGTCTTGCTACCGTAGCAAAGACTTCTTTATAATCAACACCAAACTCCTTCTTGTAGCCCTTAGCTACCGAATGTGCCTTGTGTTTGTCAACCTTACCATTTTCATTCTGCTTTTTTTTATAAACCCACTTTACACCAATTGTCTTGTGCCCTTTTGGTAGATTACATAGCTCTCATGTGTTATTTCTTTCAATTGCTGTAATTTCAGCATCCATAGCTTTTCTCCATTTTGGTTCTTTAACAATAACTTCAAAGATGGTAGGTCACAATCTGAAGATAGAGAAAAATGTATAATTGGGTCATCACCTTGGTCAACTCCAGTTACCTCATAATCAATCATCCATGCTGGTCTTCTTTGAACACGTTGAAGCCTTTGTGATTTGGATGTAATTGGACTTTGATCAGTTGGAACATTTTGAGTGACTTCATCTTCTTCCTCATTTTCCACAGGTTGCTACCATTTCTCCTCATTATCAAAATCTGTTGGAATACTTTCTTTAACAGCATTTTGATTTCATGACCAGGTGCATTTTCATCAAATACTACATCACGACTGATGACAATTTCCATGGTGCTAGGATTGTACAATTTATAAGCTTTTGACTTATCGCTAACACCAAGAAAAATACTCCCCTGTTGTCTAGCTTCCTCCTCTTGTTATCTCGAATATGGGCATAGGCAATACACCCAAAAATCGGGAAATAATCTACATCACGTTTCCTTCCACTTCATGCTTCCTTCGGTGTCATATTTTGAACAACAAATTTAGGACTTCTATTCAATATATGAGTGCTCCAATTAATTGTCTTTGGCCAAAAAAAATTTGGAACACCACTTGTTGTCAAAAGGCTTCGCACCATATTCATGATAGTGCGGTTCTTCCTCTCACATACACCATTTTGTTGAGGTGTATAAGCTGTTATAAGCTATCTCTTGATTCCATGGTTCTCACAAAAATTTGCAAATTTATGTGAGTTGTAAGGACCAAAATTCTACCATTGAAAATTCTTCTCATTTTAATATAGATATTCCTATCGTCTCTATTTCTCTTCAGTTAAACAACATTCAATACTCTAAAGTCAGTTATCGCAATAAACTAGAACCCTTTTTCCCATTGAGCAGAAAACATAATTCAAATATTCCCTTCTTGGTAAGTACCGCATATGACTAGCTATGGGATTCCAAAATACCCATAGCTATTAATATCCAGCTTTACAAAAATGTAGTACTAATTCAGTTAGGATTTACAATTATCGAATTAACAGTTTACATCAATCAAACAAAAAGAATAGGATTTCGAGTTCTAAGCTCCTCATGCCTCGAACCGAGTATCCTCAATTTCCTCGTTTACCTGCAATGGGATTATCATAACAGGTATACACAACAACAACAAAGGAGTCAATTATCAATTCAATAAATATCAGTAAAGGATAATCCACATTTTAAGTTTTATAATAGAAGAAGCCATAAAACGATAAAATCTACATCTCCTGTTTATCCCTCTCAAGTTACTACATCCACCCCATTGAATTTACTCATTCATCTCTGCCATACCTTATCACCTCCTTCATCAATACCATTTCAAATCATTATTTTCCAATTGCACGTTTACCTTTTCATCACCACTTGGGTCAAGTCATATACAATACCACATAGGGCAATTCATACACAATACCACATAGGGCAATTCATACACAATACCACAGGGCAAGTCATACACAATACCACACAGGGCAAGTCATACACAATACCACATAGGGCAAGTCATACACAATACCACATAGGGCAAGTCATACACAATACCACATAGGGCAAGTCATACACCGATCGTATACGTAATCATAAGATTCACACATTTTCTATTATCATATACTATTAATAACTTCTCCTTACCTTGGTACGTGTCGGGGTTGGTTGCGGGTAACTTTGCACGTTCCTTCGCTACCTTCTCCAACCTTAGGATCTTTCATTATCCCCATCACATAACGATAATGTCAGTCATTTATTTCCAAATATCACATAAACAATTGATATTGCATCACTCAACCATACAAGATATTCATCATATTTTCAATGTTCATTAACTACTTTCATCATAAGTTTACAACCATCTAAACATTCATATCCTTTCATATATTAACATTGTAACTCAACTCATCTTCTACCTCTAGTATTTTACCCATCTTTCCTCTCCAACCTCATTTTCTCTCTCCAGGGTTTTGGGTTTTCATGAGTCAACTCACAAACCCCTTTCCATTCTTGGAACACTAACTTAAAACTAAGAGTTTACAAGGTAGAATAACATAAAATGAACCATCACCCAAAAGGATGAGTTTCCATGGTTTTCTTCATTTTTAAAAAGAGATCCAACATACCCCAAAGTGAGTTTAAGAGAGAAAAAGAGAGTTAGAATCTAGAGTTTTACCTCTTCTCAAGCTCTTAGATGAGTATCCAAGCTTTTTGCCCTTGAAAAGCTCTCTTCTCTCACTCTTCTTCTTTTCTAAACCCTAGATTGTGTTTAGGGGTATCTTATTAAATGTTGTCTCGTCGGGTCCTCGCTTAAGCGAGGGATTCTCGCTCAAGCGAGAAAATCCCGACCATTTTAAAAACTCAAATCTGACCCTCTCGCTCAAGCGAGGGATTCTCGCTTAAGCGAGAATCTCACAGTGACAACAGCCCCAAAATGACATTTCTCGCCCAGGCGAGACATCTCTCGCTCAGGCGAGAATCCTCCAGTATAGCCCAGGATTTCACCCTCCCAGGTGAACCTCTCTCGCTCAAGCGAGGATCCGAGGACTGATACTATAATTTTAAAGACTTAAAATTTGGAGTGTTACAATCCTTCCCCTCTTAAAAGAATTTTCGTCCCCGAAAATCAAACATACCTCGATTCGAACAAATGAGGGTAATCTTCCCTCATCTCTTGCTCAACTTCCCAAGTAGCGTCTCCTTCGTCCACTTGGCTCCACAACACCTTTACCAGGGCAATCTCCTTGCCTCTCAATCTTTTTATACTGGTATCCATGATTCTCACGGGAAACGTCGCAAAAGTCAAATTATCCCTCAACTCTATCTGATCAGACTCAACCACATGAGATGGATCTCCAACATATTTCCTCAACTGAGACACATGAAATACATTATGGAGATTGGACAACAACGGTGGTAGAGCAATACGATACGCTACCAGCCGTAATTCTCTTCAATATCTGATAAGGCCCAATAAATCGAGGAGTCAGCTTACGAGATTTCAACACTCTACCAATTCCGGTAGTCGGGACTACTCTCATGAACACATGATCACCTTCCTTGAATTCAAGAGGTTTCCGCCTCTTATCGTAGTAGCTTTTCTGCCGACTTTGGGCGACCCTCATATTCTCCCAGATTTTCTTGATCTTATTCGTCGTCTCCTAAACCAATTCGGGCCCCAATATCAAGTTCTCCCTAGTTTCGAACCAACTCACTGGAGTTCGACACTTCCTACCATACAACGCTTCATAAGGTGCCATCCCAATACTCGAATGGAAGCTATTGTTGAAGGTAAATTCGATCAACGGCAACATGTCATCCCAACTCCCTGGTTGTTCTAAGACACAGGCTCTCAAAAGGTCCTCCAACGATTGTATTGTCCTTTCTGATTGACCGTCCGTTTGTGGATGATAAGCTGAACTCAGCTTCAACTTAGTTCCCAAAGAGGTTTGCAAACTAGTCCAAAAGTTTGAAATGAAACGGGGATCCCTATCCGACACAATGCTTGACGGTATTCCATGCAAGCGAACAATTTCTCGGATATACAGTTCTGCCAATCTCTCCAACGAGTATCTCATGTTCAAAGGCGGAAAGTGAGCAGATTTAGTTAACCGATCCACGATCACCCATATCGAATCATAACCTCTCTGAGTCTTCGGAAAACCAGATACAAAATCCATGGAGATACTATCCCACTTCCAAACGGGAATTTCTAGGGATTGTAATTCTCCAGCTGGCTGCTGATGTTCAATCTTGGCCTTCTGACATATCAAACAACTCGAGACATACAATGCCACATCCCTTTTCAATCCAGACCAACAAAACAGTGTTTTCAAATCTTGATACATTTTCGTGGTCCCTGGGTGAAAACTCATTTTACTATTATGGGACTCCTCTAAAATCTCCCTCCGTAATTTATCATTACGAGGCACACACACTCTCCCTTTGTATTGCAACATTCCACTAAGGTCCGATGTGAAATTGGTATCTTTACCACACAGCATCAGATCTCGTTTATCCATCAGCTCACTATCTTCACTTTGCATTGTCCGGATTTGTTCAAACAATTCATTCGTAACTTTAAGCATTCCCAAAATCATACTATGAGGCCTTATCTGAACTTCCAAGTTCATATCTCTGAACTCTTCAACCAGTTTCTCCTCTCTAACCATCAAAGCCGACATATGCAACGATTTTCGACTCAGTGCATCCGCCACTACATTGGCCTTTCCCGGGTGGTACTGCAACCCAAAATCGTAATCCTTAAGGAATTCCATCCATCTCCTCTGCCTCATGTTCAATTCCTTTTGATAAAATAGGTACTTCAAACTCTTGTGGTCGCTGTACACTTCAAATCTCACGCCATAAAGATGGTGTCTCCAGATTTTTAAGGCAAAGACCACTACAGCCAACTTAAGATCGTGGGTAGGATAGTTTTGCTCGTGCGTCCTCAACTGTCGAGAGGCATAGGCCACAACCTTCCCCTCTTGCATCAACACACAACCTAAACCTTGCTTGGATGCATCACAATAAACACTGAAGTCCCGATCAGTACAAGGAAGGACCAATACTGGCGCCGTAGTTAACCTTTGTTTTAACTCTTGGAAACTTTCTTCACATCGAAGTGTTCACACATACGATTCCCCTTTCCTAGTGAGTTTTGTCAAGGGTAGAGCCAACTTCGAAAACCCTTCGATGAACTTCCGATAATACCCAGCCAAATCCAGAAAGCTCCTGATCTCAATGACTGACTTGGGCACTACCCATTCCATAACCGCTTCAACCTTTGAAGGGTCTACCGCCACTCCTTCCTTGGATATCACATGCCCAAGAAAATTTACTGACTCCAACCAGAAGTCGCATTTTGACAGCTTCGCATACAACCGATTCTTTCTAAGAAGTTCTAGCACAATCCGCAGGTGCTCAACATGTTCCTCTCGGCTTTTGGAGTAAATCAAAATGTCATCAATGTGAAGATGGTGATCTTTCCCAACCTATGGCTAAGGTTTTGATGATGCTCACTATGTCATCAAATGCAAAAAGAAGACTAGCAAATCAAAAGTCAAAGAAGCTCATATGTGTAGTCTAAGTCTTCTAGGTAAAACGATACTTAATCTTAAAATCTCTTAACTATACGATAAAGGCTAAATTCTGAAAAACTCATGCATAAAACCAAGATCATTTGCACTAAAGCATAAGTGTTCTGTTTTTAAACAGTGTAATCGATTACACTACTCTGGTAATCGATTACAGGTTGATAAACTCATCAGACCTGTGCATTTTCTATGATGTAATCGATTACACCATACTCGTAATCGATTACAACATATTAAAAGTACCAGATATGTACGTTTTTTCACATTGTAATCGATTACACCATGTTTGGTAATCGATTACATAAATCCGTTGAGTTTTGTATTTTAAATTTTTACATGATGTAATCGATTACACTATACTCGTAATCGATTACAACATATTAAAAGCATCAGATACGTGCATTTTTTCACATTGTAATCGAATACACAATGTTTGGTAATCAATTACATCAATCCGTTGAGTTTGTTTTTGAAATTTTTAACTGGTGTAATCGATTACACCATATGGTAATCGATTACACATACCAGAACAGTATATTGGTTCTGTTTTGAATGAACTGATGTAGCTCTTAACTTTTCACAAACTCATACTGGTTCATGTGCACGAATTAAACACTATAAATAGGTGTTCTATGACTTGTTTTTCAACAGAATTCTGAATACAACTTTCATACTCACAAAGTCACAAAGTTCTCATAATTTTTTTCATTCATTCATAAGTGTTAAGACTTTGATATCAATTTTCATATCTTTCCGATTCTGGAAATTATTCAAAGTCTTAAGCACAAACAAAAGCCTTTATCCAAGTTATTTGATTCTAAATTAAGTGATCATTTAGTCAGTGATTCAATCCTTAAAGTTTCAATTACTATTAGAGAGTCACTTATTCAAAAGCCTTGTAAAAACCATCTTAAGAATACAAGTTAGTGTCTTGTAAACATTTCACCAAGTGTGGTGAAGTGCAGTATATTGTGAAGAACGGTGTTAGCCTAGTGCCTAGTGGAATAGGTGAGTAGTCTTGGAAGAAGACGAAGAAGGTGTATCATTGGTTCTTGCAATAGTGGAAAAATCTTCTTGGTAACAAGAAGGACTGGACGTAGCCTTCAAATTGAAGGTGAACCAGTATACATCTTGGTGTGATCTTCTCTTCCCTTAACTTTTTATATTTTGCACTATCTTCTACTTTTACTCAACTATTTTGTTTATTACTTCCGCTGATAGAAAAACTCTCTTTAAACTTGCAAAGTTTTAAAATAAAAGTAGAAATATTGAATTTAAGTCTCTACACCTAATTCACCCCCCCCCCCCCCCCCCCCCTCTTAGGTGACCATATATCCTAACAATTGGCATCAGAGCTTAAGTTTTGGTAATTTTCTCCTAAGATCCTAACTATGGCCTCAAAACAATATCTAGGAGAGGGATCCAATATAAACCGTCCACCTAACTTTAATGGTGAACATTACGAATTCTGGAAAATTAGGATGAGAATCTTCATTGAGTCTCAAGACTTAGAAATTTGGGACGCCATTGAAAACGGTCCCATTATTCCAAGTCATCTTAGTTGTGGTATAGTAGAAACAAAACCAAGAAGTGCTTGGGATAATGAAGATAAAAGAAAAGTTCAATATGATCTAAAAGCCAAGAACATTATAACTTCGGCTTTGGGAATGGATGAATTCTTTAGAATCTCAAATTGCAAAACTGCAAAAGAAATGTGGGAAACCTTAGAGACCACCCACGAAGGAACAGATGAAGTTAAGCGTTCAAGAATCAATACTCTGTCACAAGAGTATGAACTCTTTAGAATGCTTCCTGGTGAGAAAATACAAGACCTGCAGAAAAGATTTACCCACCTTACTAACCATCTCATTGCCTTAGGAAAAGACCTATCTACTAATGACTTAAACTTAAAAGTTCTTAGGTCCCTAAATAGAAATTGGCAACCCAAAGTTACTGCCATATCAGAAAAGAAGAGTCTGTCTAAAATGTCTCTTGCAACCCTCTTTGGTAAATTGCAAGAACATGAATTAGAATTAGGGAGATTAGAGCAAAATGAAGAAATAAAAAAGAAACACAAATCAATTGCTCTAAATACTGTCACTAAAGATAAAAATAGTTATATTGATGACGATGAGGACATGATTCTTCTAGTCAAAAGATTTAATAAATTCTTGAAGAAAAGCAAAAACTTCAAGAATAACAAATTTTCAAGAAAAAATGAAAATTCCTCCTCTCAAAACATCACTTGCTTTGAATGCGGCAAAATTGGTCACAGAAAAGCAGATTGTCCTACTCTTAAAAAGATGGACAGCTATAGCAAGAACTTCAACAACAACAAAGTCAACAATTACAACAATAAAACAAAGAAGGCTTATATAGTTTGGGATGACAATGATATAAGCTCATCATCTGACTCCGACAATGAAGAGAATGCTCAAATAGCACTAATGGCTTCACACCAATCAGAAGATGAACTTGATGAGGTTAGTAACTCTTTTGAATTACATAGTTATGATGAGTTACAAGAAGCTTTTAATGAATTGCATGATGAATTTCTAAAGCTTTCTAATTTTGCTCACTAGTTGAATCTCAAAATGAATCTCACCATTGTAGAATTAGAAAGTAAAGTCAACTCTCAAAACAAACTCACTAGTTGTAATAAATGTATAGAAAAAGAATCCAAAATACATGTATTAACAAATGAAATAAACACTTTAAATAGGATCACTAAAAACTTGGACAAAATCTTGTTGAATCAACGCCCTTCAAATAACAAAAGAGGGATTGGTTATTCTCCTAATAATAATAGTGGCCAAAACAAAACTGTCTTTATAAAAGAAAGTGTTAGTAAACTTCCTTATGTCAATGAAAGGGCTGTACTAAAATTTAAGAACTCATATTTCTACACTTCCCCCAATAATTTCAAAAGTAATAAATTGACCTATAAGTATACATGTAATGATTGTAATCATCACGGTCATACTCCTAACAACTGTTATGTTAAAAATTATGGAGTACCAAGAGGTAAATTTGTATGGGTTGAGAAAGACACTAACATAAAAGGACCCAAATCACTTTGGGTACCTAAATCTAAAATATAAATTTATTTTGTAGGTATGCTTTGGAGCAGAAAACGATCTATGGTACCTAGATAGTGGCTGCTCAAGGCATATGACTGGTGACAAATCAAAGTTCAGCTTTATTCTACCAAAAGATGGATTTGTCACATATGGCGATAACAATAGAGGTAAAATTTTAGGAATTGGAAGGATTGGTAAACCTCCACATGTTACTATAGAAAATGTCTTATATGTTGATGGCTTAAAACATAATCTTCTTAGCATAAGTCAACTATGTGATAAAGGCTTAAATGTCATCTTTAAGAAAGACTTATGTACTATAGAAGATAGCAAGACTCATAAGACTAAACTTTTCGGAAAAAGAACAAATAACATATTTATGATTTCCTTAAGTGACCAATCATTAAAAATCAAGTGTTTATCTGTCAATAATGATGATGCATGGTTATGGCATAGGAGATTTGCTCACATTCACATGAATCATTTAAACAAATTAGTAAAACATGACTTAGTCATTGGCTTGCCTAAAAAGAAATATGCTAGTAATAAATTATGTGTTGCATGCCAAAAGAGTAAATTAAAGAAAACTTCTTTTAAACCTAAGCATATAGTTTCTACTAATAGGCCATTAGAATTAATTCATATGGATCTATTTGGCCCCTCTAGCATCAAAAGCTTTGGAGGAAATTACTATGGTTTTGTTCTAGTTGATGACTTTTCTAGATATACTTGGACATTCTTGTTAGTTCATAAAAATGAAGCTTTTCATGTTTTTAGAAAGTATGCCAGTCGTGTTCAAAATGAAAAATCCATGAAAATTACTTCTATAAGGAGTGATCATGGTGGGGAATTTCAAAATGCTTTATTTGAAGAATATTGTGATGAACATGGAATTTCACACAATTTTTCTGCACCAAGGACTCCACAACAAAATGGTGTTGCGGAACACAAAAATAAGCTTTTAGTAGAACTAGCAAGAAGCATGATAAATGAAACCAATCTGCCCAAATACTTTTGGGCTGATGCTATTAATACTGCTTGCTATGTGTCCAATAGAGTGCTAATAAGACCTCTTTTGAAAAGGACCCCTTATGAACTATATAAAGGTAGAAAGCCAAATATCTCTCATTTGCATATTTTTGGGTGTAAATGTTTTGTTCTTAACAATGGAAAGAGTAAACTTGGTAAATTTGATGCTAAAGCTGACGAATGAATCTTCCTTAGTTATTCACTCACAAGCAAAGCCTATAGAATTTTTAATAAAAGAACTTTAACCATCGAAGAATCTATACATGTTTCTTTTGATGAATCTAACCCTTCTATGGAAGAAAAAGTTGTTTGTGATGATCATGACAGTGATTTACCAAGCACCTCTCAAAATGAAGTCACAAAGTCAATGGAACAACTCAACCTAGAGCAAATGATGAAAGAAGAAAAACTACCTCATATCTCTACTCGAGAACACGATGGCCTTCCTCAAGAATGGAGAACACACCGAGATCATCCAATTGACAACATCATTGGTGACATCAATAAAGGGGTAACTACTCGACTTAGTCTTAGAGATGCATGTCTTAACATGGCTTTTGTTTCTCAAATAGAACCTTCTAAGATAAATGATGCTATTTATGATGAACATTGGATGATTGCTATGCATGAAGAGTTAAATCAATTTAAAAGAAACCAAGTATGGGAACTAGTCCCTAGACCTAGTAACAAGCAAATCATAGGAACCAAATGGATCTTTAGAAATAAATTAGATGAAAATGGCATAATAGTTAGAAACAAAGCTAGGTTGGTAGCACAAGGTTATAATCAAGAAGAAGGAATAGATTATGAAGAAACCTTTGCTCCTGTGGCTAGACTAGAAGCCATTAGATTGCTCTTAGCCTATGCATGCCCATTAGACTTTCAACTTTACCAAATGGATGTTAAGAGTGCCTTCTTAAATGGATATATAGAAGAAGAAGTGTATGTCAGTCAACCCCCTGGTTTTGAATACCATCATCATCCCACTCATGTTTATAAGTTGAAAAAGGCTCTTTATGGGCTAAAACAAGCCCCAAGAGCATGGTATGATCGTTTAAGCACTTTTTTGTGTAACAAAGGATTTTCAAAAGGAAAAGTCGATACAACTCTTTTTATCAAAAGACTTGATGATCATACTCTGCTTGTGCAAATTTATGTTGACGATATCATTTTTGGTTCCACAAATGAATCTTTATGTAGTGAATTTGCAAACATGATGCAGGGAGAGTTTGAAATGTCCATGATGGGCAAATTAAACTTCTTCCTTGGTTTGCAAATTAAACAAACGAGTAGTGGAATCTTTATCAGTCAAACTAAATATTGCAAAGAGCTTTTAAAGAAATATGAAATGGACAGTTGTAAAGAGATAGCCACACCTATGGGTACTAACACATATCTAGATCAGGATTTATCAGGTAACCCCATAGATATAACAAAATATCGAGGCATGATTGGCTCTTTGCTGTATCTTACTGCTAGTAGGCCTGATATTATGTTTAGTGCGTGTCTATGCGCTAGATATCAATCCTGTCCAAAAGAGTCGCATTTGACTGCCGTAAAAAGAATCTTAAAATACTTAAAAGGAACTTTGGATGTTGGTTTATGGTATCCAAAAGGCAATCTATGTAATTTAATTGGATATACTGATTCTGACTTTGCCGGTTGCAAAACCGAAAGAAAAAGTACTAGTGGTACTTGTCACATTTTTGGCAATGCATTAATTGCTTGGTCCTGTAAGAAACAAGCTAGTGTAGCCTTAAGTACCGCTGAGGCAGAATACATTGCTGCCGGTAGTTGTTGTGCCCAAATTTTGTGGCTAAAACAACAACTGTGTGACTATGGTATTGACATAGGCTGCATTCCCATTTTGTGTGACAATACAAGTGCCATTAATATCTCTAAGAATCCTATAATGCACTCTAGAACAAAACATATAGACATTAGACATCACTTTCTAAGAGACCATGTTCTTAAGCAGGATGTTGAACTTAAGTTTGTTTACACACATGCACAAATGGCTGACATTTTCACAAAGCCTTTAGGAAAAGAACCCTTCTTCAAAATTAGGAAAGAGCTTGGTATTTTGGCTGAAAAAGAATTAAGTTAAATTATGAATGATTTTCTACATATTATCCTTTCATTATTATGCTTAATCTGCTATTCCTAGTCTCCATTTTGATAATGTCAAAAGGGGGAGAAAATGGTATGTTTCGTTTGTTCAAATTTATTTCAAGCATAAAATATTTTCACAAAGATATGCAATAAGACCTAAAGACAGGGGGAGAACTACTAAACATAAATCAACTGTCAAGACATAGTTTGCCATCATCAAAAAGGGGGAGATTGTGAAGATGGTGATCTTTCCCAACCTATGGCTAAGGTTTTGATGATGCTCACTATGTCATCAAATGCAAAAAGAAGACTAGCAAATCAAAAGTCAAAGAAGCTCATATGTGTAGTCTAAGTCTTCTAGGTAAAACGATACTTAATCTTAAAATCTCTTAACTATACGATAAAGGCTAAATTCTGAAAAACTCATGCATAAAACCAAGATCATTTGCACTAAAGCATAAGTGTTCTATTTTTAAACAGTGTAATCGATTACACTACTCTGGTAATCGATTACAGGTTGATAAACTCATCAGACCTGTGCATTTTCTATGATGTAATCGATTACACCATACTCGTAATCGATTACAACATATTAAAAGTACCAGATATGTACGTTTTTCACATTGTAATCGATTACACCATGTTTGGTAATCGATTACATAAATCCGTTGAGTTTTGTATTTTAAATTTTTACATGATGTAATCGATTACACTATACTCGTAATCGATTACAACATATTAAAAGCATCAGATACGTGCATTTTTTCACATTGTAATCGATTACACAATGTTTGGTAATCGATTACATCAATCCGTTGAGTTTGTTTTTGAAATTTTTAACTGGTGTAATCGATCACACCATATGGTAATCGATTACACATACCAGAACAGTATATTGGTTCTGTTTTGAATGAACTGATGTAGCTCTTAACTTTTCACAAACTCATACTGGTTCATGTGCACGAATTAAACACTATAAATAGGTGTTCTATGACTTGTTTTTCAACAGAATTCTGAATACAACTTTCATACTCACAAAGTCACAAAGTTCTCATAATTTTTGTCATTCATTCATAAGTGTTAAGACTTTGATATCAATTTTCATATCTTTCCGATTCTGGAAATTATTCAAAGTCTTAAGCACAAACAAAAGCCTTTATCCAAGTTATTTGATTCTAAATTATGTGATCATTTAGTCAGTGATTCAATCCTTAAAGTTTCAATTACTATTAGAGAGTCACTTATTCAAAAGCCTTGTAAAAACCATCTTAAGAATACAAGTTAGTGTTTTGTAAACATTTCACCAAGTGTGGTGAAGTGCAGTATATTGTGAAGAACGGTGTTAGCCTAGTGCCTAGTGGAATAGGTGAGTAGTCTTGGAAGAAGACGAAGAAGGTGTATCATTGGTTCTTGCAATAGTGGAAAAATCTTCTTGGTAACAAGAAGGACTGGACGTAGCCTTCAAATTGAAGGTGAAGCAGTATACATCTTGGTGTGATCTTCTCTTCCCTTAACTTTTTATATTTTGCACTATCTTCTACTTTTACTCAACTATTTTGTTTATTACTTCCGCTGATAGAAAAACTCTCTTTAAACTTGCAAAGTTTTAAAATAAAAGTAGAAATATTGAATTTAAGTCTCTACACCTAATTCACCCCCCCTCTTAGGTGACCATATATCCTAACAATCAATACCACTACGAAAGTATCTAAATACGGATGAAAAATCCGATTCATGTAGTCGGTAAATATTGTTGGAGTATTCGTTACCCCAAAAGGCATGACCAAATATTCAAAATGTTCGTACCTGGTCCTAAACGCTGTCTTAGGAATATCTTCCGACTTCACACGAAGTTGGTGATAGCTCAACCGAAGATCAATTTTTGAGAACACCATTGCTCCTCTCAACTGATCCATCAAGTTGTCGATCCGAGGCAACGGATATTTGTTCTTAACAGTGACCTTGTTCAACTGCCGGTAGTCGGTACACAACCGCATACTACCATCCTTTTTCTTAACCAACAAAACAGGCGCACCCGAAGGTGAGACGCTAGGACGAACGAACTTCTTCGCCAACAAGTCCTCAACCTGCTTTTTCAACTCCACCAATTCTAACGGTGCCATCCTATAAGGAGCGATAGAGATGGGTCCCGTTCCTGGTACCAAATCAATAGAGAAAGTCATACACAATACCACAATACCACATAGGGCAAGTCATACACACAATACCACATAGGGCAAGTCATACACAATACCACATAGGGCAAGTCATACACAATACCACATAGGGCAAGTCATACACCGATCGTATACGTAATCAGAAGATTCACACATTTTCTATTATCATATACTATTAATAACTTCTCCTTACCTTGGTACGTGTCGGGGTTGGTTGTGGGTAACTTTGCACGTTCCTTCGCTACCTCCTCCAACCTTAGGATCTTTCATTATCCCCATCACATAACGATAATGTCAGTCATTTATTTCCAAATATCACATAAACAATTGATATTGCATCACTCAACCATACAAGATATTCATCATATTTTCAATGTTCATTAACTACTCTCATCATAAGTTTACAACCATCTAAACATTCATATCCTTTCATATTTTAACATTGTAACTCAACTCATCTTCTACCTCTAGTATTTTACCCATCTTTCCTCTCCAACCTCATTTTCTCTCTCAAGGGTTTTGGGTTTTCATGAGTCAACTCACAAACCCCTTTCCATTCTTGGAACACTAACTTAAAACTAAGAGTTTACAAGGTAAGAATTACATAAAATGAACCATCACCCAAAAGGATGAGTTTCCATGGTTTTCTTCATTTTTGAGAAGAGATCCAACATACCCCAAAGTGAGTTTAAGAGAGAAAAAGAGAGTTAGAATCTACAGTTTTACCTCTTCTCAAGCTCTTAGATGAGTATCCAAGCTTTTTGCCCTTGAAAAGCTCTCTTCTCTCACTCTTCTTCTTTTCTAAACCCTAGATTGTGTTTAGGGGTTTCTTATTAAATGTTGTCTCGTCGGGTTCTCGCTTAAGCGAGGGATTCTCGCTCAAGCGAGAAAATCCCGCCCATTTTAAAAACTCAAATCTGACCCTCTCGCTCAAGCGAGGGATTCTCGCTCAAGCGAGAATCTCACAGTGACAACAGCCCCAAAATGACATTTCTCGCCCAGGCGAGACATCTCTCGCTCAAGCGAGAATCCTCCAGTATAGCCCAGGATTTCACCCTCCCAGGTGAACCTCTCTCGTTCAAGCGAGAATCTCTCGCTCAAGCGAGGATCCGAGGACTGATACTATAATTTTAAAGACTTAAAATTTGGGGTGTTACATGAGTTATATTCTCCACCACGATCCACGCGAAGAACTTTTATTTGGTTGCCTTCTTTCTCAGCAAGCGCTTTATAGCTTTTAAAAGCTATAAAGGCTTCGAATTTTTCTTGAAAAAACTAAACCCAAGATTTCCGACAATAATCATCAATGAAGGTAATTAAATATCTTTTACTTCCATTAGAATGTGACATTATTGGACCACAAATGTCGGAATGAACAAGCTCCAATGCTTTCTTCTCTCTCCAAGATTTTCCTTGTGGGAATTGATTACGATGTTGTTTGCTAACAACAAATTCTTCACAAACTTGAGAAGAAGTTGTAATTTTAGGAAGCCTCGTCACCATGTTTTTTTGTTGTAGTGTTTTCAATCCGTCAAATTCAGATGTCCACAGCGAAAGTGCCATAACCATGCATCATCTTCTATTTTTGCCGAGAAGCATGAATTAGTTGTGTTGTGGAGATAAAGTGGGAACATACGATTTGCCATCATATTAACTTGAGCATTTAAGCCCAAATTTGCATCATGAATTTTACATACTCCATTTTTTACAAAAATCTCATATCCCTTTTCTTGTAACTAACCACACTAAGAAAATTGGTTTTTAAATCAGGCACAAAAAGAACATTAGCAATAGTGTGAGTGAAATTTCCTCTAGTTTGGATTGTTACCTTAACATAAATTTTGGAGTTTTCACCAAACTTAACAAAGCTCCGAAATGATTCATCCAAGTCAGAAAATGTCTTATTTTCTCCACACATGTGGTTGTTGCAGCCAGTGTCTAAATACCACATATTTTTTTGAGTTTCTTCCTTCATGTGACACATCATCAAAAGACACAACTCTTCTTCCTTTTCTACAAAGTTACTTTGATCTCCACTTTTTTTTATTAAAATCAGTTTGGCATTCTGATTTATAATGACCGTACCTGTAACATCTGAATTATTCAACATTTGACTTGTCTGCTAACTTTGATCTATAGGTTGTTGAGTGGTGGCCTCCACGTCCTATGCATCTCCCTTGAAATTGACTCTCTTGATGATGATTTTGTTGTTGGTTCTCACGATCATTGTTGTTTCTGACTCCTCTATGTTGACCTCTACCTCTTCCTCGTCCTCTGTTAGATCTACTAGATGTGAAGTGATTTTCTGATAAGGTTTTCAATGCTTGTTCTTCCTTTTCCTGGTGGTTAACTTTTTTCACATGAACTAACAAAGAACTTTGTAACTCATCAATTGACAATAAATCAACATCATTAGGTTTTTCTATAGCATAAGCAACAAAACTAAATTTTGGTGTCAATGATCGAAGAATCTTCTCAACAATGAGAATATCCTCTGTCTTGTCGTCATAGATCCGCGTCTTGTTAATGATTGTCATCGTTCTTGAAAAATAGTCTGTAACTGATTCTCCTAACTTCATTCGAAGTATTTCGAACTCCGAACGAAGTGCTTGAAGTTGCTGCCTCTTAGCCCTTGTTGTACCTTGGTACTTCTTCATGGAATCCCAAATATGCTTGGATGTATCTTTGGAAAGAATGGTTTCCAAGATGAGCAATCAATAGCTTGGAAGAGATAATTTTTTGCCTTAAGATCCTTTAACTTCGGCCTTTCTAGTTATGTCTTTTGTGCATCTGTCAGCATATCACATGTTGTTGGTTCTGCTACTCCAAAAACAACAACCGCCCAATATTATTTGGACCTCAGGAAGTTCTCCATGAGCATGCTCCAATGGTCATAGTGACCATCAAAGCGTGGAATGACTGGCTGCACAAAACTTTCGGAAGCTATCAGTTTCACCTTTTGTTTCTCTCTTTGGAACTCAACTCAGCTCTGGTACCACTGTTAACAATAGATGGAAGCAGAAGATATATGTTTTCTTACTTATTCATTGACAAAACAAGAGATCCTATAAATAGGCTAATACATAACCGAAATCATCATAACAATAATCACTATGTAACGTGCAAATAAAACTTATTAACTATGACACATAATTGTAACATAATGGAAATGCAACGAAAACAAACATTATTGATACTCCTAAATACTAGGAAACCAAAACATGGATATTATTAATTTTATCAACAAATATCACACAAATATTTGTAGATATGATACTCAATATACTTCTTTTGAGATGGACATTTTGTTAATCCAACAAATAATTTATACATTAAATTGTTTAATTAAACATATAATTATTATTTCAATAGGTAAGAATATATTTATGTTATTATTATTTTGTACGGTAAGAGTTTTATTGCTTTTATATATCCATACGTGTAATATGAAAATCAATAGATGATTGGAAGTGTATAATTTAACACATTGGCTTATTTATGTAAAACATTTATTAATAAAGTTCTACATTTAAGAAGGGGTTCAATATTACCTCTCAATTTTATTTGAAATTTCCATTTAAGCTTTGTGATCCCTTTACTTCTAATTATGTTAGGTGTAACGACCCAAAATTCTAACCTTGAAAATTTTTCCGTATTTATTTCAATTTCATACATTTAACAGTCAATCATAAATTACCGAGTGATTAAATTTACTTTAAAAGTCTCGCTTCTCACTCACACCCTATCCTTAAACCATAAGTAACATATAACATTCAATAGCAGAAAAACATAATTCATTTATGTAACCTAGTAACCCCCGCATACAAATAACTATGGGTTTCCAAAACACTCATAGCTACATATATCCCGAGTTACTAGTACCCATGATCAATATCATGTACAAAAATAATAATCATAGTATCATAAGTTACTTCAATGACAATGAATTAAAATTACAAAAGAATGGATAAAGAGACGTTAAAACAAAAGTCCCTAATCCCCTACTCAAAATCATCCTTCTTCGTCCACCTACCTGAAATTGGATTAACATTTATAATGCACAACAACACAAAGGAATAAGTCATTAATTCAATAAAACTCAATGTCAGTTAATCCACATTTAAATAGTTTTCAACAGTAATATGATTTAAAAACTCTAAAAACCTTTTTCATCATCTATACTTTTGAAAAACCATGCTACATAACTCGAGCTAGAGTCGCTAACCTATTCAGGTCGGCTAAAACGAGTTTTATTTTCATTGGCACTCCACCAATACATAAACCATAAATACACCCATCATCACTACAGACATACCCATATATCTTTATAGTGACTAAGTGATTTATCATTTATGTCATTAAAATTCGAGTCTTATTTCCATTGGTACTCCCCTAATAGGTTTCGAGTCTTATTTCCATTGGTACTCCCCCAATAATATTTATTTCATTAGAGTCATCTTTCCATTGGTACTCCCCCAATAACATTTAATTCACTTGAGTCATCTTTCCATTGGTACTCCCCCAATAATATTAATTCATTGAGTCATCTTTCCATTGGTTCTCCCCCAATAATATTACTTTTATTGAGTCATCTTTCCATTGGTACTCCTCCAATAACATTACTTTTATTGAGTCATCTTTCCATTGGTACTCCCCCAATAACATTACTTTTATTGAGTCATCTTTCCATTGGTACTCCCCCAATAACATTTAAATCATTTGAGTCATCTTTCCATTGGTACTCCCCCAATAACATTTAAATCATTATTCATACAGAAAGTCCACGCATTTTCCACATAATGCATAAATTAAAGATTTATCCTTACCTCGGTGAGTGTTGGGTTTGGTTTTTGGTGACTTCGCAAGTTCCACCGGCACCACCTCCAAACTTAGGATCTTTCCTCATTCCCACCACATAACACAATGTTAGTCATTCATTCCAAATAATAAATAAATAACTTATATTGCATCATTTAAACGTACAAGCTATTTATCATGTTCACAATGGTTCTATACTACTTTCATTAAGAGTTTTCAACCATCTAACACATACATATCATCTCATATTTTAACATTGTAAAGCAACTCATCTTCTACCTCTAGTATTTCACCCATCTTTCCTCTCTAACCTCATTTTCTCTCTTTAGGGTTTTGGGTTTCCATGAGCCAACCCACAAACCTCTTTCCATTCTTGGAATACTAACTCAAAATCAAGAGTTTACGAGGTACAAACGACATAGAAAGAACCATAACTCGAAAGAGAGAGTCTTCATGGTTTTACACATCTTGAGAAGAGATCCATAATACTAAAAATGGGTTATTAAGGAAAGAAGAGAGTTAGGATAGAGAGTTTTACCTCTTCTCAAGCTCTTGAACAAGAATCAAAGCTCCTAGACCTTGGGAATGCTCTCTTCTCTCACCTCTCTTCAATTCTTAACCTAAAATGTGTTTGGGGTTTTCCCCCATTTAATGTTCTCGTCGGGTTCTCGCTTAAGCGAGCTTTCACTCGCTCGAGCGAGAAAATCCCGCCCATTTTAAAAACTCAACTCTGACCCTCTCGCTCAAGCGAGGGATTCTCGCTCAAGCGAGGGATTCTCGCTCAAGCGAGAATCTCACAGTGTCAACAGGTTCCCTCTCGCTCAAGCGAGAATCTCACAGTGTCAACAACCCCAGTTTTCCATTTCTCGCCCAGGCGAGGAAACTCTCGCTCAGGCGAGAATCTTCCAGTATAGTCCAAGATTTCACCCTCCCAGGTGATCCTTTCTCGCTCAGGCGAGAATCTCTCGCTCAAGCGAGGATCCGAGGACTGATACTATAACTTTAAAGTCTTAAAAATTCGGGGTGTTACATTAGGACCAGTACCTTAAAGTGGGGAGGAGTACCTTGAATATTTGTTTTATATAGATGTGAACTATCAAACTTGGAAATTTGTTTTATATTAATGTCAACTATCAACCTTACAAATATCATGTTACTACTAAGTATAATTATTCTCCATGTTGTTAAATTGCAAACCGCATCACCTGATGCGGCCACAATATTGTTGTTGCAATGACCGCCGCAATATTGCAATTGCGGTTTAACTCTGAATCACAATGATGTGGTAACATCGAGTCACAACGCAACCACATTGGATCGCATCAGGCTGCATCGGACTGCATCAAACCGCATCAAGCCACATCGGGCTCAAAAATTTTGTTTTAATCACAAAATAATTCACACCACAACCGCCACAATCTGCATCGCAACGGCTGCAATCGAAGTAACCGCAACCATTACCGCAATTGCGATGACAACAACAATTTAAAACATTGTTGTTCGCCAAACAATAAAGCGACACACAAACTTGTACTTTGATGTAGAGATAGTAATAAATTGAACCAATTCGACATTCTTTCGAAACTTCCTTCGTTATTTAGTTTAATAAACTTGGTTCATGAACCAAAGAAGCCGAACTTGAGCTAAAAATTAAGCTTATTAAATAAACGAGTCATACTTGAGTAATATACAGTTATACTCGTTAGGTTCATGAGATAGCTTAATTATATATTTGTGCATAAATATGCATATACATATATAAATATAAATTTTATATATATATCGAATATATATGTATATATTATATATATATATATATATATATATATATATATATATATGTAAATATACCTAAATGTATCAATGTGCATATATATATATATATATATGAAGAATAATTAATTTAATTTTAGGTAAAATAAATAAATAGTTATCATTTGAGTTAATGAACTAAATCAATCGACTAATGAGTTCAGCTGCACAATTTGTGAATTTTTGACCAGTATCGAGATGAGCTCTAATTTGACTCGATTCACCTTATTTTCATGCCAATCTTTAAAGGTCTCATTGATTTTTGAATTCTTTCTTTTAGGTTAATTAGTTCTTATATGTATATTGGAACCATTTGAACTAAAACCATTTGATTACTTTCTCCAGTTTATATAAATTGGATTTTTTGACAAGACCAATCAATAAGAAACAAAATGGTTACTTAGAATTTTCGTTGGGTATATTGGAATTCCTTGTATGGTAATGTGTGAAATGGAACATTTGAATGAATGAACGAACGAATATTATGTAATTTTTTAAATGCATGTATGCATGAACAAATAAGTGAATATACGGTAATGTGTGAAACAAAAATGGTTACTTTGGAATAAATGAATGAATATTGTATTTTTTTTAAATGCGTGTATGGATGAGTAAATAAGTATGAATATATGATTAAGTGGATAAATAGGTGAATGATAATGCAAAATGTATGCTCTTTTGGGTAATGAATCTGAAGAAAATATATAACACGAGCCATTAACTTTCTATTAAATTTCCAATTTTTTTATTTAATTGTGTAATTAGAAGATAATTTTAGAGTTGCCGATAAAATATTTTTGAATTGTTTATTATTTGGAGTATCTTATGAATTAAAAATAAGTAAGTTGTAAAATGATTAATCTAAAATAGTTTATGGAAGAGGTTAAGAAAAAAATGTATCATTGTTCGTGAATATATCCCTTATATTGAGAGCTGGTAGAAACAATATTAATGATTTTCATTGTTTCATGACTATACATGTACAATGATGTGACACACGCATCCTACTCTTAGACACTTAAGAATAATATATTAAGGGGAAATGTTTAAAAACTCCATAAACTTATTTATTTTGCAAGTAGATATCATAAACTTTTTTTCTTTCTAATTATTCATTAAACTTTAAGTATTGATAAAATCAGTTCCTATGTAAAGATAATGTTTAACTAATAGCAAAAGAAAATTCTAACCTATGCATTAATCTAGAGTGTTAATATTTATTATTTTATTTTTATTTTTTATGTATACAAATATTATTGTATGAAGTGCTTCTCAATAAAATAAATAGGTGAAAGTATCTTGTATTTTGAGGACAGTTCCACCCACATATCAATGTATGTTAACCACACTATTGTTTTATTATTGTTGGGAGTCTAATTATTAGAATATATTTGTTGATCTATTAATAATTTAACAATATATTTATATATAGACCAATTTTATAAACTCATGAACTTTAAAGGATAATTGGGGGAAAGTACTTCATGGTAATGACCGACACCAGACATAAAGTTTATAGGGTTATATGACCGACACCAGACATAACATGAAACGTAAAATGAGAAAATATGTTATATGGTTTTTTGGTAGAAAATATAGATTAGTAAGGCAAAATAGGAAACAATAAATTACACTATCATGGTTAGTTATTTTATGTTTTTTCTTTATATATTACTATAGATATTATCAATTTAGTTACATAATAAATGGAAATATTCATGTTTTTTACTAATTATATTAAACCTTATTATTTATTTGGGTAAAAAATGAATTTGTAATTAATTTTTTATTTTACTAATTATTTATCATTTATTTTTAAATAAAAAATAAATAAAATTATTTTATTTATTATTATGCATACAAATTTGAAACAAAATAAATAACAATATAATAGATGAAAATAATAGATGATACATTAAATAAATATCTAAAACAAATTAAAATATAAAACTTCCTTAAAAATCAACTCTACCTTATGGAGGCCACATTAAATCTAATGGTCAAAGAGAATATACAATTTCGAAAAATCTAAAAAGTCAAAACACTTGTTTGTTGTGATTAATAAATCTTTTTTCAAACCATATTAAAATAGATGTTTACACAATAATTAAAACCTTAACAAGGCAAAAAAAAAACACAGTAACTTTTTCCTATAAAACATCCCCTACCATTCATCTCACATTCCACGCCAAAGCAAGTTAGTAACACTATTTATCACAAAGTAATTATTCACTTTCGTCATCTTTGTTAAATGGCTTCTAAGGCTGCACTTCTCATTTCTCTTACCATCCTTTTCTTCACTTTGGTTAGCTCCACCAAAACCCCAAATCCAACACCCTCAACCCTTGTTGACCTAAATGAATCTGATCAATGCTCCATCAGCATCTACAAGTTTAATGTGTGTGCTGTATTTAGTTGGGTACATGTGCCATTTTGGAATCCATGTTGCAAACTCATTGAAGGTCTTGAAGATATTGAAGCTGCCGCGTGCCTTTGCTCTGCTGCTAAGGCTAAAGTTTTTAGTGTGCCTGTAAACTACACCTATATATTTAAGACATGTGGAAAGGGTATCATAAACAATTTTGTGTGTTCTTAAATAGGCATTGTATAGTGGTGTTTTAAATAGCGGTTTGCATAGTGGAGACTCTAAAAATTACAATGTTGTGGACATAATAGAGATTACCAAGTGTAATTTAAAACACCGCATTATACTTGTGAAATTTCTATTAATAAAATTATACATTTAAGAAGAGATTCACTATTACCACTCAATTTTATTTTATTTTAAACTTCTAATTCCCTTACCACCTCTACCTTTAAAGAGTAGTGGAGCACCTTGCATATTTGTTTTATATTGATGTTAACTATCAACCTTGCAAAATTATTTTATATTAATGTCTACTATCAAGCATGGAAATTTGTTTTATATTGATATCAACTAATCAACCTTACAATTATCATATATTATTAGTCAATATTATTGTTCACGAAACAATATCAACCTTGCAAATTTGTATTTTGATATATGACTATTAATAAATTGAATCAACTCGATATTCATTCCAAATTCAATTCATTATTTAGCTCGATAAACTTGGTTCATGAACCAAAGGAGTCGGACTTGAGCTAAAAATTAAGTTAATCAAATAAACGAGTCAAACATTAGCAAAATACAATTCTACTTGTTATGTTCATTAGATAATTTGATTATAATTATGCATATATATATATATATATTATATAGAGAAAAATATGTATGCAATGTGTAATAGTTTTTTACACTGTCATAGTATTTGTACCATTCATTTTTCATAATCATTTACTCTAAAATAAAAGTAATACAAATGAATGGTAGATGATATAGTGAATGTATATAAATCTTTACATTGATAATATTTTGATATATAGTATATATATTATGGGAGGGGATCACTTACTCCAAGAGTAAGTTTTTAAAACTTACTCCACATCTTAGCCATCAATTCTAGAGAAATTAAATGATTTGAATTAGTAAGAGATCTAAATAATTGGATTTTCCTAGAATTAATGGGTAAGATGTGAAGTAAGTTTAAAAAAATTATTATTGGAGTAAGTGGATCCCCATATATAATTATATATGTATATAGATATGTATAAATTTTCAATACATATATATATATATATATGTATGTATATATACATGAATAATTTGAACTAACTAAACGAATTGATAATGAGTTAAACTAAATAATATGTAAACTTTTGACAAATCAAATCAATTCGAGTTGATGAGTCGAATCAAATAGTTCCTCAACTTCATAAGAGACGAGCCAATGTATTTTCCCATCACTGGTATACTGCAGGGACGGAAAGATTTAGAAGTCTTATTCCAAGGGAGATTCTTCTCTAGTAGTTGTTGCATATGATGTAGCCCATAAGTAGTGTTTTTTGTCTTTTTTATTGATAGTAGTTTTATCATCTATTTAACTGGTATACCGTGTTAGTCATGTTTCTCATTTCAGGATATTTACCTTTAGAGGTATTTTGTGTTATGTTCTGGCTAGATTTATGTGCTTTAATTTGCAATGATAGTGACAACAAATTCTTTATATGCTTTAAATTATAATTACTTATTCTTTCAATGAGTACTAGGTGATGTTTGAGGGTTGAGATGCTCCAGATTTGTCATTGGGATGCATTGTTTTTTAAAAAGAAAAAGGTTTAAAGTAGTGATGGTTATAACTGTGGCAATTTGTTTTAAAAGAATCTGTGAATTATTTAGTGGCAGATATAATTGTAGGCAATATTGAAACGTTTCATAGTTAAACTTATTTGGTTTGGGACATGAGAACATGAATAATTTGGGACATAGTATCATAGTTCCACCCCTCTAACTGTTATGGTTTTGCTAAGTGTGGTAGTCAATTATTCGCCACACTTAACTGAAAAATAGCCATCGTTTTAACCATGGCATGTCAACCCTTTTCTTGTAGTGGAAGTTGTTAGTTAGAATTTTCATATGGTATATTCGAATTCCTTAGATGATAATGTGAAATATAATGTTTGAATAATGTATTTTAACGATTAAGAAATGCATGAATGGATGGTTGAATAATGTATACCATGGATGCATGTATGCATGAATAAATAAATGTTTGAATAAGTGAATAAGTAAATGGATAAATAGCTGAATCATAATACAAAATGCATGCTTTTTTTTGGGTAATGAATCTCATCTTTGGGATTTTTATCATCTATATACTATATAAGAAAGAAAACTCTTGTCATATAAGCTAGGGACATGTGTCCTCACCTCATGCAAAATTTTCCCTCCAAAAGCTCTTTACCTCTTAATATGTAACCTCACACATAAGATGAAAAACCTCTCTTGCCACATAAGCTAGGGACATGTGTCATCACCTCATGCAAAATTTTCCCTCCAAAAGCTCTCTACCTATTAATATGCAACCTCATACATAATGTCACATTATCAATCCTAGTTCAATTAATCATATTCCTAGAACTAATATTTTATTAGATGTCTTGCTCTATACATAATTTAATTTGGTTGATCCCTCCAAAGAAGCAATAGATAAAAATGTAGACATGGAAAGCAATAGATAAAAATGTAGACATGGAAAGCAATGAAATAACAATTAATTTATTCAAAAGATTTATATTAGATTCACTTATTTCAAATAGTTACACTCAGTCTCATATAAAAAGAATTTAGCTCCTCATTCTCATAGAAACTAATGCATTCAAAATGAAGATGCTTCTTCCCTTCTTCCATGTCAAGAAGGATCCTTTTCCAATTTTAATTTCATATTGGTCATTTCCTTCTTTTTCAGTTTTTTTCTATTTTCCGTTGTGAAATCCCTAACCATTATGTTTAGAGTTAGATGATTTCTGGTACTTATGTTGTGCCGGGTTGTTGCGCTTGGTAGAATCATATTCTTGCTCTAAGCAAAAGCAATGTGTTAAGCACATATTTGAGTTTCCATGATTCCGCTCTCTCCACTTTTGTATTTTCATTTTTTATTGATTTTTCTTTAATGTATTTATTTTTTTATTTGATAAATAGATAAATTTGGTATTTTGAAATTCATAAGTTTATTTATCATCTCAAAAGTTGCAAGCTATTGGATATTTAGAGTTTGAATAGGGAAGTATAATTCAGCATCCCTCGTATTAAAATTCATTACTCTCTGATCTTTCCTTTTTAAAAAAATTTCATTAAACAATTATTCAAAAACCTTTTTAGCACCCAAATAAGTGAATTTTGCAAACCAATTTAACATCACACAAGTCTTTGTGGATATTATCAAAAGAGACATCTAAAGTCAACTTCATTTGCACTCAAGCAACCTCCAAGCCATGCCTTAACAATGTCAAGTCATGCCTCAACAAATGTCAACCTGACCGAGACACTCAAGCCATCGTGGTCGAGCTGGCCAAGTCTATGACTAGCCAGGCAAGTCAATCTGACCGAGGTGCCCAAACCATCGTGACCGAGACATCCTGGATTATGACTAAGACATCTGACCGAGCAAACAAGGTCAGTCTCCCTGGATCTGACCGAGCAACCAAATTCAGCTTGGCTCGGTCTAATCAGGCAGTGACCACATCAGCCAAGCGCATGGGCATTCTGATTTTAATCTTACTTTTCATTCAAGCAGTCTGCACAATTAGTTACCTTCTATATTTTAAGCATGTGCTTTAATTAGGATAGTTTAGTTAGAGTTAGTTAAGTTTGTTGGATTCCTTTTGACTCTCTTTTCTCTTGTATAAAAGGGTGGTCATGGATCTCTTGTAATTCATTTTCATTCCATTCTTTAAATGCGACACAAATCAAGTGAGGTATTATTTTAAGCTTTTTCTTCTTAGTGGATTGTAAATCCATCTTCTCTAAAAGCAGGGCTTCTTTTTCTTTTATGGTATCAGATTGCATTCAATGACTTATGCACTATCATCAACCAATCCTTCATTAGAATATGTTATGCCTACAACATATTCACCACAAGATCCATCCTCAAGCTACTTCATACATCCTTCAGATAATCCAGCAAGTGCCTTAGTCTCACCATTGTTGAATGGTGAGAACTATTCAGATGTCACCCAAGACAGATCCATTGTAAAAGGCTTGGGAGAGGGCTAACAACATGGTCACGCCGTGGATAACCAGGTCAGTGACACCCTCTATGGCTCAAAGTATCCTTTGGATAAACAAGGCACATGAAATTTGGGATGATCTAGATGAGAGGTTCTCTCAAGGAAACCTCTTAAAGATAGCATATATGCAAGACTCTATATCAAGATATAGGCAAGGGTATTTGAATGTGACCAACTATTACACTGGATTAAAGGTCCTCAGGGATGAGTATGACACATTCAGACTATTGCCTAGATGTAATTGTTCTGATCAAAACTCTTGCAGTGCTATTCTTGATATCAAGAAGTATAAAACAGAGGATAGAATCATAAACTTCCTCAAGGGTCTAAATGATTCCTTTGCCGGGGTTAAATCCCAGATTCTTTTAATGGATCCCCTTCCCAACACGGCTATGGTGTTCTATCTTATTATTCAACAAGAAAGGCAACTATATGATCAAAGTCAAAACTCTAAAGCTATGGCTCTTTCTGGGAATTGGAAGAAATCTAATACTCCTAATAAGTCATATTCTAAATCTAGCTCTGGACGGGGAAGTGGGACATCCTATACCAAGGGAACTTGGAATAAATAAGGATCATCAAGGAAATTTTGCACTCATTGCAAACGAAATGGACACACCATAGAGACATGTTACAAATTACATGGCTTCCATGCAAACTTTCCAACATGAAGTGAACAAGTCAATTCCATTAGCTCATCCAACATGAGTGAGCAAGAACAACATCAGAAGACACAAAAGGATGACAATTACTTTGGCCTTAGTGCTCAACAATACGAAGGATTGGTAAGAAAGATTCAACAATTTCACACTTCTCAAGGGTCTGATAGTCATATATGCAAAGGTGAGCATTCCAATGTCCGTTCTACAACATTTGTTCCACAAGATGAGGAACCACCAAGTAACAAAACTATGAATTCAAAGTTTATCCTATGGATATTAGATAGTAGGGCAACAGACCACATTAGTTGTCAATTATCAAATTTCAGCACCTACAAGGAAATTAAGCCCATTAGAGTTAAGCTACCTACTAGAAGTGACGTCATTTTTCAAGTTTCAGGGTCTGTCTCTCTTTTTCAAAACCTTTCCATACATAATGTCTTATATTTACCTGAATTTTCTTGCAATCTTCTTTCCATTTCTAAACTTACTATGTATCCTATCCTTTAATGCATCTTCTTGTTCCATACAGGAGAGGAGCTCTTTGAAGAAGAATGGTATAATTGAATCGTCAAGAGGTTTATATGTGCTGAAGACAACAAGGTTCCATCACTAAGTAAACCTTTCTGAAACAACCTATGCTAATGTTCCTAGATGTAGCTTATTGTATTTTAGATTAGGACATGCCTCTCACCCATGTATTGGTCTTGTTAAAACTAAGTTTCCCTTTGTAACCTTCAATAAAGACTATGTGTGTGATATTTGTCACCAAGCAAAACAAAAAAGACTTCCTTTTCCTTTAAGCAAAACTCTCTTTGCGGAATGTTTTGATCTTATACAAGTTGATATATGGGGTCCTTTCTCTGTTCCCTTTATTCATGGACAAAAATATTTCCTAACCATTGTAGATGATCATGCTAGATATACTTGGGTGTATCTTATGAAGACTAAGGCTGAGGCTAGTTCTTTACTGCAGAACTTTGTAGCATTAACACACACCCAATTCAACACTAAATAAAAGTTATATGAAATGATAATGGACCCGAATTCTTGACGCCTTCCTTCTCTGCCACTAAGGGAATTTTGTATCAAACTTCATGCATATATACCCCTCAACAAAATGGAATTATTGAGATAAAGCACCAACACCTATTGAATGTAGCTTGAGATTTGCTGTTTCAAAGCAATATCCCCAAAATATATTGGTCATATGTTGTTGTGCATGCCACTCACTTAATAAATCTCTTACCTACTATTGTGTTAGAAAAGAAGTCACCCTATGAAATTTTAAACCAAAAACAACCTGATCTTCAACACCTAAGAGTCTTTAGTTCCTTTTGTTATGGTAGCACCCAAAAACAAACAAGAATCAAGCTTGATCCTAGGGTCATTAAGTGTGCTTTTCTGGGATACAAGGAGGGAGTCAAAGGCTACACAGTCATTAATCTTGTCATTAGGGCTCTAGGAATCACGAGGAATATGGTCTTTCAAGAACACATATTTCCTTGTTAGATTCCTTTTGGCTCACTTTTCTCTTGTATAAAAAGGTGGTCATGGATCTCTTGTAATTCATTTTCATTCCATTCTTTAAATGCAATACAAATCTAGTGGGTTATTATTTTAACCTTTTTCTTCTTCTTGGATTGTTAATCCATCTTCTCTAAAAGCAAGGGCTTCTTTTTCTCTTAGATATGATACTCTATATACTTCTTTTGAGATCGACATTTGGTTAATCTAACAACTAATTTATACCCTAAATTGTTTAATTAAACATATAATTATTATTTCAGTAGGTAAGAATATATTTATTTTATTATTATTTTATATGACAAGAGTTTATCTTGCTTTTATATATCTATAGGTGCAATATGGAGATCAATAGATGATTGGAAGTAAAATTTAACACATTGGTTTATTTATGTAAAAACTTTATTAATAAAGTTCTACATTTCAGAAGGGATTCACTATATCCTCTCAATTTTATTTTAAATTTCCATTTAAGCTATGTGATCCCTTTACTTCTAATTATGTTAGGACCAATAACTTAAACTAGCATGGAGTACCTTGTATATTTGTTTTAAACTATCAACCTTACAAATATCAAATGTTAATAAATTGAATCAATTCCACATTAATTCAGAACTTCATGTATTATTTAGCTCAATCAACTTGGTTCATGAACTAAAGAAAGTGAATATGAGCTAAAAATTTAGTTCATTAAATAAACGAGTCGAACTTGAGTTATATACAGTTATAATCGTTAGGTTCATGAGCTAGCTAGCTTAATTATACATTTGTGCATAAATATGCATATAAATGTATATTATATATATTGAATATATATATATATATATTGAATATATATATAATAATATATATATATATTCAATATATATATTGAATATATATATATATATATATATTATTATATATGTTCGGAAGATTAATTGGGTGAAATGGGAGAAAGTGTGAAATCCCAAGAATGAGGGTGATCTTGGGGTAAAGGATATTCATTCTTTCAACATTGCTTTGTTAGGTAAATGGAACTAGCGCCTGATGAACGAGAGTGACAGTCTATGGTGTCAATTGTTAAAGTTCAAGTATGGTCAAGATTTTAATAACCCTTTAGGGGTGGGTTCCAGATCCTCCTCAGCAAAAAGGTATGCCTAGGTTTGGGACTTAACTTCGATCTCTTCTAGGGTGTTGGCTACCACACATTGGTTATGAGGAAACATTGCCCATAATATTGGGGATGGCTCTATTACTCGTTTCTGGCATGATAACTAGTCAGAGTTTACCAACCTATCTTCTAGATATAGAAGGCTTTTCACCATCAGCCTTCTTCCTTAGGGAAGAATCAACGATTTTGGTAGTTGGGGTGGGGGCAAGTGGGAATGGAATTTTACTTGGAGACACAACCTTTTTACTTGGGAAACTCGACCTCTTTAAGTCATTTCTTGAAGAAATTAAATAGTGGGTGCCTCAAGTCAACAAACCAGATTCTTGGGAATGAAACTTGAAAATTTCAAGCAGTATTCTGTTAGATCTTCCTATAGAAGCCTTACCCATCAAAGGGTCCAACCACCTATTCCCAACCATCACTTCCACATTCTTTGGAGATCAAAAACGCCTCTAAAGGTAACCACTTTCGATTAGAGAATTTTTCAAGATAGAATTTCGATTAAGGAAGCTCTTATTAGGAGGGGTCTCTCTTCAATCAATGGAGACGAAACCCTATGCGCTTTCTGCCATGACCAGCCTGAATCTTCTCATCACCTTTTCTCCTCATGCTCTTTCGTCTACTCAGTCTGACAACTTGTTTTTAAATGGTTGGATATCAGTGTCGTTTTGCACAACAACACCAACCAACATTTTCTGAACCACGTTGGAATGGTGAAGGATAAGAAAATTTTGAAAATTTTGGAGCGTAGTTTGGTTAACTTCGGTTTGGGAAATTTGGCTATCTCGGAACGACTGTATATTCAATAATTCACCGACCACTACTCCTCAAATTATGGAGTCTGCAAAGGTGAAATCTTGGCTCTGGATTAAGGGCTAAAGGGGATAGATTCTAATACCCTCTACTCCGACTAGATTACTAACCTTATAGCTTGTTTAAATATTGTAATGTAATTTATTTATTTTTCCTTCCCATTGTAAATTCCCATCTTTTAGTTTAATAATAAAAAAATTTTGGCTGATTAAAAAAATATACATGTAGAGAATAATTAATTTTAGAGTAAATTACATTGACACCCTATGAGTTTTAATGAAATTACACAAACCCATAAACCTTTTCCAAACCTACACAAATCACCCCTAATTATATATATACATTACACTAACTACACCTGTGAAATAAATGACTGTAATTTCTTAAACAAAAAAAGACAACGAGTGTAATTAAGTCAAATAAAATATGGTACATTGTGAATATAATTCCAAATAGTATAAGAATCGATGTATATTCATTATTTTTTATTCGTTGTAAACTGCATCAATAATTCTAAGAAGATGTTTAAATTACTCTTATATTATATTGTAACTAACCAAAATAATGAATAGACATCGACTCTTATACTATTTGGACTTGTTTTCACAATATAATATATTTTATTTGACTTAATTACACTCGTCGTCAGTTTTTGTTTAAGAAGTTACACTTATATTTCTTACAGGGATAGTCAGTGTAATATGTATATATAGTTGGTGGTGGTTTGTGTAGGTTTTAAAAATCTATGAGTGATTTGTGTAATTTCACTAAAACTCATGGGGCGTAAGTGTAATTTAATCTTAATTTTATGTATATTAAATAAATAATCATCATTTGAGTTAACGAACTAAATCAATCGACTAATGAGTTGAACTACATAAATTGCGAACTTTTGACCAGCCAAATCAATTCGAGCTAATAAGTCGAACCAAACAATTTGTACATGAACTTCAATCAAGATCCAAACTCGAGATGGAAGCATAGTTGTTTCCAACTCGAGTTGATTTTTGAGAATAGCAAATTCTTATCGAGATGAGCTCTAATCAACTCGGTTCGGCTTGTTTTCAACCATACTTTAATGGTAACATTGATTTTTGGTTTCTTTCTTTTCAGTTAATTTGTTCTTTGTTCTTATATATTTATTGGAACCTATCAAATGTTGTAAAGTGATGAAAAATATGGTATTCATAAAAACTTAGCAAATATGAATTTTATTATATTAATTTTCCAAATTATTTTATACTTGTTTGAACGAATAAACTAACCCAATATGACACATTTGAACTAACGCCATTTGATTACTTTATCCAGTTTATATAAATTTGATTTTTTGACAAGATCAATTAATATGAAACAAAATAGTTAGTTTGAATTTTGTAGGGTATACTGGAATTCTTTATATGGTAATATGTCCAATGAAATGTTTAAATGATATATTTTCTTTTGGATGAATAAACGCATGAATGAATGTGTAATCATGAATATTGTGGATACATGTATGCGTGCATGAATGAATAAATGAATGAATGTTTGAATATTTTATTTTTTAAATGCATGTATACATGAGTGAATATATGATTAAGTGAATAAATAGGTGAATGATAATGCAAAATACATGCTCTTTTGGGTAATGAATTTTATCTTTAGACTTTTTTATCCTTCACTATGAGTGATAAAGTATTGGGATGAAACCATATATCTACACCGTTGTGACTAGGTAGTTGAATATAAAATGTTTGAAATTATTAGTTTTATATGTAATATGAGATAAGTCGTCTACCTTATAAGCACATATATTATCTCAAAAAACTTATTAAACAAAATTGAATGATGATTTTTTTAATTTTAATTAATTTGGGTTGAAAGAAATGTACTAGATAGTAGATCATCTCCTAATTCGGGACATGGTAGACAAATTACAAATTACAAGGATGCTTTTCAAATTAAAAATGATATGTTATTAATTGACGATTGTTCTTCAAAATTCTCAATTTAATTCATAAAGTATATTTATTAATATTTATTTAATATTAAAGGAATTATGTTAAATAATTAACGAGAGTTAATAAAAAATACATAACAAGAGTCATGATCTTTATATTATATTCCCAATTTTTTAATTAATTGTGTACGTAGAAGATAATTTCAGAGTTGCTAATAAAATATTTTTGAATTGTTAATTAATAGGAGTATCATATGAATTAAAAAATAAGTATGTTTTTAAAATGATTAATCTAAAATGGTTTATGGAAGAGGTTAAGAAAAAAGTGTATCCATTATATTGGTAGTAGATTTACCCCTTGAGAGATGGTAGAATCAATACTAATGATTTCTATTATTTCTTGATTAGAAGTATGCAATGATGTGACACACATATTCTCCTTTTTTAAGTAAGTGTTTTTCCACTTACTCTTGGAGTAAGTGGATCCCTCCCCAATAATATCGTAAGGGGAAAATGTATAAAAACTCCATAAATTTATTTGTTTTGTAAGTAGATATTATAAACTATTTTTTATTCCTAATTATTTCTTAAACTTTAAGTATTGATAAAATTAGTCCCAACATAATAATAATGTTTAATTAATAGCAATGAAATATTCTGCATTTCATTTTAATCTCCCTTAATATATATTATTTTATTTTATTTTTATGTATACAAATATTATTGTATTAACTGCTTTTAACTCTAAAATATATTTATCTTTGTGTATTATAATGATAGTTCCACCCAGATATCAATGTTTGCTAACCTATATTGTTGTATTATTATTGTTTTGAGTATTTGTTGCGATATATTTGTTGGGATATTAGTAATTTAACAATATATTTATATAGGGACCAATTTCATAAACTGATGAACTTTAAAGGGTAATTAGGAAGAAAAATAGTTTATGATGACTACCGATAAAATGCATAAAATTTATAGGGGCTTTATTTTTTTTCCTATATATTTAATTTTAATTTAATAACTATTTTCTTAATGATTATATTATCAATTTAGTTACAGAATAAATTAAAATATTCATGTTTTTTACTAATTATATTAAACCTTATTATTTATTTGTGGTAAACATTAATTTTTATTTTAATGATTATTTATATAAAATAAATGAAACTATATTATTTATTATTATGCATAAAAATTTCAAACAAAATAAATTATAATATAATAGATGATACATTAAAGAAATATCTTTCAAAACAAATTAAAATAGAAAAGTTCCTAAAAATCAACTCTACCTTATGGAGGCTACATTGAATCTAACGGCTAAATAGAATAAAATTGATTTTGAAATATCTAAAGAGTCAAATCAATTATTTCTTGTGATTAATAAATCTTTTCAATCAATTTTACAATTTTTTTAAGAACAAATGAAATTTACTGGTCGGGTAAGAATATTTCATTTATAAAATCCTAAAAAATAATATTTTCCCTTCTTAATTTTATTTTATTGTTTCAGTTTCTAATGTTTATTTGAAACAAAAATGGACGAGATAAAAGTAAATGTTTAAACCAATAATTAAACCCGACAAAGAAACACACCAACCTTTCTCTATAAAACATCCCCTACCATTCATCTCACATTCCACACCAAAGGAAGTTAGTAACACTACTAATCACTAATCACAAAGTACTTATTCACTCTCATCATCTTTGTTCAATGGGTTCCAAGGCTGCACTTCTCATTTCTCTCAACATCCTCTTCTTCACTTTGGTTAGTTCCACCAATTCCCCAAATCCATCACCATCAACCCCTGATGACCCAAGTGACTCTGATAAATGCTCCGTGGGCTATTACAACTTGAGTGTGTGTGCTGTATTTAGTTGGATACATGTGCCATTTTGGAATCCATGTTGCAAACTCATTGAAGATCTTGAAGGTCTTGAAGCTGCTGCGTGCCTTTGCACTGCTGCTAAGTCTAAAGTTTTTGGACTTAACATCAATATTCCTTTAAACTACACCTATATATTTGACACCTGTGGAAAGGGTACCATAAACAATTTCGTGTGTATTTAAATTTAAATAGGCACTTTATAATGGTGTTTTAAATTGTACTTGCATTGCGCAGTACATTACATTTACCATAATTAATGAATTTGATTGGAAAATATAATTGATGTAATTGTGATGTCATTGTGGGGACTCTCAAAACTACAATATTATGGAAACAATTGTGATTACAAAGTATAAATTTAAAACACCACTACTTTATGTTTGTGAAATTTCTATTAATAAAATCCTACATTTAAGATGGGATTCACTATTACTACTCAATTTTATTTTAAATTTCCATTTAAGCTATGTCATCTCTCTACTTCTAATTCCCTTACCAGCTCCACCTTTAAAGAGCAGTAGTACCTTGCATATTTGTTTTATATTGATGTTAACTATCAACCTTGCAAAATTGTTTTGTTTTATATTAATGTCCTACTATCAACCATGCAAATATGATTTATATTGATATCAACTAATCAACATTACAAATATCATATATTACTTGTACCGAACAATAAAGCTCCTTCCAAATTTGTTTTATATTGATATCAACTAATCAACCTTACAAATATCATACATTACTAGTCAATATTAATGTTCACCAAACAATATAGCGCCTTGCAAATTTGTATTTTGAAACTCGATATTCATTTGAAACTCGATTCGTTATTCAGTTCGATAAACTTGATTCATGAACCAAATGAATCCAACTTGAGCTAAAAATTAAACTCATTTAATAAATGAACCAAACATGAGCAAAATACAGTTCTACTTGTTAGGTCATGAGATAGCTTGATTATATATATATATATATATATATATATATATATATATATATATATATTTATTTATTTATTTATTTATTGTATAGAGAAAAAGATGTATACATATATATAATATATATTATTATATATGTATATAGGCATGTATATATACATGTAGAGTATTTAATTTTATGTATATTAAATACATTTGAGCTAACTAAACAAGTAAACTAATGAGTTGAGGTAAAGAATATATAAACTTTTGATGAGCCAAATCAGTTCGAGCTGTTGCGAATCAAATAGTTCGTTAACTTCAATCGAGCCAAATTTGAGATGGAAACGTAGCTATTTTGAACTCGAGTCAAGTTTTGAGCAAGTAAATCTTTTTCTACTTGAGTTGTGCTTTGACTCTGTTCGGCTTGTTTCCAACCCTACTTTGATCGTAAAATTGATTTTTGTTTTCTTTCTTTCTAGTTAATATGTTCTTATGTATTTAGAAGTCTTATGCAAAAGCTACATAAGAGATTCTTCTCTAGCAGTTGTTGTATATATGATGAATCCCATAAGTAGTGTTTTTTTTTGTCTTTTTTATTGCTAGTATTTTTTTTAGCGAAGTGCATAACACTAAATATATTAAAAAAAAGAACCAAGAGTAACAATACAGATAGAACAGAGAGAACAGAACTAAACACTAACACATAGATTGGGACCATAGCCTAGGAAACAATTGCTTTTTCTGCCAATAACAGAAGCACTAATGAACTATGCAGAAAAGTAAAAACCAAGAAATACCCACTTGATAGCACAAAATGCTAGACCACAAAAATAACACCTGCACACCCCTACCTAGATTTTCTGGTATGCCACCAGAACTCCGAGGAAGAAAATAGCAGCTAAGCAGTGAATAGGGACTGGATCCTTGAACCCTTACAAGAAATTGCACCTATAGTTAGGTAAGCCTAACCTATTCGTGTTAAACTCCTCAAAAATAAATCTAGGAATAGAGTCCCACCAAGTGTAAACTTTAGAAGAGACACCAAAAGAGGCTAATTTATACGCACAAAAATTATCCTCCCTGAAAATATGCGAAACCTTGAAGCACATAGGGGAAATTTGCGCCAAACATCTATGCCAATTGTTAGCTAACCTCCAAGGCACCATATTATTCCCCTTAAAGACATCCACCACCAATTTCCACCCTTTCTGATGGGCAATCTCAATTGCCATTAAAGCAGTTTTTAACTCAGCAAAAAAAGAGTCATCAACCCCATAGAAAACAGCAAACCCCCCCTCGAAATAGTTACCTCGATAATCACGAAAAATGCCGCCGCCACCAGCTAGTCTTGGAGATGCCATCAGTATTAATTTTAATCCACCCAGCAAGAGGAGCCATCCAAACCACCTCCCTGATTTTAGGAGCTTTCTGAAAATTCGGCGTAACCTTAAACTGTCGAAGAATTAAAAAATTTCCCACCGAATTATTCGTCAACAAGTTGGAGTTGTTTCCAGATAAAGAGGTAGTTGCCTTTATTCTAGATTGAGCCTGCAATAACGATATTGTCTTGTTTTCAAAGCGCTTATGATTCCTACAAAACCAAACTGTATTAATAGTATGGATAATTGCAGCGGTCAGAACACCTTTAACCTGAGAGCTCCATTGAGCATTACACATTGAGAGGATTGACTCAATTGAGGAAGTGTCCAGGTGAATATTAAAAACTCCATCAAGCCAATCCCATAATTTAACCGCAAAAGGACAGGACAGGAATAAATGACTTGAGGTTTCTGCCTGGTTGTAACAGTTGCTACACATGGAAGCTAGTTGACAACCCCTACTCTGAAGATGCTCATCTGTTGGCATCTTTTGGTGAAAAATTCTCCAAGTTGTGAAAGATTTAGAAGGAGGAATTGATGTTGACCACACTGTTTTGCACCAGAAGTATTCCGCCACATCATCTCCAAGGCAATTAAAAGTTGCCTTAAGAGATAAAGAGCCATCAATTGTACCTTGCCAAATCAGTTTGTCTTTAACATTTGAGATGTGAAGTTGAACAATGTCCTCAACCACATTGGGGTATGTAGTAGCTATAATTCTGGGGATTATCCAACAATTTTGCTGCACAAAATCTGCCACCTTTGCCCCAAAGACGGAATGTAGACAATAAGGAATGTGAAATAGGTCTACCAATGCATCCCCAAGCCACTTATCCTTTCAGAAATTAACAATAGCTCCATCCCCCACCAACCACCTAGCATTCAGCATTACCAACTCCTAGTGAGCCTTAATGCCATGCCAAATAGAAGACCTGAAATATCTAGTACTAGGATTTTTATCAAAGCCAAATCTTTGTCTATAAAAAAGAGTCCATTCCTGGTCAGCAGAAACCATTTCCCAGGACAGCTTCAAAAGAGTAGCTTGATTCAAACGCTTGATAGATCTCAACCCCAATCCCCCTGCTTTTATAGGAGTGCACACAATTTTCCAAGCTACAGTGACAATTTTCCTGGTTTTTGTATCCCCAGACCATATGAAATTTCTAATACAACAATCTAAGACTTTGATTAGATTAGAAGGTCAAGCATATATGTGAAAACTGTAAGCTAGCATGCTTTGAATCACTGACTTCACCAACTCCACCATGCCCATAATTGAGAGAGCAATGCCTTTCCAAGTGGCTAACTTAGCAATAATTTTATCTGCAATATGTTGAAGGTGCAGCCTTCGAGGCTTCCCTCTGAACAGTGGAACCCCCAAGTAATTAAAAGGCAATGACCCAGCATTAAAACCCAATAATGAAGTTAAATTGGAAATTCTTCTAGTTGTGCCATTAAAAGTATAAAACTTGCACTTGGCTGAATTCATATGCTGACCTGAAGCTTGAGCATACTCCTTAATGAGGTTGTTAAGAGCTAAGAAGTTGGATTTAAGACCTTTGCAAAAAAATCAAGATGTCATCAGCATAAAGCACATGAGTAGGGGATTTTAAACCGCAAGGACCAACTATAGGACTAAGCCTTCCAAGAGCAGCTAGCTGAGAAATACCTTTGCTAAAAACATCTTCAGCAATGCATAAAAGCAAAGGGGAGAGAGGGTCCCCTTGCCTAACACCCCTCAAACAGTTGAAGAAACACACATTTTCCCCATTCACATTAATGGAAAGCTTAGCTGACTTTAGGATGACATCAACCCAGTGCACAAATTTAGCATTAAATCCAAAAGCAACTAATGTGTCTTTTAAGAAAACCCAATCAAGCGTATCAAAAGCTTTCTTTATGTTTAACTTAATTGCCATATTACCTCCAAAGGTTTTGTACTCAAACAAGTTAACAACCCAGAAGCCAAACAAATGCAGTCTCCTATGTTTCTATCTTTGTAATTATTTTGAATTGTAAATTAGCTAATGCAATTGGCCTGAAATCCTCAATCTTGTCAGCCCTAGGATGCTTAGGAATGAGTACGATACTGTTTGAGTTGAGATTTGGGAGAAGCCAACCATCCCTAAAGAATTGAGACACTGATTTACTAACATCCTCCCCAACTATTTGCCAAAAGCTCTGATAAAAGTAGCCACCAAAACCATCAGGACCAGGAGCACCCTCCCCATTCATATTGAAAACAGCAGCTTTGATCTCTTTCATAGTAGGCTGCTTGGTTAGCACACAATTCTCCTCAGCCAAAACCAATGGAGGGATGCCTGATTGGATTAGCTGATTAGGAAGAGTATCATTTGGGGATGCATACAGGTCAGTAAAATAAGCTAAAGCATGCTAAAAAATTTCATCTTGTCTCACTAAAATGCTATCCCCATCTCGAAGAGAAGATAAAGCTTTAGAGGCTTGTCTGACCTTAGTGTCTCTCTGGAAAAAACTCGTGTTCCTGTCACCATCAATTTGCCATTTAACTTTAGCCTTATCTTTCCATAAACTTTCTTCCACCGCCAAAGCTTGCAAAAGCTTATTCTGAGTCAAGTTTTCTTCATTCAGCAGCTCTTCATCCAGACCAACCAAATTGATAACAGCTTGGATGGCTTCAACATTTGCCAAGGCATTCTTAACCATGTCATGAATATTCCCAAACACTTGAATATTCCAAGTCTTTAATTCTTTCTTTAGGAGCCTCAACTTTTGGGATAGAACAAACATATGACAACCAACCACCTCAACTCTCCAGACTTCGGCAACTAGTCTTTGGCAGTTCACATGATTAAGCCACATTTAATGGAACTTAAAAGGACAGATCCTAGGCTGATTAAACGATGAAAAACAGAGAAGCAAATGATGATGGTCTGAGGCCACTCTTGGGAGAGTAGAACAAGAAACCTGACTCCAGGTTGACAACCACTCTTCATTACAAATACTTCTATCAAGTCTTTTTTCTATTTCAGTATACCCTATTCTTCTGTTTGTCCAGGTATAATCAGCTCCTCTAGTTGGCAAATGGATTAAGCTTCCAGCATCTGTAAAAAGCTTAAACTTTTCCGAAGGCAACCTAGAAGGAAGATTAGGACCTCTGCATTCATGAGCCCCAAGCACAACATTAAAATCCCCTATGCAACACCAAGGACCGTGATTCCTATCCATAAGGGACTGAATATCAGCCCATAATTGTCTTCTCTGCAAGTAGCTATTGTGTGCATAAAATGCACTAATAATCATAGAAACATTCTCCACCTCTAGCACACTTGTAATGTGTTGATTAGAATTGGCTATTACTTGAGGATTCAGGCCAACATCACATAACCCCCAAAGATTAGACTTTAACACCCCCCCTCTCATTGAAACCAAACCCCTTAAGATGTAAAGCAAACCAAAAAAGAGGACTCACCTCATCAAAATCAATCATAGGCTCGGCAATAAAGACCATATTTGGCTTATACGCCAAACAAAAATTCTTAAAGACCAACCTAGATTTAGGATTTCCAAAACCTCTGCAATTCCAATTAATAAATTTCATTGAGCAGAATTAGAATAGCCACCCCTACGGGTAAAGTGAATCCTCTCTGTTTGCACCTATTTCTGTTTCAGTTTCATTTTATTCAACTGAGATCTCGTAAGAACCTCTATGAGTTCCTCTTCAGCCTCAACCTCCTCATCCTCCGCCCAAAGCCTTCCAACAATCTCCATGTCCTTAGCAGCAACAAAGCTAACCAATTTATCAGAGATTTTAAAATTCCCCTTTTCTGTCAAAGCTATTTCTTGACCCTGCTCCTTGGCGGCCAAAATCCCCGTATCTGCACCATTTGTTTCACTATAGGCGGTCTCATGATTTAGCATCAACCTCTCCATCCCTTCTACATTCATTTCCTTACTGCACTGCAAATCGATGGTTAGATTTATTTCATTTTGAATTAGCTTTGCAGCAGCAGGTTCCTTAACCAAAGTTGAAAGCCCCTCAACCACCACTTCCTTCATGGAGTTCCTCCTACACTTTGAAACTACATGCCCAATAACCTGGCACCCCGAACAAAATGCTGGCAAATTTTCCACTTCAATGGACACCCTAAACTCAAACCTATCTCTTTCCACTAGTACTTCTTCAGGAACACTGTTTGTCAGATTAATCTCCACTAAAACTCTAGCAAAATTGCCAAATGACCTGTTGGTCGTTGCTTCATCAAGGGCAATAGGAGAAAATAGTGAAAATGATGTTGGGACACCAATATTCTTGAGGCAGACTTGAGATTTTGACCAAACTTTGCGAATTTGTCATTTTTTGCTGTGCCGGGTTAAAATTCGGTGTCCATAAAGAGAGCCGTAGTATACCAGGCTTAAGATTCCATGAGCCAGTTGCACAAATACTCTTAATGTCTTCAATAGAAGAGAAAGCAAACTCATAGAAACCTTTCCCCAATGAAATAATACTCCATTTTTCCAACCTTCCCCATAGAACTGTAAGTTTAGCTTTCAACTCAACAAACTTCATAGGTTGAGTTCCTTTGGCTAGATAAGCCTACCGTGTAAGTGATTCTTACACCTTTGAACTCCAGCTTGGTAAGTCGCCTCCGGGATTTTAACAGCCACCACATCTCCTTTAAAACAAGGTTGAGGTAACTGTGAAATAGGAATGTCACACGAACTTTTAACAGCTTGAGCAAATGTTGGCTTTGCTAGAGCATTCGATTTCATCTTCAAGGTAGAAACCCCATCCAAATCGCCCAAAAAACTCTAAGGAACCAGGAGATCCGGTAATTGTGAAGTGGGGATTGCACTTGAACTTTTAAAAGCTTGAGATGGTTTTGGTAGAGCATTCAGTTTCTCCTTCGAAGAAGAAGAGGAAGAAGAGCCACCACCCAGAAAACTCCAAGGACCCAAAAACTCCGATGAAGACATAATGCACAAATTTGACCTATCAGATCTTCTCTCTCCTTATATCTCTCTTTTGAACAATTTGAAATTCCTTTTCTTTATATTAAATTGTCTATTAGCTTTAGCATCAAATTGTCTATTGCTAGTAGCTTTAGCATCAAATTGACAGGTTTCTTTTTTGGATCTTTTCAAATTTTCTCATCACAATTCTTTCAAATTGTTTGTTAATATTACTGTGAAAATATTTCTACATTCCTTAAGATTGGTGTTTGATTGACTGTTTTGATCTCATTTTTCCAAAAAGCATGATATATTTATGAAAACATCAGCTCCTTCTGAGTGAATATGTGTGCTTTCTCTCTTATGCACTCTTTCTATCTTTCCCAAAACTTTAAGGCATTAGTTCCATGAATATTTTTTACTTATAAACTCTTTTACTATTCCCCACATATTCTTCCCCGCATATCCAATGTGTGACGACTTCACACTTGAATAAATCCAACAATCTCCCCTGAAGTGTGAGTACCACACACTTTTTGATCCGCTTCCCCTTAAGTCCATCATGTCCCAGCCGAACCATCGGCTCTGATACCACTTGTTGGACCAGACTGTGACCAGTGCTCTTTTACTATTCCCCACATATTCTTCCCCGCATATCCAATGTGTGACGACTTCACACTTGAATAAATCCAACAATCTCCCCTGAAGTGTGAGTACCACACACTTTCTGGTCCGCTTCCCCTTAAGTCCATCATGTCCCAGCCGAACCATCGGCTCTGATACCACTTGTTGGACCAGACTGCGACCAGTGAGCCTACAACCACCGGAGAGTTCCATTGTTACCGGGGTATGGGAAGAGTAGAGAGCTACAAGTGAGACACCACGTCTTGAACCAAAACTTTAAGGCATTACTTTCATGGTTCTTTTCTACTTATAAACTCTTTTACTTTTCCCTGCATATCCAATGTGAAACTTCATGTTTCAATAAACCCAATAAATATATTAAACATCCAATCAAATTATGATAATTAAATTCCTCATCTCTTCTATTTCAAATTATGAAAACTGATCTTGATAAAAGGTGAGCGATGAGATTCTTAATTTGGTTTGGACGAATATGCTTCATCATGAAAGTTTTTTTGATCTTGGATTTGGTCATCAGAAGGGTCTTTCTAATGATCATTTTTGAAACCCTAACCATTCTTCAAAATCATGGAGCTTATCTTTTTTTGTGAGAATTACAATCTAGATCTATAATTTGTGTGAGCATTATTGTGAGAATTTATGGATTGAGTCCAACTCTTGTTTGTTAGTATCCAACTCTTGTATTGGGATTAGACATTGAACAATTTTACAAGTTTTTTTTGTTTGATATGGACTACACTGAACTTTGTTATATTTAATGAATGGATAGAATTAATAAAATTATAATTCTGAATTGTTTGATATGGACTAGACTGATTTTTTTAAGTTGTGAAACTTGACACCTATTTGTAGTAAAATATAAAACTTATATTAAAATTACAGAAGTGTTTTAATATAAAAAATAGGAACTTTAGATACATATACTTGTAATGACTAACTGTTTTCTTTATCGACAAATGTTACTTGTTAGTATTTGTTGTGAACGATACTCGACCCTCAACTTCCTTCAGTTTAATCATTAAACCACCTTATAACTCTTATTTTTTTAAATTTACTATGGGTGAGACTCGAACTCACAACTTTCTTCACTTTATTCGTTAAGTCATTCACCTTAACCAGATTTAATGTCTAGGTTTGGTTAGTTATTTTCCATTTTCCACGGTGGGAATGGAATAACTTCCGTGGTTCAATGAAACAATGGTTGTGTTTCAATTTATGTGCAACTAAGTGCTAAAGATTTGATAGTGGAACCAATTTGGAAAACAACAGAGCTAATCAAGAAGAGTAAAATTAATATTACAGATCGATGAGTATGTTTCCTCATTTATCAACTATGTATTTTGCAGATGGAATCACAGCAGGAAAAGGTGTTAGTTGTTTTTTATAAACAAAATATTCATTAACAAAGCGCAAGGGGTGCCAACCCAAATACAAAGAAAAGACGACCGTCAAGGTCAAATATCACTACACTGCAGAGAAATACAACACCAAGTATCTATGCACCATTGAGAAAAAATTATAAGAATTTTGACTTACACTAGAGCAAAATCAAGTCCAAGTTCTAATCTGGATCAAATCCATCAAACTCTTTAGCATAAAAAAATAACATCATTCCTCATTAGCCAAATTGACCACAACATAGCAAACCAAAGCATCCTCCAAATTTTTATATGATTACGTGATTTACACAAAGCAACACGCACAGCAAAAAAAAATCATAAAGAGTTAGGAAGAAGAATTGGAACTTGAGCTAGGAATAAAAACCTTTCCAACAAAATCACAGGCTAAAAGTTGGTGCTCAATTGATTCCGCCCTGCTGCAGAAAACACAATTTATACGTGTTAGTGGGTTCACAGATTGGAGACACTTGCACACGATCATGTTTTATGTACGTATATTGATAACTAAAGAATCATTTTCCCAATTGAGCAAGGCCTATTCACAGTACCCTATTTCTTCTTATAATCATAATGATGGCAACAACTATATATTTCACCATATCTTCATAATCTGGTTTATGCTAATGTCTTGGAGGTTAGTAGAAGCATTGATTTTAGTACTAAAGGTTGTACAATTGCAGCTATTTATCTTTTTACCATATTTGATTAGAATTTGATGATATTATGAATTATGATAATATTTGTATGTGAGCTTATATCTTGCTGCATTTGTAGGAATATATCATAAGAATGAAATCAAACTATTGCGTGAACATGTCTCTGTTAACCAAATGCAGTAATGAAAAGGACGAATGTGATGAAGATGTAGAAGACAAATCCATGATTTTCTTCTCTCCCTTAACCGAAGAAATAAAAGGACATAAATATACGGTCAAATTCAATATAATAAGAATGAAATACAAAATTACATAGAAAATATGGATGAAAAATAATAACCAAATACAATAAATACATATCGGGATCGCAAGTTTGGTAAGTCAACAACAATTTCACGTAGATTCAACCTTGACTATTGTTGCTCGAACTTTACATATTTCAAGTGTCAAAGATAGAAACTCAATATATGTGAATATATCATACTTTGATGTCATTAAACAAATATGGGAAGTGGATTACACAATGTTTCGGTTTTGTTGTATGTGGGTTGATAACAACGATGGTTTTCGAGTTGATGAGTTAAGGTTCATGCGGGTGGAACTTAATAGGTCAGGATATAAAGATGAACCATTTATTCTAGCATCACAGACTCAACAAGTATTCTATGTTAGTGACCCAACTAATATGAAATGGTCCATTGTTCGTTCTTTTGATTAACAAAATAATCATCAATAATATTGATGACCAAGAATATGAAGATATTGATGCTGAAAATGATTCTTTTTTGGGACATCACTGACGCATGAGAGCGAATCAACTACGAATGATGATTTATATACAAGAGATGATCATGATGAGGGGATTTGGGTGAATCAATATGTTCATCCAGACAATGATATTACAAGCCAAAAATCATCAAAGAAAAGGAAAAAATATATGCATGTCTTTTGTATGATTATAGCATAATTTTGTTAGTTTGTAATTTGCATATATTGTACTTAATATTATTTGTTTTTAATTTTATGTACTCTACCAAAACATAATTGACATTATATTCTTTGTTTGCAATTTGTATTGTATTGATGTTAATAATACAAAATAATTTGACAAAATATTGTATTAATGTTTGTCTCAGTGTATATGCTAGCTATTGAGAATATATGTGTATATTGTTGAGAATATATGTATGTGCTATTGAGAATATATGTGTGTGGTTGAGAATGTATATGGAGATATTAGTGTACAAATCAACAATTAATGCTAGGAAGAAATTTGGCTAGCATTATTGCATTTAAAATATATAACAATGCAAACTATATGGATCGCTGTTATATATAATATATACAACAATGCTAAATAAATTGAACGTTGTTAAATGAATCATATACAACAGTGCTCCTTGTATTATATACAACAATGCTCTTTTAAACGAGCGTTATTGTATATGTTACATACAATAGCGCTCATTGTAATAAATGTTGTTGTGTGTGATTAATACAACAACGTTCATTACAACATGTGTTGTTGTATGTGCTTCATTTAATAGCGCTCATTTCAAGAGGCATTGTTACATATGAATTATACGGCAGCGCTCGATGTAGTTGCCATTGTTATACATGTGAAATATATATTACAGTGCTTGTTGGAGGTGGCGCTGTTGTATGTATGATATACAACAGCGCCTGCATAAGCGCTGTTAAAGTATACAATATACTACTGCGACCACATAAATAGCGCCCAAAAACAATGTCATATCCCGAAATACACGCTGTCGATTTACATGTGGCGTAGTGTTCATTTTCTTCTCTTCCCTCTCTCTCTCATGTTGAAGGAGAAATTTAAGGCATATTTTATGATTGATACTTATCTATGCTGTATTTTTTTGCAGCCTTTATTTTGTGGACAGAGTGGGGTTGATCAGTTAGTGGAGATCATTAAGGTGTATGTATCATTTTGTGGGGAACAAAATACTGCAGGGGTATTTAAGCTGGTGATATAACACGCTCAATGTATTCATGGGCAGAGACGGTCGCATGTCAGGACTGAATTGTTACAAAAGAAAGACGCATTTAAATTGTAACACCCTATTTCTGACATGCGACCCGGTCCATGAATACAATGAGTGTGTCATCCAACAGCTTAACTACCCCTGCAGTATTTTATTTCTCACAAATGGGAGCCTCCTGCGACTTGAACCCATAATCTCAGGGACAAATATATATTCATGAATTGGAATGGTAGCATGTCAGGACTCGAGTATTACATGTGTTATGTTCTAGCTAGGTTTATATGCTTTAATTTGCAATGATAATCACAAGGAATGATGCTTTAAATTAGTGATGGTAATAAATGTGGCAATTTGTTTTAAAAGAATTTATGAATTATTTAGTGGCAGTTATAATTGTAGGCAATATTGAAACATTTCGTAGTGAAACTTTAACTACCACGCATGTGAGTCACCCACGACTCTAACTGTTACCGTTTTGCTAGTTCGAATTTTCGGAGGGTATATTTGAATTCCATAGATGATAATGTGTGAAATACAATATTTAAATGATGTATTTTCTTTTGGATTAAAAAATGTATGAATGGATGTTTGAATAATGTATATTCTGGATGCATGTATACATAAATAAATGAATGTTTGAATAATGTATTCTTTTAATTTATATATAGTAAATATTGGTGATGATTTATTCTTTTAATTCTAAAATATATTTATTTCATTCTCTATCAATTTTATATTTTGGTGATGATTTTACTTTAGATATTAACGGTTGTTAACCTACATTGATGTATTACTATTGTTGTGAGCCTAATTGTTGTGATATATTTATTGATCTATTAGTAATTTAACAATATAATTATGCAGGGACCAATATCACAAATTGATAAAGTTTAAAATATAATTATAAAGAAAAAATAGCATTTAATGACTACTTACAAAAGACATAAAATTTATAGGAGTTTTATGCATTTCCCCATATGTTTAAATCATTTCATTTAATATTTTATTTTATTGCTTAATTTTAATTTAATAACTATTTTCTTAATGATTATATTATCAAGTTAGTTACATAATAAATGAAAAGATACATGTTTTTTTACTAATTTGTGCATTTACTTTAAATTTTGTCTGTCATATATTTATTTTTTATATATACAAATATTATGTTATTAACCACTTTTAACTCTAAAATAGATTTATTTCATTTTCAATAAATTTTATATTTTAATGATCGTTTTATTCTAAATATCAATGTTCATTAACCTACATTGTTGTATTATTATTATTGTTATGAGTCTAATTGTTTGATATATTTGTTGGTCTATTAGTAATTTACCAATATATTAATATAAGGACAAATATATAACAAACTTATAAATTTAAAGGGTAAATAAAAATATATTTTATAATAACTACTTGTAAAAAAACTAAAGTTATAAGGGATTTATGCACTTTTCCCAAATATTTAAATGATGTCATATAATATTTAGTTTTAATTTAGTAACTACTTTCTTAATGATTATATTATCAATTTAGTTACATAATACATGAAAATATTCATGTTTTTTACTAATTATATTTAACCTTATTATTTATTTGTGTAAAAAATGAATTTGTATTTAACTCTGATTAGTAGTGTTATTAATGTCGTCTCGGTTATCAAACTAGTATGAATACTAATATATTGGTATAGCGGTTTAATCGGTAGTTTAGTAATTAAACCACATACCGGTGACGTTAGATAAACATTTATAATATATTATCATTAATGTTGAAAAATCAATAATTTTTTTATTTTTATTAAAAATTTAATTTTAAATAAAAATCGTCTGGTATGACCGGTACGTTTCAATTGAAAACTAACCGGTATGATCAGTTTTGACCGGTGTTATCCAGTTTTGACCGGATAATTATATGACCGTTATAATTGTTGTACCGTATCAGTATTGGAACTAGTTCACCAGTTTACCGATTGAACCGGCATAAACCAGTTTTTAACTATGCTTATTTAGTTATTTTTTATTAAATATAATAGATGAACAAAATAAATAATAATATAATGGATGCAATAGGATGATACATTAAAGAAATATCTATCTGAACAAATTAAAATATAAAAGTTCCTTAAAAATGAATGAAGATTTGATGTCACATTTGGTATCCCAATGATGTCTTAAGCCAATCAAAAAGTGACATTTAATTGTAATAAAAAATTAAAAATATAAAGTAATATTTTATTTTATTTGATGCAATTTTATTGGATATAAACATGAGACAAAATCTATTTGGGACAGCCTATTCCTAAAAAATCAACTCTACCTTCTGGATTGCAACATTGAATTTAAATAGAGTAAAATCGGTTTCGAAACATCAAAAGTATTAAAATACTTATTTCTTGTGATTAATAAATCTTTTTTCATCAACCTTATAATGTTTTGAATAATACTTATAACATTTATAGTTGGGTATGAATACTTCATTTGACTTTATAAAATCCTAAAAGTTACTATTTTCCCTTTTCAATTTTCCCCTGTTGTTTCAGTTTCCAGCTTTTATTCGTAACAAAATTTGGCGGGATAAAAGTAATGTTTACACCAATAATTAAAGGGGAGAGATCCATTTACTCTAAGAGTAAGTGGAAAATGACTTACTCCACATCTTAACCATCCAATATTGGAAAATCCAATGGTTTGAATTGGTAAGTACATCTAAACCATTAGATTTTCCAAGATTTGATGGTTAAAACGTGGAGTAAGTCATTTTTCACTTACTCTTGGAGTAAGTGGATCCCTTCTCATAATTAAAACCTTAACAAAGGCAAAGAAACACACCAACCTTTCCCTATAAAACACCCCTACCATTCATCTCACATTCCACACGAAACTATTAATCACAGTAATTATTGACTTTCATCATCGTTGCTAAATGGCTTCCAAGGCTACACTTGTCATTTCTCTTAACATCCTTTTCTTCACTTTAGTTAGCTCCACCTATGCCCAAACTCCTAAGGAACATGAACATGGTTGTCCCGTTGACGCATTAAGGTTTAATACATGTGCTGTATTTGGCTGGATTCACGTGCCATATGGGCATCCATGCTGCCACCTCATTCAATTTCTTGAAGGTAAAGAAGCTGCTGAGTGCCTTTGCACTGCTATTAAGACTAATGTTCTTGGAGTTCCCATCAACTCTCCTAAACTCTTTAACTATATATTCAACAAATGTGGAAAGATTATCCCTGAGAATTTCGAGTGTTCTTAAATAGACACTTTCAAAACATTATATTTACCATAATTAGTGAATATTGTTGGAAAATATAATTGATGTAGTTAGGATGACATTGTGGAGATTCTCAAAACCACAATGTTGTAGATGCAATTGTGAGTAAGAAGTGTAATTTAAAACATTTCTATTAATAAAATTCTACATTTATTTAAGAAGCTGTCACTATCGACCTTTAAACATGTACCTTTAAAGAGCTGTGGACCACCTTTCATATTTGTTTGTATTGATGTCAAGTATCAACCTTGCAGAATTGTTTTTATTAATGTCTACTATTACCCTTGCAAATTTGTTTTATATTGATGTCTAAATAAAAACCGAACTCAACCCGAATTTAATGGAGAAAACCTGATGTGATTAGGTTCGGGTTCAAATTTTACCTGAGTTCAAATTTTAGGTTCGGGTTTGATATTGTTAATACCTTACCCCGAATCCGATTAATATATATAAAATTATACATGAATACATATAAAAGTTATATATATATATAGGGGAAAATGTTTTTTCAGTTAGGTACATATAAGCAAGATGTACCAAAAGTTTTGAACAAATAAACCCTTAATGTTGTAATATAACAAGTTTTAATAATATGAGTATTTATGTCATTTAACTTTCTCACACCCCACACCCCACACCCCCAAACTTCAATCCTCCTCCTCATTTTACTCTTTCTCAACTTCCAAATCCATAACTTTTTCTTCTCCCTGAAACCACCTCTTCCTCATTCATGCTAGCCTAATTCATGCTATTGGCCATGAAAGTGAATCTTTTAAGATGGAAAAAAGTTAGATTATATTAAGGTTTTATCTCAAAACTAATTGGATGTGAGAGAAGTAGTCCAACACGTATTTAAACCATTCGCCTGGTCCGACAAGCTTATGTGGAGAGGGCAGGTTGGGAAGTAAGTCTCACATCGCCTATCTTATTGTCTTGAGAATAGTTTAAATACCTATTGAGTAACCAATTGGTTTTGAAATAAAACTTTAACAGATTATGTCATCATGTTATTTTGCTTTGCAGCTGTATTCACCGGCATCAAGACTTCATATGGTTAGACAAGGGAGACATATGTTTTGGGCAAAAGCTTAATATTCAGAGTTTTTTACTTGTAAAATTTTCTAATTCATTATATTCAATGTCAGGCTTATACCCAGTAAAAATGAATTGAAAATAAAGGTCTGATCCGATTTTTACTTGTTCAATGTCAAACGATTCTTCAATGTGTAATTTTGGTATCTTATTCCTGTTATGATGCCGATGAAGGTTACATATAATCTCATCATCTTCTGGTTTCTCGCGTTTTTTCAAAATCAGTTTTTGGAGAGAGAAATAACAAGGAATGAGGAATACGGAACATGACGGGGTGTGGAGAGAGAAATAGAATTTAATTTTTTTAACTTCGATAATATATTTACTAAAGTATTCTTTCCATCAAACGTATTCCAAGAAAATATTAATGGTATTTTCGTCCAAATTTTTTGGTACACAATGTTAACGTATATCTAACTAAAAAAAGTATATTACTCATGTTAGCAAACCTTGTATATAAATTTCACACACATATATATATAAATTTCACACACATATATATATATATATATATATATATATATATATATATAATTTATATATAAAAAATATATGTTTCGTTCAAATTTTTCGGGTTCGGGGATGGTATCATTATTTCCACCCGCTTAATTTGGGTTCAGGTTCGGGGTTGAGAAAACACAAATCTAACCCCCGACTTGTCCCGTTGTCATTTCTAATGTCAACCTTGCAAATATCATATATTAATACTCGATATTATTATTGAGGAAACAATAACTAACTTGATATTCACTTAAAACTTTATTCTCTATTTATCTTGATAAACTTGATTCATTAAGCAAATTACCGAACTCGAACTAAAAATTAAGCTTAGCTTGTTAAATAAATGAGCCGAATTTGAGAAAAATACAGTTGTACTCGTTAGTTAGGTTCATGAGATATTGATTAATATATATATATATATATATATATGTGTGTTTATTATAAGCATATATATTATATACAGTTAAGGATGTTGTGTAATAGTTTTTTACAATGTCATTGTATCATGCAACATTCATTTTTAATAATCATTTACTCTAAAATAAAAGTAATACAAATGAATGGTGGATGATATATTGAATGTGTATAAATATTTCCACTGATAGTACATAGGTATTATACTCTGTTGTACATATATAATATAAATATTATTATATATGTAGAGAATATTAAATTTTATGTATATTAAATAAATAATCATCATTTGATTTAACAAACTAAAACAATCAACTAATGAGTTGAACCAAAACAATATGTGGAATTTTGATGAGCCAAATTAATTTGAGTTAACGATTCGAATTAAATAGCTCATGAACTTCAATCGAGCCAAATTCGAAACGGAAACGTAGTTGTTTCAAATTCGAGTCGAGTTTTGATTCGAGCAAATCATTTTCGACCTAAGGTGTAGGTTCACTCGGTTCGACTTGTTTCCAACCCAACTTTAATGGTAACCAACCAGAGAAGAAATACAGTGCATAAATCCGAACTACAATGAGGAGGATGTGAAACTGGTTGGAATTGGAATCTAAGTGTTTGGGGATATGTCAATCATGCTATTAATCTTTCTCAACGTGTTTATTTTTTACCATATTATTTTTGTTTCCTATTTTAGGATATGGACCTTAAGGTATTTAGTGTTATATTCTAGCTAGATTTATATGCTTTTAATTTGCAAAGATAATGGACAAGGAATGGTTTATATGCTTGAAATTATAATTACTTATTGTTTCTGTGAGTATTAGGTGATGTTTGAGGTTTGCGAGCCTCCAAATTTATCATTGGGATGTGTTGTTTTTTAAATAGAATAGTTTAAATTAGTGACGGTTTTAAGTGCGGCAATCTGCTTTTAAAAAATCTGTGAAATACTTAGTGGCGGGTATTATTGTGGGCAATGTTGTAACATTTCCTAGGTACTTTATTTATAAAGCCTGCGACAAGAGTTGGTAAATATTTCGCCACGCCTCTAACTACTACGGTTTTGCTAAGTGTAACAGTCAATTATTTGCCACGCTTAATTGAAAAGTTGCCACCGTTTGTGGCTAGTCATTGCTTTTCCCGAGGAAATAGGTAGTTTGAATTTTCATAGCGTATATTTGAATTCCTTAGATGGTAACATGTGAAATGCAATGTTTGAATGATGTATTTTATTTTGGATGAACAAATACATGAATGAATGTTTGAATAATGTATATTGCAGATGCATGTATGTATGAATGAATGAGTCTTTGAATAATGAATTTTTTGAATGCGTGTATGGATGAGTGAATAAGTGAATGAATGAGTAAGAGGATAATGAATTTCATCTTTGGGATTTTTGTCCTTCACTACGAGTTATAAAGTACTGAGATGTAACCATTTTTTTTGACAATGCTGACTAGCTAAGTAGTTGAATATAAAATGTTTGAATTGATTAATTTATATATGTAATATATGAAATAAGCTGTCTACTTATAAACTCATACTATTCCAAAAAAAATTAAATAAGAGTTAATATTCTCGTAATTAATTAATAATGTACTTCCATTTATCGAGTAATAATATCGAGTAATAATATGTAGCTGAGTAGTGTTATATGTACATTCTCATCATTGACCTTTTTTTCTTTGAAAAGAAAAATGAGAGAAATGGAAATGTTTAATTCTCTTTATACGATACTCAATATATTTATTTTGAGATCTACATTTGGTTAATCCAGCAATCAATTTGTCAGTTAACACTAATTTATATCCTAAACCTATTTCATTAAACAAATAATTATTATAACAATAGGCAATAGAATATATATTTTATTATTATGGTAGCAGAATGTTATCTTGCTCATGTGTCTCCTTAGGTGAGGTATAGAAATCAAGACTTTATAACTATGGATAAAAAATATATTGATGAATTTTTTAATTTTAATTAATTGAGGTCAAACGGAAATTAACAAATTATAGATCATCTCCAAATTTGAGATGACTATGACTTTTTTCAAATAGAAAAATGGTATGTTATCAATTGTTATTGTTCATCAAACATATTTATTAATATTTATGTAATATTAAAGGAATTATATTAATTAATTAACGAGAGAAATAATACAAAACTAATGTTAGTCATGAATTGCCTTCCTATCTCATGAGATTATAGAGATTATACTAATTGCCACGGTCCCTTCTCAACTATGGCTGAAAAGATATCACACAAGTCATGATCTTCCTATTAAATTCCATTTTTTAATTAATTGTGCAATTTAAGATAATTTTAGATATAGTGATAAAAAAATTTGAATAGTTAATTGATAAAAGTATTTTACGGATTAAAAAAATAAGCAAGTTTTTAAAATAATTAATCTAATTTTTTTATGGAAGAGGTTAAGAAAAAATGTATCATTTGTTGTGAACATGTCCCTTGAGAGATTATAGAAACAATACAAATTATTATAACGGTTTCTTAACAAAGATTGGACACACAATCATGTCTTCAACGTCTTCAACGTTTGAAGATAGTATTTTTATGGGAAAGTACATAAATAGTACCTAAACTTTGTCTTTTGAAAATAAACAACATAAACTATTTTTCTTTCTTTCTAATTATCCCTTAAACTTTAACTATTGGTGAAATTAATATCAATGAAAAATTCTAACTTGTACATTTACTTTTAATATCAAATTTTAGATATTTACTTTTTTATATATACAAAAATTATTGTATTGACCACTTTTAACTCTAAAATATATTTATCTTTTTCTCAATGAATTTGATATTTCAATGACAGTTTCATCCTTATATCAGAGTTCGCTAACCTAAATTGTTGTATTATTATTTTCGTGAGTCTAATTGTTGCGGTATATTTGTTGGTCAATTAGTAATTTAATAATATATTAATATAGGGGCTAATTTCACAAACTAGTAAAATTTAAAAGAGTAATTAGAAAGAAAAAATAGTTCATGATAACTACTTGCAAAAGAAATAGAGTTTATAGGGGATTTATGCACTTTTCCCATACATTTAAATCATATCATATAATATTTAATTTTAAATTAGTAAACAATTTCTTAATGATTATATTATCAATTTAGTTACATAATAAATGAAAATACTCATGTTTTTACTAATTATATTAGACCTTATTATTTATTTGTGTAAAAAACGAATTTGTATTTAATTCTTATTATACTAATTATTTAGTTATTTGTTATTAAATATAAAATAAAAGGAAACTATTTTGTTCATTATTATGCATAGAAAGTTCAAACAAAATAAATAATAATATAATATATGAATACAAGGGATGATACATTAAACAAATATCTATCAAAATAAATTAGAACAGAAAAGTTCGTTAAAAATCTAAAGTGTTAAAACACTTGTTTCTTGTGATTAATAAATCTTTTGCTACCAATCTTTTAATTTTTTGAAGAATACTTATAACATTCTTAGCTAGGTAATAATATTTCATTTGACTTAATAAAACCCTAAATGTTACCATTTCCCTTCTTAATTTCCACCCATTGTTTTAGTTTCCAATGTTTATTTGTAACAAAAATGGGTAGGATAAAAGTAGATTTTTACACCAATAATTAAAACCTTAACGAAGGTAAAGAAACACACCAACCTCACACTATAAAACACCCCCTACCATTCATCTCACATTCCAAGCCAAAGGAAGTTAGTAACACTACTAATCACAAAGTAATTATTGACTTTCATCATCTTTGTTAAATGGCTTCCAAGGTTGCACTTATGGTTTCTCTCAACATCCTCTTCTTCACTTTGGTTAGCTCTACCTATGCCCCAAGTCCATCACCCACTTTGGTTAGCTCTATCTATGACCCAAGTCCATCACCCTCAACCTTTCCTAACCTACTTCAATATGGTAATTGCTCCGTGGGCTACTACAACTTTCATGTTTGTGCTGATCTATTTGGTTTAATAGGTGTGCCATCAGGGCATCCATGCTGCTCAATCCTGCATGGTCTTGTAAATATTGAAGCTGCTGTGTGCCTTTGCACTGCTTTTAAGCTTAATGTTCTTGGATTTTCCATCAACATTCCTATACATCTCTCTTATATATTTGACACCTGTGGAAAGGATAAACCAGATAATTTCAAGTGTACTTAAATAGGCACTGTATATCGATGTTTTAAATTATGGTTGCATTACATTACATTTACCATAATTAAAGAATATTATATTGTTGAAAAATATAAATGGTGTAGTTATGATGCCATTGTTCATACTTTTGAAACCACAATGTTATAAATGTAATTGTGATTTTGAAGTGTAATTTAAAACATTATGTATTTGAAATTTCTGTAATAAAATTCTATTTAAGAAAGATTTTACTATTACCCTTCAATTTTATTTTAAATTTCCATTTAAGCTATGTGATCCCTCTACTTATAATTCACATACCACATGTACCTTTAAAGAGCGGTGGAGCACCATGCATATTTGTTTCATATAGATGTCAACCATCAACCTTGCAAAATTGTTTTATATTAATGTTAACTATCAACCTTCTAAATTTGTTTTATGTAGATGTCAACTGCCAACCTTACAAATTGTGAATACCATTTTTTTTAAGTTATAGATATTTGTTTATTTAAATATTTAGAAATAACATTAAAAAATAAATAATGAAATTCAAATAAAAATCTGGTAACAAATAGAGACGCGTAATCACCACCCTGGACGTGGAGGCGATGTCTCTACATCTTGATATTCGTCTAGAACCGCCATCGTCACCGGCGGCGCTCCTCCAGCCAAGCCGTCGGCCCCAAACAGCAAACCCTCTCCCCAAATTGCCCAGTTTCAAATCTGAATTCCATTTCCCATTCAAATTAACCTAATCTCTTACCAAGCTTGATTGTTATTCCCTTTTGGGCTTTTCCAGCAATCAAGGCCCATACAGGTTAAAGTCATAAAGAGTAGTAACTTGAGGTACATTTCTTAATAATAATATGAATCTATTCTAACCTTAATAACATTACATTTGTTATGCTAATAAGTTTTGCCATATCTGATTATAATAGATTTGTAATAGTATTCTTATCATGCTACTTGTTTATTTATTTATAGAAGTTAATAAATCTCTACTAATAATCTAATGCTTCAAACTAAAAAGTATCATTTTTCAAACTACTTTTGAATAATAATCGAAAGTATGACTTGCTTTATATCTTAATTCTTACTTCGAGCCGAGAACCGGTCGCGGTCACTTGTACTGCTTCTGCTATTTATCGAATTAAGAAAACAATTAATAATCAATGCTAACTTTTCACTAATTAAATTTCTCTTTTAAAATGTTTAAGTTATTTTAAAAATAAAGATATTTTTGGGATTCAATAGCGAGGTTACAACTCGTATTGCATCTTTCTTCTCACTTCGAGCCGAAAACCGTTCGCGATTATAAAGATATTTTTGGGATTCAATAGCGAGGTTACAACTCGTATTGCATCTTTCTTCTCACTTCGAGCCGAGAACCGGTCGCGGTCACTTGTACTACTTCTGCTATTTATCGAAGTTAAAAGAGTGTAAGCAGTCAATATTGACTTGTCGTCTATTAGTCTCAATTCAATTAAACTCAAACCAAATTTTAATAACTTTTAATCAAACCAACAAACAAACGGTCTTAAAGACCTACGTAGTCTTGATTTCCCTATTGCACCTAGGGATACGTAGGAGCAAGATAAACTCTTGTCAGACACAAAAATAAAAAATAAACATATTGTTTTAATCAATTTGATTTTAATAAAGTAAGGGTAAATTAAAAGCATGCAATTAGTTAGGATACCGTTTAATAATGGGCAGACGGGGTGCTAATACCTTCCCCAATCTGTAATCGACTCCCGACTCATAACTCTAACATAAAGACCAATTTTATCCAATTTGGGTATAATTCGAGTTTTCTACGTTTTAACCGCAAAAGACGTGGTGGCGACTCCTCAAGAGGTCGCGTGGCCGAAAATCCGGGCGCGACACAAATATTATATATTATTAGTCAATATTGCAAATTTATACTCCACATTCATTTGAAATTAGATTCTTTATTTAATTTGATAAACTTGAGCTAGAAATTAAACTCGTTAAATAAACGAGTCGAACATTAACAAAGTACAATTCTACTCATTAGATTCATGAGATAGTGTGATTATATATGCATAAAATTTATTATATATATATATATTGTATAGAGAAAAGGATGTATACACTTTGTGTCGCGTTCCGATTTTCGGCAACGAGAAGAGTCGCAACTAAATTTTATGTTAAAATGTAGAAAAATATTTTAGCTCAATTTCATTCGGCTTTCGATTTCTGATATCCAGGTTCTGGAGTCAATTACAGAATAGGGAATGTATTTGCACCCTTTCTGGCTGTATAAACGGTATCCCACACTAAATTGCATAGCTTATTTCATAATCTCAATTATTTTTTGTTATCTAATTAATTATTAAAAGGAAAAAAATATTTATTTGTTTGTTGTGTCTAACAAAATAAGATTTTACTCTTAAATTTATTTATTTAGTTGAGTGTTTTAATTTGGGAAAGAAGCAGCGTAGCGTGACCATTAAAATGATGAGTTTAGGAAAAGAAGCTCTCAGGAGCTACCACACCTACATCCTTGATGTGGTTGATAATTTTATTTTTTTTTGTAAAAGATATTGATTGTTATTTATTTTTTAGTAAAAATGATTTTTATTGTTATTTATTATTAATTTAATTAAAAAAATGTATTTTTTATTGATTTTAGGAATTAATGAAATGAAGAGAAACGTGGTAGCGCAAGCACTTTTTATTGATTTTATTGGATTCCCTCCATCTTTGATTAATCTCCAAAATTTATATCACCATAATAAGTACTATTGCCTAAACATATAATTTTTATTATAATAAAAAGTTCTGACTTTTTCTTAATAACAATTTGTAATTATAATGCCAAATCCCTCTTTTTTTCCGTAGGCAATTTGCAATATTTATAATGCCATACCCTGATACTTTGAAATTAATTACAAAATAAACTTTCCTAATTTGAAATGGAGGAGAAATCATCATCTATTATTGCGTATTATCTCATTTCAACTTGTGCAGTTTTTTTTGTTTTATTTTTGGAAATAGACAATTTGTAAGGATTTTTTTTAATGAATTTCAACATATGGTTAATAAAAAAGGTAACTTGTAATTATGCATTCAATCCCAAATTCTCAAATTTCTTAATAAAAATTTGAATTAGAATTTATTGAAATAATAATAATTCAAATTAAACGTTTTTTGGATTTTTGGACAAAAAATATACACTTTTGTGATTAATAATTTTTGTAAAGCCCAAAAAATTATTGTTATACTCCAAAGTGAGTGAAAAAATAAATATTTGGCCCCCAAAAAAAGTAGCCAAAATCCTATTTTTTTCACTTAAAATATTTTAGCAACTCCAAATCATCTTAGGATTATAGCTTTAGGCAAAAATGATCTCAAAAAGAATTAATTCTTTTTTTTTTATCATTCTCAGATTGCAACCTTAATATATTTGATGGTCAAATCTCTAATGATTTAATTTTTTAAATCAAAGCAGTAACTATATTCAAGTTAGCACAGACACTGAGTTACATAAACAAATAATATAAGTACAGTGTCTTCATGAACAATTTGCAAACGAAAAATCACATGCCAACTATATTTTGATTGAGTGCATAAAATTATTAACAAATAATATAAGTACAATGTCTTCATGAACAATTTGATTAAGACATGCATCAAATTATGCTATAATTATATAAAGACATGCATCTATTTTTTTTCCTTTTCTTCAATGGTTTTTGGCTTGAAATATTATTATCTTCATGAACAATTTGATTCACCAAAAGCCCTTCATCATGATCATCTCTTATATATATCATCATTCATAGTTGGTCCGTTCTCACATGACAATGATGTCCCAAAAAATGGATCATCTTTAGCATCAATATCTTCATTTTCTTGATCATCAATATTATTGAGGATTATTTTGTTAGTCAAAAGAACAATGGACCAATTCATATTTGGTGAGTCACTAACATAGAATAATTGTTGAGCATGTGATGCTAGAATAAATGGCTCATCAACTCGGATACCATTATTGTTATCAACACACATACAATAAAAAATCGACAACCGAAATATTGTGTAATCATTTCTCATATTTGTTTAATGAGCCCAAAGTATGACATATTTTCATATATTGGGTATCTTTGGCACTTGACATATGTAAAGTTCGAGCAACATACAATGAGTGCTACCACAATGCTGCGTACAATGAGCGTTATGCTAGTGAATGGGACAATGATTTTGAGGTTGAATGAGTGAAATATTTTGAGGTTTCAAAGTAAACGAGTTTCACTGCTGAGTAAAAGAGTTTTGGAGGGAATGTCGAATGCGGGGAGGTTTTAAGTTTTCCATGATAAGAATTCAACAACGCTCATTAAAGAGGGCACATTTTAATATATCCAATAAAACAACGAATATTAAAGAGGGTAGTGTTGAAGATATCCAATTCAACAACACATATTAAAGAAGGAGTTGTTGAATAGATGTACATTAACATCGTCTTCTTAAACAAGCATTGTAGCACATGAACGTCATAACGTATCAATAGTGCACCGTCAAACAAACGCTATTGAATAGGTATAAGTTAACAGTGCGTTTTTAAATGCGCACTGTTAGACCTGCCAATTGCCATCATGGTTACTCTTAGACTTATGGCACATCCAATCACTTAAACATAAAAATAAAATTATATTAAAACTTAGATATATTAAAATTAATTAAACATAATAACTTAGATATAAATTTACTTAAACATAATCACTTAGATATAAAATTCATTTTCACTTTATTATATTAAAATAAGATATACAATTATACATATTACAAAAGTGCAACACCTTCAACAATGCTCCTTTAAGAAAGCATTGTTGAATAGATGTACATTGACAGTGCTTTATGAAACAAGCGCTTTAGCACATGAAAGTCATAACATAGCCACAACACACCTTCAAATAAGCGATGTTGAATAGGTATAAGTTAATAGCACATTTTTAAAGTCGCACTGTTACACCTACCAATTCCCATCATGGCTATGTACACTTAGACTTACGGCACATCCAATCACTTACATATAACAATAACAAAGTATGTATGTATATATATATTGAGCATTGAAGAAAAAGGCTAAATGTTACTTGAAAATTGAACCATTGTATTTATATATTTATCGACAATTTATTGAACATTACATTCAACAAAACATTATATTACATTGAACATTAATACTACATTGAACAAAAGAGCTAATTAAAATTTATACATGTGCTAAGCTACAATCTATACATGTGCTACAATCTAAACTACTCTTCAACATTACATGAAACTTGACTGAAGTTGGATTTTGCTGAATGATTACCTGCATATACAATAATCAACACATATATATTCTATATTTCAAGATTATCATAAATTAAACACACCTTGCCAAATTAAAACACAATGTTCATTGCTAAAAAAATTAAACATAGAATTCATCTAAGTCCATAATAGAATTAACATTGATAATAGAATTGCACAATAGAATTTTCACAACCATCCAAAAGACAAACAGCAGAAAAGAAATTAACATCAACAATTATTCAGTCGGAGAAATTATCTAAGTTCATAATAGAATTAAGATATTCAATATAGTCTGAGTCATCGTCCCCTGTAGCCGATAATAATTCTCTGTAATAATATTCAGAAGATTTAATTTAATTGATTACAAGATGAATAATATAATATGAATAATGAAACATAAAAATATTGTTTCATCTTGAAATATCACCTTCACAATATCATCTTGAAATATTAGCTTGTAAGGATGGTTACAAAATCGATATTGCCCATCATAGAGAACAACATCAAAGTTTTCAGCAATATAGTTAAAACCTCTTTAAATTTAGATTCCAATTGTGAAATATAAATATCTTTCACAACAACTTCAGTTTATCTCCATGTTACTTAAACATATTATGATCTAAATTAAGGAATTATAAAATAGGACAGAAATTAAATGAAAAACTAAAGCCTCTCCCTTTTTTTCTTCTCATTTTACAATATTTACCTGAATGTATTTAGTGTTATATTATATTCTAGCTAGACTTATATGCTTTAAGTTGCAATGATAATCGACAAGGAATGGTTTATACTTTATATGCTTTAAATTATGATAACTTATCATTTCAATGAGTACTAGGTGATGTTTGAGGGTTGCAAAGCTCCAGATTTGTGACGGTTATAAGTGTGGCAATTTGTTTAAAAAAATATGTGATTGTCTAGTGGCGGTATAATTGTGGGCAATGTTGAAACATTTCCTAGCTTTACTGAAAAATACCCATCGTTTTAGCCGTGGCTATTCAACACTACTTTTCCTGTAGTGAAAATAGTTAGTTTCAATTTTCATAGGGTATATTTGAATTCCTTATATGGTAATGTGAGAAATACAATGTTTGAATAATTTTTTTTTATGAACAAATGCGTGAATGATGTTTGAATAATATATGTTGTGGATACATCTATGCATGAATGATGTTTGAATAATATATGTTGTGGATACATATATGCATGAATATTTGAATAATGTATTTTTTGAATGCATAAATGAATATTTGAATAATGTATCTTTTGAATACATGTATGCATGAATGAATAAGTGAATAAATGAATGAAAGAGTAAGTGGATAAATAGATGAATGATAATGTAAATTGCATGCTCTTTTGGATAATGAATCTCATTTTTTTTTGACTATTTATCCTTCACTATGAGTTATAAAGTATTGAGATGAAATCATAATTTCTACACCGTTCTGGCTAAGAGGTTAAATATAAATTGTTTGAAAAGATTAATTTATGTTTAATATGAGATAAGCTTTCTACCTTATATACTATCTTAAAAACTTATTAAAGAAAAGCTTATATTCTGATAATTTATTAAAATAAATCCATTTACATTAAAAATTGACACTCAACATTGACCTTTCTTTCTAATTAAATAAAAAAAAAGTGAAGTTAAAATGTCCAATTCTCTTATCTCACCTTTTCATTCAATGATAACTGCCAATGTTTACTGTACATATATTATTATTGGATGTCACTTGTTTTTATCAAATAAAATTAGGTGCCAAAAAACACCACATACTTAAACTTTCATAACGTTGGGCATGAAATTATTTAATGTAATGGTTCGATTTTGGAAGGAAGAGAACCATATAATATACTTGTAAGATAGCTCCGAAGCATTCTTTTCATTCTCTTTCAAAATTCAACTCACAAACCAACAATTAATTAAAAACAATAGAGAGTCTATGTTATAATAGCAATCTTGAGCCCTCATTTTTCACCTCCAATAAGAAAAAAACGACAAATTCCCCAACTCTTTATGCTTCATTCCTATGAAATTTGACAAATGTTTCGGTTTTACATAATTATAGAGGTAGCACTAATGTCATGATCGCTTCTCAGTCCGGAACAAAAAAAGATCTCGCATGAGTCATGATCTTCCTATTAAATACCAATTTTTAATTAATTGTGTAATTAGAAGATAGTTTTAGACTTAAAATATAACATTTTTGAATGATTATTTAAGTAAAAGGAGTGTCTTATGAATTAAAAAAAAAGTAACTTTTTAAAATAATTAATCTAAAAATGGTTTATGGAAGAGGTTAATAAAAAAGTGTATCATTTGGTCGTGAACATGTCCCTTATTCTAAGAGATGGTAGAAACAATATTAGTGATTACAATTGTTTCTTAACTAAACGTGTGGAAAGATGCACATAAACATCCTCCTCTTAAACGTCTGAAAATGGTATAATTAATTGGGAAAATCATAAAAACTCCCTAATTTTACAAGTAGAGATCATAAATTATTTTTTGTTTTTAATTACCCTTTAAACTTTAACTATTGGTGAAATTGGTCCATACTGTTAATGTTTAATTAATAGTAATGAAAAATCTAACTCATGCATCTCCTTTTAATCTCGACTTTAGATATTTATTATTTTATTTTTTATAATATAAAAATATTATTGTATCATTCATTTTTAACTCTAAAATACACTTATCATTATGCCACATATGTAAATTAACAGCGCGTATTTCAGGGATATAACAGCGCTTCCGGACACTGTCTATGTGAGCACAATAGTATATGGTACACTTTTCAGGGATATAACAGCGCTTATGCGGACGTTGTTGTATGTCAACTTTTAACAACGCTCATTGTAAGGAGCACTGTTGTATGTCATACAAACAACATCATCACCTCCAACAAGCACTGTTATATACGTATATTACTTTTAACGACTATCATAATGAGTGTTATTGATATGTCACCTTTAACAACCCTCATTTAAAAACACTTATATTAAATAATGCAAAAAATTCTCTCCGACATTTTATTAAACACATAAGAAGCATGTCGAGTTTCACCACATTTATATACCTATTGCATGAACTTGTTTATGTTAGTTCAAATCCATTAACCCAAAAGATTATATGCAGTAATGAAAGAGACGAAGGTGATGAATATGTAGAGGACAAATCCATGAATTTCTTCACTCCCTTAACCGAAGAAATAAGAGGACAAAAAGTTACGTTCAGATTCAATATAATAAGAATGAAATCAAAATTTACATAGAAAATATGGATGAAAAAATAATAAAAATACAAGAAATACATATAGAGATTGCAAGTTTGGTAAATTAACAACAACTTCACGTAAATTCAACTTTGACATTTACTGTAATATAAAATAAACAGTTAATGTAGATGTAAATGCACACAACAAGTGTAAACCAAAAGCTAATAACTTGCTTGAAGAGAGAGACTAAGAGACGAAGAATAAGAACTGAATGATATGTGTATTATTGTGTGTGAAATTTTGTTTTTAAATCTGCAAAGATTCGCATCCACTAAAACAAAAATGTATGACTTTTAACAACGCTATCCAAAGAAAGCGTTGTTAAATGTGTGACTTTTCTGCTACACTAACTCTATTAAAACAAATTCACTATAAAACTTGTAAAATAAAAAATAAATAGTAAAAATAGTTTTTTTGGAATTATAGGGTGTGCCTTTCTAACGTAGAGAGAAAATTTGGTTAGAATAGATTTTGCTACCCCATATGCATATATAATATGTCCAATTATGATTAGTGGTTCAAAAGTTATGTCAAAAATAACATTTCATCATAACACTATTTACTACCTGGGCACCTTTAAAAGCACTTGTTTAAATAAGCGTTGTTAAATGTGACATATCAACAGTGCTTGCTTAAATGAGCGTTGTTAAATGTGTCATATTAACAACGCTCGCTTAAATGAACGCTGTTAAAGGTGTCATATGAACATGCCAGTGAATATTATTATGACGAAATACTATTTTTGACATAACTTTTGAACCACTAATTAGAATTGGATATATTATATATGTATTTAGGGTAGATAAATTCATTCTATCCAATTTTTCTCACTACGTCATAAATGTACACCCTGAAACTCATTTAAGAATTCTTAAATGTGTGACTTTTAACAGCGCTCATTGTAATGAGTGTTGTTGATATGTCACATTTAACAACACTCATTTAAGCAAGCGCTACTAAATACATTCAAATCAACAGTGTTTGCTTAGAAGAGCGATGTTGAATGTCATCATTAACAACTCTCATTTAAGTGCGGTTAAATGTGTGACTTTTAACAGCGCTCATTGTAATGAGCGTTGTTGATATGCCACCTTAAACAACACTTTCTTACAAGAGTGTTGTTGCACATCTTAGGCAAAGATATAACAACATTTGCTTCAAAGAGCCCTATTGAAGCTATATTCGTCTATCACCTTTAACAACGCTTGCTTAAAAGAGCGTTGTTGATTAACTTTCATCTTGTATTTAACAGCGTTGTGATAGGAAGCGTTGTTGGATGACCGTTGTTAAATGCGAATTCTGGCATAGTGTAAGTTTTCTCAATTTTGATGACAGTTTCATCCAGATATCAGCATTCGCTAAACTACACTATTGTATTACTATTGTTATGAGTCTAATTGTTATGATATACTTCTTGACTTATTAGTAATTTAACAATATATTTTATATAGTGACCAATTTCATAAACTGATAAAACTTAAAGGGTAGTAGGTAGAAAAATAGTTCACAGTGACTATTGGAAAAAGACATAAAGTTTATAGGGGCTTTTGCACTTTTCCCATATATTTAAATCATTTCATATAGTATTAAATTTTATTATCTAATTTTAATTTAATAACTACTTTACTATCAATTTAGGTACATAATAAATGAAAAAATTCATGTTTTTTACTAATTGTATTTTATTCTAACTATACTAATTATTTGTTATTTATTGTTAAATATAAAATAAAGGGAAGTTATTTTATTTATTATTATGTATACAAAGTTTAAGCTAAATAAATAATAATATAACAGATGAAAACAATAGATGATGCATTAAGAAGTACCTAACTAAACAAATTAAAATAGAAAAATTACTTAAAAATCAACTCTATCTTATGGAGGCCACTTTGAATCTAACGGGCAAAGAAAATACAACCGGTTTCAAAACATCTAAAGAGTTAAAACACTTGTTTGTTACTATTAAGAAATGTTTTTCTATCCATTTTACAATGTTTTGAAAAATACTTATAACACTCCTAGTTTGGTAAGAATAGTTCACTTGACTTAATAATTCCCCAAAAGTTACAATTTTCCCTTCTTAATTTCCTTTTTGTGTTTTAGTTTCCACTGTTTATCTGTAACAAAAATGGGCCGGTTTAAAGTATATGTTTATACCAATAATTAAAGGGAGGGGATCCACTTACTCGAAGAATAAGTTTACTCTAAATCTTAGTCATCAATTCTGGAGAAATCTAATGGTTTGAATTAGTGAGTACAGCTAAACTATTATATTTCATAGAATTGACGGCTAAGATGTGAAGAAAGTTTAAAAAGCCTACTCTTAGAGTAAGTAAATCTCTTCTTATAATTAAAACCTTAAAAATGCAAAGAAACACACCAACCTTTCCCTATAAAAAATCACCTACCATTCATCTCACATTCCACACCAAAGCAAGTTAGTAGCACAACTAATCACAAAGTAATTATTGACTTTCATCATTTTTTTAAATGGCATCCAAGGTTGCACTTATGGTTTCTCTCAACATCCTCTTCTTCACTTTGGTTAGTGTAACACCCTAAATTTAAGTCTTTAAAATTATAGTATCAGTCCTGGGAATCTCACTTGAGCGAGAGATTCTCGCCCGGGCGAGAAAGGCTCACCTGGGAGGGTGAAATCATGGGCTATACTGAAGGATTCTCGCTTGAGCGAGAGCTATTTCGCTTGAGCGAGAGTGGTCTCGCTTGGGCGAGAGTTGGCTCGCCTGAGTGAGAAAAGTGATATTTTGGACCTGTCGAGGCTGTAAGATTCTCGCTTGAGCGAGAGGATCCTCGCTTGAGCGAGAGATGCCTCGCCTGGGCGAGAGAGTCAGATCTGAGTTTTTAAAATAGGCGGGATTTTCTCGCTTGAGCGAGAATGAGCTCACTTAAGCGAGAACCCGACGTTGTTGCATTTATTAGGGACCCCCAAACACATTTATGGGGGATAACTTAAAGAGAAGTGAAGAGAGAAAGGGTTTTCAAAAGCAAGGAGTCTTAGGAATCATCTAAGAGCTTGAGAAGAGGTAAAACTCTTGATTTTAACTCTCTTCTTCCCTTTGAAACTCATTTTGGGTATGGTGGATCTCTTCTCAAAATGTGAGAAACCATGGAAACTCACCCTTTTGAGTTATGGTTCGTTTTATGTTGTTTTTATCTTGTAAACTCTTGATTTAGAGTTAGTATTTCAACAATGGAAAGGGTTTGTGAGTTGATTCAAGAAAACCCCAAAACCCTAAAGTGAAAATGTGGTTAAAGTGGAAAATGGGTAAAATGCTAGAGGTAGAAGATGATTAAATCTTCTAATGTTGAAATAAGAGATGAATATGTATGTTTTAGATGGTTGTAAACTTATGATGAAAGTAGTTTAGAAACATTGAAAATATGATGAGTATCTTGTATGGTTGAATAATGCAATATAAATTGTTTATGTGATATTTGGAATAAATGACTGACATTATTGTTATGTGGTGGAGATAATGAAAGATCCTAAGGTTGGAGGAGGTAGCGAAGGAACTTGCAAAGTTATCCAAAACCAACTCCGACACGTCCCGAGGTAAGGAGAAGTGATTAATGGTATATGATAATAGAAAATGTGTGGATTTTCTGATTACGTGTATGAGTCGTGTATGACTTGCCCGATGTGGTATTGAGAATGACTTGTCCTATGTGGCATCATGTATGACTTGCCCTATGTGGTATTGTGTATGACTTGCCCTATGTGGTATTGAGAAGGTAAATGTATATGTGGAAGGTAACGATATGAGGTGGTATTGAAGAATGAGGTGACGAGGTATGGTCAAAATGAACGTATAGATCCAATGTGATGGATGGGATGGTATGAGACGGACAAATATGATATGTTGATTTTATCTTTTAACGTCAAGTCGTTTATTTAAACCTTTAAAAGTATGGATTATCGCTTAATGAATTTATTGAATTAATGAATTACTCCTTTGTTTATTGTGTATATCTTCCGTGATAATCCCATTGCAGGTAAACGAGATAGTTGAGGATGCTCGGTTCGAGGCATTAGGAGCTTAGAACTTGGAATCCTTATTTTGCTTTTTGTCTGATGTAACCTGTTACTTGGGTGATTGTAAATCCTAACTGATTTAGTTCTACATTTTTTGTAATGCTGAATATTCATAGCTATGGGTATTTTGGAATCCCATAGCTAGTCATATGCGGTAACTACCGAGAAGCAAATATATGAATTATGTTTTTCTGTCTATTGGAAAAATGGTCTTAGTATAGTATGATAACTAAAATTTAAGTAACGAAAATTGACTAATTACAGTGTAGTGGAATTTGAAGTAATAACTGGATTAAACTAAGGAAAAAATTTCGAGGGTAGAATTTGGGTCCTTACAGTTAGCTCTACATATGCCCCAAGTCCATCGCCCTCAACCTTTCCTAACCTACTTCAATATGGTAGTTGATCCGTGGGCTACTACAAGTTTCATGTTTGTGCTGATATATTTGGTTTAATACATGTGCCATTTGGGCATCCATGTTGCTCACTCATTGATGGTCTTATAGATGTTGAAGCTGCATGGTGCCTTTGCACTGCTTTTAAGACTAATATTTTTGGATAGTCCATCAACATTCCTATATATTTTAGCTTTATATTTGACACATGTGGACAGCGTACCCTAGAGAATTTCGTGTGTTCTTAAATAGGAACTTTATACTAGTGTTTTAAATTGTGCTTGTATTGCAGTTAAGTTACATTTAAGATAATTAATTAATATTGTTGGAAAATATAATTGATATTGTTGTAATGCCATTGTGGAGACTCTCGTTACCACAATGTTGTGGACGCAATTGTGATCACAAAATATAATTTAAAATTTATGTAAGTTAAATTTCTATTAATAAAATGATTGATTATTAACACTCAATTTTATTTTAAATTTTCGCTTAAGCTATGTGATCCATGTACTTCTAATTCCCTTACCACAAGTACCTTTAGGTTTCCTTTGGTTGGAAGAAGAAAATAAGAAGAGAGACATATGTATGAGACAAAGTGAAAAGAGAGAAAAAAATGATAAATAGAGTGAATTTTAGAGTTGTTTGATTGTATAGAAAAATAAGAGAAAGAAGTGATTTTTTATTCCCCACACAAGATTTGTTGTCCCAAATTATGTTTCAAATCATGTCCCGAATCAACGAAAATATGTCATGTTAATTAAAAAATTAATATTCATTATTTTTATATTTTTTTGCTTCAATATTATTGCTCCGCGACATGGTTTGGTATACAGTTTGAGACAACAGATTTTGGTCCATCTTCCCATCCCATTTTCTCGTCACTTGGGAAGAGAAAGATATTTGATGGGCCCCACTCATTTTTATTTCTCTATCTTTAAACCCCCCAAACCAAATGAAAGGAAAACTCTATTCCTCCTAAACTACTTTCCTACATTCTCTTTCTCTTCTTTTTCCACTCTCTAAAGGAAGGCTTAAAAAGTGGTGGAGCACTTTGCACATCCATGGGCCCAACTGCCCATGTGGTGTTTCTATTTGGTGCTTATATCTGGTGCACATTACAACAAGGGACCTGAGTCCAATATATAACATTGGTTACTCTACTCTATTCCAATACTAGGCGATGTGGGACTAATCTAATAACATATTTCAAGCATCCCCAACAATCTCCACCTTGATTGAAATAGACGGATATCTCGCTCCTTAGGAAATCTACACAAGATTCTTCACCTTAGCGAATATCTGACTCCACCTTGCTCAATGCATAATCTTCTCTAAAAACTCCACATAAGAGTCTGCTCCCCTTCAGTATAAACCTTCTGAGTGTCCTTGACGATGTTAGCAAGATCCTAGCTCTCCAAACTTTTAGTGTACATTCCCGTACCGCCATCTTAATGGAACACGTTGTCTAGCTAACTATTGCTAAGAAGTCTTTCGATATATGGAACCTCTATACAAAAGTTCACCAACAACCGTCCTCTTCAATACTCAGTCAAGCTGAACCTTGGAGCTTCATTGGAAAGCCTCAACCACTACCACCATTGTCTAGCCCGACAATTATAGTTCAAAAAAACTATCATACTCCACCATAAGGAGTATACCCACAACGCACACCTTGCATCAATTCTAACCAATGCCCATGTCACATCCTTGTATCCAAGCCAATGCCCATGTCACACCCTGCATCTCTACCAATGCTCGTGTTACACCTTGCATCAAAACCAATGCCTATGTTACACCCTGCATCAAAGTCAGCCAGCACCTGTCTCAGGGTCAAACTCAACACATGAGTCCCTATCTCCACCTTGATCCTAATCCAATACATGGAATTCTAGGATTGTGGATCAACACATATATCGCCCCACCATAATTTCGCCATATTTTCTTCTTCTTCAACTCATCTTATTTATCCTTACATAGTACCTTTGACGCACCTTGTCTAACCAACATGTCTTCACCCTCTTTTGCCATTATCTAGCACTTGGGTTAAGAGCCATATACCAATTGTCTCTAGTACCAATTGTTGGTGCAGCGGAAGCGATCGTTGCACAGCATTGGTCACAAAGCAATCAAATAATGTATAGAATAAATAGAAGGGAAGAAACAAAGAATTTGGTAACGGGGTTCGGCCAATTATGCCTACATCCCTGGGAGCGCTGAGCGGCTACCAAGATATTATAAGAGAATAAGGATTACATACCCTATCACGCCCATAGGGTGTTTCTATTTGGTGCTTATATCTGGTGCACATTACAACAAGGGACCTGAGTCCAATATATAACATTGATTACTCTACTCTATTCCAATACCAGACGATGTGGGACTAATCTAATAACATATTTCACCATCCCCAACAAGATGAACTTGCATCTAAAAAGGCCAAAGTGGTGAAGTCTAAGCCACAGTCGTCTAAATCAAATCTAGAATCGTCAGGGGAGGTGGCTCCATGAAAACCAACTATTGTGAAATTCTTTGGGATTATGTACAGAACTCACTTGGCGATTCTATGATTATCATATCAATTCCCTCACCCATTTATGGGTTTTCTGCCAATGAATTCATTGGTATAAATGAAGTGAAGGATGTACACGGTCGTGATTGGATCGGTGCATCCGCTATATCTGTGTACATAAGGTAAACTTCTAATTTTCGCATTTAATCATTAATTGGTGTATTATAATTAACTAAAGTTTGTGTTATATGTTAGGTAATTGTATGACAACTTTGTACCCTAAAGTAAAAAGAAGGTGATGTTTTTGTCCCCTCATTCTAACATTTTGGGTGTGGGTATGGTAAACAATGACACAAGGAAGAATCAACAGTCAAAAGATGTTGCTGAGACTCTTGAGAAAAATAAAGAGAATGCTAACTTATTTCTTGCACCTCTTAACACCGGGTAAGCATCATTTATTAATTGTTTTTAACAATATTTTTGCCTAACATTTTATTAACCGTATGCATATATGTTTTTAGGCAACATTGATATTTTGTTGTCATTAATCAGGCCAACCATCAATTGTTCTATTTTGATTCACTAAAAAATGGCGATCCGAACAAGTACCCCGTTATGATAGATATTTTTTGTAGGTAAGTGGACAACTCATTTAAATTTTTTGAATTTTGTTACACTTTCATTATCACTTTTATTTAAACATTATTTTCTATATTGTTTAGGGAATTGAATATATATAGAGGCCTAAACCCCAAACTTCAAAGACTCGTCAACTAGACTCATGTTAAGGTATTGGCACTACCCACCAAACAATTATACGTATTATCAATTATGGCATGCATTATTTCATTATCACTTATATTTATCTGATTTTATTTGTAGACCCCTTACCAAACAATAACAAAGATTGCGGCTTTTATGTCATTAACTTCATGAAGGAGGTCATTAAACAAGGCAAAGCTGAATTTATGTTTAATGTAGATACATATACAAGTGACCAAATCGATGTGAATAGGGAAATTTGGTCAAAATTTGTTTATTCTTTTAAAACAGACAATTTGTAATATACAAAGGTTCTGTTAAATATAAATAGTTGTTTTGGTTCAAGTTGTAATATGCATTTTGTGTTTTGATAATTTGTTGTGTCTCAGTTAATTTCTTTCAACATCAAAATCATTCAACCCAAAATCATTCACGAATTCAACATCAAAATTTCTTTCTCTCATTCAACATCAAAAGTTCACTAATTCTACACCGAATTGAAAGTGAGTTTTCAATTCAACATCAAGTAAATACTTGTTTATATTGAATTAGATTTCATCTTTATTACATGAGTTATTATATTACATGAGTTATTATATGCCCGAATTCATTTAGATTGTATTTAGTTAGGGTTCCTCATTTAGCTTGTATTACATGAGTTAGGATTTTTCCTAATAATGTATTTGCATGCTATGTGAAATTAAATTAATGTTTTAGAGAATTATGTTCCCCAAAATTAAATTTCATCTAGATTGTATTTAGTTAGGGTTTCTCATACTAGAGTTAGCTTGTAAGGCGAGCGGCGACTTAATCATTTAGGGATTTATGATCCCGGATATAAATTTCAATTATTAACTCAATATTTTATGACAATTTCTTTCTAGAAAATGGATGAAAGAATTGATCGAAAATGGATGAGTGTTAATCGATTGAAGAAGGAGTATGAGGATTGAGTGAAATCATTTTCCAAGTTTGCATATTAGAATGTTGAACACTCTGATCGAATTTTATGTCCTTGTTTGAAATGTTGTTACTCCAACCAAATTATCGCGGTTGAGTTAAAAGTTCATTTAATTTGTCACGGTATCGATCAGAGTTACACATGTTGGACAAGGCATGGTGAGATAAGCCTTGATGAGATGCATATGAAAGAAAACAACACTAATGCAGATGAAGGAGAAAGTTTCGATGAAATGGCAAACGTTGTCGAAGAGGATCTTCAGGATCGTCCTGAGATGTTTCAGCGGTTGATAAGTGATGCTGAGAAACCATTATATGATGGTTGTACTAAATTCACAAGATTGGTAGTTGTGTCATGGTTGTACAAGTTGAAATATGTTAATGGATGGACTAATAAGAGTTTCACAGACCTATTGGTACTTCTGAAGGAAATATTGCCTGATGATAATGTGCTTCCTTCTCGAACCTATGAAGCTAAACAAATGTTATGCTCCATTAGCATGGATTACAATAGGATACATGCTTGTGAAAATGACTGCATCTTATTTCTTAATGAGTATGTTTCGTTGAAGTATTGTCCTATATGTAATTCATCACGTTATAAGAAGGAAGACTCAATTATTGCCAATAAGGTTGTATGGTATTTTCCAATCAAATCAAGATTTAAGTGTATGTTCAGCAACACTAAAGATGCAAAGAATTTTACGTGGCATGCTGATGAAAGGATTAAAGATAGCAAGCTTCGGCATCCTGCAGATTCTCCTCAATGGAGAAAATTTGATCATGACTGCCCTGGTTTTGGTCAAGAATCAAGAAATCTACGCTTGCATTGTCAACTGATGAAATTAACCCACATAGTGTTCAAAGTTTCTCCCACAGTACATGGCTAGTGATGTTGGTGATATACAACCTCTCTCCTTCCATGTGCATGATGCGCAAATATGTGATGTTATCTATGTTAATTTCTGGACCTAAACAACCAGGAAATGACATAAACATATATTTGGCTCCATTAATTAAAGACTTGAAGCAAATGTTGGAGACCGATATAGATGTATATGATGCATATAGGGAAGAAAGGTTTAACTTGAGGGCTTTGTTGTTCGTTACGATAAGTGATTTCCTTGAGTATGGTAATATTTCAGGATATACTACAAAAGGGAATCTTGCATGTCCTGTATGTGAAGACAATACTCATTCAACGAGGTTGCCACACTATAAGAAGAATTCTACCTTGGTCACCATGGATTTTTGCATGCAGATCATCAATATCATCGATAGAGAAAAGCATTCGATGGGAATAATGAAGAAAGTCGTGCTCCTTTGCCGTTGACGGGTGACCAATTATTTCAAAAGCTAATGGGTTTGAATAATTACTTTGGTAAACATTTTGCTGCAAAAATGGTCACAATTGGTGGGTGGAAGAAAAGGTCGATCTTCTTTGAATTGTCGTATTGGAGCTCATTATATGTAAGACATTTTCTTGATGTTATGCATATTGAAAAAAATGTATTTCAAAGTCTCCTTGGTACTTTACTCAATATCCATGGTAAGTCCAAAGATGGCTTGAATGCAAGATTTGACATGGTCAGTATGAGAATAAGAAAGGAATTGGGCCAATAATGAAGGGAAAACGTACATTTCTACCTCCAGCAACTTATACTTTGTCGAGGAAGGAGAAATTAGAATTTTTTAAATTTATTGATCGTGTCAAAGTTCTAGAGGGGTACTCTTCCAACATTCTAAATCTTATATCAATGAAAGACTTCAAGTTAATATGTCTTAAGTCTCATGATTGTCATGTACTCATGGAGCATTTCTTGCCTATTGGCATAAGGTCTATTCTACCTAAAAAATTGCAAGGAACCATAACTAAGTTATGCTTCTTCTTCAAGGCAATTTGTAGCAAAGTGATTGACCCTGTGAAATTACCTGCATTGCAAAGACAAATTATTTTGGCATTGTGTGTGCTTGAGATGTATTTCCCACCTTCTTTTTTTGAAATAATGGTCAATCTTAGCATTCATCTTGTTCGAGAGATACAACTATGTGGTCCTTCCTACGTGAGATGGATGTACCCTTTTGAACGTTATATGAAGATATTAAAAGGGTATGTAAAGAATCGATCAAGACCAGAGGGTTGTATTGCTGAGCGATATATTGTTGAAGAAGCTCTTGATTTTTGTACCGGATACCTTGAAGATGGTGATTTCATTGGCATTCCAAAGCCTCAGATTGAAAAAAGGAACATCTAGTGAAGGCATTACTGGGTAAGAAATATTGAGTATATCAAGAAGTGAATTGGAGCTAGCACACTTGTATGTTTTACATAATGCCGACGAGGTTGAGCCATATGTTGAAAGACACATTGAGATGCTTAAGAAGTCTAACCCAAGTAAGAATGAAAATTGGAATTCCAAAAAGCTTTATCGGTCTTTCATAAAGTGGCTAAAACATCACATTGATGAAGAGTTGAATATAAATGTGGATTCCGTTTCCCAAAGATTGAAATGATTAGCCAATGGTCCAAGTATTCATGTCATATCCTACAGTGGTTACCTAATTAATGGATTCACATTTTATACTAAAAAACAAGATAATCAAAGCAAAATCCAAAATATTGGTGTGACTCTTGTTGCTCGAACTCTACATATGTCAAGTGCCAAAGATAGAAACCCAATATATACAAACATGTCATACTTTTGGGTCATTAAACAAATATGTGAGTTGGATTACACAATGTTTCGTGTGCCGGTTTTTTGTTGTATGTGGGTTGATAACAATAATGGCTTTCGAGTTGATGAATTAGGGTTCATGCAGGTGGATCTTAATAGGCCATGATATAAAGATGAACCATTTATTCTAGGATCCCAGACTCAACAAGTATTCTATGTTAGTGATATTGATGCTCAAGATGATCATTTTTTGGGATATCACTGCCGCATGAGATAAATACTAATGATGATTTATATACAATATGTGATCATGATGAGGGCCTTTGGGTGAATGAAATTCTTACAGGAGAAGACAATAATATTATAATCCAGAAACCATCAAAGAAGAGGAAACATTAGATGCATATCTTTGTATAAATATAGCATAAATTTATATTGTTTGCAATTTACTTATATAGCATTGTGTTTATAATTTACTTATAATTTTTTTTATTTGTTTATAATTTACTGTGGAAGATTGTTTGCATTGTAAATTTGTTGACAGTCTGCTTTAAGTTTGTCACTTATATAGCATTAGTGTGAATAATGCATTGATTGCATTGTATTCATTTGTTTGTAAACATTAGATGAATAAAGTTTGTTTGCATTGTAAGTTTGTGAATAATATTCTTATTGAGTTTATGATATTTATAAGTTTGTGAACCTTTAGATGCGTAGTAAGATTCCTACAATAGACTAATAATGAACTCATGAATTTGTAAGGCTTTCTTCATTTCTTAGTGTTTCACTTTTTTTTAGTACCGAGACAATATTCATATAGTATAGTTACTTTTTCTCTCTTTCTAATAGCATTACTTTCCAATGCAGAAAAACATCACAATGAAATTGACAAATAAACAAGTATTCTTTATTTACCATAATTTTATATTTCCTTTATTATTAGTAGGAAATGATTGGTTCATTGTTCAGATGCTAGATACATTGTATGCATTGTAAGTTTATTTCATTGTTGAGTTTGTTTCATTGTTCAGATACTGGATACATTGTATGCATTATAAGTTTGTTTCATTGTTGAGTGTGTTTCATTGTTCAGATATTGGATATATTGTATGCATCGTAAGTTTGTTTCATTGTTCAGATATTGGATACATTGTATGCATTGTAAGTTTGTTTCATTATTGAGTTTGTTTCATTGCTGTTTTAGTACGTTTGTTGATGAGTGTGTGTTGTGGATACTGGATAGTGGATATTGATAGTGAGAATAATCAATAGCGCATTCTAAGAGGAAATCTTTAAGTTGTTGTTGTAATAATGCAATGGTAATGTGATCCCTGCAAAAAATAGTGGCTGTTGCATTTCAAACAGCGCATTCTAAGAGGAAATCTATACAGTACTATTGCAGCTTAATAATTCGAGGCCTTACGCAAACAATCAGACAACGCGACTTATACTGTGTGTTGTCATACGTAACACATAAGACAATGCATTATTTACGTTGTGATGTGGTATACAAACATTAAGACAGCGCGACTTATACATTGTGATGTCATACGTAAAACATAAGACATCACTATTTAAGTTGTATTGTGGTATACGAACATTACAATAGCACAACTACTTACTAAAATAATGTGTTGTGGTATAAAAACATTACCACAACGCAACGTATATCGTCCACTATTGTATGATATTGTGTTATACATCGCTACATGTGAGTGGCACTTTTATAGTTTTATAATAACACAACGCTAGTTGTAACCCACAATGTTATATCTGTCAGTTCCTCAACAACGCATGACTTAGGCTGCGCTGTTGTAACATGTGGTATTCAACATCAAATGTAGAAAGCGCGGTTAATGACTACCATGTACGACTTCGGTCAAAAAGACAGCGGCGGATCGCGCTATCCTAGAGCCAAAAAAAGCGTTGTTTCTCAACGTATCTGGCATAGTGGCGGACTATTAGGTTTGAGAGGGATGTGAATCGATTTTTGATATTTTAAAACGTTGTAACAAATCAATAACGCTCATTTAAAAAGACACAATTGGAATGGACTCTTCAACAGCGCACCTTTGAAACAGCGATGTTGAATAGATATAAATTAACAATGTGTTTTTAAATGCGCGCTATTACACCTCCCAATTGTCATCACGACTAAGATTAGTAGACCTACGAGTCTACGACACATCCAATCAAAACATAATAATAAAATTATATTAAAACTAGATATAAAATTACTTATTCACTTATATTAAAATTAGGTATACAATTATTTATATTATGAAAGTGTTGTAGAGCATCTTCAATAGCGCACCTTTAAGAAAGTGATGTTGAATAGATGTACATTAACAACGCTTTCTTAAACAAGCGTTGTTGAATAATGAATATCATAATATATCAACAACACAACACCATTAAGAAAGTGTTGTTGAAGATATGTATATTAACAGTGCATCTAAATAGGCTAGTAGACTTAGACCGCTCCATTGCCATCATGGCTACATTTAAATATGTTACTAGATTTATGGCACATCTAATCAAAACATAACAGTAAAATTATATTAAAATTAGAAATACAATTACTTATACACTTATATTAAAATTAGATATACAATTACTTATATTAAGAAAGTGTTGTTGAACATCTTCAACAGCGCACCTTTAAGCAAACACTCTTGATATATAATCTTCAGCAACACTTTCTTAAAGGTGCGCTGTTCAATTGATGTACATTATCAGCGTGTTCTTAAACGAGTGATGTTAAACAACGCTCGTTCATGTCTGCTCTAATTCAACAGCGCTTTTCATGCCTGTGTTGTTGGAGTGATATCCGCCTATATAAATTAAAAGTACTTTCTTGAATTTAACATCATTTTCTAGTACAGAAAAAAAAACATACAGTACAAACACCAAAACACATTAAACAAAAAAAAATGTTAATTGAATATTAATTGAATTCAAAAAAGGTATATATATTGAACATTAGTTGAACATTACCTTGTACCATTGTAACATTTCATACGATGTATTCCATAAGCTATAATCTATAAATGTGCTACAATCTATACAGTGAATTCCTTCAACTACTCTTTAACATTATATCAAACTTGATTGGAGTTGGACACTACTAAACAATTACCTACATATACAATTATCAACAACACGCATATATTTTAAATATCAAGATTACCATAAATTAAACAGTTATATTTTTTGCCAAATTAAACTACAATGTTCAAGGCTAAAAATAAATTAAACAGTTATAAATTAACAATGTTCATGGAGTTTGCACAACCATCTAAAAGACAAACAACAACAAAAAAATTAACATCAACAATTGTTCATTCGAAGAAATCATCTAAGTGCATAATAGAATTAATATATTCCACATGGGTCTGGCTCCTCTCCTGTAATGGAGAGGCCAGTGAGCCCTCAGATTGCGACACGTGTAATAAAAAAAATGGACGGCTGAGATTTAAAATTGTATTACGTGTAATCGATTACCATATGGTGTAATCGATTACACTGTTTACTGGTGTAATCGATTACACAACCCTGGTAATCGATTACATGATGATAAACTAATCAGACCTGTGCATTTTACATGATGTAATCGATTACACTATACTCGTAATCGATTACAACATATTAAAAGCATCAGATATGTGCATTTTTCACATTGTAATCAATTACAGAAAGCCGTTGAGTTTGTATTTTAAATTTTTAACTGGTGTAATCGATTACACCATGTGGTAATCGATTACACTTATCAGAACCATGTCTTTCTATTTTTTTAAAAATATGTAATCGATTACCAGGGTTGTGTAATCGATTACACTATTTACTGGTGTAATCGATTACACCATATGGTAATCGATTACACGTAATACAATTTTAAATCTCAGCCGTCCATTTTTTTTATTACACGTGTCGCAATCTGAGGGCTCACTGGCCTCTCCATTACAGGAGAGGAGCCAAACACATAGTATGGGTCATCGTCCCTTGTAGCCATTAATAATTCCCTTTAAGATTCATAAGATTTGGTTACTATTAATACAAGATGAATAATGAAATAGAAAAATGAATCATCTTTGCAATACTATTCCATCTTGAAATATTAGCTTGTAAGGATGGTTACAAAATCGATATTGTCTATCATATCATTGAGAACAACGTCAAACTTTTCAGCAATATAGTTAAAAGCATATTTAAGTTGAGATTCTCATTGTGAAATATGAATATACTTCACAACAACCTCAATTTTATACCCGTGTTACATAAACATATTATGATCTAAATTAAGGAATTATGAAATAGGACTAAAAATTAATTAAGGAACTAAAGCACATTCGGATCAATGAAAATCATCAAAAGTGAAGAAGCTCCACATATTTTATCCCGGAAAAGAGTTGAAATTCTTACTTTCATCTTCGAGTTATCCTTAGAGGCATTTATATCTTTAAGGAAATTCAATCTAGTTATCATGACTAATTATAAATGGAGACAATGAAAACAACAAATATATAGATTCAAATGGAAAGAGAAGTGATAATGCAATCCTTGGCAGATGTGCAACCCACATCACGAAGCAAAAGAATTCAGGGGAACGAAAACACTTCAATACATGAGAGAATGTCGTTTAGAAATCATTAATTGTTATGATATTTAAACATAGTATCCAATCGACAACCCACATTTAAGAAAGTGTTGTAGAAGATATCTAATCAGCAACGTTTATTTAAGAAAGTGTTGTAGAAAATAAATAATCAACAAAGTTCTCTACAAAAAGCGTTGTTAAATAGATGTCAATTAACAGCGCTTGCTTAAAGGAGCGCTGTTAAAAGGAACTAATTCAAGTCAGCGCTAATTCAATAGTGCACATTCACGTCTACGCTATTGATGTTATATTCACATATCCATATTAACAACGCTCACTAAAGCAAGCGTTGTTGATGATCTCCCGCCTCGTATTTAACAACGTTGTTCTAAGAAGCATTTTTGAATGACCGTTGTTAAATATGAATTCTATCATACTATTTTTTGAGTGAAATCTTATTCAATACTTTATCTCCTCATCATTCTCTTTTCTATCCGGGAACACTTTCTTCTTAGATTGAAAAACATCTTTTCTCCATAATTCCAAAATTGCAAATTGCTACATCATCTAGACGTAATAAAATTTGAACTAAGGATTGAAGCATTCGACAATAGTAACATAAGAAATTCAGTAATGTACCAAATATTATTAAATATGTGTGAGAGGAATAAAGCTTAAGTGTTGTTTGTTGTATGCTTGTAATATTAGTATTATTTTTCTATTAGAATATTACTCATTCTCATTATAAAACAACATGAATAGTTTGTTTTGACTCGCATACATGTCATCTATCAAGATAAACCGGTCTATACTCAATCATTGTGGATTCGACTTTAGGTTTAAAGTTCATTGTAGGTAGACACAAATTGGTGTTTCAAAAATATTGAAAAATCCTTACCCAAAATGTTTTAAAATGGATTCCAAGAGAATATGAATTATATTTCTTATGTAATGTGAATCTTCATTTTATTCTTTCAGACTGGCCAAAAGGTGCCCACCCCAGACCAGGACGGTATAAATAATAATACATAGGTCATAATCATCATTATACTAATGGCAATATTAAAGTAACACTAAAATGTAAAATTTATACTGGGAAACGAAAATATTTAATATATTAGAATCATTAATTCAACTTTTTCACTACCAACAAATCGTTGATTTAATAATGTAAAAATTAACTAAATTACAGAAAGACCAAAATGTTAAGGGATCGATTCCTGAATTTATTGGAAGTGATACTTACGTACCTCGAATGGATTAGTTTCTTACTAAGAAAATATGTGAGATATACAAAAAAAAATAAAAAAAATAAAACTTTTCATGATTGACTTTTGATTTTATGTTTCTTAAATAGGATAAGTAGCATGTTATGAAGTTATAACTTCAATTATTGAGATTAATTTTCAATAGAATAATCTCATAATAATTCTGTAAAGGTGCATGCCTCATAATTTTCTTCCATTGTGCCGACATCTGTTCCGGTTGTGATTATTCAATTCAAAGAATCTACATTCCAGAGTAGATTACACATCGCAATAGATAACTTCATTTATTCATTGTGCAATTAGAGTTCCGACTTCTAATACATTATCCAGTCTTTTTTTCAAGTGCTACACTCCTATTTAATATTATAAATTATTGACCAGATTTAATATGTATATATTAACAGTATAATTATTTTCTACACAGTCGACATGTTACGACCCATTTATATGTTAATTGTCATTGATTCTCAAACAAAAATAATATAAATCAATAGTGTATGTTGTTAGTGTAAAAAACTTTATATAAATGCATAAAAGAGAATAAAATATCTCCTCATATCAGGAGATAACTTATCTTCTACAGCCACTAAAAGAATGATATGTGTAATGTTTTGTTTAGTTTTATAAATATTTTTATAGAAAATAATTATATGGTACATATGTCACGATTTTAGTGGCCAGAGGAGATAACTTATATCCTTATACCCGGAAATACATTATTCTCTAATAATAAACTCTTTTACGTTCCTTCTGAACTCTAAACTCTAGGTGTCTTGCTTATTCTTTAATGAAAAAAAGTTATTTTGTAATACAATTCAAATTAGCTATCATATCAACAACAGGAATCGCAATGTAACATTAAACAATCAACCTCATCAATTACTAAAATAAAATCATTGCATCATTTATGAATGACAAGTTTTATGTGCTCTGATAAATTATTCTTAAGATTCATCCCATCTATATAGATTTGATATGTTAGTTTGAGAATGCAAGCATGAACCATTACATTGAGGAGATTGAGAATACAAGCATGCATCATTACAATGTTTTGATGAAGCCAGTGATAAGGCAAGGATGATTGGCAAGCTTGAAGACACAAACAACTCAATAAACAACAAGGCCAAAACTCAACATCAATGAAGTAGACTTATGTGAAGTTTTTATATTTCTAGAGTCTCAAGATGATTGGTTGGGTAGAGTCTAGGCTAGGCGAACCTTGAATGAAAGTCTCACAAAGTCTAAAATTGAACCAGTCCAAAATTGAACTAATATAAATGAGACTTGCATACATTCATACATGATTGACATGTTCATGCATTTACATATAGTAACATGATTTTAGTGCATTAAACTGAGTTTATCACTTACATCTTCAAAATCATGAATCATGCACATACACATCATGTAGAAGGTTCATCATGCATCAAAGAAAATGTTTTTCAACACATTTAATCGATTAAATATGTGATTAATCGATTAAATGGAATTATAGTAGCTGAAATCTTGGATTTATTTGGATCATTAATCGATTAAACTGCAGATTAATTGATTAAGTCCAACATAAAATAGTTTTGTATCAAAGCTAATTTTTGCCATGTGTTCAAAACGATTGCACATAAGATTGCTCATAGGCGAATACACAATAACAGATCTTAACTTTCATATTGATTTTCTTACTGTGAGAAAAGTCATTATATTTCTTCGATTCATAAAGAGAGATAGAATAGTTTCAAGAATTATTCACTGTACATTAGTTTTCATATCAATCTTGGATTCCCTAGCTTAATCACACAAAATGTTGTTTCAGTCTTTGTAAGATTTATGGGCTAGTGTTAGGGTTGTTATTTTTGTAAATTCGCACATTGAGGTGCAAAGTGACTTGAAGAATCTTGTAGATGATTTTGGTGAAATTCTCTAGGTGTGTTTAGTATCACCTTGGTTGAGAATTCCATTGGGAAATCCTAGTTGCAGATAGGTTGTTATCTTCACATACACAAGAGTCTTGGTCAGCATTGATAAGTGGTTGGGGATAGACCGTTAGAAGTGGTGTTGAGTATCTATTAGAAGTGGGTAGAAGGTCAAACCATCTTGGGGACTCTAGAGCCAAGAATGGAGTCTTGATCGATTTGGAAGCCTATTTGTAGAACATTTGATTTTCAAATAGTGAAGAAAAATCTCCCAAGATCAGAATGGGAGGTCTGAATGTAGTTTGCAAGTGGACGTGCAAATGAACCAGGATAGAAGATTATCATCTTGATTTTCTCTATCCCTCATCTCTTTAATTTCAGTCGAATTATGATTTACGTGGTTTAATTGCTTTACTTGTTGAGTTTATCCCTCTGTTAACATTTAGGCATAAATTCATTAAGTGAATTGAATTAGTAATTGATTGATATCGTTGTTTCTTGTATCGCAAATATTCAATTTTCAACAGTTCAAATACTTAGTTTAATCGATAAAACCTTGTGTTAATCGATTAAAAATAACTAGAGTTAATCGATTAAGAACGATCATAATTGATTAAAATGTTGATTTTTTAGAATATCTCATTAATCGGAAAAATGGGAATTGTTACCCACCCCTCCCCCTCTAGGTGTCTTTATGTATCATTATCCAACATGTGGTATCAAAGCTAGTATGATAGTGCTAGCTTAACTTCTTAGATCGTTTATCCAATGCATTTTTCACTATAGGCTCTACTAACGCTTTCGACGATGATGATTTGTCTATTAACCGCCCACCAATTTTTGTAACACCCTAAATTTTAGTCTTTAAAATTATAGTATCAGTCTTGGAAGTCTCGCTTGAGCGAGAGATTCTCGCCTGAGCGAGAAAGGATCCCCTAGGAGGGTGAAATCATGGGCTATACTGGAGGATTCTCGTCTGGGCGAGAAATGGTATTTTGGGACTGTGGACACTGTGAGATTCTCGCTTGAGCGAGAATCCCTCGCTAGAGCGAGAGCTCCAAATCTGAAATTTTAAAAAAGGCGGGATTTTCTCGCCTGAGCGAGAATGGGCTCGCTTGAGCGAGAACCCAACGACTGCTCTTTAAAATAGAAACCCCAAATACTTTTTAGGGTTAGAACTTTGAAGAGAAGAGAGAGAAGAGAGCTTTTCAAGAGCAAAGAGCCTTAGGACTCATCTTAGAGCTTGAGAAGAGGTAAACCTCTTGTTCCTAACTCTTATTCTTCCTCTCTAACTTGTTTTGGGTATGTTGGATCTATTTTCAAAACATGAGAAACCATGGAAACTCACCCTTTAGAGTTATGGTTCGTTTTATGTTGTTTTTCTCTTGTAAACTCTTGGTTTAGAGTTGATATTTGATGAATGGAAAGGTTCGTTTTATGTGTTATTTTGAATAAATGACTGACATTGTTGTTATTGGTGAAAATGAGGAAAGATCCTAAGGTTGGAGGAAATCGTAGAGGAGACTTTTAAAGTTATTCGGAACTGATCCCCAACACTCACCAAGGTAAGGGATAAGTGGCTCTAATTCATACTCACTGATGTGTATGAGGTATGTGAAAGAGGTAATGTGTTGGTGGTTTATTGTTGTTACCCTACTCGAAGAGGTAGTGGTTTATTGTTGTTACCCTACCCGAAGAGGTAGTGATTTATTGTTGTTACCCTACCCGAAGAGGTAGTGGTTTATTATGGATACCCTACCCGAAAAGGTAGTGGTTTATTGTGGATACCCTACCCGAAGAGGTAGTGGTTTATTGTGTCCTACCCGGAGTGGTAGAGAACTGTTTATTGTGTCCTACCCGGCGTGGTAGTGAACTGTTTATTGTGTCCTACCCGGCGTGGTAGTGGACTGTTATTGTGCCCTACCCGAAGTGGTAGCAGACTGTTATTGTGTCCTACCCGGAGTGGTAGCGGACTGTTATTGTGTCCTACCAGGAATGGTAGTGATTATTGTGAACTCGACCTGCCCGATGTGGTATGGGGTAATAACTTGACCTGCCCGATGTGGTATGGGGTAATAACTCGACCTGCCCGATGTGGTATGGGGTAATAACTCGACCTGCACGATGTGGTATGGGGTAATAACTCGACCTGCCCGATGTGGTATGGGGTAATAACTCGACCTGCCCGATGTGGTATGGGGTAATAACTCGACCTGCCCGATGTGGTATGGGGTAATAAGTAATAACTTGACTTGCCCGATGTGGTATGAGATAATAAGTAATAACTCGACCTGCCCGATGTGGTATGGGGTAATAACTCGACCTGCCCGATGTGGTATGGGATAATAACTCGGCCTACCCGATGTGATATGAGAAATGAAATTGATGAATACGATTAAGGGTGAACATGAATGATGAGAAGTGTGGATGTCACAATGAATGTCATATGCATGCTATAGAATATATAGTATGGGATGTATATTCTATAGGGTGAATATGGATGATGAGAAGTGTGGATGTCATAATGAATGTCATATGCATGCTATAGAATATATAGTATGGGATGTATATTCTATAGGGTGAATATGAATGACGATAAATGAGAATGTCACAAAGAGAGTCATATGAATGCTATAGGATATATAGTATGAGATATATATCTGATAGGGTGAATATGAGCGATAAAAAGGAAGATGTTGAGAATGAAAGTAATATACATGCTATAGGATATATATTATGAGATATATATACTATAGGGTGAATATGAATAATGAGAAGGATGATGTTTCGAACGGACGTAATATGCATACTATAGAATATATATTATGGGATATATATATACTATAGGATGAATATGAGTAAAATGGAAATTAAAGGAATATGATATGAATGTTTACAATTACACATGTGTGTTTACGAAATATATTAAAGATTAATCGTATTTAATATGTGGATTATCATGTGATATTAGTTTTTGAGTAATGACTTACTCCCTTTTATTTTGTGAGTTGTTTATGATAATCCCATTGTAGGTAAATGAAGGATTTTGAGAAGGAAGCTCACTTAGGAAGCTTTTGTGTTTATTAACTTGATTGTCTTTATTGCTACTTGACGTTGTAGTTAATTTGATAACATTATGGGTTGACTGTAAATTTGATTAGGGCAATTACGGAGATATGTAGTTATGGACGTTATAACTCTGGGAGATCCATAACTGGTTGTATGTGGTAAATGCTATTTGAATGAATTATGTTTTTCCGCAACATAATTTGTATGTTAATATAATAGGGGAAATAGTATTTTCAAAGAATGATTCTTGAGAGTTTTTAAGTAAGGTGATGACTGTATGTAAGAAAGGATTAAAATAAATGAAAAAATTTCAAGGGTAGAATTTGGGTCGTTACAATTTTCACTGAAGGTATTGTTACGGATATTTGGGATATCGTACAATATGGACCTTATATTCCATTATTCTTCATGGAAGGAGAAACCAAGAAGTCTCTTGACAAATGAGAAAAAGAGAAAAGTGCAACTTGATTTGAAAGCAAAAAATATTATTACTTATGCACTTTCATATGATGAGTTCTTTAGGGCTTCTCAATGCATAAGTGCCAAGAAAATGTGGGATACTTTACAAATAACCCGTGAAGGCACTAGTGAGGTCAATCGAGCTAGATTAAATGCATTGACATGTGAATATGAGTTATTTCTCATGTTTCCACATGAATCTATTAATAATATTCAAAAGTGATTTACTCACAATGTTAACCATCTTGTTACATTAGATAAAGTGTTTGCTATTGGTAAATTGACTAATAAAGTTTTAAAATATTTTGATAGGAAATGGCAACCAAAGTGATGGCAATAGTGGAATCAAAAGACTTGGATTATGTGTCACTCGCAACACTTTTTGGAAAGTGTAAAGACCCAAATTCTACCCTTGAAATTTTTTTCTCATTTTAGTTCAATTTCATGCAATCTCTTCTAACTCACATTACCAATTTAATGTCTTTACTACAAATCTTATTTCCCTCTTCGCACTCTATCTCAATATTAACGTACAAAATCATTCGACAGAAAAACATAATTCGTATTAATTAAAATTAGTAACCACCGCATATAACTAGCCATGGGTTTCCAAAATATCCATAGCTACACATATCCAGAGTTACACCCTCATGTTAGCAATTATATCTACATCATTAGTTACATCATATTTCAAAATATCAACTATGCACTCATGTACAAAATAGTGCAAGTGAATAAATCCAGAATGTAAAGCTCCCTAAGACTTCCCAAAAATGAGTCCCCTCATGTCACATGTTTATCTGCAATGGGATTATCAATGACAGGTACACAAACATACAAAGGAGTAAGTCATTAATTCAAATAAACATCATCATAAGATAATCCACATTAGAAATTGGGTTAGTAAACCATTTTTGAAATTCATTTTACTTTGCTGCATAACTTGAGCCAAAGTCGCTACACCCCTCAGGGTTAGCTAAAAGCAGATTCTCATTTCCATTTTTAAATAAAACATGCTTATATACTCAAGCCAGAGTTTTGCTTATATACTCAAGCTAGAGTTTTGCTTATATACTCAAGCCAGAGTTTTGCTTATATACTCAAGCCAGAGTTTTGCTTATATACTCAAGCCAGAGTTTTGCTTATATACTCAAGCCAGAGTTGCTAATCATTCATGGTCGGCTAAAAATATATTTTTCCCTTCATCAACTCGCCATTAATTATCTCCCGTGAATTCACGCCACCTTTAATATAAACACTCCATATATGTTTATACTAAATACGTAGTTCACAATATAATTATGGCATGACCAGAAATACGAACATTTTCCATTTCTGTAAACTTACGCCTACTTTAATATAAACACACCCATATATGTTTATATTAAATGCGTAATTTACAACTCAAGCATTACATAACCAGGAAGTACAACATACTTTCCTTTCCCGTAAATCTACGCCTACTTTAATATAAACACACCCATATATGTTTATACTAAATGCGTAATTTACAACTCAATCATTGCATAACCAGAAAATACACATTTTCGATTCCAAATGCACAATTAAAGACTTATCCTTACCTTGGTGAGTGTTGGGTTTGGTTCCTGGCAACTTCACAAGTTCCACTGACACCGCCGCCAACTCTAGGATCTTTCCTCATCCCACCACATAACCAACGTTAGTCATTTATTCCAAATATCACATAAACAATTCATATTGCATTATTTAACCATACAAGATATTCATCACATTTTAGATGTTTCTAAACTACTTTCATCATAAGTATACAACCATCTAAAACATGCTTATTCATTTCATATTTCAACATTAGAAGGTAAACTCATCTTCTACCTCTAGCATTTTACTCATTTTCACTTTAGGGTTTTGGGGTTTTTATGATTCAACCCACCAACTCTTTCCATTTTCAAAATACTAACTCTAAATCAAGAGTTGTAAGAGAGAAACAACATAAAACGAGCCATAACTCAAAAGAATGAGTTTCCATGGTTTCCTTCATTTTTGAGAAGAGATCCAACATACCCAAAATAGGTTTTAAAGAGAAGAAGGGAGTTAGAATCTAGAGTTTTACCTCTTCTCAAGCTCTTAGATGAGTATCCAAGCTTTTTGTCCTTAAAAAAGCTCTCTTCTCTCACCATTCTTCTTTTCTAAACCCTAGATTGTGTTTAGGGGTTTCTCATTAAATGTTGTCTCGTCGGGTTCTCTCTTAAGCGAGCTTATTCTCGCTTAAGCGAGAAAATCCCGCACATTTTAAAAACTCAGTTCTGACCCTCTCGCTCAAGCGAGAATCTCACAGTGTCAACAGCCCCAAAATGCTATTTCTCGCCCAAGCGAGGCAACCCTCTCTCAGGCGAGAATCTTCCTGCATACCCCAGGATTTCACCCTCCCAGGTGAGCCTCTCTCGCCCAGGCGAGAATCTCTTGCTCAAGCGAGGATCCTCCAGTATAGCCCAGTATTTCACCCACCTAGGTGAGTCTCTCTCTCGCTCAAACGAGGATTCCAGGACTGATACTATAATTTTAAAGACTTAAAATTTAGGGTGTTATAGAAAGCTTCAAGAACACAAGATGGAGCTAGAACGCTTGATAGCCCATGAGCAAACAGACAAGAACAATAAAGGAATCTCATCCAATATAACAAATTCAAATTCAAGATGTCAAGAAAGAGAATTGATGATGAAGAGTCTGATTCCGACATCAATAATGAAACTATGTCCCTCATTGTCAACAAATTCAAAAAGTTCTAAAGAAGGAAGGGAAGATTCAAAAAATTCCATAAAGAATATGCAACTTGCCATGAGTGTGGGAAAGTAGGCCACATGAGGTACACATGCCCTACTTATCTCAAGAAGATTGAGCATGACAATAAGAAAGACTCTCGGGACTTCAAAGCTAAGAAGGCTTATATCACTTGGGATACACCCGAAGAGGACATTACATCAACAAGAGCAGATGAAGAATCGAACAAGCTATGCCTAATGGTTCAAAATCTGAATTCTTCAAGAGTAATCGAGCAAGATGAATCTAGTGAGGTAAATTCTTACGATTCTAGTTCTAATTCCAATGCCCCCCAATATATGATATACTTTATGATGCGTATGTTGAAATACACGAAGAACTTAAAAAGTTAGCGAAAAAATATGTGGATAGGGAAAGGTTGATTTTAGAACATGAAAAGAAATTTTGGTAATTATAAACTTTTCTTTATGAGTTAAAACTTGAAAATGAAACCTTGGAATTTATCTATGCTAACTCTTAATGTTATTTTTCTACTAAGTTAAGTGGACCATCTACTTGTAAAACATGCAAAACCTTAGAAGATGAAAATACTACGCCAGATACGTCAAGCAACCCCGCTTATTTTGGGCCTATAGCAACGCTTCGGTGCGCTGTCTGTTTGACCACAGTAGTATAAGGTATACATTAATAGCACTTCTGTGGAAACTGTAGTATACCTTATATACAACAATGCGACCTAACAGAAGCGTTGTTATACAATTGCCAAATATTACAGCGAGGACTACATAGAGTGTTGTCTTATTATTCATATATAACAACACTACTTAAAAGGGGTGTTGTTAAATAAAACAGTGTACAACAATGGAGGGTATAAGGAGTGTTGTTGTATTGATCACATACAACAGCGTACACTAAGATGTATGGTGTTGTATGTAATATATACCCATCGAACATTGTAAGTAAGGAGTGATGTTATATGTAATCAATACAACAACGTTACTTAGAAGGTGCGTTGTCGTGTCATTTACATATAACAACGCCTTTTCAAATGAACATTGTCATATAGTTTACATATGACAATGCTCAATTTAAGCAGTCATTGTTTATGCAATGTTTAATTTATGCAGCACTCAATTTAACAGTGCCCTATTTACCCTGTGTTGTTTTAGGTTTGAAATATAACAGTGCTTGCTAGATCTTCTCCTAGCATGCATTGTTGATTTGTACCAGCATATACATTCACAACAGCACACTCTCAACAACATATTCAAGCTAAATTATTCATAGCAATTATTATATTCAAGCTAGAACAGACACATTAACATAATGCTAAATTATGTTTGTAATATTAAAACATCAATACAAAATGCAAACCAAGAATATTATGTCAATTATGTTTTGTTGAGTGCATAAAATTACAAACAAATAAAATAAGTAAAGTGTTTATGCAAATCATCATTAAGGTATGTAAATCTCATTTACCCAAAGCACCTCATCATCATGATAATCTCTTATATATAAATCATCATTCGTAGTTATTGGTCCGCTCTCATACGATAGTGATATCCCAAAAAAATATCATCTTTATCATCAATATCTTCTTTGTTAGGATATAAGGTATGCCCAATAACCAATCTGTCATGTTTATAATAATAAAGTTGTATTTATTATTATCTTCTTATCATATTCATTGCTTGTTGAAATAATTAATATGAAAGGTCCTTGATTAAAATTAGAGAGTTATTATTATAATAGAGATTATAATAATGAGAAATAAATCTTTTATAATTTTAATCTGAATTATTCTTGATCATAGGATTATTAAGCTGGGGACATTATTAATCCAGATAGATCAATATATGTGTAGTCGTCTTTATTAGATAAAGATTAATAGATCTCATTTATTAAATTACACATATAAATGGTGCATATAGAGATATGAACATTTAAGTGACTCAAAGGAGAATTCCTAATGGTTAATATATTACCGTTGAATTGTCAATAGGAAATTCTTATGAAGAAATATATATTTTCCTTAGACTTGAGATTATCATAGTAATTAACAAGTTATATGTTATATTTTGATATCGGACACCTATGTCTTAAGATGTTAGTTGAATGATTATTGCGTATAATCAAATTCTTGTAGGATTGTTGATTAATCAAGAAAGAATCCATCAACTCATTGTAATGAGTTTGATCCCTATAGAAATAATAAATTTGGCCAAGGGGAATTGAATGAATGAAGAAATTAGTTTCTTAAGTCATCCATTATGCGTTAACTTATTGGAATTTGACAAACATACCATATTTTAGAGTTAACATAGAGGTGTAAAGATGGAAGGAAATATTATATTAATCTTCTAATGGTTCTAAAAGTAAAAGATGTTACTTCATTTCTATTCGGTCGTTAAGGAGTGTTGCTAGACGTCAACCTTGATTAGTAAATTAATGAGTTAATTTACTACCGGTTAGTAATGAACCTACTAGGTCACACACTAATGAGTGTTCTGTTTTTTGTTGGACGAGAAAATGTTATGGATTAAATTAAATAGTTTAATTTAATATGTTTTCTTTTAAGTGGAATGTTATTGTATTTTATGCTAGCACTAAAAATACAAATGGTATTGTTCAGTCATTTGTAATATAATTAAGTGAGACTTAATTAATATATTTTCAAATCTATGTTTAAATTAATAAATCTGATAAAATCAGTGATTGATTTAAACGTTTGAAAAATAAAAATAACAAAACCAAAAAGGAGAAAAATAAGGTAGTGGTTACTATGTGATAGAATCAATATAAGATTGAGTGGTTATTTTAATTTGGAAATAAATGCCACAAAATCGTAACCTACCTAAATAGGAGTGTGCAAAAAGTCTTCAGGATAGTGTGTAGAGAAAAATTCTCCGAAACATTGTGTAATTCAATTCCCATATTTGTTTAATGACCTCAAAGTAAGACATATTTGCATATATTGGGTTTCTATCTTTGGCACTTGACATTTGTAGAGTTCAAGCAACAATAGTCGCACCACTATTTTGCATTTTACTTTGATCATCTTGTTTTTCCGTATAAATTGTGAACTCATTAATTAGGTAACCACTGTAGGATAAGACATGAATACTTAGACCATTGACTAATCATTTCAACCCCTCATCAATGTCATGTTTTAGCCACTTTATGAAACATCAATTATACTCTTTGGAAATCCAATTTTCATTCTTACTTTGGTTTGACTTCCTAAGCATCTCCATGTGTCTTTCAACATATGGCTCAGCCTCGTTGGCATTATAAAAAACATACAAGTGTGCTTGCTCTAATTCGCTTCTTGATATAGTCAATATTTCATTCACAATAATCTCTTCACAAGATATTCTTTTTGCATACGCAAGCTTTGGAATGCCTATGAAATCACCATCTTCAAGGTATCCAGTCCAAAATTTAAGAGTTTCTTCAACAATATATCACTCAACAATACAACCATTCGGTCTTGATCGATTCTTACATACCCTTTTAATGCATTCATATAAGGTTCAAAAGGGTACATCCATCTCATGTAGGAAGGACCACATAGTTATATCTCTCGAACAAGATGAATGCTCAAATTGACCATTATGTCAAAAAAAAGAAGGTGTAAAATACATCTCAAGCTCAAACAAAGTCAAAATAATTAGTCTTTGTAATGCAGGTAATTTCTCAGGGTCAATCACTTTGCTACAAATTGCCTTGAAGAAGAAGCATAACTTAGTTATGGTTCCTCCTAATTTTTTTGGTAGAATAGACAGTATGCCAATAGGCAAGAAATGCTCCAAGAGTACATGACAATCATGAGACTTAAGACCTATTAACTTGAGGTCTTTCATTGATATGAGGTTTCGAATGTTGGAAGAGTACCCCTCTGGAACATTAACACCATAGATAAATTTACAAAATTTTAATTTCTCCTTCCTCGTCAAATTATAAGCTGCTAGAGGTAGAAATGTACGTTGTCCCTTCATTATTGACCCCAATTCCTTTCTTATTCCCATACTAACCAAGTCCAATCTGGCATTCAAGCCATCTTTGGACTTACCAGGGATATTGAGTAAAGTACCAAAGAGACTTTCAAATCCATTTTTTTCAATATGCATAACATCGAGAAAATGTCTTACATATAATGAGCTCCAATATGACAATTCAAAGAAGATTGACATTTTCTTCCACCCACCAATTGTAACCATTTGTCTAGTAAAAGGTTTACCAAAGTTATTATTCAAACCCTTTACCTTTTGAAATAATTGGTCACTTGTAAACAGCAAGGGAACACGACTTTCTTCATTGTTCCCATCGAATGATTTTCTCCATCGACGATATTGATAATCTGGATGCAAAAAAGTACGATGACCAATGTAGACATTCTTCTTATAGTGTGTCATCCTCGTTGAATGAATATTGTCTTCACATACATGAAAAACCCTCAAAAAAATCTTTCCTCCCTATACGCATCATATACATCTATACTCGTCTCCCACAGTTGCTTGAAGTCTTCAATTAATGGAGTCAAATATATGTGTATGTCATTTCCTGGTTGTTTAGGTCCATAAATTAACATAGATAATATCACATATTTGCGCTTCATGCATAGAGAATGAGGTAAGTTGTATATCACCAACATCATTGGTCATGTACTCTGGAGCTACTTTGAACACTATGTAGGTTAATTCCATCAGTTGACAATGGAAGGCGTAGATTTCTTGATTATTGAACAAAACTAGGGTAGTCATGATCAATTTTTCTCCATTAGGAGAATCTGCAGGATGCCAAAGCTTGCCATCTTTAATCTTTTTATCAGCATGCCATGTCAAATTCTTTGCATCTTTAGCGTTGCTGAACATACACTTAAATCTTGATTAGATAGGAAAATACCATACAACCTTATCGGCAATAATTGAGTCTTCCTTCTTATAATATGGTGCATTTCATTTAGGACAATACTTCAACGAAGCATAGTCATTAAGAAATAAGATGCAGTCATTTTCACAAGCATGTATCCTATTGTAATCCATGCCAATGGAGCATAACATCTGTTTAGCTTCATAGGTTTGAGAAGGAAGCACGTTATCCTTGGGCAATATTTCCTTTAGAAGTGCCAGTAGGTCTGTGAAACTCTTATCAATCCATCCATTAATAGATTTCAACTTGTACAACCTTGACACAACTTCCAATCTTGTGAATTTACACCCAACATATAATGGTTTCTCAACATCACTTATCAACCATTGAAACATCTCAGGACAATCCTGAAGATTCTCTTCGACAACGTTTTCCATTTCATCGAAACGATCTCCTACATATATTTGTGTTGTTTTCTTTGCATCTCAATACTTTTCTCACCATAACTTGTCCAACATGTGTAACTCTGGTCGATATTGTGACAGACTAAATGAAATTTTAACACAATGAGAGTAATTCGATTGGAGTAACAACATTTCAAACAAGGACATACAATTCGATCAGGATTTTCAGCATTCTTATATGCAAACCTAACAAATGATTTCACTCCATCTTCATACTCCTTCGTCAATCAATTGACACTCATCCATTTTCGATCAATACTTTCATCCATTTTCTAGAAATAAATTGAAAACAAATATTGAGTTAATAATTGAACTTTCTAGAAACCTAACTCATGTAATACAAGCTAAGTGAGCAACCCTAACTAAATACAAGCTAAATTGGTGTATAATTAAATTTTCAATTCGGGAAGCATAAATCCCTGAAAGATTGAGTTAAGTTCACATACAAGCAAATACAGTATTAGAAAAAATCCTAACTCATGTAATACAAGCAATATGAGGAACCCTAACTAAATACAAACTAAATGATTGTATGATTGAACTTTAAATTCGGCCATTAAGTAAAAATAATGTAATAAGATGAAATCTAACTCAATAAAAGCAAATATTTATAAGGAAAACTCACTTTCAATTTGGTGCAGAATGAGTGAACTTTCGGTGTTGAATGAGAGAAAGATTTTGAAGTATAATGCGTGAATGATTTTCATGTTGAATGATTTTCATGTTGAATGATTTTGAGGTTGCATGCGTGAATGATTTTGTTGTTGAATGTGTGAAAGATTTTGATGTTTAAAGTGTGAATGGTTTTGAGATTGAATGGGTGAAAGATTTTGTGAACGAGTTCGCTGCTGTTGAGTAAAAGTGTTTTAGAGTGAAAGAAGTTTTCGAATGCGGGGAGGTTTTATGTTTTCTATGATAAACCTTCAACAATGTTATCTTGAGAAGGTGTTGTTGAAGATATCTAATTCAACAATGCACCTTACAACATGGGTTGTTGAATGGAACATATACAACAGCGCATGTGAAAAGGTGTGTTGTTGAACATATCCCATAAACATATAGTGGAAAAGCTCTTCCATTCCACAACGCATTTTAAAAGGTGCGTTGTTGCATAACTTTTATTCCACAACGTATGTTAAAAGGTGTGTTGTTGTATATATTCAATTCAACAACACTTCTTTCCACATGTGTTGTTGAATGGAACATATACAACAGCGCATGTGGAAAGGAGCGTTGTTGAACATATCTCATTTTTACTTCAACAGCGCATATGGAAATGTGTGTAGTTGTATATGTTCCATTACACAGTGCATGCTTGAATGAGCAATGTTGAATGTCATGTTTCCTAAATCTAAACAGTTAAGCGCACACAACACAAACATACAGCAAAACATCAAAACACAAAATGCATTGAACAACAACAACAAAAATACATCAACAACACCAGAACACAAAATGCATTGAACAAAATAGGCACATTCCAAAACGGCAATATATATTTACACATAACAGCTACAAATTGAACCATTACACAATGTGCACACAAATTGAACTTTCCATAATACTTATCAACCATTACACATTTTAAAAGAAAGTACATATTTTGACCACGCAATCACTTAAACATAAGAATAGGTATATATTGAACATTGAACAAAAGAGTTAAATGTTAACAGTACAAACACCAAAAACACAATAAACAAAAGAGATAAATGTTAATTGAAAATTGTACCATTGTATATATTGAAAATTAAATGAACATTAACATTACATTGAAAAAAACAACTAATTAAAATATATACAAGTGTTATAATCTATACATTTAAATCCTTAAACAACTCTTTAACATCAAACTTTACTAGAGTTGGACAGTGCTAAATGATTAACTGCATATATACAATAGAATTTACCGAATATATAATGTTCATTGTCAAATAGAATTAATTTTCCAAATAGATAATGTTCATTTCCAGATAGAATGTTCATTGTATAATAAAAATCATCCAAAATAGAAATTAACACCCAAAAAGACAATTAAATAGCAAAAAAGAAAATAACATCAATAATTGTTCAATCAAGTAAATCTTCTGTGACCAAAATAAAATTAAGATATTTCACATAGTCTGAGGCAGCTCCAATATAGCCGTTAATAATTCCATGTAAGAATATTCATAAGATTTAATGAATATTGGCTAAAGATGAATAATATAATATGAATAATGAAACAGAAAAAATGAATCACCTCCTCAATATTATTCCATCTTAAAATATTAGCTTGTAAGGATGGTTACAAAATCGATATTCCTCATCATTGAGCACAACATCAAAGTTTTCACCAATATAGTTAAAACCTTCTTTGAGTTTATTTTGCAATGGTAAAGTATAAATCTCATTCACAATAGTCTCAATTTTACCCTTGTTACAAAAACATATAATTTGATCGATCAAATGAAAATCATATTATGAAAAAAAAAATTAAATAAATAACTAAAGCACCTATGAATCAATGAAAATCATCAAAAATGAATTATCTACACATATTTCAACCCACAAAAGAGTTGAATTTTTTTACTTTAAGCTTTCATGATGTCTTCTTAGAAAATAGACTAATATCTTTAATGAAATTCATTCCTTCAACGGTGTAGCTACAACAAATTTTAATCCTTCCTTGACTAAATATATATATTCAAATAATTCTGGGGAAATGATAGATTTAATGAAATCCTTGGCAGGTGTGTGAAACCTACATCATGAAGCAAAAGAATTTCGGGGAACATTGTATAAGATATTACATCAACAACCCTCATTGAAGAAAGCGCTGTAGAATATATCCCATCAACAGCGTACACAACAAAAGGTGTTGTTGAATAGATTCCAATTGACAGCGCAACGTTGTTAAAAAGAACTAATTCAAGCCAATGCTTATTCAACAGTAAAGGGAATTGTTTACCTTGTCTTTTTCGTTAGTCTGGAACCATATATATACAATGATCCATGTGTGTCCGATATAGAAACCTATTAACTATACATCAATGATTTTCTTAAAATAGATTAGGAAGGTATTGAATATAAAATATACAGATATAATTACAAGAATATTCTAGAAAATATTCTAGTTATTAACACCCCCGCGGTGGAAGCGGGAAGTTCTCGTACGTTGAGATTGGCTCGAAATTCATCAAAAAGTATGTGTGGGAGCCCTTTAGTAAATATGTCAGCAATCTGATGACGATATCTTACATGAAGAACCCGAGTTTGGCCGCGAGCCACCTTCTCGCGAACAAAGTGAATATCCATCTCGATGTGCTTCATGTGTTGGTGTTGAACTGGGTTGTCGGAGAGGTAGATGGCACTGACATTGTCACATTATACCAATGTTGTTTTTGGGATCAAAGAATGCAGTTCCAGGAGAAGATTTCGAATCCAGCATGACTCGGACACGACATTGGCCACCCCTCTATATTCAGCTTCAGCACTAGAGAGAGAGAGAGAGGGTAGGTTGGCGTTCAGATGAACATGAGATAAGATTATCACCAAGAAAAACACAATAATCAGATGTAGAGCGCCTTGTGTCAAGACAACCACCCCAATCTGCATCAGTGTAGGATCTCTTCTCAAAAATGAGGAAAACCATAGAAACTCATCCTTTTGAGTTATGGTTCATTTTATGTTGTTTCTCTCTTGCAAATCTTGGTTTAGAGTTAGGATTTCAAGAATGGAAAGGGTTGTGGGTTGATTCATGAAGACCCCAAAAGCCTAAAGAGAAAATGTGATTAAAATGGGTAAAATGCTAGAGGTAGAAGATGAGCCTACCTTGTAATAATGAAATATGAGATGATTATGAATGTTTTGGATGGTTGTAAACTTATGATAAAAGTAGTTTAGCAACATTGAAAATATGATAAAATATCTTGTATGGTTAAATAATGCAATATAAGTTGCTTATGTGATATTTGGAATAAATGACTAACATTGCGTTATATGGTGGGAATGATGAAAGATCCTAGAGTTGGCGGCGGTGTCGGTGGAACTTGTGAAGTTGCCAAGAACCAAACCCAACACTCACCGAAGTAAGGATAAGTCTTTATTTGTGCATTTGGAATAGAAAATGTGTGTATTTTCTGGTTATGCAATGATTGAGTGGTGAATTACGCATTTAGTATAATCATATATGGGTGTGTTTATACTAAAGTAGGCGTAGATTTACGGAAGATGGAAAATGTGTGTATTTACTGGTCATGCAATAATTATATTGTGAATCACGTATTTAGTATAAACATATATGGGTGTGTTTATACTAAAGATGGCATAGATTTACGGGAAATGATTAATGGTGAATTCGATGAAAAGAAAATATATTTTTAGCCGACCATGAATGGTTAGCGACTCTGGCTTGAGTATATAAGCAAAACTCTGGCTTGAGTATATAAGCGAAACTCTGGCTTGAGTATATAAGCAAAACTCTGGCTTGAGTATATAAGCAAAACTCTGGCTTGAGTATATAAGCGAAACTCTGGCTTGAGTATATAAGCAAAACTCCGGCTCGAGTATATGTAGCATGTTTTCTTCTAAAAGAAATGAGAATCTGCTTTTAGCTAACCCTGAGGAGTGTAGCGACTTTGGCTCAAGTTATGCAGCAGACCAAAATGAATTTCAAAACAAAATGGTTTACTAACCCTTTTCTAATGTGGATTATCTTACAATGATGTTTATTGAATTAACGACTTACTCCTTTGTGTGTTTGTGTATTGGTCATTGATAATCCCCTTGCAGATAAACAGGTGACATGAGGGGAACTCATTTTTGGGGAGCTTAGGGAGCTTTATATTTTGCAATTATTCATTTGCACTATTTTGTACATGAATGCATAATTGATAGCTTGAAATATTATGTAATTACGGATATATTTACATTAGCTAACCCCAGGGTGTGATCCTGGATATGGGTAGCTATGGGAATTTTGGAAACCCATAGCTAGTTGTATGCAGTAGGTTATTAATCTGCATTAATACGAATTATGTTTTTCTGTCGAATGATTATGTATGTCATGTCATTATTGATTCATGGATTGAGTGTGAAGAGGAAATTAAGATTTTGAACTAAGGATATCAAATTGGTAATGTGAGTTATGAGTGATTGCATGGAATTGAATTAAAATAAGAAAAAAATTTCAAGGGTAAAATTTGGGTCCTTACGACCCGTCCTAACCCGTCCCATGGTCACTCACTCATTATATTTGTATGTGTCTTTGTTCAAATATATACAGAGTAATGATACTTTTTTGATCAAAAATATCATTGATTCTCTATTTTTTTCATCATATATACATGTTTAATAATATATATACGCATGTATTATTTTACATGTCAAATTACATATTAAGAATAATAAATAATATTTAGAAGACTTTATTTAAAATGAGTATATGTTATATTTAATCAGGTTTATGGTCGGGTCAGGGTTTAAAAGCTGACCCTGTGAATATTTAGGGTAGGGTTAACTCCGGGTCTAGGGTCGGGTTCGGGTTCAGAAAAATGGCCCGAATACAATTTAGGGTCGGGTTAACTCCGGGTCTAGGGTCGGGTTCGGGTTCAGAAAAATGGTCCGAATACAATTTAAGGTCGGGTAAGGACAAGCCTTAACTCGTCCCAACCCGGCCCACGCTCACCCCTAGTGGAGACATTGTCAGCAAATCGTTAGTACCACACTCGAGGAGCATGTTTGAGGCCGTATAGTGATTTGTTCAGAAGACAGACATATTCTGGATGAATAGAATCACGAAAACCCATGGGTTGATGCATATAGACTGTCTCATGAAGATTTTCATGTAAAAAGGCATTCTAGACATCTAAATGATGGATGGGCATGAATTTGATAAAAAAATATTGAGAACCGTCCAGATATTGCTGGTTTCACCACAAGGCTGAATGTTTCATCACAATCCACTCCAGATTTTTAAGACCTTCCATCACCAACAAGACGAGCCATATAGCACTCAAAATCATAAGGTCAAAGGACCAAATCCCATGTCTTATTTTTAATAAGAGCATCAAATTCTTCTTGTATGGCAGATTTCCAATGTGGGTCGGACAAGGCTAAATATGGATTTTTCGGAATGAGAGAGGGTAAGAGGTCATTAGATGAGGCAGATAGGTTGAACAGGCATTTGGGTTTGGAAATTCCACGCAAGCTGCATGTTGTTATGGTCCATGCGGGTTGGTGAATTGGATGGTCATTTGTTGGAGGTGGGTCATTTTGGATTAGGGATGGCAATGGGTCTGGATGAGTCCGGGTAGTGCATTACCCGGACCCGCCCTGTTGCTTCATTTTTGGACCCAGACCCGTGCTAATACTCGCGGGTCTTTGGGTACCCAGCGGATCCATGGGCACCCAAAATTCAAAATATGAAAAATAATTGCAAGTAATTGTTCATTGTGTATTTGTTTCCTACGATCTTATACGTTATTTAGAAAATCAACAAAATTAAAAAATTATATAACTTAATTTAAAGTGTTAAACACAACTTAATTTGACTATTAAACACAACTAATTTTACTCAAACAAACATTAAAAACAACTTCAACATTATGATGAAAAATTCATTCAGTGAGATTCTTCTATTAAGGTAACATTATATCATATATATGAATTAACAACATAATATTATTGCTTAATAATGTAACATCATAATTTAATAACATAACAATCATATTTTTGAAGTAATATGATATTATAATTAAGGATTAATATGATATTACAATATAGATTCATATGATATTACAATTATGTTGCTATATATATACATATATTTAGATTTAGGATGAAATAGCGGGTTCGGATACCCACGGGTCTGGGTACCTCATTATCCGGACCCAGACCCATCTAACAGCGGGTCTTAAAATTATGGGTCTCAATTACCCACAGGTCCAAAACATAGATCCAGACCCGACCCGTTGCGGGTATTATTTGCGGGTATCCGCGGATCCGGGTACCCATTACCATCCTTATTTTGGATGATGGTGTGTGGAACATGGTTGTTGTTTGGGGAAGTAGTTTGGATTGTAACTCGAGGGTTGGTTGTAATGAGCTGCAAAGTTTGATTTTGTCAGTAATGGATGCGGGAAGGATGTAGAGTATCATCTAAAAAATCATATGCAGTTTTTTAGGGTAAATGTAGCTTAGTAAAATGGAATTGTGTTTCTTCAAAGATTACATGCCGCGAAATAATTATTTTTTTGTTTGACAGATCATAACATTTATATCCTCTATGATTGGATGGGTAACCCAAGAAAACACATGGAGTAGAGCGAGGTTGTAATTTATGAATACTGGTAGAAGGAAGCAATGGCTAGCATAAACAACCAAAAACTCGGAGGTGTGTATAAGTGGGATCCCGGTGATACAAGATCTGAGTGGGTGACTTCTGATTTTGAGACTTATGTGGGAGAATATTTAACAGATAAGTTTCCATTTGAATGGCATGATGTCAAAAAGAAGTTGGCATGGAAGAATGGACAAGTAGAGTGTGAATCATGTTATTTATGGTGCGTATTTTTTCGGTTTGCTTTACCATTCTGGGGAGAAGTGTGCGGGCAAGAGAAACGAAAAAATAAGACAATTAGCATCGCAATATTTTCTAAAAGACTCATTGTCAAATTCGCGTCCATTGTCACATTGAAAACATTTAATGGTTTTATCAAATTGAGTTTTAATGAGAGAACTCAAGGATGAAAAATTAAAGAAAACTTGTGATTTTTGCTAATAGGGAAAGTCCACAAACAATTAAAGTAATCATCCAAGAATAAGACATAATATTTATGCCCAGCAGAGCTTAAAATAGGAGAAGTCCATAAAAAGCTATGCATAATATCAAGGCATTAAAGTATGAGATTGAGAAGCATAAAATGGCAATTTAACATGTTTCCCAAAAACACAAGAGTCACAAACAAAATTTGAAATAAAATTGTTACAATCAATGAACTTATTTTTGCAAAGAGATCGCAAAACAAATGAACTCGGGTATCCTAAGCGATTGTGCCATAAGCTGGAAGTAAGATATGCAAAAGTGGATGGATGGGAGACTAAAGAATTATTGGTGATAGGATAAAGATCCCCAATACTATCACATCTCATTAGTGGCATTCCCGTGTGAAAATCATTCACAAAGAATCCAAAAAGGTCAAAAGCAATAGAAACATTATTGTTAGTAGTGAGACGTCACACAAAAATTAAATTTTTAATAATTTGCGGGGCATGTAGGACATTTTGTAGTTTTAAAAGTTTTGTAGGTGTAGAAAGGGTTGATTGTCCATAACCACGAATTGGAATTTGTTGTCCACTACCAACAACAATATTTTGATTTGAATTACTCATATTAGAATAAGACAAGAGATTACCTTGTGATGCCGTCATATGAGAGGTTGCTCCAGTATGCATATACCACTGACCATTAGTAGGATTGAGGGACATGGTGTGCATGGCGACTTCAATGTCTGTGGGTGCTAGAGAAGGTGTGCTAGCTGCATAGGCCAGCGGACATGGACCTAATAATCCTGATTGCTTTGGAGGATATGGACAAGGAGGGAATCCCCATGGTGATGACATCCATCCCCACTGATACTGTTGCCATAGAGTGGGAGGAGATTGCCACGTTGACTATGCCCACCGTTTCTGCCATAACTACTACGGTTTTTATTGGAAGCATTGTGACTGTTATTCTTCTTGTCGTTGCGGTTATCATTGTAGGAGGAGGGTTCAGCAAGGTCCTTTGGTTATGTGGCACTCATGGCAGCCTGAGCTTCAATCGTCGCCATCTTAATTAGATCGGCTTCTTCAAGAGTGAGCATAGAGCGGGCCTAATAAAATTGAGGAAGATAGTTGCTTTGTCAAATCAATGTTCCGACTCCTTTGCATTCATCAGTGAGGCCATAAACAAGTTGAAGAACGAGTTGTTGATTGGATACAAGGGCTCCAACGTTCTTCAATTGGTCAGAAATCATTTTGAGTCACTAACACTAGGCGGAAGCGGTTGGAAAATCCTCCATGCGAATGGAGGAAAACTCCTACTTGAGGGTGACTGCACGAGTGTTTTGATTGTCCTGGAAGATGTTGGTCAATCGATTCGAGGCCTCCATGACAGTGGAGTCTGGTTCAATTATGGTAGACAAAAGGTCGCTAGAGATAGTGGAATAAATCCACTATAGAACTGTTGCATCAAGAGTTGTCCACAGTTCTTTCTCATCATCAGTTTCAGGTGCCTTCATTTCCTTGCCTAGTACTGGAGGAATGATGTGATGGAGGACCTTATGAGAGCGTGCATGGATTTTGAAAAGTTCAACCCACGTACCAAATTGAACGTTTTCCATCTCAAGAACAATGGGGATGTGGTTCTTGATGTTGGTTACGGAGAGTCGAATGGAAATGGTTCTTTGGTGAAGAGGAAGAAGAAGGAGGTGGTGTATGAATAGCCTCAGGGGTTGGGGTGAACATGATCGCTGGCTGAGGAAAGAAAAAAGAAATCAAGAAACATAGGGTGAAGAGGCTAAGTGGTGTAACCTACATCTTCTGATACCATAAAGGGAATTGTTTTCCTTGTACTTTTTCATTAATCTAGAACCATATATATACAATGATCATGTGTGTCCAATATATTAACCTATTAACTATACATCAATGCTTAAAATAGATTAGGAAGGTATTGAATAGAAAAGATACATATATAATTACAAGAATATTCTAGCATATATTCTAGTCTATCAAACCGCGCGCATTCACGGATGTGTTGTTGATTTTATATCTGCTTATCAATATTAACAACGCTCGCTTAATCAGACGTTGTTTATGTTCCTCCGCCTCGTATTTAACAGCATAGTTCTAGGAAGCGTTGTTAAATACGATTTTTTTGCGTGTTGTATATACATATTTTTTTCTCAAACATAAATAAGAATGATGAATTTAATATTATATTATACATTTATTTATGCCTAATAATGTAAACCAGTTCCAAGAGTAGATATCATATGCCAATTAATACTAAAATTGTTAGTTCCTAACAAAGTTATCCACCCGTGCCCACAATGACGGATAACTGTGCACGGTGGTGCACTTATGGTTCAACGAAAAGTGATTTATGAGATTGATTTGTTTCTTAACCAAATGCAAACAAGAAAGAGATGAGACATAATTTTTGCTTTGCTTGTGACATTTATAATAGATTTGGAATAGTGACTATTGGTAACAATGGTTGATGGGGGAAAAGGTGACAACGAGATAAAGATAGTACTGTGTAGTTGATAGTGGTAATAACTAGATAAGGATAGTACTGTTGTTGTCTAAGTGGGATTGAGACTCATCTCCATTAATGAAGAAACAAATGATGTGAAAAAACAATTAAAAGACAACATGTATTGACATTTATATCATTTTTATTTAAAAGAAGATTATATTTTTTCCCTTAAAATACATATAAAAAAAGTCATTTGTCTTTCCATTAATGGAGAGAAGTCATACTCTCTAAGAAGATAGTGGGTTGGGTTAGGATGGTACATGATATGAACCCAACCTACTTGATGAAAAATTCATGTAGCCATTTTATATGTGACATCCATCTCCCACTCATGTCATATACAATAATATTTGTATTCTTTTTATCTATAGTGATAAGATAATTTACCATTAAAATTAAAAGAAAAAAGCAACATTCATCCCTTCAATATTGACACGATTCTCCCAATCACATGTTATATTACTGTTTTGATTGATTAAAAGTTTAACATTAAATATATTTCCTAGTAACACAAAATTTATGGGATGTTCTCTTAAATCTGGTACAACATAGATTACATGCCTCATATGTATTTCATTCTCTATTCTTAACTAATTAAAATATTATTTTTATTATTTTTTTTTTAATTTTTTTATTTTATTCATACAATATCGATTAGTTTGCTATAACAATTGAAACATCGCATGAGACAACTGACTGAGGTCATATCACATACCAGTATTGTATCTATGAAAAGAGATTTCACTGTTTTTTCTTGTCACTTTCCCAACCATATATTTTCCTATTTATAAATATATAACTTTGAAAATATATATATATATATATACCCTCCTCCTCTTCTTGCTATCATTTGCACTACTCATATAATTCAACCACCAGAGAAGGGGAAAATGAGCAGTGTCCCTGAAACGCATAGGGAAACTATCCCAGATGCTTGGGACTACAAGGGTCAACCTGCAGAGAGGTCCAAAACCGGTGGTTGGATTGCAGCAGCTATGATCTTAGGTCTCTAATACCATTTATTTGCCTCTTCTGCTCTACAATAATTGTTTTTTCTTTCTTTTTTATACTACAAACTAGAAAAGAAAGAAAAAACCCATAAAACTAACTCAGATTGTGTTGTTTCCTTTTGTTATATATAGGAGGAGAAGCATGCGAAAGGTTAACAACACTAGGCATTGGCGTAAATTTGGTGACATATTTGACAGCTACCATGCATTTGGGTAATGCTTTTTCTGCCAACATAGTCACTAACTTCATGGGAACCTCTTTTATGCTTTGTTTGCTTGGTGGATTTCTAGCTGATACTTTCATTGGCAGGTTTGTTTTCACTTCTTAAAACATTATAATAAAATAACTAAGATCATCTCCATTAATATATATATAGACAAGTGCATGTTTTTCCTATGTTTTATAATGACAAATGTGTAATTTCATTGTAATCAAATGAGTATTTGAAGCAGTTGTCTTCCCATTAATTAAAATTCTCTCCATATTCAGGTTCAATAATTTTTATACAATTACTTCTTAGATTTTTCATTTCCTTCTTTAACAGATACCTGACCATAGCTATCTTCGCAACAGTTCAAGCAACTGTAAGATATTTCAATTAGTTTCTCAAAATATATAGTTTAAGTTTTTGGAATATTTGGTTAAAATATTTTGTAATTTTTTTATATATCAGGGTGTTTTAATCTTAACCATATCAACCATAATCCCAACCCTACATCCTCCAAAATGCACAGAAAACAGTGGCAAAACTTGTGCTCCTGCAAACAACTTACAACTAATGATTCTCTATTTAGCTCTTTACACCACAGCACTTGGCACTGGTGGTATTAAATCAAGTGTATCAGGCTTTGGTTCTGATCAGTTTGATGATTCAGACAAAAGGGAGAAACAAGACATGACAAAGTTCTTCAACTGGTTCTTCTTCTTCATAAGCATAGGGTCTTTGGCTGCAGTAACAGTTCTTGTGTACATTCAAGACCACATAGGAAGAGATTGGGGTTATGGAATATGTGCTTGTGCTATATTGTTTGCACTTGTGGTGTTCTTGTTGGGTACGAGGAAGTATAGGTTCAAGAAACTTGTGGGTAGTCCTTTGACACAGATTGCGGTGGTGTTTGTGGCGGCGCTGAGGAAGAGGAAAATGGAGTTGCCGTATGATTCGGCGTTGTTGTTCAATGTTGATGAAACAATGATGAAGAAGAAGGAGAGGTTGCCACATAGCAAACAGTTCCGGTAATATTTTTCTCTCACCTTTTCAATCATTCATTTATTTATTCTCATATCATTGTTATTGAGAAAGAAAATAATAATAATAAAATAGATTATTTGAGAATATTTAATATAAAAAATTAACAATAATTTTATTACAAATAAAAAAGTTCATGAAATGGTTTCATTGGAACTTTTGAATGAGAGCAGGTCTAGGGAGGGTCAGAAAGAAATCAGTTGTCTGATTTCATGCCTTGTCACTTAATTAAAATATCATAAAAATATAAATTAATATTTTTATATTATTTAGTGAAATTTGATTGATTAGAGGGGATAACCCAAGTAAGATTAGTTCTCATATAAAAACGGTAAAAACAATATATATGGGTCTTATACCTAATTATGGATAATTATGATTAAAAATTAGTTATCGATCATACGAATGCGATAATCGTGTCTACTCTCTTTTGGATATATTCAATAATCTTGTCTACTCTCTTTTGGATATATTTATTAATGTACTTTTTCTCTGGCCCATCCAATAAATTTGGTGGAGGTCTCAACCAAAATTATGTTAATTGTGATACACTTTCTGTTCTACACAAATGAATTTCACATATCGTTACTTTTGCAGTATTTTTATATTACCTTTTACTTTAGATGATAGACATATTCGCCCTTTTTTCAATCAATTTGTTACTAGAGTAATATTTTTACTGTTTCATTAACCTCAAAAAAGATTTTCAACGTAGTGGCCCCTGCTTTTTCTTCTCTTACACCAAAAGGTTCTTAGTGGTTTTGTACGTAGCTCATATTAGTTCTTTTCAAGATTGATTGTTATGTGCATTTTATTAATTGCACAAACACATCATTACGTGCGGTTGTAGGACACCTACAATCTTTACCATAACTTTTAGAAAGGTCGTTTGATTTGGTACAAGAATGAATAATTTGTTAGGCAATCCAAATCATGACTCTATAAACAAGTTTCCCACCTCTACTAAACATCTCGAATAGACCCATATATCAAATGTCATAAAATTTTGAATCGGAATGTGTTGTCAAAATCACTTATATTATTTTTCAGTTAATTCATGATAAAATACTTTAACCTTAAATATCTCTATGTTGACTTCCGACTTTAGTACTAATTGAAGTAAAAGTAGGTGAGGCTTCACGTTCCAAATCATGAAGGATTCAACCTTTTTAATATGCAATCAAAAGTTAAACTTTCGGCCTATGAATCTTCATTATTTTGTACCCACAATTGGTCATGAAAATAGACAAGTGACAACTAAAGTTGGTTTGGCACGTTCCTTGTGTTGGCGTGATCATGTTCTCGTGAGCTGAAAGTGAAATATTAAGTATTAAAACACGGTTTATTATAAGCTTTTATATCACTTTTATTATAAATATGATGAGTGATTCATTTGATACGTTTTTATTAAACTTATTTCATATCTTAGAGAAATTTAATTCTTTGAATTAGTAGGTATATCTAAACTATTGAATTTCTCTAGAATTAATGACTAATATATGAAGTAAGTTTAAAAAATTTATTCTTGGAATAAGTGAATCTCACCCTATAAATATTTATAAAGTGAATCTTAGGGTAGTGATATGATCTAGAGGCTAGGTGACAAGTCCTAACTCTCTTCATTAACTCTTCTCAAATTCATTACATACTACACATAATTTTTTGGAGTTCATGTCATAAATATATCAATATCTAATATATGTGTATGATTATATCAAAATTCTCCTTTTCTACCTTCTATCTTTATTTTATGATTATAATATTTATGCATTATTAATATAAATATTTATACATAATTTGTATATTATTTAGTAATTATTTGTATTACTATTTTTAAAGTCAATGATAATTAAACATGAATGATGGATAATACAATATCAAAATGTATAAAACTCATACACTATTAGTGAATACATTTTTTTTCTCTTATCTTTTTTATTTTCCTCTTGGGCATAATATATTTTGATTGCATCTGCATTTATGGATAGAGGTAAACCTTCTAATTAAAATCGTTTGATCTAATAGGGTTGGTTTATATATTTTGTGATGATTATTTTGCGCTTTTAAGAAAGCGGTTTTGTAATATTTATATATTTTTAAAGAATAAGGTAAACACAAGTTATATGTATCGTAAAGTTACCAAAGTAATACTTGAGTCATATAATATGGATGAAAATGTAATTATGTACGTACGCAGGGTGAAATTAGTTAGAAAAACAGATTTTAGATAGTTGCTTGAGGAATTGTGAGGTTTTTAGCCCAGTCAGAATAAGGTATGAAACATTTCTCTTACCTTTTGTTGATCCATAGTCGTGGTTTCACATTTATAGTTTCTCCAATCTACGGCATAGAAATCGGGTTTGAGTTAAAATTAGTTATTTCTAACTAACCAAATGGACTATATTATTTAGAAAATTACAGTCTTTCCCATTAGTTTAGAAATTTACCTAGGACTTCCCGAGGTTAGATTACTTATAATGAGACATTACATGTCAATATGTTGGGTCTAGATTCAAATCTAAATCTTGAAAGTTCTGTATGGAACAATGGAAGGTGGGCCATCTCTCCCACTGCTACAACTGTCACGGGTATTACATTGCTATGTGTGCTTCGCATACGCCCCACAATATTTCTTTGACCGAATATAATCTATTACTGTATATATATATATATATATATATATATATATATATATATTGCTGGTTACAAATGTGCATATACACAAATGTGCATCCTTTACAAATGTGCATAATTATTATCATTTAGCTGAATACTTTAGGTTATTCGAGTTGAATGAAGATTTGTTTGCTTCCAAGTCTGTCTAAATGTCCTCTCCATATCTTGTATATTCTTAAAGCTAGCTACTGCACTAAGATTATCAACTACAAACTATATTTATTCTTATTTGAGGTTCATACATTATTTTATAATTTATTACAACTCATTGTGAAATAAGAATAACAACTATTTTTTTACCACAATGACAAACATCATTCTTATTTTTATTTGAGTCTCATAATCTACTTCATTATTAGTCAAACATCTACATTTTTCGTTCATTCTTTTTGTTCTTATTTCTCTCCCATTGTTCTTATTTAAGAGAAGAATTCACAAAATAAGAATATCACGTTAGAGAATAGTATAAGAATGTTCTTATTTTTATAAGAATGAGTATAAGAACTCTAATTGGGGATGCTCTAAGTTCCTTCTTCCTTGTGAAAAAGTCATACCCAAAAAAATATTCTTTTTTTGTTAGTGCAAGAGTTGAGGGTTATGTTCATTCTCTTGTTTGCAAGCCCATTAATTCTATGATAAATCATCAAAAGTGTAGTTGCATCAATGTACCTTGCATGTGGAGTTGTTGACAGTCCATTTTTGTCATTTTATGACATGTGATTGCTAACTGAGATTTGAGAAGTGTGACATGCTGGAAAATATCATTTTTCTCACATTTTACCACACTTGTTAAAATATGGTGATTTATCTAGATAAAATAAATTTTATTTAAAATTAAATAAATTAAAAACTTTAGCTTGTTGTATATTTCATAGTTTTTTATACAATAATAAAATTCTCTTGAGTTGTATATTCTGTTTGATAGGCTTCACTTGTATTATATATGAGTTTTATCATACAATCTCATTTGTCTTCCTATAACTCAAGTAAGTATTTGCTCAAATCTATGCACCTCTTAAAAAAATTCATGAAATAAGTTTACCTGTGTTGGAGTAGGGTTATAGGGAGTTCAATTCCTCTCTAATACTGGAATATGATGCTGAAATTTTTAAAAAAAATTTATTTATTTTTTATTGAAAAATAACATGAAATCATGGTCAATAGAAGATTGTTTTTGCTATGTATCACAATTAAGTTTAGTACTTGATAGGATCCTTTTCGGTTTTAGGATGGTGGTTGCAAAATCAATATGATTAAATGTAGCCTATATAATTATTTTGCAATAGTAGTGTAGCCAATTTTATGTTGCATACATCTCAACATAATAATTGCACGAATTATATTCAATTTTATTCAACTCTCATTAGAAATTCCAAGGACATTTCTTTACGTAAGTCTATGTTGTTTTTGGATATTTCCTTTCAAAGATTAATTATTATTTTTTTTCAAAGATTAATTATTGGATACTTTGTTGAATGTTATGACCAGCTTCTTGGACAAGGCTGCAATCAAAGACTCAAACACAAATAGTGAAGTGAATAAAGAAAAGAAATGGTATCTATCAACTTTAACTGATGTTGAAGAAGTGAAATTGGTGATAAGAATGTTACCCATATGGGCCACCACCATCATGTTTTGGTCAGTCTATGCTCAAATGACTACATTCTCAGTGTCCCAAGCCACCACCATGAACCGCCACATCGGAAAATCATTCCAAATTCCGGCGGCATCTCTCACCGTCTTCTTCGTCGGAAGCATCCTCTTAACTGTCCCCATCTACGACCGTGTCATTGTTCCTATAACAAGGAAAGTTCTAAAGAATCCACAAGGGCTAACACCTTTGCAACGCATTGGTCTAGGGTTAGTATTTTCCATATTTGCAATGGTGGCTGCAGCATTAACCGAAATAAAGCGCTTAAATGTGGCTAAGTCACATGGTTTGACACATGACCCTAATGCTAAGATACCCATGAGTGTGTTTTGGTTGATACCACAATTCTTCTTTGTGGGGTCAGGAGAAGCATTTATCTATATAGGGCAGTTAGATTTCTTCCTTAGAGAATGCCCTAAAGGGATGAAAACAATGAGCACAGGACTTTTCTTGAGTACATTGTCTTTGGGGTTTTTCATTAGCTCCATGTTGGTGACTATAGTGAACAAAGTGAATGGCCATAACAAACCATGGATTGCAGACAATCTTAACGAAGGGAGACTCTATAACTTCTACTGGCTTTTGGCTTTGTTAAGTGCCATAAATGTGGTTATATACTTCTTTTTTGCTAAGGGGTATGTGTACAAGGAAAAAAGACTTGCTGAAGAAGGCATAGAACTACTGGAAGAACAAGATGCTGCTAACCATGCATAGTTTATTTTCCTTTTTCCATAATACCCCTTCACTTATTTCACTCATTTTAGTGCTTTTTTAACTAAGAAGCTTATTTAATTTGAATGTAAAATGTAATAATATACTAAACTGTAAGAATTGTTTTGCAAAATATGGGATATACGTGGGTTGATTTGGGGGAATGAAAAGGTTCAGAACCCTATGAATTCCTCATTAAAGTCCAACTTGTAAATTTACTTATGAGTTGGTTTCTAGAAATAAAGTAAAGGTTGGATATAATCTTATTTCATGGTTTTCAAGTGTTATTATTCTTTTCTATTATTGTAAATTCCTTAACTCTTTCTAGAATAATTTGATATTGTTTTTAATGGGAATCCACTCCATTATTGGAGATGCCAGTAGCTTCGAAGATTGTGACATATTTCACGATAAAAAATCAATGGTTATGATTTTAAAGTGAAAATAAATTGAATTTCAATTAAAAAATAAAAAAGTCTTAAATCCTTTCCTCATTTCCTTCCCTAAATCTTTGGAAGTATGGAGAGGATAGAAGAATGTAACCATCACTGTTAAGCATTGAATACACCACTATTTTAATTTAGTTAGAATTGAAAAGAAATAAAAATGAGATTTTAAAAATTCTGGATGGTTTGTTAAAATAAATTGAAGAAATGGTGGAAAAGGTGAAGAACTATCACTATTGGAGATAAAGTGAAGAAGAGTGTTTTATGGGTACCACTTTGAAGAGTGTTTTATGGGTACTTTCCGAGAAAAAGTGAAGAAGAGTGTTGGAGATAAAGTTAAGTATGGACAGGATAGAAGAACCATCACTATTGAATAACCACTTCTAACCAATTTAATTAAAAGGACAAAACTTAGGTGCAGTACCTTAGGTATTAGTGGTACTTGTACCCAATCATATCCTGCCACGTGTATAAAAAATTACACCTCATAACTCCACTAGTTAACACTGTTAAGTCTCAACGGCTTGATGTAATCGATTACCAAACATGGTGTAATCGATTACAATGTAAAAAATTCACATATCTGATGCTTTTAATATGTTGTAATCGATTACGAGTATAGTGTAATCGATTACATCATGTAAAATGCACAGGTCTGATTAGTTTATCATCATGTAATCGATTACTAGGATTGTGTAATCGATTACACTTTTTTAAAGAACAGAACACTTATGATTGGGTAATCGATTACACATGTTTGGTAATCGATTTAGAATGTGAAAAATTCACATATTTGATGCTTTTAATATGTTGTAATCGATTACGAGTATAGTGTAATCGATTACATCATGTAAAATGCACAGGTCTGATTAGTTTATCAGCATGTAATCGATTACCAGGATTTGTGTAATCGATTACACTGTTTTAAAAAACAGAACACTTATAATTGGGTAATCGATTACACCACGTTTGGTAATCGATTACATCAAGCCGTTGAGACTTAACGGTGTTAACTAGTGGAGTGATGAGGTGTAATTTTTTATACACGTGGCAGGCTATGATTGGGTGCAAGTACCACTAGTACCTAAGGTATTGTCCCTAAGTTTTGTCCTAATTAAAATTGTGTTGCTCTTCTTTTCCATGTTTTATTGTTTTTCAAAACAAAGTCACGCCACTTTCAAATTGAGTTTTTTGATACTCAATGAGTTAAATCTAACCTTAAACTCAGTTTCTTTTTCTTATTTTTGGAAGAAGAAAGTATGGATAGAGTATGGAAATGATCTCCAGGATCAGAATGAATTTAAAGATTTTTTAATTGAAGAGGTATTAGCCTCTTTAATAATAGAGAGAATCAGTCACGTTCTAAATATTACATATTAGGTAGAATAATTGTACATAATGAATTAATGAGCATTCAAAAGGGTAGCAAATGAATTAAGTAAGGCATAAAGATAAAGTGCTTGAATGAAGTGAGACCCACCAGACTTTCACCACTGAATAACATTGGATGAATAATGATGATTTATTTATTAATTTTTATTGAATTTATTGTTTATCGTTAGAATTTGAATATTTGAGAATTAAATCATTAACAAAATTTACGTTGAATTTGAATTTATTGAAAATGTATTGTTACAATTATAGAATTTATTATATTTATCGTATAATAGTGAAGTTATTATTACATTATTATAATTTATTGAATTTATTAAATGAAATAAAACTAGTGGGGTCGGGTAACAAAATAAGAAAATAACCATGATGTAGACAAATAATATCATACCTATTTAAGGGTAACCAACACAAATCTATTTATCAGGTAATGGTAGCTATAAAACTTCAGATATTTCTCTCTTTTTAACACTTCAAAAAAGAATCACTAACTTGGGAAAAGTCAGATATCTTATCTGTCTTTGTAATGTATTTCACAAACAAAGGTAAAGGGTGATGCAAACTAATGAGAATTGAGAATATCATTAACAAATATAATGACATTTTTCAAGTAAATTATCCATTATTTGTAGATGATAATCATAATAGATAATGAAGATCAAGTTAACTCCTTTATCTTCATCAACAGCTCACTCAATAGCAGGATGTTGTTGGTGTCACTAAGATTAAGGAGTTGGTTAAACTACTTCATCTCCTAGATTCTAGGATTAAGTACTGATCTTTGTTAAGTTATTTCATCTCCTAGTTTCTAGGATTAAGTAATGATCTTGGTTAAGCTACTTCATATCTTAGTTTCTTGGATTAAACTTGTATTCTTCTCATGATAAGATAAGAGAATATTGAAACATCTTTATGGTATCAAGAATAGTATAGCTGCACAATTTTTTTTACCCTATCCAACTCCCTCACTATGAGCTCCTCCACTTCTGAAAATGATGTCAGCCCAAACAACACTCCCTCAACCACCATCGATAAGCTAATGGTTCTCAATGGTGGCTCTCAATTGTACATCAAACTTCATGGTGACAACTTCCCTCCATAGCGCCTAAGGGTGGAAACAGGCGAAACTTTACCTTAAACAGGTCGAACATATATAGCATATAGGAGCCTGGGTCTGGCCTATTTGCATGTTTGAAAAAAAAAATCAAAGCTTATGCATGACCTATTTAAAAGTCTGGTCTAGCTTGTTAGTCTGTTTAAACGTCTGTTAATGTGAAGAACTCAACACATTATGTATAAACTAGAAAAAATATTATAACTATAGCAATTAGTGTGAAATTTTTTATATTGTTATTACAATTATTTTCATCACCTTCCAATGTTGCATAATGTATTCGAAGAATTTGTGGTACCCTTCAAGTTAGAAGATACAAAACAATGCATTTTAATATCATAATGAAATATAGTACTATTGTAATGTTTAACATGGTTAACAACTTAATTGTCACATATGATAATGATGTTCAAAAACATGTCACCCTTCCAAACCATCATCATATCATTGAGCCCATGATCCATTCAATCATTCCCGTTAAAACTCCCACATCAGTGCCTCATTTTCTTCTATTTCCCCTTTCTCATTCCCTTTCCTAATCCCTCGCCCCAATAGCATCGCATTCTCAATATTCTCACCCTTCTTCCCAACCATTTGCATTCCCAATTTGTCATTATATTCCATACTCAGACCTCATCACCATGTCCAACAGGTAACTTTAATTTATGTTGATTAGTGTTGATTTATGTTGTACCTTACTGGTATTACAACACCCTTATTGGTAGTGATACTTCATGACTGCCATTTGAATGAAAATAATGATAGTAGAGATTTGATGTTGGCGTTGGTGACATAACCATAGTGGCTGACAGAATGCAATGCCTAGATTTCACACAACAATATTCCTTCCATGAAGTTGGCTTCACTGTTAATATATGAAAGAACTAGATTATTTTTTGGGTTTAATATATGAAGTTGAATTTTTAACATAGGTTTTTATTGTGTTTTTTTTTTTCTTCTAATGCTAATGATTGTTTTATTTCAAGTAACACACTTATTGTCATGTGAGAAGTTAGCTTGAAATTTTCTACAATTTGAGTTTTAACTTTTGTGATTTTCTCTTTTATTAGTTTTTCCATTGAATTTGTCAGATTCTTTGTTGATTACTTTGTTTTTTGTATTTATTTATTGTATTAGTTTTTCTCTTTTTTTCCAAATTCTGGTTCCATTTATCAATTCTCACTCTAATGAAAACTCCATATAAATTGAATCTCAGTCTATTTGCTTAATCAATTCCTGATCAAGTATAATAATACTCATTCCGTAATGGAAGTTATTAAGAAATTATAAAAATATTGTCCAAAATTAAAGTTAAGATAATAACTAATAAAAACTTGGAAATTTCATATCATATATGATTAACTAATCAATAAAATATTTATTAACCAACATATTCGATCACGGTTAATTTATCAGGCAAAACATTAAAACTATTTCCCCTTTTCAAAGTTTTACTATTTAAGGAGATGAGGAAGTAATAAATAAATAAGATAATAAAGTAAGTCTCACGTCGCGTTGGACTACTCCTCTCATTGTCAATTGATTTTGAGATAAAAACTTAACAACTCTCAAATTATAATGCAATATTTATGTTTGCTGTGAATCATAAATAGTTGTCTTAAAGGTTAAATCTCAAAACCAATTGGCAATGAGAAAAATAGTCTAAAAGATATTTAAATTATTTCCGAAACAATGAGAAAAATATGCGATATGTGACTTACTTTCCAACATGCCCCCTCCACATAAGTCTGTCAGAACAGGCGAAGGGTTACTTTTGACTATAACTAAATTGTATCTTTTTTTTTCTCATGACAACTGGAAAGAAGTTGGACTCTGACTCTGATATCATGTTAATGTTCCATCTCAAAACCAATTGAGAATGGTAGGAGTAGACTAACATGTATTTAACCAATTCATGAGACAATGAAGTAGGCGACATAAGAATTAATTCCCAACACCAAGGATACAACATTGTTCAAGTGAATAAGATATGAATTAGAAAGCTCTTCATAAAACAAGCCAAGAACATAAACTTCAGATATATATCTATAACTATTTATTTATAGTATTCCTTAATTGATTAACTTCCAATGATGCAAAGGTATACTTCATATGTGATAACACATCTAATTTATTTCAAAGAAAATGCAAACAAATATGAAACAAATAATAGCCTTTTGGCAAAGTCAGTACCTATATATGAAGATAAAGAGAGATAATCTTACATAAACTATAGCTAATACGCCAAATAATTACATACTATAAAAAATTATATATTTTTTAAATTATAGCACTCTAACATACAATACCTAATCTTAACAACTATTGCTAAGCTGAATTCTTTGCTCATCTAATTGAAATAACAGCCTAGGTTTGAGATTCTCAGGTAAATAAAATTACAACTTAACCAACCATTGGTGATTGAAGTCATTTACATAAATTCACAAAGCAACTTTAGGGTAAATTTTCTTTAAGCATTTTTTGCTACTTTTTCCCCTTGTTATTTTTTCTGATGTCACAACCATAGAGAAAACATGTCCAATCATATAACTGCAAAGAAGGGTATTCCCCCTTCCATGCAGTAAAACATGTTGCCATGCAAAAAGGTTTAAGATAAACCCTCATAGGCTAATATGCATCCATTATCATTATCTGCAAAATATTAACATGTCATTGCCATAGGAACTCTTGTCTTAAAAAGAAATAAGAGTGAATAAGTAATTTCATCCTTATAAATTTCCCCGTGTACTATTTTGATCCCTGAAAATGTAAAAATTCAAACTAGTATTTAAGGATAGCAAATGTGGGTCAAAATAGTTCTTGTCTTAGTTCATAAAATATGCTAAGGACTAATTTGACTCACATTTTATATTTTTGGACACTACTTTGGAATGAAGATCACATGTCCCAATATTTGGTGTCTCATCATGTCCTAATCCAATAGAAAAATGTCAACTAATTTAGAAAAAAATCATAAAAACAGAAAATAGTTTGTTTTCATTATTTGGTAGAATATGATTGGCTTGGTACATGGAGACAAGAATTTTTTGGGACATGTAATTTTTGTTCACTATTTTGGATTTTTAAATTTTTTAGGGACCAAATTACTATAATTATGCTTGAAGACCTAAAGAGGTTCCTTCATATCACATGTATAAGTTGGTTACATAATTGTATGTAACATGTTTAGGAACAAAAGTAAATGTTACCTTAACTAAAATCAAGATGCATCTAAAGTATCAACATTGCCTTCATTATATTCACCAAATATATTTGGGCATTCATTCCATCTCCCTTGAGATCTTGCTTCCCAATATCCACCAATATATTGAAAAGTTCCATTTTCATCTCCTTGGTGGAACCACCTAGGTTTCCAACCATTTTCTTGCATTTTCCTTGACTGCATGAAAAGCATATAAATATTGGTAAAATAAATTAAAAGAATAATGATTATCTATTTTAGGTGCAATGGCAAATAAAAAATGTAGCAATTGTTAATTATATGTCTTAAGGGTGTCAAAGTAAGTAGAGAAAATACACAAGTGTGAGAAAGTAAGTGACATAAAGGCCAAAAAGTTATACGGAAATAAGGTTACATAAAAACAAGCATGTAAAAATGTAGCTCCGATTGAGATCTTGATTCAAACTGTATAGGTGATAATACCAATGTTCACTTCAAATTTCATACAAAAACTTTACTAGAAAAAGTACAAACTAGAACTTTTAGAGGGGATTAAATAAATAAACTAAACACACATGCATGATAAGCTACATATAGTTATCGACAAAACAAAGTAGAATGATATATGACCAAAACAAAGTAGAATAAGATAGAACATGATGTTTTGTTTTGTTCTTTTATGTCCCATGCCATGAAATCAAACCGTTCCATTTTCTAAACTATCATGTCCTATTCTAAAAGAGAGGCCCTTGAAAAAAGTTAAATGTATCCAGTCTTATTCTCGCAAGAATAATGACTATCTTATTCTATTTGTAAAAATCGAACGAAATCATGTTCTACCCTATCATGTTCCGACATGTGAATAAAATGCTACCCAAGGGTACATAAATCATCAAACAAGTGCCTTCAACATAACAAAGTGGGTTGGGATCCTCTCCAGTATTGGACTGTCCAGTACTGGAATGTGAGGTCCAAGATAGTTTGAAGAATAAAAAATAAAATTTAATTGAAAATAACTTAAAATCTATACCGTTAAAAAAAAATTAATGCCACATGTCATTATCTCTCCATGCACTGGACCCTCTAGAGAGGATCCACACTCGTTTACAACAATAAATATTTGGAGGGGATCCACTTACTCGAAAAGTAAGTTTTTTAATGGTTTTTAAACCATTGAATTTTCCTAGAATTGATGGCTAAAATGTGGAGTAAGTTTAAAAAACTTACTCTTGAAGTAAATGGATATCTGATAGTAAATATTAGGCTCATAGGTAAAACAAGAATGCATGCTTCTTTTACACTCTACTCAAAAGGGTCTAAGAGCTTCCAAACATACCATTCTTTGTCTCTTTTCCAACCTTTGTTTCTCCATATTAGCCTTCTCATATTCCCCATTCTCTAGGTGCCTCTGATCTGGTCTCAACCTGGAATCTGTGGGTGGGAGCTTCTCCTTTAATCCGTGATCAAATACATGAGATCAGAATAGGCTATAACAAAAAATTAGATATGCATAAGAGAAAGGAAAATGCATATCAAAGAATGACTTAATGCTTCATTGTACCTTCAATCCTGGGGTAAGTTCATTCAGTGTGATGGCAAATGATGTCAAATTGTACCTAGTGAGATTAATAGGTGGCTTAGTCCTTTTCCACAACAATGGTGCATCTGATAAAGTGAAATCTTTTGGCTTCACATTGACATCACCATTAACATAATACAAGCTGTTATCCCACTTGCCAAATAATGTGGCAACTTTTTGTCCCATATCATCTTCAACAAACCCTTGCACCTAACCACACATATGATACATGTTATGGAACAAGGCAAAGAGGACATAGAAGTTAAGAAATTTTGGATTTATTAAGTAAAAACTTGTTTGGTGATATATATTTTCAATAAAAAATAAAGTAAGTTAAAGTTTAAAGGCTAATTAGAGACGTTTTAAAGTTCATGGTGGTTGATATACAAGAGTTCTAAAGCATGGATATGTGAAACTCTTATATGTGTCGGTATTGGATGCATATCCGACATGGATACGCTCTGATTCGTCATGGATACGTATCCGTAGAGTATCTAAAATAAAAAAAATAAAAAATATTAAGATACGTATCTGAAACGTTTTGAATAAAAAAACTAGCATATATAAGATATGTATCTGAAATTTTTTCAACAAAATACTAACATATATATGATATGTTATAAAAGCAACTCAATAGTCAAGGAAAATACCAACTTATTTAAAGGCAAACAATAATGAAGGCAAACACTAATGGAGGACAATGATTTGTAATTTCCATTATACTTTCTACTTTATATATTTTGATTTACACTTATATTTTATCATATTTTATATATTTTATACTATTTTATACATGTATCTCTGAAAGTATCATATGCTACGTTTTGAAAAAAATGTATATCAGCGTATCGAATATGTATCATATCCGACACACGTATCCGTGATTGTGCTAAGAGGATAAAAATTATGGGAGTTGGCATTCTCCTTTTCAAAAACTAATAATAATAGAAATAAACTAGGAAAAAACTAAGCACTAAAAATATAATAGATCACAAGGCTTCAACAACTATAAAGCAACAATTAGTGATTACAAGATAGAACTCCCTCACCTGGTGAGGATTTCGGTCAAGAATGGATTGCTCTTTAAACTTGAGTCTGCATGAATGTTGACGATTACCACGTATATCCATGTTCCCATGATGATCACAATATATTTTTCCAAGGATGAGATTATATATTGTTGTTGTGACCTAATATGAGAAAGAAACAATATAAGATGAATTTACAATATAAATAGTCCATGCAAAATGAGTTATTTCAAGTCTTGTAACCTTGCTCCACTGGAATATTTCACCATCATCAAATTCTAGGGTCAGAACTCCCACTGGTTCAAGCTGAATTGACCTACCCCAAAACTTTGAACGGATGTTGCTGTCAGCCCAAAACTTCCATCCTCTACCTTCACAGTGGCAGGCAACTACTGTTGGATGGTGACTGACCTGTTTCATACACAATTGTCAGAAATTCGAGAAATTATTATTTCTTTTCCCGAGGTTTGACTCGCACGAGGCTTCCACCTACTAGAGTCGGGGGAAGATAAATATACATAGTCTTGTCCTTATAAGCGAAAAGGTTGTTGTTAGGAAAGTGACATGTAATGTTTCCTGGTTGCACATACATACCCATGGAATTCTCCATATGTAGTTGTCTAACTTTTTTCATGATATAATGTAGAACAATTAATTTGTTGGAACTTTCATTCTGATTTACAACATGAAGGTTAAGTTATAGATACAAACCAAAACAAAACAACAAGCCATTTATGGTAGCACTTCTATGACCATGTTAGATACCACTGATGCAAAACAAGGCTTAACTAGATACTAACCTTCTCAGAAAAGAATCGAAGTCCTTTGTCAGGATAATCAGCTTCATAAGTTTCCCCTAACAATGGGTTAAAGGGTTTACAATGTCGACCTTCAGATGATGCATATCCAGAAACTGCAAAGGCTGCAACATTTAGCGCCCGAAGGAGACTATTTCCCTGAAATGAAACTCAAAGGGTCAAAGGGTTAAAGCTTCAAGTTTAGTAGCAATGTTTTAAATTGTGGTTGTCGTCGCAATTGCAATAACAGTTGCATTTACTGTGGTTGCAGTTATTGCGGCCAATGCAGATTGCGGCTGTTGCAGTGTAAATTATTTTGTGATTAAAACAATATTTTTGAATCCGAAGCAGTCTGATGCGGTTCGATGCGGCCTGATGCAATCCAAACATGGTCCAATGTGGCTGCGTTGTAGTCCTATGCGGCCATATCATTGTGATTTGAAGTCACACTGCAATTGCGGTGTGATGTCACCACAACCGCAATATTGCGACCGCATCATTGTGATTTGAAGTCACACTGTAATTGCAGTGTGATGCCACCGCAACCACAATATTGCGGCCGCATCAGGTAATGCGGTCAACAATTTAAATTAGTGTTTAATAGCATTACATAATATCATATCTGATGTTACAAAACCTTGTAGTCCAAGCTAAAAATATATTTCTAGATGTTGCAAAATGATGGGACCCCCCCCCCTCAAAAATTCACTTGATGCTTATTGATTGAAAGAAAAGACCACTATATAGACATCATAGGCAAACACTAGTTTGAAATTTAGATTATGAACATTACAATAGTAAGATGTATAACTTACTGATTTTCCATACTCATAAGCTCGATCCAGAAGATAAGAGTACTCCAAGTCCTCAAAACATTTTTGAAGGGATGATATTGGCTCATTAAAGTATACAGGAAGACAAACTCGAGTGAGATCTTTACCCACATTGTCTTTGATCATCGACCAAAGACTAACACCTTTCTCTTTCTCAACGGGATCGGAAAGCTTTCTTCGCCTTGTTATCATAGGATATCGATAATTATCGATCGCATTCTCAAGATGAATGTTCTCCATATTAGTGCATTGTGTGTTAGATTCCCCAGACTTGGCTTCTATTGAACCACATCCAAAACCAGAATCAGTAAAATCTTCTTTAGTATCATAATATGAATGTTCATCTTCATCTGACACTTCCTCTAGCTCATGTTTATCAATATCGTCCGATGATTCAGTTGTACTGCATTCTGAAAACCAAAAGTGTAAGTGAGAACTAACACTGCATATTGAAAAGATAAGATCACATATAAGAAAGGTTGCAAACAGATTCAATGTAATCAATTTTATCCAAAGATAGGTTCACAGTTATCAGAAAACAAAATGGTATTTATTAGTACATATGATTATTGCTTAATACAGCATCCACAGAGGAGACACATGTTTTGTAGGAATATTTTTTCCTTTTCAAATTTCATCTCACAAGTGTATTTTACGGCTTCTGAGCCTTTTCTTTCCCTTCCTTCCCCTCCATTATCCAACCCGCAAACAGAACTTAAAAGATTAATCGAGATATTGAAAGATCAAATGCTGTAAAGGTCAAAGACAACCACTGCATGAAGATGCTTGTAAAATACTACTACTCATAACAGGTGGTGGACTTGAAACGAAACAGCTTAGTTAAGATAGAAAAATACATGTTCATATTGTAACAACATCAGTTTACTTTACAAACAATTCAAGAAGAGTTGAAACAATATGATATCAGCATATTCTTTGTGTTCTTCTAAACAAAGAACTATAGGCCCTGATGATAACTATCAACACATACAGATTCTGAATATGACCATACATTTATTACATCAAATAAAGATAAGAGAAATCATTGTAACACCCCAGACATGCGACCATCCCCGGCCCATGAATACACTGAGCGTGTTATCCAACAGCTTAAATATCAGTTCAGCGACTCATGGTAATATTGACTATTTGTCCCTGAGGTCATGGGTTCGAGTCGCGGGAGACTCTCATTTGTGGGGAATAAAATACTGCATGGAGTATTCAAGCTATTGAATAACACGTTCAGTATATTCATGGGCCGGAGATGGTCGTATGTCAGGATTCATAATTATAAATTATAATGAGAGGCACAAGTAATAAATATAATGGTACCACTAAATTTTCCTCGTCCTAGCCTTGATAATACATTCTTGGTTAATTGATATCCACTGTCATGTATAACAGATGCCTCAGCATCAATATTTGCTGCCTGTTTATGACAAACAACAAAAGATTAGTTAAGGAAGTTGCATGAAAAACTTTCATATCTAGAATCTAAAGAAATGCAGAAAGAAGAACAGTGATTATGAGAAAGACTTGCGTCGAAATGTATCTGTGTAAAGACAACCAATAAAATCTTGACAACAAATTTAATTAAAATTTAGTCATAAATAATAACACCAAAAAATATATATACACTTGTCTCCAAATATGACGTGTTAGATATGTCTTCAGACAAGTTTTTCTCGGAGGTGATTAGATAGTTGAACAGGAATATATATAAAACAAGGAAGGAAAATGAATGAGGATGGAAAAATGGTAAATGGTAATCAATTATGAGAACAATGAATTATAATGTTTCTTTTGAGTGGGGGATACTATCATAAGAAGTCACTAGTGACATGACTCTTTAGGTGACAGTATAGAGAAACAAACATATCAGCCAAAATACATGACTAAATGAACCAAACATTGTCATGTGATCTAACAAATTCAAATTCCACCTACTTCTTGTTTCTCACAAAAAACAATACCACTTTAGTTTGAATTGCACCAATACAAGTTAGTAGCATATCTTATCATATGATGCTAGAGCCACCTATATCTTAGGCAAGTATATTTCCAAATATGTTTTTATAAACTCAGGCACAACAATTATGTAATAATGTAGTGTACTTATTATATATACAGTAAATATACACAATTAAGCTCACAAAAATGTGAAAGCTGAAGCATTAGAAAAAATGTCTCATCACTTTAAAGAAAAAGGAATTACACAAAGCAGATTTGAGAACAAGCTTTAAAATACTAATCATGCAAACAATTTCAGTTAATATTAGCCAATGGTAAAGCATACAAGTAATAAACCATGATTTAGAGAACCTACATGATCTCTAACTTATTCTACCAAATTTGAAATGGAGTTACATAGAAGTAAACTAATAAGCAATGATAGAACTACTATTACTTCAAATTATTGTTTATTTTTAATTTGATCTATATATTGTTTTCTAATTAGTTTTGTGGGTTGAAACCTATTTCTAAATTGTAAAATAATAGATAAATTTTATAAACCTTTTCATTCTGTACTCAATAATAACTCAAACTGTGAACCTTGGTTAATAATTGAGAGAGCTGTGAGAAAAAACCTAAAGTTACAAGACCAAATTAAAAACAGTGCATAGTTACATATGAACTGTGTATCAGAATCAGTACAATCTACCATGTAATTTTCACTAGGACTAATTTAATAATTTTATTATAAGCAAAAGCGTACTTATTTTTAAGATCAACCAAACAAAGAAACTGTCACTAAAAATTAAACCACAAGTAAAAGCACAAAAGTTATGAAACTACCTCCAACTGTCTTATTGTATCAAGCAAATTTGTTCTTTCTTGACATAAGATTCTAAGTTGCCCTTGTAAATTTGAGAACTCACTGAGCATGATTTGCTCACACTCTTTTACAAGATTCTCATTGGTACCCTCTTCAAGCAAGTGTTTCTTAAGCCTCTCAGTTGACACAAATATATGATTTGGTGCAAGTGAGATATGATCACTGTGTGGTCGAAGTTGATACAAGCCACGAGTAGAAACCAAAGCTTGAATCCACTCTACACGGTCTTTCCTTGAATCAGTTCTTAGATGAAGAGTCTTTGTTGCTGTAAATATATAGAACTTCCTATCATCTGATTTGCTCTCTCTAAATGATGATATCTGCTATAGAATATTTACATGAGATAACTTCAATTTCAGGTAAACAAGAAGCAAAATAATTGTAACCAAATATTTTTTTTAGTTCAATGGTTTTTGCAGCAACAGTTTGAAGTTTTTTATTCTGTATGTATCATTCATCATTTATGTAACAAACTTATAAAATAAAAAGTCAAATATATGAAGGATGGGTAATGTGCAAATAATGTAAAAAAATTATGTACACTGAGTGAATACTTCACTCACTTTTTCTGATTATTCTATGTAAAGGAAAAAGAGAAGCAACATAATAACATGATTTATAGTTATAATAATAATAGGAAATAGTAAAATACTAGACAAAGTTTAGAGTCAAAAAATTGAAACACTGCATATCAACTACTGGAATATATTCAGCATGTTGGTATGGGGAACACAAGTGGAGAAGAGAGCCCACTTTGAGAAAACAAAAGTAATAAACAGAAAACTTGAAAATGAAATAACCTCAACAGTTATATCATGGTTTGAAGTACTATAGAATGATTCAAATTCAAGATAATGATGTGAAAAAGCAGAAAATTACTGTCTCCAACTATCTTTTGTTTTTCCTTTTTATCCAAGAGAAGATAAGATGAGTGGTTCTTCAATTTGGCCTTAAACAGTAGTAGGAAACACATTTAAATCATATAAAATAAAAATAGGGAATTACATCATACCCCACCACATATTTACTCATATATTTCTGTTAACAAAGACAAAAGAAGTCCTTCACATATGTTTTCACTTTCCTATTTTTTGAGGAGTGAAAAAATGTATTAATTTACTCCTATAGTATAAGTTTTATACGTTGATATTACATTATATAACGGAAAAGTTATACAAATTAGTGATAAACTGATTGAGTATAAACTTTTATGTATAGATATAATAAATGAAAACAAATAACTGAAGAAAAAATATATTATTTTATAAGGTTGCTTTGCTTTACAGTAACGTCGAGGTTACAATTTACAAAGAAGTTCAAATCTTGAACCAACCCCACCACACACAATATTCTAATAAGAAAAAGAGATTATGCTCTTGAATCTAACGCCTTCAAGTTCTTGAAGTCCTCTACTGCCATTATGGAAGAAAATGGAAAACAAATTAAAAACCAATAAAAAATAATAATTTCTCTCTCTGAACTGTGAAGGGCACGCAGGCAAATAAAACCAATGCAAGTTACTATAAAATGGCATGTGATAAGGTTGTAATTGCAGGAAAAAAAATGGTATGCTAAGGAAAAAAAGTGAAGAAAGGTAAAAACAGTACGAGGAAGAAAGCAAAAAAAAAACCATTAATGCAAAAGGCTGAGCCTATGAAAATCCATTTCAACCAATGCTGATGAAGGAAGAGTGCAGAGAGTGATGAGAGATGACGGATGATGTGACCTTAAGTTAATGCCATAGGGCTATAATTTGTAGGGTATTCCCTATACTCCTAACTCAGACACTTGTTGATGTGACCCACTCTACATTAACAAACAGTTTAAACTGTAAAACAATGAAAAAAAAGTTTTGGGTTATTAAAATCCAATCTAAAACAGGAGTTAATTAAAGGAGATATAAATGTTTCAAAAACCAAAAATAAAAACAATTTTTAATTACACATATATAATGAAATTGCACTTTTATTATTAAAAAACAAAGAGAAACATGCATTATTCAGTTCCTAAAGCACACAAACTAGAAAGTAGAAACCAATGGGTTTTCACATTACTTCTCGGGCATCAAAAAAAATTTAATAATTTTATGTCTAACTTTTTTTTCTTCTTTTCACTGGCAGCAGAAGAACAATCTAAATATGAATCATGTTAATGTTAATGAAATCAATGAATGAAATCTTTGTAATTTGTAAAAGATAGAATTCAAAAAAAGAAAAAAAAAACAATTGCTGGTGAATTTTTAAATAAAAAATGTTGCCTATAACGGAAAGATGCAGTAGCGCCAAAACGATGAAGACGACAGTGCCACTGTGAACCAAAAGACCTGACCCACACATATAACTGGTGATTGAGTTACCGATTTCACCGTATCACATATCACTTACTAATTCGATATAAAGAAATTCTCATAAAATTAAATATAATAAGTACTAGTACTACTCTCAATGTTTTCACCATCAAATATTTTTTGCTTTAAGTTCAAAAAATTAAATACTTATAGAGAAAAAAGAGATAACAAGTGACTTTTGTTTTTTACCTTGAGATGGACAATGCCGGAAGATAACGGTGGTTTATGGTTTTTACGGCGCATGGTGGCGGCGGAGGAGTCCAACCTGGCTAAGAGGTTGGCGGAGACTTCTCCGATGAGGCGAACATCGTCGACGGGAGAGAAGAGGTTAAGGTTTTCCGGCTTCCGGATCTTAGCGTAAGAGAGGACGCCATTGCGGAGGAGGAACCACCGGGATCTCCATCCTTTGCCGTAATTAGTCCACTTGTAGAGAACTCCGGCCACCGTCATTTCCGATCCACCACCATTAACGACAACAGATCCACCTGCCGCGAAACTCGCCGGAAGGCTCCTTGTTCTTGACAGAGCCGCCGTGTCTGGCTCCGGCGAGTTGCTTCCGATCCCTGAACCCTCAAGGGAGATGCAACACAAAGGGTGCATTTCCTTCACTCGCATTTTCACTCTCAAAAATAAAAATCTCTTTTTTTCTTTAAATTTTGTTTCAGTTCTTCATTTGAAGAGAAGGTTCATTGAAAATAGTGTGTGGTGAATGGTTTAGGGTTCTCAAGAAAGCTCTGAAACTGAGAGAGATTTTAGATCGAAAGATGAGATCAATAAAAAAGAGGAGACCACAAAAGCGAGGACTAAGGAAGATGCATTCATTCAATTAAACTAAATATATAAAGATCAGTTTATAAGATAAAAAAAATTAAAAATGTGAAAAAAGTGGTTGCACTTGTAATCATGTATGATGATATGGTACTGTTTTTTAATTATAATAGTTATATTTATTTATCATTATAATATATGATATTAGTGATATAAATTGCATACTGCAATACCTGATGTAATTGTGGTGGCCAATATTACGGTTGTTGTGATGTGATTATAAATCACAATGATGTGCATTGCGACGGCTGCAATGACCATAACCGCAGTAAATGCAACCGTTACTGTAATCACGACTGCAACCGCAGTTTAAAACAGTGTATGATAGTATGAAGTAACAAAAACCAACCCAATATTTATAAAAAGTGTATACATTGATGGTGTAAAAGTTTTATACACTGTCAATTCATTATTCATTACTCAATTTCAATCATCATTAACTCTTCAATAAATAATACAAATGAATGGTGAATGATATATGAATTGTATATATCTTATACTACCAATACATTGATATTATACACTATTTCGGCAAAGATAAAAGTTTACATCCTTTTCTTTTTTATGAAAAAATAAGGTTATATTCATAATAAAATAATCAGAAAATTTAGTGAGTGAAGTTTGGGAAAAGCTTGTAGAAATATAAGTAAGAATATAGAGAGATACACATATTTTTCTCTATATACATTATTTATAAATTAGATAGATGGTGCAGACTGTAAGGAAGGTGGTGCCACCGTAATAAAGACAGAAGTGTCTCATTAAAAACAAAAACAAAGATTGTGGTGTACATGGAGGTAAGAGATTCTAATTTAAATTGCAAAATTGGCGGAATGAAACCTAAAAATATGGTTTAATTTGGTTTTGTAATTGGGCTCACTTATTTTTTTAATAAATTGGTTTGATTCATAGAAATTCAGAACTTCTCGAATTGGATAACTTAATTAAAAAATATTTTTAGTATTTCATATAAAGCAAAGGAAATATAGTATTGGTTACCATCATTATTTTAGTTTAGTATTGGTTAATATTTAATTATTCCATTATTTCCTCATTTCCATTGTATTAGTCTTTAGTCAAGTTTTTTGAAGGGTCGTATTAGAGATGACAACCTATCCCAAACTCATGGGTACCCAACTCAACTCAATCCAAATTTAATAGGAAAACCTTATTTGACTAGATTTGGTTCGAGTTTTTCCCGATTACAAATACTGGGTTCGAATTTGGTATAGGTAAAATCCAAACCCGACTTAAACCCAATTGATGCAAGTTTAGATTACCTGAAACTCGACAGTAGTATGAATAGTATTTTTTTTAGCCATGTCGTGTTAAAGTTTGGGTATGTAATTTTAGGTTTAGGGTTAGGTAAGCACAAACCTGACTACGATTTGCCTCATTATCATCCCTATTTCACATGATCTAATTTTAGCAACTCGTGGAACCAACTAAACCGAACGAAATTGTTCATGGATCGATTTGAAAAGATGTATGTACTAACAATGTAAGAGTTTTTTACTTTGTAATACATCATCTACCATTCATTTTCAAAAATAAATGAAAATAATAACAATAAATAGTGAATGATATACTCACTATGTATAAATTTTTACATTATTATTACATAAATATTACACTTACAAAAATACTCTAATAAAGTGGCAAAATCTCACCCACAATCTTAATTTATACTCATATTTAACAATGTCAAAATTGTATTTGATTTGTTGAGATTCTCAATACATATTAATTTGATTAGCAATAGTATCAAATGCAAGAAAAGGAGTGAACAATGTAATTTCAATCTTTTTGTTGACTTTCAAACATTCTTAAACATGATTGATCTATCTTGAACTCAATTACTCAAATTTGGATTTAGTGACTTTATATCTTGTCATGATTGGTCTAATGACACCAACACAATATGGATTTACTGAATCCAATGCTCATCTATTTGACCATCAAACTCATGGTCATTCTTTTATTTTTATTTTTGTTTTGGATTTTAAATTTTTAACTTTTGGTGAGTGGTGGAGATTTTGAAACATGGGGCATTTTTACGAGTCGATAAAAAGGTGTGATATCATCCACAAAATATCATGAAAGTGTAAAAAAAGAGCATTGAGAGTACCATTTATTGTGTAACCAAAACATTTATGTATTGAACATATAATTTTTGGGTCTATTCACGATTACTTTTATAACATTAATTAAGGAATTAAAAAAATACGATATAATTAAATGTGTTCTTGGTAATAAAGAATTGACTTATTTTATTAGTAGTATCTTAGTAGTGTGTTTGTTGACCCGCATTTCTATTATTTGGGATTGAACATATAAATTTTATATTCTAGAATTTCTTACAAAAGAAATATGTTTTCAAAAAAAATAAGTCGACAATTTTTGATCCAATTGTTTTTTACATATCTTAAAATGTGAAAATTTTCATCTAAAATATCCACCGCAAAATTAAATCACAAAAGCACAAAGAATAATCAAACTTTCATAAAAAATACATAATTCATAAATTGTTAAGAGCTAAAGTGAGAATTTAGAAAGTAATAATTTACAAATATTAAATGTTTTTGAGTTGGGACATTCCACATTATATATAGAATGTGATTTTTAAAGTTGATGTATCTTTTGTTCCAGTTGCTACAAAACTTAAAAATTATATTTTAAAACGCGATAGAATGCTAAACTAAATATGCTAATTATCATGTAAGGAAATTTTATATGCCAATTATTATATGCTAATAATTATGTGCTAAATACTAATTAACAATCTTTTATGCATTTCTTTTCTTGTATTCAAATTAAGTGGAATGTACTTTAATTTGTTATCTTTTTGTTTATTGTCTAATTAGAGAATATCTTGATCAATACTAATTAATATTCCTCTTTAATAATATCATCATAACGAAAGTTAAACCTATATGTATCAATATCATTCATTAATACTATTTTATTTTCAGTTTGGAATAAAGAAGTGTTATAGAAAATGCATTATTGGAAGTAAAAAATTATGTCTGTTCAATTATTTATTTACCTTTTAAGTCATATTTTTACTTTATACAACAATGAGAATAACAATCATAACACAAACTCATTTTGGGGATAGATTAGTGTTTTTTGTGTGGGTATATAGTGTGTTTTTAATTATACTATAAAAAAGAACTTCAAATTTTGTCAATATTGAAATTCAAAACATTGATAAAGGATAAAACTAATTTTACTCTCAAATAACTATTTGCACTTATGTTAACTCCATCATAGTTTCATAAAATACAAACTATATTATAATTTATTAGTAGAGAGTGTAAGAGTATGGATATATAACCCACCTATAGATGAAAGAAGAGGAGTGAAGAATGCAATTAGGGTTCACTTTGATACACTAAATTAAACGTTTACTTAGGATTGGATTCCCAAATACTATATAAGATTAGTGAATAGTATTTGAGATTGGTAAAAGTTATAAAAGCCATTAAGATTTTAATCTGATTCTATTTGATTCTTTACCTATTGTTGGCCATCACTTTTTCTCTTTCTATTTCTTTTAGTTTTGGATTTTAGCTTTTGGTGGGGCAATAAGATTTTAAGGGAGGGGACATTTTCGTGAATCAATAAAAAGGGGTGAAATCATCCCTAAATTGATGTGCTGTATATATGTTATTTGTTGTATATCATAAAATTTTCTTTCTCAAATATGTTTTTTTTATTGTGGTCCAGGTAGTAGAACACTAAGAAAGGAATCAAAAACTAAAATATTTGGTTTAGGGATGGATAATTAAATTATCATTATGTTCTTGAAAAGAATATTATAGAATAAATTATACTGATATATTTTGAGTTTTAGTCAAATTAAATAAATTATCTTTCCTTTCTAAAACCTACACGAATAACTCATATTTATATACATATATTACACTGAATACCTATGGAATAAATATAATTTCTTAAATAAAAAATGGTGAGGAATGTAATTAATTCGGTATATTGTGAAGACAAATTCAAATATGAATGTTTATTCATTATTTTTGGTTCGTTACAAACTGTATCAATAATTTTAAGGAGGTCTTTAAACCACTTTTATACTATATAACATTGACTCTTATATTATTTAGAATTATCTTTACAATATATAACATTTTGTTTAACTTAATTACACTTGACATCATTTACAAAAACCTGAATAGAAAAATGTAATAATTGATATTTAAATTAATAAATAATAAAGAAAGACACCATAGAGCAATAATGTTATATGAAAATTCAAAGATGTTGATAATAAATGTTCTAAAGACGTTCTTTAAAGACTCAAAAATTAAAATTCTGAATTGAAAATCATAAGTGATGTTTGATATAGAAAATATTTCTAGTCACGGGAAGGAGAGTATAATGCTGAAGTTACATTTTCATATTTTATACGTGTTTGATATAACATTTCTGGGAATGTGTTTTATTTTTTCAAAATTATCATTGACTAAAATAAATACGTAAAAATCACAATATTAAAGTACGAAGTGCATGAGAATAAAGTTAACAATATTAAAAATCACACGATGAACAAAAGTTTAAGTTTTGGGATATAATAAAGTTTTGTTCATTGTGTCATTTGTGTGCACAGAAAGAAATTTTGGGATATATTAAAGTCGTGATACTAGGTAAGAGAAATGAGTATACAAATAGATATGAGACACAAAATTCTTAAGTATAATTGAAATTAAAGGTCTTATTTTAAGATTATTTATCATCAGAATTTGAATCTTAGTAGTTATCGATGACTTAATGTATTGTATTTATAAAAAATGTAATTATATATTTTATTTTACAAAAAACAAAGATAAGAATCACTTAAAATTCCCGATAATAAATATATAAATATTTCTTACACAAAGCATCACTTAAAATTTTCATCCAAACTATATATATCATATAATTATCTGGTACACCATGAGCCAGATGATATTTTTTTGGTAGTAATAGGTGACCTTATTGATTATTCCTAATAAAATATAATCATTTCCATAAAATATAAGTTCACCTATTATTTTCAAAATATTCAATTTCCTACTATCTAATACAAATTTTTAATTCTCCAATTTTAAATAATCTATTCTAAGTTCTCCAACACTATCAATAATGGGAAAATTCTCTCAACCAAATATATATAGACAAAAATCTATTCTAAAATTTAAATCTGAAACTTGTACACTGTGAGGGACAAAACCTATCAAAATTATATTATAAGTGTCAATTTCAGAGAAATCAAATCATAAACATTTACCCAAAAATAATAGTGTCATCTCTTTTTGAGACCACATCTATCTACTTATCTCTAAGCCATGTGTCTATATTAATTATTAATGATACTATCCATTCCATAAGTCAGGCCCCTCATGCAACTAAAGCAAAAAATAGTTAGTCCCAATCACAAGTCTAATCTTTGCACTACTTATCTATAATCTCACTTTATATGCAACTTTATAACTCCATATCTCAATTTTCTATACATTTCTATTCATAAATATACCCTTATGTATATGCATATGTCGAATGTGATTTCTCTCCATTAATGGCGAGAGAAATGATGTGAAAAACAAAAGAAAATCAACACACAATAACATTTATATCTTTTTTATTTAAAATAAAATTACATTTTTACCCTTATAATAAAAATGAAGAAGTCAATTCTCAAGCCGGAAGAAACTAACTCGCATATATCATATCAACTTTATTGATTTGTCCTTATAAAAAAAGACAATCAATTTGTCTGTTTTTAATTTCTTATATATAAAAAAGACAACTAATTTGTTTGTTTGATTTTAGAGAAAAAAAGTTAAAAATGTACATTACTTTAACTGATTTGTAGCAAACCCCATTTTTAGTTTGCTTGTTACTTAATTTTGTTATCAAGTTTCGAAAAAGGTTTTATTGAGGATTGTGATTGTGGGATCCCACATGTTCATGTGCTAAATTGAGTAGACTCAGTAGAGAACGCCTTGACATAAGGTTAAATAACTGATGTGATGTCACCACGAAATTAAAATATTCATGCCCAAGTTCTTATTGTCAAATTATTAATTAATTCCTATGAGTAAAGTAGTTATAAATTCATACTTTTATCATCAAGTTTGAATAATATTGGAGAAAAAATATACGCATTGACAACATATAAATTTTATACATTAATGTATTATTTATTATTCATGTTTAATCATTATTATTCTCCAAATTAAGCATTGAACTTAAAAGTCTACCACTTTAATGATTGATAATCATCAAATGAGGATGATTTAATATATCTTTTTATTTGATATTTATGATACAACATTTGAGTTAAAATTATTATATTATTAATCAATCATGAATGTATTATTATATTATTTATAGTGTCCAATTTGTCTAATAACTACCTTAAAATCACATGTTAATATATGACCGATCATTAATGTAAAACTTTTATACTAATGAGAGAAAATAATCTGTGTATGGACAATGTAAATTTTTTTATATCATCTTTCATTCACGTTTTAATAACCATTAACAATTAATTCTTAAATAAAAAATTAATTCATAGTAAATGGTTTGGCAAAAATGTAAAAAAAAGAACAATATAATACTATTAAACTTTATTTACATTATATTAAAATTTAACTCTTAACTATTCCATTAACGTTTTTGACTTGTTTTTATACCAGTATTGAATTTCACCAAATGTTATATTATAAACAAATTATATCATATCATGCACATTAATTTAAAGAAAAAAAGGTGTAAATCTATCTTATGTTATTCTCATCAAATATAATGTTGTCGGTGGTGACATTGAAGTGGAATGATAAGATAAATGTCATAAGATGTTCTTCTTAAAAATTTATTAGTAAACGGCATGATTTTTGAGGACTCAACTGATTTGACTATGTTTTTCTCTAGATGATAACATAACAATTTTTATAAATAAATTTAAAAATATTACACTTATACAAATAAATATACCCCATCTCAATGTTTTAAAAACCGTGCCGTACCGACCGGTTCAACCAGAAAACCGGTGAACCGGACCCCTAACCGGTACGGTACGTATGTTATACCGCATATGCAATAGAACCGGTCAAAACCGGTTGAAAACCGGTAAACCGGTCGGTTTGTACATTAATTTTTTTTTTTTTAAATTTCAAATTTTCAATTCTTCACCAATTCTTCAACTTCAATGATTGATACTTGAGTCATTTATTTGTATTTTGCGTTTGTTAAGTGATAATTTTGGATAAATATATGTTTTGTACTTTAGACTTTGATTTTATTAAAGACTTAATGTTGTTTGTTTGTGTAAATTTGAAGTAAATTATGAATATGGATTATAAATATGAATATCTACTTATTTGAAATTTTTTGTTATAGGTTTATATATATATATATAAATATAAGCAAATATGTCCGGTTTAACCGGCATGCGATTTAATTACTGAACCACTGGTTGAACCACTGTACCACTATACCAGTACCATAACCGATTTGATAACCGGTACGGTTTTAATAACATTGCCCCATCTGATCTTTTTATGAACAAGTTTAAATAATATCAAGCGTAACAAGAAAAAAATACTAAAAGTAATTGTCTTTTATATTATTATTTTAATAATATATATTTGTCATAGATTGAATGAGATATTTACTAAAAGTATTTTTAATATAAAATTATGCTCACTCTTGAGTACAATGTTTTAATTACAAATATTTTCTCAATTATATACTAAAAACAATTTAATACTCCAAATAAACAATGTTTTAATTACAACACTTGTCATAAATTGGCTTTTCACTTTAGGTTGAAAGGAAGATAAGACATGGATCATAGACCTGAGTATTCAAATTCCATTTAAAAACTTTAAAATTTTAAAGTAGATATTCAGAAATAATTTAATTTTTAGAAATGTGCAATTAATAACAAAGGGATAGCACTGGTCGTAGACCGACCGTTCGATTTAGACATAAAGGAAAAGATGTCGTGGATTATATATGAGACTATTCAAATTCCGTTAAAAAATTATTTAAAGTAGATATTTAAAAATAATCTATTTTAGAAAAGTGAAATTGATAAAAAAGACAACACTAGGATTTAATAGAAAAATTATTAAAAAAATAGTTAATGATAATTACTTATAAATGACATAAATTTTAAGGGGTTTAATATAATTTTCTCTAGTATCATGTTTCCTTTTTGTTGTTTTAGGTTTTTATTTCAAAGTTTTTATAATTTTAATATTTGATCTAACTTGTATTACCAATTCTATGTAATGATTAATTATAAGTATAACATTTTTTATTAATTATTTTATATTTTCTTCTATCTCTTAATTGCAACACAAGGAGAAAATTAAAACAAATAAATTACATATTTTAATGAAAATATAACAATACTTAATGATTTCTTAATCACCACGATTTACTTTGAATTAGAAAAGATATAGATTTTCAAAAAACAACTAGTAAGATATGGGGATTACGCATGCTTAGAATCATTAATGTCTAAGTTAATTTTAGGAATATATATATATATAAGAAGATAAATATTCATAAATTGGTAATTGTTTAAATATAACAAATGATCATGTACATATATGATGATTACATGCAAAATATAGTATTGATAAATATTTGAAACGATATATATGATGATTTTACCATAAGTAGACCAAAATGACATAGATTGTTTGATTTTATCTTCATGAATCAAACCTGCAATTACAAATGATATGAAAATTTTAATTGTTTTGATATGAAATTAATGAAATGAACTGTAATTGTTTGCAATAAGGTCTAAAATGTTAAAGCATTAGAATATGATGTTTAAATGAAATGTAATAAGAAATAAATAGGATTTGCATTTAATAATAGGTTTTATAGTGTTATCTGTTTATAGGTTTTGGAAAACCTCTTTGAACACAACAATTATGATAGTGTTGATTGTTTTTCCTTTCTTATCATATATTAATATTTTAAGTTCTTTGATTGAACTCTTGAAAAAACAACATATAGTTGACCATGACTTAAAACTGGTCGAGATAGATACAATCCAACACTTGCTAGTGATTGGCCTTATGACTTGTTGATTGTCATAGCATATGAAACAATCAACGAAAATTGTCTCCTTGTTAATTTGAAAGGCCATGGTGAATGGGATGGAGACAAACTAATTTGTGGAATGTAGAAGATCTTCCCAACATTTTTGCTTGTCATTACCTTCGCTTCAAAGACATGGATTGATAGTCTATTTACAATCATTCTTGTTCCATTACACAAGCCTTCAGATTGATCTACATTTCTCAATAGCATAATTGGTGTTCTTAGTTTCAATTTGATTTTGTGGTTAGGCAATCTTGAAGTTCTGAGGGAGTTTAGAAACTCAAGAGTAAGTCTTTGGAGAGCTTCATTGTCATTAGACTCTCACCTATCAATAGAATCTGAGCTTAGATATTCCCCTTCATCACATTCATTTGAAACAAAATGTATTAATGTTCACATAATAACGTTTATGAATCTGTAAAAAAAAATGATTGAACGGTCTATTTGAGATTAATGATAGGACATAACCATTTATTTCATCAATTGTTTCAATTGTTGACGCCAAAATAGCTGTACATTATAGAAATTCCTCATTCAGATATTCATCAACTAAATTTGGATAAATACTTTTAACTATAGCATGAATGTGATCATCATAATTAGTTATAAGAAATTTTTCAGTTATCTCAATCAATGCATAGCCATCATTTGGCTCTGATAATTTTCCATCACCTACATCTAAATTTATTTTGAAAATTGTTGAATTTGTAATTGACTTGAATTGTTTATAGTATTTCGTAGACACATATTCTTTGTTACAGTTAAGACCTGACAATTGTCCCAAATATATGAGGAATTTATTGTAGCATTGATAATGTTTGACCGACTACCTCTTGGAATTACTAGAAGCATTTGCCTGAAGTCACTACCAAAAACAATGACTTTCCAACCAAAAGTTGAATTTCCTATGTCCTTGAAACTCATGATATTTGTGAGGGTTTTAAACAATGCTTCAAAACAATACTTGTGTGTCATAGGAGCTTCATCCCATATACACATTGTTTGTTTTAATAACTTTGCCAGTTCACTTCCTTGATGAATGTTGCATGTAGAGTTTTCAAGGGTTGGAACTAGTATGGCCAGCTTGGAGTGAGTTGTCATTCCCTCGTCAATAATAATGATGTTATTCCACTTGATGTCACTATGAGAACTATGTGGTTTTCTGAACGCCATGCTGAAGCTAATGTTTTCCAAATGAAAGTTTTACTAGTATCACCGTAACCGTAAAGGAAGAAGGTACCACCATTTCCATCATTTCCAACTTTCATGACTTTATAAAAAAATGACCTTTTGCTCATCTAGAAAAGTAAATCAATAGTTGTTAGCAACAAATATATGATTATTTCAGAAGGTTATGATAGTTAACAAAGGTAGTTGAAGATATTTGTAAGTAAGTTAAAGCAATGTCTAAATTCAGCTTTCAATTCTTCTTTATCATAATCACGCTCAACATGCATAAGCTTATTTCCTAATTTACTTGTGATTCTTCCTTCTGGATATGCCATTGATGGATAGTCCCTAAGACTTTTTCTATTTATTTGTAATAGATTCTCAATCTCTAGTAAAGTGAGATTTTGCAGTTGTTGGCTAGTGAGCTGCAAATCTAAAAAAATGTATTCACAGAATTAATATGGTATAACGATAGAAAGTGAAAGTTGAATTTGTAAACAATTGAAAGTGAAATACTTACTTTGTATGTTGAACAACCTTCTTTTCTCATAATGAATACCATCAGCTAAGAGTTGTCATGTTTGTTGCCAATCATGTTTTGGACAATTGATGCTATTTGAAATAAGCATTGTGACAAACAATTTTCTTAGGTAGTAACTTGATCCCCACTCGTTTGTTTCTTTTATAGCTTCATTATATTCCCTATCATCCTCAAGAAATCACATAGCAAAACATGCTTATCTGAAAGTTGGATAAATCATGTTGCTGACAGTCCTAATGTCTTCATAATTACATGGTCCCTTGAGGGAAGTTAACATCATTCTTAAATAGAATAGCTCTCTAGTGCTTGGAGGAACCCAAATGAGTCTTTCAATTGCGTACCCTAGCTTCCTTGGTTTCCAACATATATTACCATTGATGTATACAAACTTTGAAACAAATTGAGCATACGTCAAATCTCGTGCATCACCATATTTTTTGTTTGCTTTTGTCCAGGATGTGAACATTGAATGTTTAACAGTAGGCTTAGAAAGAATATCATCAATAACCTCATAATTATCAAATATTATAAATTTTTCATTTCAAGATGGAAATATAATCTATCAACTACATGTGATCTACCATGAATTGAAAAAGAGAAAATTCTCCAACATGCCTCACAAGATGACATATATATGCAATCAAGACATTGTTTGATTTCATCTATATTTTGCACTTGAGACGATGATTCATTTTCCGTTGGAATAATAGTGGCGATTACCCGATCATAACCTTTGTGAATGTATTTGAATACGTACTTGATTGAAGTGCTCTGATTACACCATTCAATGTTGATATGAGCTTGATATTTCAAAACCAATTTGCGATTATAAGGGATAATATGACGATTGTCAAGATTACACAATTCTTGTCAATGGTTTGTCCACTATCTCTTCTCCTATAAATGGGATACCCATCCTGGTCAACAATTGTAATAGTTTGAAATTTTTTTGTTGGTAATTCATGCACTTTCCATTGTTCATACAAGGTGATTTACTGTTTGCACTTCCACAAGGACCATGAACCATATGAGATTTGACCAATTCATATAGCCCATGCTCTTCCATAGGATTTGGTATTTCAACTGTAATTATATTATCTATGTCTTCTGGCGATGGGTACTTGGAAGATGGATGTAAGAATAAAAGTATATGAACATGGGGCAATTCCTTTTTTGAAACTCTATTGTGTACATATATGCAATGTAAGAAATATTAAAACATTAAAAATGGTATTAATATGGAAAAAATAGGAACGTAAATAATGTTCACGACATAAGCGAGTTTATGAATAATAGATGACATATATATACAAGCACTTTACCAAGAACATGATGCTTCTTCAAATACATTAGAAATTGATCAAATTTTATTTTGAATACCCTTGAAATATACTATAAATTTTATTATAAATATATATTGTAACTATATTATATCCTAATTGCAAATACTTTCCACAACCAGGGCAATTAAATGATATTCTAATTGCATCAACTTTTCTATTGCATTGGGGATACCCATCATGGTACCATCCATTAGCAAACAATTTCTTGATTGTGCCATAAGTGACACAAATAGATTCCTTAAAAGCACAAAAAAGTAACAAAAGTGTCAAATGGTTGCTAATATCATATCAAACAATGGTTAATAAAAATGGACATTTCATTCCTCGCCAAATTGAAATAATCCAAAGATTGTTTTAATAGCAGCATTATGAAAGAACTTGTCTTGAGACCCTCTTGAGAGCATGAAAATGTCTCACTCATGCATTGATTATATGATTCATAAGATTTTACAGAGCCCAAACTGAAATTTTAGAAAGTCACAACAAAGTAGACATATTAAATAAGTTCATTATGTATCAGTAGCAAAAAGAATTCAACAGACATTGAAATGATACCTGTTAGTGAAAACTTGAATTTCCTGAATGTTGTTGTCATTTATAAAGAGTTTTGAAAAATACATTGTATTTTGAATAGTTATAGGATAGCCTTCTATGCAGTAAGTGTGATTTATATTAGAATAGTATAGACAAAAAGAAATAAGACCACAAAGAAAAAATAATATCACATTTAGCTTCTTGGATATTTGCAAGGGTGAGTATGACAACTATTGGACCGAACTTGTGATCATGTTCATATTTCACCACTTGTGATGCGAATTGGCCCCACAATGTACAACTAATGTTATTCCCTTTGCAATGATTAAATAAATTATTCATGTAAATATTTTCACAAAAAGTATGACCTAAACATAGTTTTTGCCTTATAAAGATGACCTTTGGTCTCGCATGATGAAGATGACCTTCTTCGGCATTGATTCTGAATGGCTCATCTCTATGTCAATGAAATCTCCAATGACATCTGAAAAAAATATTAAAGTAATGAAAGATGTAAATTACCAATTAAAACATGAGTGACAACAACTCCAATGAGGATGTCCTCAAATGTAGTTAATCGGTAAATATAAGGAGGAATCTCTGACAATTACTTGTTTTTTATTATGGTCCCCTTTTGGAATATTAACTTGAAAGGGTGATCATAACCTCTATATTGTCCTTCATTGCAAATAACATCAAAATCATCAACAATATAATTTCGACCCTCTTGGAGTTGAGGCTCCCATTGAGAAATATGGTAAGACACTAGCTTGTATCTTGTCATCCTAATTTACAGAGGAAAAAATAATGATATATATACATACAAATGGTTTAATAGGTAAAAAACATAGAGTAAAAATAATACATTTTCATCCATGAAAATCATTTCTAAGAATAATGTGTGTAACACCCCGTTTTTGTAACTAAGAAATTAAAACTTTATACTGGAAAATAAAGGGAATGTATACTGAAAGATAAACTTGACATATTAGAAAATAAGTGTAATTTCAAAACCTTTCGGCTCTCAAGTTCAAAATGCGGAATAATTTTATATTATCTCAACCTCAAAACGAGGCATTAACATCAATCTCAAAACTCAACCATAACTTACCCTTTGAATTATATCACTTTATAAAAGCATTTGTCTAATCTTATCAACATAATTATAAAAGACATCATATGTGCAAAAAGAACCATTATTACATATTTTTCGTCAAAGATGACTTATAGAAAATCAGTTCGAAAAGACCAAGAGTATTCCTAAATCAGAGACAAAGATCCAACATAGACAAAATACTTTACTACTACACCAACCAAATTCTTATGGTCTATACTTCCATCAATGGATATCCGAAGTGCAACAGCAACAACCTGAGCATATACATAGTATAAATAAAAGAAAGGCGAAGAAGGGAGTAAGAACCAATTATGGCGACCACATCGTGAAATTACATAGAGAAATAACATTAAAGTAAGACACCCTATATAACAACTAAAATCAAACATATGCAAATGATGCATGAAGTTCGTGTCTTATACAATAGGATATTCACATCCCTGATTAATATATCCATCATGCAATGCTTATGCAAATCAACTAACAAATCTCCATCAAAATTACAATATCCGATGGGAATTACAATACCCGAAGGCAATTACAATACCCAAAAATATCACATAATAACTTAATGATCCATAAATAAATGAGCAATGCCCAAAAGTCACTACACTTCAAGTGAGTGATTATCCATAGGTTCTCATACAACTCCAAATAGTTATCATTCGAATGTGTAAATAATCAAGATTCACTATGATAAGTCAAACATAGAGATAGTCATTATCAACTATAATAGCTTAACAACAATATCAAGTCATATAAGTAAACTATTGTTATCATACATACAATCATTTCAGTTAAGCCACACATATAATGACTAAAATGATTGAATGAGAAAGTCCATAACAATCAAGACAATTGACTACTCATTAATCATTTTTGGTCTAAGGACTCTCATCAAACTCAATCCTACAAAAATACTACCTAAGTTAGTTGTCTCATACCCAATGCATTTTTACTAAGCCATGTCCTCAAGACGAACTCAAGATACTAACTTAGTAATCCATTATACGGGCAATATCTTAATTTCAAACATTTTTATTTTTCATATACATACAATCAACAAATATATTTTCCATATCAATTCTGTTGGTGGTTTTGGGCTCCCTTCCTATGTAGAGAAATTCCCAATATGAGCGAGCTCATTGGTATCACTTAAGTTAAGAGAAAGGTCTGATTTTAGTAAGAGATGCAAGAGAAAAATGAGAGAGAAGAGAAGAGAAGCTATTTCCGGCCATACACAAAGCTGTTGAACTAAATCGGCCTCCACGACTTTTTTCAACGTCCGATCAGGCTCAAATTTGGATAGCGGGTTCGTGAACGGTGCAACTTTCTCCAATCTGAACGGTGCGATTTGCGAAATGTTGTCTGAGGTGGGAGAAATCGGCGTTTTATAGTAGTAGCAAGTTTGAGATTTCTGGTTCTTCATTGATCCGTGGTTGTTTACTTCTCACATTGAGAAGGTTTTTCCACGATAAAATCTTGTGTCTCTTTGTGTTTGTGATTTTTAGTTGCTGCCATATTTGTTGATTGCTCCTCATAGATTCTTACAAGTAGGGAAAATTATTATTCGATGCTTATTGCTCTGTTATAGATTGAGTTGTTATTGTGTTGAATTTCTCATCAGAATGACATCATATCTCTTTGGTTAAGGGGTTGTTTTACTTGCTTGAATGATGGAGGCAAACACAAATAGGATGGTTTGTTTAAATGACACTAATTATCACTTGTGGAAGGGAAAGATGAAGGATCTGTTATTTGTGAAAAAATTACATCGTCTTGTGTTTGCTACTGAGAAGCCAAAATCCATGACTGGAGAGGAATGAAGTTTTGATGATCAACAAGTTTGTGGTTTTATTCGGCAATATGTTGAAGATAGTGTTTATATACACATTGCAAACGAAGAACATGCGAGATCCTTGTGGAAAAGATTGAGTCTTTGTATGCTTCTAAATCAGGGAATAAAAAATTATATTTGTTGAATTCCTTGATGAATTTGAGTTACAAGGAGGACTTCTATTTCAGGTCACTTGAATGAGTTTCAAGGGCTCCGGGACCAATTGTCAGGAATGAGCATCAAGTTTGATGATGAAGAGTTGGAACTGTGGCTACTAAATACTCTACCAGATTCTTGAGAAACTTTTTGGGTTTCAATTACTAATTCATCCTCTGATGGTGTTGTCTCTTTTGAAAATGTAAAGAGTTGTGCTCTTAATGAGGAAATGAGAAGGAAGACATATGTTACTTCATCTCATTCTGAGGTACTTGTCACTGAAAACAGGGGGAGAAGTCAGAGAAAAGAATCGAAATGGAGTCGAGAGAATAACAGAAGTGAGAGTAGAGAGAGCAATAAATGTAAGTCCAAGTCCAGATACAAGAATGTGGAGTGCAATTATTGTCACAAAACAATGCACATAAAGAAGAACTGTTTCACATGGAAAAGGGAGAGCAAAAACAATAATAGCAAGCAGAGAGATAAGAATCATGATGATGATGACCATGTTACTACTGCTACACATGATGATCTTTTTATTCTTCGTGGCCATGATCCAGTCAATCTTGTATCAGATGAGAGCATGTGGATAATTGACACTGGTGCTACGTGCATGTTACACCGAGGAAAGAGTTTCTCACATCTTACACTTCTAGTGATTTTGGAGTGTTGAAGATGGGTAATGATGGTGTGTCCAAGGTAATTGGTATTAGTGATTTTTGTTTGCAGACCAACATGGGAGTGCAATTGTTGCTTAGAGGAGTGAAACATGCTCTAGATGTTCACTTTAATTTGATATTTGTGCAGATGCTTGATGATAGTGGTTTTGATAATCATTTTGGTTCAGGGAAATGGAAACTCACCAGAGGTAACTTGCTTGTGGCCAGAGGGGAGAAAATCAATAAACTGTATTGGACAAAAGCTTTGGTTGCTAGAGACAGTGTGAACGCCATGCATATGGAGGCTTCTTTGTGGCACCGAATGCTTAGTCATATTAGTGAAAAGAGCTGAATTGTTTAGCTAAAAAGGATGTGCTTCCGAGATTCAAGAATGGAGAGTTGGCGAAATGTTCTCATTGCATGGCTGGTAAGCAAACTAGAGTATCCTTCAAGAAGCATCCTCCCTCAAGAAAGTCAGAGTTGCTTGAATTGGTACATTCTGATGTTTGTGGCCCGTTGAAAGTAAAGTCTTTTAGTGGTGCACTTTACTTTGTTATTTTCACTGATGATTGTTCCAGGAAGCTTTGGGTCTATGTTTTGAAGACAAAGGATCAGGTGCTGGAAAAATTCGAAGAATTCTCTATTTTGGTTGAAAGATAGTCAGACAAGAAGCTGAAATGCATTCGTACTGACAATGGTGGTGAGTATTGTGGATCGTTTGATGTTTATTGCAGGCAGTAGGGTATTAGACATGAAAAGACTCCTCCTAAAACTCCTCAGCTGAATGGTTTAGCGGAGAGGATGAACAAGACTTTGATTGAAAGAGTTAGGTGTATACTTTCTGAAGCAAAATTGCCTAAACATTTCTGGGGTGAGGCATTGTACACGGCAATGCATGTTATTAATCTCAGTACTGCAGTTGCTTTGAATGCAGAGTTGGTAGATAGGATTTGGTTTGGCAAGAATGTCAAGTATGATCATTTGTGAGTCTTCGGTTGTAAGGCATATGTGCATGTTCCAAATGATGAAAGATCCAAGTTGGATTCGAAGATAAGGCAATGTATCTTTATTGGTTACGGTGAAGATGAATTTGGTTACAAGCTGTAGATCTTGTTGAGAAGAAGGCAATTAGAAGTCGTGATGTGAAATTCATAGAAGACCAAACTATTGAAGACATTGATAAGATGAAGAAGTCTACACCTGAGAAAGATAATGATTTGTCTGATGTTGATCTAGTTCGGGCACCTGTACATGATCTGGATACTGCTGAGAATGATGTTCAGAATGATGAGCAACATGATGATGTTGTCTATTAGCAGCTTGGAGATGTTCCAATTGATGATGCTGAAGAGGAAAATGAGATGTCAAAAGATGAGAATCTTGGTGATGCTCCTAATCCACCTCAAGTTCAACCTTGGAGGTCTAATATGCATAGGAAACCATCTACCAGGTACTCTTCTGATGATTATGTTACTTTGACAGATGAAGGTGAAACTGAGTGTAATCTAGAGGCCATGAAGATAGAAGAAAAGCAGAATTGACTGGATGCAATGCAAGATGAAATGAAGTCTTTGCATGATAGTCACACTTTTGATTTGGTGAAATTTCCAAAAGGCAATAAGGCTTTGGAAAATATGTGGATTTACAGGGTGAAATAAGAGAGCAATTCTACATCTCCAAGGTATAAAGCCAGATTGGTGGTGAAAGGTTTCAGACAAAGAAATGGTGTTGATTTCAATGAGATTTTTCTCCTGTGGTGAAGATGTCATCCATTAGAACCGTGTTGAGTTTGGCTGCTACTCTTGATTTGGAGGTAGAGTAAATGGATGTCAAAACCGCTTTCCTTCATGGTGATTTGGAGGAAGAGATTTACATGAAGCAACCTGAAGGCTTTCAAGTTGAAGGCAAGGAAAACTATGTGTGTAGACTGAGAAAGAGCCTATATGGTTTGAAGCAGGTTCCGCAACAGTGGTACAAGAAGTTTGAGTTTGTTATGTGTAAGCAAGGCTCAAAAAGACTACTTTTGATCACTATGTCTTTGTTAAGAAGCTTTCTGATGATAATTTCATTATCCTGTTATTATATGTTGATGACATGCTTATTGTTGGGAAATATATTTCCATGATTGACAGGTTGAAGAAACAATTGGGCGAGTCATTTTCCGTGAAAGACTTAGGAGTTGCTAAGCAGATTCTTGGTATAATCATGCGGGATAGGAAACAGGAGAAGTTGTGAGTTGTGGCTGTCACGGGAGCACTATGTTAAAAAGAGTGTTGCAGAGGTTCCAGATGGAAAAGGCCAAGGCTGTAAGCACTCCTCTTGCTACTCATTTTAAATTGACTGTTAGTCAGAGTCCTTCAAATGAAACTGAAAAATTAGATATGCAACGGGTTCCGTATGCATCTGCTGTTGGTAGTTTGATGTATGCAATGGTGTGTACCAGACCCGATATAACGCATGTTGTTGGTACAAATAGTAGATTTTTGTCTAATCCAAGTAGAGAGCATTGAAATGTTGTGAAATGGATTTTGAGGTATCTTTGTGGTACTGCTAGTTTGAAGCTTTGTTTTGGAGGTGATAAACCTACTCTTGTGGGATATACTGATTATGATATGACTGGAGATATTGATTCCAGAAAATCTACTTCGGGCTACTTGATTAAGTTTGTAGGGGGAGTTGTGGTATGACAATCTAGATTGGAGAGGTGTGTTGCATTGGCCACTACTGAGGCAGAGTTCATTGCCATTACAGAAGCATGCAAGGAGTTGCTTTGGGTAAAGAAATTCTAGCAGGAGCTTGGTTTTGGGTAAGACAAATATTTGCTATTTTGTGATAGTCAGAGTGTAATTCATCTCAGTAAGAATTCAACATTTCATTTTATGTCCAAACACATTGATGTGATGTATCATTGGATACGTGATGCATTAGATGCTAGGTTGTTGGAGTTGGCCAAAGTTTATACAGATGATAATGGTGCTGATATGATTACTAAGACATTGCCTAGATGCAAGTTTGAGAATTGATGTGAGATTGCCGGTTTGACAGTCACCTCCACATAGTTGTGAGATGGAGATTTGTTGGAGTTTTGAGTTCCCTTCCTATGTGGAGAAAAGCCTAATATGAACAAGTTATTTGGTATCACTTAGGTCAAGAGAGATGTCTGATTTTAGTAAGAGAGACAAGAGAAAAGTGAGAGAGAAGAGAAGATAAGCTATTTTCGGCCAAACACAAAGCCGCTGAACTAAATCGGTAGCCACGACTTTGTTCACCGTCCAATCGGGCTCAAATTTGGACAGCGGATTCGTGATATCCGGTTCTTCAATCTGAACGGTGCGATTGGCGAAATATTGTCTGAGGTGGGAGAAATCAGTGTTTTACAGTAGTAGCGAGTTTGAGATTTCTGGTTCTTCATTGTTCTCATTTTCAAGTTTATTTCTCTATTACTTCGTACACTTGTTGAGCACGATTTATGCTACATCTTAAGACTCTCTTGTACCCTGATTTGATTATAGTGGAGCTCTATTACTGGCTTGTGCCTTTACTTCTCACATTGAGAAGGTTTTTCCATGTTAAAATATTGTGCCTATTTGTGTTTGTGATTTTTAGTTGCTGCCATATTTGTTGATTGCTTCTCATAGATTCTTGCAAGTAGGGGAAATTATTATCCGTTGCATATTTCTCTGTTATAGAATGAGTTGTTATTGTGTTGAATTTCCCATCAAATTCAACAATCAACTTATATATTTCTCATATCAATGCAACAATCAACTTAAATATTTTTCTATATCAATACAATAATCAACTTGTATATTTCTCATATCAATGCAACAATCTACTTAAATATTTTCCATATCAATATAACAATCATCTTATATATTTCTCATATTAATGCAACAATCGACTTCAATATTTTTCATATCAATATAACAATCAACTTATATATTTCTCGTATCATTGCAACAATCGACTTAAATATTTTCCATATTCATACAATACTCAACTTATATATTGCACATCAATACAATAACCAACTTGTGTATATATAATATCAATACAACAATCAAATTGTATCACATATCAATACAGCAATCAAATTGTATCACATATCAATACAACAATCAAATTCCGTCAAATATCAATGGAACAATACAACAAGCAACAATATAACCATTGCAATTTTATCACAAATACTCACTCATACAAAAAAAGCAGAAACATTTAGCAATCTTTCATGACAATGTAATACCATAAGCGAGTTCCTCGAATTATGTTAGACCAAAGTCGAGTTCAAATACATATTTTTCGAGCAAACCAAACATCTAAGATTATATACATTGTCATGAAAAAATTAAGGACTCTTACATGGAACACAAGTTCCCAATGGAATTCCTAATCTATAACACTCTCCGATTTTTTAGGGAATCGGAGAGAATAACTTTAATGAAATACTCTAGGACCACAATGGTCTTCTCCCTCACCTGGTTTTACGTAAGCTCCTTTGTTCAGCAATTAAACTAGCTCTCCCACCGTCTCCTTCAACCTTAAAATCTCTCCCATAACCACCAATAGCCACCGTGAATCACGGTTTCTACAGGCATGAAAATCGAACCAAAGGAATTGGGGGTATCCCCTCGATTCCCCAACTACAATGGTATGAAAATCGCTGATGCTCCTTCGTACCCCACGTGATGCCGTCGTTCAGAAAAATAAAGGAGAAGAGGGTGAATGGATTTATAGGTTTTTCTATCCCCTACCATTTTTAATTTTGTTCCATAGGGGTAACCCTATCTTACCCCCTTTACTTCTTAACCCTTTTGTTCTCTTTTTATTTTTATTTTTAAAACCGCACAGCCTCGCTTGGGCGACAGGTGTCGCTTGAGCGAGAGGCCCACCAAGAGCATGTGTTGCAATCCTAAAACTAACGCTTAAGCGAGCTCCTCTCGCTCAGGCGAAAAACTCCTAGAGAGCTTGGACAAGTGTTGCTTGAGTGACATTCTCTCGCTCAAGCGAGAAACACAGAGAGCTTGGACAATTGTTGCTTGAGCGACATTATCTCGCTCAAGCGAGAAACACGCAGAGAGCTTGGACAAGTGTCGCTTGAGCGACATTCTCTCGCTCAGGCGAGAAACACACAGAGAGTTTGGATAACAATCTCAGAACTCTCGCTTGGGCGAAATGAAAACAGGGGCTTGGATGACATTCACAAACTGCGAATTAGTTAAGAAAAATTTACGGTGTTACAGTGTCGGTGATCTATCCACACGCCAAAGGCTAATAATTCTGACCTTAATCTTCCAAGTATATTTAACAACATTGATTTCTTCAATGAAATTGACTCTATGTGCCATATCTGCAATAATATTTTTAAAAGTGAAGTTGTTGACAATATATGATAACATAATATTGATTTTCTGTAACTAAGAAAGGGAGAGACAAAGAGGTATGGAAACGAAAGGAGATAGTAATAAAAGGGAATGAAATACTTACTGTATTCAGATTCTTCAGAGTTTTGAATACTAATAAACATAACTTATTTGTTTAATATTAATAAATATTAACTTATTTATAATGTGTTTGATGGGAAAATCATGTTTGGTGATTAAAATGAATATATAAGGAATATATAACGTAAATTAGTCATGCATGGTGATTAAGTCTACCTGTATGAATTATTACTCATTCCTTAATTTGAGAGAATACTCTATATTCTCTTTAAATTACCATGTATAACCGTTTTGTATAAATTTAAAATTACCATGTATAACCTTTTTGTGTAAATTTATTGGGCGGTGAATTAATAGAAGGAAAATAGGGCCAAAGATTTAAGGAAAATTAACGTATTTGCTTCATCTAAAAATTATGGAAGCTTTTTGGAGGGAAAATTTTCATTAAGGTGATGACACATATCCTAGTTAATACGACGAAAAATTTTCTTTGTTATATAGTATATAGATAGGAGTCATCTTAATTTTTTTGAAACTTAATTTTGAAATAAACTTCCAAGATAGATTGTGGGTGGCAGCTCAAATAGGGATTACCTCTTTTTTTTACCTACATAGGTTGGCATTATTCGAATTAATTGATTATTTCACAGAGAAGAAAAATAGATCAAGTACGTCTACTACTACTAACTGAGTTTCTCATACAATATTTTTCTATTAATCACTTTTAATTCTAAAATTTATTTATTATCTTCTTCTCAATTAATTTTTTATGTTTTGATGATATCAGTTTCTTCCAAATATCAACACTAGTAACATGCACTATTATATTGCTAATGTTGTGAGTCAAATCATATTGATTTTCTTGTTTATATATAATTTAACAACATATTCATACAAGGATCAACTTCACCAATTTGTAAAATTTAATGGGTTATTAAGAAGAAACAATAATTCATGTTTTCTACATAAAGCTTAAAGTGACTTTAAAAGATTTTCCCTTTTAAATATTATACTAATTTAAGAATTACATATTTTCTTCTATACTATACTAATTTAAGAATGTTACATATTTTCTTCTATACATAGGTGTTAATGAATGCCCTAAAAACATTGGTTAATGGATCTAAATATAGAAAATGTTTATTGAAAAGTGCAATACTAGAACATCCAAGTGGTGATATCATGCATGTATATTTTCTACTTAAATTCTCTAACAAGTACCCTTAAGATATGCATTAACATTTACCGTATATAATTTATTGTTGTTTAATTGGATTTCATATACGATATTCTTTTCATTAATTTATGAAGGTTAGAGGGACATGTGTATTATTTATTAGTTGTTTAACAAATCCCATGAATATTTGAATGAGCTTTTGTATGTGTATTAGGAAGCAATGGTGTGTGGGAGCATCATTTCCAAGTTGCATGGGATGGTGTAATCCACAGATTTTATTACTATTTTGTAGATAATGAAGAATAGCTTTATTCTTCATATGTTGGGTCAGCTAATGATATAACAAATTAGTGATTCCTCTATTCAGCATATATACAGGAACATATATAGAAAAGAGTTAGAAGGGCTAACACTTTTTTTCCCGTCAAAAGATAATATTATTAAAATAAAGGAATAATTATAAAACACAAAAAAGGCAGATTACAAAACAATATTAAAACAAACTAATGGATTAGTATTCCAATCATTGAAAATAATATGATTCTACCCTGGTTGAATCTTTAGTCTTAAGCAATGATTTAGTTGGTCACAGTGGATTTTTTATTTTATATTATTGTAACTATTTATCTAATTGACAGGTAAAAACAATCATCTATATATTCACATCTTAATCATCAATTCTAGGGAAATTAATGGTTTGAATTAGTGGGTAGATATCAACCATTTGATTTTTTTAGAATTGATGGCTAAGATGTGGAATAAGTTTAAAAAACTTACTCTTGGAGTAAGTGGATCCCACCCATCATATATATATATATATATATATATTATAGTTCCTCGAAATATATATAAGAGAGGAAAAGATGGGTATCTTGGAAATTGATGGTTATATATAAAAAATTAAAAATGTTGGAAGCCATGGTTAATAATATTGCATCCTACCAGCCAGTTCACTTCCCTAACTTCAAGTGAACTGATCCCGATATTGATAAAATATAATAATTATATTGAACATTTAAAAAAATTAGTTAAACTTTACTTTACCGGTTAAATTCAGTTTGTGCATGAAATTTTTTATATTTTCAAAATAACACCAGAAGGATTTAAACCTCAGTTATTTATTACATGATTAGTCATTGAATCATTTTAATAATTTTTATACAAATTAATTAGTGAATAACCGGTTGAACCAATATTATGAGAGGTGTGATATAAACTACATGATGACAGGTAGCTTACTTGGTCACAGTGATTCTCCTGTTGAGTCCTTATGCCCCTTTGTAAGACTGAAACGTTACTTTTCTTGCTTTTAATTTAGACCCATGTCCTTTTCTCTCCTTTATTCTTATCTACCTAATGCTGATAATGACGAGATTATGCATAAGATTTTCGCATGGTGAAACAGATATGCATGCAGTAAATTAACCAGAATATAGATTAATATATATACATGTATATAGTTTAAGTGAAAAGTGACATATGCACTAAAAATTTTATATTTCGTGTGTACATCCCTCATTTATTTTCAATTATTATCGACTCTTAAGTATAAATCTTTACATTATCGGTGTATACATTTTACACTCATAATTTAAAGGGTAATGAATTGTATTAAAAAAGAGTAAGGTGACTGAGTCAGGGTTACCAAATAAACCAACAAGTAGCAATCAAATCTATTTTTATGATAGTGCCCACAATAGAATGAGTAAAAAATTTCTCCTATAAAAAAACAAAATGACATTTTTGCCATTAAAAATAAAATGGGAAAATAAGAACTCTCATCTGTAATAATAGAGAGGATCATAACTAGTTACAATAATATAACACAATAAACAACTTCCACTTTATGAGAGGGTCGAGATCATATCTATTTCCATGTTCATTTTCTCATCTAATAGTGACCATCCCTTTAACTAAATTAAAATTTTCATTATATCTTATTTATTATGCTAATAAATCCTCATACTAATCCTCCTACATATAAAAAAAGACATATGTCACAAAGTGATACTTTATTTATTAGTGATTGGCTTACAAGTGACATATGTCACTTTCTTATGAGTAGGAAGATTAGTAAGATGATTTAGTATGGGGATATATCATTTCTATGTAAATCATTGAAAGGCTTGCATAAGTATGGAAACAACTAATTGAAGGACTAATGAGAACTAAGAATTAACAACTGGCTGGCCCCTCCACAAATCCTCATGTCTTCTATGAATGGAGCAACATTTCTTCACTTCCCCCACTATCATTTCAAAATTTATATGATATTTTCATCCAACTTTGAATTTACCTAACAAGCAACACATGTGCCTCCCCATCCTGCAAATATTCTTTCTAGGGAAAAATAGATCTAATTCTTTCGAGGGAGGGAGAGACCAGTAATGGAATATGAGGCTAAATTTTTTTAAAAACTTTTTATTGAAAAATAACATGAAATCATGGTTATTGGAGTATTATTTTTGTCATGTGTCACAATCCAAACCAGTACAGGAGAGGATTCACGTTCCAAAAAGACCATGTCTTTATGTTCCTATTTCCTATAGGAATTACACCAAATAATATAAAAAATATTAATTTTTACTATTATAATATTTTTACGTATTAAATGAGATATTTTAATTGATCTGTGACACAAATTAAGAAACCAACGGAGACATAAGATCTTCATTTAGCATGTACATTATATATCAGGAAAGCAAGACCTGATATGTAATTGAGATTCTAATGAGGATGAAGAGACTATTGTAATCTCAGCTGTCAGAATTGCAATTATAAAAACCACAGTATAATTTAAAACCCTTTACCATCAAAATGCTTTGTAGTAAATTTCATTTTCCGTCATTACTTTGTAATTGAAGGTTAAGGGACCTACCATGTCAAAGTCACAATTTGGTTAACCAATATTGATTTGAATTCTGGTGTGAATGAAAGAAACTAATGTATAATATAGTGATTACATTGACCAATGTTGCAACACAATTTACACAACTATAATTGATGTGGGGTGCATGCAAAAGTAAGCACTCTAAAATGGTTGCATTGCATGAGTGCACTAGCTGGTGAATTTATGATTGCAGTTCTGTCCGTGTAATAGCAAAAGTTGTAACACACAAAGATGGGTCGGTGGTATGTGGTCTTTTTATGATGGCCATTCAATCCCAAATCAGATACTCTCCGATATCATATGATCTAGTACTGAAATGTGAGAGAGATAAAAATGTACAAGTTTGTAGTTTATTTAATTGAAAATGATTAAAAATCTAATCCTTAGTTTTTTGATGTCACATGTCAGTATCTATACTCGGTACTTGACTCTTCGATATTGGAAAGGATTTACCTTAATTGTAGAGCATATATAGCCTTGCCCATGGTGTAGATACCTAAGGACAAATTTATAGCACTCATTGGAGCCATCCTTTTTCCCTTTTCTAAAGTTGATTATTTAAGAAGTGTCCAAGCAAGCCAATAAATAATAGAAGATGTACAACAACTATCAAGAATAACATTTAAAGGAAATAATGCATGAACTAAGTATATAGGGAAACCGGCCATTTCCAATATAAATGCAAAATAATGGATTAATATTTTTTTGGTTGGCAAAGTAATAATATTATTAACGTGGAAATTTAGTACAAGAGTGTGATGGTAATTAAAGAACAAACAGAAAATAACTATATAAGAGTTTAATAAAATTTATAGGAGTTTGAAGGACTCAATTTGGTTGCAAAGTAGGAGATTTTAATAAAATTTATTATTTCGTTCAAAATTAATGGAGAAAAGTGAAGGAAAAAAAACTAAAAGACTAAATTAAATCTCTTCCTTGGATATTTATGTCCTCTCCAAGAGGGTATTTGATTTCGACTTTTGGAGGGAAGTAATAAAGTTACGGGTAGGAAATAAAACTTATTGTTACCATTCCCTCTTGTTTTTCTCTTTTAAGTAAAGATTAAACCAATGTTATTTCTTTGATAAGCAAGATAATTGGATTAAAAGTATAAGGGGTGTTAACCCAAAGAGAACAAAGTTACAAATACATAATCATACGGTGCCCAAAATATAAGACCAATGGTCTACGCACCAATTAGCAAATGAAAACAAAATAAACTCTGAATTGAAATAAAACCATAACCAAGAACGAACCTTAATAGAATCCAACAGGTTTAAAATACTAAACTCCTTACCCTGAAAAGTTACCTCATTCCTCAATAAACCACCGAGGATCACAATATCCTCCACCAATGTTATTAATACTGGAAAATAGGATCTCATACCAGCATGGCGTGTATATCATATTGGTTGTGCATCAAAATCAGTCAAAACATGTGAATTTTTTGTTGTAAGACAGTTCATTTTTCATAAAATGTTAAAAAATAAATAAAATGAAAATGACTCACCTTTTATAAAAAATGTAGGTATTAATAATATATGTCATTGTATCATTTACCATTCATATGTTTAATCATTATTCACTTTTCAAAAAAATAATATACTAATTGTGTAGAAATCTTTATACCAACATTGCATATATACTACACTCATATGTGTATATTTAATTTCACCGGTACACAATGTAATCAATCAGTTTTTTTTTGTCAGCAAAATAAATTTTATTAATAAAGACACGATTACAAATTATGGAACAAGAAAACAACAATAACAAAAATAATTACATCACAATAGAAAGACAATCTAGAGGATTACAAAGCCAATCAGAATAAAAGTAGATTTCAATCCTCTCTGGATCTTAATCCAAAGTCAGTACTTCACCTTTGCAGAGTCCAGAATATGAAGTAAAGAAGGTTTGAGTTTGTTGAAGATAAAGTCGTTTCGAGAGAGCCAAATCGTCCAAATAGTAGCGAACCAGATAACGCTCCAGAATTTCCAAGACTTCGTATCTTTTACAAATCCAAGGTGGTAAGATAAGTGATCAGAAGGAGTGTTGGGTAGAACCACACTGATGTCCAACCATTTATAAATCATTTGCCAAACCAAGTAAGAAAGACTACAAGAGGAAAATAAGTGATCTGTGGATTCCGGATGCTCATTACAAAACGAACACAAAATACCTCCACTGTTGGATGAAGAGAATCCCCGCCTAAGAAGTGCATCTTTTGTAGGAATTTTGTTTTGGAAGAGTCTCCAAGCATAAGAAAGAACTTTCTGCGGATCGCTCTAGATTTCCAAAGAAGGAACGAATCATTATAATGGGTAGCAAGTTCATGGTCATGGCTAGTGAGAATAGAATAAGCAGATCTAATAGTGAACATCTTGGACTTATTATGTCTCCACTCCCAGGAATCTGGGTTTTTGGTTTGAAGCGCTGCAAGCTTTAATTCATCCAAAAAAGAGTTAAAAAGCTCAAGTTCCCATGCAAAAAACTGACGTCTCCAAGTGAAAATCCACTCCCATTTGTCCCCAACCCAACTCCCAAAGTCAGAAATAATGCCATTAGGAAGAGTGGTAATGTAAAAAAGTCGTTTATATCTAGTGAAAATATTAGAAGACCCCCACCAATTGTCATGCCAAAAACTAGGAGATGACCCATCTCCCAAACAGCGGACAAGACTATCCCAGAACCAATCAGACTCAGCCGAATTCCTAGAAGAAGAAAAACCTAAATCCCTAACCCAAGCAGAATACTTCCTAACTGAGGACCTCGAACTCATCCAAGCATTATTTGAGACATGACCGTATTTAGAGAACAACACTTTACACCACAAGGAATTAGGCTTAGACACTAAACGCCACTTCCATTTCCCTAAAAGAGCTGAATTAAAAATGCAAACATCCTTAACCCCAAGCCCACCCTCAAGCTTAGGCTTACACACCTTTTCCCAACAAGCCCAACAAATCTACCTTTTACCACTAGAACCCCCCCCCCCCTAAAGAAAATTACATTGAATTTTAGACCGAATGACGCAAATAGGAGCTTTGTAGAAAAACAAGAAGTAGACAAGTAAAACAAATAAAACAACATTAAGCAAAATTACCTGGCAACCAAAAGAGATCTAATTTGTTTTCCAAGAAGATAGTCTGGTTTGGAGTCTATGAATAAGAGGTTTCCAAGTGTGCTTAGACTTGTGACTGACTCCCATCAGAATGTCGAGGTAGGAGAAAGATTTATGGTAGATCTTACAATGGAGAAAATCAGCAAGTCTGGTAAGATGATCTTCCTCAACGTTAACCCCAAACAGATTGCTTTTGGTGAAATTAATTTAGAGACCAGAAGCAAGCTCAAACAATTGCAGAATACTCTTTATGACTGAAATGTTTTGATAAGAGTAGTCCCCAATAAGAATCGCATCATCGGCAAATTGCAACACGGAGATAGGTATGTTGTCGGAGCCAACCTTGTAAGGATTAAAGAATCCCATGGAGGACGCTTGTCTCATTAAACCAAAGAGACCTTCAACCACAATGAGAAAGAGGAAATGGGATAAGGGGTCCCCTTGGCATAGACCACGCTTGAAATGAATCTCATCTGTGGGGCAGTCGTTAACAAGGATAGAAGTTGTTGCAGTAGTAAGACATCCCATAATCCAGCCTCTCCATTTATCACAAAACCCAAACTGAAACATCATATGGTTCAGAAAATCCCATGAAACTGAGTCAAAAGCCTTTTCGAAGTCTATTTTGAAAATGCCACATTGTTTCTTGGATGACTTTGCATCATGGAAAATTTCATTCAGCACCACCACCCCGTCTAAAATGTGTCTACCTTTAAGGAAGGCAGATTGAGTGTTACTGATAACCTTATCCATCACTTTCCAAATCCTGTTAGCTAGAAGCTTTGCAAGAATTTTGTATAAACAACCAATCAGAGAGATCGGTTGGTAATCACCCATGTGCTGAGGACTAGACTTCTTCAGAATTAAACAAATGAAAGAGCAATTTACCCCTTTAGTGATCTTACCATGGGCATGAAACTCACGCACTATAGCAATGATGTCATCCTTCAAAAGGTTCCAAAAAACTTAATGAATTTAAAGTTATACTCCTCCGGTCCAAGGCTCTTTCCACCATCACAATCCCAAACAACATTTTTAATTTCCTCCTCACCAAACATAGCCGTAAGAGAGTCATTATTCGAGCTGTCAAGTTTGTTAAACGGGATACCATTAAAAGTTGGTCAATGCAGGTTCTGTTCAGAAAAAAAGTGCTTGAAGTGATTCTGGACTCCACGATGAACCCCCTTGACATTATCAATCCATTGGCCTTGAATCCGCAACCCCTGTATAGAGTTACATCTTCTGCGACTATTTACTAAGCCATGAAAGTACTTAGAATTAGAGTCACCTTCCTTGAGGCAATATTCTTACAAATTTGATGAATGATACAATATTAATAACATTGGTTTAAACTCACATTGTGAGCATAGTGTGAGATTGAAACCATGTTGCAATTTGGTGAAGTTAGGATAGAAATGTAGAAGCTACTCAAACTCTCAAAGCAACTTAACAAGAAACACGCGTTTGGATCCCAACATGGTTTTCATTTTTCAACCACGTTTAGTTTTGATCTTATTCATTTTTCATTTTTTTAGTTTTGATTTAAAGAGTTCAGTAAAGAAATTTGACATTTAATTATTGTCGAAAGTCATTGATAAAAGACAAATAATATAACTCAAAAAACTTTTACTTATAAACGTTTATGTCCATGATATTTAAATCGATATACCTACAATTTGCTCTGTCAACATTGGTTTTAATGATGGGAATAGGGAGCATTAATTTCTTTCCAGCAAAACTGAACATCTTATCTTAGGGAAGGTACATTAATTAGTACCCCTTCACGAATATGATGGAAAGCTTTGTTCGAAACATTAAGGACCACATATTTGCTATTATATAATAGGTCCTCAAAACTTATTCAATTCCCTTGCACAATAATGATGAGGTTAAGGATTTTCTTTCTTACTCGTTGCACATTTGCACTTAGTTTCTTCTATCTCTTACGTGAGTGTTACCATCTTTCCATGTATATCCAAAGTTAATGATTTATTATCCCATATCATATCACAAATAAATAAATTTATATTATATAAGTTAAAAAAATATTCATACTTTTTTTTTGTTTTTATTTCATTATTATGGGTAAGTAATTGTCTTAAGTCCAAACTACCCAATAACTCGAGAAAACACATAAATCCCTCACTTCATCTTCATTATTTGAGAGCATAGAAAGAGACATGGGACGCGCCATATTAATGTACCTGTCCTTTCAGCTTTGACAAAGTTACCATTCATTTATGATAAATAGTTAATTTGTTATGGGCTGAGTAGTATTGAGGTGTGTATACGTTAGAAGTACGATTCTATATAAAAAATGAGTATAAATCTTCTATACTATTATTTTTTTATTTCTATATTAAGTCATAAAATTATGTCAATTAATAAAATTATGTTAATAATTATTTTATCATTTATCAAGAAGCAATAAATACTATTAGTTGACGTGATTATATTGGTTTAATATAGAAAAATAAAGAAATGTTATAATAGAAGATCTCCATTCTATACTCCAGCATAATACATTATATGTGATATAAAGTATACAATAATATTTGATTAAATCATGACATAAAACAATACTCATAATATTTAAAAGAGCTATTAATCATAAAACATTAGTACATGACTTCAAATCCGGATAACTCTACAATTTTTAGCATCCCCATAAAATTTTTGCCTTTAAAAACAAATAATTTGTTTATAGTATTTCAATAAGCGAAATATGTAATGAGTGGAGACAAAGTGAATTAATTATTTTTTCATTAATAATAAATAATTATATAACAAAACTTAATGTTTTGGATGAATGGATTACTTGTAGTTGAGTGATATTTTTATCTATTTGAGAGGTTCATATCCTTTCCATTTTTTGGTAATTTGATATTATCTCAACTTTTAAATAATTTATCTAGCTAGTATATGATAAAATAAAAAATAAAATTTTAGTTAAATAATGATGATTGTCAGGTGAATTCATATCCTCTTCATTTGGTTAGTAATGGAAAAAAGTTCCAAACATTTAGATTATTTAAATAAAATACTAAATTTAACTTGGATTAAAATTTTAGAAATAAAGGCATAAGGTTGACATGGAAAATAATGGAGAGGATTAAATGAAAAAGATTTCACCACTAGTAGGGTTAGGAATGACAATGAGTTGGGATAGAGGCAAATAATACTTACTTGTACTCATACCCACACAATTTGCAAGTATCGGTTTATGTAGCGAATATTCAACGAATTTACAATTTTAAATATATATTCATATGTTTTGTAATAAATTATATAAAAACAATCATTATATGAATAATGAGATATATATAATAAATTTATGATTATATTCCAATTATTAAAATTTATTATGAAATAATAATAAAGTATATAATACACGATATCAAAATAATAATAATTATAATATATATATAATATTTACGAATACTTAAAGGTCAAGTATTTTTGTCATTGCAAAAATATTATTTACCATTTTGCAGTGTACACATACATGCTCATGAGTCATGAGGTAACAACTATGAAGTCTATGATCAAGAAAGAGAAAAACAAACTTTCATACATTATTGAAGAGAATAAAAATACATATGAATAATTTGGAGAAACCTATAGGAGCCACAAATTGTCAAATTAATTAAACCAATCATTAAGGAAATGGTAAAAAGAAGAAGAAAAAAAGAACCTCTCAGCTTTTAAGACCAGATATGATAACAAGTGGGGTATAAGAGACACAGGTTTCAAATGATGCCTATGATGTCTTCATCTCTTAAGACTCTTCTACCTTTTTGATTTTCACATGGTGTCAGTAATCTTTTTACCCTGAATCCTTCTGCCAAGTTTCTCAGTTTGCTTATATGACAAAATTAGAAAGACATGTAAAGTTCAGCAGTTTCTGCATCTAGTATCTATTTTGCATGAGTAGTCCTCTATCAGCTTTTTTTAAAGAGGAACCTGTGATCATTATAATAGAGGTATGAACACGAGTATATTTTAGTGTACACTCTTATCATATAGTGTATGGTACACTTTGTTTGACTTACTAACTCTTATTTAGCACTAACATTATTTTTAATTTGATACAGGTTATATTATATTCATATTATTATTTCCTAAACAATGTCTATATGCTATGTTATCACATAGCATAGGAGAAAATGGATACTTTCCAAGAGGGTGAATTACCGGATAAAATTGTAACATGTAGCTTTAATTTTTTTTAATGATACAAATTTTAAAATATTTTTAGACAACAAATTATTATAAATGATAAAAATAATCTAATCTCATATTTTAGTATTGGATTCTCTAGTAGTAGAGAGGATCTCAACACAATATAAGAGGTCTCTTTTTATTTAAACTTATTAGTTGATTCTATTTAATTATTCAAATAGAGCAATAATATAATTTAACTATCTGGTAAGCTATTATACATGACTCTTACAACTACTCAAATAGGAGGTCTCTTTTTGTTTGGGTGTGATTAAAACCATCAAATTGTAAATAGTTAAACTTAATAATTCAAATATTTCAAATAAGAACAATTTTGAAATGTACAATTTGCACTTCAAAGAATAATTGAGTTCTATTGTCTCCTATATCTCATACAATTATCTCTTTGTCTATGTTTTTAGTGAAGAGTTTTTTCATAGAATATATTATTTAAGTATATATATTATTTTTTATCTAAAAGTCAACAATAATTAATACTTAATAATAATGTGTTAATAGTGTAACTCCTAATGAATAAACTATTTTTTTAAATATGAATAAAGGACATGAGTCCAAAAGTCTTTTCAATTAATGTTTCCATAACCTAATTACATGCTGCCTCTCATAATATATTTATTGTAGGATGAAAATCATGCTCACGTTTCAAATCAGTTTAATGTGAACTTTCATTCGAGTTTAAGATTGGTTAAATTAAAGTTCATGAATTTTAGAGCAGATTAACATGCTCAAATTTATAATGTTCATCAATTTGAATGATAATAATTGATATATATATATATATATATATATATAAATAAATAAAGATAAATGTGATATTTAAATTGATTTGTATGAAAATATTAATTTTAATATATATAATAATTATAAAATATATATGTATGTTTATATACAACAAGCAAGCCTTAGTTTTATTAGGTAAGGTAAGATACAAGGATCAAACGATTTCATAATGCCCTATCATTAATCATATGCATTGACAATGTATTAATAATCTCTACGTTTTCCTAATCGTTTCGCATATGACTTTTCTTGGCTTCACTGTATCCTTAGAAATTAGACTAACCTCAATTTTATCTACTCTCCTTGGTAAGGTCACATTCTCCTTCATACATGCCTAAACCACCTAAGGTGTGATCCTACTATCCTTTCTACAATATGAGCTACATCAACTTTCTTCTTTATGCTTCATTTCTAATCTTATCTTGTCTGATATGTCCATTTGTCCAATGAAACACTCTCATCTTTGCTACATTAAGTTTATTCTCTTGATGATGTTTTACTGTCCAACATTTAGACTCATATAACATTGTGGGTTTTGTAGTTGTGCGGTAAATTTATCCCTTAAGCTTGAGCAACACCTTTCTATCACATTTGACAAGATATACTCCACCATTTCATCCACCCACTTGTATCCTATGGTCTACATCTCCCTATAATTCCTCTTCATGTTGTATGATTAACATGCGATATTTAAAACTAGTTACTTATGGTTTGGTATGATATACAATTCTCCATTATTTACCTTTGCAGTAAAATTTGTCTGCCTTTAATAGCACTCATTATGAGTGTTGTTGATATGTCACCTTTATCAGCACTCGTTTAACAACACTCATATTAAATAAAATAAAATCTCTCACATACATTTTACCAAACACATAAGAAACATGTCCAGTTCCACCACATTTATGGATGAACTTGTCTCAGTTAGTTCAAATCCATTAACCCATAAGATTATATGCTGTAATGAAAAGGACGAAGGTGATGAAGATGTAGAGGACAAATCCATGAATTTCTTCTCTCCCTTAACCGAAGAAATAAGATGACAGAAAAATATGGTCAGATTCAATATAATAAGAATGAAATCAAAATTAACATAGAAAATATGGATGAATAAATAATAATCAAATACAAGAAATACATACAGAGATTGCAAGTTTGGTAAATCAACAACAACTAAACATAAATTCAACCTTGACATTTCTTGTAATATAAAATAAGAAGTTAATGTATATGTAAATGCAAGGAGCGAGAGTGAATCAAAGAGAAATAAATGAGGTAAAATAAGATGATGATTCACCTTATGCTTAAATAGAGAAACAAAAAACTAATAACTTGCTTGAAGAGAGAAACTAAGAGAAGAAGAATAAGAGCTGAATGATATGTGTATTATTGTGTGTGAGATTTTGTTTTTTTATTTGCAAAAATCTGCGTCCACTAAAACAAAAATGTAAGACTTTTAATACGCTCTCTAAAGAAAGCGCTCTTAAATGTGTGAAATCAACAATGTTTACTTAAATGAGCGTTGTTAAATATGTTATATCAACAGGTAGTGAATACTGTTATGATGAAATATTGTTTTTGACATAAGTTTTAAACCACTAATTAGAATTGTATATATTATATATGCCTTTGGGGTAGAAAAATTTATTTTATCCAAATTTTCTTACTATATGAGAAAGTTACACCCTGAAACTCATTTAAGTATTGTTAAATGTGTGACTTTTAACAACGCTCATTGTAATGACTGTTGTTGTGTCACATTTAACAGCGTTCATTTAAGCAAACGCTGTTGAATACATTCAAATCAACAACGATTGCTTAGAAGAGTGATGTTGAATGTCATATTTAACAATACTCATTTAAGTGTGATTAAATGTATGACTTTTAACAACGCTCATTGTAATGAACGTTCTTGATATGTCTCCTTTAAGAACACTTGCTTAAAAAAAGTGTTGTTGAAGCTATATTCGTTTATCACATTTAACAATCATTGCGTAAAAGAGCGCTGTTGATTATCTTCCGCCTTATATTTAACAGCGTTATTCTAGGAAGGGTTGTTGCATGACCGTTTCGCCTTATAGTTTGCTCAATTTTGTATATTTTCATTGTTCTTGTAAATCATATAGATTAATGTGCTTATCCTTTACTTGTGGGACATCTTCTTAGACATCATAATCTCATTAAATTAAATAACTTTGTGAGTTAACCAATACCCTCTCCTGGAACCTTCTAGACCTCAATAAGTATATTTAATATGCATAAATTTAAAATTTATATGAATGTATATATATGTATGTGTACATATATATGTATGTATATATATATATACATATTTGGACATATATAAATATACATACAAACACACACATATATATATACTAAACTGAGAACAATTCTTATATAAAAACTGTGAGAATATATATATACACATATACATACAAAGATACACATATATTTATATATAGTAAAGTCATAACAATTATTATATAAAAACTATGAGAATAATAAATATGGGCCTTAGAATCATACATGAATGATTATAATTAAAAGTTACTTATTGGTCTTATTATCACTTAAAAAAGTCATGTGCATATATCTTTTAAGAGTAATGCTATATCCTCATACTAAATATTCTTACTAATCATCCTACCTACAAAAATGTGACATATGTCACAAAGTGATACTTTATTTATTAGTGATTGGTTTACAAGTGACAAATGTCACTTTCTTGTGGGTATGGGGATTAATAGGAGGATATATCATTTTTCATATTTTAATTTTGACTGTTCAAATAAGATTTAATTATCCATATTAATTATCAACCTTTCTCACCGTAATAACTGTTCCATGCATGCATATTTGATTCAAATTAGGAGTCATTTATTTAACCAGATGAATCTCAATTCATTTGTTTCAATAATCATGTTTATCAAAAACTATTAGGGTAGTGGAGTTTGATATGAATATCAAATTTCTTTGAGTTCATCACCAACCCTACTTACCAGATTAGGAAAAATATCACATCTTCCCATGTTATCATGGCTTTCTAGGGCCACAGTCGCAATTCTTAACTAAAAACTCAAAAAATGAGTGTCCAACATGAGCTGTGTTCATCATTGTCCATCACGTGTTATTATAATCATGCATGCATGTTCATGTTTCTCAGCATATCCTTGTTGTCCTAACAAGTTTGGTCATGGTGCCACTTCTTCACTGGCCCGACACAACATTTGAGAATTGAAGCTTTATAGCGCGTGGTCCATATCTCACACCATGACCCAAATAGGTGCCTGTACGATTCTTCAATAAGACAGCAACCACACTATGATATCATGATCTAGACTTAGGTCGTGCAACCCTTATATTCAGAGACAATGATGATCTCCGGTACTACAGAGGAAAGTATCTCAAAAGCAAAAGGAATAAATAATATGATATTTTTGTTAAGCTTTCATCTTAAAACCAATTGGCAATGAGATGAGTAGTCCAACAGATATTTAAACCACTCTCGAGACAATAAGGTAGGCGATGTAAGATTTACTTCCTAACATGCCCCTCCAAATCAGTCTGCCGGACCAAACAAAAGTTTACCTTTGACTCATAATTAAAGGGCATCTTTTGGCCCATGACCGATAACCCACTTTGATATTATGTTAATGTTTCATCTCAAAACGAATTGACAATGAGAGGAGTGTTAGAAAAATCAGAGAAAGAGAAGAAGGAAATTCAATGAATAATGCAGGGATAAATCTTATTGAATCAAGGAAATGAACTTTCCTTATATAGCATGATCAACAACTAACAAAACAAAATTTCAAACTTAAACTTTCTACACTTAGCAAGCTTTTAATTCAACACATTTAAACTCACTCTAATACATCATTATGTAACTAAAGTTATGTCTAATATTGGCTTAATTATTAACACTCTCCCTTAAGCCAAGATTAGTGAGAGACATAACTCCCATCTTTTTCTTCAACTCTCCAAACCTTCCAACCTTGAGAGGTTTTGTAAGTCCATATGCAAGTTGAACTTCAGTCTTGCAATACACTAGCTTTAGCATTTCTCCATTCACTAGATTCCTTAGATAATGGAACCTAACTTCAATATACTGGATTTTTGGCCAAGCTTATGGCAGAAATGTTGTCTATCCTTAGCTGCAATGGTGTCTGCAACTGCATACCCATCTCCTTCAGCAGCTCCTCGAGCCAAACAGCTTGGCAAGCAGCATAGCAGCCTGCTATGTACTCTGCTTCACAACTTGAGAGTGCAATCAGTTGTTGCTTCTTGGAACACCATGAGATTGGTGCATTGTTCAACAAGAACAAGTATCCAGAGGTGCTCTTCCTCTCCACTAAATCTCCACCATAATCAGAGTCTGCATACCCAACCAATTCCAATTTTGTTTATGTTTGCTTCTTGCCATAAGGAAACAAAATTCCATGATCAGTTGTCCCTTGTAGGAACCTTAGCAGCCTCTTAGCAGCTAACATGTGAGACTTCTTAGGCTTGCACATGAATCTACTCACCAACCCCACACTGAAGCACAAATCAGGCCTGCTATTGCACAAAAATCTGAGGGAACCAACCATCTGCTTATACAAAGTATCATCTGCAGCCTCACCCTCTTCATCCATGGTTAGCTTGATATTGGTTTCCAATGGAGTAGCCACTGAATTACATGTATTCATCTTGAACCTTTGCAGCAAGTCCTTGGCATACTTCTTTTGATGATCAATAAACCAGTAGAAGTGTAGGTGAATTCCATCCCAAAGAAGTAGCTTAACTTTCCTAGGTCTGTCATCTCAAATTCTGATTCCATAAGCCTTTTTAATTGCTGAATTTGCTTTGGATTAGAACCAGTGATGAGTAAATCATCCACATACAAGCATATGAGCACCACATCCTCACTTCCATTGTCTTTGACATATACACCATGCTCCACTATACATTTTATGAATTGAAGCTCAAATAGAAAGGAGTCAATCCTTTTGTTCCAAGTTCTTGGAACTTGCTTCAATCTATACAAGGCTTTGTTGAGTTTGTACACTTGATGCTCCTTGCCTTCTACTATGAAACTAGTGGGCTGCTCAACATAAACTTCTTCTTCTAGAGACCCATGTAGAAATGCAGATTTCACATCAAGTTGAAACATAGACCATCCTCTTGCACAAGCTATCCCAACCACAAGCCTTATAGTTTCAATTCGAGCCACATGTGCAAAAACTACAGTGTAGTCTATGCCTTCTCTTTGTTGGAATCCCTTGGCCACCAACCTTGCTTTGTGCCTTGAGATTGAACCATTTGGGTTGAGTTTCTATTTGAATACCCATTTGACCCCAATTTTATGTTTATCCTTAGGAAAATCAACTAAATCCCAAGTTCTATTCTTCTCAATGGACTTGAGTTCTTCAATCATTGCATCTTTCCACACTGCTTGGCTTAGAGCTTCTGCCTCTGTGACTTGTGTTGCTTCTGCCATAAGTGCAAAGTGCACTAAATCTCCTTCATCATTGATTTGGTTATCATGATGCATCTCAAAATCATTGAACCTTGGAGGAATGGTTCTGTTTCTGTGTGATCTTTGAGTAGCAGGTACAACATCAAACCTTTCACCTCTAGCTTCTGGACTTCTTACTTCTGCAATTCTTTCTTCTGAAGTTGAGCACTCATTGCTTAACACAGGGATCAATCTTCTCAAGCTAGTTGACTTTTGCTTCCAATCCCAGCTTTCATGCTCAAGTATGATCACATCTCTACTGAATTGCACCTTATCATTGATTGGATCATACAACTTATAGGCTCCTGTAGGATGATAGCCAATAAGCAGCATGGCTTCACTCTTGTCTTGAAGCTTTGTTCTCCTCTGATCAGGCACATGCTTGAATGCTAGTGACCCAAAAACCTTTAGATGACTAACATTAGGCTTCTGACCAGACCAAACCTCAAGTGGTACCTTGCTTTCAAGCTTCTTTGTTGGACTTCTATTGAGAATATAAACTGAGGTTGAGACAACTTCACCCCAAAATTTTTGTGGCAAGCCTTTCTCCTTAACCAAGCTTCTTGCCATGTCCATGATGGTTCTGTTTCTCCTCTCTGCAAGTCCATTATGTTGTGGAATGTAGGGAGCTGTGACTTCATGCTTGATTCCATGCTTTTGGCAATAAGATTAAAAAACATTTGAGGTGTATTCTCCTCCACCATATATCCTCAACAGCTTTCCACTTTCCCTCTCCACCAAAGCTTTGAAATTCTGAAAACATATAAAGGCATCACTCTTGTGCTTTATCAAATCATCCTACTATATTCATCTACAAATGTGAAGAAGTATTTGTTGCATGGAAGTGATGGTTCTTCAAAAGGATCACACACATCTGAGTGCACCACCTCCAAAACACACCTAGATCTCATGCTGATTTGTGATTGAAATGGTTTCCTGTTTTGCTTGCCTGCTAAGCAAACCTCACACATAGCTTCTGGTGGATTGATTATAGGAATACCATGCACCATCCTTGCCGACCCAAGCTTGTGTAAACTTGTAAAGTTCAAGTGACCAAATCTTGAATGCCAAAGCCAACTTTCTTCAACAGATTCCATAGCAGCAAGGCATTGAGACTTAGCAGCCTTAAAGTTGACTTGAAAGGTTCTGTTTTTGGTGAGTTTGCTTCTTATGATGAGCCTTCTCTCAGCATCAAACACTTCAAATTGCCCATTGCCCATCACTGTGGTGAAGCCTTTCTGCACCAATTGCCCAATGCTCAACAAGTTATACTTCATACCAGACACAAACAGAACATCTGAAATCTTGGCATTTGAGCCATTGTCTTTATAAATCAACACATCACTAGCTCCTTCAACCTTCAAAGTGCTATCATCTGCAAACTTCACCTTGCTCTTCCTGCTTGAGTCAAAGTTCACAAGCCAATCCTTGTTGCTTGTCATATGGTTGGTGCAGCCTGAGTTAAGATACCAAGCTTTACTGTGAGCTTCTTCTGCAAAGTTTGTGACCATGAGTGTTAAGGATTCAGCTTCAGGTTCTTCATGTGAGCAGAAAGCTTCCCTATCTTGGTTTACTTTATGTTTTCCCTTCTCAGCATTGCACTATATGAATAATGGCCTGATTTATGACAAATGTAGCACTCAACATTTATCTTATCATACTTCTTTTGTCTTGGTTGAGCCTTTCTTTGACTTCTTCTTCTTTCAGAAGCTTCTGACCATCCTGCATCACTTCTGTTGCTCTTTCCTCCCTTCCAATTCTTGATTCTTCTTTCATTCTTGATATAAGAAGCCTTTAGAGCTTGATCACTACTCTTGATTGGATGTCTTTCAAGAAGCCTCATCTTATGAGCTTCTAGTGAACTTTGCAGCTCCTCAATCTTCATAGAAGACACATCCTTTGATTCCTCTATGGCCACTATGTAATCAAATCTTTGTGGCAAAGATCTCGTGACCTTTTCAATGATCATGAGGTCTATTATGGTTTCTCCACACCCTTTCATCAGATTAGTCAATGTGAGTATCTTGGTGAAGTAGTCTTTAACCTTATCACCTTCTTCCATTTGAGTCAACTCATATTGCTTTCTCAAGGTTTGTAACTTCACCTTCTTAATCTTGTCTCCACCTGCATGACTCCTAACCAATATATCCCAGGCTTCTTTGGCAGATGTTGCATTCTAAATCTTGCCAAAATGGGTGTCATCCACACATTGATGCAGCAAGAACAATGCTTTATTGTCCTTCTTCATGGCTTCCTTGTGCATAGCCATTTGTGCATCTGTTGCTTCTGGTCCAGGCTGCATCACTCCATCTTCAATGGCTTCCCTTACCTCTTGGTATTTGAACACAACCTTCATTTGTGTATTCCATCTATCCCAATTCCTTTAAGTCAAGATGGGTAAGTTCATGGATGGAATTTGAGTGTTCATGTTTGTCATTCTTGCTAAAACTCCAACACAGATCAAGTTTGTTTCTTGCACACACTTCTTGATCTTTCTTGCACACTTTCTTGGGTTTCTTGCATAACTTCTTGATCTTCTTCTTCAGCTTCAATCGCGCCACACACGCAGCTTCAACAAGCTTGCAAATCACACACAGTGATCTTGAGTTATCCTTCTATGCCTTGACCCGATAACTTGGCTTCAATGAAGAGAAAGAGAGAGAGTTGTAATTGCCCAGGATTGTTACTTGCTCTTGATACCAGTTTGTTAGAAAAATCAGAGAAAGAGAAGAAGGAAATTCAATGAATAATGCAGGGAGAAATCTTATTGAATCAAGGAAATGAACTTTCCTTATATAGCATGTTCAACAACTAACAAAACAGAATTTCAAACTTAAACTTTCTACACTTTGTAAGCTTTTAATTCAACACATTTAAACTCACTCTAATACATCATTATGTAACTAAAGCTATGTCTAATATTGGCTTAATTATTAACAAGGAGTAGGCCAACAATATTTAAACTCATCCTGAAACAATGAAGTAGGCGATATGAGATTTACTTCCCAATAATTTTTACCCTCTAAATATAATGAGTTGACATTTTTACGCTTAAGAGTAAAAGCAAAAGTAACAACTTTTTTCCGGGAGATGAGTGTGATTCTATATTTAGTTACACTCATGGGGCTTCACCTTGCTTAACAATGACCGTTTCCTAAGAACTTGTGTTTCAGGGTTGCTGTTTTGGTGCAATTCTCGAAAACACCGACACTAACAAACATGTACACACCAGCACTGTCCCTTGGTCAATCATGAAAATCAATACATTTATGTTGAACCACGAGAATCAAGCACATATTTGGGAAATCGGTATGAAGTAAAATCTAACAAGCAAAAAAATCTGAAAAGTGAATGAAATAAACAGGAAAAGGCCAATATATAAAGTAAATGTATAGTTACAAAAGGGTTGGGAATTGTAAATTCATCAGCCTTTTCCTATTTTCATTTACTAAAGTGAACAAAAGTATTCAGTGAGTTGTTAATGTATTGATTTTACCCAACAATTTTAATTTTGACAACGAATAATACATTAAAAGCATACCAATTTTGGCCTAATCAATGCACTTAAAAGAAAACGTAGAGAAATTAAAGTTAGACTTGTGCAGAGTCAATTTCTCAATATTAAGAAAACAAACATTTAAGGAGAAAAGTAGGTAAGGAACTCCCATAAAATATGAAGTTCAAACCACTCCAAACCTTAATAAAAGGTATCTTTTGGCCTATAACAACTAGAAAAATGTTGGGCTTCAGATATCATGCTAATATTTCATCTCAAAACCAATTGATAATGAGAAGAGTAATCCAACAAGTATTTAAATCATTCCGAGACAATGAGATAGACAACATGAATCTTATTTCCCAACAATATGAGCAATGCAATGCTTCATGTACCGGTAGGCCCCTCAAGTTTTAGTGGATTCCACCAATAACCTATTTGATCAGTATCCAGAATACATAACCGACAGTATTAAATTCAGAACACATGCAATTAATTTTAGGAAAAAGCACAAAGAAACAAACATGAAAACATCTACATTGTCAATGTTTCAAAGACTAATTTGAAAGAGAATGAATGCTCTTTCATATGTATGCTTAAATTCTTCATTTTTCCTTTAGTTAATAGAAATCAGCCCCGAATAAGAATCATCTGTCTCAAATTCTGCCCTCAATCCTATCCCAAACCAATTATATTTTAGCAAGTAAGATAAACATGTTATTTTTTATTTTCTTTTTATTTATGTGACAATTTCTAATTAGTTGGAGCAGAGAATTAAGACAGACTTGGGGACAGGAAATCCTGCCCCACCTTTGAAGTTAATAAAACCAAAGACAACTTGTTTCATTCTTCTTCTAGTGTGTTCTATCCTAACCAGGACAATGATGCTACCCTCTGCCCCTGATTTAGTAAGTTTATGAATATTTTTCCAAAATTGAAAGGTAAGCAAATAAGATATAAAGAAACAACTGTAAGAAGGTACATGGTAAAGAAACAACTGGCCTAACAACTTTTCTTTCAATTGACGATGGTCTATGTTTCTGTTTACAGTTGGCACTAGACGTATCAGACACACAGTGACCTTCAAAGTTAAACAAATCCTAGAGGCTAGATGCACATGCACAATGCACCCGAGTCGTGGGTCCCGAGGAAGATTGGTGTATACAACTTTATCCTTGCAAGCGAAGAAGTTATTTGATTTGTAGAGTAAAAGAGAGAAGAAGGAAATCATGAATTTGCTTGATTGATTAATGAGAGAGAGCTTACAATAATAGATGCATTTATACAAAAGGAAAGTAAAGCAAGTAACACAACAACTAAAACTAATCAAGTAACTATTTTCTCTGTACCACCTCTATATCACCAACCAAAAAGTGTTATAATAATTAAATTTGCCAAGTCATAATTAATTAATGATAATTTTAATTGAGTTGTCAATATATTATAGGTGACATAAAGAAATGGGCAGCGGAACTATTAAAGAATAACAAGTCGTGGGAGTGGACCAAGAGGTGCCAGAATGCTTTCGGATAACAGAGCTATACATAAAAAATATGGAACTCCCCAGGCCTTCACTAAATGCATTTCGCTTACAGTCACTAGGAAGGGGTTTATAGTAACGAAAGGATGGGTAGTGGATTGGATGAAGTTAGAAGTTACTATAACGCGTTATTATTAATCTATTTCAATCAAATACCGCTGGCAGATCCTGGTAATGATATATTAGTGGCACAGAAGAACTCTACTCCTCCTTTCTAATTTGGGTAACTAAACTCTAACTTGGGCTTCACTTTAATTGGGCTTGCTGCAAATGCTCCAATACTCAACCAAGGTTTAATACTTGCAATAACTCAATAATTCCAATGAGATATCTTACACTAACCCAATACAACATGAGAAGTAACAAGCTTCTGTAATCATCAATAACAATAAAGAAATACCCACACCCATGGATAGAAAGCATATTAATTGGTCATAAATACCCATGTACACAAGTTCAAAAGAATGAGAAGTGGTAAACAAACTATTAGTAAAAGGAAGTTTAGATTATTTAGCTAAGTGGCATGAATCACACACTTCATATGGATCAAAATTCACATAAGAAATTAGTTTGCATATGTGATTAGAGTATAGGGTGTGAAGGATGTCCTAAATAAGAACATCATAGGTCAAAAGACGATATGTTATAGGAGTTCACACTATGAGATCTGGGTTTTTCTGGATTGGTGGATTTGGTGAGAATGTAGAGATGATTATGAACCTCAACATGTCCAATCATATTCGAGGTAGTCATATACTGGATGACAAAACAATTTTTTTCAAAAGTAATGTTGAAGGGCAAGAAATTTATAATTGTATGAATATAGATTAAATTATATTTTAATTCAAAGTATTTAAAGGACATTAGTGACTAAGAGTGCATAAGAAAGGTCATTATCTCTGGATGTTTTGCAAAAACTGAGAAACCATTGGAAAATTTGATGGGAATGAGCTTAATATTTTGATAGGTGGTAAATTTGAAAGACTATTTGTGACATGATGATTTACCTATAAGATCCAAGGTTAACTTTGTCTTGTGTTGCTAGTTTATCCCTAATTGAATCATGTTGAATTATGTCTCCTTCATTTAGTGTAGTGTTCACTGCTCCTCCCAATAGTTTTGCTCTAAACTTGTAATTTGGGGAAAGCTATGTTTATAATAATAATCATTAGCTTTGTGTATTTCCCTTCCACAAAAGTACATCTTAACATTGCCATTAACCATATGGCCTTCTAAGAATCCATCTATCAAGAGCACCTGAGTTGTTGTTAGTCATGAGTCCATGTTCAAAACCCTAACATTATCGTTAATGCTTATTCGATAAGGGTCAGTGTTTTTCCTAAAATTTGGTTTTCAATTTTGTCTTCAATTGATCGAATTTATTATGACCTTGTGATCTTCTTGCATCATTCCATCTAGTTGCCTTTCTTGTTGGAGTACCAAAGCAAAGACCTTTTTTATTGTGGCTAGAGGCTCCATTAGAAGAAGAACTTGAGCCTTGACGGTACCATATTGATCATTAAGACCTTTTAAGAAGCATATCACATATTTAGAGTTTCTATAGAGTTTGATCGTCTTCAATAAGTCACAGTTGCACTTAGCATTTCATTAAAAAAGTTGAAATATTTTAATCCAATCATTAAGGTTCTTCTACATTTCTTGTGCACAATCTATTACTACGCCAAATATGTAAATCAACAGCGCACATTTCGGGGATAAAACAATGTTTTCGGGCGCTGTCTATGTGAGCGTAGTAATATATGGTATGCTTTAACAACGTTTATGTGGGCGCTGTTGTATGTCATACATACAACAGTGTCACCTCCAACAAGCACTGTTATATATGTACATGACTTTTAACACCGCTACTGTTGATATGTCACATTTAACATCACTCATTTAACCGCACTCATATTAAATAAGACAAAATCTCTTTTAGACATTTTATCAAACACATAAAAAGCTTCCATATAATAAGAATGAATTCAAATCATTGCGTGAACTTGTCTCTGTTAACCATATGCAGTAATGAAAATGATGAATGTGATGAAAATGTACATGACAAATTCAATTGATTTTCTTCTCTCCCCAAAGAAATAAGATGACATAAAGATATGGTCACATTCAATATACTAAGAATGAAATCAAAAGTTACATAGAAAATATGAATGAAAAAATAATAACCAAATGCAAGAAATTCATACAGAGATTGCAAGTTAACGTAGATGTAAATACAAGGAGAAAGAGTGAATCAAAGAGAATGATTCACCTTATACTCGAATAGAGAAACGAGAAGCTAATAACTTGCTTGAAGAGAGAAACTAAGGGAAAAGTAAGAACTGAATGATATGTAAATTATTGTGTGTGAGATTTTGTTTTTAAATCTGCAAAATTTTGCGCCCACTAAAAAAACTATATGACTTTTAACATCGCTCTCTAAAAAAAACGTTATTAAATGTGTGACTTTTCACCTACACACTAACATTATCAAAACACATTCATTATAAAACTTGTAAAATAAAAAAGAAATAGTAAAAATGGTTTTTTTGGAATTACAAGGTGCACATTTCTGACGTAGTGAGAAAATTTGGATATAATGAATTTTTTTATCCCAAATACATATATAATATGTCCAATTCTGATTAGTGGTTCAAACGTTATGTCAAAAATAGCATTTTGTCAAAACACTATTCAATACATGTTGATATGACATGTTTAATAGCGCTTGCGTAAATAAGTGATGTTAAAGGTGTCATGTCAACGGTGTTTGCGTAAATAAGCACTGTTAAAGGTGTCATATCAATATATGTCCAATTCTGATTAGTGGTTCAAATGTTATGTCAAAAATAGCATTTTATCAAAACACTATTCAATACATGTTGATATGACATGTTTAACAGCGCTTGCGTAAATAAGTAAGTGATGTTAAAGGTGTCATATCAATAGTGTTTGCGTAAATAAGCAATGTTAAAGGTGTCATATCAATAGCGCTTGCGTAAATAAGCATTGTTAATAGTGTCATATTTACAACGTTTGCGTAAATAAGCGATGTTAAATGTATCATATCAACAACGTTTGCGTAAATAAGCGATGTTAAAGGTGTCATATCAACAATGCTTGTGTAAATAAACATTGTTAAATGTGTCATATCAACAACACTTGCGTAAATAAGCGTTGTTAAAGATGTCATATCAACATCGCTTGCGTAAATAAGCGCTGTTAAAAGTGCTATATCATTAATTTTGACATAACTTTTGAACCACTGATCAGAACTGAATATATTATATATGCATTTGAGGTAGAAAAATTCATTCTATCCAAATTTTATCACTACATCAGAAAGTTACACCCTGAAACACATTTAAGCATTGTTAAATGTGTGACTTTTGATAAAATAAGTGTTATTGATATGTCACCTTTTACACCGCTCATATAGATTCGAAGAATTCTGGGGAAGTGATACTGCCATCATGAAACAAAAGAATTATGGGGAACGAACACACTTTAATATATGAGAGAATGTTGTTTATAAATTGTAAAGTTTTAAATTACTATCAAATTAAAAATGCACATTTAAAAAAGTGTTGTATACGATATCAAATCAACAATCCTTATTAAAGAAAGTGAAGTAGAAGATATCTCATCAACAGCGTACACAACAAAATGTGTTGTTGAATAGATTCCAATTAACAACATAAAAAAATGAACATTGTTAAAGAGAACTAATTCAAGCCAACGCTTATTCAACAACGCTCATTCACGGATGCGCGATTGATTTTATATCCTCTTATCAATATTAACAGCGCTCACTTAACTATGTATTGTCTATGTTCCTCCGCCTCGTATTTAACAGCATAGTTCTAGGAAGCGCTGTTGAAGAACCGTTGTTAAAGACGTTTTCTGGCGTAGTGTAAGTAAGTTGCACTCTGTGCAATCTATTAGGATAATGATCTTGTAATTAAGGAGATCACCATTGTGTTGCATCTTTCCCAAACTTCATAGGTTGGATCAGAAGAACTTGGCCTTTGTATCGACCCATTCACAAACTTGTACTTGTTTTTGGAAAGGAGTGTTCTCTTCATCGTCCTGCTCCAATAATGGTAATTTGTGCCATCAAGAGGAAAAGATACCAATATGATTATTGGGTTTTGTGAGATCTAGGAAATTAAGGCTGATTTGGTTTAGGTGAGAATGATTTCACAAATATTCAAGAAGAGTAGTAGTTGTTTTTTGGTGAGAAGGGGAAAATGAAGAAGAAGCAAAGTGAATGGAACAAGAATGAAAACAGAGAACGAGTGAAGAAGTAGGAGGAAATGAAAAGGAAGAGCGACATAGTAGATCTCTGAATTTGAGACCTCTTATACCATATTGGATTTGTAGATTAAAAGAGAGAAGAAGGAAATCATGAACTTTCTTTCTTGATTAAAAAAAAGAGCTTAGAATAGACGCATTTATAAAAAAAGGAAAGGAAAGCAACTAACATAACAACTAGGGGTGAGCAGGACCCGACCCTACCCGTTCACCCGGTATGGCCCGATCATGATCGGGCCTAAAAAGGGTCGGGTCTCATCGGGTCTAGGGCCGGGTTTGAGTTTAAAAATTATGCTCAGCCAATATTTAGGGTCGGGTAGGGACCATGCATGACTCGTCCCAACTCGTCCCATGGACACTCACTCATGATGTTTGTATGTGTCTCTGTTCAAATATATATAGATTAATGACACTTATTTGGTCGAAAATATCATTGATTTTCTAATTTTTCATCATATATACATGTTTAATAATATATATACACATATATTATTTTATATGTCAAATTACATATTCACAATAGTAGATAATATTTAGAAGACTTTATAAAAAATAAGTATACATTATAATTAATCGGGTCTAAGGTCAGGTCCGGGTTTAAAGGCTGACCATGTGAATATTTAGGGTCGGATTAACTCCGGGTCTAGGGCCGGATCCAGGCTCAAAAAAATGGTCCGAACAACATTTAGGGTCGGGTAAGGACAAACCTTAACCCGTCCCAACCCGGCCCACGCTCACCCCTAATAACATCTAAAACTTACTAAGTAACCATCTCCGTTCTAATTTAGGTAACTAAACTCTAACTTGGGCATGACTTGAATTGGGCTTGTTTCAAATATTTACAATAACTCAATAACTCCAATAGCAGTTGTTTCCAACATTTGAGTTTATACTTCCACTTCATGCATTTGAATTCTCATTCGTGTGAAGAAGATTTTGCTCATAGCATTGGTTAGATTTTGATGAAGACACCGATATCACACAAAAAAAAAAGATTTAAACTGTTGATGACTTAGAAGCATGCTCGTCAAATGATCAAGATATTTTAGCTTTCTAAGATAAGTACTTTTATCCTAAAGTCTTATTATTTTAAGAAATACTAAATGCTCATAGGAAAAGTTTAAAAAAATCAAACATGGTTTTAAAAGATAAACATAAAATTTCAAAAAGGTGAGTAGTATGTTACTCGATCTAAGTAATGGATTAGTGTGACAAAGTAATTGATTAACAGGTTACCAAGAAAAAATAACTTAGAGTAACCAATTACTCAAGTGAGTAACCAATTACTCAACGAGACAAAATCTTTTTGTAACCGATTACACATTCCAGTAATCGATTACTTGAGAGCAGTTTTTAAATTCAAACTAAAACAACTTATCCCAAAAGGAATGATGCCACTCCAATAGATTCCTAACTTCTGGTATGAGTATGTTGGTTGGTTGAAAACTTATTTAAAGACATTAGGCATTCATATTATAAAATATGCAATCACATAACATTTTCTATAACTTTCTATAAAGTTTTGCATCAACTTGATCAAACTTTTTGAAAAGTTGTTTAAGCGTGTTTCTTCCAAGTTTTTGAACTTAAACTTTCTCATTAGAAACACTTGAACATTTGTTTATTACTTATAGTGATTGGCACATAAGGATTAAGAGTTTAATTGTTATAAAATCTTAGCAATCCTAGCTATAGATACATCAACATTAATCTACTTGCTTTTATTCAAAAAACATAGGTCATATACCTAATTCATGTTATATTAAAAAAAAATAGTGTTCCAACTGACCATTATAAGTGGGTGGAGAAAGGCGCTAAACCTATAGGGCCCATATCATATTGGGCACCTAATAAAAACATTTAATTGTTTTGCATAAGTGCTTGTAAGCCACAAATGAAATGTTGTACCTGAATAGTGGTTGTTCTATGTACATGATAGGTGACAAAACCAAGTTTTTAGTCCTCACTCCAAGGTACAAAGGATTCATCACCTACAAAGATAATAATAAAGGTAGAACACTTGGATTTGGTCGAGTTCGAAAATCACTTTCTACTCCCATTGAAGGAGTGTTGTATGTTGAAGGCATTAATCATAATCTTCTGAACATTAGTCAATTGTGTGACAAATGCTTCAATGTGACTTTCTACCCCCGACAAATATATCATTGAAGATAAGATAACTCGTGATGCTAAACTCGTAGGAAATAGGATTAACAATATTTACATGATTTCATTAAATGACATTTCTCTAAGAGTTGTGTATCTTGTCGTTAATAATGATGAAGCATGGTTATGGCATGTGAGAATTACATTCATATGAACCATTTGAATAAGTTAATTAAGAATGAACTAGTAGTTGATTTGTCAAAGATGAAGTTTGTTAAAGACAAACTATGTAATGCATGCCAAAAGGGCAAATAAACTAAAGTGGTTTTTATGCCAAAACGTGTAGTTTCTTCTGATAAGCTATTAGAATTGTTACATATGGACTTATTTTGTTCTTCTAGGACAAAAAGTTTTGGAGGAAAGTATTATGCTCTTGTATTTGTATATGATTTCTCCAGATTTACTTGGACACTATTTTTGGTACACAAAAATGAGGCTTTTCATGCCTTAGGTAAATATATGAAACGATTCCAAAATGAAAAATTTCTAAAAATCGCTGCAACTAGAAGTGAGCATGAGGAAGAATTTCAAAATACGTTGTTTGAGGCATTTAGTGCCGCTTGCCATGTCTTCAATACATTTTTAATAAGACCTATTCTCAATAAAAAAAACCTAAGAACTTTAAAAGGTAGAAAACAAAATATAGCTCATTTGCATGTCTTTGGATGTAAATGCTTTGTTCTTAATAATGGAAAATATAATCTTAGTAATTTTGATACAAAATGTGATGAAAACATATTTCTTGGTTATTCTATGACTAGTATAGCATTAGGAATTTTTAATAAGGGAACATTAACCATAGAAGAGTCTATGCTTGTATCATTTGATGAAACTAACCCCTCCAAGGAGGACCAAATTGTTTTTTATGATGACAATTTACCAAGCACAATACAAGGAGAAGTTCCTATTATATAAGAACTAAATGACATAGAGCAAATGAAATATAATGACGAGCTACCTCAACAAGAAAAGCATATACATTCTGATTTACTAAAGGAATGGAAAACTCATAGGGATCATCATATCGACAGCATCACCGGTAATATAAACAAGGAGTATCTTCTTGACTTAATTTATATGATACATGTCTAAATATGTCATTTGTCTATCAAATAGAACCTTCTAAGATAGATGATGCTATTGATGATGAACACTGGATTTTTGCCATGCAAGAAGAGCTCAATCAATTTGAGAGAAATTAGGTTTGGAAACTTGTTCCTACACCTAGATATAGGCAAGTCATAGAAACTCGATGGGTATTTAGAAATAAATTAGATGAAAATGACATAATTATTAGAAACAATGTTACACTTGTGGCCCACGGTTATAACCAAGAGGAGAGAATTGATTTCCATAAAACATTCGCTCTTATGGCCCACGGTTATAACCAAGAAGAAGTCACTACGTCAGAAAACGTCTTTAAAATCGGTTCTTCAACAACGTATCATAGAATAATGCTGTTAAATACAAGGCAGGTGAAATTATACAACGCATCTTTAAGAAGTCGCTTTTAATATTGATAAGGGGATATAACATCAACAGTGCAACCGCGAATATGCGCAGTTGAATAAGCGCTGGTATTAATTCGTTCTCTTTAATAGCGTTGCTTTTTTGCTACGCTGTTAATTAGAATATATTTAACAACGCCTTTTTTTGTTTACACCGTTGATGGAAAATCTTCTACATAGCATTCTTCAATATGCGCTGTTGATTTGATATCTTCTACAACGCTTTCTAAAACATACGCTGTTGATTAGATAGGTTTTAAAAATTTTACAATTTCTTAACAACATTCTCTCATGTATTAAATTGTTTTCGTTCCCCATAATTCTTTTGCTTCGTGATATGGGTTTCGCACACCTGTCAAGGATATCAATAAAGATATCATTTCCCCATAAATCTTTGAGTCTATATATTTAGCCATGGAATGATTGAAATTCAATCTAACCACATTATTGAAAGAAAATGAAGTTCATCAGAGATATTGATCTATCTTGTAAGAATACATCATGAAAGCTTAAATTGAAAATTTCAACTCTTTTTCGGATGGAAATATGTGGAGATTGTAACACCTCAAATTTCATTTTCGAAATGATTGGAAAAAGTATAGTGTTGGAGTATATATTGGGAAATCCTCGTTTGAGAGAGGACATCGCCCGAGAGAGAGACTCGATGTTCTAATATGAGTTTCCCGAAGACCTCACTTAAGCAAGGAAGTAGTCGCTTGAGTGAGAGTGAAATCTGGAAAAGCTGTCAAATTCTAGCTTGAGCTAGAATTTTCGTACAGGCTAGATATGAGCCTTAGCATACTGTCCGATTCTCGCCCGAGCGAGAAATCCGCGCCCGAGCGAGAGCGTCAGAGTTGAAAAGCTGAAAAATTGCGAAATTCTCGCCCAAGCGAGCCATTCTCGCCCGGGCGAGGCTGCGTAGCTATAAAAGTAAAAGAGGGGTTTCAAAAACCCTAATCTTCATTTTCTTTTCTCTCCTTTCTCTCCCAACGGCGGCTCCACCTAAATGAACCATTCTCCTCTCCACTAAACATCAAAACTCATCAAAACCTCTTTCTATTACTTTTTGGTGGCATATTTGAGAAATCTTGGAGGTGAAAAATGGAACAATGGAGATTGGAGAAGATGAAGGGAGATGTGGCTCTTTTGCGGAGCAATGAAGCTTACGCAACCTAAGGTAAGGGAGAAGACCATTGTGGTCTTAGAGTATTTCATTAGAGTCATCTTCTCTGATTTTCCTCAAGAATCGGAGCATGTTAATGGATAGAAACTCTCTTGGGTGTTTGTGGTCCATGTGAGGGTCTTTATTTTATATGAGGATATATTAGCCATAAAAGTGGAGATATATGTGCGGGAAAACCGTTTATTTAAGTAAAACGCAATATGCTCATTTATGGTAATACACCATCATGAAACATGGTTCTAACGTTTATGTGTTATATGATGAAGAATATGTTGTGTGTGGTTTGTTTATGATAATGGTGTGTTATGGATGGTTGATTTGTTATAAACATATATGGGTGTGTTTGTAATAAGGATTTTGAGATGTGTTGTTTAATGACAAAAGTAGAAATGGTTATGTTGTGTGATAATGATTGTGTGTGAGTTATTTATTGTTATAAACATATATGAGTGTGTTTGTAACAATGATTGTGTGACGAATTGTTGATTTGTTAAAAGTGGAGATGAATATGTTTATGAAAATGATTAAGTTGTGAGTCACTTTATTGTTATGAACATATATGGGTATGTTTGTGATAATGAAGGTGTTGTGGGTTATTTTATGGTGATGAAACAATGAGACACCTTGTGTTTATTGTGTTATGAGATGAATTGGTAGTGAATCAATGAAAAGAAAACACGTTTTTAGCCAACCATGATTGGTTAGCGACTTTGGCTCAAGTTATGTAGCAAGCTTTGACTCAAGCGATGTAGCAAGCTTTGGCTCAAGCGATGTAGCAAGCTTTGGCTCAAGCGATGTAGCAAGCTTTGGCTCAAGCGATGTAGCAAGCTTTGGCTCAAGCGATGTAGCAAGCTTTGGCTCAAGCGATGTAGCAAGCTTTGGCTCAAGCGATGTAGCAAGCTTTGGCTCAAGCGATGTAGCAAGCTTTGGCTCAAGCGATGTAGCAAGCTTTGGCTCAAGCGATGTAGCAAGTTTTGGCTCAAGCGATGTAGCAAGCTTTGGCTCAAGCAATGTAGCAAGCTTTGGCTCAAGCAATGTAGCAAACTTTGGATCAAGTTATGTAGCATGATTTATAGATATATATGTATGTTGAATTATGATGAATGTTGAATTGGGTAAATCATATAAGTAAGTTGTAATAGGTGCTAAATGAAGGAGTGACTATGCTATAAATGTTATAGTGATTTGGAATGAATTGTTTAAGTGAGAGATGATAATCATGCTAATTGGATATATGAACATTATGTGGTATAATGTGTTGATTGTTATATGTTTAATATGATTGATGTTAGACGTTGTATAGGTTTAATACTGTAATGTTATTACTCCATGTAATTTCACGCTACGGTCACCGTAGTTGGTTCTTAATCTTTCTGTCTCTTCTTGTATGTGTTGTGTATTTGAGTTCAGGTTATGGCGGTAGCGCGTTGGACGCTTGCGGAGAAGAGTACATGGTAGAGTAGGGTTTTATGTAATTGATATGTTATATGATAAATGTTTATAATATGAGAACTATGTTGGATTATCTATTTTGTAAAATGGAACTCCTCCTAAGTGTATAATGAAGTTGATTTAATGTTTGTATTAAAAGTGTTCCTTGATAAAGGATAATTGTTTAGATTATGTATTTGAAAGGAAGTGTAATGACATGTTTTTGAAGTGAGATGTATTTGGAATATTTTCGCCTTGTGATTTATAAATGGAATTAATATTTTTATTCACTCAAGTTTCACCGTTCAAGTAATGTCTTCCAAAAGTAATCACTTCACTTTCATGGACAAGGTTTTAAAAACAATTTTTGGATTACGAAAATTGGGTCCTTACAGAGATCCTTCCCTTTTGTTGATTTTTGTTGATCGTGAGATTTTTTAGTTATTTACTTAAAAAAATTTCATTTATGATTTTCATTTGATCGATCATATTATATGTTTATGTAACAGATGATAAAATTGAAAGTTGTTTAAGTGTGTTTCTTCTAAGTTTCTGAACTTATACTTTCTCATTAGAAACACTTGAGTGTTTGTGTATTACTTATACTAATTGACACATGATGATTGAGATTTGAATTGTTATAAAATCTTAGCCATAGGGTAAAGGGAAATAGTGAAATTTAGAAATGGTGTGCTTCGAAATAGTGAGTTTTAGTGAGTGTAATCTGAGACAAAGTCTGAGGGTGAGTTCTGTAAAGATTGACATTCATCGTAATAAAATCTCTTTTTACAAGAAAACTAGATGTAGCATTCGATGGACTAGAATGTGAACGAGGATAAATTTCGATGTCTCTCTTTTTCTTATATTCTTTTACATTCATGTACTTGATTTTACATAGTTACTATTCCTTTATACTTCTACTCATAATCATTTCTAAAGTTTCAAAAATCAGCATTAAGTGTATAAAAATCAGAAAACTACTTCTCATATGTTATTCTCGTTAAGTGCAGAAAACTACTTCTCATATGTTATTCTCATAGTGGCAGTTTATTACGAGTAGTGTATAAAAACTGCCACTAATTAACAGTTTTCTTGTTTTCTACATTTAGATACATTTTCTAGTGGTTTTGAATTGTGACAAAAAAAATTGAAATTTTTTAACACACATTACTCGGTGCTGAAATATTTGGTTAAAACACTTAAATATTTGCCTCTTTTGCCAAAACTTGGAGGATACTTATTCATCCCAAAACCCTTCCCATTGAAACACCAATTTTAATGTAGGACAGTGATTCAAAAACAGATACAATTGTTTTTTCTTGGTCATCTTAGCATAGAAATCAACTCTTATCTAATACTGGACAGTCCAGTACTAGATTATAAGGGAAAATGAGATATTTTTTTTTAAAACATAAGTTAAAATCAGGACTATTTGATTTTTATTTTTATCATATGTCACAATCCCAATATAGTAATGAACTCTCTAATAATAAAAAGGATCCAAATTCATAAACTTCTTTATTAAACTTATTCTCAAAAGTTGTTTTTGATATGGAGGAAATATAATTGATTTTGGATGGGTGATGTTTAAGTTTACACATGTGAGGGTAGTAAATATAAAAGCCAATGATGCTGACAAAGATCAACTACTTCACATTGTTTTAGATGTTGGAAGTGAGGATCTAATTGAACCTCCAATTTATGAAGATGACAGTTAAAAGGATAGATCATAAAGGTAATGGTTGTAAAACATTAAGTTGTAGAACCTAACCAAGCATTTTATTGCATTCATAATCATATAGTAGCTAAATAAGGGAAATACTTTCTAAAGTCGTTACTTATATCTCCCTCCAAAACAAGATTGTCAAACACAGTCTTAAAATTTGATAAGTTATATTAGTTTGATAAGTATTAAAACAATATTTGATCACAAATATGGGACATTAGGATTAGAAGATAATCGTAGGAGATTGATGTTTCCAAAATATCTGTTCCCAAATTTAATACCAAAAACATCAACATTATTAGGGATAATGATATAGATGTTTGTATATATTATTAATTGTAGTTTTTAAAGGTGGAAATCATTCTTATAAAAAAGAGTTCGGATTGATTGGTCCGCCAGTTCAATCATGAATTGGACATCAGAGCGATCTGAGCTTCTCATTTAATCGGTTAAACATTAAAATTGGGTTGAATCGGTTCGACTCATTTAAGCTTAAAACCAATGATTCATATGGTTGGACCAGTTGGACTGGTCGAGTCAATTGAAAAATATCTTTTAAAAACAATCAAAACGACGTTGTTTGAAATGAAAAAAATGAAATATTTTTAACTTATTTTTTAGCTTATATTCTATCAAAGCCTTATTTACTTCAATTTTAAATTTATTGTGTGCTTTTTTTTAACTAAAGTATAACACTTATAATGATGATTTTAACTTATTTGTGATATTTTGTGATAGTGAAATCTTATTTGTTTATTGTTTAGGTAGGTGTAATAATATTTTTAATTTGAAGTATAGAGTTATTATATAATGCTAGCTAGTATTAATTGTTTTTTTAGAATTTTGATATAAATTGAGTCAACCAAATCAAACATTGACCAACTAATCTAAAGAGTAGCTCAATGACTCATTACGTGAACGGAGTCATTGAACTGCAACATTAGTGGATACAATAATTATTCCATATGACACATTCAGAGTTTGATATGATGGTAGATGATTAGCAAGGCTCTTAGGAAGACTATAGATGATAACGATATATGATGCTGAATTGTGTTATAAAAAATTATATGTACTAATCAGATAAAAGTTTTTTTATATTATTGTTGACTCTTAAATATAAGTAATATACAAAAATAATAAATAATATATTGGTTGATAATGATACGTAATGCTAGTTGTAACTATCTCAATTAATGGCCCACTAGAGACTTAATGACCCACTAGAGATTTTATGGGTTGATCCACTAGGGACGGTGATACGAAACACCCAATGTGGATAGAATAGTGTGAGAATTAGATCTGGGCCCAACATAGAGTTTACCACAAAATAGGTTTTAAAATTGGACAAAACTCAGGTAAAGTACTATAGGTGCTAGTGGTACAAGTGACCTATTAGAGGATCACACGTGGACCTTTATGTTTACTTTCAAGGTCAAAAAATAATTGATTGTAAATATAATAAATATTCATTCCTTGAAAGTAAACAAAAAGGTACATATCATCATCTAATAGGTCATCTATATCACTAGCATCTATACTACTTTACTAAGTTTTGTTTCAGACATGATTCTCAAATATGATTAATTTATTATATAATTGTTATATTTAAGTTTACCTGGAATGGTTGATTGAATTAGATTTATTATGTCTTTTACTATAATGATGTTTTGATAAGATAAATGTTATTGAGTTGGTTTTGCGTACATGATACCCCTGAAATACCCTTTGTTTAAGATAAGTTTTTTTTTGTTCTATCAAATATATTCAACAATGGCGGTTAATGTTGTGTAATATTGAACTCGGGTGTAAGGGCCTCAAATGAGATCTTAAGAATTTACATATATCTAAAGATAGATTGTTGGTTGCTTATAGATTTAAAATGTAAAAGATGCCAGCTTTACTAATATGCTACTTGTTCTTTAGTTTTGAGAGGGTGAGGTCTTGATGTACGGAAACTATCCTAGAACCATCTAGTATTGCTTTAGAGTGTCGAGGGAGGTACTTCAAAAAGTTCTCTAGCGATCAAGTCAATATATGATAGAGATATGGAATGTAAGAGAGTGAGAGAATAATAAATAGAGAATAAGTAAGTGAGCATAACTAAGTAAAGTTCCTTAAGGGAGAATCCCCTATTGTAGATGAAGGGGATATTTCTTTGTAGATGTTGTTGGCCTTGCTGACCAAATGGCTTGTCGGGCCTGCTCTAAATTGGCAAAAGTTGTTTTTCACCTGTCAGACGGCTTTGGCATGCCCGTACCCTGTGGATAGTTGGCTTATTCTTATGTTAGTTGTGTTGTTGTGCCATATGTCTATTTTGTTTGATGTCGAAAGGTATAGTAGTGTGTAGGTAGCATACGGCATGTAGCAGAGGTCTGTGTGATTCAGGCGGCGTGGCAATCATATGTTGGAGGCGTAGCAGAGAGGTGTAAAAGATGGTCTTTGTGATATCTTGTCGTTTATGTTCGATAAATGGTATGTCTTTCTAAACTGTCGAGTGTCTGGCCGAAACATGTGTAAGTTCGGACCATACTCATTCCGCCTAGTCCTAGGTTGGTAGTCGTTGCCCTTGTCCGGTCATGATGTATATTTAGGAACCGGGATGGAACACTACTCTTGGATTAGAGTTCTTCCACTCCTTTTTAAAGGAATATAGGGTAGGGTGTTACATAGGTTCTCATCAAGGCTTTAAAACAAACGTGTAGTAGACATTTTTTTGGTACTACTAAACGTATCTCTTCACCTTTGGGTAAGAAATTAATCTCTTTTGGGTTGTGTAATTGTCACTCCCAACAAATATTGCTCCCAAGAATTGAATTATTGACCTTTTGGTCATCTTGAGAATAGTGCACATTGTTACTCGCTAGTTGTTGTATAGAAGAATTCCCTTCACCATGTCCACAAAGGGTTCATGAAGACATGAAGGAGGAACTCGATGCCAATAATTATAGAAAGGAAAAAGAGTTTTGATGCTAAGCCAAAGATTGCTAATTCCATGATGTAAAGATCATCAAAGTAGTTTTCCATTTATTAACAAAAATAATTTATACATAGATCAAAATCGAATCTCTACAATCATGCTTAAAGAATTTTGACATGACTTTGTTTATTATAAATATGATATATACAAATGTTAATAAAGTAACAAAATGAATTAATTAGAGCATAAATTGTACATTTACTATCTTCATCTATTACTACTTAGAGATGAGAATTGGATCATTGGAGTTTACTATGACTAGACTAGACCTCATGACTCTATAAATGCTTACAAATCATCTATTAATGATCAAAATAAAAACTAAGTAGTAAACTCTACTAATGCTGTGTTCTAGATAGTGAAGTTCAAGCATTATATTTAAGTCGTTTCAAGTTAAATCAAATGTTAGTGTTAATCAAAAAAGCTCAAGCTAAATTGTAAAACTTAAAACTAAAGGGATAATATATTGTTTGATTCATTGATGGGAGTCCAATGGTAAGGTATAAGATGGTTAGGGTGAGGTTTAAGAAATAAAATGATAAAGAAGATTGAACTTTCGAATCTTATTTAGTATAAATATTAACATATTAATATTTATTACAGGAGTAAATTTGCAGCCCAAGGCCCACATATGCAAAAGTTCATAACTATATATGTGACACATAAAAATATTGGATACAACTATGAGGCAACATGTATGAGTTATTAAACATAAATTGCATAGATGGGCAAAACAAAACTCATGTAAATAAAATAGACTGTTGAATTGTAATATCCTGCTATGATATTCTAATATAGGTATTATATTAAGCATTTAATGGATATATAAAGTTTGATCCTTCAAACAGATCCAAAGGAGATAGTGGTTTGCAAATGGGATTCATGTGAAAGTTATGATTAAATCAAGGAAAAATAGGTTCTTTGAGAAATAACTGTAGTAACTGGTACTCTAACCATCAGTTTGCGAGTTAAATTTTAGAAAGGAAAAAAAGAAAGTAAAGACCACAAAGTCATCTCACAAGTTTATTTAATAACTCTCAAACCTTCATTTTCTCTTCTTCCCCTTCAAAACTCGCAAGTAGAAGTGAAGAAAGTTTACTACAAGCAAATGAGTCAGGCTCCTCTCCCTTACTGGAGAGAACAGTTAGCCTTTTTAGTATATGTTAAAGGGTAAAAACGTAAAATGTAAGTTAAAGAGATAAAATTGTCTCTATCTTTTGATTTTTCTATGTATTTTTATGTAAATGTATTTTCAAAACGCCAAAGATTCCAACCACTTCTCCAAAATTTCAACAAATATTAGTTAAAACAAAGATCATGGGAAATTATATTTTCAATCAATATTACGATTAGAGAGTGATATAATGGTTGAAATATTCAATTGGTTGAATATGGGCTTGGATTTTTATTTCCAACATTATATAATGGTTGAATTGGTATCCATCTAAGTGTTTGAATTTTTGTGTGTGTTGAATTTTAGTTTATATAAATTGATATTTTAGAGTTATGTTATAAATCTATACGATGTAAATCATATATCACATAATAACTGTAAGCAATTAAACTAAATAAAAGCTGTAAAATAGCAATGTCCAAAGTAATATAAATGTTACAATTTGTGCACCTTGTTTACAAGTATTAGAATCACAGTGGTCTTAGAACTAGAATTAAGTCTTCTTTCATTCCAATACTACCAAAACATAGCAATGAAAGAATCACATTGCTCAACAAGAAAACAAGACTAGTAAATACTAAAATTCCTTAATTCGAAAATTGTAACAAAGGTTAGGAGTTAGGACTAGGAAGATGTAAACTTCAAAAAAAGGGGGCTTAAAACAATGTGAAGACCTAGATAATAGAAATCAAAGAACAAGAATGGAATGTGAATTTTTTATGATGGGATGAATTGAATGAATATACTTGTCAATCTAAATACTTGTAAATATTTGAATAATTTATTATCACAGAACTATAACTTAATTAAAAAAATATGTTCAGAAATAACCAGTCATTCCCTCTTGAAAATCAATTAATGACCAAATGCACATCATGTCAAGAGATTAAATAACAGTCAAAATAAAAAACTAATTAAGAAGGTTAGTTGCAAAACAATTATACCATATAAAAAGTGAAGAAATAGTAAAAATACAAGTACAAGTATAATGAGAATTATATGACGAGACATTTTTTAAGCTTGTATGTAAAAAAGATTTACCCCTCTAATTTAATTATATGAAACTTGAAATTGTAAAGTTCAATTAAAATTGAGGACTTAGAATAAATTGTCATGATAAAATAAAAATGTTTTTACATTGTATATCAAATAATTTAATTATGTAAATATCTTTATAAGTTTGAACAAAATATGGCTCGTACAAAAATGAGGAGAATATAATATACACTTTATTGTTAGGTTCAATTATTGTTGCTTATTAGGGATACGAATCTAATATATTTTACAGGACCATCTTCTTAATGCGCATTAAAAACTCTCATACTTTTCCAGTTCAAATCAGATCTTTATTTCAATTATACATCAACTATATGATAATATAATACAATGATTATCAAAAAAATCATTGAAAGAATTTATACGTAAAACAATAATAATTGACAACACAACAAATTTTAAAATAAAATAAAACAATAAAAAACTTATCATTTGAAGATAAAATTAGTTGTATAAGTAAAAAAATATTTAGATCTCTCATTAATTATGGGGAATGTGTTGTGCATTTGTCACACATCCTCCGGGTCGGCCCTAGTGGCACATGGGAGGTCATCTTAGTGAGAAAACAATGACAATAGTTGATGGTACTAGATTGTTGGAAGGCTTAAAGTGTTGGGTTTATTTAAGTGTGAAGTCTCACATTGGATGTGAGTGAGGAGAAAAAAAGTTTATAATTTGAAAAGACTCATGGAACCATTGTCTTAAGGTTTTGGTTTAAGACATAGTATCTCACTTCTAGCTCTCCACTATTCCCATATCCGGTAACAATGAAACTTTCTGGTGGTTGGAGGCTCCCCGGTCACAGCCTGATCCAATAAGTGGTATTAGAGTCAATGGTTTAGCCAGGACATAGTGGATTTAAGAGGGAGCGAACCTATAAGTGTGCAGTGTGATACACATAATTGTTGGGGAGATTGTTTAGTTTATTCAAATATCAAGTCTCACATTGGATATGACGGAAGAAGTGAAATAGTTTATAATTGTAAAAGACCCATATAACCATTGTCTTAAGGTTTTAAAATTAAACATTCATAAAAGTATCTTTAATTTTTAAAAATAAAATTGTAATTAGTGAATGAAAGTTAAATAATTATTTGTTTGAAGAAAAATATACTATCAATTCAACCTAATTAAGCATGTAAACTAGATTAGAATATTATCACATAAATTACAAATTAGAAATTAGAAATAGAATAAGAATTAAAGTTTAGTGTTCAACCAATGTTATTCTCTATTTTTTGTGTCCTCGACTTCCTTCCTATGAGCATGCACAGGTTCATCATTAGAATGCATGATATGACAAGTACTTCAATTTTAGAAGATATGTTTTCATTGCATAAGATGAGGCAAATAGTAGTATATCCTTGTTATTATTGCTGCGTGTTTCACGCTATGCTTCTTAAGAATATTGACTTCATATTTGAGACAGTTATCGAATAGAAGGATAATTGGATAAAATAACAAAGTGGTAATATACAAAAGTGAACAGTAACAATAAGCTCAGGGGACTATTAGTTTTCTTGTTGGGAAGTAAGTCTCACATCGCATATCTCATTATCTCGGGAATGGTTTAAATACTTGGTGGGCTATTCCTCTCATTGTCAATTCATTTTGAGATGAAACCTTAATATGGTATCAGAGTCAGAGCTCAACTTCTTTCCGGTTGTCATGGGCCAAAAGATGCCCTTCAATTATGGGTCAAATGTAACCATTCATCTGGTCCGGCAGACTTATGTGGAGGGGACATGTTGGGAAGTAAGTCTCACATTGCCTATCTCATTATCTCGGGAATGGTTTAAATACTTGTTGGGCTACTCATCTCATTGTCAATTGGTTTTGAGATAGAACCTTAATAATACTTTTGTTAAACAAATATAATACACACACTTGTCTTTATTGGACCTAAAGCTTTCCAAAACTAGAAAGACTTAGTTTTCAAAGTTTGAGTTAGGTAATGAAGGGAAATATTAAAATAAAAATATCCTTCAGAATTATAAAGAAATGTATTTGCAGAATTTTGTGGTGGGAAGGTCAATGTCACAAACATAATTTTAATTCTAAGTGGATATGTTGATTTTATTTACTATGAGATACAATCATAACCCAAGAATATTGGAATACATGTCATAGAATTAAGTATGTTTTTAAAAACTGTAGCATACTTAGGTCAAATATTTGAAAATTAATTAATTAAACACATTAAAATATATAGACTTAAAAAATTTATATTCAATAACAACAACAGAAAACATGAATGCGGACACCCACAATGCCCATTAACATGCTAGCCCTTAACCTAGTAATACATTAAATATTTAACTTCAATATCATCTCTCAATAAAACTTTATGTTTTAGTTCCTTTGATATCAAATATTATATCAAACCATCTCCCCAAATAGAACAGAAATCTTCTATGTGTTACTTTCTATACGATCAAGGAGAAACAGAACTAATGAAGACCTACTGTCCCATTTATCCTCAATAGTGTTCTGGACCAATTAAAATGTATTATTTAATTTAAAAAAGTTATAAAAATATAAAATAATATTTTATTTTATTTGATGTAATTTCATTGTATAGAGGCATGGAGACAGAGTTCCTTTAAGACAAAATATACTTGTTGGTTGCACTCATCATCTAAATGTCTTTTTGCTTGTTAAGTATAGAGATTTGTGGATAGGTGTAATACTTGTTATTATAATTTCTACTTTTCCTTATTAATAAAGAAGATATTTTTTTGAAGGGAAATAAGACCATACATGGTATGTATAAAATATTAGTAAATAAATGATGTTCTCTCCCTTGATTTCAGTGTTATCCCATGCATTCTAAAACAAAAATAAACAAAACAAGTACTGACAAGATATGTGGTCATAAAATTGTTGTAATTAGCTTGCTCAATCAAAGTAGGATCCACGTACTAGGGAGGTGTATAAGGACTAAACATACATATAATGCATCAAATATTATTGAACTACAATAGATAATATATGAATTTGGATCCTCTCAATTACTCGAGAGTCCATTACCATATTAGAATTATAACATGTAGAAAAAATAAAAAATCTAACGGTCCTAATTTTAATATTATTTTTAATAAAATAAGTTGTAAGTATCTATTTCTCTTTATAATTCAGTATTGGACTGTCCAGGAGAGGAGTTAGGCCCAGATAATATAATCATATATGTAGCACATTGCAATCCTAGCATGGGCACGTGAAATCTGTAACACCACAGGGTACCCCATGTGACAAAGATATATCATATATACTAACCCTAGCTATGTAGGGCATATTATCTTCCTGATATGAAAATTTAGAATGTTATGTAGCTTCAAAGCTCCAAGATCTAGTTTGGGTATTTAAAGTTTGTTTGTTTTGTCATTTTCAATAATAAACTAACATTATTGGAGGGACATAGATGAGGCTGCAACATAACCAACCACAAATAAACCACAAACAGAAAATATAAATCATAAAAATTTGGACACAATAATCAATTCTGGTATCTCAAACTATGTCAGAAATCCTGTCATTTGACATCCCTTCCTTACGGTTTAAGTAACGACCGTACAAATAAAAATATGTAATTTTAATTAAAAATGTAAGTATTTATTATTTATTTTTATTTTTGTTTCATTATCATTTATAAATAACGAGACCAATTTTTTGTTCCGGAATCATATTATACATGTGGGGTATACCAGCACAATTATTTTGGTAAATATAAAGGCCACGAGGATGCGTGTTGGCAATTTGACAATTGCATTATTGTACGTAGTTGAAAGAGAAAGTGCAAGAAAGGTAAACACCACGTGACTCAGCAATGAGTTAGTTACACTTGTCATAGATTTCTCAATCACTATGATTTAGAAAGTGGTTGCCTCGCTGGGGATGAATGAGTGGAAGTGGATGATTGAGATGGACTTTGTTTAAATTTATATAGGGAAAGGAAAATAATAATAAAACATGATGGTGAGAAAAATTAGGAAGATAAATTAGTATAATATATTAGTTGATAGTCACGACCAGCCTGAGAATTAGTATCGCAAAAAAAACATAACGGGTTAACATATGTTATATTATCATCTATTTTATTACTACCAATTTCAATATCATCCTCCTCAACATCATCATCCTCCTCCTCATCATCACATACCTCAAACTCATTTTCATCACTAAAATCACTAATAATATATCTTTTGATAGTTATCTACATCAAACAACAAATTATAAATATGATATGTAATGTTCATAATATCGATAATAATGATACTTCTGGTTATGGAAATAATATAGTTATCTTGAGATAAGCAAAGATGAGGAACAAATAACTACGAAGAAGCAAAAATGATAGGTAAGAAATATAAGTTAAAGGGTTTGAGATCGAGGGTTTGAATCTCGTCCACAACAAATACTAACATACTAATAACTAACATTTGCCGATAAAAAAAAGAAATATAAGTTAAAAAAGGGAGACTGTGTATACATGAACTGTTCATTCAAAATGGTGTGTTTCAGGGTGTATAAATAGAACTTAAGAATCATGGGTAGGATCCACGTTTCAAACAAATCGTGCACAACATCAACGATTTACATGGAAACCGTGCACAAAATCAACGGCATAGGCAATTCATGCCTATGAGCCACGATTTACATGGAAATCGTGGCTACTAGACACAACATACAAAGAAATCATGGGTAATACCCACGACAGATGAAAATCATAGATTACATGCACGATTCCAGAAAATTTTGCAATATTTATGTAATATTTCAAAAAAATACACTATAATATATAAGTCAATCTACATCAATAGTATAAAATTTACTAATAGTTGATATAGAATATTTTATTTTAGGGAATTAACATAAATTTTGTATACTTGTTAGTCTATGCACTATATTTGTCACCGGTAAAAAATATTTACCTCATTAAAAAATAAATTAAAAATATGTTTTTAGAGTCTTAATGAGATGACTATTTCTGATTGGTAATAAAATAAAATAATGGGTATAAAGATTTATATGATAAGGAATAAAGAAGAAAATTGTTACACAATTACTATCGATGTAATCTTTATTTATTTATTTCTTATTTATTATAAAATAAATAAAGATTAGTTAATCACTGATTTGTTTGGTACTATCAATAGTATCTCCTCATCTTTTGGGTAAAGAAATAATCTCTTTCGGGGTATGTGATTACTCATCTTAATAAGTGTCGTTCATAAAAATTGAACCATTGAATTTTTGGTCATCCCAACGATCTAGCAAAACCTTACACCACTAGACCAACACATTATTGGTAGCTAATCACCTATTAAACTAGTCTTGAGCCTCTTCAATTTTTTGTAATAATATGAAGAGTAGATCTCAACCCTTGAGTAATTTATATGTATATATACAATATTAAATTTAATATATTACTAAAAGTATATCAATATTAACTTATAAGAAATAAGAAAAATGGAAATGGATAGGATTTACACCATTTGTTTTTGTCATTCCAGATCACTAGGGTCAGAAATCATTGCATTGAAAATTGTAGGGCCAGCTACCCCAATTATTCATGTTACCTTGCCCTCCCAATAGGTCTCTGGATCTCTTAGGACAGTGGGAACCTAGTCCTATAAATAAGTAAGCCAATTTGGTTAAAGCATCTCAATAGTTCTTTGATTCACTTCAAAGTTTGTACCCTCTCTTCTCAAACTCTTTTTTTCTCATTTCACATATACACCTAAGCCAAATAACAAGGGAAATCTTAATTCCTCTCAAAATCATCAAAAAAATATGTCATTTCTTTCTTCCTCTGATAACCCTAATAATTCTACTCCATTCATTCCTCTCCCAAATGGGTCCCACCCTCGCCAACACATGAAGGGTCTCATTATTATCCTTTGTGGATTCCTTCTACTTGTTTCTCTGATTGCTTATAATGGTTTTAAGGCCTCAAATTTACATGAACATGTTTCAACATCATTGAATAATGAAGAACAACCTAGTAACACAAAAATGGTTCCTTCTTCTTCAACTTCAAGAGGTGTTTCTGAAGGGGTGTCAGAGAAATCTAATAGGTTATTTTCTATAAGAAACAATGGAGAATCTGAAAATTATCCTTGGAGCAATACAATGTTGTCGTGGCAAAGAACAGCTTATCATTTCCAACCAGAGAAGAATTGGATGAACGGTAATTCACATCATTTTTGTTGCTTAATTGAAATTGTTTGGTAAGAAGGGGTCCACATACTCCATCTGTAATTGGAAAAAAATTACATTTTGACGTACTCATCAATTCAAACCATCGAAAAAGAATGGGTAACTATAATGTAGAGTAATTTTTCCCACTTAATCTTAGATAAGTGCATTCCTTCCCTTATTGATTTGTTCTTAATTGTCAGAAACATTAAACTTTTCAAAGTTTTAAAACTTTGCTATACGGAGATTTGATGATTGAAAGATTCACTTATTAAATCTTCTTTATATTTAAATAATTGGTGAGATTATACTTATATTAATATTTACACATTTATATTTTAATTTGGTATGTGAAATGCCTGAAAAGTATAGGACATTCTCATGCATAAAGTTCCACATGTTTAAAATTACATTTGTACTTTTATTTCTTTATTCTCTATAGGAAAAAGGATATTATAAATGAAAAAAGAAATCAATGAAAAGTCATAAAGGCGTGTATCATTCTTTAGTAGATAAACTATGATGTAAGATTGAACTTTTGAAAGCAAATATTTTTATATGTAAGTGGTCAAAAGCAGTCTCTTTGGAATAATTCAATTTAATCAGTGATGTCTATAATTTAGTTTGAATCAGTTTCAATAATGCAAATAAAATAAATAGTTTCAACCGGTTTGGATAAGATTCTTCCAATATTTGATTAGATGACCAGAAAAGTATTCCTTTTAGAAATCATTTTATTGTAAACAAACACCCCTCTATTCTTTGGGAGGAAATTCACTTACTCCATGAGTAAATTTAAAAAACTTATCCCATAAGTAAACTTACTCCAAGAGTAAGTTTAAAAAAACTTACTTCACGTCTTAGTAATTAATTCTAGAAAAATCAAATGGTTGAAGTTGATGAGTAAATTCAAATTATTAAATTTTCTTATAATTTATGATTAAAATATGGAATAAGTTTTTTAAATTTACTCCATAACCTGATACTCTCTCCTATTCTTTTGGTGAAAACTAATGCATGGATATTGGGCCCAATGCATGCACTTTTTATTCTGACAATAAAGACATATAAATTATTTTTATAATAAATTTAATTTGATTAGGTAATGTCAACTGTAATGTTAGTGTTTTGTCATAAATTATATTCATTAGCACATTGTTAATTTTTAAAATAATATTGATGTGTAATATATCAACCTGATTTGCATTTGATTGGGGGTAGAAAAGAAAATCGAAAACCAAACTGATCAACTCTTAAAATTCCAGTGACAATCAATTCTATAAATTTCAGTTTTCGTCGTTACATGATTTAATTACTTTGTAGATTGGATTGAATTTAAATATTGTAATTTAATTGAAATAAAATAAAAATTGTTGTTACGTCTGAATTTTTATGACAGTTATTGGTGTATCTTCATTTTTTATCTCAAACTAATTTTTTCTGTTTTTGTTGGTTGGTTGCTCTGATGGCTACTCTTTTCACTCTGCTTCAGATCCTAACGGTAAGCCATTTTTACCTTCAATCTTATTCTTCAGATAATAAAATACCTCAAACCAATTCCTAAGTTGATTTAATAAGTATAAGATTTATATATTGTCATTTATAAAGGTAAGACATAATTCACTATTTATTTATATTACTTTTATTTAAGAGTAAAAAATAATTGAATATAAATTGGGAATGACTAAAAAATATTACACTTGATAGATTCTTTTCTAATATTTTAATGTAAATACTAAAAATTAGATGAGGAAGGCCACAAATCATGAATAAGGATCACTTGTCTTAACAATCTTTGTCTTCATATCCTAAGTCAATCACGTTGCACTAAGTAATGTAAAAAAAAGTTGTTTTCTGTTTTTTAATTTTCTTTTTAAGTACGTGACAGATTTTAAGTAGAGTGTGACACACTTTAAACACTAAAATAGAACATGTGATCTTCATCCACAAATCATTCCTCTTTCTCGGAGCACATATGTTATCTCACAAAAATTTGTCACTCCATGTATCACTACTTATACTTAGGTGAAAAAACGTATTTAAATTAAAAATTTAATAATTATGTATTTTATGATCAACTACAAGTATTGACACTGATACACGGTTTTGTGACAAAATATTTCCACCCTTTTAGGAATGGTTTGAGATTCGGAACATTTGAAGAGAGCTCAAACATAATCTTTTTCCAACAACGATGAAAGAACGATAATTTTGTTTTTATGTGAACAATATTGTCATAACTTATAACCAGTTTAAGGGGAGCCCAAACATAATATCATTAAAAAGGCCAAACAGACCGAATTTCCGATCTTTTTTATATTTATTTTACAAAAAAAAACACTTTTTTTTAACATGGCTTGCAAATTATGTATATGTTTCAGGTCCATTGTACTACAAGGGATGGTACCACTTTTTCTACCAGTACAATCCCAATGCTGCAGTTTGGGGAGACATAGTTTGGGGCCATGCTGTGTCAAGGGACATGATACATTGGCAACACCTTCCACTAGCAATGGTGAATGATCAATGGTACGACATAAACGGTGTGTGGACTGGTTCTGCCACCGTCTTACCTAATGGTCAAGTCATCATGTTATATACGGGTTCAACCAATGACTCGGTTCAGGTGCAGAACCTTGCCTACCCTGCAGACCCATCTGACCCACTCCTTTTGGATTGGATCAAATATCCGGGTAACCCGGTTCTCTTCCCTCCACCAGGTACTTATAATTAGATATATTCTTGTTTATTGTTGTTTGCTGGTGTCACATGATTAACTTTGTATATGCATGCTATGTTAAATGAAATCTTATTTACTTTGTACTATAATGTAAGGCACTTCAAAATAATTTATATGTTTTTTAGCACAAATCTATGTTAGTCATTTCATAATACTTTTTTGTCTTTTTTTCCTTAGAAACCACGCATAAAAGGAAAAAATTAAATATTATATTAAAATCAAATTAGGAGTAGAGATTGCATTATATTAAAATTAAATATTACTATTAAAATTTGTTGTATTTCATATTATATATATGTTACATGCATTATTTTAAATTGTATTTCAGAATTGTAATTACCATTATGGAGTGTAATGGTAACCGTAACGAGAACCCCATTTCAAATAAATAGTTAATATGAAGTAAGTTTAAAAAACTTAGTGTTAGAGTAATTGACCTCCCTTAAATAAAAGGATACAAATATATTACATATTATATGTTGCTTGTTATTGTGTGACACTTTTCTCTCCGGTAACCGAGACAATCTTATTTACCTAGATGTTAATTTCTTAGCTTTTTACCTTGTTTCCAGGTATTGGTTACAAGGATTTTCGAGACCCTACCACCGCTTGGCTAACCTCTGAAGGAAAGTGGCGCATCACAATAGGATCTAAGCTGAACAAAACTGGCATTGCCTTTGTTTATGACACTGATGACTTCAAAACCTATGAGCTTAAGGAAGGATTTCTTAGGGCTGTGGCAGGAACTGGTATGTGGGAGTGTGTAGATTTCTATCCAGTTTCCAAGATGACTGAAAATGGCTTAGATACATCATTTAATGGTGCTGAAGTGAAGCATGTTGTGAAAGTAAGCTTGGATGATGATAGACATGATTATTATTCAATAGGGAATTATGATGAAAAGAAAGCTAATTTCATACCAGATGATGTTAAAAATGATGTTGGTATTGGACTAAGATATGATTATGGTATATTCTATGCATCCAAGACATTTTATGATCAGAGTAAGGGGAGAAGAGTGTTATGGGGTTGGATTGGTGAATCTGATAGTGAATATGCTGATATTACCAAAGGTTGGGCTTCAGTTCAGGTACATTTTTATTTGTGAGGGGATCCGTTTACAACCTTTATTTGTATATAAAAACATTACAAACTTGATATTTCAATGTGTCTATTTGATTTTTAATCATGTACAATTGTTGTGATTTAATTGTTCAGAGTATTCCAAGAACAGTGAAGCTTGACAAGAAGACTAGAAGCAATTTACTTCAATGGCCTATTGCTGAGGTGGAGAGTTTGAGGTTGAGAAGCAACCAATTTAAAAATTTGAATGCAAAACCAGGTTCAGTGGTGTCACTAGATATTGAATCAGCCACACAGGTTACTGTTTATGTAGTCAAATTTCTTAATTTGTAATTCTGAATAATCTAGCTCTACCTCAGTTTTAAATTGTGGTCACGATTGCGGTCACGACTATACTTATTGTGATTACGGCCGTTGTAGTATGAATTATATTGTGATTAAAACAAAAATTGAATTTCATGCGGTCCAATGGTTGTGTTGCGGTCTAATGCGGTTGTGGCATTCATCGCAACCGCAATATTGTGGCCGCATCACATGATGTGGTGGTCCACAATTTGAATCGTTCAGGTAGACACGGTGATTTAAATTGTGGACAACATCATCTGATGCGGCCACAATATTACGGTTGCGATGACCATCGCAACCACGTCACACTGCAATTGTAGTGTGACTCTGAATCACAATGATGCGGCCGCATCGAACCATATCAGACCGCAACAGACTGCATCAGATTCAAAAATATTTTTTAATCACAAAATAACTCACACCGCAACGGCCATAATCTGCGTCGCAATAACCGCAATCACAGTAACCGCAACCGTTACCACAATCATGACCGTAACCACAATTTAAAACACTTAGAGATATATAAAGGCAAAGTTATGTTAAATGAGTTATAACATTTTATCTCCTAATGCAACAGTTGGACATTGTTGCTGAGTTTGAGATAAATAAGGAAGCCATTGAGAAAACAACTGAGTCCAATGAGGAGTACCAATGCAGTGCTAGTGGTGGAGCTTCAAAACGTGGTGCTTTAGGACCTTTTGGTCTTTTGGTTTTGGCAGATGAGGGGCTATCCGAATATACCCCTGTCTACTTTTATGTTACTAAAGGAATTGATGGTCTTCTTAAGACTTCATTCTGCTCTGATCAATCAAGGTATTCAACTATTTGCTCTTGGAGCAATGTTGCTTTAATTTCCCTTTCTATTTCTATTCATCCAAAGAAAGGGTACGATGGGCCCAACCAAGTTCAAATTGGATTCTAGGTTTATCACTAAGGAAATTTTATAACATAAAAAGTAACAAACAACTCATAATAGTGTGTCATATAACTAGAAAGATTAAATTAGAATATTCTCCATTAATGGTGAGACAAATATTTTAAAAAATAAAGGAAAACCGAATTTTTAATTACATATTTATCCTTTTAATATTGGGTTGTGAATTGTGATGAATTCAATATTGAGGTTGTTACATTGTTTTGATAGGTCTTCTTTGGCGAATGATGTTAATAAACAAATCTTTGGAAGTTTTGTTCCAGTGCTTGAAGGTGAAAAGTTGTCTGTAAGGATACTGGTAAGTTAATTAGACCCGACAATAATATGATATTTATATATTGTTAGTAACAAGATTTATATATAGTCAATCCATTATTCAACACTCATCTGTATTATTTATGTTTAAGATAAGGTCAATGATTATTAAACTCTTATTCTATCAATACATATATATTTTTTTGTTATGTATGTTATATTATGGACATAAATATTTATGGGATATGTGGTTATTATAACGTAGGTGGACCATTCTATAGTTGAAAGCTTTGCTCAAGGTGGAAGGACATGTATAGCATCAAGAGTTTACCCAACAAGGGCAATCTATGGAGCGTCACGATTGTTCTTGTTCAACAATGCTACTGAGGCCACAGTTAAAGCTTCACTCAAAATTTGGCAAATGAATTCTGCATTTATACACCCTTTCAACCCTGATCAGAACAATTAAAATGGAGATATAACAAATATATTTCATTCCTATTTATTCATTTGTGAGTTTGAGATGAGTAATGTTATTTCAACATAGTTTGAATATATGACATTTGAGATGAGTGATGTTATTTGAACATAGTTTTGACTATGGCATTTGAGATTGTATATATTTATTTTTTCAATAAATTTTGCGTTATATATGTTGAGAAAATTAATAATAAGCATCTTTTGGTTTCCTAGTATTTAGTAGTATTTAGGATTGTCAATAATGTTTGTTTACGTTGCATTTCCGTTTTATTACAATTATGTTTCATAGTTAATAGGTTTTATTTACACGTTACATAATGATTATTGTCATATGATTTCGGTTATGTATTCGCCTATTTATAGGCTCTCTTGTTTTATCAATGAATAAGTAAGAAACATATATCCTCTGCTTCCTTCAATTGTTAACAGTGGTACCAGAGCTGAGTTGAGTTCCAAAGAGAGAAACAAAATGTGAAACTTATGGCTTCCGAAAGTTTTGTGCAGTCAGCCATTCAACGCTTTGATTATCACTATGACCATGGGAGCATGCTCATGGAGAACTTCCTGAGATCCAAAGAATATTGGACGATTGTTGTTTCTAGAGTAGCAGAACCAGCAACAGGTGATATGCTAACAGATGCACAAAAGACAGAACTTGAAGGGCTGAAGTTAAAGGATCTTAAAGCAAAAAACTATCTCTTCTAATCTATTGATCGCTCAATCTTGGAAACTATTCTTTGCAAAGATACATCCAAACACATTTGGGATTCCATGAAGAAAAAGTACCAAGGTACAACAAAGGCTAAGAGGTAGTAGCTTCAAGCACTTCGTTCGAAGTTCGAAATATTTCGAATGAAATTAGGAGAATCAGTTACAGACTATTTTTCAATAACGATGACAATCGTTAACAAGATGCAGATCTATGGCGACAAGACAGAAGATATTCTCATTGTTGAGAAGATTCTTCGATCATTGACACCAAAATTTAATTTTGTTGCTTGTGCTATAGAAGAAGCTAATGATGTTGTTTATTGTCAATTGATGAGTTACAAAGTTCTTTGTTGGTTCATGAGCAAAAAATTAACCAACAAGAAAATGAAGAGCAATCATTGAAGACCTTATCAGAAAATCACTTCACATCAAGAAGATATGATAGAGGACGAGGAAGAGGTAGATGTCAACATAGAGGAGTCAGAAACAACAATGATCGTGAGAACCAACAACGAAATCATCAGAGTCAATTTCAAGGAAGAGGCAGAGGACGTGAAGGCCACCACTCAACAACCTATAGATCAAAGTCAGCAAACAAGTCAATGTTGAATGTTTCAGATGTCATAGATATGGTCATTATAAATCAGAATGTCAAACTGATTTTAATAAACAAAGTGGAGATCAAAGTAACTTTGTAGAAAAGGAAGAAGAATTGTCTCTTTTGATGGTGTGCCACATGAAGGAAGAGGCTCAACAAAATATGTGGTATTTAGACATTGGCTGCAGCAACCACATGTGTGGAGAAAAGAAGGCATTTTCTGACTTGCCTGAATCCTTCTGGAGCTCTGTTAAGTTTGGTGACAACTCCAAAAATTTTGTTATGGGAAAAGGAAAGGTAATGATCCAAAGCAAAGGAAATTTGACCCACACTATTGCTAATGTTCTTTTTGTGCCTGATTTAAAAACCAACTTGCTTAGTGTGAGTCAGTTACAAGAAAAGGGATTTGAGATTTTTATCAAACATGGAGTATGTAAAATTCATGATGCAAATTTGGGCTTAATAGCTCAAGTTAACATGACGGCAAATCGTATGTTCTCACTATATCTCAACAACACAATTAATTCCTGCTTCTCAGCAAAATTAGAAGATGAGGCATGGCTATGGCACTTTTGTTATGTGCATCTGAATTTTGGCAGATTGAAAACATTACAGCAAAAAAAACATGGTAACAGGGCTTCCTAAAATTGCAGCTTCTTCTCAAGTTTGTGAAGAATGTGTTGTTAGCAAACAACATCTTAATCAATTCCCACAAGGAAAATCTTGGAGAACAAAGAAAACATTGAAACTTGTTCATTCTGACATTTGTGAGCCAATAACACCACATTCTAATGGAGGTAAAAGATATGTAATTACCTTTATTGATGATTATAGTCAGAAAACTTCGGTTTATTTTTGCAAGAAAAATATGAAGCCTTTGTAGCTTTTAAAAGCTATAAAACGTTTGTTGAGAAAGAAGTTGACAACCCAATAAAAGTTCTTCGCACAGATCGTGGTGGAGAATATAACTCACATGAATTTGCAAATTTTTGTGAGAATCATGGAATTAAGAGACAGCTTACAACAACTTATACACCCCAACAAAATGGTGTATGTGATAGGAAGAATCACACTATTATGAATATGGTGCGAAGCCTTTTGACAACAAGTGGTGTTCCAAAATGTTTTTGGCCTGAAGCAGTTAATTGGAGCACTCATATATTGAACATAAGTCCTACATTTGCTGTTCAAAATATGACACTGGAGGAAGCATGGACTGGAAGGAAACCTGCTGTAGATTATTTCCGGATTTTTGGGTGTATTGCCTATGCCCGTATTCCAGATCAGAAGAGGAAAAAGTTAGATAACAAATGAAAAAAATGTATTTTTCTTGGTGTTAGCGATATGTCAAAAGCTTATAAATTGTACAATCCTAGCACCATAAAAATTGTCATTAGTCGTGATATAATATTTGATGAAAAATGCACATGTTCATGGAATCAAAATGCTGTTAAAGAAAGTATTCCAACATATTTTGATGAGGATAAGGGGCAGCAACCTATAGAAAATGAGGAAGAATATGAAGTCACTCAAAATGTTCCAACTGATCAAAGTCCAATTACAGCTGAATCACGAAGGCCTCACCGTGTTCGAAGAAGACCAACATGAATGATTGATTATGAGGTAACTAGAGTTGACCAAGGTGATGGCCCAATTATACATTTTGCTTTATTTTCAGATTGTGATCCTACCATATTTGAAGTTGCTGTTAAAGAACCAAAATGGAGAAAGGATATGGGTACTGAAATTACAGCAATTGAAAGAAATTACACATGGGAGTTATGTGATCTTCCAAAAGAGCACAAGACAATTGGTGTAAAGTGGGTTTACAAGACAAAGCTGAATGAAAATGGTGAGGTTGAAAAACACAAGGCACGTTTGGTAGCTAAGGGCTACAAGCAAGAGTTTGGTGTTGATTATAAAGAAGTATTTGCCCCGGTTACAAGGCATGATACAATCAGATTGGTGATTGCTATGGCAGCTCAAAAGTCATGGCCTATCTACCAGTTAGATGTGAAATCAGCATTCCTCCATGGAGATTTGCAAGAAGAGGTATTTATTGATCAACCTCCTGGTTATGTAAAGCTTGGCAATGAACATAAAGTGTATAAGTTAAAGAAAGCTCTATATGGATTAAAACAAGCTCCACGAGTTTGATATAATCGTACATAAACTTATTTTTTGAAGGAAGGATTTCAAAAATGTCCTTATAAACATACATTTTTTATAAAGACTGAAGATGGAGGAAAAATGCTCATTGTTTGCTTATATGTAGTTGATTTAATCTACACTGGAAATAATATAGATATGTTTAAAAGTTTTAAGAAATCTATGATGGCTGAATTTGAGATGTTTGATCTTGGCATGATGCATTACTTTCTTGGCATTGAAGTGGTGCAATCTTCTACTGGAATTTTTATATCTCAAAAGAAGTATGTGCGAGAAATTTTGGACAGGTTTCATATGAAGGATTGTAATCCTGTAAATACTCCATCTGATTTTGGTATGAAGCTAAACAAAGATGATGGAGGAAAGAAGGTTGATGACACTATTTACAAACAAATAGTGGGGAGTTTAATGTATTTGACAGCAACAAGACCTGATATAATGTATGCTGTAAGTGTGATTAGCAGGTACATGGAATGTCCTACAGATATTCATCTCTTAGCTGCAAAAAGAATTTTTCGTTACTTGTAAGGTACTAAGGACAATGGGTTGTTCTACAAGAGTGGAGAAAAGTTAGATTTGTTTGTGTTTACAGATAGTGATTATACAGGAGATTTAGATGATCGGAAAAGTACATATGAGTATATTTTCATGATGGGAACAACAGTTGTTTCATGGTCATCAAAGAAGCAACCTATTATTACATTATCATCCACTGAAGCTGAATTTGTTGCTGCAATAGCTTGTGCTTGTCAAGCTATCTGGCTACAAAAAATCCTTAAAGAGGTGCATTTTAAGGATGATAGACCTACTCAGATTTATTGTGACAATAGTTCAGCAATAAAGCTTTCGAAAAATCCAGTTTTGAGGGATCTCACAAATGATGGAGTCATTAATCTTAGTTACTGCAAGAGTTAAGACTAGATTGCTGATATTCTAACCAAACCTCTCAAGTTTCCTGCATTTCAGAAACTCAGGATGATGCTTGGTGTTTGTACTTCAAAGTTTTAAATTTGAATGACGAAGTTTCAAAGTCTTGCTCATATTAAACTAGATGTGTGCCTAGAACATCAGTTTAAGGGAGGGATTGTTGAGAAAATTAATAATAAGCATCTTTTGGTTTCCTAGTATTTAGTAGTATTTAGGATTGCCAATAATGTTTGTTTACGTTACATTTCTGTTTTATTACAATTATGTTTCATAGTTAATAGGTTTTATTTACATGTTCCATAGTGATTATTGTCATGATGATTTCGGTTATGTATTCGCCTATTTATAGGCTGTCTTGTTTTATCAATGAATAAGTAAGAAACATATATTCTCTGCTTCCTTCTATTATTAATAATATACCACCTTTTCTAGTGTAACAAAGTGTTGAAAAGAATAGTTATAATCCTCTCTAAATGCAAGTATATCAAAATCATCATTAAAAAATAGAATATTATAACATTTTTATCGTTTGAATATAATAATATGATATTTTTAGTTTTTTACCCTTTAATGTAAATGCAAAACCAACAACTACTCTCCGATACAAAAAGATCATAATTAAAGTGATAAAAATGATTGGTAATATGATTTGAAATTAAAAATGATAAAAATTTAGATAGGGAATAAAAGGTAAAGAGAAAAAAAAAATTGGTACATAAAAGGTAAAAAGAAATAATGTGTTAGAAAATTAAAAATTGCTATTTTTGCACTATGATTTCTTCTTTCTAACTGCACATTCCAAAAAATAATTATGAAGGAAAATTAGGGATATAAATGAGCATTTGAGCCAACACTTAAACCAAATTTGACTTACGAAAAAGCATATGAATCAAATTTCACTTGTTTATTTGAAAAAATAAAATGCATAACTTGAACTTGTTCAATAAAATTATATGTTGTTAGACTCATATGCCTAATTTAAAGCTTGATTAATTTGTTCTTTTATCAAATTTTTCATTAAAGTATTCGTAAAATTATTATCGTTTAACATTAGCAAATAATTTTTATGCTAGAAAAAGACATAAAAAAAGAAACAAATATATTTTCGGGTTCTCAAATCATTAAACATTACATAAACTGATTGCTAATTTTAGTCAAGCTTATTTTTAGAAGGAACAAGTTAGAATTACATATCTAATCTTAGTGGACATTAAATAGTGGGGCACTTTATTGAGTTGATAGTGTAGTTGCTAGTTATCGTGATCCAAAGAAATCTTTGGTTGGAAGACTTACCCTATAACTTAGAAATAAACGAACTCAATTTCTATCTCTTTCAAAATGTTGCAAAAATAATTACAACGAATTACAATGATAAAGCAAGAAAAAAACATGTACTAATTTATTACTCTAAAAAGAAACAAACGAAAAAGTGTATTTAAGTCTATGTAGTTAACGATTATAGGCTTGACTATCTTATTGATAATCGCCCGCCAGTAGTTTTAAAAATAAATTTAAATTAAATTTTCTATGGATGCTCAACTTTCTCTCTCATCAACCACTTTATATATCTAAAATTGCGGAATCAATCTCCGCCTTTGTTGCAGCAAAGGAATTTGGTTGCCTCAAATCATGTCCTAAATTCTTTTCTATATCAAATGATAATGATATGGCTGACAAATTGATGGATTTGGATTTGAACTCTAATAGATGGATGAAAAGTTATCCAAAAATCCATATAAATTCATTTAAATCATATTTTAGATTATACAATTCATCCATATGCAAACTTAATGATGTATTTTAATCCATCTATAACTCCACTTTCAGGGATTTGGATGAATATCCAATTGATTTAATTTTTCAATTGGAACTAAAAACTCTTTTAAAGAAAAATTTTCTTTTAAAAATCACTATTTCAACAAAACAATTTTTAAAATTATTTTATTTTTAAAAATAATTTAAAAGAACTTCTAAAAATCATTTAGAATAACACTTTTAAAAATCAATTTTTCAAAAGTGCTTTTAATTTATTTTTTAAAAGTAATTTTTTGAACTTTTAAAAAAATTATTTACTTTTGTAATATTTTACAAGCGACATTTAAGATTCTACATGTATTGTTTTCGACAAATATGTTATATATGTTATATCCTTTCTTTTTTTTTTCAATATCCTACAAAATTAATTGATAGTTATATGTGTTATGTACTTAAGAACAAAATTTTAATATATAGTTATATAGGTTTTGAGAACAAAATTTTAATATTAACTATATATGCATGTCATATAATTGATCTCAATTTAATAAAAAATTCAAACTGAGAAAGAATACAAGAAAGTGATAGTTGACATAGTAAATGAAATTGAAAAACAAAGAACATTATTTTTAATGTTTGTTTTTTGGTATTTATCTAAATAGATATATTCATGGGATATAATGGATGAATTATATTCAAATATATCTATTATTAAAGTTATCCATTGGATTACATACATTTAAATTTATTCGTTCCAATGAAGTGGTTGAGGCTGGACCGTGAGAAAAGTGTGGGAATCCTTTAGAGACGGGTAGAAAATCAAACCATCCCTGAGAGACTCTAGGGCCAATAAGCTAGGAAGCTTAGAAGTGTGTTTATAAAATACATTTTATTCCATAAGTGAAGAAAAAACTCCCAAGATCAGAAGGGGATGTCTAAATATAGTTTCCAGATGGACAAACAAATGAACCAGAATAAAATTTATTGTCACACGTTTTCTATCCTTGAACGCCTTTACAATTCAATCTTTTACGTGTTTTATCGATTCAATTGATTTGTTTATTGATCTTTGTGTTTGCCTACATTCTATGTGTAATTTGACATCACTTCTTTAAGTGAATTACTTAGGTTTTCGAATGAATTTGGAGTTACTTATTATACAAGAAAATGTTTTTCCAAGATTTCAAGAATCAAAATAATCGATTATTGTTGTCAGTAATTGATTATTTCTGCTGATAGTAATCACTTACTTTTTGAGATAATTGATTATCCTGAATTGATTTTTCAAATATTTTCATTAACCAGAAAAGCGACATTAGTGTTCCGCTACACCTATTCACCTCCTCTAGGTGTTTTTTAACTTGTGTTTAACCAACAATAAAACCTTATGTAACTTTGTGTATGCTTTCGATACATCATTGCATCAAGGTATTTAACCTTTTTTGTTATTTTTATTTATGATGTTGTCTTCATCAAAATATAGCCAAAATCAAAGGTCTTCACATACTAATATTTGCATTCTTTCTTTTCGAAACATATCCAAAGATTTATGCCGTAAAACTTTATCTAACTAAATCAGTATCAACATTTCAATCTAAGGTTAAAAGATTTTCAATATAATATTTGTTAATATTTATTGCTTCTATAGAGAAAATGATCTGGGTCATACGATTTCTTGGAATTTATTGGAAACAATAATGTTTTATACTTCCCAAACTCAACCTACAAATATTATAAGAAGGTCCTGTTAATTCTGATTCAAATAAATACATAAGCATTAAGCTTATTATTTCTTTTGAATCAAACCTTACATTTAAGACAATTATTTGTTAATGTCAAATCTTTCTACAAATATAACTCTCTTTGAGTATGATTCCTACTCGTGGATCTAAGAGGAAGAAGATCCAATAGTCTTTAGTGATATTTTTCCCTTATCATTCATTCCAACTGCTTGGTGGTAAACATAATTCACCGATTAATCTCATTGATTCTTGAGATTGGTCTATTCTTGAACTATCATATTTGTGCAATTCATGTTCATTCTATTTGTCCTTCATGGAATTATAGTTCATTTAGAATGTACTATAATTCAATACCTTCATTTTTAAATGCCATAAATTCTTCATGCAATATTTTTCATTTGAATGACATCCCAATAGATAGTATCATAACCATTAGACATTAATTTCTTAAGACCTTATAGTTTTGAGATAGTTAAATTATTGTTATCTATAACTCATAAGCATCATACTATGTGATAGGGTCTAATTATATGATAAATAAATAACCGTATTTAAAGAACTTAAGTAGAAGAATTAGATAGAAATGTTTTCATTCATAGCTTCCATAACTGCTGGAAATGCAATTATATACAAAAGCTAGAGGATTCTTTAGGGTTCCTTACTAGGGTTGGGCCAATATTCTAGGCCTAGTAAATATTTAAAACAGAAATAAAGATATTCATTTGTCAATAACATAGTCCATCATCCATTTAGGGTCTTGTTTAACCCTGGTGGGTCTAATTGATGATGGGCTCATATCATCACCCACTCCTTGAAGAGACACCTTGTCCTCAAGGTGTGAAATTCGGTTGGACCCATTGTGTGGGAAGTGTGGAAGACAGCTGATGACTTGTCCAGCTAATGCACCTTGAGACCCACAATTTTTTAATGGGACTATAGAATGGGACAGTAAATCCAATGGTGGGAATGGTTTGCAAACATCCAACGACTCATTAATATTAGGACACTCTGCATGAGGAAAAAGAGTTGTTGGAGTGTTAATGGGATTGAGATTCCCCATATCAGATTGCAAATCCAAGGGATTGCAATTAAAAGTCCCTCCAAGTACATTAGTTCCCAAAGCCTCTTCCTTTCTCACTTTCCCTCCCAAAGCCTCTTCCTTTCTCATTTCCCGTTTTCTCCCATTGGATCCTCCTTCTCTTTCTCTTCACCGAAAAATTTCTTGAAGGTTCCATTAGTTTCCTTTCCCTCTCCTCGGTTGCCTTCTATATTAATGATGGGGAATGTTCGAAAATCATTATCTCCTCATTTTCCTTGAGTTCGAACATCATCTCCATTGGGGAAAGCTTAGGGATCTTCGTCACCCTCTTGTTGGTATCTATTCGGTGAAAGCAAGTTTCCATGCACACCTTCCTCATTCGGCATGGCTGGTTCTTCTAGCGGAGATGAAACCGAAGTGGGGGGCAGATCTGGAATATTTTCCTTTGGTGGTAGGGTCACTGTTTGAACACTTGGGTCTCCAAAAAACCTTCTTAATAAGGAGACATGGAAAACCGGGTGAAGGCGAGCCGAAGGTGGAAGCTTGAGTTCATATGCCACGGCTCCAATCCGGCTGTTGACTTGAAAAGGACCATAGAAACGCTGAGAGAGTTTGTTAGAACGGCGACGTGCCAAGGTTTGTTGGCGGTACGGTTGGAGCCGCAAAAGAACCCAGTCGCCCACTTCAAAGGTAATGTCCTTCCTTCCTAAGTCTATTTGTGCCTTCATGCGTTGTTGTGCATGAAGAAGGTTTTGTTTTAATATGACTAGGATTTGTTCTCTAGAATGCATAAGCTCACGGATTTGTGGACTGGAAATAGTGTTCGACAAGTAGTCACGAAGCGTTGGTGGTGTGTAAAACCCCAAATTTTAAGTCTTTAAAATTATAGTATCAGTCCTGGGATCCTCGCTTGAGCGAGAGATTCTCGCTTGGGCGAGAGAGGTTCACCTGGGAGGGTGAAATCCTGGGCTATACTGGAGGATTCTCACCTGAGCGAGAGTTGTCTCGCCTGGGCGAGAAATGGCATTTTGGGGCTGTTGACACTATGAAATTCTCGCTTGAGCGAGAATCCCTCGCTTGAGCGAGAGGGTCAGAGTTGAGTTTTTAAAATGGGCAGAATTTTCTTGCTTGAGCGAGATAAATCTCGCTTAAGCGAGAACCCGACGAGAACATTAAATGAGGGAAACCCCAAATACATTTTTAGGTTAAGAATTGACGAGAGGTGAGAGAAGAGAGCATTCCCAAGGTCAAGGAACTTTGATTCTTGTTCAAGAGCTTGAGAAGCGGTAAAACTCTCTATCCTAACTCTCTTCTTCTCTTGAGAACCCATTTTTGGTATTATGGATCTCTTCTCAAATGGTGTAAAACCATGGAAACTCTCTCTTTCGAGTGATGGTTCGTTTTATGTCGCTTGTGCCTTGTAAACTCTTGGTTTTGAGTTAGTATTCCAAGAATGGAAAGGGTTTGAGTTGACTCATGGAAACCCCAAAACCATAGAGAGAGAAAATGTGGTTAGAGAGGAAAAATGGGTAAAACGCTAAAGGTAGAAGACAAGTTGCTTTATAATGTTAAAATATGAGATGATATGTATGTTTTAGATGGTTGAAAACTCATAATGAAAATAGTATAGAACCATTGAAAATATGATAAATATTTTGTATGGTTGAATAATGCAATATAAGTTATTTATTTGCTATTTGGAATGAATGACTAACATTGTGTTATGTGGTGGGAATGAGGAAAGATCCTAAGTTTGGAGGTGGTGCCGGTGGAACTTACGAAGTCGCCAAAAACCAAACCCAACACTCACCGAGGTAAGGATAAGTCTTTAATTTATGCCTTGTGTTGGAAAATGCGTGAATTTTCTGTTATGGATAATGAATAAAATGTGAATCACTTAGTCATTATGAACATATATAGGTATGTTGATAATGGTGAGAAGTGAATTTACGGTTTATCTATTGGTGGAGTACCAATGGAAATAAGACTCGAAATGAAATCATGAAATGTAAATCACTTTGTAGTTATAAGCATACGTGGATATGTTTGTAATGATGTCGGGTGTATTTATCATTTTTGTATTGGTGGAGTGCCAATGGAAATAAAACTCGGAATAAAGCAATAAATTGTAAGTCACTTTGTAGTTACAAGCATATACGATATGTTGTAATGATGTCAGGTGCATTTATTGACTATGTATTGGTGGAGTGCCAATGGAAATAAAACTCAGAATAAAGAAATAAATTGTAAGTCACTTTGTAGTTACAAGCATATACGATATGTTGTAATGATGTCGGGGGCATTTATTGACTATGTATTGGTGGAGTGCCAATGGAAATAAAACTCGGAATAAAGCAATAAATTGTAAGTCACTTTGTAGTTACAAGCATATGCGATATGTTGTAATGATGTCGGGTGCATTTATTGACTATGTATTGGTGGAGTGCCAATGAAAATAAAACTCGGATAAAACAATAAACTATAAGTCACTTTGTAGTTACAGACATATACGCTATGTTGTAATGATGTCGGGTGCATTCATTGTCTATTTATTGGTGGGGTGCCAATGGAAATAAAACTCGGAAACAAAGTAATAAATGGTAAATCACTTAGTCACTACAAATATATATGGGTATGTTTGTAGTGATGACGGGTGGATTTATGGTTTATGTATTGGTGGAGTGCCAATGAAAATAAAACTCGTTTTAGCCGACCAGAGTGGGTTAGCGACTCTAACTCGAGTTATGTAGCATGGTTTTTCAAAAGTACAGATGACGAAAATGGTTTTAAGTGGATTTAATTTATATTGTTGTTTAACCCTATTAAATGTGGATTAACTTACATTGAAATTTTATTGAGTTAATGACGTATTCCTTTGTGTTGTTTGTGTATGGTAAATGTTAATCCCATTGCAGGTAGGTGGACGGAGAAAATGATGATTTTTGAGTAGGAGATTAGAGACCTTTATTTTGATGTCTCTTTATCCATTCTTTTGTAACTTCATTTGATTGTAATTGAATCAACTAATTGTACTATGAATACTATTTTTGTACATGATTTTGATCATGGAGACTAGTAACTCGAGATATATGTAGCTATGGGTGTTTTGGAAACACATAGCTAATTGTATGCGGTAGTTACTAGGTTATACTAATATGAATTATGTTTTTCTGCAATCGGATAGTAACTCGAGATATATGTAGCTATGGGTGTTTTGGAAACACATAGCTAATTGTATGCGGTAGTTACTAGGTTATACAAATATGAATTATGTTTTTCTGCCATCGGATTGTGTATGTACTTTTGGTTCATAGATCGGGTGTGAGGATGAAGAGAAAGATCTTTTAAATAAATTTATTCACTTGGTAATCTTGATTTATCGTTAAATGCATGGAATTGGATTAAATAAGGAAAAAATTTCCAGGGTAAAATTTCGGGTCGTTACATGGTGCTCAGCCGTAGAGTGCTTCAAACGGTGTGATCTGAAGAGAAGAATGTAGATTTTTGTTATGCCAATACTCGACCAGAGGTAGATGAGAGAACCACCGTCTTAGATGTGCACCAGTAAAGCATTTGAGGTAAGTCTGAAGTCCCATATTTACTACTTATCTTTGACCATCATATTGGGGATGGTATGATGTGCTATAACACAGTGAAGTCCCTAAGAATTTAAACAAATATTTCCAGAACCCACTAAGGAACATGAGGTCTCTGTCCAAGACAATGCTCTTCGGAACACCGTGAAGTTTGCATATGTCGTTTAGAAAACGACGAGCCAAGATTTCAGCCGAAAACAAAGTCGGCAAACCAAAATAATGGCAGTATTTAGTGAGTCTGTCCATTATAACCCAAATTATTGTCTGAACTTGAGAATGAGGTAAATGGGTTATAAAGTCCATAGAGATGTCTTCCCACACTTTTTGAGCTATTTGAAGAGGTTGTAATAAACCTTGTGTTTTTTGTGGCAGGAATTTGTTGGATTGGCAAATGGTGCATTTACGAACCATTTTTTTGATATCCTTTGCAACTCCACGCAAAGAGCAGGAAGTTGTAAGTCTGCCCAAGGTTGGTCACCAACACGAGTGTCCTGCCATAGGGGAATCATAGAACTCTTTCATTAATGTGGATTGGAGGCTGGTCTCCTCAAGTACGAATAATTTCTTTTGATAGAATAAGAACCCTTGTTAATAATGAAAATGATCAAATTTTTGTTGTTGTATAAATGTTTGGCCAACTTATGTCTGATAAAAAGAGCGGAGCCGCTCGAGTAGTTAAGGAGTGGAGGAGGTCATAGAGAAATAGCAAAAAACTGTATCAGAATGGCATCGAGACAAAGCATCAGCCACTCGGTTTGAGGTATCAGTTCTATACTTAATATCAAAAGTAAAACCAATTAATTTAGTTGCCCATTTCTGTTGCTCTGGTGTGTGGAAACCTTGAGTCATTAGATGTTTAACAGATTCAGTTATTGCAAACATCTCCCAGACATATGCGGATGCATGTTGCATATGGGGGGTCATCTTCTTGCTGAAAAAGGCCAAAGGATGTCCACTTTGGGAAAGCACTACTCCGATCGCCACGGCCGAGGCATCAGTCTCCACATCAAACTAGATGGAGAAATCTGGAAGATGAAGAGAATTGTAATTTCAGTAGGTTGGTGAGGGGATGGCGAGTGTGGTGTAGTTCTATACAATTTTTTTGTAAAATTCGATGAGGCCAAAGTAGCCCCTAAGAGTCGTGTGAGAACATGGTTGAGGCCATTCTTGCATTGCAATGATCTTGTCGGGGTCTGGTTGAACCATCCCGACAGCAATAATGTGGCCCAAGTAACTAACCGTATGAACACCAAATAAACTCTTGGATAACTTGGCGTAAAATTGGTAGAAACAAGTAGGTCTAATACAATTTTCAGATGCAGTAAATGATCATTTAAGTTAGAACTATAAATGAGAATTTCATCAAATAAAGCTAGAACAAATCTCCGCAAATGAGGCCTAAAAAGGTCATTCATAGCCGCTTGAAAAGTATAGGGTGCATTTGTCAGCCCAAACGACATAACTAGAAACTCATAGTGCCATCAAACGTTCGAAACGCTGTTTATGTTGTGTCACTGGGTTGCATGCTGATTTGGTGATAACCTGACCTTAAATCAATTTTCGAAAAAATTGTAGCATCGCCGAGCTCATCCAATAGTTCATCAATCGTTGGTATCGGAAAGCGATCACGGATGGTGATTGTGTTTAGCGCCCGATAATCCACACAGAAACACCACGTGTCATCCTTCTTCTTAACCAATAAAACAGGAGAATGGAATGGGCTTGTGCTAGGTGTTATAATCCATTCTTATAGCATATATTTTGTCAATATGGTCATAATTTCCTTTTGTGAGTGAGTGTAACAGTAAGGTTTGACAAAAATGGGGGCAAAGTTAGGTAGAATGGAGATGGAGTGGTCGTGAGGTCGAGATGGGGGTAAGCCACTGGGGTGTGAAAAATCTTTTCAAAACTCGTGAGGAGTGTTTGAATTTTTTGGGGGATGGTCGGGGTAGTTTGTGGTGGTGCTGGTGAGTCCAAAATGGGCATAAATGTGATTGTATGAAGTGAGGTGATGAAGCAGTGTTTAGGAGACGTGAGAGTTGGTGGAAAGTGGAAGGGGAAATAGAGGTTGGTTGTTTACCTTGGTGGGTGATTGTGTTACCGCATACTTTAAAAGTCATTGAAGGAATAGCAAAGTCTGATGTCATGGGACCTAGCATCTGCAACCATTCAATTCCCAATATGACATCGGCCCCTTTTATGGGCAGCAAATAGAAGGAATATGGAACGATTGGTTTTGTAACTGAATAGGCGTGTTTGGGCACAAACCTGAGCAATAAATGTGTGCACCATTCCCCACCATGACGAGAAACTTTGGTGTGGGATTGATTTCCAGCTGTAAGTAGTGCGCCAACCGGGGTTGAATGACATTGTGGGAACTCCCAATGTCCACCAAAACGGTGACGGGATGCCCAACTATTGACCCTTGAAATCGCAATGTTTTTGGGGATGGTTGACCTTCCACAACTTGTTCAGAAAGTTGAAAATGAATGAGCTCATCAGTAGTGGATACTATGGTGTCCTCCATTGGTTCCAGTGAGGATAAAATGGGTTCTATATTGGAGTCAAAGTCGTCCACTAACAATAGCAGAAACCGTTTATGTTGGCATCTATGCCCCGAGTGAAATTTCTCATCACAGTTGTAGCAAAGTTATTGGGCACGTCGTTCTTGCATCTGAGCAATAGTTAGACGACGAATAGGATAAGATTGTTGAGTAATGGGAATGGTGGAAGTTGGGGTAGGTGGTTGTGGGGGTTGGTTTCTGTCAGTGTGAGTGATGTGGTTTTGGTAAGGAGTAGTGCGGTTTGGTCGGAAAAAGGGTGGTCGAGAATCTTTAATTTTAGATTCCACCAGTTTGGCCAAGCCCAAGGCATATGTTATGTGGGAAGGTCTTAATACTACCAGTTCGCACCTTATCTCCGGTATGAGGCCAAATAAAAAAAATTAAGGATAACTTCTAAGGATAGCCCCCAAATGCGGTTGCATAACTTTTCAAATTGTTGTTGGTATTCAGCCATTGTGCCTGTTTGTCGGAGTTTAAACAACTCTGCATGGTAATTTTCGCAACAAGAAGGGTCGAATCTTGTTTCTAAGCTATCTCGATTTGTAAATATGGCATTATGGAAGGCCTACTTAAACCAATTTAGAGTTTCCCCCTTCATGTAGAATGAAATGATATGTAGACGTTGGTCAGTTGGGACTTGATATAACTAAAAAATATGTTCAGCTTGGAATAACCAGTCCAATGGTTCAGATCCATCAAATGGGAGTAGTTGTAGTTTTAGGGGTCTAGGTTGTGTGGGTGAGAATGGCATTTGTGTAAAATTAGGTCGGAAATAGGGGGGTTGGCGGTGAAGAAGGGTGAAACAGGGGATTGGGTATATGATGGAAATTAGGTGGGTGAATGTAGTAGGGGAGGGGGAATAGTGTTCGGGGTAGTAACTGAGCCAAGAGGGTATATGGGTAAGTGAGGTGGTAGTGAAATGGTAGGGTTAGGGTTGGAAATACTAGAGGTTTCGGGGTGAGTTGGGGTTATGTGGGGCGGGTCTGGGGGTTGAGGGGGGAGTGTGTTCATACTTGCTAACTATTTTGTGATTGAATGGAGGGCATCAGCAATGGCTTCATGTTTGGAGTCTTGATGCACTTGATTTTCCTTGAGTTTGTCTGCAAAGATTTGAAGAAGGTTGTCATCCATATCTTTAGAGGCAACTTTAAGAGGCATGGATTCAGGAATGAAAACGCCAAAATGATAGGGTCTAATTATATGATAAATAAATAACTGTATTTAAAGAACATAAGGAGAAGAATTAGATAGAAATATTTTCATTCATAGCTTCCATAGCTTGTGGAAATGCAATTATATACAGAAGCTAGAGGATTCTTTAGAGTTCCTTACTAGGGTTGGGCCAATATTCCAGACCTAGTACATATTTAAAACATAAATAAAGATATTCATTTACCAATAACATAGTCCATCATCCATTTAGGGTCTTGTTTAACCTAGTGAGTCTAATTGATGTTGGGCTCTTATCACTATATTTATCTTATCATAATTTTCTAGGCTTTGTAATGATACTTTTCTTTATTATTGTTAGTACCAATAATAGCAAGTTAGCAACATATCATTACTTAGAGTGCAAAAAAGTAAAAATATTATAACAATATAACAATTCATGTTAATGTTTTAAGATATAAGATATATGTTACACATATATAATCAATTCAATCTAACTAATGTATACTAATGATCTCATTTGGATAATGCATTAGCACACAATATTAAAATATAATGATGCTAATATTATATACATTAATCTAATAATTAAGATATGCTAACTAGATTTATTTTCTACATTTATCTAGACATGTTAATTAGTAACAATTATCTTCACTAATTATGATAACAATTAATCAATTAATCAATATTTGTATGATCCAGAAATATCTCATAATAACAATGAATTTTTTTGGTTATTATAAGTGAATTTTAATTTACCCACAACATAAATAAGCATCAAAATTTGTGATTAAAATTAAAGATAATTTATAAATTACATTCGTGATTAACAAATAAATTATAATATACATTTAAAATGTAACAATAATCATGTTCCATTGTATTGGCTTAGTGGCAAGTAAATGTAAGTGTATTTAAATACAAATAAATTATAATATACAATTAAAATATAACAATAATCATCAAAAAATAAAAAGGACATTCAAAAATGACATTGCATCTTTCATTTTCTTTGATACTTTTTAGTATTTCTCTCTCCATTAATGTAGATGAGTCTTACTCTTAAACAAGAGGTTGTTGGTTCCAATAAAAAATAATAAGCTATAAGCTAATCGAACCAAAAAAAGGAGTATTGTTCTAAATTCTAATCCAACATTAATATTATTCAAAGCAAACAATACAACAACCTCTGTTGGGGATGCTTGAAATATGTTATTAGATTAGTCTCACATCGCCTAGTATTGGAATAGAGTAGAGTAACCAATGTTATATATTAGACTCATATCCCTTGTTGTAATGTGCACCAGATATAAGCACCAAATAGAAATACCCCATGGGCAGTTGGACCCATGGGTGTGATAGGGTTTGTAATCTTTATTCTTTAATAATATCTTGGTAGCCGCTCAGCACTCCTGGGGACGTAGGCACAATTGGTCGAACCCCGTTACCAAATTCTTTGTTTTTTCTCTTCTATTTATTCATGCATTATTTGATTGCTTTGTGACCAATGTTGCGCAACGATCGCTTCCACTGCACCAATAATTGGTATCAGAGCCAATTGGTAGATGACTCTTAACCTAGGTGCTAGATAATGGCAAAAGAGGGTGAATTGATGTTGGTTAGACAAGATGCGTCAAATGTACTATGCAAGGATAAATGTGATGAGTTGAAGGAGAAGAAAATATGGCGAAACTATGGTGGGGGCGATATGTGTTGATCCAGAATCCTAGAAGTCCATGTATTGGATTAGGATCAAGGTGGAGATAAGGACTCAAGGGTTGAGTAAAGCATATAGGCGATGACTGACTTTGATGCAGGGTGTAACATGGGCATGGCTTTAATGCAAGGTGTAACACGAGCATTGGTAGAGATGCAGGGTGTGACATGGGCATTGTCTTGGATGCAAGGATGTGACACGGGCATTGGTTAGCATTGACGCAAGGTGTGCGTTGTGGGTATACTCCTTATGGTGGAGTATGATAGTTCTTTTGAACTATGATTGTCGGGCTAGACAATGGTGGTAGCGGTTGAGGCTTTCCAATGAAGCTCCTAGGTTCGGCTTGACTGAGTATTGAAGAGGACGGTTGTTTGTGAACTTTTGTGTAGAGGTTCCATTCATCAAAACTTCCTAGCAATAGGTGGCTAGGCGGCGTGTTCCATTTGATGGCGGTACGGGAAGCTGCACTAAAAGTTTGAAGAGTTAGGCTCTTGGTAACATCGTCAATGATACTTAGTTTATGCTAAAGGGGAGCAATTTGTTAAAGAGAATTATGCATTGAGCAAGGTGGAGACAAATATTCGCTAAGGTGGAGAATCTTGTGTAGATTTCCTAAGGAGCGAGATATTCATCTATTTCAATCAAGGTGGAGATTGTTGGGGATGCTTGAAATATGTTATTAGATTAGTACCACATCGCCTAGTATTGGAATAGAGTAGAGTAACCAATGTTATATATTGGACTCAGGTCCCTTGTTGTAATGTGCACCATATATAAGCACCAAATAGAAACACTTCATGGGCAGTTAGGCCCATGAGTGTGATAGAGTTTGTAATTCTTATTCTATAATAATATCTTGGTAGTCGTTCAGCGCTCCCGGGGACGTAGACACAATTGGCCGAACCCCGTTACCAAATTCTTTGTTTTTTCTCTTCTACTTTATTCTATGCATTATTTGATTGTTTTGTCGTCAATATTGCGCAACGATCGCTTCCGCTGCATCAACAACCTCATTAAATATTTTATTTTCTTCATCCAATTTTTTGTAACTTTTTGTACAAACATCGATAGATCATAAAATCATGCAACAAAAAATCTATATACTTGAATTCTCAATATTCAAGGAAAATTATAGATCAATATTTATGAATAAAGAACAAAACAACATCAATGATAAACAACGAATTCTCAAAAACATATTATTCTTAAAAGGAAAAATATGAGTTCTTAAGGGATGACTCTAATATCACATTTAAACCCATTCATTAGATTATATGCATGCATAAACAATAAAAACATACTAATATTAAGATTTAGATCTTCATGGTTATTCATAGAGATAGGTAAGAGGATGTCTACCATTCTCATCATGTACTTGTTTGGAGAAGAAGCCTTCATTGAGATGAATAGTATCTTATTAGTTTCTCCTTCTTGGCTCATTACTTAATAGTACATTAGGAATGAACGCAATATAGACATGATAACTTTCTGATGCTTATAACTAAGAATGACAATGAATACCTGAATTCACATGTATACGCAGATAATACTCACAACTTGTTAAGTTTGAGTCTATGTTTTTGGACCAATAGTAATTAAGATTGAAGATTTTGAAACATGTTGCACAATGTATGTGTTCAGGTACCTGAATCTACAATGTTGCACAATGTTATCAAATCTAAATTTGATGTTTTATTGTTAATTCATAACTATATATATATCATGTTAATCCATAAATTTGATGTTATGTTATTAATCATTCATGTTATATTTTTAATCAATAATCGTGATGTAATGTTTTATTGATTAAATAGTTCTTATTAAATAAATTTTCCCATCGTAATGTTAAAATATTGATTTACATCTTATATTTGTTTATGTAAAACGAGTTGTGTTTAATAGACAATTTAAATTGTGTTTAAGTTATGTTTTACAAGTTATTTATTTTTGATTGACTAAAAACACAATTGCATAATTAGTTTGCAATTATTTTTAACATTTTATGAATTTCTTGTATCCGCGGGTATCCATGCGTATCCGAGGCATATATAGGTCCAAAAATAAATCAATAGAGCAGTCTGGATAGTAGACCACTCGGACCCATCAAAAGCTATTGTCATCTTTATTTATGACCTTTGCTTTTACATAACTTCATGTAATATGACATTCCCAATAATCATGTCATCATTTTACATAATATATATTTGATTCCATTGTTTCTTCAATAAATTAATCAATATAATTTAACTATCTATGTAAGTATTAAACCATTACATGACACATCATTATAATATGACTAAGGAAAATTGTATCATTTAATAACTAACTAATAACTATCAACTACCAACATAATGAACATATAAGGGTATTTTCACTGTTTTTCACACTGAAGATAACTTTTTTGTCCTTGGTCTTGAGAAATGAAAGTATGTCTCAGAATGAACACTTTACATGGCTGGAATCACGTGGTTTTTGCATCATATAACCAGGGACCATTAATATAAGTCAAAACAAGTAAGGGTACAATGGTAATTATAGAAGTCCAGTGCATGCCCACAAAACATCGTGATAGTGGGACCCACTTGGAGAATGGGTCATGGCTGGCAAGCATGTGCACTTTTTTCTTGTTCCAGAAAATGCGACCGTTGTGACGCGATTTACGCATTTAAGAGAACGAATAAGATTCCACTCTATTAATGCAGATAAAAAATATAGTTTTAAGGATAAAAATGTAATATAATTTTATATAAAAAATATAATATAAATATATATTATTTTTTTTGATATTCTATAATATTTTCATCTTCATTTATGGAGATGAGTCTCACCTACCATTAGAGTATAGATCCTCACTGGTAATGGAGAGACAAAAAATATTATTACACTCAGCTTCAGAATTGAAATGTCATTATATATGTAAATAAAATGACATAATTATATTTTTAATTTTTTTTACCTTTTTTATATATCACTTTTCTCTCCGGGGATCGTTACTCCTACCATTACCAAAGAAAGGACCCATTAATCATCATCATGCACCAAATTTAATATTAAAATACCCAACTAACTCTTATCATTGTTTCTTTATATAGAAATGTATTATTATCACCATGCTTGGTATTCATTATGCAGTCCAAGCAATGGGTACACCTCAAACTTTTCAAATTGTTAGTTGGAAATTTTTTATTGTAAACTTTTTGGTTATTGTTATCAAGAGACTTTAAGAATATGTTTGATTGGACATATATTTAAATATTGTCTTCCTTGTTTTGTTTAAGATTGTAATGGACAATTTAAAGAATATAATTATATTCACACTCGTGAGTTTTAGAGAAGTTACACAAGTTACCTCGCATTTTTTGTTTATACACAAATCATCGCTAATTTATATAACTACTGTTATATGAGTAATAAATGTAATTTTTAAACAAAAAAAAATAATATGTTTATTTAGGTTAAACAAAATATGTAATATTATATATACAAATCCTAATAATATAAGAGTTAATTTCTTTTCATTATTTTTTGGTTCAATATAAAATAATATAAGATTACATTTAACTTAATTATATTCATCACATTTGTTTAAAAAATTACATTTATCTATGCTTCATTTTTTACATAATTCTTTTGTTCACATTTATGCTTCACTTTCTATAAAATACTTCATAATTTGATTTCTTATCTTCGAGATTGGAAGTAATAAAACCCTAAACTGATATGTAAGAAAATGAAATTTATAAATGAAAACACTTGCAGTTCAGGTTACCGTTTGAATACTTTTTATGATATTTTATTTTTGAATACTTGTATCTTTATTAGTTATATTGATATTACAATTTTATCCTTAAAAATTAAAGGAATAAAAAACTTCTCTCTCAATTTTGAAAGTTGTTTTACTCGTCCCACATGTTATACCTATATAAGAATGAAGTTTATAAATATAGGAGTTAGATTAGATGTTTTTTTTTGTATTACCAAACAATTATTTTCTATGGATAATAAACTAATTCATTTTAATTACTTATTTATTCTTTAAATAAATATTGTTCACATGAATTGAATATGACTTTTTGATCTTTTTAAAGATCTAATAAATATCACTAAATCAAAGTCTTATTGTTCCTAAATGATTATGATGTTTGAGTAATTGTGTTATCACTTTTCAACAAAATGATAATATGTAATAACTTAGCCATGTTACATGTAGATAATGTAATTTATAGAGAAAGTTAGATGATGTTGTTTGTTTTTAGTTTTGTATAATTAAATTATTTAACACTAATATTATTATTAAATGATACTCCCTTAAAGGAAAGAGGACTCAATGAAGCTATGCTAGCAATCACACAAATAATATTACCTCCCTAAGCACCAAAATTTGATATATATATTGTGACCTCACACACTTACTACCATAAAATTCAATGAGTATAATATCTATCTACTATTAGTGTAAATATTAATATATAGTTATTATATTATTTATCATTTATTTGTATTATAATTTTTTCTTGTAGAAATAATGATAATTAAATATGAATGATAGATAATATAGTGACTATATATAAAACTCATATACTATTAGTGCATACGTTCATTTCTCAAATATATTAGGCCAATTTATTTTATGGCCAATGAAAAATATACTATAGTAGTTTAGAATATGAATAATAGGTAAAGCAGAATTTTCATCATAAAAATGAATCAGATACTTCAAATGTCCAAAAATTATATCTCCTTTTAACTTTACAGCACCTTACTCTATCTAACATGTCCTAGCCACATCAAATTTCAGACCAACAACCATTAGAAAACAGGAAAAATTCTATATTTAGTAGAGAAACTAGTGAAATGCTGAGCAAACAGCAAGAAATTTATGAAAGTTAGTTACATGATTCTCTTATCTAATCTATTTATTATGTATCAGGTTTGAAGTATCATGTACATACATGTATCTGAATTACATATAAAACAACTTATGGTACTGGTATGGTGATATATCGATTCATATGGCTTACTAATTAAATCAGATACCAATGAAATTAGATATATATATAATATATTTACATTAATATTGAACATCAATGTTTTTTTTATTTTCATTAAAAATTAAATTTAAATAAAAAATGAGGCTGATATAGTTCAATTGAAAACCGACCGGTATAATCAGTTTTAATCGATTTTGACAAATTTTTGACCGATATAATTACATAATCAATATAATTGTTATATCGTATCAATATTGAGACCGGTTTTGAAACCACAGAGACAAGAACAACTTTCACAAGAAAACTACTGTATGAACTGTCTACTGGCTGTCACCAGTTGAAAGCTTTCATTAGCTTCTTCCAGTGTCCACAAAAATCCATTTTTCACAACAACACAGACAAATCCACTGCAAATTTGGCCTTCTTCCTACTCCTAGTTTTCTAATCACAGCTTCTTCCCTATACCCTTTTATTTTTCTTCCATAAATCATAATCTGATAATGTAAAAGCTCAGAGAATAACAAAAAAAACATAAAGGCTACTCAAAACTTTGCTCTAATTAAATCTTTTGAAGAACAATTAAAGTTGCATTCAATGGCTTTTTCAAAAGCTCTATTTCTCTTTCTGATCAACATTTCTTTGTTTCTCACCTTTTCTTATGCTACTGATCCATTTGTTTCCTTTGATTTTGAGGTCTCTTACATCACTGCTTCTCCTCTTGGAATTCCTCAACAGGTTACTTACTTTAATTTCCTCACATCTTTGTAACTCTCTTTTGCTATTTTAAGATGTGGGTATTCTCTATTTCCTTTTGATTTTCATAAAGTTTCAACCTTTACTTTCAGATCTGCTACTATATTAAATATTAATGTTATAGATACTTGAACTTTAAAGGTGTTATGTTTATGTTAATTAATATCATTATGAGATGTTGACTTAGTTAGTGTTAGCTAGAAAGAACTACACTTTAACTTCATTTTTTGCAGTGTTTCTCATATTTGCATTGTTTTTCAGGTCATTGCTATCAATGGTGACTTTCCAGGTCCTATAATCAATGTAACCACAAACAACAATGTTGCTGTCAATGTTAGAAACAAGTTGGATGAGAGTCTACTTATTCATTGGTATGACTAAGAAAATGCTGAGTTTTTTAAAGTTCAAACCTTTGGATTTGTTTTTGGAGAATGCTACTTGTTAAGGAATAAAAAATAGTAACTTTGATTTGGAAAATGATGTATTTTAGAAATGTATTTTTTTGGTATAACCAAGGGTCCCATGAATCGAAACCTTCACCTTTTGATCTATCTGGGTATTTAGTGGGACCTTACGTGACTAATATTTAAACTTCCAACTTAATTTTCTCCTTTTTGATTCAGCCCTTGCTTTTGTTTTTATCATAAAGTAGTTGAGCAACATCATGAGCAAAATTTATGTAATGTTTCTATGGTTGGTTGAGATAGGTCTGGGATTCAGCAAAGGAGGGGTTCATGGCAAGATGGAGTTCTTGGAACAAATTGTCCAATTCCTTCTAAATGGAATTGGACTTACAATTTTCAGGTGAAGGATCAGATTGGAAGCTTTTTCTACTTTCCTTCTCTGCATTTGCAAAGAGCAGCTGGTGGATTCGGGGGTTTCATAATAAACAATCGCGCTATCATTCCTATTCCTTTCGATACCCCATACGGGGATATTGTGATTTTTATTGGAGATTGGTACACGCGTAATCATACGGTTAGTGTTGCTTGAATTGATGGAAACTCATGATCCTGCTACTTAATATTTCGTTTGTATACATTCGGTAATAGTTAATTACACCGGGGCCTAACTCTTTGTTACTGGTTCTAATTTGGAATGTAGGATTTGAGGAAGGACCTTGACGACGGAAAAGATCTTGGCATGCCAGATGGTGTTCTCATCAATGGGAAAGGTCCTTATAGATATAATGATACACTTGTTCCTGATGGCATTGATTTTGAGAAAATTGAAGTCCATCCTGGTAAGTTCTTGGAAGAAATTTAATATGAATTCTGTGATTTTTTTTATTGATATGGATCAGGTCTTGTTTTAGGGCTTATGATCAATATTCAATATAACACCGGAAGGTATATAACAAAATTTTACAATTTATCCCAAGGAAGGGTCAGCACTTAGGCAACTATAGCCCCGAAAATTCCCCGGCCTATGACAAAGTGACAAACTTAATATTTAGTCATGGAAACATAAATTCATTGACTAACATTCTGGTTTGATGCATAAATATGCTGATATGGAAGCAAACGATGTCTTTCGTGTAGTGTCTTAGTATACTTAGAGTTATATCGGTTTTGTAAAGAAAAGCTCTTTATTGTTTTCGTAAGTGTTATTCATTAATATTTGTTACTTGATATGCGTTCATCGTTGCTGATGTAGTAAATGTGGGTTTGGATAGTGAGAGGCTTGTTGTTCCGAGCTTCTTGCTAATGATTCATTTGTTAAGTGTTTTAAATGCCTCTTCTTGATGTTGAACAGGAAAAACTTACCGAATTCGTGTACATAATGTTGGAGTGTCAACAAGTCTGAATTTCAGGATCCAGAGCCATAACTTACTTCTAGCAGAGACTGAGGGATCTTATACGGTGCAACAGAACTACACTAGCTTAGATATTCATGTCGGACAATCTTATTCTTTTTTGCTCACCACGGATCAGAATGCGAGTACAGATTACTACATTGTTGCAAGTGCCAGGTTTGTTAATGAATCACGTTGGCAAAGAGTTACTGGAGTTGGGATCCTGCACTATACAAACTCGAAGGGGAATGCACGCGGTCCTCTCCCACCAGCTCCGGATGATCAATTTGACAAAACATACTCAATGAACCAAGCAAGATCTATCAGGTATCTTTATGCTGCAGTTTTATGATGATTGATAATCATGATTTTGTTTTGTAGAAAACTGTCATATTTAAGCCACAAGGATGTATTAAACTTGTGAACCATATGATGCTGCAGTTTTATGTATTAAATTTGCTTAAAAAGTTGAACTTTGTTATATTCTTAAATCAAGTTCCAATAGAATTTATGCAGATTATATTCTACGATTTGAGAATTATTTAAAAGTATCATCTCTCACTCTTGCGATTCTGTGGTTAACTCGGCAGATGGAATGTATCAGCAAGTGGTGCTCGTCCTAATCCACAAGGATCTTTCAGATATGGTTCCATAAATGTGACAGAGATTTATGTTTTAAAAAATAAGCCACCCGAAAAGATTGGTGGAAAGCGCCGAGCAACACTCAGTGGAGTCTCTTTTGTCAATCCTTCCACTCCAATCAGACTAGCTGACCAATTCAAAGTAAAAGGCGTATACAAGCTTGATTTTCCCACCAAGCCGTTGACCGGACCACCTCGGGCAGAAACATCTGTAATTAATGGAACTTATAGAGGATTTATGGAAATTATACTGCAGAATAACGACACCAAGATGCACACCTATCACTTGAGTGGATATGCATTTTTTGTAGTTGGGTATGGACAAAATTCCTTCTTTTATCTGCCATTACATATATACATGTTATGCTTCAAGAACCAACGTAAAACTTTGTCGAATCTCTATGATATGGATCATGCTTCAAGAGCCAATGACACTTACAACTTGTTTCATTGCCTGCAGGATGGATTATGGTGATTGGTCCGATAATAGCCGGGGCACATATAACAAGTGGGATGGAATAGCTCGCAGTACAACACAGGTATATTTTTGTCTAGATATGTGTTGTTCTTCCAAACATTAACAAGTTCTTGTATTTGAAACTTTCATGTTTTCTAAAGCTGTCAAATGTCTCACTAGAACCTCTGCCTTGTTAATATCACGGATCGGTAAATTTGTTAAAAAGTTCATTTCCTCGCACATATCATGCATGATGCTGTTTGAAGACTTTTGTATAGTTGAAACTTTATGTTGCAACTGGAAATAGACCTCCAGTTTATCATATTGATAATAACATGGTTCAGAGTGTTAAAGTTCCTTCTCAAAACCAATTGGCTATGAGAGGAGTAGTCCAACAGGTATTTAAACCATTCCCGAGACAATGAGGTAAGCAACGCGAGAGTTATTTCCCAACATGCCCCCTCCACATAAGCCTGTCAGACCAGGCGAAGGGTACCTTTGACCCATAACTAAAGAGCATCTTTTGGCCCATGACAACCGGAAAGAAGTTGGGCTCTGGCTCTGATACCATGTTAAGGTTTCATCTCAAAACCAATTGGCTATGAGAGGAGTAGCCCAACAGATATTTAAACTATTCTCGGAACAATGAGGTAGGCGATGTGAGACTTACTTCCCAACACAGAGCCTGTGACAAAGATCTACAGGTCAATTGTGCCCTTAATATCTGGATAGTTTGTCTCCTATACCAATAAAATCTCAGAACTGTTGACTTTGTTAAGAATTTATGCTTCTATCATCAGTTCCATTTCCAATGCTCTTATTTCATATATTCCCTTGAACTTAAATGGTGTTACCATTTGATATCATTTTTAATAATTCAATTGATTGTAGTAACTTAACCGGTATACGATTTCCGAAGCATTAGAACCTACATCATTTGTTAAAGAATCTACGGTATGAAGTAAATGCATAAATTGAATGAACCTTGAATGATATCACAGCTTCTTTATCATGATTACTAGAAGCTTTAATAACATTATGTTTTTTTGTTTCCCTTGTCTCACATATAGGTTTATCCTGGTGCATGGACCGCAATTCTGGTCTCCCTAGACAATGTCGGAGTATGGAACATCCGAACAGAAAACCTCGATTCATGGTATCTTGGTCAAGAAACATATATCAGGGTTGTCAATCCAGAAGCTACCAACAAAACAGAGCTGCCCATGCCAGTCAATGCACTTTTCTGCGGCGCCCTCGATAAAATGCAGAAGTATGTTCCATAATCCTTTTCTACCAACTACCATTAACCGAATAATGTGCATGGTTCTAAACTTTGATACCAAATTGTTTTCTTTCAGGCCTCAGCATATTGCTTCTTCAGCTCAATTAGTTAAAGGGAAAAAGTTCCTCACTTGGTTAATGTTTGTATGTGCCTTAATCATCATTTTGCACTAAAAAAAACATTATGAGTCATTTGTGGTTGAGTTCTTAGTTTTTGTATGTCTTGTTTATATTATATTAATGTTGCAATGATTTTGATTTCTATTCTTTCTTTTGTAGCTTAATGATTGTGGTTCCCTTTTTAATTAATTGGGACATGTAATTCTTTTAATGCCTATAATTTATGTAGCAGAGTTAATTATTCAAATTCTCAATACATGCAAACTTGTCACTCATGATTTTCATCCTTCATTTCATCTTTGTATTTGTGTATTTTGTAGAAATGCAAGAATGTTATATCAGAGTTAGGATCCTCTGTATTAACGGAGAGATAATGCTTTAAAAATCAAAGGAAAATATAACATTTAATGTCACATATATCCCTTTGATTACAATGAAATTATACTTTTGTTATTAAAAATAAATATAAAAATATGCAATTGTCACTTCATTAATGGAGAGGATCATAAGTTTGCTATATCAACTTAAGAACCAGCTTTTATCATGACTCAATTTTGTTGCAAAGGTTATTGAAGAAACTGTCAATAATTTTTAATCTCAATATCAGCACATAATGTTTTAGATATTAATCACAGATTAAAAAATATGCGCTCATCCATGATGAATATATAGATAAGTCGTAGCCTATATTTTAAAACCTTAGATAATAAGTAATATATAGATAAGTCGTAGCCTAGACTTTAAAAACCTTAGATAATAAGACTATATTTGAAGAAATTTACATTTTATAAAAAAAATGCATTCATTACAATTTTAATATAATAATTATAATCAGATGAAAAAGTGTTTGTTGTAGTAACTAGTATGAGTTTAATCTTACTTCTCCCATTTGAACCGAATTCTGATTCCTAAAGTTTAGGGATGACAATGCGTATTCAGATCCGCATGTATCCGTAAATAATATCCGTAATAAATTGGGGTCTATGTTTTTGGACTTGTGGTAATTGAGATCCGAGATTTTGAGACTTGTTGTTAGATGAGTCTGGTCTGAGTAATGAGGTATTCAAATTATATATTCCTTCTTAAATCTAAATATATATAACAGCATAATTGTTATATCATGTTAATCATAATTGTAATGTTATATTATTAGTCTGTAATTATAGTATTATATTCATTCATAAATATGATAGTTATGTTGTGTACTATTATGTTGTTAAACAAAGGTGTTATGTTGTTAATTTATATGTGTAATGTAATGGTATATGATTGAAAAGTTCATATTAAATGAATTTTTCATCATAATGTTGGAGTTGGTTTTTATGTTTGTTTCAGTAAAATGAGTTATGTTCAATATTCAAATTAAATTATATTTAAAACTTTAAATTATGTTTTTATAATTTTTGTCTTGTTGATTGTCTAAATAACATAAGATTGTAAGAAACAAACACACAAATGCATAAATTAATCACAATTATTAATATTTTGGATTTATGGGTACTCTCGAATTAGATACCCAAAGACTTGTGGGTATCAACACAGATCTGACTACAAAAATGAAACAATAGAAGAAGCACTACCTGAAATCAATGTTCTGAAACCCGAGCCGGACGTTAAGCCGGAAGAACTTCCGTATTAGGTCTAACCGGTTTAACCAGTTAAGCCGTTCGGTCGGACCGGATGATTTTAAATATAATTAATAATTTTTTTCTATAATTATATATAAATGTAAATTTTATATAATTAATAATTTTATATAACTATATTGAAGTATCATCTCTCTATTACTTTTGGACCGAAATAAACAAAACATTAAAGTAATGTTCCATTTTTTAAAAAATTTAAGTGAGCCGTCTGGTTTTCTTCATGGGTTATTCCGGTTTAACTGGGTTTAGCACGATCGAACCGGTCGGATCGTGTTATCACAACACTGCCTGAAACAATCAACATCCATTGTCGTCCCTACTAAAGTTATCTCCCAAATTAAAAAAAGAGAGAACAAAACGGAACATAAAGCTTGCATCAGAAAAAGTTAAAAATTCCACGAGAAATGTGGATCTTGTCTCTGTACAAAATTCACTGTTTCCAGATAGGTTAAAACATTTTCAACAAAGACACCTATGCATGCAACTACCCTTTTTCAATTAAAAATATATTCTTTTAAGACCACTAATGAAAGCTCATTTTTATAGAGAAATTTATTATACGACGATTATAACCCTACCAGCTCAACAATTAGTAAAGAAATATATCTTACATTTTCATTTTAAAGAGTTTAATATCTATACAATTGATTTTTAGTAGTCAATAATAATTAGAGCATAATATATATGTATTATTATTGTAAATATTTATACACATATTCATTATAATATAATGATAGTATATAAAACTCTTATACTGTCAGTATACATATTTTTATTGTAATAGTTAATATATAAATAGAATATGATGTATTAATAAGATAAAAAACTCTTACACTGTCGATGCATAAATCATTTTTTTGTTCAGTAGAGAGTTTCAACCTCTTCCAATTTAGGTGGGGGAGAGAACATGGCTTAGCTTCGAGTTTGTCAACATTATCTACTGGTCCAAGAATTAAGAACCCTTTAATAACCAACCAAATCCTAAGATGGTAAGATTTTGAAGTACTTTTGTGAGAGAAACAAAAGGGAAATGAAAAAGACATGTAATTACGTATAGCCTGGACTTTCATGATAGATAGACATTTCCTTATATGTAATGTATTTGTTTTCTTTCTAAAAAATGATTTGAAGTGATTGTAAGTATGCCTCACTCTATTTTTTAAATACCAACAACATTTGTATATTCTAGGCTCGAAAATATATTTGTCATAAGTCATAACTAAAAATAAAAAGGAAGAGAGTTATAATTCCAATCCTTTTATTGTAAAACATTGATCTAATGGTCTAAAGTCTCATTAGATCCCAAAAAGGACAAAATGTTAAAAGTTTAATTCCTGAAAATGATATTTGTTGGGAGAGACAATAATACATTCCGAAAGAGATTAAATCATAGCCATAAGGTGAAGAATATCCTTAATTGTGCTAAAAAAATATTGGGTGAATTTTGTGTACAATAATTTTCACATTACAGTTAAGTCTCTTAATTCTATATTTTCCAATTCAGATTATGTACTCAAAATCTTTTCAAATAGAATGATTAAATAATTTCAAGGGTTCTCATACCAAACACAAACCCCAAATGTTTTGATAAAAAATGAGAATGAGGGTTTTAGGTATTAGAAAAAGAAATTTGAGTATCATAATTCCAAACAATTCAAACGGGATAAAAATATAGTTAAGCCTAAAAAGAAGGTGACAATTAATTTACGAACTGCAAGTTAGTTTGCTTCCAAGCAAACTGTTTTTTTAGCCGTTGGATCGAATGATCCATAACCTCATCCATCAAATTCGTGATCAGCTACCATTGTTGTTTAGAAGCCATGATACTAAAGTACGACTTCTATGAGAGCTTTGGTTCCACATAAGTAGAAGTCGTGATAACAAATTACGACTTTTGTGAGGTATTTGGTCACAATTCAGTAGTTGTGATACCGAAATATGACTTATGTGTGAAAGTGTATGAACGTAGTGTGTATGAATTGGAGTGTCTAAGTGCCTTTAAATATGCTTTCAACTAGCTATCATACCCCTATGTGAAGGTAGAAGTCAATTGGAATGACATCTATTCGCTTTGGGTGAAAGTATTTCACTTTGTATTTGAAAATTTGGTGTAACAGCTCTCAATAACCAATTACTTCACTGGTTAACTAATTACCCAAAGTTTCTATCCAAACGAGTAATCGGTTACACCCATATGTAATCGGTCACTCTATGTAGAAATGCAAGATAATTTGTTACTCAGTCCCAGTAACCTGTTATTTGGTTCCAGTATCATGTTACTTAACTTTTTGAAAAGGGGCAAAATGGCTCTATCTCTAGGTTTAGTCGAGAGAAATTTCAAGGAGGAGTGAGTTTGCTGCAACAATCCAATGACAATTTAGTGATAAAAGGATCTAAGAAGTCAACAATATTGTGTTTGCTACCTCAATTCCACAACAATAAGAGAATGAAAGTAACTATAATCCAAATGTCCACATGTGTCTTGAATCATCCATAGTTGTGCAACCTATCATATTAGATTTCCTTTGTCAATATTTTCCTCTTACTAACAAATTAAATCTGAAATTCTTGCCCAAATTTCAGGCACTATCTCTCTTACTCAAACACAAACCATAGACAATGTTTTATACCTATTTACTTTTTCATACAATAATCTCTTTATGCTAAAATTGAATGTAGTTTTAACTTGTGTTATATCTTTTTATGCATCAAGTTGTAAGATCTAGTAGATGGATTTTTTGAGGATGATTTATAAAACTAAGATCTCAAATGAACTCTATGTGCTCAAGACAACTAAGCATCTTCATAAAATCAATGACATTATATATTATCTCATGCATCCCATACTTTTGTATGGATGCTATTAAGATGAAATTTCATTTTCTCACTTTTCATAAGGGTTATGTACTGATATATGTTATTTAGATAAACAAAATAAGTTGAGTTTCTATTCGAGTCAATAACAATATGTACATTTATTTGATATAATATATGTAGACATTTTTGGTCCATCCTCTATACCTTCAAATCATAGACATAAGTATTTCTTAGTTATTTGGTCATTCTAGATTTACATGCATCTTTCTTACCAAAAGAAAGGTTGGGACATCTAAATGTTGCATTTACACCCTTTAATAGAATGGAGTAGTGGAGAGGAAGCATCAACATTTAATGAATGTAACAAGATCCCATTTTTCTCTTCCTTCCATATTATTTGAGAGATCTTCATCCATAAGATATCATTATTTCATGAGCTAAGTGAAAAAAACATATAAGTGAATTTGATACCACATCTTGACCTAAAATCTTAAGGCATTAGGTGTATGGGTTCATCCACTTATATGTTCTTCAACTCATCTACTTTTACACAATGTGGAACTTCTTCATTCACACTTGGAATACCCAAAATATATTGTATGCCTTTTACTTCAAATAATTCTTGGGATCCAGGAGTCTAATTCACAAATTCCAAGTAATCCTACATAATCTCAAACTAGTGTTCTAACTTTACCTATTAACCCTATTGTTAACCACACACCACCTTGAGTCACAAATTACTTGTCCTAGAAGAAGTGAAAGAGTGTCTAGACCTCCATCCGATTTATAGGATTATCATTGCACTCAGATGCACAAAATCAACCAAAAGCCTTCAATTGCATATCCAAATTCTTCATAGCTCTCATACAATTCTCTTTCACTTAGAGATGACAATGAAAACCGAACTCGTGGTTATCTGTCCAAACTCAACCCGAATTTAATAGGGAAAACTCATTACGACTAGGTTTAGGTTTTACCCGAGTTCAAGTTTCGGATTTGGTATAGTTGATCCCTACTCTGAACCCGCTTCAAACCCGACCTAAATTAAAAATAATGAAACACTATGTCTCAGATTGGCAAATGAGACATATGACTAAGCTAATGTGCATGTCTATGCTGCCTCATATTATCCAAATGTTTGTCACAATTTATTCAAAATGAACCATTGTTTGTTTCATCCTCTTGAGCTTGCTCTTAGAGAGGATGGGTTGAAGCAAATATGTGATGTTGCTTTGAGGGGTTATGATAGCCTAGCTTAATTAATATAGTTGCATTTGCATATTTTCTAAATGCAATAATTTTCTGATATTTCTATTGTACAAGTTCTAGATAATATATACTTTTGTGTTTCTCTAAATGCTCACTTTTACCATTACCTACATTATGAATCAACAGTGAAGACATATTTAAGTGTATGGTTGATTTTATTTGGTTATAAGCATTTAGCTTATGATTTAATGAGCTTAACATCTTGCACAAGGCACCTACGATGAGTGTCATCACTAATAAATGCAGTTCTTTAAACTAAATGCAGTTCTTTAACATTTTGGACAAGATCTATTATATGATTTTGTGTTTATCATTGGAATTCTTTGATTTTGTGGAAATCAAAGAGGTAGAGGACTGTTTGGAGGAGCTCTTTGATAGGAGCCTTAATCCTAGTCACATTAAAAACAAACAGAAACCTAGATGATTTTCTGTGGTGAAAAGTTAAATATTTCAATTTCCTTTTAATTTCAAAATGGGCCTTATGTTGTTGAGTCCAGTTCTAACAGTGTAACCCTAATTCTCTAGTTTCTTGTATTAAAACTCAGCCGAGTTATTTCTTGATGGCAATCAATGAAAAATGAAGAATTTTATATTTATTATCGTCTTAGTTTATATCTTTTCTTAGGAGTAGATTAATTTCATAATGTTCTTTGTATATTGTTATTTGCACTCTATCACTCTATCACTCTTGTGAGGATGAATACAGATAGCTAGATAGCTGTGACAATTATAACTTGTCAAAAATCACTGTGCTAAAGAATTTGCTTCTATTTTGGGTCTCCTAAACATATATGCCCCTTATGAGGGTATTAAACAAGGAAGGTCACCAACAAAAATAAGGCTTCTTGGAGAAGCAACAACAACAACACTGCTTGAAAAAACAGAGGCATCAACATCATTGCTTGCATAAATCAAGAAAAGAGAGATAAGGAATTGGTTGATTTATACTCTAAGCAATCAACACCAAGTGATTATTAGCCATCCATGGAGGTTGTGGTATAGTTAGTTATCAATCATAAGAGTTAGTTAGTTGGTAGTTACATGTAAGGGTGGAAACAGAACATGCTGCCTATCAGGGGCCTAGTACCTAGCCTATAACAGGTCAGACCACGCCATGCCTTTTTGGTAAACAGATCAGGCTTAGGCTTCTCCTAAAGCCTATTTAACCTAAATAGGTCAGACTCAGACCTTTTAAAAAGTCTATTAAGCCTAACAGACCGACCTATGTAATGTTATTATATATCTATAAATTATTTTTTATAATATGTACAAAAAAAACTAAATAATAATTTTTTATATATAAATCCGCTAAGACTTAGATATTAGACTATTTAATAATTGGACATTTAGACTTGGACTTAAGTACATAATCTAACTCATGTAAGTATGTAATTGTTCCTAGCTTGTACATAATGTGTTGAATTTTTTACCTTAACAGACCTTTAAACAGGCTAACAGGGGTCAGACCTAGACTCCTATATGCTATATAGGTTCGGCCTGTTTAAAGCAAAGCCTAGTCTGCCGTGTTTTCACCCCTAGTTACATGTAAAAGAAGTAACTTTTGCCTTCTCTGTATTCACCCATTGATCGAAGCCGTACCCGATACAAATAATATAACAATAAAGTATAGTACTAGGAAGTGACTCCTAGGTCGTTTTACAAGGATTATCTTTCAGGTAATAGTTCAAACACCTTGTACTCACACACACAAAGGGGGGTTTTGTTGTTTTTATGGTATGAATCTAAAACTAAAACAGAAACAATAATTAACAGAAAAGTAAAACGGCTAAACCCCTTTGGTTTCCTTAATCACAACTCAATCCTCGATTTCAGAGTATCAAAATCATTTTCTAATCGTTGAATCCCTAATTTGTTCATAATCAAGTAACTAAGCGATTATCAACTCATAAAAAAATTCACACGAACTAAGCATTCATGCACTAGAGAAATGTTTGACTAAGCGAAAATCAGTTCACAAATCTATTTCTAAGGCATAGAATTAAACAAACCACAACCAGAAATTGAATAGAAGAAATTAACAAATAAGAAACCGAAATTGCATTAATAACCAAACCTCAAGAGTTGTGATACATTACCAAAGGAGTTTAGTCCAGAAATTTAGCATTCCGTGGAAGGATTCAGCAAAACCGAAAATGGAGAAGAGCAAAAACGAAAATGCATAAACCCTAGGAGAGCAAAAGAGGGAAAACGAAAATTCAGAGTTCTAAGGCAAAAAGTAATGTAATGTAAAAGTGTCCCCCAGTATAAACTGAATTTCAAGTTAAAAAGGAGAGTAAAACCAAAATGGGCCCTAAACAATGGGCCAAACCCAAAACGCAATTAAAAATCTATTACAAAATGCAATCTTCACTTTAGCACACATCTTCCACTTGTAATGTCTAAAATGTCCTTGTTGTCAATTATGAACTGAAAATGGAATTAGATTTAATTAGACTAAATAATCTCAAATTAACTCATTTTATGAATAATAGTCTAATAAAGCCCAAAACACTAAACTATGCCAAACAAAGTCAATTAAACACCAAGAATTATTAAAAATGGTAAATTAAAGTTATGAATAATGTGTAATATATGATTCATCACCCATTCTATTCAAGTATTCACCCATTCATTTCAATTCTCTTTCATCAATTTCTTCATTTTCATTTACATGGTCTCTTCCGGTTCTATTTCATCAAAATCTCCTTCTCTTTTCTTCATTTTGTCCATTTTTACACTTAAGATTGGTCAATTTCCATAAGAATGAAGCAAAGGTTGATAAGACATAAATTGATTTTATTATTGGTAAAGTAGGTGAAAGATTGATCAATTAAGTGTGATATTGGTCGATGTAGATAGTTGTGTTGGACCAGACTGCAACTGGGGAGCCTCCAACCACTGGGGAGTTCCATTGTTATCGGGGCATGAGAAGAGTGCAGAGCCACAAGTGATGCACCACGCCTTGAACCAAACCCTTAAGGCATTAGTTCCATGGACCTTTTCTACTTATAAACTCTTTTACTCCTCCCCGCATATCCAATGTGAGACTTCACACTTGAGTAAACCCAACAATCTCCCCCTCAAGTGTGGGTACCACACATTTTTCGGTTCGCTCTCCCTTAACTCCACCATGTCCCAGCCGAACCATCGGCTCTGATACCACTTGTTGGACCAGACTGCGACTGGGGAGCCTCCAACCACCGGAGAGTTCCATTGTTACCAAGGTATGGGAAGAGTGGAGAGCCACAAGTGAGACACATGTCTTGAACCAAAACCTTAAGGCATTAGTTTCATGGACCTTTTCTACTTATAAACTCTTTGACTTCTCCCCGCATATCCAATGTGAGATTTCACACTTGAATAAACCCAACAAGTTGCCTAAAGGACCCAAAACTCTACAGATATAACCATGCTATGAACTCAATTGTCATTAGCAAGAATTGGCATGTATTGATGACTTTGGAACTAAACTTAGTAAGGAACAACCAAACAACCATCATGGATGGATGAAGTGTCACGGTATATTAGAACTCAAACATATGAGGAGAGTTCAAGTCAAAAGACTAATTTATTAGGTATGAGAGTCTCATGACTACCACATTGAATTTCCTATATTTTGGTACTACCATGAACATCCCCTACTCCTTGTGTAAGGAACTAATCCTTTTTGGAGTGTGTGAATGCCTCTCCCAAAAAGTATTGCTTACAGGAATCGAACACTTGATCTTTTGGTCATCCCAGATATCTAATAGTTCATTTCACAACTAGACCAACACCTTGTAAATTTCCTATACTATCAAATATGAGACTCCAAGTCCTAACACGTACACAATTGAATATGTTGGAATTTAGACTGGAAATAACTAGTTTGTGGTCTCTTCTATTCATATGATTATGTTGGACATTCTTTTTCCTAAAAAATGAGATGCATGTGCAAAGAGTTGAGCGTGTTTAAATATTGGAGCTAAGGCTTTTGGGGTTGAATGAATGAGAGAAAGTCAAGTACAGGATCACCAAATACTGTTGTTAGCAGTCATTTATGGAGTCTGGGGCTATGCATGCTATGGGGAGCACATCTGGTGTCCATAATCTGTGTCATTGCTTGTGATTGTTTGAAAAAATGTATTTAAGTTAAAAATTTAATAATTAAATATTTTTATGAGCAATTAATAATAGAGACATATGAAGTGATACATTTTTTTGGGACAGAATATATCAACATGCATGCTATGTGCCTTTTCTTGATTACAAACTTACAGTTACAACAACCATGATTATCAAAAGTGCGCTTCAAAGCGTTGAACCATGTTGAAACGGGCAGAAAAGCGAATCAGTGGTAGAGCGACTTGTTGGAGCGTTGAATCGCAAAATTACTGCACATTTTCGAGTTGAGGAAGAAAATGGTCGTTTGAAATGTATGGTGCAATTTCGAGTTTGTTTTGACTTGGGTTCTGGCCCAACCCACATTTAAAATAATTTTGACCTAATTTTATGCCCAACTAGTTTTTAAAAATTATAAAATACCTAACCCTTTCATCTTGAGCCACCCAAATCAGAAACATTTCATCTCTTTCTATACAACTGCTGCCACATGGGGGGACTTTGCATTTTATCAAAAAAATCATTCACCCATTTTTATAAAAATCACGTTGCACTATTTCTTAATTAACCTATTCTTCTCAAATCGCACAACAATAACAACAATAGGGCTATGCTCTTTCACCCAAAACCTTTTTTGTTTATTCTTCAAAAACTTTCTTGCTCTTTAACCCTCTTTAATAAAGGAAATAAGAAGGGGCCAAGTAATATTAAAGGAATTAGGAATGATGTGGGGTACAAACATGACATTTCTATTCATGGGAGTATAAGAAAAATTCAACGCAACAAATATTGTAGAAAGATATTTAATGGTAGGATTTACAAATTGAAACATCATTTCAAGAAGAAACTAAAAAAGTATATGCTTCAGTAGTTGTGATACCGAAATATGACTTATGTGTGAAAGTGTATGAACGTAGTGTGTATGAATTGGAGTGTCTAAGTGCCTTTAAATATGCTTTCAACTAGCTATCATACCCCTATGTGAAGGTAGAAGTCAATTGGAATGACATCTATTCGCTTTGGGTGAAAGTATTTCACTTTGTATTTGAAAATTTGGTGTAACAGCTCTCAATAACCAATTACTTCACTGGTTAACTAATTACCCAAAGTTTCTATCCAAACGAGTAATCGGTTACACCCATATGTAATCGGTCACTCTATGTAGAAATGCAAGATAATTTGTTACTCAGTCCCAGTAACCTGTTATTTGGTTCCAGTATCATGTTACTTAACTTTTTGAAAAGGGGCAAAATGGCTCTATCTCTAGGTTTAGTCGAGAGAAATTTCAAGGAGGAGTGAGTTTGCTGCAACAATCCAATGACAATTTAGTGATAAAAGGATCTAAGAAGTCAACAATATTGTGTTTGCTACCTCAATTCCACAACAATAAGAGAATGAAAGTAACTATAATCCAAATGTCCACATGTGTCTTGAATCATCCATAGTTGTGCAACCTATCATATTAGATTTCCTTTGTCAATATTTTCCTCTTACTAACAAATTAAATCTGAAATTCTTGCCCAAATTTCAGGCACTATCTCTCTTACTCAAACACAAACCATAGACAATGTTTTATACCTATTTACTTTTTCATACAATAATCTCTTTATGCTAAAATTGAATGTAGTTTTAACTTGTGTTATATCTTTTTATGCATCAAGTTGTAAGATCTAGTAGATGGATTTTTTGAGGATGATTTATAAAACTAAGATCTCAAATGAACTCTATGTGCTCAAGACAACTAAGCATCTTCATAAAATCAATGACATTATATATTATCTCATGCATCCCACACTTTTGTATGGATGCTATTAAGATGAAATTTCATTTTCTCACTTTTCATAAGGGTTATGTACTGATATATGTTATTTAGATAAACAAAATAAGTTGAGTTTCTATTCGAGTCAATAACAATATGTACATTTATTTGATATAATATATGTAGACATTTTTGGTCCATCCTCTATACCTTCAAATCATAGACATAAGTATTTCTTAGTTATTTGGTCATTCTAGATTTACATGCATCTTTCTTACCAAAAGAAAGGTTGGGACATCTAAATGTTGCATTTACACCCTTTAATAGAATGGAGTAGTGGAGAGGAAGCATCAACATTTAATGAATGTAACAAGATCCCATTTTTCTCTTCCTTCCATATTATTTGAGAGATCTTCATCCATAAGATATCATTATTTCATGAGCTAAGTGAAAAAAACATATAAGTGAATTTGATACCACATCTTGACCTAAAATCTTAAGGCATTAGGTGTATGGGTTCATCCACTTATATGTTCTTCAACTCATCTACTTTTACACAATGTGGAACTTCTTCATTCACACTTGGAATACCCAAAATATATTGTATGCCTTTTACTTCAAATAATTCTTGGGATCCAGGAGTCTAATTCACAAATTCCAAGTAATCCTACATAATCTCAAACTAGTGTTCTAACTTTACCTATTAACCCTATTGTTAACCACACACCACCTTGAGTCACAAATTACTTGTCCTAGAAGAAGTGAAAGAGTGTCTAGACCTCCATCCGATTTATAGGATTATCATTGCACTCAGATGCACAAAATCAACCAAAAGCCTTCAATTGCATATCCAAATTCTTCATAGCTCTCATACAATTCTCTTTCACTTAGAGATGACAATGAAAACCGAACTCGTGGTTATCTGTCCAAACTCAACCCGAATTTAATAGGGAAAACTCATTACGACTAGGTTTAGGTTTTACCCGAGTTCAAGTTTCGGATTTGGTATAGTTGATCCCTACTCTGAACCCGCTTCAAACCCGACCTAAATTAAAAATAATGAAACACTATGTCTCAGATTGGCAAATGAGACATATGACTAAGCTAATGTGCATGTCTATGCTGCCTCATATTATCCAAATGTTTGTCACAATTTATTCAAAATGAACCATTGTTTGTTTCATCCTCTTGAGCTTGCTCTTAGAGAGGATGGGTTGAAGCAAATATGTGATGTTGCTTTGAGGGGTTATGATAGCCTAGCTTAATTAATATAGTTGCATTTGCATATTTTCTAAATGCAATAATTTTCTGATATTTCTATTGTACAAGTTCTAGATAATATATACTTTTGTGTTTCTCTAAATGCTCACTTTTACCATTACCTACATTATGAATCAACAGTGAAGACATATTTAAGTGTATGGTTGATTTTATTTGGTTATAAGCATTTAGCTTATGATTTAATGAGCTTAACATCTTGCACAAGGCACCTACGATGAGTGTCATCACTAATAAATGCAGTTCTTTAAACTAAATGCAGTTCTTTAACATTTTGGACAAGATCTATTATATGATTTTGTGTTTATCATTGGAATTCTTTGATTTTGTGGAAATCAAAGAGGTAGAGGACTGTTTGGAGGAGCTCTTTGATAGGAGCCTTAATCCTAGTCACATTAAAAACAAACAGAAACCTAGATGATTTTCTGTGGTGAAAAGTTAAATATTTCAATTTCCTTTTAATTTCAAAATGGGCCTTATGTTGTTGAGTCCAGTTCTAACAGTGTAACCCTAATTCTCTAGTTTCTTGTATTAAAACTCAGCCGAGTTATTTCTTGATGGCAATCAATGAAAAATGAAGAATTTTATATTTATTATCGTCTTAGTTTATATCTTTTCTTAGGAGTAGATTAATTTCATAATGTTCTTTGTATATTGTTATTTGCACTCTATCACTCTATCACTCTTGTGAGGATGAATACAGATAGCTAGATAGCTGTGACAATTATAACTTGTCAAAAATCACTGTGCTAAAGAATTTGCTTCTATTTTGGGTCTCCTAAACATATATGCCCCTTATGAGGGTATTAAACAAGGAAGGTCACCAACAAAAATAAGGCTTCTTGGAGAAGCAACAACAACAACACTGCTTGAAAAAACAGAGGCATCAACATCATTGCTTGCATAAATCAAGAAAAGAGAGATAAGGAATTGGTTGATTTATACTCTAAGCAATCAACACCAAGTGATTATTAGCCATCCATGGAGGTTGTGGTATAGTTAGTTATCAATCATAAGAGTTAGTTAGTTGGTAGTTACATGTAAGGGTGGAAACAGAACATGCTGCCTATCAAGGGCCTAGTACCTACTCTATAACAGGTCAGACCACGCCATGCCTTTTTGGTAAACAGGTCAGGCTTAGGCTTCTCCTAAAGCCTATTTAACCTAAATAGGTCAGACTCAGACCTTTTAAAAAGTCTATTAAGCCTAACAGACCGACCTATGTAATGTTATTATATATCTATAAATTATTTTTTATAATATGTACCAAAAAAACTAAATAATAATTTTTTATATATAAATCCGCTAAGACTTAGATATTAGACTATTTAATAATTGGACATTTAGTTGTTGAGACTTGGAATTAAGTACATAATCTAATTCATGTAAGTATGTAATTGTTCCTAGCTTGTACATAATGTGTTAAATTTTTTACCTTAACAGACCTTTAAACAGGCTAACAGGGGTCAGACCCAGACTCCTATATGCTATATAGGTTCGGCCTGTTTAAAGCAAAGCCTAGTCTGCCCTGTTTTCACCCCTAGTTACATGTAAAAGAATTAACTTTTGCCTTCTCTGTATTCACTCATTGATCGAGGCCGTACTCAATACAAATAATATAACAATAAAGTATAGTACTAGGAAGTGACTCCTAGGTCGTTTTACAAGGATTATCTTTCAGGCAATAGTTCAAACACCTTGTACTCACACACACAAATGGGGGTTTTGTTGTTTTTATGGTATGAATATAAAACTAAAACAGAAACAGTAATTAACAGAAAAGTGAAACGACTAAACCCATTTGGTTTCCTTAATCACAACTCAATTTTCGGTTTCACAGTATCAAAATCATATTCTAATCGTTGAATCCCTAATTTGTTCATAATCAAGTAACTAAGCGATAATCAACTCATAAACAAATTCACATGAACTAAGTATTCATGCACTAGAGAAATGTTTAACTAAGCGAAAATCAGTTCACAAATCTATTTCCAAGGCATGGAATTAAGCAAACCACAACTAGAAATTGAATAGATGAAATTAACAAATAAGAAACCGAAATTGCATTAATAACCAAACCTCAAGAGTTGTGATACATTACCAAAGGAGTTTAGTCCAGAAATTTAGCCTTCCATGGAAGGATTCAGCAAAACCGAAAATGGAGAAGAGCAAAAACGAAAATGCATAAACCCTAGGAGAGCAAAAGAGGGAAAACGAAAATTCAGAGTTCTAAGGCAAAAAGTAATGTAATGTAAAAGTGTCCCCAATATAAACCGAATTTCAAGTTAAAAAGGAGAGTAAAACCGAAATGGGCCCTAAACAATGGGCCCAAACCCAAAACGCAATTAAAAATCTATTGCAAAATACAATCTTCACTTTAGCACACATTCTCCACTTGTAATGCCCAAAATGTCCTTGTTGTCAATTATGAACTGAAAATGGAATTAGATTTAATTAGACTAAATAATCTCAAATTAACTCATTTTAGGAATAATAGTCTAATAAAGTCCAAAACACTAAACCATGTCAAACAAAGTCAATTAAACACCAAAAATTATTAACAATGGTAAATTAAGGTTATGAATAGTGTGTAATATATGACTCATCACCCATTCATTTCAATTCTCTTTCATCAATTTCTTCATTTTCATTTACATGGTCTCTTCGGGTTCTATTTCATCAAAATCTCCTTCTCTTTTCTTCATTTTGTCCATTTTTACACTTAAGATTGGTTAATTTCCATAAGAATGAAGCAAAGGTTGATAAGACATAAATTGATTTTATTATTGGTAAAGGAGGTGAAAGATTGATCAATTAAGTGTGATATTGGTCGATGTAGATAGTTGTGTTAGACCAGACTGCAACTGGGGAGCCTCCAACCACTAGGGAGTTCTATTGTTATCGGGGCATGAGAAGAGTGTAGAGCCACAAGTGATGCACCACGCCTTGAACCAAAACCTTAAGACATTAGTTCCATTGACCTTTTCTACTTATAAACTCTTTTACTCATCCCCGCATATCCAATGTGAGACTTCACACTTGAATAAACCCAACAATCCCCCCTTCAAGTGTGGGTACCACACACTTTTCGGTTCGCTCCCCCTTAACTCCACCATGTCCCAGCCGAACCATCGGCTCTGATACCACTTGTTGGACCAGACTGCGACTGGGGAGCCTCCAACCACTGGAGAGTTCCATTGTTACCAGGGTATGGGAAGAGTGGAGAGCCACAAGTGAGACACATGTCTTGAACCAAAACCTTAAGGCATTAGTTCCATGGGCCTTTTATACTTATAAACTCTTTGACTTCTCCCCGCATATCCAATGTGGGACTTCACACTTGAATAAACCCAACAAGTTGCATAAAGGATCCAAAACTCTACAGATATAACCATGCTATGAACTCAATTGTCATTAGCAAGAATTGGCATGTATTGATGACTTTGGAACTAAACTTAGTAAGGAACAACCAAACAACCATCATGGATGGATGGAGTGTCACGGTATATTAGAACTTAAACATATGAGGAGAGTTCAAGTCAAAAGACTAATTTATTAGGTATGAGAGTCTCATGACTACCACATTGAATTTCCTATATTTTGGTACTACCATGAACATCCCCCACTCCTTGTGTAAGGAACTAATCCTTTTTGGAGTGTGTGACTGCCTCTCCCAAAAAGTATCGCTTACAGGAATCGAACACTTGATCTTTTGGTCATCCCAGATATCTAATAGTTCATTTCACAACTAGACCAACACCTTGTAAATTTCCTATACTACCAAATATGAGACTCCTAAGTCCTAACACGTACACAGTTGAATATGTTGGAATTTAGACCGGAAATAACTAGTTTGTGGTCTCTTCTATTCATATGATTATGTTGGACATTCTTTTTCCTAAAAAATGAGATGCATGTGCAAAGAGTTGAGCGTGTTTAAATATTGGAGCTAAGGGATGCATATATGCTTTTGGGGTTGAATGAATGAGAGAAAGTCAAGTACGAGATCACCAAATACTGTTGTTAGCAGTAATTTATGGAGGCTGGGGCTATGCATGCTATAGGGAGCACATCTGGTGTCCATAATCTGTGTCATTGTTTGTGATTGTTTGAAAAAATGTATTTAAGTTAAAAATTTAATAATTAAATATTTTTATGAGCAATTAATAATAGAGACATATGAAGTGATACATTTTTTTGGGACAAAATATATCAACATGCATGCTATGTGCCTTTTCTTGATTACAAACTTATAGTTACAACAACCATGATTATCAAAAGTGCGCTTCAAAGAGTTGAATCATGTTGAAACGGGCCGAAAAGCGAATCAGTGGCAGAGCGACTTATTGGAGCGTTGAATCGCAAAATCACTGCACATTTTCGAGTTGAGGAAGAAAACAGTCGTTTGAAATGTATGCTGCAATTTTGAGTTTGTTTTGACTTGGGTTCTGGCCCAATCCATATTTAAAATAATTTTGACCTAATTTTAAGCCCAACTAGTTTTTAAAAATTATAAAATACCTAACCCTTTCATCTTGAGCCACCCAAATCAGAAACATTTCATCTCTTTCTATACAACTGCTGCCACATGGGGGGACTTTGCATTTTATCAAAAAAATCATTCACCCATTTTTATAAAAAGCATGCTGCACTATTTCTTCATTAACCTATTCTTCTCAAATCGCACAACAATAACAACAATAGGGCTATGCTCTTTTACCCAAAACCTTTTTTGTTTCTTCTTCAAAAACCTTCCTACTCCTTAACCCTCTTTAATAAAGGAAATAGGAAGGGGCCAATTAATATTAAAGGAATTAGGAATGATGTGGGGTACAAACATGACATTTCTATTCAGGGGAGTATAAGAAAAATTCAACGCAACTAATATTGTAGAAAGATATTTAATGGTAGGATTTACAGATTGAAACATCATTTGAAGAAGAAACAAAAAAGTATATGCTTCGTATTATGCTCCCCTTCTACGATCCTACCCCACCCTCTCGTTCCAAGGTTGACTCTACGCTCTAACATTATTGGTTACAACAACTCTGCCCATTGGAATTACAGTACGTGCTAGCATCCAATGCTTACAATACAAACAACTTTTTTACATGTCTGTTGTATGAGTCTAGATTATTCTTAGGAAAAGAAAAATATCTTAATCCTTAAATAATTTAACCATATATTAAAATGTTTTATTAATTTTTACTTAAGAAAATAATGATCATCAACTAAAAATTCAGATATCACTTTATGTAATTCAGAGAACTAACATACTGCTAGAAGAAGATGAAGGATTATTAGTTAGACAACAAAGTATTCAATAATTTGTTCTTTGTGGTTGGCCATGAACAAAACATTATTCAATATTAGATATTATTAAAATAAGGTTTTGATCATGATTAAAGCTAAAATCAAGATCTAAACTTTCTCTTATCAAAACAGGAACACAAACCATTTAGATATTACATTGTCTAAAATGCTTTTAATTGGTTAGAGGCATGGGGAAATGAATCTTGTTGATTGCACCCACCATTTGAACTTAGTATTTTTTTTATACAACAAAAGTATCACTCACCTTTTCACTCTCATTGTATTGTTTTAATTTCTTTGAGATTTATTTTGCATTTGTGTGAATATGAATAATACTCCTATTAATAACACTTTTCTTTTTGCTTATAAAAAATAATGTAGGATAATTAATTGGAAGCACATATGAAATGAGGGACCTCCTACATACTTCCCCTTGATCAAAATACATCCTCATCCATTTTCCTAAAAATCGGTTCTTGCCGGCCATTTCAACCAGTAAACTGGTAAACTGGTCTTAATATCGGTATGATACAATAATTATATTAGTTATGTAATTATATCGGTCAAAACCAGTCAAAATTAGTCAAAACCAGTCATACCGGCCGGTTTTCAATTGAACTGTACCAGTCATAAGACCGATTTTTTATTTAAAATTATTTTTTAATGAAAATAAAAAAATTATTGTTTTTTATTGATTTGTTAATATTAATGTTAATATATTATAGGTATATTTAACTTCACCAATATGCGGTTTTATTAATAAACAAGTAACTGAACCATTATATCACTATATCGGTACACTGACCTGTTTGATAATCGGTACCGTATTAATACGTATTAATAAGAGTGTACTGATCAATCTTCTTCCACATTCTTTAATTTTTAACATTGTTTTACCCTACAGTTATTAAGTTGGCACCAACCATCCAGTATATAAAGCTTCATGCTTACTAACAAATTCATAAGTACTGTCAACATTTGTTTTTTTTTGTGAGAAACAGAACAGAAACAGTTTAGCACTGAATTTGAGTGGCCAGAGGGATTTTGGCTGATTCAAAATGTGAAAAGAGATTATTTGCACCGACCAAAGCCATAATTGCAACAACATCTGTTTTAGAGAGAAGAACCTTTCTTTATTTTGTATCTACTTCCAATTATTTCATTTTATTCACACCCTTAATATTTTCAGAAAATTTCTTTCTCACATTTGAAATTAATATTTTCACCCTTAAAAGTTACCCTTTGTAACATCCGACCTGTATTGGGAGCTCCTAGCTATCCACATGATTGCAAATAGAATATCTATAATATATCCCCTGATAGGGCTTTACATCAATATGTATGGTGCATTGTTTAAAATTGTGGAACTGATAATTACGTGATATGACCTCAATATTATTAGTGTGGTGATCACCACAATTGCATCATAAAGTAATTACAGTGTAATACCGAATCACAATGATGCGACCGGATTAGACTGCAATGCAACCGTAATGAATTCAAATATATATTTTAACCATTACCGCAATCTCGACCACGACTGTAATTTAAAACATTTGTATCGTGTTATTTTGTCTTATTCTTAATCAAATGTATAACAATATAGCTATCACAAAACACAATAAGGATATCTTCAATCAAACCAAATTTGACAACCAAACCAATAAGCCAAATAGCCTCCTTCCAATATACATGTTATTCTGTTCTAGTGGTGGGCAAAGCTACAGTAGACTATAGAGATACACACTAACTAATAACAAAGTGAAAATATAAGTATTCTCCTGCGTGGTGACAAGAGGTTGAGTCGGGCAGTGGCCAAGCTCGGGGTCTTCTTGTCGGGGTCGAGTTGAGTCCGAGCAGGTGGTAATTGAGTTGGATCTTCTCAGAGTTGCATTGGTCGAGCTTGAACCCGCCGGTGTAGGTACCTGAAATGGTGCTTTGAAGATCACGTCGGTATGTGACTGGGGGGAGCGATCAAACAACTCAAGACATAGATGAAAGACATGTAAGATATGAGCGTTCAAATTAACATTTAGAATTCAGAACACTTCCTTATGGGGGAGCCCCTATTTATAGTGAAAGTAAGCAGAACATTCTCTGATTGATGTTGTTGGCATGACCGACCGTTTGGGCTTGTCGGACTATTCTGGCTGATCAGGGGGCTGCTTTATGCCACTCGGGTGGCCTGGCCAGGCCGTACTCTAAGTGTAGTTAACTTATAGCTTGTAATAGGCTTAGTAGTCGTAGTCTAGGTCTATCCTCATTGTAGAGTGGGGATTTAGGTGAAAACTAAAGGCGACATGTAGCACGTATCAACAGCACGATAGACGGTTGATAGAGGTGTGGTCCCACTACTTTCTCGTGGGATTTTATCTGGATTGCGATATGTCTCCTGGCAGCTCGGCGGGTCGGCCTATTTAATGGACCCTTGTAGTATAGCTCCTCACCAAGTGTTCAGGCTCGACCGAATTTTAGTGTAACACCCCAGCCGTGACATGCGACACCCCGAGCCCATGAAAGCACTGAGCGTGTCATCCTCTAAGCTTAAATAGCCCTTGGGGTATTTTATTCCCCCTAAAGGGAGTCTTCTACGACTCAAATCCATGACCTCGGAGATAGATAGTCATTATTTAGTAGCTTAGTTGTTGCGACTCATTGGAACAATGATTATTTATCCATGAGGTCATGAGTTTGAGTCATAGAAGACTCTCTTTAAGGGGAATAAAATACTTCAAGGGGTATTTAAGCTTAAAGGATGACACGCTCATGCATTCATGGGCTTGGGGATCACATGTCACAGCTGGGTGGAACAATGACTATTTGTCCCTAAGATCGCAGAAGGATCCCTTTATGAGGTATTTAAGCTTGTGGGTGGAATGTATAGTGCACTCATGGGTCTGGGGGTCGCATGTCACATATAGAGTGTTGTAGTTTAGTGGTAGCTACTCATTGCGAACAATGACTATTTATCCCTGAGGGCATGATTTCGAGTCGCAGATGAGTCCTCTTAGGAAGAATAAAATATTGTTCGGGGTATTTAAGCTTGTGGGTGGCATGCTCAGTGCATTCATGTCACGGCTAGGGTGTTACATAAGACCAATATAAAAAAATAAGGATTCAATGTTGACCCTTGGTGTAGTCCTAAAAAATAGGGAAATCATTCGAGAACACGTCTTGTGTTCTAACATCGAGATTGACCCCATCACACATATCCTTATTTGTTTGGATGTAAATAATTTGAACTCATTTCTTCCCTAGAACCGTCCATAACACCTCTATAGGCATCATATCACACTCATTCTCCAAATCAATGAAAACTTTGTGTAAGTCTATTTGATTCCTTTATTATCTCTCAATTGGAGACTTTATATATACGTAAATACACATAATACAAAAGATGATGAAGAATACTATCATCATATATAGTCAAGATCTTTCATGTCAAATCTTCAAGAAGAAATATAGAACTAGAACTTAGCGAAAACGTACTTTAATATATTCATATAGAATATGTAGAGTAAACTTTATACCATCATTCTTTGTCATGTATCCATCAACTTCATGTCCTTTGTCTTGTATGCAAATGCATGTTCATAGTAGAACATGTAGGTTTTTTAGCCTTCCAATTGTAAATCGCCCTTAGCCTTTAGTTTCTCCTCTAATGGGATGAAGAGAATAACTTGGTTTTGTTCATGGTTGGATGTGACATCTTGTGTCATGTTGTGGTCTTCAATTGGGGACCATAACCCCTATTTATGAGAAGTGCATAACATTCCATGAAGGGTGATGTAACTTGATTTTCTTATTTCTAATTTTGCTCATCATAAAATAGAAATAAGACTTTAGGTATCTACACAATAATTTTCATGATAATTATATCTATAGCCATAAACTTTACTTAAAGTAGATCACTTTAATTTGACTACTTATAATAATGACTCTAAACACATTTAAACATTACACGTGTGACCCAAAATTTCTTACATATCTTGCCTCAAACTCTACTAAATTATCCTCACCTACCTATTGATTTGTAAAACTCACTATACATTGTATCTCTCGCTCCACCTACCGCTTTCTTGACGCCTTTCTTAGTTGGCTTGTATTTTTCTGAACTTTCACTATTTTTACACGAGAAACGCATTTTAAAATATTAATTTTTATCTTTAACTTTGTCTTAGACACTTTTGTCCCAACACCATGATTTTTATCCTTTGATCCAAAGCCTATAAGTTCACTTAGTGTGGTGTCTCCTTTGATCTTCTTAATTCCTATGGTCATCTCGTCCCACACATCGTTAGCATTTTCTCATGACTCCCTAAATAATTTGTGGGAAGCTCCTTAGTTCCCATTCTTCAATTTCCACCAATTGATTCTTGGTAATGAACCAACAAATATTACACAACATAATTAGCATTCCTTTAGTCCAAGAGTATATAGGGAAGTTTAAATATTACCATTATTGTGATTTATAGTGCAGCTGCTACCATTTGAATATTGTGAGTATTAATGTGATCAACAATCAGAATTAGAAATATCCAATATGATAATTATTAGTATTAAAAGGAGAATAACTTATTCTTCAATATCATATCATTTGTTAAGAAAGTTAGGCATTAGTTTTGTCATGTCCTATCATGTCCTCAACAATCTCTTCTATATAATTCTGTATATTATTGTTACATATCAATAAAATAATATATTAAGAATAATGTATATAATAAATATTTCTTTATTTAGTAAGCACTTTATCTTAGTCTTTTCTCTCCGCTCTATCCTTAATCTTTACTTCCATAACCAATACTCTATGCTAGGTAAAAGTTCATTATTAAGAATAATGTATATAATAAATAAAATATTTATATATTTAATTTTTCAATAAAAATCACCCTCCTTTTACTCCTAATAACAACCTATTAAATTTTCCAAACTAAAACTTTTGCAGAGCTTGAGGTTATGTATATATTGTGGTCTGAAAGTAGCTAGTCTTTGGTTATTGGTCATTTCTCAATCATTGTTGGAGCCTCATCTTCTGCTTTTTATGCCCTATTTAACTTATCTTATTTTTATATTCGATAAGCCAAAGTAAAATAATAGCTATAGTACAAATGGGTACTCAAAATCTGTTTGCAAGTGTTTTATAGAAAAGTCCCCTAAAAGAATTGGAACTTGTCTACGTAGCTTTATTAGCTGTGGTTAGTTCTCTGTGTCTTAGACTAGAGTAGTTTTTGTCTAGTTCCTTTTGTTTGGGTTGTTGCCCTATGCATCATTATTAATAGTGTGTAATATCTATGCACCATCTGTGTAAAAATTTATACACAATCTGTATAATATTTATCATTTATTTGTATTATTCTGTTGATGAATCAATAATAATTAAAAATGAATCATAAATAACAGATTGTCGGTGTATAAAACTTTTACTGTGTCAGTTATACATTTTTTTCCAACAAATCTATCTTTGACGTTTGTTCATGACTATGTTGGATAGCCCAACCCTATAAGTTGAGAATAAGGTATGATAGCCTTGGGCCAAACATTAAAGACCAAAATATAATTTATTATTTACACTTAATAATTAAAGACCACTTAATTATTAATTATTATTTTAACAACTAGAAATACTTCTAAATCCGGTTAGATCATATATTAATATTTTAATCCAACTAATCTTATATATATGGTGCCCATTTAATAAACAATTTAGGTAAATGTTCTTAAAATGCTTAAATAGTGATGCATCCTAATTGATGAAAAAAATATTATTAATTATCAATAATACAACATTAAACTACCAATTTAACTATAATTTTAAAAAAGTCAAGCATATATCTAAAATCGGTGGGGATCCACTTACTCTAATAGTAATTTTTTTAAACTTACTTCACATCTTAGTCATCAATTCTAGGAAAATCCAATAGTTTAGATCTACCCACTAATTTAAACCATTGGATTTCACTAGAATTGATAGCTAAAATATAGAGTCAATGAATCCCTCATCATCTAAAATATACTAATCAAAGGTGAAAAATACTAGTCAGATAACCAAAGTTGAAGGTATTATTAGTTAGCAATCTTCTAGCTAGTGGAAATGGAATATATGTAGGTCTTTTCATCTTAATTAAAAATAATAATATTAAGAATGAAAAGTGAAGAGTGGTGATTTTGACATAACCCTTGTAGCAAATATGGTCTGTGCCTATATAAGTATGTACTTTAATTTGTACTCACTAAAATCTAAGTGATTGGTTTAATCACTTACAAGGCTATAAATTACATAACCAATCTACCCTATCATTAGATATCATAGCTATGGACAGATCTACCAAATATAAGAGGAAGTAGTCAGGTTTCTTAAAATTTATTATTTCGACTCATTTGCTATAAATATTGTCAGATTATCGTACTTTTCAAATGTGAAATAAGTAAATTTTATTGAAACAATAAAAGAATAAACAACACATTATTGAATGGTAAAACAAAAACTTATATGTAACATTTTTACTTTTAAAACGTTTTAGATAAGTATAGCTACTATATGACTTATCCAACACATTATTGGTTAGTATTAATGAAAATTAGTGGACTAGGCAGTTTTTCTTGAACCGAGCATAATAATGCACAATATTTTTTTAAAATTGACATTGCAAAATGATATCGTTTTGCTTTTAAAAAGAGAGAGAAAAACACATCTATGAAAAGGGTGAAACACATGGAGAAGAGGGAAAACACAATATTGAGAAAGAACTAAAACTCATTACAATGCCTTCTAATGTTGTAACTCTTAGTAAATTAAACTTTTATGTTTCATTTATATGCACAAAAGAAAATAAAAAGAAAGAAAGAAGTGACTAAGTTTCAGTTTATAATCCGTGTGATTATATTCTGTTAAGATTATAATCTGTTTATGTTTTGATACCTTAACTGAAAACTGAATATAAACTAATATGTTTTTTGGGTAAGATAGAAAAATTGTTTTTTACATAGTAAATTACAAAAATGGTATGAGATTATTTGTTTATGTTATGGTTATTTTGGTTGTTTTTTACACTATTTTTTAAAAATACATTTTTTTAATATTTACCATCATATACATTTTTACTATAAATTTTTTAATTTTTAATATCGGATAATAAAAGCTAAAAAATATATATTAAAATAAAATACAATATAAAAACCAATATCAAACAACTCAATATAATTTTGCTTAAAACAATTTTTGTTAAATTGAAAGGCTATACTTTAGCAAGTCTTTGTAGATATGACAACTCCTTATTACTTTACTTGTTTGCGACATCGAGGTAGTTTTATACTCATATTTACCGGTTAGCAAGGAACTAATCTATTTTAGTGTGCGTGATTGTATCTACCAACAAATATCACTTTCAAGAATCAAATATTTAACATTTTAGTCTATCTAAAAAATCTAGTAAAACCTTACGTAACTAGATTTGACATTTGACATTGTTGATGTTTTTGGTGATTGTGTAGATCTAAACATTTTTTTATACCTCACCCGATCTAAACTTCTCAGTCTCATTCGACAATGATATATAAATTATTCATATATCTTTATCTAATATCTCAATGAATAAGGATCTTGACCTACCTTTTAACGTTTCAAATATTGAGTCTAGTTCTATTTTAGATAGGACCATCATGGTAATATATATATATGTAATTGTAAAGAGCAGACAAACTTTATAAAGTTCCCTTATTAGGAGCACATTTAATAATCTTGCATAGACAAGTTGCACTTGACCCATCAAATTCACAAGTGAATGATAAGACACTTGACACAATTTCCTTTTTTGGGATAAGAAAATCCCATAGGCTAGGTTGCTTACATAGGCATGGATGGTGATGGTTCTGATTAATAGGATCTTCTCTCATATCGATGGATCAAGATAGGAATTAGTAACAACCAATTTCATTCATCAAAATTTGAAGTAGAAGCTAGAATTTGAGAGCCATGATGATATGAATGTGTGAAAGATAGTGAAGCATATAAGAAAAGATTCTAACTCAATTAATAAACATATATAAGCCAAAAGAAATGGAATATAGTAAAGGACAAAGGTGGTAAAGAAACAAGAGGAAAGTCTGTTCACTGAGATGTTTTATATATACTGACTTAAATATGTATCAGTAATCAGCTAGGAGTTGTCAAATCATCCAACATAAACTTGTTTATCTCTTTCATAAATACTATTAAAATAAATTAAGTTATTTAAATCGAAGATTGATAGAGTATTTATTGGAATTGTTATAATTTATTAGTTTTCTAATTGCTATACTTGTACTATTTTAGTACCTTTTGTACATTATTAGTAAAATTATTTCTTTTGCCAATAAAAAATGCATTTGAATAGTATTAGAAAAGTGAGATGTACGAGAAAGTAACACTTTATTTATTAATGATTGACTTATATGTGATCTAACTTTATTACGAATTATGAGAATGTGTGAGAAGATTTTGTAAGAAAATATATAATTACTAATTTGATAAAGTTAATAAAATAGATGGATGTAATTTTATTGGAGGAAAAGAGAAGTTATTTAGGATTTTAATATGTGATGTTCATGTCACCAGCAAGCAATATTATAATTGCAAATGGATAACACATTAACACCACATGAACCATACTTTTTGCCACTTTTGTGTGTGAACGGCTAAAAAATTAAAATTTATTGAATTCTGAATGTTTTTAATTATGTTTTAACCTACTTATAGACTTTGATATATAAAGTGGTACAAAGTGTAGGGCAAAACTCCTCTCTTGTGGAACTTGTACCTTATAGTTTCATGCATATGAGTTTAAATTAAATTCTAATAATATTTCATTAACTGAGAATAACTATACAATGACCTGAATTGATATAGATTAAGAAGAATATATATTAAGGAACTCAAACCAAAAAACAATACAAGATATTTATTCTCATCATAACTTGACTCACTCTCTTTTTCATAAATACTATTTATTATTATTATATCATGATGCTATTATGGAGTTTCTCTAGTTTTACTGGCTGTGAAGCTTAAAGCAAGGAGCCCTAAGGAGACGGAGAAAGAAGAGAGTGGAGAGTTAAGAAAAAGAACAAGATCCTCTCCATTAATTTTTGTTTAATTTGTAATGATAAAAATGTAATTTTTACATAATTAAAAGGATAAATATGTCATTAAAAATTATATTTTTCTTTCATTTTTTAAATATTTGTATCTCTATTAATGAAAAGAATGCTAACTAAAAAGTATTAGGTCTCAATGCCTAGTAGTGTATAGGACAAGGATCATTTGTCCTAAAATTTCCTTATTTCCCTGTTCCCAACCAATCAAACTTCACAAAATAATATTAAAATATTAATTTTTGATTTTTTTTATTTTTATTTTTAATTGAATGAAGTCTTCTGATTGGCTTGATATACAAAGTGGTACATGAATGAGGACATGTGATCCTCATCCGTAGTGTATAGTGAGGTTTGTTTTCATTTCTTTCTTCATTGGTTCGGAAATTGATAAAAATGATATAACGACTTAGACTCATCTTAATTACTAAAGAGGAGAATCATATAAATCGAGTAATGGTGAAGAGTCTGACTTATAGAAAAGGGTGCATGTATATATATGAGCACACCAGAAGACAAGACCTTTAACTATTGAAAACAACAGGTGAGTATGTGAAAGCTATTGCACTCCATGCACACGTCCCTTTCTGGCTCCTCTCCCCCACATCTGCCGCCTCTCTCTCTCTCTCTCTCTCTCCACACATGCCCATTGGGAATGCCAACCACAAATGTATATTTTATATATTACACAAATGCCTTTCTCCATCTTCAATTTTCCATTGTACATTTACAAATAAATACCCACCTACCTTTTACATAATGGATGTAAATATACATATATGCATATGTTACATGCTTACATACATTAATTTTATAAGAGAATTCAACCTAAAAGACTGGTATTTTATAGAGAGTTTTATGAAGAAAATAGCTACATATAAATTATTTGATCATTGTATATTATCGAATATTGATGAGTGAGTGAAGCAACTCAAAAGAAAAATCACTACCATCAAATCGAGTTAAGATCCTCTCTATTAATGGAGAGACAAATGCTTTAAAAATCAAAGGAAAATACAACATTTAATGAGACATATATCCATTTGATTATAATGAAATTACACATTTGACATTAAGAAAAACATACATTTGTCTCTTCATTAATAGAAAGATCCTAATTTCATCAAATGAGTGTTGATAGAAGGAAAATTATAATTTGGTTTTAATAAAGTTGTCATTTAGTTTTAATAAAGTTGTCATTTGGTTTTAATGAAAGTTGTCCATTACTCATCTCCATTACCAGAGATGACAGTTCTATTTTTTAATGTAATTTTAAGGATAAAAAATTAATTTTAGTGTAAATTAAATGATATATTCCTGTGGCAAAATTATTGTGATACTCGCGGCTCTCTTAACTAATAAATAATAAATTAGTGTTATGGATTAAATATAGTTGTATATATGGTTAAATCCTCACTGTACATCATTGGATATATACATGCATGTGAATCACTCTATAAACAAGAATCTCCCTTTCAATATCTACCAGACCAAATAGATCAGCTTCTTTCCCTTTCATTACTCTCTTTCTCTGTCTCTATGCACCTTTCTTTCACAACTCATAATCAAAAAAAGCATATCCAAGGTGGTTGTTAATCTGTCAATCAAATCAATCAAAGGGACCAATCGTCAAATCGAATTTGTTTTATAAGAGAAGGAAAAAAGTGACTTACCAAGATGTCATCTTCTTCAACTACATTATCACTGGACCACCTCTCTCCTTCTGAACAGCTTTGTTATGTTCATTGCAACATTTGTGACACAGTTCTTGCTGTATGAAACATATCATTTAACTCATTATAACTTTCTCCATTCACACTTTCCTAATCTAGGGTTTCAACTTCACCTTAATGCTAGAAACTAGACCCTAGTCATTTTTTTCAATATTTTTTTACTTTCTTTGTCAATATTTAAATGCATGGATTAGAGTTTACAAAATTATTTTTTTGATGAACTTGTTTATCTTGAAAATATATTTGTAGTGAAAACAGATATTGACATTCTCAAATCCCAACCAAACACAAAAAACATTATTTATCATTTGTAGCTTAACATGATTTTTGGAACAAAATCCATTTTGGTTGGAGACAACATAAATGGATCGAGTTTTGAGTTGTTGAAACATTAGCCAAAACATGCTTTAATTAGTATGTAATTATGTACTAAATTCTTGTATTCTCTTTTTGATAATTTTGCACATAAATTCCCTCATTTCAGGTAAGTGTACCATGTACAAGCTTGTTCAAGACTGTGACTGTCCGATGCGGTCATTGCACCAACCTTCTGCCGGTGAACATGCGTGGACTGCTTCTACCTTCGCCCAATCAATTTCATTTGGGTCACTCTTACTTCTCTCCCTCTCATAACCTTCTGGTACTTGTGTCTATAAATCATCATATTATGTTTTTTCTTAGAGAAATGATTCTAGCCCTTATAAAACAAATTAAACTATTAATTTTGAAGATAAATATACTATTTGGAATATTTGGCTTGCAAGGAATAGACCTCTATATTCAAATTAGATGAGATAATTGATTCTATTTTATTGCATTTTTAGAATGTTCTCAATGTCTTTTTTTCTAGCTTCAAATTCTCCTTTGTGGAATGGTTGTATAACCTCTCTAGTTGTCTTCTTGGTTGTAATGTCTAAATATGTGGATAGAAGTATCACTTGTTCTCCTAAATTTTCCTTTTTTTATAGACAAAAATTAGCATATTAGTATATTATAGTGACTGAAATTTGAACTCTCAACCTCTTTATCACTCCACTTCTTAATTAAGCATTTCACCCTTACCATTTGATGAGAACCTCAATTTTCCTATAATTGATGTAAACACAACACCAATTTAAAACAAGTTCTTCTTTAAACTGTCTCCTTTTGTTTACTTTGTTAATTTGATTTAGATCAAGTTAGGTCTATTGTTGAACCTAGTTAATCAATTTCTTGCTTGGAAAATGATTAATTCTTTAAATTTTCAGCAGGAGGAGATGTCAAACCCTACCCCAAATTTTTTCATGAATCAGAATACAAACATAGCTAATGACTTCTCTATGCCTGCAAGAACTACAGTTGATGAGCTTCCACGGCCACTATCATTAATAGACGTGAGATTTTATTTAAATTCTATTCCACCCTTTTATTTGATATATTTGGCTAGAGTATAAATCATGTTTCTCATGGTCAAAATGATGGTTCTCTTTATTGTTCATCATTAACGTTTTGTTTTGTTTTATAAGTTGAAAGCAACTTTGCCTAGTGAAATTACTGTAGTTGTTTTTAAAGAACATAATCATGCTGTTCCTTTATCATTTCTCTTTTATATATACTCACTATTATAACAGTTTTGAATCAGGTACTCTTGGTTTAGTTCTGTTGGTGGAAGGGAAAAGGGTTGAGGCATCATTGCAATAGTACCCTAAACCGGAAAGAGATCGTCTGTTCCGAACGGTGTATCATTCCCTGTTCCGAGCCAATGAGAATGTTACGTTTTGTTTTAAAAAAAATTCTTTATTCATATGATAATATGTCATTAGTCCGGGATAGGGAATGAGACATCATCCGGGACAGGTGATCCCATCCCCTGAAACCCTCCCTTGCTTTTAAGTGTACATGCCCTAAAAGAAATCAACGATTCTAATATGTAATGGCAGGTCTATATAGAATAGCTTCACCCTAATTAATAGGGCCTGTAAAATATTATCAATGAAGGAAGATTTATTGCAAAAAAACAAATATAATAAATAAAACCTCTCTCTTGAATCTAGCTAAGGCACAGTCTGTTTTCACAGGCTATTTCACTTTGATACCTTTAATTAATCTCAAGTAATAAGCATAGACAAAGATATGGTATAAAATACCTTTAATTAGTATCTTATGTTAGTATTTGTTGTGGACGAGACTCGAACCCACAATCTTCTTCACCCTATTCCTTAAGTCTTTCACCTTAACCACCAGACTACTTTATGAATCCTAATATTTTTAATTGACTTGACATGTTTTCATTCGCGCGAGACAGAATTTGAGATAGCAGGAAAGATATAGGTTACTTTTGGTAGAGAGAAAAGGACATATTATAGCCTAGTTTCTTCTCCTTGGAATTGTATTTGCTTCAAACTTCAGAAGTTATAAATTGTAATAACACTGAACATATTATATATCATCACAATCAGAATCATAGATAGATATGAGGATAGAATTCAATAGTACCTCATGGCATGAAAAATAACTAAATAACAATAAAATAAAATGTGAAAGAAATTGATATTGATATGAATGTGTGCTATGTTCAGCTCCTGAGAAGAGACAGAGAGTCCCCTCTGCTTACAACCGCTTCATCAAGTAAGTATTCATTCAAAATCTGCATTCTTTATCATAGTAACTTTGTTTTTAATATAAAAAAAACCCCTATTAAATATCTGGTACATTGTTAAAATTGTAACAAATTTGAATGGTTCATATTGATATTTTCAGGGATGAGATCCAACGAATCAAGGCTATTAATCCAGATATAACCCACAGGGAAGCTTTCAGTGCAGCTGCAAAGAATGTATGATCCTATCATCCTATGCTTAAATAATAATATATATAATAAGTTTAGATATATAGTTATGGATTCTTAGTTCTGCATGATTATCTTAGGGTTTCAGCATAGTTTAACTAAGATATATTACTCTCTAATTTTTCATGAAGTTTCTTCTTGTATATTTCACATGTTTTACCAAATTTTATTTATTTGTTCCTACCGAAAACATGAAAATTTTCTAACAAAGCTTCTATTTAAATACAAAAAAATTACACATTATTTTACTAAGTAATGAATATGTGTGTTTGAGATAGGGAGGCTCAGATGTACTTTTGGAACCTCTTAACACATATTATCAACTCTCATATATTATTATTCATTTTATTTATTACTACATGATTAAAAAAGTGTTATCATTATTACTAATTCCCTTTTGTCATTGCCTATTGTGGCCTCTTCTTTTTTGCCATATTTAGAATAATTAATAATTTAATTTCAAAGCTTTATTGTATTATAAAATACATTTTTATGTTGTATTAATTATTTAACATATAATTATATGTTTATTATTATTTTTAATTTAATAATATAACTATTTCTAACAAAATATTACATCAAATTTTATTTCAGTTTGTGGTAATAAATGAAAAGATAAATTATAAAATTTTATTAAAATTCAATTCAAATTACATAATTCAAACAACATTCATTAATAAAAGTACTTTTAAGATTGATCCAACTTACTTTTAAAATCTTAGTGGATAAAAGAAAAGTTTGCAAATAGACACATATATGATAATAATTTTTTGAGATATCCTCTCCTAGTTTTAAATTAAGGTTCAATGTATACTTGTGATCCCAATATGAAGATTATAATAATTATGAATAAGTTGTTTATCTAGTGGTGTAATGACTTGTTAGATCTACAGAAAGATCAAATTGTGAAGTGTTTGATTTATGAGAATGATATTTATAGGGAGGGACATCCTTGCATCCTGAAAAGGGATTAGTTCCTTACCAATAGGTCAAAATACAATACAAAAAACACAACATAAACCATGTAACTTTGTAATATTAGTGAATTACTTCAAGTGCAATAAAATCTATTTTCTTCTACAATAAAAAAAAATGGTAGAGTAGTCTAGTTCATTTTGCACTTCTTCTTATGTGTGAGCTGCTTTTTGTGTCAGTGGGCCCACTTCCCACACATTCACTTTGGTCTCATGCCTACTGATCAAACAGTGAAGAAGACAAATGTGCACCAGCAACAGGTAACTAATAATGCATCTTCAATTTCTCTAGCAAAATGTTACACACAAATCAATATATTAATTCATATCCCTGACTTTGATTCTTCTCTTTCTTATTTCTGAGTTTCTTGATTCTTCTCTTTCTTATTTGTCCAGGAAGGAGAAGAAGTTCTTATCAAAGAAGGTTTTTATGCTTCACCTAATGTTGGTTTTTCACCCTACTAATGTTCATCTATGTCTTCTATTTCTAGTAATATTTTAAGATGAAACTTTTTTTTCCAATTCTATCAACCTTTCAAGCTCAGGGATCTATGATTCCTTAACTTAATTATGTATGTTTATGTTAATATATATGTAAGGACTTACTTATGACTAGCACTTTTGGAATTGGAATTGTGAATGGATGTAATTCTCTTTCAAGAATACCTTACTTAAACCGGGAGTACATCTGGTGTCCCATAAAAGTGCGTAACTCCATCTGCCGCTGTATGTGATGGGTTGAAAAAAGTATTTAAATTAAAAATTGATAATTATGTAATTTTCAGACCAACTACAACTAGTGACACATAGTGTTACACTTTTTAGTACATAAGATATTCACCCAATTAAGCGTTATGCTTTTAATATTACCAAATCCAATTAAAGGTTATGCTTTTAATTTTACCAAATCCTATTGCAATTAATCAATGATTAGTAACACGTATTTGACACGTGCTAATTTGATTCATTTTGCGTAACACCAGTCAATATTCCTTCCTAGAGGGTGTGGATGGTTCCTACTTAATGTTATAACTTATAATAACAAGCTATCTTTAATGAAATTTCTTTTACTTTGAAAACATGTAACATGGCCATATATTTTTAAATTACTATATTTTTATTATTGTGGTATGTTGAATTTGAAAAGAGTTTGTTCATGGTGGTGGTGTTAAGTAGTTGACAAAAATAACACTAGTTTTTTGGGAACTGCACATGTAATTTTGATTACAATTAAAAGGAAATGAACTATATGAGGAGGAAATTTTGTACACATGAGGAAATTTTGTACACATGAGGAAATTTTGTACACATGAGGAAATTTTGATTGCACTTAAGCGGCGTAGCGTGACCGTCCAAAGTATGAATTGAGGGAAAGAAGTAATTAGTAGCGTCCGTCCCTTTATCTTTGATGTGATTGACATGTTTTATTTTCAGTAAAAATATTGATTTAGATATTTATTTATTAGCACAAATTACTTTATTACTGATGAATATTAATTTAATTAAAAAATGTATTTTTGTTGATTTTAAGGATTAATCGAATGAAAAGAAGCGTCATAACGCGACCATTCGAAGAATGAATTGAGGGAAAGAAGCTACTAGTGGCGACCATCCCTCCATCTTTTATTATTCCCTAAAATTTATATATTTAATAAAATGTTATCATATAAAAAATATATTCCTGTTTTCTGAATGATTATGGATTTATAATACATAAATAATAGGAATAGATAAAAAAAAGAAAATTAAAACCAATAAAAAACCTGATTGGATGGCTATGTCCTATTGAAAAGTAGCGCACATTGGGCCGGGCACATGTCGGCTTCAAATTGGCCCGTACTATGCACATATGTGATGATAAATGGATAAAGCATGATTTTAACTTGTGCTTGACCGTAATGGATCGTGATTTTTTGTGGCTTCTTTTTGTATTAGGATTTTTGGGTAATGAAGATTGTATTGGAGGTTGTTAGCTAATATCTTTTTTGTGTGATGAGGATTTGTTGTGTGTTCAAAAAATTTGTATGTGGGGATAGAACTATCAAAATGTTTTTTTTTCCTACTTTTTGGAGGTTTTAGATAGAGTTTTGAGAGGGAGAGTGAGAGAAATTTTTGGCCAATTTTTGGAATAGATGATCTCAATCTTTTCATTAGGCAATGTGCACTAGATAAATCATACCTTATTATTGCATATAATCACATTTACTTTGTTGCACTTTTTTATTTGTTTTATTTTAGTAATCAAGGAATGTGTAGGAATTTTACTTTTTAATGAATTTCAACACATGTTTAAAATAAACAAGGTAGCTCATAATTTACTTAATCAATTCTTATCCTAACATATTATCATATTATTAATTCAAATATCCGAAAAATTATTAATTTTTGGGTTCAGGGACATCTAAAAGAAATATATTTTTGCTCAAAAAATAGTCCAATAATTTTTATAAAGCCAAACAATTATTGTGAAACCTAAAAGTGAGTACAACATAATTATTTAACCTTTTTTAATATAGTAGTAGTTGAGAACCTCTCTTTGGAGTTGAAAAATATGTAGTGATTCTACAAAATCTCAAAATTATCACATTATTTATGAATAGGTAAAATTCAATCATTTGACTTTTATAAAATCACAAAAGAGATATTTTGAGTGTATTTTTATTTTAAAATTAAATGAAAAACGAAAATTAAATGGTTTTGAGATATGATTTTTTTTTTAAATTGGAATCATTCCATAATTAGGATGATAAGTAACCATTAACTCACTTAAATTTTTTTTTTTATTTGATTTGATATGATTTTCATTTTCTAATTTATGTATGATAAGATTATGATTAAATCGCATAACTAAATATTTAAAATTGACATATTTGATATCGTTTGCATATTTTTGAATAAAAATCCGAAGATTCGAATTTTTCTTTGTCATTATGAAAATAATTTTTTTGTCAAGAATAATTTTTAAGAAATATATTTTTTTACCAGACAAAATTGGATGTTCATAGGTAGTTTATAGATTCAATTCAATACACAAAGACAATAGGCTTAACCAAAAACATACTTTTTTTTATCAATGATAATTGGAAAATCATTAAAATCGTTAAAATGAATTAGATAAGAATAACCTAAATACAATTTGAATAGAAATTTAGAACTCAAATACCTATATCTTGTTTAGAAATAAGAGACTCAATGTACTTAAGGGTTGTGCAAAATTATTCATATCTAAGAAACAATTATAAAAAAAAATTGGAATTCACAACATGAAACATAAATAATGTTGAGTGCAATTCAACTTATGTGACTTTTGGGAAAAAAATGGATTAAATAGAAGATCTATAAGAGTATGGGGGTTAAATATATTTACTTCATAAATGTTTTTTCTAAGAACAAAAATCAACTAGTCATATTATGGATGAAATGGATATGAAGGTACATACCACAATGTCTAAATGGGTCACTAATGTGATGAGAAGTTACATAATGAAAATAAGACACCAAAGATTGATTTGCTCCGGTTAAAACAACATAAATAATGAGTCTCTATAAAACAAAATTATATTCTTCTAGTCCATCAACTATTTATCGATACTAACGAGAATATCCTCATGAATTTAAGCCGTTATTTAATATTCCACAAACAAAATTCTGACTTTCATAACAAAAACATTCCTTCAGGAGTGAGGTTGAAATCACACACAAAAAAACAAACAAATAAATAAATAAGCAAACAATCACACCAAAGTCACAAAGAAAGGGAATATGAGGCCATACCCCAAGTCGGATAGGATGGATCAGGTTTGATACCACTAATGTAACATCTCGTTGTTGCAACTAAGAAATCAGGATCTTATTATAAAAAGATGATGAAAGTTTATAGAAACTTAAACTCAACTTGTTAGAAAATTAGAGTAGATTGAAAACTTTTAGACCAAAGTTATTAAAACCGTACCGGTTATCAAACCGGTCAGGGTACTGGTATAGTGGTATAGTGGTTCAACCAGTGGTTCAATAATTAAACCGCATGCCGGTTAAACTGTACATACTTGCTTATATATATATATATATATGTAAACCTATAAAAAAAAAATTCAAATAAGTAGATATTCATATTTATAATTCATATTCATAATTTACTTCAAATTCACACAAACAAACAACATTAAGTCTTTAATAAAATCAAAGTCTAAAGTGCAAAACATATATTAATCCAAAATTATCACTTAATAAACGCAAAATACAAATAAATGACCCAAGTATCAATCATTGAAGTTGAAGAATTGGTGAAGAATTGAAAATTTGAAATTTAAAAAAAAAAAAAATTAATGTACAAACCGACCGGTTTAAACCGGTTTACCGGTTTTCACCGGTTTTGACCGGTTTTAATCGGTTCTATTGCATATGCGGTATAACATACATACCGTACCGGTTAGGGGTCCGGTTCACCGGTTTTCCGGTTGAACCGGCCGGTACGGCACGGTTTTTTAAACACTGTTTTAGACTCACAAGTTCAAGATGCGGAAAAATTCAACATTATCTTTACTAAAAAATTGAGGCATTACATTCAACCTCAAAATTGAACCATGAATATAATTATCACCTTTCAAGTATGCATCTTTATAAGATCATTAATTTAATCTTAAAAAAAATGATTATAAAAGACATCACATGTGCAAAAAGATTCATTCTTAAATAATTTTCCTAAAATATAACTTATACAAAAATTTGTTCAGAAGACCAGGGGTATTCCTAGATCAAACACAATAATCCCAACATAAATAAGATACTTAATTATAGATCAACTAAGTTATTCTTGTCTAGGTTTCCATCAATGGATATCCAAAGTGCAACATCAACAAACCTGAGCATAAACATAGTATAGATAAAAGAAAAGACAAATAAATAAATAAGAATCAACTACGACGCCAACAACATGGAATTACATAGAGAAATAACATTAAAATGAGACAACCTATATCACAACTAAAATCAAGCAATGTGAATAATATACAAATGATGCATGAAGTTAGTGTCTTATACAAGAGGATATTCACATCCCCAATTAATATATCTTTCATGCAATGTAATATGCAATTCAACCAACCAATCTCCATCCAAATGCCCGAATGCCAAGGCACTAGTGGGAAAGCAACCTAGAGTACATATATCCTTAACAACGGCAAGTAACGATATCAATTGTTGTCCATTTCAGGAATCCTCTCTAGCGATCAGGAAATGCACAAAGGAGTGTCAGAGACTGCTTAGTTTGCATGTCGGACTATCCTGGTCATACTGGTTATAAGACCTGACCCTCACTTGACCGTCCCACCTAAGCAATCCCTCAAGGCTTCTTGATGAATCAACATCATCGTCGCCACTATCCAAATATGCAATGATACTTTTATCACTGTATCTTTCTGTTTCTTCCAACTCCATCTACAAGAATGAAATACATGTACACTAACTGAAGTTAGCCCATTAAGTCTTTTAATCACTCTCAATTTTTATTTCAACAAAAATTACATAAGTTAACTGTCTCAGTCTCAATGCAGTTCTATCATGCCAAGTTGATGAATGTGAAATTATGTTGCATTTGGATTGCATTTAACTTGAATTCTATGACATAATTAGGACTTTATGATTGTTTTTAACTTTTATTTCTCTTTGTTTGGGTTGAGCATGCGTTTTTGGCTATGTTGTGCATGATGCATTGAAGCTAAAAAGAGTAGAGATTGATGCAATAAGATGGAAGTCGGTGTTGAGACAATGCATAAACCAATTGATAGACCAAAAGAATGCGAATTAGAGCCTGGATCAAAGAGAAACAACTTAAAGTGAAGGCGCCACACACGTCGAGACCATGCTAGAGCACATGGTCGTGTTCCATGACCCACAGGTCGTGTTCCGCCACCCACGGTCGTGCATCGCTAATCTTGTTCCTAGGTCCATGTACCAGGTCGTGTCCATCACCCACGGTCGTGTACCCAGGCCGTGTCCATCCCCCAGGTCGTGGGTCCTCTAGATGCTGAAGACAACTCAATAGAGGCCATGATCCACGACCATGTCGTGCCTCATATTTTTAGATTTGTTTTGATGGGCTTAGCCCAATCTCTTGTAATTAGGATAAATAGGGGTTCTCCCTCAAGGATTGGACAAATTTTTACATTTTTATTTTCTGATCTTGAATTTGGTAATCTCATCCCCATAATGAATGAGTATTTCCCTTTTGTTTCTAGGATTGAGGTCATGCCATTTTACATTCAAAAAACACTTGTTTCTAATCCTATTTCATTGAGTATTATGATTCGAATCATTAAACTAAGTTTTAATCGAGTGAGTTGTCTAACTAACAATTTACACCTCTTAGATACATTAGGGAAGGACTGAGAGGTGAACCCAACTATCTGACCATTCATTTATTCATACTAGAATCCTAAGTCACAACAGTAGTCTTAGGATTCTTGGGGGTTTCTAGAATTCACCTTGGGTTGCTACAAAGCGATTGGATAGAAAGATCCAAGTAAAGTATTTGATTGACAACCGTACCACGAGAGTATGTGCGACTTCCATTGAGTACACATGTCGGAGCTCGAGAAAAGATGACACATATCAAAGAGCAATTCACTTTCACAACTTAAAGTTCATGAAAAAGAGCAAAACAAGAATTTGGGTTTGTAAAGGCAGTTAACTCTTTTCTTGTGAACTCTTCTTAATCTGAAATTCAATCTTTTTACAATTTTCATAATTATTATTGTCAAATGTTCAATTTTTCTCAATTCACTTTTAATCCATATTTGAGTAAGGTATAATTAATTGACATAATCAAAGGAATTTTCCAATCCTCATGGGATCGACATTTTATTACTTGACGATGAAATCGTGCACTTGTGATTTGCCCTATCACAAGTCCAACGGACGAGCTTAAGATGCTAACTTAGTGATCAAAGATTATTAGGTAAAACCCCAAATCTCACTACACTTTTAAGTGTGTGAATAACCATAGGCTTTCAGCAAATCCAACCTTTCCAAAAGTATCACTTAAATTAGTTGTCACATGTTTAATATGTCATGTACTCGGGACTAGTTCAAGATACTAACTTAGTGATCCAATATACGAGCAAGACCTCAATTTCAAACCTTTGCATTTTTCATATTAATAATTTAATATATCAATCAATGTGGTTTCCTCCGGCCACTAATATTGGTTAACATGCACTATGGTTTTTTGTGGGCCTATTGCTACTATTATGAGTCAGTTTGTGGCGTTTTCTTTATTGGACTAATAATAGTTAACATTATCTTTATGTAATAACTAATTTCACAATTAAACATAGTTTAAGGGATAATTATATAAAAAAAAATATTCCATGAATACAACTTGCAATGTCATAGAGTGTAGCACGTTTTTATGGAGTTTACTTTTTTTTTTTACTCTTGGGCTAAGAGAAATGCACAATAAGATCTAGCACCAAGCAAGGAAGAGTCAACATTTCCAAATTGTAGTGATATAGTCTTTAATTTAATTTATGAATCAATCATTATCAGTAATTAATTTTTTGAATAAAAGAAATTATTTTTTGTTTAAGATATTTTGTTTTATTATAAAAAAATAGCATTTATTAGTTTTTCATATTGTTTTCACAAGTTTTTCTCTCACAATATTCAAAACAATTACTTAAGTCAACAAAATGTAAGAATTGTGGGCAGAGTGGCACAATAGTGGGGTTTGGCTTATTAAATAAAAATTGTTAAACTTTTGTATATATTTTATATTATTCTAATAATTTTGGTTGCTTGTTTTAATAATCATTTTAAAAATTTATCTTCATAACATATTTATCAAACATATTTTTTCCTCTAGTTCTAAAGCTGTATTTAGAATAATATTACCAAATGTAAAAACAATTATTATAAAAATCTTTCGGAAATAGTATATGAAGAAAAACACAAATAAATTAGGCCCAACGTTTTCAGTGTCCTTCTTTTTCCACTATGAGGTAGCCCACAGACTGAAAAGAGTATTCATAAAACTCAAAAGTTTATCCTCGCCGTTAATTATGAAAAATATCTCTTCATATTATAAGATAACTTAAATTTATTTATTATTTAATATCGTATTATTTCTTTTTTCTCTAGAAGTTTTTATTTTAAATATATTATAAAATAAAAAATAAGATACATGTCAAATAATAAATGAATTTAAGGAGATAAATTATCTTATAGTATATGAGTAGATTTATTCTCATTAATTATATAGCTCATGTTTATCCACCTCTCTTGTTCCAAATTTATTATCTTGTAAATGGAATTTGAAAGTCGTCCTTATATTCCGCTTTCAGAGGATGAAAGTTCCTTGTCTTAAATTAAAATGGGTTGCTTTAGGAATTAGGATCAATATCCGAACCCTACATTTTAGAGGATATAATTCAAATGCTTCATGGATATAGATCATAAGTTAGGACCCAAATCAATAAGGTGTTAGTGTAGTGGTGTAATGTTATTCTAAATCCTCAAATAGATCAAAAGATCAAAAGTTCAATTCCTAGGAGCGATACACTTCAAAATGGATTAGTTCCTTATTCGTAAGGTGATGAATATTTATAATATAGTAGGTCCCAAAAGTTCAAATTGATCTACACTATAATAAAGCTAGGGATACTAGGGTTTCCACAAGAACTATCTTATTTTAGACTCACTTTGGATGTTTACATCTAGTCAATATTGCAAACGGCTGAAAAGTTGATAATAAAATATATCTTCATATCAATAGATAACTTATCTCCTTCATTCATTGTTTGACATGTGTTTTATTTTTTTCTATTTAAAAAAAAGCTTATAGAAGGGAGAGAAAATCAGACAGATATCAAACAATAGGTAAATATCAGGATATAAGTTATATTCTTAATACGAGAAGATTATTTAATCTCTTAAAAATATAATGTCATTACAAACTTGTAACCAAATACATATTTGGTTGGGATTTTACAAAAAATGTTTTTGCGAAAACTTGTATGAAGAATCTTTTTTTTTGAAAGCTCAAGGAAATAAATCTTTTGAAAAAACCTATTTCACATCATAGTCGTTAATTCTTGAAAAATCCAATGGTTTGAATTGGTGAGTAGATCTAAACCATTGAATTTTCAAAAAATGAATGATTAAGATGTAAAGTAAGTTTTTTCCACTTATTCTTAAAGTAAGTTTTTTCCAAGAGTGTTCCAGCTCTATGATTAAAACTTATTCATTTTCATAATATTGTTTTCTATTTTATTAAATTTCTATTATTTGGAAAAACAAATTATTGAAAAAACCAATGCCATCCACATGACAGTCTATCGATCACCACTTATATTGTGTAATGATTTATATAGAGTCAGTGCATCATTTATTATTCATTTGTATTACTTTTATTTAAAAGTAAATGTTAATTAAAAATGAATGGTGAATGATTCAATTACAATATAAAAAACTGTCAATTCATACATTTTTTTCTTATTCTCATTATAGATACATTTTTTCTTAACAACAAAATAGTATTATAGATACTAGCGTGTTGACGGGTACTGTTGTGTCTGTCAACCCGCTTTTCTATCGTTTGTAATGTATAATCTACATTTAGTAAATATCCAATGAAACAACCCAATGTATAATAATGTTTATACAACAAATTGTGGATGGATAAGAGTTGGATAAATCAATATAAATTATTATGAACCATAGTATAGAACAAAAACTAATTTACATTATCTAACTATTGAAATATCACTAAGGTCATCATGAAATGTAGACCTTATAGGAAAACGTAACCCATAAATTATGCAATTGTCATTAGTACACGGAAGAAAAGAGAAATAAATGAAGGATGGAAGAAAATGATGGAGAAAAATGGAGAGGGAAAGTGTATATAATGGGAAATGAAAGTAAAAGTGAAGCAAAACTTATGTGCATTCTCTTGTATTTTTATAGGCTCCATAACTATAACAAAAATAACAAAACATGATTTGCAATTTTGCATGTTAAAAAATGAAAAAGGATAAACTGATGTGTTCAAATATTGTCATGATCCATGTTCCATTCAAATGGAAAAATTACATCAACAAACATGAAACATAAAATGAGGAAGTGAATTATTATATGATTTTTTGGTAGAAAATAAAGATTAATAATGGAAAAATATATGTTGGTCATTGATTAAAGCAAAATGTTTCTTTTAAAAAAAGTACTACAACATAAACACTTTCACATTGTAGTTAAACATTTTGCATCAAATCAAAATATGTCATTTAAAAAATGTAGAGAATATTTCATGAAACACTTTAAAAATGGTGTAATGGTTAAATTTATGTCATAAATATATCATGATTATAAAAAATAGGATGCCAACCTATCTCATCCAAAAAAGAGTTGTTTTTTATTTTATTTTCACCATCAACCATATACCCCATATGAAAATATGAAACAATGGCAAAAAAGAGTCAAAATAATATAGAACAACAACATTAGTAAAGAAATTAAAGTTTTATTTCATTATGAAGATTAAGAAGGAATTATTTTGCTCTAAAACAAAAAGCAAACTACAAACAAATTAAAAAATTATATTAGACGACTGATCTATTTATGCAATATCATTTAATTCTTAAAAAATCATTGAGGAAATGTTCAAAGAGCCTATTTATATATATAACATAATTCATTTCATGTAAAAATCACCGTTGAACTATAAATATTTAGAAGGTGAAAGATGAGTTGTGCTAACAAAGATGAGAGCTTCCAATTTATGTTGATTTAGGTGTTATGTAGTTATAAAGCATTTACTCAAGTCTATTCTCTTCTTACTTCAACAAATTTATGTTGTATCATATTATGAGTCATGAGAGATGGTTTATGGCTTACCTTAGTGATGTTGAGCAAACTTCCATACGCTGAAGATTGTGATCATAGTTGGAACAATTTTGAAAGAATGGTGTTTATGTAAGTGAAAAGACAAAATTAATATAGTATACCTATTTGTGATGAAACTAAGACATTTATGTGGGAAGAAAATACATGAGATCATATAGATTTGAGAACTCATTTCCTCATTAAAATGACCATAGAACTCTGTGCAGAGGTGATAACAATTATTATTACTTCTTAGAAACGTATTCAAAGATTTATCTTGCAAAGTGAATGTATTCATTTTTCTCAGTGTGGACATATTTTGTTATACTTTGTACTCTTCTAGTATGATATAAGCTGCATATTGTTCTGGTGTAGGTTCAGAATTGCTGGATTCACTCATGCAAGTTCTATGGGGAATTCTGGACTTCGGGAAGCCTGACACACAAACTATGAACAGCATTGTTATGTCTGCAGTGGAACTTATTTATTGCTATGCTGAGTGCTTGGCTTTACATGGCAAAGATGCAGGAGTGTGCTCTGTTGCACCTGCTGTAGTATATTAATTTTACAATAATTCTAATGTAATCAACAAATTACTCAAACCATAGAAACTTACTTCAATAGTCCTCTTCCTTAGCCACAATCCTTTTTATAAATACATCAGATGAAGAAACACCAAATTCCTAGATAAGAGACATCAATTAAGGATATTATCATTATTCACAAACACTTCACATTTAATATAGTAAAAGAAATCGTATAAATTTATAATACCTGTAAAATAGGAGGTGCCTTAAAAATCACAATATCTGAAACATTAGGCTTTCTAAATAAGAGAGATCCCTGTCCTCTAAATAAGAAAGAAACTTGTTCCACCAATAACAAACACATCCAAACTGTTTAAGCAAAATAAAAATAAGACATAGAAAAACTCAACAAACAAATAATTACAAACAAACCTTCTCAGTTAAAACATGACCACCGACATGAAGGGTTAGGTTCATAGAAGCAGAAGGAATGAACCTTGGTTCACCCAAATAAGATTTAAATAGAAAACTAATTGTGATAGCAGTAAACGCAACCTTCGAATATTGATTCAAAAACAGTGAAACCTAACAACAACTTCTTTCAAAATCTTTGGAACCCACACCAACATCAGTTTCAAAAAACGACTGCCTTCCACCTTTATCCACCTCCCATATTGATTATGGAAAAGACTCGTTACAATTAAGCCATTTGGAAGAGATTTTAAAAATGAAATACCGAAAATAGCGGAAACACAGAACACTAGGTAACCATATTAGGATTAAAGAACACCATGTAACACAATAATAAGATATATTATTGACTATATCTATAAAAAAATTATAATGTAACAACGTATAACACAGGTAATATATTGGCTAAAGGATAATATAATATATTACTTTAGTCAATATATTACAATATACTAAAGTATAACATAGACCTAATTATTATAATAATATTACATAATGATTACACTCTGGTTCAATAAATATAATATATTATTATTGTGTTATATATCAAAATAATATTATACTGCATTAAAATTATATTATTTTTACTTGATAAATATTTGTGTTTTCATTTATATTAGTATAAATAGATATAAATATATTAGTATAGAAGTATTGATAAGGGTAAAATAGGTAATAATAAATTATACCATGAGAAGTTAACATGGAAAGTTAATTTAAGTTTTCTTTTTATTAAGTAGTATAGATTAAGTTTTGATGGTTATACAATTTTGATGGTATTAATTTCCCCCTCTTTTCTAAGCATGACCCAAAATCATATTATGAAGTGACCTAAACATTATTAAATCTTTAATATCAACAATAATTGATGAACCAATGGGATTAAAAGATGAGAAAAAATGTATATAATAGCAGTGTAATAATTTTTACATTGCCATTGCATCATTCATCATTCATTTATAATTATTATTGACTCTTAAGTAAAAGTAATACAAATGAACAATAAATGATGTTCAATATTGTGTATAAATTTTTACATTGTAATAACATAAATGTTATACTCTTAAAAGATAAGACTAGGCAAATGTGATAAGTGCAGATGTCATAGTGTCCTTCAAATTATGATGCATCGGAAGTTGAGTGTGGGAGGTCAACTTCACCATATATATGGTCTCTTGCAAGTAAAGTAAGTATAAAGTAATGGAAACAAAACAACTAACTACGAACAAGTTGGTTCAGCCATAGTTTATATGATTTTAATCACCAATTTATAAGTAACTCTAAGCATGTGGGAGTCATAAGGTGATCTGAAGATGAATGGTAGGACAACGTTATTAAAAATCGTTGTCTAATATAATGAATAGGAAACGATTTTAGAACCGTTGTCTATGGTACTTTAAGAGCACGGTTTTAAAACCGTTGCTGATGGAGGTGTGGTCGTAGGCCAAAAATGTAGTAGTGGTTTAAGGAATGTAGTAAAAGGGTTGTGGGCTCGAATCTTACTCATATTATATCTAATAACAAACATGAAAAATGAATTATAGGTGGTTTGATGGTCAAAGATAAGCTATAAAGTGAAAGAAGTTGAGGGTTCGAGTCTCACCCATAATAAATACTAACATATTAATTTATCGATATAAAAATCTAAGTATTTATAAATTGCAAATCCTTCATTGGGTGAGCCTGTCCCAACTCATCAAATTTTCAAAGCATGTATCTATTATTATGTATTATGTGGTCCGGTAAGTAAATGTAAAAAATATATCATAGTTGATATATTTTGTTAATATGATATGATTATTCAATTTGTTTGATAATTTTAACCAAATGGACGTTAAACTTTTTTTATAATCAAAAAATTATTTGTAAAAAATAGTTGTGGCCAACATTTCTTTGTGCAAAAACTCTTAACTTGTTTAAAGCATAAAACAACATATTTTATAAGGTTCAAAAGGTAACTTAAAATTTCATTTTGTTAATGTTTTTTCACTTCAGTCCTATCTTCTTATCGTACTGCATCTAATTTTCGACTACATAAAACAGTCTATAAGTATGAACATAAAGGAGACAAACTAAACTTGTTCTAAAAGTCTAAGCCATTTAAATTTATTTTTTATTTCTCTTTAAATTATTTTGACATTTAGTTATTTTTTTTATGTTCACTAATATGGATGTTGAACCAATTATTTTCATAATACACATTTATCCTTCTTAATAAATGTTGCTCTTATGGATCTAATATTGGTTTTTCTTCTTTGACAAAACATCACAATTCAGTGAGCCTTATTCCTCCACTAAATCATCTCTTTGCTGGTTTTAAATCTACTTATTTAATATTTAACAAACACCTTTTATATAAAAAAATAGAAATATTAATCAAATATAATTTTTATTGATAAAGACATAAATATTTTTTAATTTTTGTGTAGTAATTAGTTTTTTTAATTTATGAATATTAATTTTTAATTAAATGAAATAAATAAGATATAATTAATGTAATTGCAAAGTATATAACTATATATATAGAGAATTGAGTATTAAACGAGGTAGCTTTATCATATTTTATCCTTACTAATAATTTATTCTCCTAACTTATAATTTATTATCTATCTGGAATTAAATTTATTTTGGTCAGCAAAATAAATTTTATTAATAAAGAAACGATTACAGATTATAGAACAAGAAAACAACAATAAAAGAAATAATTACATCACAATAGAAAGACATTCTAGAGGTTTACAAAGCCAATCAGAATAAAGGGTAGAATTCAATCCTCTATGGCTCTTAATCCAAAGCCATGATTTCACCTTTGCAGAGTCTAGAATATGAAGTAAAGAAGGGTTGACGTTGTTGAAGATAAAGTCGTTTCGAGAGAGCCAAATCGCCCAAATAGTAGCGAACCAGATAACGCTCCAGAATTTCCAAGACTTCCTATCTTTTACCAATCCAAGGTGGTAAGATAAGTGATGAGAATGAGTGTTGGGTAGAACCACAGTGATACCCAACCATTTATAAATCATTTGCCAAACCAAGTAAGAAAGACTACAAGAGGAAAAATGGTGATCTGTTGATTCCGTATGTTCATTACAAAACGGACACAAAGTACCTCCACCGTCGGATGAAGAGAATCCCTGCCTAAGAATTGCATCTTTTGTTGGAATTCTGTTTTGGAAGAGTCTCCAAGCAAAAGAGAGAACTTTCAGCGGGGCTCTGGATTTCCAAAGAAGGAACAAATCATTATAAGGAGTAGCAAGTACTTGGTCATGGCTGGTGAGAATAGAGTAAACAGATCTAACAGTGAACATCTTGGACTTATCATGTCTCCACTCCCAGGAATCTGGCTTGTTGTTTTGAAGCGCTGCAAGCTTTAATTCATCCAAAAAATAGTTAAAAAGCTCAAATTCCCATGTAAAGAACTGACGTCTCCAAGTGAAAATCCACACCCATTTGCCCTCAACCCAACTCCCAAAGTTAGAAATCATGCCATTAGGAAGAGTGGTAATGTAAAAAAGCCGTCTATATCTAGTGAAAAAATTAGAAGACCCCGACTAATTATCATTACCTCTTTATCTTCTATTTTTTTTAATATTAGACTATATACATATTGGTCTATTATATTATATTCAATTTTTTTTAAAAGACTCATTTACTTAAACAAGACGCAACAGATTTTTGCGAAATAAATTAGAAAATTCTTTTTTTATATCCATCCTTATATCACATCCAATAATGTTATTTTTTTTAATCTTCTTGTCGTACTGCATCTAATTTTCGACTACATAAAATAGTCTATAAGTATGAACATAAAGGTGTCAAACTAAAGTTGTTCTAAAACTCTAAGCTATTTAAATTTCTTTTTTATTTATTTCTCTTTAAATTATTTTTACATTTAGTTATTTTTAGATGTTCACTAACCTTACCTAACCTTATGGATAATGGACCAATTATTTTCATAATTTACATTTATTATACTTAATAAATGTTGTTCTTAGGGATCGAATATTGGTTTTTCTTCTTCATCACTATTCAGTGAGCTTTATCTCTACTAAATCATCTCTTTAAATTTTATATAAAAAACTAGAAATATTGATCAAATATAATTTATATTCATAAAGACATAAATATTTTATAATTTTTGTGAAGTAAACATTTTTTCAATTTAGGATCATATTAATTTTTAATAAAATGAAATAAATAAGATATAATTAATGTAATAACAAAATATATAATTCATAATATCCATATAGAGAATTGAGTATTAGACGAGGTAGCTTTATCATATTTTATACTTACTAATAATTATGCTTCTAACTTATATTTTATTATCTATTTGAAATTAAATTTATCATTATCTTATATTTTTTTAAAATTTTAGACTATATACATTATTGGTCTATTATATTATATTCTATTTTTTTAAAAGATAATAGAAGCTCATTTACTTAAACAACACGCATCAGATTTTTGCGCAATAAATTAGCTATTTTTTTGTTCTCTTTCCATCCGTATATGACATCCAACTAGACCTGTCAAAATGGGCCGGGTATAGCGGGCTGGCCCGCCAAGGCCCGAAAAAGTATAGGGCTTGAGTACTAAAGTTTGAGTATTTTAGTTAAACCAGGCTTTTTAGCCCGGCCCGGCCGGGCCACAATAAATTCGGGCTCGGGCCGGGCTTACTCGTTCGGGTTCGGGCCATTGTCTATTCATTTTCTTCCCTCTCATTTGGCTTTTCTTACCTGTGCATTTTACATGATGTAATCGATTACAATATACTCGTAATCGATTACAACATATGAAAAACATTAGTTTTTGCTGTTTTTTAAACAGTGTAATCGATTACACAATCCTGGTAATCGATTACATGCTGATAAACTAATCAGACCTGTGCATTTTACATGATGTAATCGATTACAATGTACTCATAATCGATTACAACACATTAAAAGCATCAGTTTTTGTTGTTTTTTAAACAGTGTAATCGATTACACTGTTTAAAAAACAGCGAAAAATAATGCTTTTAATATGTTGTAATCGATTACAATATACTCGTAATCGATTACAACATATTAAAAGCATCAGTTTTTTGCAATGGTGTAAATAATAAAATAATCCGGGCCGGCCCGCCGTAGCCCGCAGCCCACTTTGGGCGGGTTTGGGCCTCATTTTTAGCAACATAAAATATAACTGGGCTTTTTAGTCCGGCCCGTTTTAGCCCGAATCAAAAGCGGGCTAGCCCGAACCCGTCCGGGTAGCCCGTTTTGACAGGTCTACATCCAACAATGTTATTTTTATATCCAAAGTAACTTAATGTACAAGTTTTTAATGTTTCACAATATCTTTTTCTTCTCAATTTCCTATTTTTCCTAGAAAATGATAAGTTACAAGTACATTAGCATAAATCATATTTGTTTTGACACATATTTGAAAGAATATATATATATAAATCCTAGTCTAGAAAACATATATATAATCATAATAGTTTATCGTTACGATATCTCTTTCTTTTGATTTTTGTATTTATTCTAACAAGAAAGTTGTTTCCATAAAATTTTAAAAGCCTTATTAAAATAATAAATTTGAGTATTAAAAGTTACTTAATTAACACATAATACTTTATAGTGAATGAGATTACCAAAGATTTAATTTTAGCAACAACAAAAAACTTTCAAATGAGAAAGTGAGTGACACAAGTTAATTATAACCATACGACAAAATACATGAACAACACGAGACTTTCATTTACACATAAACAACACGAATAGAAGTTGCAAAGAGTCACTAAAACCAAAACTTACATGAACTTGGGAGGAGGATGAGGAAACAAAAGATGAAAAATACACTTGAGAACTATATAGTTAACTTATGAATAATAATTTAAGGCTTTTTATTGAGTGTAGTAGTTTGATGCCTAGAGGCAAAACGATTAACCAAGGCAAGAGCATTACTAGTGACTTGAGAAACAATAATAACTCTGCCCCTAATAGTATCTTTCAAGTTTCCATTCATTTTTGGACCCGCAAACGAATCAAGACAAGTGCTTTGATAAGTCAAAGCAGCACTAACCCAAGTTTGCACGTTGCTCATATGCCAATCAAAGTTCTCACTAATAGCGTTATCACCCATAAGGTTCAACTCTCTAGCCGATTTTTGAAGACTATCCACGCTACTATCCATGTTTTCTATGCAATCTTGCATAGCTCTATACTCCCTAGGCTTGATTCCATTTATATTGATCTTCTTCTTCACAAATGATGCACATGACCGTGTCCATGATAGGCTCACGTTCAAGGCTGTTATGGCTAGCCATTGCTTGCTTTGGCGAATCGAATTCGCATACCCAATGAGACAATGAACACATATAGTCGGGTATAGAGTGGATTTGCATGAGGATTTGATGAATTCTGAGGGGTTGGACCGTTTTGAAACGGCGAATTCTGATGTGGCAGGTATGTAAAGAACAAGATTCAAAAACAGCACAGAAAGCCCAAGCTTTATTGTCACCATGCTAGTAGTTTTTTGAAGGATAGAGATTATAGACTTTACTTCTTTAAGGGATAGAGATTATAGATTATAGTGCACACATTTATAGAGACTAGGGAAGTGTGAAAACCCTATATTATTTAATTTCTAGTGTATATCTGCTAGGTCAACCAATACTTGAATAAATAATACATAGACTAGGATACCTTATAATTATTTATAATACAAGTGTTAATGAGTCACTTGATGACTAGTTTAGTTTACTCAAGTACTTATCATCAACGATATATACAAGAGTAAAATTAAAAGCTCTTGTTTGGGTATAAATGAATAATATTATAAATAAAAGCGAAGGTTCACGCATTTTTATGAACATAGACCGATAAAATAAATCATGTACTTATGAACATGTAAGTTGTAATGATATTATAAATGTAATGAAAGTATGTGTTGGATCAGACTCCCAGGAGGAGCCTACAACCAGTGAGAAGTTTCATTGTTATCGGGTATAAGAAGAATGGAGAACTACAAATGTGATATCACGTCTTGAACCAAACCTTAATGCATTAGTTTCATGAACTTTTTATACTTATAAACTCTTTTACTCATTCCCAAATATTCAATGTGGGATTTCATACTTGAAAAAACTCAATAGTATAAAATAGTAATGAGCATTTATTATTAAAATAAAGCATGCATAGAATTATGTATCAGCAAGTCAGTTTAATTTGTAGAGTTATAGGATATGAAGTATACTCATATTTAAACCCCTTGAAATCATGCTTAGACTCTTTCTAGTCTAATCTTCTTTCTTTCCCCCTTGTAAAAATAATTTATTGTATAAAAACTCTTCTTCCTAGTATCTATTCAGTCAAATTAAAAGCAAAAAGTATGATCAAGTGGTTTCTACTTTCTATATGCCAGAGTTTCAGAGTTTATTAAACTATTATTATTCCTTACCTTGCCACCTTAATCATTGTGAACATATGATGATACTAGATTGTGTGTTTTTATGTACATTGATGCAGCCTATACATCCTCTTATATACACCAAACTGCCTATACATCCTCTTATATACACCAAACTGATTGACCAAACATGCCATACAACCCTGGTTAGATGCACACTGATGCGCCATTGTCTCGCCTTGCTTCGGTCAGATGCCTTGCCATGCCTCGGTCATACGCCTCGCCATGCCTCGGTCAGACGCATCGTCATGCTAAAAGAATTTAAGAATGAATGAGAATGATGATCTTGAAGTGAATAACACTTCTTGATTGAACACAAAGAAGAGAAGATGTGCAAAATCTATGAAATTGAATAACCTCTTCTTTATTTATGTGTATATGAATTTATGGTTTAAAAGATCCTTAAGCCCTCTATTTATACAAAGAGAAAAGCTTAACAAACTTACAAACTTAACAAACTAAAGAATCAAGAAAGTGCAAGAACAAGAAGATAAAGGAAAGCCTAATAGAGTTTGCTTGAGACCCAAGTAACCACTTGCTTGAGGCCCAAGTAATTTATCGAGCCCTGGTTTGTAGTGTCTTGGGCCTGTTGTTGATGTGAATGATAGTCTCTTGCCTGGTTTACTTGTTGTATGTGAAAGGAGCCTTGGTTGCCAAGGTGTGGCTCAACTGCTTCGGTCATTCTAATGTGTCTGTCTCGGTCAGATGCGCCTGCATCTGACTCAACTTCCTCAGTCACGTCCTGCGCCTTGACTCAGCTTCCTCGGTCACGGTCTGTGCCTCTGACTCAGCTTCCTCGGTCATGATTTCTGCCTCTGGCTTAGCATCCTCGGTCACGATGCCTGACATTGACTCAACATTCTCGGTCACGATCCTTGGTCGTGGCTTGGCATCGTCGATCACGATGCCTAACCTTGACTTAGCTGACTCAGTCACGATCCTTAGTTATGGCTTGACATCCTTGGTCACGAGGCTTGACCATGACTTAGCTGACTCGGTCACGATGCTTGACTGTGGCTTGGCATCCTTAGTCATAATGGTGGATATATATATTGGCTTAGGCATTTGTCTTGGCTTTGTGTGAGCAAGTTGTTGGCTTTGGATTCTTGGTCTAATACCCCCCCCCCCCCATAAGTTGTTGCATAGTGTTTTGGACGCATAGGCTTTGTGAGAGCATCTGCAATTTGAAGATCTGAATTGATGGGCAAAAGTTTTACCAAGCCTTTGCCACATTTTTCTCTAATAGAATGACAATCTAACTCAATATGTTTAGTTATTTCATAAAAAACAGGATCAATGGCAATGTGAATTGCAGATTGATTATCACAAAACAAAGTTGCAGGGGTTATGTATAAATGTTGTAAATCATAAAGCATATAAGTCAACCAAGTGATTTCACAAGAGCTAATAGCCAAAGCTCTATATTCATCCTCACAAGAACTTCTAGAAATGGTTATTTGTTTCTTTGATTTCCAAGAAATCAAGGAGTTGCCAAGATAAACACAAAAACCAGTGGTTGATCTTCTTGTGTCAAGACAATAAGCTCAATCACTACCACTATAGGCTTTTAAGTGAAGAGGAGAAGAGACGGGATAGAAAAAGCCCAAGGAGGAGTATTTTTGATATACCTTGATAGCAGCATTATAGTGAGTAGTGGTTGGTGAGGCCATGAATTAAGCAAGGTAGTTGACACTAAAGGCCAAGTCAGGTATGGTATTGGTCAAGTAGATGAGAATGCCCACCAATCTTCTATAGGCATGAGGATTAGAATAAGATGGTGAGGAATCTTGGTATAGGTGAGTTCCAGGGATCATTGATGTTGAGAAAGGTTTACATCCAAGCATCCCTGCATTAGAAAGTATCTCAAGAGCATACTTTCTTTGGTTGATTGGGATCCCTTTACTATTTCTGGCAATTTCAAAGGCTATTAAGAATTTTAAGATACCTAAGTCTTTGATCTTAAAGGTGTTATCTAAGAGAGCCTTAATATAAGAAATTTCAGGTTTGTTATTGCCAGTAAGAATAATGTCATCTACATAGACCAGTAAGGTAGTGATGGATGAGGAGGTAAAGTCATATAAACTTGCTCTTGCAAATCACCATGGAGGAAAACATTGTTGACATCAAGTTGAAACAAAGGCCAATAGTGAATAGAACCTAAGGCGATAAGCAATCTAACAATGGTGAGTTTAGCTACAAGGAAGAAATTGTTGATATAATCAACACCTTCAGTTTTAGTATACCCCATACCTGATTTTAAGTTCAATTCAATTTCTGTCAACAAGCTTGCTTTATCTCTTAGATGCAAACTTATTTTTGATGAGGTTTCTTGTCTCATCCAAGATATGACTACTTTGAGGATGATTGGACATGCTGAAATCAAGAAAATCTTTACATATTAAAAAAAAATGCTCAGCCAAGTGATATATCTTATATTGTTCATGCTTTACAAACACAAATTAATCCTTGCTTTAATCTTTGGCATTTTAGATTAGACCATCTTTCAAATAAAATTCTTGACAATATTTGCAAGACCTTTTCTTATGCGAAGTTTGATATTAATAAAGTTTGTGATTTTTGTCATTTGGGTAAGCAATCTAAATTGTCTTTTCCTACAAGCACATCACACACCACACATCCCTTTAAACTTTTGCACATGGACATTTGGGATCCTCTTCACATCTCTACCATCAATGGACATAGGTATTTTCTTACTATAGTTGATGACTATACAAAACACATTTGGATCCTCCTCATGTCTTCCAAAGGGAGCATTAGGGACCTCATCCACAACTTCATACAAATGGCTTCTACACAATTCCATTGCAAAGTTCAGTCCATTAGGACACACAGTGGAAAAGAATTCATGATGCATGACTTTTTCCTTAAGGTTGCCATCATCACCAAACCTCATGTGTGGAAACACCACAAAAAAACTCCATAGTAGAGAGGAAGCATAGGCACATACTTAACATTAATAGAACATTGCTCTTTCACTCCTCTCTGCCCACTTGTTATTGGGGATATGTTGCCTTGCATGCTGTTTATATCACGAATCTTCTACCCACGTCCACTCTTGGCATGAAGTCTTCTTATGAAGTCTTGCACAACAAGTCACCCAACCTAAGCCATCTTAGAGTTTTTGGGAGTCTATATTTTGTGTCTACATTAACTTCTCACATAACCAAGCTTGACCCAAGAGCCACAAAATCTGTTTTTCTTGGTTACCAATCAGGTACCAAGGGGTGTGTTGTTCTTGATCTGCTTAGAAAAGACATTTATGTGTCTAGAAATGTGATTTTTTATGAACATCACTTCCCTTATGCTACTAATAATGTTCCTCAACCCACTCACCAAACCACAACCCAAGCTCTTGATCCCTTCCTAGACTTACAAACCACTCCCCTCTGCTCTATACTCCTTTACCTTTAACCAATACACCTGACCTTGCCCCTCCCATCCCTTCCACCATTGCCCCAGATCCCTTACCACCCACTGGCTTACCTATTAGAAGATCCAATAGGATCACTCACCCACCTACTTAATATATTACCATTGCAATCTCCTAACTCATCAACCTCATCATACTGACCCTACCATTGTCCACCCCTTACATAAAGTTTTATCTTATACCACTCTCTCCTTACCTCACATGGCTCATTGATTTTCTATTCCATCTCACATTGAACCACGACGTTTTAATCAAGCTATCTACTAATTGGATTCAAGCTATGAAACATTAACTTGAAGCCTTAGAATACAACAATACTTGGTCTCTTGTTCCTCTTCTACCTGCTTAGAAAGCCATTGGCTCTAAATGGGTTTACAAACTCAAATTTAACTCTGATGGTGGTATCCAAAGACACAAAGTTAGGCTTATTGCCAAAGGCTACAACCAAACTGAAGGTTTAGACTACTATGACACATTTTCTCCAGTAGTCAAACTCACTACCATTAGACTTCTGTTAGCTTTAGCTGCTTCTCAGGGATGGTTTTTATAACAACTAGATGTTAATAATGCCTTTTTGCATGGAGATCCATGGTTAAGAACACTCACTTACACCAAATTAAATAAATCCTTATATGGTTTGAAACAGACAAGTAGACAATGGTTTTCCAAATTGTCCACTACCTTACTTTCCTTGGGATATAAGCAATCCACCCATGATCACTCCCTTTTCACTAAATCTACTCAACATCATTTTACTGCTTTATTGATTTATGTTAATGATCTAATTTTGGCTGGGAATGATAACTCTGAAATTACACATGTTAAAATGCATCTTGACAAACACTTCAAGATCAAGGATCTTGGTGTTCTCAAATATTTTCTTGGACTTGAGGTGGTCAGGTCAAGCCTTGTCATCACCTTATGCCAACGAACATCAAAATGATAACACCCCCTACCATGACCCTACTACCTATAGGCAACTTGTTGGCAGGCTTCTCTATCTAACCAACACAAGGCCTCATTTGAGCTTCACCATTCAGCAACTTAGCCAATTAATGGCTGCACCTACCATTAACCACTATAAGTCCATAACTAGAGTCTTTTGATACATCAAAGGCACACCTGGACAAGGATTATTCTATCATGCCAATTCCATTGTCCAATTGAAGGGATTCAGCGACCCAGATTGGGCTGCCTGCCCAAATACCAGAAGTTCCATCTCTAGTTTCTGCATGTTTCTAGGGGATTCCTTGGTCTCTTGGAAATCAAAGAAGCAACACACGGTCTCTAGATCCTCATCAGAAGTAGTGTATCGTGTTTTGGCCATAGCATTTTGTGAGGTACAATGGCTAACCTATTTGCTCTCAGATTTTTGCATTAATTTTAAGCAACCTACACTCCTTTACTATGACACTGATTATGCTAGACATATAGCTGCAAATCCTGTTTTCATGAAAAAACTAAACATATAGAAATAGATTGTCATGTTTCTAGGGAAAGATTGCTCAATAAACTATCATTCACTGCCTATAAGCTCTGCGCAACAACCTGCTAATATTTTAAACAAAGCTTTGGATCTCTCTTTATTTCATCACCTTCTTCCCAAGTTGGGTGTGATAAACATTCATTCTCCAGCTTGAAGGGGGTATTAAAATATTGTTATTCCTTGACTTGCCACCTTAATCAATATGAAATATGATGCTGCTAGATTGTGTGTTTTTATGTAGATTGATGCAGCCTACACATCCTCTTATATACACCAAATAGATTGACCAAACATGCCATACAATCCTGGTTAGATGTGCATTGATGTGCCCTTGTCTCGCCTTGCTTCGGTCAGATGCATTGCCATGCCTCGGTCAGACACCTCATCATGCCTCGGTCAGACGCCTAGTCATGCCTCGATCAGACGCCTCGCCATGCCTTGGTTAGTTGTCTCACCATGCTTGCATCTGATTGTTGCAACGGATCTTTTACTTTGTGTATTTTTCACATTTTACACGTGCTTATTGTTTTCCACGTGCTTGATTGTTAGTTAAGAGTTTGTTTAGTTTCTTGTTTAGAGCTTTCTTGTGTGGCAAGGTACCTTGGTAACTCTATAAAAGGATTGCTTATCTCTCTTGTATTTCATGAGTTTATCAATACAATACACTTTTCTTACATTCAAAGCTCTAAAAACGCAATAGTGTTTAATTGAAATTCTTACCAGGTTTCCATTCTCAAAATTGGAAGCCCCAAATTAAATCCTTTCCTACAATGGAGTAGTACGATTTTGTGTGTATATGCCTATTATGGAAAAAATCTATATTTTCTGCTTCAAGGGAAAATTCATACATGAAATATGTCTATGTATGTTTGATGCTATATAAAGTCAATTATAATATTCGGTAGTAGACAAATAACATAAAACATTGTCAAATCTCTATGGTATCGATCAATGATGTGATAATTTTAATGATAGGTCTTTTCATAGAATTAATGCTTTGTATTGCCCGAGTACAATTTTAATTGAGCAAAGACCATTGTATCACTGGGTGGATATAGTGAAATATAAACCAAGGTTCATGTGCTTTCTTATTGCAGGAAAAGAATTAGTTTATTGGTCTATGATACAAATCCAAACATGGAACATAGATACTTTTACGGGTAAATCAAATAAAATAATAGACACATTGATTAGGATGACCACAAATTTGATGTGCCTTGGAGAAACTAAGTGGGTTGGTGATAAGATAATGGAATTAGATACTTCAAGATTTAAGTTGTAGTACACCAATATGATAAGTTCGAGAAATTGGATGGGAATAATTGTAGATAAATAATAGAAGACGAATTTGTTGGATATTAAAAAATATGAGATAAAATCATAGCCCTAAAATTTATGGCCTAGAAAAATACCTTTAATATTAGTAGTGTTTAAGCACCCGATGTATTGCGAGAGGAAACTCACAAGATAAAGTTTTTGGAGGATTTGGAAGTGTAGTTTTGGGATTACCTCAAGGAAAAAAAGTTTTCCTAAGAGGGAATATTAATGGCTCGGTCAATGCTGCCAAATTGTCACGGTCAGGAATGTTGCTTGGCACAGTCAAGAGTAATATGAATATCCAATATCGATGAACGAGAATAAATAAAATCGGAGGAAACTGCTATTAATTTGGCATGGTCATGAGTGTTATTTCTCTCCATAAGGGGTGCCAATTTGGAACGATTAGGAATGTCAAATTGGCATAGTGTGGCTCATATCTTTACGTTGTTTGACAGTTCACATTGGTTTGTTCTAGCTTTATCTTTAACTTCATTAATAAATATCAAACATAATATGGTATTGGTGGAAATTATCACTTGAGCATGATAAAATTTCAATGTACATTATCTCATAATCCGCATTTAATAATTGTCATTAAATAACGTTTACTAGCACAACATTGTTAAATACGACACAGAATATAATCAACAATGCTCTTTCAAAATCGCTCTTTGAAGCAAGTGATGTTGTATATTTGCCTAAGATATTTAACAACGCTTTTTTAAGCAAATGTTGTTAAATGTGACATATAAACATCGCTCATTGTAATGAGCGCTGTTAAAAGTCACACATTTAAAAACACTTAAATGAGTGTTGTTAAAGGTGACATTCAGCAATGCTCTTTTAAGCAAACGTTGTTGATTTGAATATATTTAACAACATTTGCTTAAATGGGCGCTATTAAAGATGACATATCAACAACTCTCATTATAATGAACACTGTTAAAAGTCACACATTTAACAATACACATTTAAGAGCGTTGTTGAATGTTAAATGTTATTTTTGTCATAACTTTTGAACCACTAATCTGAACTAGACATATTATATATGCATTTGGGGTAAAAAAATCAATTTTATCCAAATCTCACTAGGTCAAAAAGGTCCACCATGAAATTCCAAAAACCCATTTTTACTATTTTGTTTTATTTTTCAAGTTTTATATTGAATCTATTTTGCATTTTTAAATTAGTTAGACTTTGAATTTTTCCTTGAAACTTTTTTTACTTGTTCTCTATGATTTTAGGATGTTATTGATATAGAATTTTGGTTATTTACTCAATTCTAACATGTATTTTAATTAATGTCTTGTTTCGTTGCTATTGTGTCATAGGTTAGTTAGACAGAATATGAACTTATATTTATATAATCAATCTTTTGATAGAGTTAGAGTAGCTGAAAAATTATACATTTAACCGCGCTAGATAAAAGTCATACATTTTTGTTTTAGTATGCGCAAATATTTGCAGATTTAAAAAAAAACCTTACGCACAATAATACACATATCATTCAGACTTTTACTCTTATTCTCTTAGTTTCTCTCTTCGAGCATAAGGTGAATCAATGTCTTATTTTACCTCATTTATTTCTCTTTGATTTACTTTTGTTGCTTGCATTTACAACTACCTTATGTGCTTACTTTATAATACAAGAAATGTCAATGTTGAATTTAGGTGAAGTTGTTGGTAATTTACCAAACTTGCAATCTTTTTATGTTTTTTTTGCATTTGATATTTTTCATCCATATTTTCTATCTAAATTTTGATTTCATTCATATTTATATTGAATATGGACTCTCTCTTTCTGTCCTCTCATTTCTTCAGTTAAGGGAAAGAAAAATTCATAGATTTATCCTCTACATCTTCATAACCTTCATCCCTTTCATATTTCATTAATGCATGTAATCTTTTGGGTTAATGAATTGGAACTAACAGAGACAAGTTCATTCAATAATGGTTTATAAATGTGATAGAATTGGAGATGCTTCTTATGTGTTTGATAAAATGTCTGATAGAGATTTTGCCTTATTTAAAATGAGTGTTGTTAAATGATAGTTGTTAAATGAATGTTGTTAAATGAGTGTTGTGACATATCAACAGCGCTCATTACAATGAGTGTTGTTAAAAGTCATGTACATATATAACAACTTTTATATGGATGTAGCGTTGATGTATGTAATGAGTGATGTTAAAGGTTGACATACAACAGTGCCTACATAAGCGCTGTTAAAGCATACCATATACTATTGCACTCACATAGACAATGCCTAGAAGTGCTGTTATATCCCAAAAATGCACGCGGTTTATTTACTTCTTTTGAGTAGTGGTAACCATCAAATAACATGTTTGTTATCTTTGATAAATCCATTCACAATGAAAAGGTTCATGTAGCACAAAAGCAAACACTAATTTTTTACCAAGAAAGAAAATTTGCATAGAATAAATGGCAATTGATGCATTACTTTTCTCATGCATAGTGTATAGGATAACTATTACACGTGAATGCCTATAGAATTTGGACATTGTGCATAGAATAAATGGTAACAACTGCTTACTTCTCTACTTATCCCATGCATAATTTGAACATACTTGATATTCAACCATACCCAAGAACTAAGATTAAGCAGAGACTAATAAAAACTCATAAGTTAAGTATTTCTACATATTTGGGGAAATCAATATAACATTTATAAAAAAGATGAAATTAGATATTTAAGATTAATAATTATAGTACAAGAATCAAGAAATTAAGGATTTTAATTCAAAATTGAAGAGAATTGAATCTCATAAGAAACTTCAATTTGAGTTAGTGTTGAGCAGTGGATGACAAGGATGGAGCTCACAGTCATGCATCCTGAAAGAGATTAGTCTTTACTCAAAAAGGGTGAAGTGATACCCTTAGTAATACCAAAAGAATGTAAAGATTTATAAATAGTTACTACATGTTAATTTCATTTAAGTATTAATTATGATTAAATATGAATAGTAAATGATGTACTGTCATTGTAAAAAAAATTTGTTAATAGATACATCTTTTTCTAATAAAATATGCATATATGTATTATACCCATAAAAATTAAGTAATTTTCATTTTATTTTTACTGAAGTTTTAAGAAAACCGATATATATGCCCTCTATGATACAAGGGGAAAGTGCCCTATATAGCTACTTTTTGACTCATCTTAATGTTCAGCATATATGATATGCATACTATATTGGTGTAGGTTTCAGTTCGAATGATAGTGGTGAAACAGATGAATAGCAGATATTGCTATTTTTTTTGTAGCACTTCAAAACATGTCTTAATATTGTCGCTTATCTTTGTTTTTTTCTTTTTTTTATATAAAAATGTTGGTGTTATGAGGTGATTTTTTATGCAACTGATGCAATTTGAAAATATATTATCTGTTTTGGTGTAATTGGTTGCTTTATTGTGGATATACTATAGTTTTCACTTAGATCGTGGTTGTCATCCATAATCTCAATTTCGTTTTTCTTTTTTCCCATATTAAGTCTTAGCTTGAGAAATATTAGAGAAAGAATGAAAAGAATGAAAAGCTTCTAATTTGATTGATTGATAATGAAGCTACAAAGTGCAATTTATAGAAAGGGAAACCTAACTATACTAACTAACTGAAACCCAAAGCAGGAAAGCAGTTAAGAGTTTTAACTGAAAAGGGAAAACAGAAATACCCAAAAACTCATTACAATAGTGTGTATTTCCTAAACTACCCTTATCACCTAAAAGCTAAACTGCAAGAAACAGAAAGCTAAAGGAACATTAATGGAAGATTTAGAAGGTTTAACAACCTCCCTCAAGTTGGAGAGTGTAAATTACACAATCCCAACTTTTCTCTGACAACGTGGTAGTCAATCTCTATATGTTTAGTGCATTCATGGAATACTAGGTTGTGAGAGAGATAGATAGCAGATTTGTTGTCCCAGAAGACAGCGATTGGAGACGAAGGTTTGATGTGAAGATCATGAAGAAGGTACTGAAGCTATTGAAGCTCACAAACCAGTGTCCCAAGTGTCCTATACTCGGCTTCAGAAGATGATTTGCTCATAGTTCTTTGTTTCTTTGTCCTCCAGGAAATTAGTGTTGGGCCCATCAAAATGCAAAATCCTGAAATTGACTTCCTGGAATCAAGACAAGAAGCCCAGTCAGAATCTGAAAAAGCAAAAAAGGAAATAGGAGAATTAGAGGAGAAGAAAAGTCCATAAGATGGTTCTCCTTTGAGGTAGTGAAGGACACGAAGGGAAACTTTATAGTGAGTGTCATGAGGCTTGTCCATGTACAAGGTCAATTGTTGCACAACATAACAAATAAAAGGTCTTGAATTTGTGAGATAGAGCAGTATTCCCACTAAACGTCTATAAGATAAGACATCTTGGACATGAGTGCCTTGGTGTAGTTGCAATTTGGTAGCAGGATCAAAGGGTGTGTAAGCAGGATCAAAGGGTATGTAAGCAGGCTTGAAGGCTAAAGAACCTGCATCTTGTAATAAGCATAAAGCATATTTTCGTTAATTCATGTGTATACCTGATTTTGACCTTGCTATTTCCAGGCCAGGGAAATATCTTAAATCACCTAGATCTTTGATTTTGAAGGCATTATGAAGAACAGTTTTGATTTGAATAATTTCAGTTAAGTTGTTGTTAGTTAAAACCATATCATCAACGTATACAAGAATGCCAGTAAAGGTGGTAGCAGATTTCTTGGTAAATGAGGCTTGGTCAGCATTAGAGTGATGGTAGCCTAGGGATATTAGTTTAGAAGATAAGGTTGTGTGTCATTCACGGCTGGCTTGCTTTAGGCCATAGATTATTTAGCCTGCAAATAAGGTTGGTGGAAGTAGTAAGAAGGCCAAGGGTTATGGTCATATATACCTCTTCATGTAAATCCCCATGAAGAAAGGCATTATTGACATCTAATTGCTATAAAAACCAATTTTTGGCAACAAATGTAGCTTTGTGCCTTTCTAATGTACCATCATCCTTAAACTTGGTTTTTCAAAACCCATTTACATCCAATAGCAGTTTTATGGGGAGGTAAAGGCATGAGGGTCCATGTGTTATTGTCTTACAGGGCTTGAAATTCTAGGTGCATAGAATCTTGCCAATGAGTATGTTGAGAAGCTTGTTTATAAGTAGAAGGATCAATGGTGGTGGAAATGGCTAGGAAAAAGGATTTGTAGTGTGTGGCATAGTGAGAGTAATTGAGGATAGAGTCTATGGGGTATAAAACTTTATCTGAAGGTGTAGGAGATTGAGATTGAGATAAAGATAAGTTGCAATGAAAGTCCCTAAGTGAGTAGGGGGTCCTCTAATCCTAGAAGATTGTCTTAGTATGAAGGTTGTAGTAGGTGTAGGAGGGGGTGGATCTGTTTGATAGGAATCTGTTTAGGTAATAGGTTAAGTTGAATCTAAAGAGGATTGAGGTACAAGATTTGGTCTGCAAGCATTCTGATCATAATCAGAGGCATGGAGTAGAGAAGATAATGGAAAATAATTTTCATGAAAAGTAACATTGCGTGAAAGAAAAACAGAATGAGAATTTAAGTCATATAAGATATAGCCTTTGGTTCCTTCCTTATATCCAAGGAAATCACATTTTCTAGCTATAGTGGAAAACTTAGTCCTGTGAGCCAAGATTGTGGTAGCATAAGTAAGGTACCCAAAAACCTTTAGATGATCATAGGTAGGTAGTTTATTGTATAACAGTTGATAAGGTGTTTTATTTGAAAGTAAAGCTGTAGGAAATCTGTTAATAAGATGTATAGCATGTGAAATAGAAAAATTCTAGAGTTTTTTAGGTAAATGAGAGTGAAAATAGAGAGAATGAGCAACATTTAAAATGTGCTGATGTTTTCTCTCCACCACACCATTTTGTTATGGTGTTTCTATGCACGTTATTTAGTAGATGATGCCTTTGGAGGCAAAGAAGTTAGGCATAAGAAACTCAACCACATTGTCACTTCTAAGAATTTTCAAGGTGGTGTGAAATTGTGTGTTAATAAAGGTAAGGAAGTTAATAAGGTGTTGCATAGTTTCACCTTTGTTGGTGAGCATAATCACCCAAGTAAATCTATTGTAATCATCAACTAAAGTAAGAAAGAATTTGTGCCCAAACATAGAAGGGATAGATTAAGGTTCCCAAATGTCAGCATGAAGTAAATCAAAAGGTTTATTTGAAGAATGCTGACTTATATTGAAAGGTAGTTTCTTTTTTCTTTTTTAAATGGCAAGCATCACAAGAAGGCAAATCATGATGACAAGGTAAAATAGTAGAAAAACGTTTAGCAATCAAGTTTATAACAGTAGGAGATGTATGTCCTAATCTTAAATGCCATAAAATGTTTGTTGGTTGTGTTTGTGCATAAGCTTTAACAGAGAAGGTTGCGGGTGATGGAAGAGTGATTTGGAATAAGCCATGTTGAAGCTTAGTTGAACCAATCATCTTCCTTGAAGCATTCTGCACAATAACACAACTTTCTTGTATAAAAATAAGGTGGCACTTAAGATTCTGCATCAGTTTTGTAACAAAAATGAGATTAACATGAAAGCTAGGCACATAAAGCACATTTAGAAGAGTAATAGTGGGGGATAATATGATTGTGCCAGAAAGAGTAGTAGTGACTTTGTCACCAGTAGGTAAAGTAATAAGAATAGGCTTTATATTTTGAGTAAAATAGAAAAAAAATTAGGCTAGAACTTATATGGTTAATAACACCAGTATCAAGAAGCCATTGTGAAAAAGGGATACCTAGATCATTGGTGTTGGGATTGATGTGCATAGTTGAACAAATAGCAAGAGGAGTATTTTGTTTGTTTTGAGTGAGAAGGTCCATGACTCCATGATATTGCTCATCAGTGAAACTCTTCGTAGAGATCTGGCTTTGTGAGCTATCTTGGTAAGACTGTTTTGAAGAAGGTTGAACAAAATTGTCTAAAGGAAAGCATGTGGTATGATTGACCATTCTTGGTCTATTGGATTAGTAACCAGATAGATAACAATTCTTGAGGAAGCAAGTCTCTCTAGTATGGTTAGTTCTGTCACAATAAGTGCAATATCGAGTCTGTTGTCTATTTTGGCCATTAAACCTACCACTTTTGCCTCTATTGTATTGGTTTCCTCTCCCTCTATTGTTTTGTGAGTTAGAGCCTATGTTGGTATTCCTATTAGGTTGTGAATTAAAGTTCAGAGCTTAAGGTTCAAGGTCTAAGGCAGGGGAGATGGTAATGTACATTTGCCTTTCTTGTTGAACAAGCAAAGAAAAGGCTTTGGTGATGTTAGGGAGTGGTTCCATCATCATGATTTGGGATCGTGCTTGGCTGTATTGGTCATTAAGACCTTTCAGAAATCTAATGACATAGTTTTGCTCTTTGTGGTTTGTTAAGTCTTGAACAATGCCACAAGGACAAGGTATTGCACACTTGCACTTTCTTGTTGGTCTATAGGTTTCTATCTCTTCCCAAATGGTTTTAAGTTTTGTGAAAAATTCAAAGATAGTAAGATTACCTTGGTGCAAGTGATAAAACTCTTCTTGAATCTCTGCCACTTTAAACATATCTCCTTCAGAGAATATGTCCCTTAAGTCTTTCCAAACGTCCATGACAGTGTCAAACCAAAGAATCGATTTGACTATGGATTCTTCTACAGAGTGTATGATCCAAGAAATGATCATATTATTGCATATCTTCCAAGGTCCATGTAGGATGTCTCCTGGTGGTGGTTGAAGTATGGTGCCATCAAGAAACTCGATCTTGTTTTTGGACTCCAAGCTCATTCTCATGGCTCTGGCCCAAGAATGGTAATTCTTACCATTAAATAAAGGGGTCACCAAAACTAAGGCTGGATTTTCGCTTGAGTGTAGGAATAGTGGATTGGAATGGTTTGTGTTGAAATCAACATAAGCCTGATTCGCCATAGTAAGAAGATGAATATAGTAGCAAGAAAGTAAAGCAGAGAAAAAGAAAGGAAAGGAAGAAGAGAAACAGAGACGAGCAGAATCAAGAGAAAAGAAGGAATACGAATCAAAAGAATGAAAAAAATGAAAAGCTTCTAATTTGATTGATTGATAATGAAGCTACAAAGTGCAATTTGTAGAAAGGGAAACCTAACTATACTAACTAACTGAAACCCAAAGCAGGAAAGCAGTTAAGAGTTTTAACTGAAAAGGGGAAACGGAAATACCCAAAAACCCATTACAATAGTGTGTATTTCCTAAACTACTCTTATCACCTAAAAGCTAAACTGCAAGAAACAGAAAGCTAAAGGAAGACATTAATGGAAGATTTAGAAGGTTTAATATGTAGCAACCACAAGTTTCCTTTTCTATGTAAAAATCTTACTTGCCAATCATGATTTCCTTGACAAATTAGTTTTTTATTTTGTCAAATAAATGATATATACTAATCACGATTTTAACCAACAAATAGTTGGTCTATTGTTGTAAGATTTTATTGCATTCTCAAATAGATTAAAATGTCAAATGTTTGACTCTTGGAAGTATATTTGTTAGAAACCACAAACATAAAAAAGAATTAGTTTTTTTTTTACCAAAAATGAGGGAATAGTCTTGATTATATTAAAAAAAAACCACAATTTCACTTTTCATTTCTGCTTGTAGAAATTGTTGTTGTTGTTGACGATTTCTTATTCTTTTGGATCAATTTTGTCGATTTTTTATGGTAATTTTGTTTTTATGGTAAGTCGGATCCATGAGGTATTGTTACATGTATTATATTTCAACAACTCAATATTTAAGTATAAGAAGTGCTTAAAGAGCACATGTGGTTATATGACTTGGTGAGGTGGTATTTAACATAAAGGTGGAGTTTGAGACTGATGACACACATGTAGAGGTTTGCATGAGATACATCTTTCATGTTTTGTTTCACTCCATGTGACACGATTTGTGATTGGTCTGAAATACTTAATTATTAAATTTTTAACTTATATATAGACGGACATACCTTGTGGACTGGGTCAGTCTCCTTCCCGACCGACCAAGAACCAGGTACGTCCGAGCAAAGGGTTTAGTCAAATGCATCGCCATTGGTCAAACTAATTGTGCTAGTTATGGGACCACTTCCCTGACATCCTACCTAACATGTTACAAACAATGTATTGTCACACCGCTTGCAAATCCTACCCAACCTCCTGCCAACACGACAAAGACAAGTCTACGGTACGGCTACCCAAGCCTACTACAGGCTACTAGTCAACTACGCACAGAGTACGACCCTGGTAAATTCATCTGTCATGGGCAAAGCAGCCCCCGACATACCCAAATGTTCAGGCTCGCCAATAGTACCCGCCAAGGACTATTTCAAACAACCCACCACTATAAATAGGGGAATCCCCTCATAAGGAAGTATCACCTATTATCATCATTACTATTCATTGTAATTACTCTTGCTTTCTAATATTGACTCTTTACTTCCTCTTCGATCTCATATTGACTTGATCGTCGGAGTACCTTTTCAGGTACATCCACCAGCAGATCCAAGCTCAACCTAGATACCTCCAAGAAGACTTCTTGTCCGGCCTACCAGTCTGGCCCACCAAACTTACCAGTAAAGAACAGTTAGGGAAGGAACATAGGAAGTAATTTATATAGTAAGATTAAATAAAAGTTTATTAGTTTCAAAAGTATTATCAATGATGTAATATGGTATAAAGTTGTAGTATTTTTCAAATATTTTATGAAACTATTTGATGGTAGTCACTTTAATTTTATTTTTTAGGCTAGAGTCGTCATACCAAGTTATACAATAAGACACTAAAGAGCCACACCATAATTTTATTGTGTTTGCTCTCATCAATGGAAATCACGTAGGATAAACCATTTCTACATATCATAAAAACGAGTTACCTTAGATATGTGAATTTGTAGTTAGTAGATACGATTTATATACGAAAGTTTAAAAAAAAATGCCGACGAAAATTGTGCTTGGCAAACATGATTTTTAAATGGAAAGGAGAACTCGTGATGGTTGTTAACACGATTTCTCTGGGAATAAATAAAAAATTGTAATCATGATTGTTGAAAACTACACTTCAAAAGCGTAATAAACCGATCAAATTGCACACGTTGATAACAAATATCTTGATGAGGTAGCAAGATTCGTTAATGTCAAAGTAAGAAGTCATTTCATTGTTTCATGTAAAATTGTTCTTAAAAAATTCAAATATGAGTCGAATTAGTTATTTTTAGACAATACCGGGTAGGGACTCATTTGATCTTAAAAAAGATTAATTTGACTCATATTTAAAAAAATTATAGAGCATCTTGACCTTTTAAATTTTTGAAAATACAAATGAGTAACGTTAAAAACATGAGGAACTAAATAAGTATTTACTAATATTAGGACAAACCTCAAGATAAAATACTTTTACAGATTATCACATAATCAAATGAAATAGTTTATTACTTATAAAACTTTTCAAGAAGCTTATATATAATGAGTTTGTTGGCTGGTTATTAGAAATTTGATAATTCAATTAAGGTAAAAACCTAAATGAGTTAGCTTGGCATCAATTAACAAAGCTATTTGTGACTTTGCATGTACCCAATTAATTCATCAATGATGAAGCCAAATAATGTTTGAGATTACAAACCTTTATTATTATTATCCAATTGAATTGTACATTATTGTAGAATATCATCTGTCTCATACTTATAGTATACAAAATGTATCAAACCTAGCCTTCTCTATCTATCAGAATTTCATAGTGATTTTGATATAATATTCTATTTTTTCTGTGTAATATTTATTATTATTTTTTGTGCTTACTCTTATTAAGAGTTTTGAGTGTATCTATTTTTTAATTATTTTAATAAGAATATTAATTAATAACAATGTCAAACAAGAATAAGATTTTTAAAAATAATCAATATTATTCTATATACAATTATCTATCAAGTGAAATATATATACACTGTAGTATAAAGATTTAATACATAATCTATACATTATTCATCACTCATTTGTATTACTTTTTTGAATAGTCAATGATGACAAAATATAAATAATGAATAATATAACATGATATAATTTTTCTCTAATTTATTAGGGTGGGGATCCACTTACTACAAGAGTAAGTTTTTTAAACTTACTCCACATCTTAGTCATCAATTCTAGGAAAATCCAATGGTTTAGATATACTCACTAATTCAAACCATTAGATTTCCCTATAATTGATGACTAAGATGTGGAATAAGTTTAAAAAACTTACTCTTGAAGTCAATGAATCTCTCCTCAATTTATTATATGCATTAAAGCACCCATTAGAAAATGTTGCATTACTTGACAGCAGGGCAACAAGAACATGGAGTGGTTGACTTGGTTCTTTGAATGTTCTTTGATTAGAAACCTGCTACCGGATGTACAAGTTAAAAGTTGGACGCTGGGTAGTGACGTGCCCCAGCGGTGTACCGTTTTGAACGCGTCAAGAAGAAAACTTTGCTTTTAAGGAGAATGGAGGAAATTTCAATCAATTTTTTGTGTCTTAATAGTATTTCAATCCAATCAAATGTTATCACCTATTTTAATAGAAAAATCATAAAATAAAATTATTTTTTATATATTATTTAATGAGATTTGATTGATTTGGAACATAAATATATTAATTTTTTAGAAGAGAGAATGCTTCTTAATGAGAATGCAATAGCCAAAGTCTAAACCCGTATGTATCTTAATAGCTATTGATATTTTGGACATTTATGATGTGATAGTCAATCTTCAATGTTTTATTTATGTTTTTATTTTTCTTGGGTTCACATTTCCGCCGACCATTGAATTATCAACTCTTTCCGTTCTCCATTGAATATTCACTTTCTTCCTAAAAAAATTGAGGTTATTAAAAAGATACAAATTTAAATTAGTTGTTAAAAATGTAAAGAATATGTGTCAAAATAGTGTGATGTTAACTAAAATTTTCCAAAAATTATTTAAAAAAATGTTAAAAATCATTAACTTGACCATGTTTGTTTTGAGTTTTCTAATTTTTCGGAATTAAATACATACAAACAAAAGTTTTGATAAATTAAAATGGATCCTTAATATATTATTTTTTTGTATATGACCTATTTTTTATACAATATCATTGTCAAATTGTGATGAAATGTTCTCGTTGAACGTTTATGAGCTAGCCATTAGAATAATAAAACTTTTTCTAGAGACAAATATAATTTTGGGAGGGATCCATGGATCCACTTACTCTTGCTCCAAGAGTAAGTAGAAAAAACATAATCATTCATTCTTGGGAAATCCAACGGTTTGAATTGGTGAATACATCTAAATCATTGGATTTTCCAAAATTAGATGGTTAAGATGTGGAGTAGATTTTTTCCACTTATTCTTGGAGTAAGTGGATCTCTCCCCTATAATTTTTAATCTGATCAACACAAGAATACGTTCTGGAAATTTTGAGTCTTTCCTTCCCCATTCTATTCAACGATAAGCCAAAATAATGGGAAATTAGGAATTGATTACTAGAAGATTATAATTTTCCTATTATGACATTTGATTCAACATTCTCTCTATGATATCACCTACAACATCACCAAAGGTTCACTTCAATTTTATTTCTTATAGGTTAATTATATTACTTTAACTATAAAAAACAAAAGGGGTGAGTTACTAGGAATCAACGAAAAAACAAGGAATCATTCGGTTTGAAGCTTCATAATTAATAAAACTGCAATGTACTTCACAAAATGATTTTTGGAATGTTAATCCTACAGGATCATTCATCAATATTTGAACCATAATTAAATAAAAAAGGAAATTCAATTGAATATAAATTATTTAATCATTAAACACTATAAAAAAATTTAGCTTTCAAATATTGATTTTCCTTTTTAAAGTTTTTATATTTTGCTCTTGACTTTAGGATAATGAAACACCCATAAAAATTCTAACAAATTGGATTGTTTGCTTTTTGGTATACTAGGCAATATTATAATTGTCTAAAAGATTCTCTTAACAATACATGAAGAACATTTAGCTCTTTAACATTACACTAACATAAAGTAGCAAAAGATAAAATATCTATCATCAAGGCTTCTAAAATACACACAACAATAATATGTGATTGTAACCAATCTTCAACATATAATAATTAAATTGGTTTTACTATTGTAATGGAGATTGCTTTAAACTGTATAGAGTTTACTTCAACTTTCAAATCAAATGACTTTATGTAAATTTTCTCCTTTAAATCGTCATGGAAGAAAGCGTTCTTAATATTCATCTGTTCTAGATGCATGTTCTGGCAGGCCACCAAGGCTAGCACTACACTAGTAGAAGTATGTATAATGATTGTAGAGAAGGTCTCATTGTAGTCAATCACCTGCTGATGTGAATATTTTTTTTAATAAGATGAGTGATGAACTTTTCCCATTCTTTTCCTCATATTGATAATTTCTGCTTATACACTAACTTGGACCTAATAGCATGTCTATCTTTGGACCAAAAGAATCTCATGAACTAATATAGAGAGCAAATGAAGTCATATCATCACAACCATATCTCTCTAGAGGCTTACTAGGATGATCCAATACATCCTTAACTCACATTTGCCACGGTACAAAATTTCCACTTCTATCGAGCTTATCTGACACCAATTGTTGGGAACAAGTGATCTAATGAAGTAAAGAAATAGGGAGAGATATAACACATAAAGATTTATTAACGAGATTCAATTAATTGTACCTACATTCGCGAGAATGTTGAACGACTACAGATATATATCATAGAATAAGAATTTGTATTTTAGTTACATCCTTAAGGTTTATATAATATACATATCAGTTTAAGTATATAACTGATGTCTCTGTTGCGTCTTGGTTGAACTGATGGTTTAATCAATTTTTAAAGAAAAAAATGTTAAAATGCGGAAGATAAACTTTAATGCTCTCATTTTTCTTAAGCTCATCCCACTAGTAGAATTAAGACTTGGTTGTTATTTTTTTTTTTCAATTTTTCCTTAGACATCATTTAACCAAATTAGATGGAAAAGATATTGAGGTTTTCCTCCCAGTCTCTCACTTAGAAACTAGTTTCTCCTCATTCTTTCGAGTAAGTAACAAAACTTAATTGTTTAATTAAATTTTACCGTTAATTGTGTGATTTTGTTATGATTATAACTTAAAACATGTATTGTTTCAAGATATTTTTAATGTTAATTGTTTAACTTATTTGTAATATTTTATTGTAATAGAGTTATTATTGTTGTTTGTTTTATTATATACTCATATGATATGATGATATTATTTTTAAATATGTGGTATAAAATTATTAAATAATTTCACTTAGTATTATTAATTTTTTGAACTTTTAAATATAAATTGATTAAATTGGTCCAACCAATAATTCATTAACTTAGTACCATGATCAAGTTAGTGAACTTTTGAATTTTTTTGTACTATAAATAACTCTTTGACCTTATGAGTAAGGAACTAATCACTTTGGAAACTCATGAATCGAACATTTGATATTTTAGTCATTGGTAATAACTTTTGAGTTTAATAACATTGCAAATAATATTGTGAGATGAAAAATATAGAAATGGGGACATGTTTGTAAATAGTTTTGTGTGTTTCTTAAAGAAAAATACTTCTGTGTTAAAATTAATTTTGTAATTATTGAAGAATATGACCATACGCGTATCGAGAACTTTACTCGTTTATTAGTCAACACATGGAGGCTGATATAAACTTAGACCTTAGGCATTAAGCAATGCTATAAAGAAAACAAAACAAGAAAAGTAAAAACACAACAACAACCATAAATACCAAACCAACCCAAAGTGGATCTAGAAAATCTAAAACACAATCTCAATTTCCAACACAACCATTCAATACCAACAAAAAACAATGAACATGTCTATGAAGTCATTGGTGGTAACTATGGTGTTGATGATAAGTATCATAAACTTTTCAGAAGCACAAACTACTACTGTAGCATCTTGTGCCCAGAGCCTAATTCCATGTGCTGATTACCTTAATTCTACAAACCCACCTAGTTCTTGTTGTGATCCACTCAAAGAAACTGTTGCAACACAACTTAAGTGTCTCTGTGACCTTTTCAATACTCCTGGTTTACTTGAAAGTTTTAAGGTTAATGTTACACAGGCTCTTGGTCTCAGTCGTTTATGTGGTATTAAAAGTGATCTTAGCAGCTGCAGTGGTAATTATAATTTCTTTACTGTATAGTTCATTGTTGCATGTTATTTGATTCCTTTTCTTCAGAATTCTTTAAAATAAATTATGGTTTTCAGGGAAATTTAATCATTTTTTGTAGATCTAGTGGAGAAAAAAATAAAATGAGTATTAGAAGTTTAGAAAATATGTTTCTTTTAAAAAAATTGGTTCTGAAACAATTTATTGTATTGAGGATGGATTCATTGACTCCAATAATAAATTTTTTAAACTTATTTCACATCTTGACCATCAATTCTAGGGAAATCTAATGGTTTGAAGTAATGAGTAGATCTAAACCATTAAATTTCCGTAAAATTGATGACTAATATGTGTTGGAGTAAGTGGATCTCCGCCTATTTATTTCTAGACATAATTACATAAATCACTTTTTTTTCTTTCTGTCCTTACACTAATTATCCATAACGAATCATCTCTTGTAAAAACATTAGATTAATTTTATACAAGTTTAGTATCTATTGTGAAGATTAACCCACTCTCACAAATTTCTATTTTGTTTCACTAAAATATCCTTTTGATTAAACTGGTCTTTGATTAGATGACTAAGAAAGCTTTGTTCACAAATTCTAATTTTTATTTAAATATTGATGTGCATAAATTTTAATTTGCTATAAATGCATTAATATTGATTGAGCTTAGCAATATAATTATTAATTTATTGTATTTTGTGAATGTTTTCTGAAATTTTCAGCTGGGTCTGCTCCTTCTCCATCTTCATCTTCCATACCACCCCCAGGTAAGAATCCTCTCTCAACATTCTCAATATGAAAATTTCATTTCTGCCACAATAGATGCATTATACTTTAATAATTTTCTTCACAAATATTATGAATATAATTAGGCTCGGAAAAATAAAAGAAAAAAAAACAATTAAAAAATTGAACATTTAACTTTTAATCTATCCGACAATCTAATGGAGCATTACATTACCAAAATAGTGGCGTATATTAATATCTATTTGAAATGGAATTTGTCCCTTGCGAAAAAATCTTGGTTGTCGTTCACGTGTATTGTGTGAGAATTGGAAATGGCCAATCGTTCAAATTGGTAAAGTTTTGTTAGTGTTTCAATTTTGAAAGAAGATTAGTGGAATTTAAGTTCAATATAATATGCAATCAAAATGTTGGGTACTTAGGTAGAATTAGGATTTGGGATGGAAATGAAATAAGTTTGTCCCATTATTGATATTTTTTTAATATTATTAAAGATTTTCCTCATTCTATAGATAAGAAGCAAGTAACTACTCATGTTAATAAGTATTACACTTAAAAATTGAACTTTTGATCTTTTAACTTTTCTTTATATTTAGTAGGATCTTAACCTTCTAGACTAATATTTTGTTGGTCTCCATTATTGATATGCATGTATTTATTATAATTAATTTTTAGATAAAATTAATATATACCAACAATAATAATGTAAGAGTTTAATATTGATGTCATGATAAATTTATATATTATTAATGTAAAAATTTATATAGTAAGTGTGTTATTCATTATTTATTTATATTTAAGAGTCAATAATGATTAAAATGAATAATAAATGATACACAATAATCTCAAAAACTCTTACGTTATCATGACTAGCGTGTTGACAGGCACTCACGTGCTTGTCAACCCGTTTTTCTATTGAATGAATTACAATTTTGCATGTTTAAAAATGAAAAGGATAAATTGTCGTATTCAAATTTTGCCTTGATCAATGTGGAAAAAATGTTGTGTTCAAATGAAAAACCCGTAAAAGTTACATAAATAAACATGAAACATAAAATGAGGAAATATGTTATATAGTTTTTTGGTATAAAATATATATTAGTAGGGATAAAATAGGAAAACACAAATTACACCATTATGGGTGGTTATTTTGTGTTTTCCCTTATAGATATAAATTTTATTTGTCTTTAAGTTAATTAATTTTTAGTTAAAAAAAGTAATATATACCGATAATGGATAATGTAAAAAATTTCTAAACCTATAACACATAGACATGTGTACCGACAATCTTAAAAGGTAGTGTACTGTACAATAAAAGAAAGGTGCCAAAAGGAAATACCCAATTTGTATATATCTAATTTTGAGTTAAAAATTAAAATATTGTTACTAAGATTCTCCCAATATATAAATACAATTTTTTACTCATAAATTTACAATTTTACCCTTGCAGCAACACGTGGAGGTGATAGTGGCGCTGGGAAAGTTGCATTCAGTGGGTTTTCTTTCCTACTCTTATTTTGGGCATCTATGTTATTTAATTAGGAAAAATGACATTTTTACCCTTAGGAATCCTCCACTAGAGTGAAGTTATCTATGTTTATTTCTATGTATTATTGGCTGGCTTATTCAGCTATTGAGTGAATTTGCTTCTTGTACTTCTTTTTTTAATTTGTAAAACCTTTTATTTAATTGAGTAAAATATTTATTTAATGAAGTGGGTATTGCTATTGTCAAAATATAGACCAATTAATCGATTATGATGCTTCCATTAATTGATTATCTAGTGCTCTGAGCAGAAATAATAACTTATTTTTATATGCTGAATTTTCTCAATTACATGTTTGATATGAATGGGGGAGGGGATTACATGTCCTATTTTTGTGTTTCAAGTGTGTCTAAATCCAATCAAAATTGCAACATAATTAATAAGAAAATATAAAATCAAAAAATAAAAAAAAAATTATATTATTTAATATAACGTAATTAATTTGGGACATAAAGACAAAGATTTTTTTTTAACGAAGTAATTATTGATCATTTGATATATACACCTTTTGCTTATTAACTTCTCCATTCTCTTTAATTTCACTTTTTACATCTTCAACATAGTCCTTATTGTTGCTCACAAGTTGTTATTCAATTCGTTTGGGAGAAATTCTAATTTATGTGATTTTTATTGTTTAAATAGGTTTAGATTGTCAAAAGTGTGACAACTTAAGTTATATAGGTTTTTTTTTAAAACATGACTCTAGTATGTTTACAGATAAAAGTGTATCATTTGTTATGATCAATTAGAAAATTATTTAACTATTAATTTTTTAATTTAAATATATTTTTACAACTGAAACATTAGGATAAGGGGACCAGCTGCAGGTTTATTATTAGAAAACGATAAGAAGGGTGAGCTGTGGGAATGAAATTATACATATGAATTGTTTTGGGAAAAGGGTATTTATGTTAATTTGGAGAGTGAAATAAAAATGAGGAACCTCTAAATATATAAAACTTATACACTATTATGTTAGTATATATATATATATATATCTTCTCCTTTAAGGTAAGGGTGGAAATAGGTCAGACCACCTATCATGGGCCTATTACCTGACCAATAATAGGTTAGACAATATTTTTTAGTAAACAGACCAGATTTAGGCTTCTCCAAAAGTTTATTTAACCGAAATAGGTCAGACACAGACCTTTTAAAAAGCATATTAAGTCTAAAGACCGACCTATGTAATGTTATTATACATTTATAAATTATTTTTATAACATGTACAAAAAACTAAATAATAAATTTTTTATGTAAATCTAGTAGGACTTAAAGATTAGACTATTTAATAATTGGATATTTAATTGTTGAGAGTTGGACTTAAGTCCATAATCTAACTCATGTTAAATATTAGAACAATATCATATTTTACTATGATATTAAAATACATTGTTTTGTATATTCTAACATCAAATGCACCACAAATCATTCGAATACATTACGCAACATTAGAAGATGATAGAAAAATAGCTAAAATATTTATTGTAAGGAAACTTTCTAAAAAATTTTGGTTTTTTGTACTACTATCAATGATATTCTCTCACTTTTTTAGTAAGGAACTAATCCGTTTTAGGATGTGTACCCATCTCTCTCAATAAATGTCGTTTCCACAAATAAAACCCTTATCTTTTTTGTCTTTCTGAGGATCTAACACGGTCTTACATCACTAAAGCAACGTTTGGTTGGAAAATATTGAATTTAAATAAGAATGTTCATAGTAATTTTCTTGTGCATTTATTTATAATAAATAAGAGTCCTTTTTTTGGCATACTATATAATGAATTTTGAACCATTAAATTAGAAAAATAATAATTTATAAAAATAAAACGAAAAATGTTTAATTAAAACAAAAATGACCATTAAATGTTAACAAAAAAAGAAGCCTAAGGACATTGTTTAACAAACAGAAAGTGTGTCTTCAAAATTATTCCATATGTATCAAAGATAACTCTTTACAAAAGGAAGAATGGAATATATTAAAAATAAAATTAATTTTGTCAAAATTTAGGAAAAACAAAATTTGGTTTCAATCTTACCTTTTAATAGAAAAGACCTGGGTAGAAGATAAGAATTTGACCGAGACAAATGAAAATCTGATTGAGACATCTTATGCATATGACTCAAATAGAATGCTCGCACCTCATGCACACATCCTTCGATCACGATCCAGGCTACATCCACCATGTTGGCACGACCATGACTCAAGCAAGACAGAGTCATGGACCAAGTGTGGCACAGTCAGACAGCCAAGACTCCGTCTTGATGCAATCTTGATGTTGTTATAAAGGAATTTAGTATCAAAATTCCTATAGGTATACACCAGAACATAATAATATGGTGAGGAGAAAACACCACCACTTATTGAATATGACAAGAGCCCAGTTAATCCACGATCAGATAGCCAAGACTCAATCTTGATGCAATCTTAATGTTGTAAAATGGTGTTACTTGCGATACAAGTTTTATGTATTGATATTCATTGTAAGGGTATTTTGGGCAGTTAGTTAGTTAATATGTATTCTCAACACTCATTGAACAAACTATTCTCAACACCCACTGAACAAACTATTCTCAACACTTATTGAATAAACTCCTCATTCTCACTCACCAATTTCCTCATCCACCAATTTTGACTCCAATCCCAATTCCAATAATCCACAACCTTCTCAAATTAATCCAACTCCAATTCCTCAACAACACCCAATTAGAAGAAGTAATAGGATAACTCAACCACCTACCTACCTACATGATTATCATTGTGAACCCATGAACCACACTGAACCAACATCCTCTCATCATTATCTTCAATCTAGATATCTCTCCTATCAAACATTATCATCTACGTATTGATCTGTGCTATTCCGACAATTAGGACTATAAAAACTTCCTAAGGTGTCACAAATAAGTATAAAAGTAAGAGGTTATCGTATCCATAAGCACTTGCTAACTTAGAATTTGAAAACCAAATTACTATTATAAGCTTGTGTTTTCAAAGGGTTTTCAAGTTAGTTGGTTTGCATTGTAAAAACTTAATAAATAAGAGTGTTGCAATTTAGATGTGGGATTGACTCACTATTCAATTTGGTAAATTGGGCAAACAATCAAACAACAAAACAAGTAAAATTTCTCACAACATTGGACTTCAATTACACTAAGAACTAATGTTTTAGTCTACTTAGCAACTCATGAAATAAAGCCAAAACCTTACACTTGAGATCAACAATTATGATTTAGCATACCTTTATTTCTAGCAATCTATGCATGCGAATTGAGTAATTGCACACCTCAAACGTGTTAGTTGTCGATGTTTTAGTCTATGTTAACACTTTAGCAAAATAGCTCTATGTCTATCAACTACAATGATAAAATTAAACTTCATGAACTATCAAGTATGTCTTTTTGTCTAGCAACATACACCATCAAGTTTGAGAGCTTTTCAATGTAAATACGAGTCTATGTCTAGCAAACATATGAACATAGTCATTCGTTGTGATAATTTAAAATACAAACTACGTCTAGTTTTATTCAAAAATGATGAATTATATGCTTTGGACTATTGAACCGAAATTTCTTCATAAAGTTCTTTTCCAAAATCAAACTAAGCATTTCATTAAACACAAAGTAAGAATTAAAGTAGAGCAAAAATAATTCATAAAAATTAAATCATTTCATTCATAAGTCGAATTCCAAATACATTAGTGAATAATTAAAATTGTTGGTGCAGCGGAAGCGACCGTTGCGCAGCGTTGGTCACAAGCAATCAAATAAAGTGCATAGAATAAATAGAAGAGAAGAAACAAAGAATTTGGTAACGGGATTCGGCCAATTGTGCCTACGTCCCCGAGAGCGCTGAGCGGCTACCAAGATATTATTAGAGAATAAGGATTAGAAACCCTAGCACACCCATGGGCCCAAGTGCCCATGAGGTGTTTCTATTTGGTGCTTATATCTGGTGCACATTATAACAAGGGATTTGAGTCCAATATATAACATTGGTTACTCTACTCTATTTCAATACTAAGTGATGTGGGACTAATATAATAACATATTTCAAGCATCTACAACAAAACCAATCTTAGCTAATAAGTAATCTAACTAATTATTTTCATACGAAGCTCGAAACAAGAGAAATTCAGAACTCATGAAGAAGTGTCGGCTTCTCCATGAACATACAAGGACTTCACTATTTCTACTCCCTAACCATTACATCATGTTTCCAACTACATAAATCTAAAAACTAAGAAGATTAGAAATCATTCTAAGAAAATACATTAAAAATTGGTTCCTAACTCCCTAAGTATTGAATAAAGACTAGGTAGTTGTTTTCTTGGTGTTTTGGGTCTATTTTTATATTTTCTGAACTTTGGCTCCTATTTTGACTGCACTAATGGTGTGTTGAGCACACCTCCTTTCGTATTAGACCTTTCGTCTAGCTTCTTCCATGTTTGGCGTGGATTTCACGCTCACCGCCTCATGCGTTGAGCACAAGTAAATTGATATGTTGCTTTTGCATGCTTAAGCCATTTCGACCCATTCTTGACCCAATTAGCCTTTTTCAGTATGAAACAATCATGGAAATTCAAATAGAGGGATTAGTACAATTTATCATCAAAATCTCAATTATGATACATAAAGCAAATATTCAGAGTAAAAAAGTGTTAAATTAACCTTATAATTGAGATAATTTTGGCACTTAAGAATTCATCATTCTCAATATATCTACTCAGAACCTGCCACATATTCACAAGCCATAATAACCATTCATTTGAGACATGCGGTCATAAAGGAACTTTCTACTACTGAACAAAATTACATATGGATACTCACTAATTTACCCAACGATAAGAAATTCATTAGATGCAAATGGGTGTTCGAAATCAAGTACAAAGCTGTTGGAAGTGTTGAGAGATGCAAGACCAGATTAGTGGCAAAAGGGTACACGCAAACTAAAGGAGTTAATTGCATAATGATCGAGGTCGTACCCGATGCAAATAATAAAACAATTAAGTATAGTACTAGGAAGTGACTCTTAGGTCGTCTCTCAACGATTGTCTTTCACACATTGGTTCAAACACCTTATACTCACACACAAGGGGTTTTGGTGATTGTTATGGTATGAAACTAAAACTTAAACAGAACAAAAACAAAACAGAAAGTGGCTAAACCCCTTTGGTTTCTTTGTTCACAAATCAATCATTCGTTTCAAAAGATCAATTTTAGATTCTCAGTGTTCATTTGTTGAGAGTCGATTAACTAAGCGATGATCAACTTACAGTTAAATTGATAAACCTCTAACTAAGTGAAATTGGCATAAGCAACAAACAGTCAACAAATTCATACGAATCAAAACATCAATTTTAGTTCATAAATAGTATATTCCTAATATGTTGAGAATTAATTGACTAAGCGATAATAAATTCACAACTCTTGTAACACCTCAATTTTTGTTTTCGAATTGATTGGAAAACTTAGGGTGTTGAGGTGCATGCTTGACCATTATCTCTTGGACGAGAGGGTCTCGCTTAAGCGAGGGACTCAACGTTTTAAGTTTGAGGAGTATAGGAACCTCGCCCAAGCAAAGAAGTGGTCGTTTGAGCGAAAGTGAAATCTGGAAAAGCTGTCAAATTCTAGCTCGATCTAGGATTTTCGCCCAGGCTAGAAGGGCCTTAGCATACTGCATGATTCTCGCCTGAGCGAGAAATCCGCGCCCGGGCGAGAGCTTTCCAGTGTGAAATGTGAAAAAGTCGCGAAATTCTCGCCCAAGCAAGCCGTTCTCGCCCGGGCGAGAGCGTCAGAGCTATAAAAGTGAAAAAGGGGATCTAGAAACCCTAATCTTCATTTTCTTTCTCCCCCTTTCTCTCCCAACGGTGGCTCCCACCAAATGGACCATTTTTCCCTCCACTAAGCCTCAAAACTCATCAAAACCTTCCTCTTGCTTCATGGTGACACATTTGGAAAAGCTTGAAGGTGAAAAAGCAACAATGGAGGTTGGAGTAGATGAAGGGAGATGTGGCTCTTTTGTGGAGCAACGGAGCTTACGCAACCTAAGGTGATGGAGAAGACCATTGTGGTCTTAGAGTATTTCATTAGAGTCATCATCTCCGATTTCCCTAAAGAATCGGAGCATATTAACGGATAGAAACTCTCTTGGGAGTTTGTGGTCCATATGAGAGTCTTTATTTTACATGAGGATATATTAGCCATAAAAGTGGAGATATATGTGTGGGGGAAAACCGTCTATTTAAGTAAATCGCTATATGCTCATTTATGGTAATACACCTTCATTAAATATGGTTCTAACGTTAATGTGTATATGATGAAGAATATGTTATGCGTGGTTTGTTTATGATAATGGTTATGTTGTGTTATAATGATGGTGTGTGAGATATTTATGGTCATAAGCATAAATGAGTATATTGTAAGTGGTTGATGGTTATAAACATGTATGGGTGGATTGTAACAATGAATGTGTGATGAGTTGTGAATGTGTTAAATTGGATATGAGTATGTTTATCAAAATGAGTATGTTGTGAGTGGTTGATTGTTATAAACATGTATGAGTGTATTGTAACAATGAATGTGTGATGAGCTGTGAATGTGTTAAAATGGATAAAGGTATGTTTGTGACAATGAAGGTGTTGTATGTTATTTATGGTGATAAAATAATGAGATTCCTTGTGTTGATTGTGTATGACATGGATGTGAGTGTAATGTGGAAACTCGACCTGCCCGAGGTGGTATGGGGATTACTCGACCTGCCCGATGTGGTATGGGGATTATTTGTACGGTGCAGAATTGTTGAACGAGATCAAGGGTAAATTACTACGGAATGTGAAGGACGTGAAAAGTGTATACTCGGAATGAAAATCATATGCATGCCATAAGATATATATTATGGGATATATATCCTATAGGGTGAATATGAATGATGAGAAATGAGTATATTTGGACGAATAAAATATGCACACTATAGAACACATATAGTATGGGATGCATGTGTACTATAGGGTGAATATGGATAATATGTGATAAATAAATATGCACACTATAGAACACATATAGTATGGGATGTATGTGTACTATAGGGTGAATATGGATAATATGTGATGAATAAGTATGCACACTATAGAATACATATAGTATGAGATATATGTGTACTATAGGGTGAATATGGATAATATGTGTTGATTGATATATGCTTATCATGATTGATGTTAGATGTGTGTGGTTTTAATACTTTAATGTTATTACTCCATGTAAATCCACGCTACGGTCGTCGTAGTTGGTTCTTACTCCCTCTGTCTTTCCTTGTATGTGTTGTATATTTGGGTTCAGGTTGTGGAGGTAGCGCATTAGACGCTTGCGGAGAAGAGTACATGATAGAGTAGTGGATAATATGTAATTGATATGTTATATGATAAATATTTGTAATATGAAGAACATGTTAAAATGAATTCATGTATAAACAATTTTCTTGTAAGTGTATAATGAAGTGGATTTAATGTTTGTATTCAAGGTAATTTTGAGAAAGTGTAATTGTATAAAGGATGTATTTGAACGGAAGTGTAATGACATACTTTTGAAATGAAAGGTATTTGAAATATTTCCGCCTTGCAAATTTATGAACGTATTCACTCAAGTTTCCAAACTGTTCGAGTAATGTCTTTCAAAAGTAATCACTTCACTTTCACGAATAAGGATTTTAAAAGAGAATTTTTGAGTTATGAAAATCGGGTCCTTACAATATGGTATCAGAGCATATGTCAACTATGCGGCTTAGGGTATGACCTTACATGCTTCTTTGTGAAATTTGTGTGAGTTAACTACTTGACTATGTGGTAACTGCTGATGTGAGAGATGATTATTAAATTTTCTGCGATAAGTGTTTGGTTGTGAATTTATCGTTGGATGTCTTGTTGTGAGTTATTGATGAAGTGCTTGTTGAAAACTTCTTGTTGTAAAACTTTTGTTGAATTTATTGTGTGAGACCCTTGTAGGGGATTCTCTGGTGAAATTCTTGCTAAATTTTTTTGGTTGTGAACATCTTGTTGAAATTGTTTATGGAGAGTTTGTGATTGTGATTTTCCCGGTTGGATTTCTTTGTGTGGAATTTCTTTTATCACTAAGATTAAGATAATTGAAAATGAATGATTGAATTGTGAATTACGCATTTAGTATAAACATATATGGGTGTGTTTATACTAAAGTGAGCGTAGATTTACGGAAATGGAAAATGTGTGTATTTTCTGGTTATGCAAGGATTGAGTTGTGAATTACACATTTAGTATATATATATGGGTGTGTTTATACTAAAGTGGGCGTAGATTTGCGGGAAAACGATTTATTGGTGGAGTGTCAATGGAAATAAAACTCGGAATAATGAAATAAATCGTAAATAGGATAGAAGATTCAGCAACATACAAACCAAAATTGCATTAAGAAATAAAGAGAAATCAAATTGCATTAAGCACTAAACCCCAAGAGTGTGATACATTACCAAAGGAATTTAGTGCAAGGTCTAGCCTTCCATGGAGGAGAAGCAAAACCAAAATGCAAGAGGAAGAAGAAGAAGAAAACGAAAACCCTAAGGGAGCCCTAAAAGGAGGAAAATGAAATCATATTCTATTCTAAAGCTCAAATGTAAAAGTGCTCCAAGTCCTTATGAAACCGAAATTTTAATGGTTATAAAGGATTAACAGAAATGGGCCCTAAACAATGGGTCCAAACCCCAAAACAAAATTAAAACCTATTACAAAATACAATATTCAGTTTAGCATACATCCTCCACTTATATTGGCCAAAATGTGTTTGGTGCTAAATATGACCTGAAAATGGAATTAGATTTAATTAGGCTAAACAATCTCAAATTCACTCATTTTAGGAATAATAGTCCAATAAAGCCTAAAACACTAAACCATGCCAAACAAAGTCAATTAGACACCAATAATCATTAACAATGGTAAAATAAGGTTATGAATAGTGTATAATATATATCTCATCAAATAGTCACATTATCTCAAGCGGTGAAGATTAGCACAATCAGATTGGTATTGGCATTGTCTTCAATACATAATTGGCATCTTAAACAATTGGATATCAATAATGCATTCCTCCATGGGGACTTAACTAAAAAAATATATATGGTGCTACCCCCTGGTTTGTAAACTTCATCTAAACAAGTATGCAAGTTACAAAAGTTACTCTATGGAATCAAGCAAGATAGAGAAAAATATTATACAGCGGGGAGTGCTCCAAGCAAAATATATATAGCGGGGAGTGGTTTGCTAAGTCTTCTGACTTTCTCATCAAGCATGGGTATGATAAATCAAATCATGACCATTCCTTATTTATCAAGCATATCACAAAGAAGTTCATGGCCATAATTTTGGTTTATGTGTATGATATTATCCTTATTGGTAATTATCTTGAAGATATTAATCAAATCTAAATGCTCATGGAGAACACATTCAAGATCAAGGAATGGGTGGTCTCGAGTATTTCCTCGGATTGGAAATTGCAAGACAATAATCAGGCTTTTCAACCAGCCAGAGAAAGTATGTTTTAGAAATCATATCAGATGTTGAACTTGTTGGATGTATGCCTTCCACAACCCCAACGACTCCAATGACTGGTGGTACTCACTTACATCAAGACTCCAACACACCTTATCGGACCCTCTTTCTTATAGAAGAATGGTGGGAAGACTAATATATTTGACCAATACAAGGCTAGATATAGCCTTTGCAGTTCATAAATTGGCTCAACTAATGGCCAATCCTATATCCACGTACCACACTACAAGACTCATGGTTCTCAGATATCTCAAAGAATCATCAGCACTTGGTCTCTTCTTCCTTGCAACCTCTGTCATTCACATACAAGCCTATAGTGATAATGATTGGGCATCTTGCCCTGATATAAGACGACCAGTAACTGGATATTGCATATACCTAGGAAAGTCCCTCATTTCCTAGAAATATAAGATGCAAAGAACAATATCTAGAATTCTTGTGAAGCTAAATACAGGGCAATGGTAATCACCACTTTTGAGATCAAGTGACTCTTATATTTGCTTGAAGATATTCACTTCTCACCTTCGACTCCAACAACCATGTATTGTAACAATCAATATGCTCTACATATTGCTTCAAATCATGTGTTTTATGAAAGGACGAAACACCTCAAATTGGATTTCCACACATTGCGAGAAGAATGTACAAAAGGATCTCTCAAACTCCTTCACATTGCTTCCAAATTACAATTTGCAGACGCTCTAACCAAGTCTCTAAGTGCCAAGGACTAAGTCAACATTCATATCTAGTTGGGCCTCTCAAATTGGGTCTCTTCAATATATGTGCTCTAGCTTGCAGGGGGGATAATAGAAAAAACACGGTCAGAAAATAAGAATATGATTGAGACAAATGAAAATCTGACCGAGACACCTGATGCATATGGCTCGGTCAGAATGCTCCTACCTGGTGCACATCCTTCGATCACGATTCAAGCCACATCCACCAACTTGGCACGGTTAGAGCAACAAATTGGCACAATCATGACTCAAGCCAGACATGTTCATGGATAAGTGTGGCACAATCAAACAACCAAGATTCAGCCTTGGTGTTGTTATATGATGTTACGTGTGATACAACTTTTGTGTTTTGATATTCATTGAAAGGAACTTTATTTGAATTTCTCATCATCCTTTAAACTACATGTGAAAAATTATATTAAAACAATTTTTTATTGTCTGGTGAATAGTTATTTCAAAACATTAAAATAATATTCTAATATAGTGAGAAATATTGTATTTAATTTTCCAGTATAAATTTATTTATTTTAAATTTCTTAATGCACCCAATAACTTATATGTTGAAATAAAAAAGTATAACGAAATAATTTTCATTTCTATCATCACAACATTTATTAACACAACCTAAAATAAAATAAGAGTGATAGTAGACACCTATACATATTCTCACAATAAAGAAAACAAATGAACAAATGAAGAGATAACACTAAAAACCAGTAGAAATCTAAGCACATGAAGTGCTTATAGAGATAGCCCTATGAGTATTAAATTGTTTTAAAAGAAAAGGCTATGAGTAAACTTTAAGCAAAATTAAGGTCGTTACTTCTATGTAATATCAATAATTTATTCATAAACATTAAGCATAAATAAGGGCGTTACTAATGATGACAAAAAAATGATATTTATTTGCAGTTGAGATAAGTCTGATTTAGAATAATCTTTTATTTATTTGATTTCTTTATATATTTTTATTATAATTTATTTTGAATGCATAAATAAATTATTTTGAAAACGTTGTTCAAGTATTCACAAGCTTGAGGTAGAAAATAAGCAGTTTATTTTGTAAGATTAATGAATTAACCTGGGATGTATGACTAATGTTCCGACAAATATTGATTATAGAAACTAAACCGTTAATCCAATATAATACCTAATAATTTCGCAGAATCTTGTACTGATAGACCAATTCAGACGGAATATACTCACTATACTATGATTTTTCTTTCTTTTTAATTTCTAATATGATTTTTCTTTCTTTTTAATTTCTTAATGCCCACCTTGAGTACGTACTAGTTAGTTGGTTGATATATATATATTAGAAATAATAGTTTATTATAGTGAAAAATAACAACGATTAATATTAATTATGAAATCTTATTTAAATGATTAAGATTAAAAAGTAAATATATCTTTTAAGTGAAATTCAATTAACTTTTAATCATCCATATATACTTCTATAACCTAAGTTTATAATTCTCACAATCAGTTATCAACAATCTGAAATTAACTTTCAATTGTAAGTAGGTGAGAGGAGAATTTATGAATGCATTGCTTTACAATTTATTCCAAAATAAAAGTTTGTTTAAGCGTGAAAAAAGAGAAAGGGTAGGTAAGGGTTCTTTTTCAACAAAAAAAAATTGTCATTTAAATGATATATCCTATTCACCATAAGAAAATAACATGTATCATAAATAATATTTTATTTATTAATGTTTGATTTATAAGTAACATATATCACTTGCTTATGATATGAAATTTTTTATTAAGATGATATATCATTACTCTTTAAATAAATATATATGGTTAATATTTTTTGAGGTACTCATTACTTACCATTAATGCCATAACCCTAATCCCTATTTAGCTATTATGATATTGTTAAATATACCTACCATGCCTTCCTTTTCCTTTCTAGTATAGTTTCTTTATTTCTTGGCAACCAACCTATTTTACTTTTTTCATTCACCTAATAAAATAATAATATTTGTTAAAATGTGTGGTTATTATTTTTTTGATATTATTTATTTCTTTAGTCCATATTCACACAATCTATATTTTAAAATGGGAAAAGAAAAAGAAAGCCCATCCCACAACTATAATATTATTTTATATATTTCTCCAATAGATTCCAACCAAAACCAATAAATTATTCACATTAAATATCATTAATTAATTAAATATTGTTGGCCAAAATATAATAATTTTTAATACCCACAATTCATTATATCTTCTATCTTAAGTTTATTCTTATAATCTCAATTTAGACACTAATATGAAACTAGGAACCCAATTACTTCAACAAAAACAATTTCTCTACAATCTATTTTCTCAAAACCAATATTTGTTTTCCACTAGAAAATTTTAGATCAAAATCTCTTTTTTTTTCTCTGCTTAATATTTTTTTCAATTACAAAGTTTATGCAAATGGTGCAGAGTTGAAGTTTTACGCTTCATGTTAAGCTTTTACAGCTTTTAATTTGATTTTTTTTAGCTTAAAATTTTAATCTTTTTGGTTAAAAGAAAATTCCCATCAAAGGTTTTGGTTTTGGGTGATTGAGTTTGAAGAAGAAAATGAGAAGTTGAAGTGTGAGTTTACCAGTCTTTTAAATATGGAGGCCAGTGGCGGAGTTAGCGGCGGCGTTACGGTGGTGGGATCGGATGCTCCGTCGGAATACCATATAGCTCCGAGGACGGAAGACTCAGCTCCGGGAAGCGGATCCACTGCACCGATTCCGGCGACTCAAGCGAGTGCTCCGCCGCCACTTGCGGCGGAATTGACAGCGCAGGTGGCGGGAACAGCTGTACCGGAGAAGAAAAAGAGGGGCCGGCCTAGAAAGTATGCACGGGACGGTTCGGTGCTGTCTCCGAAGCCGATATCTTCTGCCGCTCCTATGCCGCCGGTGATTGATTTCTCGTCGGAGAAGCGCGGGAAAGTGAAACCAATCTCAGTGAGCAAAGCCAAGTTTGAGATAGTGAATTTAGGTAACAAAGAAAATTACCTTCTTTTTAATGTCTCTATAAATATAATTTGATTTAGTTCCAACTTCAAAGTGTAAGTATTATCTGTTTTATTAGTTAAGTTCTAGAGGAGAATGAAAATAAATGTCTAAATATTTTTTTTCTATTTTTCTTTTTAAAACTCAATTCACATATGTTATTTAACAGAATAATGTATCTCATGATATAAAGAGATAAGTTATCTTATTCAGCTACTAAAATCGTGATATGTGTACTATTTAATCATTTTCTACAAAAATATTTCTAAAATTAAACAAAACAATACACATGTCATTATTTTACTGGCCGGAGGAGATAAGTTATCTCCTGGTACAAGGAGATATTCTCCTTGTTTAAAAGGATGGAAAGACTAGTTGGCCTTATGGGATGTGGGACCCGTGATTGGTTTTGATTGATGGTCTTTGTTACATATTAGGCCAATTGGGTGTGTTGGTGATAAATATTCTTTTATACGAAGGATTCACTTACTCCAAGAGTTTGGAGTAATTGGAAAAAAATTATTTTATATTATAGTCATTTATTATTGAAAATTCAATGGTTTGAATTGGTGAGTACATCTAAACCATTGGATTTTCTAAGAATGAATAGTTAACATGTGGAGTAGGTTTTTCTAGTTACTCTTGGAATAAGTGTATCCCCTCCCTTTTGTGATACTTGATGACATTGATTTAAATTGCGGACTGCATCACCTGATGCGGCCGCAATATTGAGTGTGCGGTGACTGCTGCAACCGGATCACACCGCAATTACGGTGTGACTCCCATTCACAATTATGTGGTCGCAGGACCGCAACGCAACCGCATCGGATTGAAAAATATTGTTTTAATCACAAAATAGTTCGCACCGCAATGACCGCAATCCGCATCACAATGACCACAATCGCAGTAACCACAATCGTGATCACAACCGCAATTTAAAACACTGCTTCATCATATATGTCCACGAAAGACTTATCATATTATTTTTTAAATAAAATAAAAAAATTATTAATCTGATACTTGTTGAAACTCTTAAATGTTTTTAGTATGATGACTTATACCAAAACAAAATTGATATAAAGAATCTTGTGGTGACATTTTTAATGGTAACTGTGGTCTTTCACATTCTTTACTTTGATAGAAAATATCTTCATTGTTAATGATGATTATTAATTGCTAAGATTTCTTAAAAAATTTAGGTGAATGGGTTGCATGCTCAGTTGGTGCTAATTTTACACCTCATATCATCAATGTTAATGCTGGTGAGGTAAGTGTGGAAATATCAAGTGCTTATGCTGTGATTCCTTATGCAAAAACAAGTATATATTTATATTTCTTGTTCAAGATACTGCCAAAATAAATTGCGATGTTCATGTGTTTAGCATAGATTGTGTTTTTAGATTATGATTATAAACTGTGCGAATATAATTAACATGTTTTTTTATTTTTTTTTGTTGACTTATAACTTTATTCATTTACTAAGTTTGGGTTAAGGTTTCGTCTCAAAACCAATTGGCTTTGAGATAAGTAACACAACAAGTATGTAAATCATTTCCGAGATAATGAAGTAGGCGATGTGGAACTTACTTCCCAACATGCTCCCTTCACATAAGTCTGTCGGACCAGGCGAATGGTTACCTTTGACCCATAACTAAAGATCATTTTTTGACCCATAACAATCGGAAAGAAGTTGGGCTTTGACTCTGTACCATGTTAAGATTTCATCTCAAAACCAATTATTATTTATGAGAGGAGTAGCCAACAAGTATTTAAATCATTCCCGACAATGTGAGACTTACTTCCCAACAGTTTATTACCTGGACATAGTTTACACAAAAGAGTTTATAACCCAAAAATATGCAAAAACAATCATAACTTTTCATGGGTAGAAGCTAAGTTTCACCATTTATAAGCATTGTATCTATGACTTTTTATATTTCCTCTTTAATTTTTTCCTTTGTTGTCACTTTGACAAGTACTCTTTTAGATTACAAGTTATGTGTGTATCTTTCATCATGTGGATTGATAAGTTATATGTAACAATGGAGAAGATTAGTTAATAAAAGAATAGCTATCTTCATAATTTCCTGGAATAGCTATATTCATCTTTTTTAACTGTGACAAGTTGAAAATAGCACACATTTCTCTGGTTTGACAACTTTTTTTTGGTTGTCTTAGGATGTTACCATGAAAGTAATATCATTTTCTCAGCAACGGTGTCGAACTATATGCATTCTTTCGGCAAATGGTATCATATCGAGTGTCACACTTCGTCAGCCCGATTCTTCTGGGGGTACATTGACATACGAGGTGAAGCATTTTCGAAGTTTGATAGTATCATTTTCTCTAATTCAATGAAAGAGTCATGCCAGTTACTGGTAGATATTTGCATAAAAAAGTAATAAAATGATTATTCTCTTGTCATTAAAATTTGAGGCTGTCATGAAAAAGATGGTGAGAAGAGAATTTTCAAGTTAGGCCACAATGTACTTAATGTTCTAAATGGTTTAAAAGTGCTACTATTCTGCATTTCTGAACTTTGTTTTTGCATTTCATTGTTTATTATATCCTTTGTTTTGAATGCTTTTTTCTTTGGGTTTATAGTTAGATTGTATTGCTCTTAGTCACTGCTGCTACTTACTCTACAACAGTTTAATCGACTCTGATGAAGACTCTAGCTCAGTAGTTTAAATTGCGGACCACATCACTTGATGCGGCCACAATATTGCGGTTGCAGTGACTGTCGCAATCGCATCACACCGCGACTCCGAATCACAATGATACGGCCGCATCAAGCTGCAACGCAACCGCATTTTGGACCGCATCAGGCTGTATCAGACCACATCAGGCACCACATCGGATTCAAAAATATTGTTTTAATCACAAAATAATTCACACTGCAATGGTCGCAATCCGCATCGCAACAGCTACAATGACCACAATCGCAGTAACCGCAACCGTTACCGCAATCGTGACCGCAACCGGACTTTAAAATACTGCTCTAGCTCATCCTGTTTTTTCCTTTCATTCTACACTCATGCTTTTTAAGTATCAGTTGTGTTAGAAAAATCCAAATTTAACAATTTCTCATATAACAAATCAAACTATCTCTCTTATTTTTATCTTTGATCTCTACACAATTTAGCTATCATAGTAGCATTTTTGTTTCCATCAGAATTAGAAATCACATATTTCCTGTTGCTATTTCATCAGGGAAAGTTTGAAATTCTGTCTTTATCTGGCTCATTCATGCCTAGTGATGGTGGAGGAACACGAAGCAGATCGGGAGGCATGAGTGTTTGTTTAGCTAGTCCGGATGGACGTGTTGTAGGTGGCGGTGTAGCTGGTCTATTGGTGGCTGCCAGTCCTGTGCAGGTATCTTCTATATCCACTGTATGAGACTCTTACTTAGTGAAGTCTCGGGAGAATAGATGTATGCAGCCTTACCCCTACAAGTGAAGAGGCTGTATTTAGGATTTGAACCTATAACCTCATAGTAGATGCAGACAGCCTTTTTCACATGCTAATAAATCGTATTTGATTACAAGTTTGTGATTCTTCATTCTAATGTCCAATTGATTGGTGTGTATCAGGTAGTGGTAGGAAGTTTTCTGGCAGGAAATCAACACGATCGGAGGCCGAAAAAGCAGAAATACGAGGTTATATCGACTGTGACACCGGCTGCAATTGTTCCAATCTCTACTACTGATCCAATACCTTTTCTATCATCAACACCTTCGTTCCGAGTCGATAACTGGTCTGCCATGCCAGCGGACGCTACAAATAAGCAAACCGATGTTAATGCGACACTTCCTGGAGGGTAATTGATAGGGCTTTATCCCATCTGGTATTTAAATTTGCTGCTAACAACGTTGTAATCGGATTCCTAGCTGGTTTTCTTTCCCTTGTTTGTTGTGTCTGTAAGCTTATTGAGTGTATTACAAGAAACATGTTTTCAGAGTTGTTGTCCATGTAGAATTTAGTTAGATGACTTGGTATGCTTTTAATGCTGATGTTGTGTCATGTAAAATGTTGTAATAGTTCTTGAAAATTCACCTTTCCTTGGAATGGTTGATTGTGCAAATTTCAGAATAGAAGATATTCACTTATTCCAAGATTAAGTTTTTTAAACTTACTTCACATCTCAGCTATCAATTCTAGGAAATCTAAAATGATTTATATCTACTTACTAATTCAATTCAAACAATTAAACTTCCTCATAATTGATGGCTGAAATATGAAGTAAGTTTTGGAGTAGGTGGATCTCTTACCCTATAAGTAAAAACTAATCTTTTTTAGGTGTGTGATTCTTACTTCTAACAACATTGGACAAAACTTAGGTAAAGTACCATAGACACTAGTGGTACAGTTGACCTATTAGAGGATGATAGGTGAACCTTTTTGTATACTTTCAAAGAATGAACATTTATTAGATTTACAATCAAACATTTTTTGACTTTGAAAATATACAAAAAGGTCCACATGTCATCCTCTAATAGGTCACCTATATCACTATCATTTATGGTACTTTAACTAAGTTTTGTACTTAAAATTACTACTTAATGGGAAAATTTTGTGTCACGTTAGTTTTGTGTATTGCTATTGTCTCTTGAAACTGATTTATCACAAATTGAATAATAGGACAAGATTTTTCATATTCTAGAAAATACCATTTGTCAACCCAAGTTGGAGCACAAATATAACGAAGCTTCATTTTATTGCTTTTTTTAATCATTTTTAGTCTATATTTTTCTATCCCGTGAGCATATCCTAAATTAAAAAAATCTTAGAGACGGTTGCTTTTATTATTTGATTTAACTCTTTTCGTATGGTGACATTTTTGTGGTCATGGGCTATTTTTCTTGCAGAATGATGAGATACTTAACTAATAATATCTATGTTAACACTTATAGATAAGACTGACTATCTATGTAAGAGATATAAGTGTAATTTCTTAAACAAAAATGGTAACGATTATAATTATGTCAAAATATGGTATATTGTGAAGTCAAATCCAAATAATATAAACGTCAATATTTATTCGTTATTTTTGGTTCGTCACAAACTACAATAATTTCAATGAGATATTTAAATCATTCTTATATTATATTCTAACTAACCAAAATAATGAATAGACATTGACTCTTATACTATTTGGATTTGTCTTCACAATATATTATATTTTGTTTGGCTTAATTACATTCACCACCTTTTTTGTTGAAGAAATTACATTTAGCTCTCTTATAGTTATAGTCAGTGTAATGTATATATATAATTCGAGATGATTTGTGTAGGTTTTAAAAAATGATGAGTAATTTATATAATTTTACTAAAATTCAAAGAGTATCAATATAATTACAATTGTAATTATGATAGGAAGTGAGGAAAATAATTTTGGAATTTTAAGGAAAAAATTGAGGTCCAAATTTTAAATGTAGGGTCCAAAAAGTAGCTCCCACACCAACTTATGTAATTTCTTCATGTGGGGTTGTGATTTTTATAGGATTTTGCTAAAATTGAACTTTTAGTTTTTCTAAGAATCTAGCCGATCGAGTTGTGTTAATAAGTGTTTCACATGGAGCTCCTTCAAAAATATAATCATGAAAATGTTAAATTAAAGTTTCACATGGAGCTCCTTCAAAAATATAATCATGAAAATGTTAAATTAAAAATGCAACCTTTAGATTCTCTATTAACTAGTATCTTAAGACACCTTAACATTGACTATTGATTGTTATGTAAAGAGGATCTGAACAAAAAAAAATGTACAAAATAAATTTCACTAAACCTTAATTAGACCACAGTGACAATATTTTTGAATATCTCTCCTTCACTTACCATTTGACAAGAACATAAACAAATACTAACATGAAATACACAATCACTACATTATTCACTACTGGTGTATTACTTTTTCTGAAGAGACAATGATAATTAAAAATCAATGGTAAATGATAAACTGACAGTATATAAAATTGTTACACTACTGGTGTATACATTTTTTTCTCTTCCAAAATATGAAATTCAATGATATTAGGAGTAACAATCAGAGCAGAAATTGCATTGGAACAAGGCAAACACAAAAATCCACATGTCTTGTTCTATTGATTGAAGCAATCACTTAAGTACAAGCCCTAAAGCCAAACCTCAAGCCTTTCAGCCATTTTCTCAAAACTCATTATGCCTTCCTTTGGTTACAAAGAAAAAGAAGAGAAAGAAGATAGAGGGAGAGAAGTAAAGTAGAAAGTGGAGTTTTCATGCATTTGGTTGAAAAGAGAGGGGGATAAAAATGATGTGCGACCCACAAAAATTTTTTCTCTCCAACTACGATGAGAAAGGTGAGGGAAGAAGATTGAATCATGTGAAATGACAAACATAACCTTTAAAATCCATTATTTTTTAACAAATATTATTTTTTATTATAAGGGTATTTTTGTCTTTTAAAACATACATCATTTCTCTTTTCTCACATTCTCTTCTTTTTCACCTTATTCTCCCTCATATCAATCAATATAAAAATTCATCTACTTTTTCACTTCTTTCTTTCTATTTTCTTTCTCTCTCACATATTTCTTTCCTCTTACTTTCTTTCCTCAACCAAACAAAGCCTAAAGAGTGGACAACAATTATATTATATACTTCCTCAACAACCGTAGAAAGTTAAGATACCTTAGGTTATTTGCCACTTTCAATAAGAATTGAAATTTACTCATTTCTCAACAAGCATCAAATATATAGCCAATAAGTTCTAACTATCTAACTAGTATACATATTCCTAAAACTAATGAAGGGAAATAAAACATGACAAACATATGAGTCTTCCTAATCTGAGTGGCAAACCATGAGCTCTTAGCCAAGACCTGTTCCGGCGTCCTTGCGAGGTGCATCGGCCTTAATCCGGGGAGGCCTGACAACTCGATCAATGAGCCCATATTCAAGAGCCTCCTGTGCATTGAAGCGCTTCATTCTGCTCAGGTTTTGGGTAATCTAAAGAGATGCATTAAACATTAGTTTTAAGCTTAATAAAGCTTGTTGGGTGTTTCCTATGTTCTCTGTTTCCATTTTCCGGTAATTCCCCGTTTTCGAAATTCTGTGAAGAAATTGTGTTCCTAAATTGTCTTCATTGTTTTTTCTTCAAAATTTTTTAAAAAGAAAGGATCTGGAATGAAAAAGGTAGCATTTTTGTAATTATAAGAAATTCAACTAAAATGATAATAAGAAAACAAACCAAAAAAAAAAACTCTTTATATTTTCAAAGGGAGAGGATCCCCTTACTCCAAGATTAAGTGAAAAAAACTTACTACACATCTTAGTTATCCATTCTCGAAAAATCTAATGGTTTAGATCTACTAACTAATTCAAATCATTGGATTTTTCTAGAATGGATGGTTAAAATATGAAGTAAGTTTTCTCCACTTACTCTTGAAGTAAGGAGATCCCTTCCAATTTTCAAATTTTGATATGAACTCGAAGGAACTAAGATGCACACCCTGGTAGAAGCATCAAAGTTCAACTAGAGCTTTCAGATTTTTAAAGTTTTTTATTTTATTTTTTTTCCTGTCATGCAGTGAGTAATTTGGTCGAGCAAATAAACAGTCATGAGATACAATGACAGAAGTTATACAAATTGTTGGTGCAGTGGAAGCGATCGTTGTGCAGCGTTGGTCACAAGTAATCAAATAAAGTGCATAGGATAAATAGAAGAGAAGAAACAAAGAATTTTGTAACGGGGTTCGGCCAATTGTGCCTACGTCCCCGGGAGCGTTGAGAGGCTACCAAGATATTATTAGAGAATAAGGATTACAAACCCTAGTACACCCATGGGCCCAAGTGCCCATGGGATGTTTATATTAAGTGCTTATATCTGGTGCACATTACAACAAGGGAGCTGAGTCCAATATATAACATTGGTTACTCTACTCTATTCCAATACTAGATAATGTTGGACTAATGTAATAACATATTTCAAGCATTCACAACAAAAATGCATTTCTTTTTTTAGTGAACTCACCTTCTCAACAGGCTGACCTGTTTTGTTAGCCAACTCCTTGAATAGGTAATCTCTGATTCTAAGTAGTTCATTTGCTTCATTTTGAATGTCATCAGCCTGACAAAATTCGGATTGATGTTAGCATCGAGAGTGAAACCAATCCCGTTCATACATGTGAAAGGTGATAATGAAATTAATCCCGGTCGGAAAATAGACATGCCTGGCCACGAGCAGCTCCTGCTGGAGACTGGAGAGCAATTATTGAAAGAGGCATTGCAAAGCGATTGCCCTTAATACAGAAGAACATCATAAAACGTTAACAACATCGACATAAGACACATTGTACGAAACCAACTAGACATGACCATGACAACACAAAGGAATGGAGCATAAAGGGCTCAGGAGTAAATTTAGGATAGAATTTAAGACTAACTAAAAAAGTAACTCTGTATTATTGTTCTTTCTTTCATTTTCATTTTGTTACTGTTTCAAACCACAGAACTTTCCAACTTTTTTCATTATTACATACAGGGACGCAACTGAAGATACAGATTATATGCTCATCCATAAAAGCTAAGGCTATGCTATTAAATTAAAGATATGTGTGAGGTACACCTGTGGCCACAGAAGCAGAGAACGGAAATATTGTCCTTTACAGTTAATATATACATGATTTAATGTCCCAAACGTTTCAAATGCATACTTATGTTGAGCATAATTCTTAAATCTTAATGTTATTAATGGCAGTGTGCCAATGATACAAATGTGTGATGCAGAGATAACTCTCATGTAGACAAGTCCAAAGTCCATAAAACGCAGGTCATGTTTGATTATATTTGGATTCAAAATATATAACCATACAACAACCCCTTACTATGACAGACTTAATTTCAACAGGTTGTATTTGTATTAATGGACAACATGATCATTTAGTACCTTTTCTCCAGCTGCGAGAAGAAAAGCAGCAAGATTATAGGCATAGCCAACACAATGGGTGGCAACAGGACTCTGCAAGCTCTGCATGGTGTCATAGATAGCCATGCTTGGTGTAAGCTGCAAAAACATGACCAGTTAGCAAGAAGATGGAGAAAGAAATTGAAGCACTTGATTGATCATCCAACAATAATCACGGGAAACTTACATCCCCACCAGGGCCATTGATGTACATATAGAGCTTCTTAGCGTTATCTATGCTGTCAAGATACAGCATGGTTGTCAATACTTGGTTACTGAACTCTTCATCTATGTTTTGCCCAATGAAGATAACACGCTCTCGATACTGCACACGATAAGTTATTAGTTTTCCAGAAACATTTGCGAAGAGATGAAAATCTAAAGGAAACCAGATTTTGATTTGTGAATAATGATTGTCTACATCTGTGGAAATCTAAGTAAGCCAACATCTTTTGGATGCATATGTTATAAAATTAATGTATGCAATAAGGCATAAGGACTTACAAGGGCATTTCATAAATCAACCCATTGCCAGGTTCCTTCACCAGGTGTCCTATAGGGGACTCTAGGGGTCCCTATAGGCATCATATGAATTTGTGCCCGTGCTGGTTTCTGGTTAGGATACCTGATTAAGTTTGCATTTCAATTTTGATAACATTACTTGTATCAATCTCTTCATTCAACCAAACACATAACATATGTGGCAAAATCTTCTACAAATTGTGACATATAGTTTGTTCTCAAATGGCATCAACCATGTTTTATTCCTTGATTTCAGAATACACATTTGTAATAAAACTAACTGTAAAAGATAATATCTCATACTTATGGGCTTATGGCTACTATGAACTCAATTGCAGTTTAAAAATACTTGCTAATCCTAAAAATTAATATAATCATAAAGATGTGATTGGGGCTTGCTTTCTGCACCAAGTAAAATGTTGGAATGAAAGCATCATATTGCAGATTTCAGGTACAGAGAGGCTGCAAATCTATCAGGAATAGTGTAGCAAAATAATAAAAGCAGAGATGCCACAAAGATGGAGCATAAAATGACAAGATATGATTGCTTCCCCATTTACAAATGAGTTACCAAGAGGGAAAAACGAAACTAGAATAGCAAAAACAAATACTAGAATTCTGGTCACAAAATTAATTACTTGCTGACAAAACTTTTGGTAAGAGTTGCAACTCAAATCCAAAACAAAGATGGAACCAATTTTGAGAGCTTATTTTGCAATGCTTAACCAACGCAAAGATGGAACCAATTTTGAGAGCATCATCATATTATGTCTTCACTTGAAAACAAAAAAAGCAATAATAATAATAATATAATTAATGCATGTGACACTAAGGTGACAAGTTCAAGTTATGGAATCAACTTCTTGCAAGATAAGACCCCATACTATAAACCCACCCAGTCACCCACGTAATGGGTCCGACCCTTTCCTAAACCCTGAGGGTCCGTTTGCGAGTTAAGTTTTGAAAGAAAATGAACCGAAAGAGAAGGCTTTAGAACCATGTGACAAGTGTCTTTATTTCATGGCTCCCAAGTCTTTCTTTTCCCTCCAAAACTCAACTCACAAACGAACCCTAAGCATCACCGGAGCTTTAAAATCGAGTTCGTGACCGCAATTATGGTCACGGTCCGAATTTGAAGACTAACAAAGCCTCAACATTATACAAAACCCAAAAATTACCTGAGCTGTAGACTCTTGTGAACTCTTCCGTAAAATTCAGCGGTGACATTAAGCTTAGAAGCACTAAAAATACCTGCAATTGAGAAATTCAAAAAATTATTTAAGAACAAACCAATCACAATAAAAGTTGAGGATAGTGATTTGAAAACACACTTGCAGATTGAAGCTTCAATCCTGAATAGAGTTTTATGCCACAACTGCCACAACAAACAGAAAATAAGATAAAATCAAAGTTAACATTAATTAGTTCAACGAAAAAAAAAACATGAAGAACAATTGAAGCTTCAAAACCTAGGAGAAATACGAGGTGCAGAACATGTTGTGTAAGGTGTAACCGCCATTTTTAGAGTGAAACAAGAAAATGAAGAATGAAGATGACTTGTTTTTGGATTCTCCGCCTTAAACACAATCTACTCTGCTCCTTGTTATTGTCTTATTAATTTTATTAAAAAACTGTGATCGATGAAGAATTTCATTTTTTTTTTTGGTAAGTATTCCTCGCTAAGAAACTAATCGTTTAGGTATGTACTATCCCTTACAACAATTGGTCGACATATGAATCGAACATTTGGTCGTTCTGGGATTAGTAATATAGTCTTATATCACGTATATTAGAGGAGTGATTTAAGTCAGAATAATTTTCATATAAAAACTGTGAGAATAATAATTTTCGACCTTATAACTAATTATGGATGATTATGATTAAAAGATAGTTACTAATTACATGATAGTCATGTGTATGTATCTTTTAACATTGAACATTCGAACTACTCAATGAGAACAATGCGGTATTGTGAGAATATGGATCATTGAATTTTATTTGAATAATCATCATTAAAAGATATATGCACATGACTATCATGTGACCAATAATTAATCTTAATCATCGATGATTGATCGTTAAGTCTAGATTTATTATTCTCATAGTTCTTATATGAGAATTGTACTCATTTGAGTCACTTCATATGGGTGAAACTTAAAAATCATTTAATATTCACTTTTTCTTTATCATCATCTCTTTCATTCACCCTATATTCAGCTAAATTTAAAAAAAAAATGAATGAAAGAGATCAAATATTTGAATATACTTAATGTAATTTAATTTGAATGTAAATATATTCTCCTCATATATATATATATATATATATATATATATATATATATATATATATAGTTATATATTGATTACATAATTCACTATTTATTTATATTTATATTTTATATTTATATGTAATCATCACTTATTCTTAAAAAAAATTAAAGTAATCTAAATAAACAGCCATTATTACAATCACTTATACACATAGTATATACCACTGTAGTGATAACCGGACCGGACGGTCCGACCGGTTCGATCGCTAACCGGATTTGAAAATGACTCCGTTTTGTAGTCTTAATTGAATGAGTAGTTGGACCGCTTTGAACCGGAGAAATTCCGGTTTGACCGTGCTAAACCCGGTTAAACCAGAATAACCCTGGAAAAAATCGGACAATTCACTTAAAATTTAAAAAAAAATGGAACATTACTCTAATGTTTTGTTTTATTTCAGTCCAAAAAATATAGAAAGATGTTAGTTCAATATAGTTATATAAAATTATTGATTATATAAAATTTTACATTTATATATAAGTATATATTTATAGATAAAAATTATTAATTATATTTAAAATCATTCGGTCCGACCGGACGGCTTAACCGTTTAAACCGGTTAGACCTAATACAGAAGCTCTTCCGACTTAACGTTCGGCTCGGATTTCACAACATTGATATATTCATAATAATCCAGTTCTTGTGCACATCTTTTGGCTTTATTCTCATTACATATTTCTTACATTAAAATTACACTCATTTTCCTCTTTAAAATAATAACTACCTCCTGTATAATAATAATAATAATAAGCATTTTTATTTCAGGTCAACTGTCCCATAAATAAATTTGCAATATTTAATTACAATTGTTATGAAAACATTTTCCAATGAAAATATTATATTCTCCTAAAAACAAGAGTATAATATTTGTATTCTCCAATATATTGTCATTGTAAAGATTAAATATTTATACACAAGAGTATAATATTTGTCATCGTATGTATTCTCCTATATATTGTCATCGTATGTATTCTCCTATAATATTTGTCATCGTATGTATTCTCCTATAATATTTGTCATCGTATGTATTCTCCTAAAAACAAGAGTATAATATTTGTATTCTCCTATATATTGTCATCGTAAAGATTAAAAACAAGAGTATAATATTTGTATTCTCCTATATATTTTCGTTATTCATTTGTATTATTTTTTTATGAAAAAAGTCAATAATAATTAAAAAAATGAGCAATAAATAATAAACTAATAGTGCATAAAACTCTTACATTATCGGTGCATATATTTTTTTTTCAAAAAACAAACCTAAAATCATCCTAATTACAAAAAAAAATATTTGTCACTTTCATACTCATGTGATGACATATGTAACTTAAAGTGACAAATACCATTTTTCTATGGTTATAAATAGTTTTAGATATTTATTAGGAGGGTATAACATTATTATTTTTATTAATTTTTATTAATTAGAAGTTAAAAAAATTAATTATTTTTACTTTATATTTCCTTTCCTTAGTCATGTCTTTTTTTATTTTAGATAAACTTATTGAAAATCAGTTACTCCCTAAGGTAAGATCTTATGTTTGTATTAAGATATTTAACAATGTTTATACAAATAATTTGCTTTAAATAGAAGGCTCTAGTTATTTTGACTCGGAAATATTATGTTCTCATTGCTTAGGCGATTTTTCTATGGAACAACTTTTGGTGTTCTCCATGACATATGGACTCCTTTTATGGATTTACAATCAACTTTTTTAGCATTTATGCACTAGTAGAGTACTAGTATAAGATTTTTACAATGAAACATACCCTCTATTATTTATATGTTAGCTATTATTAATTTTTAAATAAAAATAATATGGTGTGTACATATTAAGTTATTAGATTTATGGGATTTGGCTCCAACATAAATGCTAAAAACTATGTTATTTTCCTAGTTCATTTGTTTGAAATGGAACACTATAATTTCTTAGGGTAATGAAAGTCTCTCTAGTTTCCTAGTTCATTTGTTTGAAATGGGACACTAGTATTTCTTAGGGTAATGAAAGTCTCTCTAATTCATTTATAATATTCTTTTTTGCATTTTGTGTTGTACTACTCAAGAATTTTAGAGTATCTCTTAACAAATTCCAACTTCATTCTTATTTTGATTCTACACAATATTTTATAATTTAATATACATCTTCTGGAATTAAGAACAACTTTTATTTTTTCTCATAATGCTAAACATCATTCTTATTTAGGTCTCACAATCTATCACATAAATTCTCTATTCTCCCTTTTTCCTATAGGGTCCACATTTTCTTATTATAAGAATAATCACAAGAATTTAATGAATAAGAATCTCACAGTGATAAATGAAGAAAAAAATTCTTATTTCAATAAAAAAAACATTTAAGAATAACTATTGAGGGTGCTCTTAGAGATTCTTTAATAAATTTATAGAGAAAGACCATCATACTTGTTATATTCTCACTTAATACATTGTTCTAAAAGTATCTAGCAAGGAAATGCTTGATAAATACTTGTCACAAAAGTCAAACCCTAAGTCTTAATTCACATTCATCACACGTTATGCTTTTTCGGTACAATGACGAGCAGAGACGATTGAACTTTGTGGGAAGTTCGTTGTTAGATGAAGGCACGTGAATGATTTTATATATGTAACACGCCCTCTCAAACAATAGCTCTTTGGGCTTGGGCTTGAAGTACGGCCCACCATACCTTGTGCTAAAAAATTTAACTTATTTAGAATAATCGGGATGGTAATAGATGTTATGATACCATGTTAAGGTTTCATCTCAAAACCAAATGATAATAAGAGGAATAGCCTAACAGGTAGTTAAACCAACAATGAGGCAAATGATGTAGGACTTCCTTTCCAACATTACCCTTCACAGAATCACATAAGCCAGTAGAACCAGACAATGTGTTATCTTTGATCCTAACGAAAGGGCATCGGCATCTTTTGCTCATGACAAGCAATAGAAGTTGGACTCTGACTTTGATACCATGTCAAGAACCAACTTTCCCAAAAGCTTAAGCTATTAGGTGAAGGCACATGAATGATTTTATATATGTAAAACAAAAATATTTAAACCATTCACTTAACAAACTTGTTACTAAAAGTCTCATACACCTCACAACATGGTGTACCTAGTGGTTTTTCCTCATATGAAAGGCAAAATGAATTAAATTAGCACATTCAGTCCAAACAATGAGGCAATTAAAGTGCAAGAAACTGTGTTAATATGAATGTATAGCCTATTGTCCAACAATTGAAACAAGCATGCAACTCACAGCTAAAAGTGCATGTTAGTCCAGAATGATGTCGAATATGTGAAGTTATCGGCTTCAATCAACCACACAAGTCCGGAACTTCAGTGCATTGGATACATCCAGGAAGCACCCCCACAAAACAAGCAATGAACTCCAACTAATCATCATGGTTCTCCAATGATGTGTAGATCATCCTGCAGAAAAATGCGCATGTAAGCATAACAAGTTAATAAGGACCTCTCTTTTGAACGAAAACGATGCCATTGTTCTAGTTACCGTACCAAAATATAGACAGGAGAAGGAGAAAAAGAAGATAAAAGAGTTTGATAAGCCGCTGCTTCTTTTCCTGAGGGAGCAAGTTGAATATCTCTGTAACGTCGACCCGATGCTTTCCTTGTTTGTACCTGATGAAAGGCGATAAATTATGACTTCGGCATGATCTTAACAATATATTCAGTAATCATTATCATTCAGGAACAATAAACTTGCATAAGGTTTTCGATTTTAGATCGAAAACTTACAATCTAAAATTATAGTAGAGGTAAGGAGCACAGAACAGTGACATAATCCAATGCCCTGTCACAAGGTAGAAGCAGCATAGAACACCATGTAAAATATACTCGGCCAAAACCACTTTGTCTATTCGAGATGAGCAGTCATAAGGATTTATATAATCAAATTCTAGGTCTGCCAGGCACATTAGCTGCACGAATGTAAGACAAGGTCAGCATTTGTCAGATATAACAAAGAGAGAGTAAGCTTGATAGTGTTCCGAGCGCAACCGAATTCATCACACACTCATTCAAAAAATATTGATGATTCAATAACAAAATATGATTTGATAGTATTATGAAGAACACTTAACCATCTTCAGAAGGCTAACATATACATGAACACATAGATAGATCAAACTCCTAATTCCTTAAATATGAGATACAGAAAGATGAAGACACAATAACATATAAGCATAAGAAAATTATGATATCTACAGCATATTCCCCCTAATCCATTTTATTTCACATCATATCTCTACTTCCTCGCATATCGAAATTTCAGTGCAAATACCACTTACCAAAATTATAACAAAAATCATATACAACTTAATCATGATTATATTTTCAAGTTTTATATAAATGTTCATATGTTAAGCATATAGCATAGAGTGCAATACATTCATTCTGATCATTAAAATACATTTGAATTACACCTTAAAGAAAAACATATCTTAGGAAACACTCAAATAGAGCCCATTCACATAGAAGGTTCTCCTAAACACTTCTTCCCTAGGGTTCAGTAAGATAAAATTCTCTCTTTTTTCAACTTCTTTCAAATATGCATTGTTCCTACATTTTTTATTGGTAAAAAAACGGATTGGGCTTCTCAATAGTCTTCGATTTTGGTGAATGTGACATATCCACAACACACAACAGTAACCGCAATTTAAAACACAGAATATCCGAACAATGTCATGGAATATTTGTTCCATTCCACCCAATACAAGTTATCCATATAACAATAAATAAAAATTTAAAATTTGCCTTAGGAATTTGAATGATACCCAGTTGAATACTTGAATCAAAGAAATAATCTTTGGATAATGGGGTACTGGAATTGCATATAAATTTGATTTTGGAATAGAAATAACCAATGGGGGAAATTAAAGAACAAGAAGAAGAAGAAGAAAAAAAGTGATAAACTTGACCTGATAGACAACAATAACGAGCAAGGCAATAAGAATGAAAAAGGCTATGAGCCACATAAAGAGATCAATCATGCTCGCTCTCCTTTGATTTTTCAAGATTTCACTGGTTCTTATACGATATGAAGTGCGCACAATAGCACCTCGTGCGCACTCAGGAGCAAAAGAAGATAACTTGGTTGGAGAATGAGGGTTTCGTAGGTTTTCGGTGAAGCTAAGAATCTCGAACCTGTTTGAAGATCATAGAATTAGAGAGAATAAAAGAAGGATTTGATATTACTTATAAGTTGTAATTTCAGCATTTTTTTTGGGTAAGAGATTAAAGATTGAGTAATTTAGAATAATTAATTTCACTTCATAGGATTTTGGATTTTCCAATTCTTTAATGATTATATTGGTGTTATATTAAAAAAAAATTACAATGACATCCATGACTTTTAGTGAAATTACACAGATCATTCATTCATTTTTTTACCCTTGATTTTTTGTACATACATTACATAGACTACCACTGTATGTGAAATAAGTGTAATTTTTACATAAAAAATGATGATAAGTGTAATGAATTTAAACAAAATATGATATATTGTAGAGACAATTCAAAATATTATATGAGTCAATACATTTTCATTATTTTTGGTTCATTACAAAATGCATTAATAATTATAAGAATATATTATTTAAATCACTCTTGTACAATATTATAACGAACAAAAAATAATGAAAATGTGTTGACTCGTATACTATTTGGATTTGTTTTCACGATATACCATATTTTGTTTAACTTCAGTTACCATCATTTTTATGTAAAAAATCACACTTATTTCATATGCAGTGGTAGTCTGTGTGATGTATGTGCAAAAAACCAAGGGTTTTCGTAGGGGTAAAAACTGGAAGAGTAGTTTGTATAATTTCATTAAAACTCAAGAGGGGCAAATGTAATGAAACATGCTAAAATTGATATTTACTCTGAAAAAATTAGCAAAACCCTTTTTTTTGTTAGAAAAAGTACAGTATTGCATTTTCTGCAAGTCCTTATTCGTTAAAAATCTATTCAAAGGAGATTTAGATTTTGAATGAGGATTTTTTGAAATCTAAATGTATTAGAAATTACTGAGTAGAAAAGTCTCTATAAAGTTATAATTATTAGTTTACATACAAATTTCATTAAAGAATATCTACATCAACCTTTTACTTCATTATATGTTATATTTGTTATAATCCTTCATCTTATATTTTTTATTATATTTCTTATTATCTTTTATACTTATTTTATCCATAGTTTTGAAAACCGTGCCGTACCGGCCGGTGAACCGGACCCCTAACCGGTACGGTACGTATGTTATACCGCATATGCAATAGAACCGGTCAAAATCGGTAAACCGGTTTAAACCGGTTGGTTTGTACATTAATTTTTTTTTTTTTAAATTTCAAATTTTCAATTCTTCACCAATTCTTCAACTTCAATGATTGATACTTGGGTCATTTATTTGTATTTTGCATTTGTTAAGTGATAATTTTGGATAAATATATGTTTTGTACTTTAGACTTTGATTTTATTAAAGACTTAATGTTGTTTGTTTGTGTGAATTTGAAGTAAATTATGAATATGGATTATAAATATGAATATCTACTTATTTGAAATTTTTTGTTATAGGTTTACATATATATATATATATATATATATATATAAGCAAGTATGTCCGGTTTAACCGGCATGCGGTTTAATTACTGAACCACTGTACCACTATACCAGTACCCTAACCGGTTTGATAACCGGTACGGTTTTAATAACATTGATCTTATCCCTTGTTAATCTTAGGATAAAATCCTAAAAAATCATTATCCTAATAAATCATTTTCCATATAAATTCAATCACTTAAAAAACAAATTAAAAATTTCCTCTTAAATAATATAAGGCTAATCATACTCCTTAGTATATGCAATGATAGTGTACAATTTTTATACATTGTCATTACATCACACATCACTCATTTTTATTCATTAATGACTCTTCAAAAAAGAAATATAAATAAATTATGGATGATGCAATATATAAATTTTTACACATAAATAATACATTTTTTTTAATATTTTTTTCATGAGGATAAAGATTATGTTACTAAATTAGAACATTGAAGTGTTCAATATGGTGGAATCCAACAATCTTAAGTACTCACAATAAAACAAGTTAGAGAAATTAAATTATATGAGAAATGATTGGACTATAGTTTTGCTAATTATTATGACTAGCGTGTCGACAGACATTTTGTGTTTGCCGACCCGCATTCTTATTTTATTATATTAAGTATTCAATTTTTATATTTTTATTTTATACAATTAGAATGTTTTTGTATTAAGAATACTTTATGTTAAAAATGTATTTATTATAATTTATTTAAGGTGAGATAGGTGGTTAATGTGTTAATGGTAGTTACTTATGATTATATGGTTTTTTTGTAGAAATTAAAAAATGTAAGGGCAAAATAGGAAACAAAAATTACACCATCATGAGTGGCTATTTTGTGTTTTCCCTTTATATTAGTATAGATAATTAAATTAATTCACCATAAAAAAGTGAAGGAACACTATGTCAGAGTTGTAGCAGCATGCATTTTAGTATATAACAACGTTTTCGGGTGTTGTCTATTTTAGCGCAATAAAATATATGCAATTTTTAACAACGTTTATATGTGTATTGTTGTATGTAATATATACAATAGTGTCGCCTCCAATGAGCAATATCATATATTTGATAAATAACAGTGTCGACTATAATGAGCGTTGCTGAATTGTACACATACAATAGTGATACATACGACGAGCGTTGTTGTATTAATCGTATATAACAATATTGTCAATAATAAGCATTGTTGAATTGTATATATACAACAACGTTCTCTATAATGAGCACAATTATATGTAATCTATACAACATCCCTAGCATGTGCGGTCGATTATTGTACACATTAATACATGCATATACATTTATCAACAACATACATATTCTCAACAACACCTACACATTCATACTTGAATGTATATCCAAAAGTTTGTATTATTAACATTAATACAATACAAATTAAACAAAGAATATCATGACAATTATATTTTGGAAGAGACAGTAAGCACATAAAATTACAGACAAATAATATCAATACAATATATGCAAATTACAAACTAACAAATTATGCTATAATTATACAAAGACATACATCTACTTTTTTCCTTTTCTTTGATCATTTTTTACATGTAATATCCTTGTTTGGAGGAACATATTGATTCACCCAAAACCCATCATCATGATCTTCTTTTGTATATAATTCATCATCCCTAGTTGGTTCACTCTCATGTGACTATAATGTAACAAAAAAAAGATCATCTTTAGCATCAATATTTTCAAATTCTTAATCATCAATATTATTGACGATTATTTAGTTAATCAAAAGAACAATGGACCATTTCATATCAGTTGAGTTACTAACATAAAATACTTGTTGAGCCTATGATGTTAGGATGAATGACTCATCTATATGTTCGGGTCGATTAAGATCCACCTACATGAACCATAACTCATCAACTCGAAAGTCATTGTTGTTATCAATCTACATACAATAAAAAACTAGCAACTGAAACATTATGCATTCTAATTCTCATATTCGTTCAATGACCACAAAGTATGACATATTCACTTATATTGGATTTCTTTCTTTGACACTTGATATAAGTAAAAATCGAGAAACAATAGTCACACCACTATTTTGCATTTTACTTTGATCATCTTGATTTTTTTTAATAAAATTTGAACTCGTAATTAGGTAATCAGTGTAAGATACAACACGAATACTTAGACCATTGGCTAACCCTTACAATCTTTCGAAAATCGAATGTGCAATTATATTCAACTCCTTAACAATGTGATTTTTTAGTCAAATTATGAAACATCAATTATGTTCTTTGGAAAATCTAATTTTCATTCTTATTTGGGTTAGACTTCCTAAGCATCTCCTGTGTCTTTTGACATATGATTCAACCTCGTCAACATTATGTAAAACATATAAGTGTGTTTGCTCTAATTTGACTCTTGATATAGTCAATATTTGATTCTCAGTAATCCTTTCACCAAATGTTATTTTTGCATACCGGGGCTTTGGAATGCCTATGAAATCACCATCGGCTAGGTATCCGGTATAAAAATCAAGAGTTTCTTCAACAATATATCGCTCAACAATACAATCATTTGGTCTTCATACAACACTCAAAATGGTACATCCATCATATAGGAAGGACCATATAGTTGTGTCTCTCGAACAAGATTAATGCTTAGATGACCATTATGTCAAAAAAAAAGGTGAGAAATACATCTCAAACTCACACAAAGTCAAAATAATTTCTTTTTACAATGCATGTAATTTCTCAGGGTCAACCATTGTTACAAATTGCCTTGAAGAAAAAGCATAACTTAGTTTTGGTTCGTCACATTTTTTAGGTAGAATGGACCGTATGCCAATAGACAATAAATGTTCCATGAGTACATGACAATCATGAGACTTAAGACCTTTTAACTTGAGATTTTTCGTTGATACGAAGTTCTGAATGTTGAAAGAGTACCCCTTTAGAGCTTTAACATTGTGAAAGTTTTTACAAAATTCTATTTTTTCATTCATCGATAAAGTATAAGCTCTTAGAGATAGATATGTATGTTTTTCCTTTATTATTGGTCTTAATTCCTTTCTTATTCTCATACTAACCAAGTTCAATCTTGCATTCAAGTCATCTTTAGTCTTACCAGAGACATTGAGTAAGGTACCAAATAGACTTTCAATTTTTTATTTTTCAATATGCATAATATCAAGGAAATGTCTTACATATAATGAGCTCCAATATGACAATTCAAAGAAGATTTACCTTTTCTTTGACCCATTTGTGATCATTTCTCCAGGAAAGGGTTTACCGAAGTTATTATTTAAACTCTTTATCTTTTGAAATAATTGGTCATCCGTCAACGGCAAAGGATCACAACATTCTTCATTGTTCCCATCGAATGCTTTTCTCTGTCACCGATAGTGATGATCTGAACGCAAAAATCTATGATGGTCAAGGAAGACATTCTTCTTATAGTGTTCCAACCTTGTTGAATGAGTATTGTCTTCACATACAGGACATACAAAATGTCCTTTTGTACTAGATCCTGACATATTACCATATGCAGAGAAATTAGTGATTGTGCCAAACAACAAAGCCCTCAAGTTGAAAATTTCTTCCATATACGCATCATTTACATTTATATTTGTCTCTCACATTTGTTTCATGTCTTCAATTAATGGAGTCAAGTATATGTCTACGTAATTTTCTAGTTGTTTAGGTCCAGAAATTAACGTAGATAACATCACATATTTGCTCTTCATGCATAGAGAATGAGGTAGGCTATATATCACTAACCATGTACCGTGTGAGCTACTTTGAACACTATGCGGTTTAATTCTATCAGTTGACAATGCAAGGCGTAAATTTGTTGATTCTTAACCAAACTAGGATAATCATGATCAAATTTTCTTCATTGAGGACAATCTGCAAGATGTCGAAGCTTGCCATCTTTAATCCTTTCATAAGTATGTCATGTCAAATTCTTCGCATCTTTAGCATTGATGAACATATGCTTAAATCTTGATTTGATGAGAAAATACCATACAACCTTTTTGGGAATTGAGCCTTCCTTTTTATAACGTGTTGCATTACATTTAGTACAAAACAACAACAAAACATACTCATTAAAAGTAAGATATAGTCATTTTCACAAGCATGTACCTTATCACTCCATCTATTAACAGATTTCAACTTATACAACCTTGGCATTGCTCTTAATCTCATGAATTTAGTACAACCATCATATAATGGTTTCTCAACATCACTTATCAAGCGCTGAAATATCTTAAGACAATCTGAAGATCATTTTTGACAACATTTTCCATTTTCTTGAAACGATATTTGTGTTGTTTTCTTTCATATGCATATGAGAATAATCCTTAACATCTCTTTTCTCACCGTGCCTTGAACAACATATGTAACTCTAATTGATACGGGACACAGTAAATGAACTTTTAACTTATTTGGAGTTACAACATTTTAAACAATGACATACAATTCTATTAGGGTTTTCAATATTCTCAGTTGCAAACTTAACAAATGATTTTACTCCATATTTTTACTCATTCGTTAATCGATTGACACTCATCCATTTTTTATCAATACTTTCATTAATTTTCTAGAAAGGAATTGACAAAAAAAACATTAAGGAGCATAAATCCATAAAATCTTGGAATTAAGTTCACCCACTAAAACAAATACATGATTAGGGGAAATCATAAGTCATATGTAATAAGGTAACCATGATAACTAGATTACTTATTAAGGATAAGTATATTCATAAATGATACTTTATTTTTCATTGAAAACTTATCTTTTTTTTATGCATAGGTGTTAATGATCAATTTTATTGTGGGGTTACATTTTATTATAAATTTTTTTATGGTGTCATCTTTGTTTTAAAAAATTATTTTTTCTACTTCAATAAGTAAGGAAACCAAACACAAAATAGCTAGAGAGATAGACTAATGAAGAACATAAGAGGTTCTTTGAAACTTTAAATGTCTATCGTTGACAAATATTAGTTATAAGGTTAAAGTTATATCTTCCCCATGTTTATTATTATATTTATTTTGATAAATATAAAATTTAAAAGTAGTAATATTGGCGGAAGGTACATGTGTACAACTATAAAACCGAGAAAGCCTTAATGGATAAATATTTTATTATTATTTTAAAAATAAAAATTTAAAAGTTGTATCATTCACAAAGGCACATAACTCAATGATCATTAGATCTCATAGATTCTAATTTCTTGGGTTTGAAGAGGTGAAGAGTTAAGGTCGTATACAGATGATAAAATCAGATCAAGAACATTAAGGTCTATTTTTGTACATAATTTATTGATTGTATGTTGGGAATGAGTTCTATACATTGTTATTGCATTAATCAACAATGTTTTTTAAAAAAAAATAATTCAAAAATATAATGAATATGTATAAATTTTTATGCTTCACAGTGCATAAGTATTAAACACTTACATAAATTTAATGATGCATATAATTGTATTAAAAATGGAGAGATCCACTTACACTAAGAAACTTACTCCACATCTTAGTCATCAAATCTAGGAAAATCCAATTTTTTAAATTAGTGAGTAGATCTAAACCATTAGATTTCCTGGAATTGATGGCTAAAATATGAAAGAAATTTTTTAAACATACTATTGGAGTAAATTGATCAATCCTCTATTAAAAATATCAGAGGAGTTATTTTTAATATCTTGTATTTACTTAGGTATTTTTCAAGATAGAAAAGAAAGCTGGGAAAATAACCAGGCAAGAAAAGATATATTGGGCCAACTAAAAAATAGGCCCAATCCAATAGCATAGAATAACAAGAATTGAGAATAATAGGGTTTAGTTTTATCTCTCGCTGTTCTTCAGCGCCATTCACTTCTTCATCTCTTTCTCTCGCCGTTCCCGGCAACGCTATTCCGCCGTAGCCACCGTCGTCACGCAGCAGCGCAGCCACTAATCTTATATTTTACTCACCAGTTTGAAGCATCCTCTGACTGAAAATTAGAAACTAAACTTCCGAAGTTCCACAACAAAGGTGAAAATCTGTTCCTCCATGTATCATCTTTCTCTTTGTTAGTAGAAAGTAAACTCGGGTTTTACAACACTGTTTTTAAGGGTTTGAACTTTGAAATTAGTTTTAAAAAAGTGGCCCAAAACGACAACGTTTAATGTCCTCATTAGTCACTATGCAATATCTCTATAAACGTAAATCACCGTTTCGTATCTGCCGGTTAAACCGATAAACTGGTCTCAATAACAATTATATTGTTTATGCAATGATCCGATTTTTTATTTAAAATTAATTTCTAAAAAAAATTAAAAAGTATATTGTTTTTTTTTGTTGATTTTTCAATAATACTGCTATAAACCCTAATTTACCATTATTCATAGTTTTTCATACTCTCATATTTGTCAACCCCGGCTTCAGTTGAACTATGAGGCAGCTTAAATTTCATGAGCAGAAACTTTTGAAGAAGGTTAATTTTCTGGAATGGAAGAGAGAACATGGCCAAAGAGAGAATATGGTTATGCAGCGTTACCATATTACTGGACGTGATGATTACAAAAAGTATAAAATTCATACCCCACTATTTTTCCATTATTATTCATTGTATATTCTTCTTATTCTCATGTTTTGATTTTTGAATCAACAGATATTTAAGTATATGCAAGATGATTCAGAAGTTAGTTAACACATTGAAGCAGATGGATCAAAAGGACCCTGCTCGGATTGACATGACTGATAAGCTTTTGGAGAAACTGTAACTTTAATTTAACCCACCTTCTTTCTCTACTGTGTTTTAAATTGCGATTGCAGTCGCGAGACTGCGGTAACAGTTGTGGTTAATGCGGTCATTGTGGCCATTGTGGCCATTGTGATGTGGATTGTGGCTGTTGCGATTTGAATTATTTTGTGATTAAAAATATATTTTTGAATTTGATGCGGCCTGATGCGATCCAATGCGGTTGGGTTGCGGCCCGATACGGTCACATCATTGTGATTCGGAGTCACACTGTAAGTGCGGTGTGATGCGGTTGCGGCGGTCACCGCAACCACAATATTGGGGATGCATCAGGTGATGCGGTTCGCAATTTAAATCAATGTTCCTCTATATGCAAGTTTTTATGATTCACTTCGAACTTTAATCATGTTAGCTATCATATTTCATTGTCATGGTTAGTGATTAAAGTGCAATTTATATTGTTTAGTAGAAATAATAATATTTGCTTTAAGGTTGTTCTGAAATAGTATACTTGATTTTGGACTGCCTAAATTCAGATACGTATTAAATATACATAATCAAATGGAATGATTATAAGACTAGGTGAAATGATTCACATTATAACTTACATGTTTTTGTAGAATATTTGAAATCTTGAATGGATTTTTATTCCATTTAAGACAAATAAGTTGGCCTTATAGTTTCTATTCAAATAGTTTGGCCTGATTTTGGGAGCCACTTTCTCTTTGTTTCTTGGTGTGACGATATTTGTTGGAAAACTAATATTTACTTGTACATCTGTTTTTTGTGTTTTTCCCTCCTTCTGTGTGTTGATCACAGTTACAACATTGGTGTCATTCCAACCAGGCAAAGCATCACGTTGTGTGAACGTTTAACTGTTTCATCCTTCTGTAGGTAAGACACTGCTGCATTTATTGCTTTAAACCAAGATTTAGTTATAGCTCTATCTGTTTACAACACATAAGAATGTCTAGACGAATATGTAGAGCAAGTGAAAGAACTTTAACTGTTAAGAGTAATATAGTTAAGAATTAGAAGCAAACAGTATGTTATCTTTTGACATCTACAATTGTTAGTTTGTTAGATCTGAAGCTCGGTAATAGTTGCAAAAAACAAAAGGATAAAATAAATTTATATTACTACAAGCTGTTTCATGGGAAACATGTGCATATTAACTGTTGTAACACTTTCCTGTTTTTCTCACTTACAATCAGTCACTTAATGCAAACCGAAGTTGCAGCTGAATTTTGGTCACTCTTATATAAAACATACCCTTCCCGATTCTTAACAACTATTTAATTTTTTCTTGCATTTTCCACTGGGTGTAGATTGATAACTGAATATTGCAAATGTTCAGCTCATTTTCCATTGTTTCATTTGCAGTGTTAGTTGATTATAATTAACTTTCTTCTAATGAAATTGTCAAGTATCCAAATTGAAGAAACAAAAAAATTAAAGACTGAACAAATTTATTCTAGGCTCCCTTTTACAGCAGGTTTGTTTCATTGTTTAGTAGTGATATGTAGAAAATGGCATCCAGTATACATCTCGCGTCTTTATTTTATTCCCAAATAACTGAACATTACGTTGATACACTGGTTAGAAGTTCTGACATATAATCTGGTCCCGCTATTGAGAGTTTCCTTCATTGTGTATACACTGGTTTACCTTCTCTGTTATTCACAGGCGTCGGCTCTCAACTGTTTTGGTGCGGCTAAAATTTGCGGAGCACTTGAAAGAAGCTGTCACATACATCGAGCAGGGGCATATACGAGTCGGTCCACAGACAGTTACAGACCCAGCTTTCACTGTAACCAGAAATATGGAAGATTTTATTACCTGGGTGGATTCATCCAAGATAAAGAGAAAGGTATTGCAGTACAATGACAAGTTGGATGATTATGATTTGATGAATTAAGTTGAGTGATTAATTGTTGGCTCACCCTTTAAGTTTAAGGCTCTATTACAACCTTTCATTGCTGTATTATGCATGTAAAAGGATAACAAAACTTTCTATTGGGGTTTCTACCCTCTCTACTTTAGTGAATGATGGAAGTATTATATGTTTGAAGTAATGATACTCTACTTTTGTTGGATGTTTCGAAGTGAACAATAGTCTACTTTAAATATATGAAGAGAATAACTTTGTGAGGTTGGGGACAGTATTGTGAATATAATACTTGGTATCAAACCGATAAGAGTATTGGTATAGTTGTATAATAATTCAATTGACAGTTCATTAATTAAACTCATATTTTTTGACACAATATTATAATAAATTGAATAACATGAATATTGTTTGTAGGGAGTAGATCATCTAACTCTAAGAGTAAGTTTTTTAAACTTACTTCATATCTTAGTCATCAATTCCAGGGAAATCTAATGGTTTAAATTAGTGAGTAGATCTAAACAATTAAATTTTTCAAAAATTAATGGCTAAGATGTGAAATAAGTTTAAAAAAGTTATTCTAAATGAATTCCTCCTCTTGTATGTAACATATAACTTAATTATTAAAGTTAATTACACCCGCACTCCTTGAGTTTTAATGAAACTATACAGACTATCCTTGAGTTTTAATTACACCCGCACTCCTTGTATGATATATTGTAGAGACAAGTCAAAATAGTATATGAGTCAATACATTTTCATTCTTATTGGTTCATTACAAAATGCATCAATAATTATAAGGAGATATTATTTAAATCACTCTTATATGATATTATAACGAACAAAAAATAATAAAAATATGTTGACTCATACTATTTGGATTTGTTTTCACAATATACCATATTTTGTTTAATTTTATTACACTTATCATCATTTTTATGTAAAAAAATAACAGTTATTTCATATGCATGGATAGTCTGTGTAATGTATGTACAAAAATCAGAGTTTTTTTGTAGAGATAAAAAATGGAGGGATGATCTATATAATTTCACTAAAACTCAGTATAATTTACTTTAATTATTATGATGGTATAACAACTTAGTGTATTATAACAATTGCATGATTAAGGTTTGAATTGTAGATGTGTTATTTTTTAAAATATGAATAAAATTTATACCTAGATTGATTTTGATTGTTACTATATTACTCAGTTTGACCAATTTAATTGTATGTCTAGTATAATTGTCATATTGTATTTTAGTATGGAGATAGATTTATCCATTTTCCTTGATAATTAGGGTTGGCAGTTTCCTTATTCTTCCCAATATATTTCATATGGCATGCTTTAAAGTGGATCATGAATCACAATGGTGCGAATTGAGGTAGGGGTCAGATTTTTGCTTATTCAATTTGAACTTCTGACCCCAAAAACAGTGCGGAAAAAATGATTATCATTCCTCATCAAGTTTCAAGTATCATAAACTTGTATTAAGCCGATTTTGAAATATGTCCGGTCATTTATTTTGTTTAGTTTATACAATTTTTTTTTTTTTTTTTTTTTTTTTTTTGTAGAAAATGAATACATAGACACATGTCATAATTTTAGCGGCCGAAGGAAATAACATATCTCCTTATAACAGAAGATATTTTATTGTCATATATGATAATTATATAATTTGACATTTACTATATAAATTGAGTTCATATATCACCTATATCAAATGTGACTCCGAACCAAATATTTGAAACTGAGCAAAACCAAAACTCAATCAAAATAGATTTTTACTTAGATATGGATATCCAAATTAAGTTTGAGATTGTGGATCATTTTTTATTTCATAGTACACAATTAGTAATATCATTAGTATGAGAAAAGAAATTATAATATATATACTTGTTATTTAAAGGTAATTCAACAGTATAATTTCTTATCGTCCTATTTTATTCTTAAGAATAACTTATATTTCAAATTTATATCCTACAATTTATAAATTGAACAAAAAATAAAAGAAAACAATTATACATCTAAAAACTAACATTAATAATAAATTCTATATGTTTTAAATAAAAGCTCGTCCTCGTTGATATAAAATGTTTCAAAATTCATTTATTCTAATATTAAACCAACTACTGGTCTAGAAAATTATTTTTTAATTATAATATATTAAATATATAGCTAAACTTTATTTTCTTAATCAATAATGATTTTTTAGTTTTGAAATAGGGAGTAATAAAAATTGTGAAACATGTGATCTATATAGATAGAATCATTTATACAACAAAATTATATTATGTATACATGTGATTGGATATCATTGAGACTTTCAATACCTTAAACATGTTATGTTGCGTTGTTTTAAATACTAAGAGCATCCTTCTCTTTGTTATTACAGAATAAAAACACTTTTACTCTATTTTCCACTGTAACATTCTTATTTTATGAATTTTGTTCTTAAATAAGAACAAGGAGAGAAAACTAAAATGACAAATGGTTAAGAATGGGTTAGGTTGTGTGAACTAAATAAGAATAAAAATGATGTTTGTCAATTTCAGAAAAATGTATATATACTTATTTCATAGGAAGACATAATAAATTATAAAATAATATGTGAGACTCTAATAATATATTCCTATTATTGATGTTTAAATTAGGATCACAATTTAGAAATGTATATGACAATATTACTAAAGGTTGCGACTAACTTGCAAACTGCAAGTTAGTTCACTTCCAAGCGAATTGTTTCCTTGACCTTTGAATGATATTGTGTTTGATCTCAGCCGTTTATTCGACAACGTCGTTGATATATAGAAGTCGGTATGGGCTGAGGTGACTTCTGTGCACAGAGAAATCGGTTTGGGCTTAAGTGACTTATGTCAATTGAGAAGTCGGTTTGGGCTCAAATAACTTATGTCCGTTGAGAAGTCGGTATCGACCCAACCGACTTCAGTGAATAATGATGTTGAGTTGTGCCAAACCGACTTGTGTGTGGAAAGTGTGGGTCGGATTAAATATTTGGCCCAAACCTATTTCTTTTAAAGAAATAGGCCCAAATATAATTATATGTACAAAATAAAAATGATTTAAATTTGTAAAAATATTAATTAAATGAGAAATAAAAAATAATAATTGCAAGTTGGCAATAAAAATTTACTTAATTTAAAATTAAATGACAATGATATTTTTTTTACACATTCCCTAAATGACTTCCTGTTTCACACCTAAGTGGTTGCATATAACGTCTTGCCCTTCCTCTATGTTCAACCTCTGACGGGTATTGAACTGTATCTATCTGCCCCGTTGGGAAAATAGTATCATCTAACATGAAAGAACTTGGTCCAACACTACCATCTTGATTGAAGTTGAAGCCATATCATTAAGATATACATTTGTCGGTTCAGGTGTACCAAGTAAGTTATTCATGAAGTCACTATTGTCGGTATAAAATGAGAGGCAGTGGGGCATTATATCATCAGTGCGGTGGTGGTGTGACAGTTCATAATGGAAAGATATTCTCCCTAGTTGAATGTTATAAGAGGTAGATATGGTTGGCTGATACATTGGATGTTGTGACATCATAGGTTGGTTTATCATAGGTTGATTCATCATAGGTTGGAACATTGAAGTTTGAGGTGTGTGAGGTTGATTTGTATGGTATGGGTGTAGTTGATTTTGTTGAAAATTTATTTGGCGTGAATCTCAGAGTTGTGTTTCCGAAGATAAGAAGAGTCTAGAATTGGTTCGATACCAAATCATATATTGTTGTGTGTGGAGAGGATATTGGATTTGAGGTCCTTGTAGGATCCTTGCGATGACTCCAATATTCAATCCACTGTACATGTTTGGTGGCCCAGTTTGCATTTTGATTACCTCGTTTGTCAACTCTATGTAAGGCATCAATATTTTTAGGTGATTGTGGCAAGTCTTGGACAAATCCAAACTATAGTTCGATTCGATCTATTTGATGTCATTCAAGAGTGGAGAAACAAATCAAAGTTGTGCATGCACTCCACACCTTTTTATCTTGTTAGACTTCAAGTGGGAGATTGTTGTTATAAGTCTCAAATGGGAGTCATTTAAACTAAAAAGTTAAGAAAACATATTGTTAAGAAATTGAAATATTGTGTAAATTCTTATTGACAAAGATTTTAAAATTTATTACATTGTTGACGTCTATATGATTCAAACATGACCTATATCCCATCAAGTCTCCACGTAGAATTCATTGGAGGCTACGGTTGGTTTGACCCCAGATACAGAAAATAGTTATTAATTACTTTTTTGAAAAGTAAAAATTAGTTAAAGAATTTGTTAATGAAGAATTGGGAATTTATATTACCTTGAAGCAAATGGATAAGTCAGTAGGCGATCTACTCTGAGTGCAAGAAAATGTAGGCGATACCATGCTCAAGATTGTAAAAGTAGTAAACATCCACCCATGCTCTTCACATTCGATTTTGTTGCCAGACACATCTCCCTATACAAGTTAGCCAAACAAGCTGAACCCCAACTATATTGGTGCACTTTCTTTAGGTCTCGAAGTATACGTAAGTACATTAAATGTACTATATTATTAGATTTGTCGCGTAACAACTCTCATCCTATAACGTATAGGATATGTGTCATACAATATTGTTGTAGTTGTAATTGTGTAGGGCGAGCGGAGAGTTGAGCAAAGTTATCAACCAACCAAATTAGTTTTAACTCACACCACCTCATATTTTGTTCGTCTATGGGAAGTTTTCCCATTAGCTCTATACACATTTCATTCCAATAAAAAAAAGTGGGCCATGTTATTAGTACACCATTAGGGGTGGCAAAATTATCCACCATCCATAATCCATCCAAATTAAATCCATCCATTAGAGATAATAGATTTAAATGGATATAATCCAATGGACAATGTTGATAATGGATGGATTCAAATACATCCATTATATCCAATGAGTATCCATGGATATATCCATTTGGATGGATACCCAATCCATCCAAAAAATTAAAAAATTAAAAACATTTTTTTTTCTCAAGACACACGTGCAAACTCCTTTTTAACAAAATAATTCCTTCAAAAGTTGCATTACTCTTTTTAACAAAAACATTCATTCAACAAAAGCTTGATTTCTTGATCTTTTGAGGTTTTTTTCTTTCCAATATCTTCATTTATTCTCATCTCCATTGAAGGGTTCATTTTCCCCAATAGTTTATTTTAATTTTGATGTTCCTTTAAGATTGATTGATATATCTTTTGATTCCTTAAATATATATTAGAATATTGTTTGTTGTATTGTTTTGTGGATGCTGATGTTGAAATGATAAACTATTTGCTAATTATTGTACCCGAGACTCCCTTATCACAATGATTGTGTCCTATTTTATTTGCAGAAAACTTTGTCATGATTGTTACCAATTATTTTTAAGCTTAAAACTTATGTTAATGCAACATTGTAAATTTATGTTATTTTAGTCTCAAATATTGATGTGAATATGCTTTAATTTTGTGGATTTGTGTTTGTTAGAAGTTTATTGGTTAATTTGCTTTGGGTAAAAAAAAATTACTTAGCATTCACATAATTGCATTTAGTGTTTAACATTTCTTGTCAATTCTATTTCTCTTATACTTTCTTCAATTGAATATTTCAACAATTTACCAATCAAGTAATTTAATTTTGGTAAATATAATTTATGTTTGTAAACAACAAATAAACATGAAGAGTGGGAGAAATAGCAAAAAGAATATATGAATTTTATGATATACGTCAAATTTTTATAACAACACTAACTTGAAGCTCGGTTGAAGGTTTTAAGACTGAAAATTTAAGTTTAACCACATGATTTACCATTAAAAGCTTTAAAGTTAATTTTTTAAATTTATTATTCTTTTAAGTTTTGGATAAAAACTTGAAAAATTCATCTTTTTAAACGTGTTTTAAAAAAAAACACTTTTTAAAAATGTTTTTTATTTATAAAAAAAAGCACATTGCAAAATTTTGAACTCATGGATTGGATTGGATATCCATCCATCCAAATCCATGAAAATGGAGTCATGAATGAATTGGATGAATTATAATCCATTGGATATGGATGGATTGAATAACTTAAAATGTGATTTAAATGGATTAATAGATGACTTTTTATCCATCCATTTTCATCCAAAACCATCCAAATCCATCCATTTGCCACCCTTATAGACCATCGACATTCACTCCTAATTGAAGCGAAACATCTTCTAAAGTAATGGTGCATTCACCACATGTGTCTCGGGTATCAATCTTTCAACAAGAGCAATAATTAAAGATGAGTCTATGTTGGAAGATCGGAGGCTATATATTTTTGAAAAACGGTAAGCTTTAATACATCATCTAATAATGGATCTTCTTCAAACAAGTTGAGATGTCTGACTCTAATAACATCTTTAGATGGTTCCTCTAAAAAAAACTAAATATTAGTTATTAGTTAATTTAAATATTTTGTTCTGATGCCCACTTCTCTCGTTGGGTTTATTTGAGCCACGTCTGTCTCTGTTATTCTTCGGTTAGAGACTATAATCGCATCATAATGTTTACCAACTAGTTCATGGCTATGTTCATTAGTAAGATAACTCACATACCAATCTCATTTTTCTTTGTCAACGTGAATTTTCATTCTTGCTAAACAACCACATCTCGTCTCTTTTCTAGGCGTTCTCTTCCGAGCCAAATCATTTTTCTTATCTCTAAATCATTCTCTATCACACAAAAATGATTTCCATAAAATTTCACCATCCTTGTCCCGATGAGTATGATATTTTATAATTCCAAATTCTTTCTTCATACCATAGATCTTATAAAAATTGTATGCAATATTATTGTTTAAAAACCTATACTTCTTCACTTCATCTTCATTTAATAATCAAAAATCAATTTTTTTCAAAATCAAACTCCTCTGTTTCATTCACATTTTCATCTTCACTATCATCAAATTCATCTACAGCCTAAAATGAATAAAATAAATGATTTACAGGATGAAAATAATAAACAAATAGTACCTTAGCACAATAGCTTTCATCATTGTTGTTATTTTTTTCCATTAAAAACAAAAAAAAAACAATAAATATATCATAACAACCATATAACGTTATTACTAAATTAAATGCATAAACATCAATCTAACCTTAGAGATTCAAAGTCACCACTTCAACCTATCATTTGAAGAAATATATTTCTGCAGACACGAAACAGGGATAGGAAGCCAAACGAAAGTCACACAAACTCAAATTACACAAATAGGAAATTGATTCATATTTTAACTTCAGAGAAGTAGTAACGAGGAAAAGAAACATTATTACTTTACTAGAAGTCGGTATAAGCCAAACATTCTTCACATTAACACTTTTGAAGTTACTCTCTCTCAATCCAACTTCTATAAGGAAGTTGGTAATAAATAAATCAACTCCATTTTTGAAGTTACCCACTACAAAACCGACTTCTACACAGAAGTTAGTTTGTGCAAATTAAACATGTAATTAATTGAAGCTGCTCATTGCCAACCCGACTTCTTATATGAAGTTCTATGCATCTATACCAACTACTACACGATATTCCAAATGATATGTAGTAAACCAAATTTTTTATCAAATGGTTATTAACCAGTTCGCCTCCATACAAACTAAATATCCGTTCACAATTTAGCAATATCCATTACTAAATACATATGCATTCATATTTGACAATAACTTTTGTGGTGCCACTATCTTGTTAGTGAAGGACATATTCCTCTTTACATGAATGTAGCGAGGTGTCTCTTGCTATGCTAAAAGAATAATTATTGACCAAGAATAAAGAGAAATGAATGAATGATATAAGTGGGTCCATGCAACTAATTCAAAAAGTGATAACGTATTTGCAAATAATGAAGAAAGACCCACCTTGTTGTAGTAGTTTTCAATTGAATGGATCCAACTTCATTTAAAGCTCCTTTTTGGGAAAGCCAGCATGACCATTAATAGTCACAATTTCATTGCACTAGATTGCTTTGTACACATATATAAATAGGGAATAAATATATCTCTATTAATAAAGAGATAAATACTTGATTTTACTTGTATTTTTAATGATAAAATTGTTATTCCATTATATATAAAAGAATAAAAATATCTTATCATATAATTGTTTCATTTATTTTTTCTAATAATTATCTCTCAGACACAATCACATCAATATGATATTGAAGGCATGCTTCAATTCCGCATGCAAATCAGTTTCCACTATATTGAAGATCAATATTGTCCATAATCAATGGGCTCTTATCATGTACTATGTTGTTTAACGTACTTATTTTAACTCAATAACTCATGCGTTTGATAGGAAAAGTATTATTTAAGGAATATAAAAATAGGTGATTAATCTTGAAAAATTTATATCTAACACAACTTTGTTTTTATCTTTCATCTCCAATTGTTAATATATCACATGTCTTATTAGCAAGATGTTGTTAGAGTAGTGTAAAAGTTCGTTATATCCTCAGAAATACTAAAATGGGAGCAACATTTATTGGAAGACATAATTACACACTTCAAAATGGATTAGTTTTTCACCCATAAAGGTAAGGGATACTCTTGATAATACCCCAAAAAAATAATATGTCTTATGTGTTAAAGGGCACAATTGTCTTAGCAAATCATCAATGAGCATACTTTCTTAATTAGTTAAGTCAATATTCCAATGGTTACCATATGCCTCATATGCTAAGAAGAGTTCCACATACTAGTTACAACATTTTTATTGAACATAAATTACTTAGGTCAAAATAACTAAATAACTATCCCTCAAGCAATCAAATACTACAATGTATAATATTGTTAATGGGTTAGGCATAGATAAATGAGATAGAAGAGCTCAATTTTATTGTATTCATCATTTTACATTTATTCATTTTTTAATTATTATTTCACTACTTAGAAAATATGCTGCACTACAAGTGACTACATATATACTAAGTAAACCATACTTTTTGTTAGGTAAGTTCTCAGATGGGAATCACCTGTTCCAAAATAATGTCCTCATCCATGTCCCCGCCATAATAATGTGACATGTCATTTAAAAAATATACATTAATGTTCAATTAAAAAAATACATATTCATGACTGGTCTTCTAAAATAATGTGGCATAATATCATTGGTCGGGACGTGGATGAGAACACCATTTTAGGACAGATGATCCACATCCACATTTCTTAGCATAACATTAAAGATGCTCTAATCAAATTCCTAAGTCCTTAGCATGCATTCGTGAGGGTATTTGTTAAATTATGCTTTGAATTAGAAATAAATTTACATTTAATGAAGATATAAATGTTGATGCATATGATTTTTATAAAAGGTATCACTTTACTCCTTAAGTCTTTTACCCTTATCACTTGATCACCCTATGACTCCGTTATCTCCTTATATTACTTGGATTCTCTTTATTTCTTCTTATATAATTTTTTATACTTTTTCTATTTTACACTAACAAATCATTGTTTTAGTAGTGTAAATACTTCTTAGATCCTTAAAAGATTAAAAGATTAAAAGATAAGAAACCGATTTCTGAAAGTAAAATTTATTTGGAGTAACAATACATATACATATGTCTAGAACATAATATGCAATTAATTGCAACTAGTTGGATAGTGTTTTTGAGTGGTAAAAATGAGTCGACGCAGCAAATGATTTGTACCCATCACATCATGATCACCGCATAGACCACTGATGTTATTGATAACAGAGCCAAATCATGATTTCAGCCTCAATCCAACCCACCCCTTCACACCTTGACCCACCCTATCATTAAATCCTTAACATACATATATGTTGTATCAAAATATTTCTCATTATATTATGTTTATGTGATAATTAATGATATATTCCACGTTTTCTGATGAGACTGAGTAGTGTTTTAAGTTAAAGTTACATCATATAATATATAAGTGGGAGGGATCCACTTACTCCAAGAGTAAGTGGAAAAACATATATGTATCTGAGATCACTTGTTATCGGGGTACAACCATTGGCTCTGAGATCACTTGTTGGACCAGACTGCGACAGAGAGCCTACAACCACCAGGGAGTTCCATTGTTACCGGGGTATTGATGAGTGCAGAGCCAATAATGCACCACGTCTTGAACCAAAACCTTAAGACATTAGTTTCATGAACCTTTTCTACTTATAAACTCTTTCATTCCTCCCCGCATATCCAATGTGGGACTTCACACTTGAATAAACCCAACAGGATGATACAATAACAGTATAAAAACTTTTACACTATTAGTACATATATTTTTCTCAATTGCTAGGGAGACCTCGAGCTAGTAATTATGGCCTAAATCATGATCATATGAATCAATCTAGAACACCTAGTAAAAAAGAACAAATTGTTTTTTAATGATTTTTATATGATTAATAAATATGAAATAGATATTTATTAAGGAATAAATATGGTATATGATTCACTACTCATAATCAAGAGGGGAAATAGATCTCATAAGTAAATAATCAAAGGCATAGAAATACTACATTGCAATGTTATGTGCAAATGCGGATCAGAATTACAATAACTAAGTGTAAGCGTGAAAGGAAGAAAATGATTAAAAAGATGGGATGATATCTTTTGTCCCAAAAAGTGTATCACTTCACACGTATCATTACTTGTGATCGATCAGAAAAATATTTAATTATTAAATTTTTAACTTAAATATATTTTTTCTATCGATCAAAGTGTATAATACATGAAGTAAAACATTTTTTAGGACAAAAGATGTGGTAAAGAGATGATTGCAAAATTAAGGTGCCAAGTTAATGATGTTTGCTAAGTCATAATCAAGATTTGCTCTCCTAACCTAAAGTACTAGCTAACTCCATTTCCATTACAAAAAGATGACAACAACAATGTTTTTGGGCTTCTCAAATAGATGTTAAAAAATCATCTTTAGGAATAATTACAATGATGTAAGAATTAATATATATTTGACACGTTCAACTTTTTGGATTGTGTGAACAAACACATGTTTTCAAAGATGACTAGTAATCTAGTGATCCTTTCCTCATTGATGTGAAATATAGCTTCAATTCAACAACATGCTCAATGATCATATTTTATGGTTATTGTGTTATGTAAGAGGATAACTTGATGCAATGTGACTTTAAACAATATTAGGAAAATATTTTCCATTAATCAATTAAGGAAGCTAAATATGGTATACATTTTTCTAATGCTTCCTTTTGGTGAGACATAAGAAAATAAGAAGAGATAAATATATGAGAAAAAAGTGAAAAGAGAGAAAGAGATGAGAAATAAAGTGTATTTTAGTATTGTTTGGTTGTATAGAAAATGAATAGAAAGAAGATATTTTTTCTCCTTCACTCTTTTCTGGATCAGGATTTGATGTCAGAAATTATGTTTTAAACAAGAGTAATGTTATATTCTCATACTAAATCTTCCTACCAATTCTCATACCCACACAAAAGTGACTTATGTCACAAAGTGATACTTTATTTATTAGTTATTGGTTTATAAGTGATATATGTCACTTTATCGTGGGTATGAGAATTATTAGGAGGATTTAGTAGGAAGATATATCATTTTCCTTTAAACAATATATTGGATCAATGAAAACATGTCATGTCAATTAAAAAAGTTATATATTCATTTACTTTTTATTATTTTCTTCAATATCATTGGTCTAAGACATCATTTGGGACACAGTTTAGAAGAATATATGTTGGTCCCCAATTTGTTTTTTTACTCGTGCAAAATAGAGTCTTTTGATTTTGATATTCTAAAGAAATTGGTCAAAATTCCTTTAATCACAAAATTCATAGTTTATGGGTTTAAAAACATATATAACATGCTTTGAATTATCCACCAGCTGTAATTCAGGAATAAGATTTTCTCCAGTATTAATCAGAGTTCATTTTTTCTTTTAGTTTTAGGGGTAAAGGTATCATCTCACTATAAAAATAAAGGATATAAGTGTTATTATATTATATTTTTCTTTAGCTTTTTGCATCACTTATTTTTATGGTACAGGAGAATATTCAAACCCTATAATTAAGTCGTGTTGTATATGGAAAAAATAATTTTATGTGTGAATTTACACATGAGATATTTAAATTTGTGTTGGTCTTCTAATAGGTGTTGTGTGAAAAAAAGTGAAGGTTGTAGAGTTGGTCGTGATACGTTGTAGGTCCAATATTAGGAAAATTTTGGACCCCTAGTTCATAAACAAAGCTTTTAGGTTAAAGTTTGAATAAAGTTGAGAGTTTAAAATAAATTTTACTAGGGTGAAATATATGAATATCTATTATGTATCAAAATAATTTAATTATGTATCATTTTTACAATAAGTTTAAAAAAAGAGAGACACTACAACTAAATTCTTTTTTAATAATGCAACATTGATAAATGATAGGCTAATATAAATCAACAATGCTGGGGAAAAAGACATTTTTGAATATGTTTAAGATGTAGTATCTAGTTTATTAAGTGTTCATTCAATGACTCAAAGATTTAACGACACTTATCAAAGAAAGTAGTGTTGATTTTCACAGATTGCATATCGCTTATTTTATTGAGCGATGTTGATTCAACAACACTTGTTATAATGAACGTCGTTGAATATTTGATTCTCACATGTCTAAACAAAAAAACCTTACTACTCGTTCTTTCGGACGTAAAACTCATAAAACTTCCCTACCACTCATAAAATTTTCCTATGACACTCACTTTTCCATGACATTCATACCCACCACATTCATTCAACCACAATACATTTGTTTTTGTCTAAATTTCACTGTAGTTTGATCATAATAATCAGTGATCATAGTTTTTTTTTGCTGATATTTCCTATTTGTTGGAGATACTGTCTCTTAGGAAGAACTTGTAGTATAAGTTTTTTATAAATAAAAATGATATCTTCTTTTGTTGGAGATCTTCAATCTTGATTTTCAAATTTTAGAATTGGATTTGAATTGTTATCTTTAATATATGTTTCGAATTGCAGGAGAGAAATCAAAGTTTATTTTATTAGCTCCTTATTTAATATTTATACTCCCACTATTGGTGAATCCTGCTAGAAATATTGGCTAGCTATGTCCTAAATATTGTATAAATAAATAGAGTAGTATTAGTTTTGTCATTTCTAGGATTATATGGATTTATGATTGACATTTTCTCAATATAAATTAAAATAAAAGACAAAGTAATAATAGCCAAGTTTGATATATAATATAATGGTATAAATATTTTAGTCATGTTTGTTATATATTGGTAGTATTGGATGTGTTGATTGTTAGCCAGCGAATTAGTACTGAAGTTGCCAAATGGTATGACAAACAAGGAACTGTAGTATCAAGAGTGACTTGTTAAATCTAACCTTTTAACAATCAAACTATTGTTCTAACCTAGTTTTAAAAAGGTTTTTGATTTGGTAACACGATATGACTCAAATGTAATACAATGATAAAATAAGTTGACATTGAATTTCATTCTTACTATACTTATACACATGATTCAGTACATAAATTCAATAAGTGATGATTACTTTATACAGTTGACCTCAAAATTACTAAAAACTAATAATGTCTTAGTCAATTTAATAACTTACGCGACAAAGTTCTATGTCTAGCAACTTTATTAATAAGATTAAGATTTATGACTCGCATAATGTATCTTTGTGTCTAGTAATGTATGCACGCAAGGTTGATTTAAATGCAACACGTCAATTCTTTTAGTCGCCAAAGTCTTGGTCTATACTAATAATTTATAATTTACTAATCTACCTCTATTTCTGGTAGTATAAATTAATAAAATTAAGTTATATAAATCATTAAATATATATCTATGTCTAGTAATCTATGCCATCAAACTTGAGAGTTATAAAATTACAAAATTAGTTCAACGTCTAGATACCGCAATAAAGTAATACGCATGAGATAGCATGCTGATACAAGACTATACCTAGAAAATATATCAATTATTGAGTTATAAAAATTAAGAATTATGAAAGTATGATATTAAGCGTTCCATTCTAGATTTATGCTATAAGATGATCAAACCCAAAGCAAACATTATGCACATGCAAGAATTCAAAGATAATCAAAATTTCATAAATTTAATGTAGATAAGTCACTGTGTATACTTCAAGTTTGTATTACATTCAATCCCAATAAGGGAGTACTAAACTACTCAAGCTCACATAATGCAAGTAAGATAGGGTTAATACACAACTCATGTGGTGATAAATCCACTCAAAAATGAGCATAAATTAACTCATATAGTGCTTACACTTAGTTACCACAATTTAAGTAAGCTAAGCTCCCAAACAACTCCGAAAATAAATATTACAATTCGAATCTATCAAAGTGTGTAAGTTTGGCTCGGGTTGGAGGTCTTTAAATATTGTCCATGTGATGGCTTATACACTCAGCGCATCGCCTATGCGTTGAGTGCGAGCTTCCATCTGGCTATACGATGTTTGGATGCACCAACTTGCGTTGGGTGCACCTCTTTTCGCTCAATGCACCACCCATTGCACTGAGCGCAACTGTGTGCTGAGGGTACGAGTTCCAGAGCCTAAATGTTGAATTTCAAAATTTGAGGTCGTTGGACGCCAGGGGCTGTGCTGAGCGCAGGTTGGATGCTACAATTTTCATTGAGCGCAAAAACCTACGCTTAGCGCATCGAATTTTCCATATTTCGCCGATCACGTAGTTCACATTGAAGATCCAACATTTAGGAATAACATATATAAAATCCAACTCGATCCAACAAGTGTCGTTCACATGAATCAAACCATTGAACTTTGATAGTTCTGGAGATGTAGTGAGGTCTTACACCTAATGTTATTAAAAATGGACTGATATAAGACTAAGAAGTGATCAATAATTATTCTATTTTTTATTAGGATCAAGAGTATAATATATATACAAGATTATCTAATAACTTTACAAATTCTAACTTAATTTCCAAAACAGAAACTGAACAATTTATGTCCAAATAGAAACTGAACAATTTATATCCAAATAGAAACTGAACAATAAATCAAATATCCTCCCTCAAGCTGCAACATATATATTCTTAATGCTAAGCTTGGACAAAATGGACTGAAACTGTGCTGGATGCAGTGGCTTGGTGTGAAGGTCTGCTAATTGTGCTAAAGTGGGAATTGGTATAAGTTTGATGAATCCAACTTGAACTTTATCTCTTATAAAGTGACAATCAATTTCAATATGTTTGGTCCTCTCATGCATAGCTGGATGTTGGGCAATTTGTTTGGCAGAACGATTGTCACAATATAGAGGAATCGATTTTTGTAGCGGTTGTTTCAGATTATGAAGTAAGTAGAGCAACCATTGGATTTCACAAGCTGTGGATGCTAAGGCTCTATATTCAACTTCAGTAGATGATCTGGAAACATTATTATGCTTCTTTGATTTCCAACTGATCAATGATGATCCATAAAAAATATTAAAACCAGTGATAGACCTTCTGATTTCGGGACAAACTGCCCAATCCGAGTCACTAAAAGCCTTAAGAGAATGATCTGTGTGTGAAGAAAAGAACAAGCCTTGTCCTGGACTATTCTTAATGTACCTTAACATTCTTATTGCTGCTGCATAATGATCTTCCATAGGATTAGAGACAAATTGACTAAGTGTGCTAACAACATAACACAAATCTGGTCTTGTATTGGTAAGATAAAGCAGTCTTCTATAAGCATGAATATCAGAATAATGTTTTCCTTCAGATTTAGAAAACTTTGTTCCAGGTTGCATGGGTGTGGAAACAGGTTGACAAGCCAGCAAGCCTGTATCCTCTAACAAATCTAGAGCATACTTTCTTTGTGACAAAGTGATTCCTTGTTGAGATCTTGCTACTTCTAAACCGAGGAAGTATTTGAGTTGTCCTAGATCTTTGATTTTGAACTTAGCATCCAATAGTGCTTTTACATTTTGTATTTCTTCAATGTTATCTCATGCCAAAACTATATCATCCACATAAACGAGTAATATGATTCAAATTAGATTTAACAAAAAGAGAATAGTCAAATTTGGATTGTAAGTAACCCAATGATAGCAATGTAGTTGTCAATTTATGGTTCCATTGTCTGCTTGCCTGTTTGATTCCATACAAAGACTTAACCAGTTTGCAAACATGTCTTGTTTTTGTTGACTTATAAGTAAGAGGTAATGACATGTAGACTTTCTCATTCAAGTCCCCATGTAAGAAAGCATTATTTACATCTAATTGATGTAAATACCAATGCTTTGAAGCTGCCAAGGCCAAAACTAATCTGACTGATGTGAGCTTTACAACAGGAGAAAATGTTTCAAAATAGTCTAGACTTTGCTATTGTGTGTAGCCTTTGGCTACTAACCTTGCCTTTTAATCTTTCAATGCTCCCATCAGACAATCTCTATATTTTATATACCCATTTGCATCCTATAGGTTGCTTACCAGGAGGCAAATCAGTCAAAATCCAAGTTTTGGTACATTCTAAAGCTGCAATTTCTTGGTCCATAGCCTTTCTCCAACAATCATGTTTGATGGCTTGGTTATAGGTTTTAGGTTCAGTGACTTGGGAAATATTTAGAACATATGATTTATAAGAGGAAGACAAGATATTATATGAGAGACAATCAGAAATAGGATACAATATACATGTAGAAGATTGGTCAGCTGAAGAAGTAGCTAGCATGTTGCAATGATAGTCATGTAGGTAAGAAGGTTTATATTTTGACCTGGTAGATCTTCTTTGCGGAGTTTGAGATGGAGGGTCAGTAATAGTATGTGGTTGAGTGAGAGCATGTGGAATAATGAGAGGTTGTTGATCACTTATATCAGAGAAAATGGGTGAATTGGGTGATGTTATCTTGGCCACAGGATCCAAAAATTGAAGTTCAAGATCCTTGTCACTATTAAGAAAAGGAAATATATTTTCATAGAATACTATATTTCTTGATATAAAAATCTCCCTAGTGTTGATATATAACAGAAGATACCCTTTGACTTCTTCTTTTAAACCAAGTAAAACACATTTTCTTTCTCTATGTTGAAATTTTGTTCTATGAGCCTCAATAGTGGAAGCATAGCAAAGAGAACCAAAAACTCTCAAAAAATTGATGTCGGGTTTAATGTTATGCAAAAGTCGAGATGGTGAAAGATATGCTAATCCTTTAGAATGAAGTATGTTAATGATATGAACAACATAGCTAATAGAATAAGACAAAAAAATTATTGGCAAATGGGATTGAAACATTAAAGTTCGAGCAACATTTAGAATGTGTTGATGTTTACGTTCAACCACCCCATTTTGCTGGGGTGTTTCAACACATGATAATTGATGTTGTATCCCTTTTTGTCTATAAAATTCTGTCATGGCAAATTCGCTACCATTGTTTGATCTAATAGCTTTCACATCGATGCCAAATTGAGTTTTTATGTAAGAGATAAAACTAACAAGATGTGTCCTTGTTTCAGATTTAGTAGTCATCAATTTTATCCATGTGTATCGTGACTTATCATCTACTATGGTTAGGAAATATTTAAAACCTTGAACAAATGAAATGCTATAGGGACCCCAAATATCCACATAAATAATATCAAAAAAAGCTTTTGAGACAGTAGTACTTAATGAAAAAGGGAATTTTCTTTGCTTTTAATAGTGACAAGTAGCACAATGTGTACTTTTGATATCAGGTATATGACCATACATGCTTTGTAATTTGTTATAACAAGAAAAAGAAGGATGATCGAGTCTTAAGTGCCATATATCAACAAGGCTAGGCTTTATTGTAGAGAAAACTACTGAATTAACAGTGTGCATAGTGGCTAAGGGTCCAAAGTGAGTAGTTGTAGGAACTATCATTACATATAAACCATATCTTTCTTCAGCTTTCCCAATCATCTTCACGGATGACTGGTCTTGTATAACACAAGAAAACTCAGAGAAATAAAATTTACAAGATAGAGATTTGGTTAATTTGGCGACTGAAAGTAAATTCACAGAGAAATTGGGAACAAAAAGAACATTGTGTAAGATAAGTTGTGGAGTTAGCAAAATAGTACCAGAAAAATGAGCTAATGATGAATCTTTATTAGGTAGAGACACTAAGATAGGATTTATTCTATGATAATATGTAAAATATGATAAAGAACTAGTTATGTGATCCGTGGCTCCCGTGTCTATAATCCATTGGGAATAGGCATTACCTTCATCCAGAGAAAAAGTAGAAACATTATGGGAGCTTAAGAGATTGGCAAAATGTGTGACTGTAGGGTTGGTTTGAGGAAGAAGAGCTAATAAACCTTGAACTTGTTCTTTAGAAAGTCCCAAAAATGAAGATTCATCAGAAGAATGAGGAATGGAAGTGGATTCTGTGGTAACATTGTGAACCCTTTTTGACTTGAAACCTGTGGGAAAACCAGGTGGTAACCCATGTATCAGAAAACAGGTATCTATAGTATGATTTGTCCTGTCACAATGTGTGCATTGTCTAGCCACACCAAATTTTCCTCCCGAGTATCTATTTTGAGAACCTTGGTGTGGTGCCTTACCTCTACCATAATCAGTTTGAGGTGATGTTTTCCCTCTACCATAAAGTGAACAAGATGGAGTTTTAGCCTGATAATAGGATTGTTGTGGAACCTGAACTGCCATAACTGAAGATTCAGGGAGAATTCCTGTCTGTAACTGTCTCTCTTGTTGGATTATCATCGCAAAAATCTTAGTCAGAGAGGGCAACGGATCCATGAGAAGGTTTTGAGATCTGACAGATGAATAATTATCATTCAATCCACTTAAGAAACACAACACACAATCATTGTCTCGATACTGCTTTATTGTTTTTGAAAGATCACAACAACACGAATCAATAGATTTATATTCAGAAATAGGACAACAATTACAAAGTTCATCCCAAAGAAGCTTCATTTTAGTGTAGTAAGCATTAACAGTGAGGTCAGTTTGATTGAATAAAGATTGCGATGCAATTGTAAAATTCGAACAGAATCACCTTGAGAAAATCGATCTTTGAGGTCTTTCCATGCCGCAGTTGCTGTGTTGATCCAAATAATGCTTGTAGCAATCTCATGAGAAACAGAATGATTGATCCATGATAATACCAGATTATTGCATCGCTTCCAAGCTGGAACCATGGGATCAGTTGCGGCTGGACAAAGAATTGAACCATCAGCAAAGCCAAACTTATTTTTCATCTAGAGCGACATAGTCATTGCGTGAGCCCATCCATGGTAATTGTGACCTTCAAGAATCGGAGAAACAAGAACGAGAGATGAATTTTCGTTCGGATGGATATAGTAATCATGTGTTGCATCTTGCAATGATGCAAGAGTGACTGGAGTGACAACCATGGAAGAAAGAATTTGCAGAAAAAGAAGAGAATTGAAGAGTGAGAAGAAGAACAATTGCCGAACAGTATGGTGAGAAATTAATTTTCTCATGATACCATGTTATAAGACTAAGAAGTGATCAATAACTATTCTATTTTTTATTAGGATCAAGAGTATAATATATATACAAGATTATCTAACAACTTTACAAATTCTAACTTAATTTTCAAAATAGAAACTGAACAATAAATCCAATATCAGTCATCAAACCGATCAAGGTACTGGTACAATGATTTAGTGGTTCAACGAGTGGTTCAGTAATTAAACCGCATGCGATTAAAACGCTTAAACTGGACATACATGCTTATATATGTGTATGTAAATGTGTAACAAAAAATTTCTAATACGTAGATACTCAAATTTATGATCCATGTTCATAGTCAAGTAAGAATTCTCATTGACAAACAACTTCAATAAATCCAAAGTCTAAATTGCAAAAACAAATATTAATCCACAAGTACTTGTCTCACTTAACAAACTCAAAACATATGACACAAGTATTTTCGTTGCTACTTCTTGTGATGTTGTTAATTTGATTTTAGTAGATGCCATCTATTTCTATAACGTTAACAATTAAAAACAATTCCATTATTTATGGCTACTGGCCAGATAAAGGAAATAAAACAATGTTGTTTCTACAATATTAGCAATAAAGAACAATGTTATTTGTACTAAATTTAGAAATGAATTTGGTAAAGAGTAAAGCAACAATGATATAAACAATTATTAGTGAAATCAAATATAGATCAGCACAATAATTAAAATATCAACAAATTAGTGAAATCATATGGTAAATTCCTAGAGGTTTTATTATATTTAAAAGTGAAACATGTGGGAAAACATATGATATCAACAATGTTGTTATATGCACTTTTTGTGGCCAAAGTGTTGTTTTACTCTATCAACATACTCTTTTCTAAGAACAACTTTTCAACTTCAGCAATTGCAATATCATCAAATTAGTAATTATTTTTATTATCAATGCTCTGTCCTTAAACACTGAAATGCTAAAAATGATATTTGCGAAGTGCTATGTTTTGAAATGCTAGAGATCAAATATTTATTTGGGAAGTGCTAGAAATTTCATTGTTACCCAAAATCCCAAATTAGTAAATTATGTTTTCCTTTCTAAATGAGTAAATCCCATATATTAATATTGTGCACTCTTAGCTCAGAAGGCTAGAAGGGAGGAAGTGTGGAACTGAGATGTTGGAGGAGAACTAGAGAATAAATGGGTATTATGTGTGGTTTATGAAGAAATGGATATTATGTGAGTGTGGGGTTTGTGAAGAAATGGGTATTCTCAATTATGTGTGGCATGTGAAGAAAAAGGTATTTTGTGCGTCAATTTTTGTTTTAAAATACATGCATGAACCGTCTGACTTAATCAAATTTCAGTTGGTTGCACCGGTTTTGATATTTGTCCCGTACAAGAGATGTATCGTACTGATTATGAGACCAGTTCACCATTTGAACCAACCGGTCTAGTCTAATTTTTACATTATTGCTTACACCATTAGACCAATATATTGTTAGTATAAAAAATTGTAATGGATTTAAGATGTAATGGAAGTAGGATGCATAAAAGCATCAATATTGGTAGGAGAAGAGAGTAGGGTTGGAAACGAGCCGAACCGAGTTGAACCAGAGTTCAGTTTGGTTCAGCCCGAAACTCGACTCCAGTTCGATACGAGTTATGTTTTTAGCTCGATTTCAACTCGGTTAAAGTTCACGAGCTATTTGATTATGTTCGAAATGGTTCATTTGGCCAACTCAAATAATTAATTAAAAAAAAACATATTTCACAGGGTTGTATATATATATATATATATATATACACAACTTTGTTTATATCTATACTAATATATAAAGGGAAAACACAAAATAACTACCCATGATGGTGTAATTTATATTTTTCCTATTTTGCCCTTAATAATCTATATTTTCTACCAAAAAACCTATAACTTATTTCCTAATTTTATGTTCCATGTTAGTTTATGTAAGTTTTACAGTTTTTTCAATTTGAACATGACAACTTTTCCACATGTATCAATACAATATTTGAACACGACAATTTATCCTTTTCATTTTTTAACATGCAAAATTGCTAATCATGTTTTGTTGATTTTGTTATAGTTATGAAAAATGTAATAAAAATATACAAATCAATTACAATTCACTCAATAGAAAAGCGGGTTGACAGACACGTAAGTGTCTGTCAACACACTAGTATATAATAACTATAAACATAAAGAATAATGCATGAGCCATGATATAGTAACAATAAACATAAAAAATAGTTTATATATAAATATATGTATATATACACATATTGAACTGTTATCTAATTCAAGTTCGACTCTTTTATTTAACGAGCTCAATTTCTAGCTTAAGTTCATCTCATTTGGTTTATGAACTAAGTTTGTCAAGTTAAATAACGAGTCGAAATCGAATGAATACCGAGTTAATTCGATTTATTGTCAGCCCTAGATCAGAGTATAAAAAGTCACATCATAGTTAAATGGTCACGATTGAAATATATTGCATCTTTGGAAAATGTTATGTATAGTGTGAAGATTTAATTTAAAACCATCATATTGGATACAGTGTTATTTTAGATTTATTAATGAGTTTGTCTTGGAAATGTAAAAAATTTCATATAATTAGTGTATGTCATTTATTGTTTATATTTATTTTGTAACTCGGATAAAAATAGTAAAAAAAATTACTGATGGTTGATTTGTTACTAACTTAATTGGTTATTGAATTGTTAGACAAATGGTTAAGAGTGTAATATATTTGGCTTGTGAATGTAATATTTATACATCATTATTAAATTATTAATCATTCATTTGTCTCACTTATATTTAAAGATCAATGATATATAATTAAATATAAATGATGGACGATGTAATGATATTATAAAAAAATGTACATTTTTCCTATATTCATTTTTTTTCTCAATTATTAAAAACATGTTATTTTTTAAAGTTTTACTATCTTGACTTGGTGGTGTTAGACTTTTGTAATTCAGTTTTGTTAGTTAGTTTAGTTTCTGTTTTTAGAAACTCAATTAGTTAGTTGTATGCTATAAATAGAACCTTAGTGTTCATTCAATAATATGAGGTATTACTTTCACATCTTCTTCTTCTCCTTGCACATAAGCTACTTGACATAACTCTCTCTCGTGTTCTTGCTGCAATAACAGAAGCACAAAGCTTCTAGTTCTATGACTTGTGTGGGTTGCTGTTTTGAGTGAGTTACTTGACTTTGGTTCAACAGGTGGAGGGTGTACATGATATTTATTAAGAGTCTTGTTAAAATCAATGTTATTAAAACCATACCGGTTATCAAACCGGTCAGGGTACTGGTATAGTGGTACAGTGGTTCAACCAGTGGTTCAATAATTAAACCGCATGCCGGTTAAACTGTACATACTTACTTATATATATGTAAACCTATAACAAAAAATTTCAAATAATTAGATATTCATATTTATAATTCATATTCATAATTTACTTCAAATTCATACAAACAAACAACATTAAGTCTTTAATAAAATCAAAGTCTAAAGTGCAAAACATATATTAATCCAAAATTATCACTTAACAAATGCAAAATACAAATAAATGACCCAAGTATCAATCATTGAAGTTGAAGAATAGGTGAAGAATTGAAAATTTGAAATTAAAAAAAAAAAAAATTAATGTACAAACCGACCGGTTTAAACCGGTTTACCGGTTTTGACCGGTTTTGACCGGTTTTTAACCGGTTTTGACCGGTTCTATTGCATATGCGGTATAACATACGTACCGTACCGGTTAGGGGTCCGGTTCACCGGTTTTCCGGTTGAACCGGCCGGTACGGCACGGTTTTTTAAACACTGGTTAAAATATTAAAGCCCTCATTTGTTACTCTCTTACTACATAATATATTTTTTATATCTTATTTTAATAAATACCTTTGAGAGTTGGTATGTGTTACACAAGACAAAAAAGATGATCATAATTTAGGTATAATACTTATTATTATTTCACCTCAAAAAGTATGTAACCTCATTTAGATAGAAGGGTATTATTTATTTATTTATTATAAAAGTTTTATGTTTATAACCACAATTTTAGGCAATGTTATTAAAACCGTACCGGTTATCAAACCGGTTAGGGTACTGTATAATGGTATAGTGGTTCAACCAGTGGTTCAGTAATTAAACCGCATGCCGGTTAAACCGGACATTCTTGCTTATATATATATATATATGTAAACCTATAACAAAAAATTTCAAATAAGTAGATATTCATATTTATAATCCATATTCATAATTTACTTCAAATTCACACAAACAAACAACATTAAGTCTTTAATAAAATCAAAGTCCAAAGTACAAAACATATATTTATCCAAAATTATCACTTAACAAACGCAAAATACAAATAAATGACCCAAGTATCAATCATTGGAGTTGAAGAATTGAAAATTTGAAATTTTAAAAAAAAAAATAATAATGTACAAACCAACCGGTTTAAACCGGTTTACCGGTTTTGACCGGTTTTCAACCGGTTTCGACCGGCTCTATTGCATATGCGGTATAACATACGTACCGTACCGGTTAGGGGTCCGGTTCACCGGTTTTCCGGTTGAACCGGCCGGTACGGCACGATTTTCAAAACTATGATTTTAGGATCCATTAAATTGATTTATGTTGAATAAACTTAGATTTATCATTATATACTTACCACCACCATATATTTTTCTTAAAAATGGTAAACACATATATGGTTTGTTTGTAAATTAAGTTTGAGAGAGAAATGAAAGAAAAGAAAATTTTTAAAGTCATATTACAAATGTATTTCATAATTATAAAGTTTTCTTATTTCGCAATTCTCCTCTAAAATTGAATTCGCAAACAAAAAATTTAAGGATGGAATATCCTCTACGTTTTCCAATATGCTACCACGAGATAGGATGATAATTCATTATTATCACGTGATTTTTGCCATTGGTGGAAGTTTATGGTTCTAATAGCCATTTGAGATGAATCATCATATGGTTTAATTCGTAATAGTGTAGGATAATTCATTCCATTTATGACTCATCGAATTGAATTTTAAAAAAGAACTAAAGAAAATAGAATACTTTAAAATTATGAATAAAATGTAGTTATTATAGATAACTCTTAAATATATAATTTTCATTTATTTCTCTCAAACATTTAACTCATAAACAGCTGAGACTCTGACGTGATCATAATGTGACATGTATTGTGTATGGTGGTGATAAAGCAAAAATTCATAATGGCAGTGTTCAATTAGAAGGGTATTACTTATTTAATTCTTATAAAAGGGCCATGTTTATATTTCGGGATTCATTGAATCTAAGAGTAAGTTTTTTAAATTTACTTCACATCTTAGTCATTAATTCTAGAAAAATCTAATGGTTTGAATTAGTGGATAGATCTAAACCATTGTATTTCTTTAGAATTGATAACTAAGATGTGAAATAAGTTTAAAAAACTTACTCTTAGAGTAAATGGATCTCCATCCTTAATTTTTATAAGATAACATATATCTTATAAACTTCTAACTTTCTTACATTTATAAACTAATTGAATTTTACCAAACATTTTCCATACCATAAGCTAAATCAACACTAACTTTTCTGCCTTTAACAAATGGTAAACAAACTAGATTCCAACACATTCCTTATCAAACCCAATAGATCTCAATCTTAAAATAATAATTATCGGAAGGATACCCACTTACCCAGAACAATATGATAGACAAAGAAAAATATAATTTCATTTTATACACTATCACTTCATTATTCATCGTTAGATAATTCAAATAGTAATCAATTATATAATAACCGTATATAAATCTTTAGTACTATAAAGAGTATCCCTTATCTAACAGGAGTCAGACTCCTCTCCGGTGAAGAGGACAATCTATTTTGTTAGTGTATTTTGAGGGATAAAAGTGTAATATGAGTGTAAGTTAAAAGATATAAATGTCACTATCTTTTAAATTTTACATACATTTCCACATAACTGTCCTTTCTATTATTTGAGGAGAGTCTAGCTCATCTAACAGGTAATGGACTAATCACATTCATAATACTTGTCTCTCCCAACAAACAAACGCAACGCTAATATGAATCTAATTTTTTATTTTTTTGTCACCCTTACTTTTCAGTTTTCATGGTTGAATTTGATAGTTTTGTACATCTATAAATAAGAAGGAGGAGTTGTCTATTACTTCAAAATTTCCCGCAAATATTTATAACAGATAAACCCTCCAGCGAAGCTTTTTCAATAACCTTTTTCTTTTCTATTTTCTTATATTATTATTATTATTATTATTATCATCTCTTCATTTCTTTTATTTCACTTTCCATCTCTTCCCCCAACCCTATACTCCGCCACCGTCGCCGCCGCCGCCGCCATGCTTTCTTATAACTCCCTACCGGAAGCCACGGCGGCTCTCGGCCGAAACCTGACCGTCGCTGAAACTCTATGGTTCAATTACTCAGCGAAGAAATCTGATTATTTCCTTTTCTGCCATAATATTGTGTTCCTATTGATAATTTACTCTCTCGTTCCTCTCCCTATTATATTCCTTGAAATAAAACGCGTTTTGCCATTTGATAAGTATAAGATTCAATTCAATGTTCGTCTCTCGTTTAAGGAAATGTTTAAATGTTATAAAGATGTTATGATCATGTTCTTCTTAGTCGTTGGACCTCTTCAGCTCGTGTCTTATCCTTCTATTAAGGTTATTTTCATTTTTCACAAATCTATTAATAAATTGCGGTTACAGTTATATTTTTTTGAGGTGCCAATTGCAATTGCCTTACATAGTGTGGTGGCAATTGAAATTGGAAGTGTGATGCAGTTGCGAATAATAGTTTAAAACCTTAAACAAGGTTTTAAATAATGGTTACTCTCTCATTTTTTGGAGATTGTTTCGGACAGTTACGTGCAAATGGGACTGATTCAGTCATAATTTTGGTTGCCATATGGATTCGGCAGTATTTTAAATTTTGGTTGCGATCGTGATTATGGTAATGGTTGCGGTTACTGTGATTGTGGCCATTGCGTCGCAAATTATTTTGTTATAAAGACAATATTTTGGAATCTCATGATGTCTGATGCAGTCCAAATGTGTTCCAATGTGGTTCAAATGCGGTCCAATGTGGTTGTTTTGGGCCTGGTACGGCCGCATCATTGTGATTCAGAGGCGGTTGTGGTGACCGCAATCAGGTGATGCGGTCTGCAAGTTAAATCACTTTTCGGTTCAAAACCTTAAAATTAAAACATTGACCCTGAAAAAAAGTATGATAAATAGTCATATTTATTTCTTGAATATTGTTAATCGTTTGTTGTTATTATCAGATGATTGGGATCAGTACGGGGTTGCCATTACCGTCATGGTGGGTGGTGTTATCGCAATTGTTGGTGTATTTCATGATAGAAGATTACACCAATTACTGGATCCATAGGTTTCTTCATAACAAATGGGGTTACGAGAAGATTCATAAGGTTCACCATGAATATCAGGCTCCGATTGGGTTTGCTGCACCGTATGCACATTGGGCAGAAATTTTGATTCTTGGAATTCCATCGTTTCTGGGACCTGCTATTGTTCCTGGTCACATGATTACTTTCTGGTTGTGGATTGCGTTGCGACAGATTGAGGCTATTGAAACACACAGCGGGTAAATGTTTCTTTTGTCTGATCAAAATCTTTATAAAGTGATTTTGATTTGATTGATTTCTAATAGTGCCTTACCTTTTTTCTCTGTTTTGGGACCTATGATTACTTTGACACCTTTTTACTTTTAGATCTATTTTTTTTGAAAGGCCGACCCCACTTAGTGTGATAAAAACATCGTTGTTGATCTTTGTTTGAAAATGGATCCACCTAGTGCAATTAAAGCTTTGTTGTTGATCTTTGTTTGAAAAACCGACTTCACCTTGTGCGACTAAAGCTTTGTTGTTGTTGATCTTTGTTTGAAAATGGACTCACTTAGTGCGATTAAAGCTTTTGTTGTTGATCTTTGTTTGAAAAACCGACCCCACCTAGTGTGATTAAAGCTTTATTGTTGTTGATTTTTGTTTGAAAGACCGACCACACCCGGTTCGATTAAAGCTTTCTTATTGTTGATCTTTGTTTGAAAGATATGATTTGAACAACTAAATTAGACAATGTGTAGTGGCACTTGATGGGTTGCATCCGTACATGTACTTGACATAATACTGTATGAGTAAATCTATAAGATGCCTTCATTATTGGTATGATACTCATACTCACTTTTTATTTTATTTTTGGTTTCTTCATCTTGTTTTCTTCTTTGTACTATGTTTTGTTTCTTTGTAAGATGGTGACTTAGAAGAAAGTAAATAAAGTTCACTAATAATAATAAAATGGTTGGCAATTGTTGTGCTCTAAATGATTGAATGTAGACAGATCAGGGATGAAGTGGGATACCATTTGTCTTCACACAATTGATTTTATTGCATTATCTCTATGAGTAATGTTATATCCTTATACTAAATCATCCTATTAATCCTCCTACTCACAAAAAGTGACATATGTCACTTATAAATCAATCACTAATAAGTAAAGTATCACTTTGTAACATATGTCAGTTTTTTGTGGGTAGGAGGATTTAGTAGGAGGATATATCATTTTCCTATCTGTATATAGCTAAATGGCAGTTTAGATAGATTCTCACTGCAAGGTTAGTAGAGATACAATTTATAATGATAAATGGCTCAAACCTAGTGATTTTGCATGCAAGTTTGTGATCTCAACATGAATTATGTGGTAAGAAGGTTGAGGAGCATTGTATTTTCTGTTAGTAATTATTTAACAACAACTAAATCTTAATCCCACTGGGTAGAACGATGTTAGTAATTTTTTTTTATTTTCTTTTTAATTATACTATATTTAGGGATCAGTTTGTATGTTATGATCAATTTGGCAACCAGAAGTTAAATTGCAATTTGTCTTTGACAAAACCTTTACCTCATTTTACTCCATAAATATGATGTTACCACCTAAACTGTGAAATAAAGCTTTCTAGTCATTGTTGTCTCAATAATGTAGTACTTTCTGGAACATTTTCTCATTGATCTTCTCTAGTTTTTGTGTTGCAACTTTGGCACTCAATCTTTATATGTTGTTTGTTACTTGTCAGGTATGACTTTCCCTGGAGTCTAACGAAATATATTCCTTTTTATGGCGGCGCTGACTATCACGATTACCATCATTTTGTTGGAGGACAAAGCCATAGCAATTTCGCTTCAGTTTTCACATACTGTGATTACATCTATGGAACTGACAAGGTTATATCATGATTCTGGAGTTCTATTTGTGCATAAAATTCTGCATGTTTTTTTTTTCACATGTAAAATTGACTTCTATGTTGATCTTTGTTAATGAACATGATTTATGATGTCGTTCTATCCATTTAGTTGAACTCATCTACTGAGATTAAGGCTTGGTTGTTGGTATTGTTATAAAACTGGCTTCTAATAATTGTACTTTCTTATGTCACAGGGTTATAGGTATCAGAAGAAACTAGTGCGGAAGGTAAATTTATAAACCTTGCTTAATCTTTGAGAAACGTGATAACATGTCCCTTCAGTTACCTTAAAAATCTTTTTATCTTACTCAAATTCTTCAGACACTTGTTTTTGTACTTCTTATTTAGCTATACAATATGAGATGATGGTTTTTTCCTCCATCTAATTGCTGTTTTTTGAATTGATTTTATTGAAGCGTGAGTCGACAAATGGCACCAACCAGAACGGACGATCACATGAGACAAACGGCACTAACCGGAACGGACGATCACATGAGACTAACGGCACTAACCAGAACGGACGGTCACATGAGATGCAGGACTCTAAAACTGATTAACTTGGAAACAAGAAGTGTTTTGCATGTTTACTCTTTGGAACTAGTCTAGACATGGCATCATAGCTTGTTTCAGAGTGTTTTGCATGGTAAGTCTTTGAAACTAATGTAAACATGTATGTACTGTTGTTGGTAATATATTTTCTTTGATTAGCTTTGAGGGTGAACATTTGTAGAATGGGTTATTACAAATTGTGTTTGTATTAGAATTATGTTGTCACATTTCTGAATTCATGTTCTTGTGATGTTGGTTGATGTTGTATGATAGAATATGTTCCTAGTTGGGTTTGTCAATTCTGAAATATGAAATAGGCTTTTCCTCTTCATCCAACAATCAGAATAAAATAGGGAAGTTCCATTTCATGCAGTTTATATGTATAGCACTGGTTAATGTCCTCTTAAAAAATATGGTTCACTGTACAAAATTCTCATCAAATAGATCTGAAGTAGATAAGATATCACATATAATTATATATGATGTCTTCTTGTCCGATCGTACTGTTTAATCGGTTAAACCTATTAACCTAATAGAGGATCTCTTTCAGTTTGATGTCCAACTATATTTCCACCTTGAATTAGGCTCGGTTGAAGTTCGCAAACTATTCGTTTTGACTCGTGAGCTCAAATTTTTTTGATTCGTCAAGAGATTGCAAAGTGTTTAGTTCAACTCATTAGTTCAATTGATTCAATTCGTTAGCTTAAATGATGATTATTTATTTATTTAATATAATTCAATATTCAATTTTGGTGAATGGTTACCGGTTAGGAGGGCTAATCAGAATTACAACAAAACTGAGGCGCCTCACAAATATAAATATATGCTATAGATTCTAACTTTTATGAACTAAACCCTTTGAGATATTATCTCACCTCATCTTATCATACACCTTAATGTATAATATGGGGTGACCATGATACCTCATTCTACAAAAAATATTGTTATTTGTACGAATAATTTACGGACAAAACTTAGATAAAATACAATAGGTACTAGTGGTACATGTGACTTATTGGAAGATGACACATGAACCTTTTTGTTTACCTATCTAACATCTAAACCTAATATTTGGAAGAGTTGCCATTAATATTTGGAGAGGAAATTATGAATACTCACATGCCAAAGCAATAACTCGTCATCCACAAGTATCAATAAACCTCAAGGTTCACTTCATCAATAAGAGGACCATATAATGAAACAACAATAAGAGGCTTTATGGTGCACAAGATCCTCTTAAAGAGATAGCATATTATTTTCTATACATAAAAAAAAAGTACGATAGATGCACACAGTCTTATTATAATAAATAGTCTTGCCATAATAAACGGTGAGTGTTTCCGCAATGACTGGTAGATGCACGAAATCAAATATATATTTTTAATCACAAAATAATTTACACCGCAACAGCTGCAATCCACATTGCAACTACCGCAATGAACATAATCACATTAACAACAACCGCTACTGCAATTAGTAAACTATTTAATTTAGCTGATAAGGAAATGCTATTAGTACAGATTATGTGTTTAAAAACAAATCAGTGAACTATTTCATACATACCCAACTCATTCTTAAACACAACTATAAGTGTGTTCTTCCAAATGAAATTGGAAGAAAGAAAAACATTGCCAATGAAAATATTCCTAGAGCATATGCAGAGTCTGTTATTCATTGAGATCGTTAAACTATATGATCACAACACAACATATTTGACAAGTAAGATGAAGCTTATCTTTCAGTTTCTTGGTCTGTAACATCATATTTGGAGATCATCCAATGAAAGTTCCTGTGGTGATGATAGGATCTTTAATTTCTGCAAAGAAAGAACAATAGTATGCAAAGATGGTTATGACAAATTGCAATTTGAGGAAGATAATTTGACCTTGAAAAGCTAATACTTCCGTACCGTAATAAATTGTGCAGGATCGTCAAGACTTGATGAGCCCAGAATAACTTCCCTCTTCAGTTTTCCAGTAAGCTTGTGGCAAACCCTAAGCTGGTGTATGAAAGAATTGAATCAGATCAGAAAGAGCAAAATATGGCAAGTTGTTTTATCAAAATATTATTCAAACCTCGGATCTGGTTGCTCCACCAACAATGAATATAAATATTCGCTGCCCCATCTTCTTGAAATCACTGGATGCATGTTTAAGCACCGAATCGCTACATGCCAGAAGGAATAAGATAAAAATTAAATGTGAATTTTGTAATGGCAAGTCCCAGTTGGCAATTCCAGTAGATACATGGTAGTTCCCTACAAATTACCTACCCAGGCCAAGCTTATGCAATACACAACTCAGAAGTGGTGAGGAATAATATGGTAATGGCAAAGAGCGAGGGGAGAAGAGGTCATGGATGAAGTGAAAATATACGCTGATCTTATTATAAGTATTTATCATATTACTGACTTGTATTTGGGAGGAAAGGAAGTAAAACCTTGAATATCCATCATCAGACCCTCGGGGTCGAGCCCAAGTTGGTGTGCGCCTCGATCTCATTGAATGAGCAGGTGGATTATGAATTACTGACCCAGCATAAGGTGTACCATGGAAACTTGGACTTGGATCATTTAAACATGGGTAATCTTCATTAGACAATTCATTTTTGCAGACTTTTTCGATGAGTTCCTGAATGAAATAAACTTGTCACATACAAGACCAGCAAATTTACAGTAAGAATGTAGTTCAAATCTTCAGAAAACTAACTACATCTGGTTCTTTAGACGCTAGAGAAAACCATAAGCTCATCTAATAGGCAAATTTTATAATTAAAAAAGGAAAAAGAATAAGAAAATTGTTCAACAGTGCCCTCACATATTTTATGTGGGAAAGTAGTATTAACTCCTACCTCTATTATGGGATAAAAGCGTGATAGTTGCCATGTCTCTTCTTCACCAGAACGGTCTCTCCTTGTGGCACGCTTTTTCTGACAACTTATAGAAACACTTTTCAGACATTAAGTGACTGAAAAATAACATTTAAATTATAAATTACCAATACCTTGTGGATATCAAACTTAAGAGCGAAGGCACCGGTCAATGATTTTTTGGTGGTATCACGGGCTCCCCCAAGCCTTCCCAAATTATTTACAGCAATCATATCCTCATTTGTCAACCTCGCTACCTAAAATGTATTTCAAAGGTGAAAATATTGCATAGCACCATTACAGCTGTGAGGAAACAGATCGACAACAGTATTGTCAAACAAATTAAATGAACAGAAAGTGGCAATTTAGTTGGAAGCAAGCCTAAAGAAACTACACCTTCATCAAATTCAGACCCTTTTCTCCCTCCATTTTCTCAGGATAAATGGCTGCAAGAATCATAATTAAGCGCAACTTATTTTCACGACTTGTATCCTGCGTGAAAATAGTGCTTACAATGAAATTTAACCGATGAAAAAGCAAAAAAAAAATCTAATTTCACACTTCCTGTAATAAAAAGCATTTACTTATTCATAAGTACATTTTTTTGGGTACCACCAAGGGTATCCCCTCACCTTTTGGTACATTGACTAGGTGCAAGGTACACCCTTTTCTTTTCCAATGTTAAATTGCTTACCTCTTTTGTAGTCAAAAATTTGATCACCTCTTTCATTCCTGCATCTCCAAAAACAAGATCTTGCTCCAGCTGCCCAAGTTCCCGGAGATCTGACTCCCTAATGATTCTGTTAATTTTTCCTGCAATCTAGACACAGAAGCCAACATTTATAAATGTGAAATACATGACTGTAGTAAACTCCACCATCATAATTAATACGTTTACACAGATTTAAACTTTAATGTCAATCAATTGCTGAAGAAAGAAATGGGTTTCAGAAATGTCTAATAAACTTAAGTGCAAAGGTTCAGTTATTCAGTCACTCAACAACAAGAGCCATGATCAAAGCAATAACATCATGCAGGATAACAGATAATATCTAATCATCTATATGTTCTCTGTTATTCAATAACTAGAAACAACTAAAATCATGTAAAGACATCCATATCTTAAAATAATACCATAAATATATTCATCATCATTAATTCTTATTTAGGTATTAATTCTTGCAGAAGCAAAATACAAATGAATAATCGTAGTGATTAATGGAAACGCTCCTCTAAAGTGAGCTTGTCCGTAAAGTGAGCAAGGGTGTATCTAGTAAATGATAATGGTAGATACAACCTTGCTTACTTTACTAACAAGCTCACTCTAGAGGAGCATTGTCTTGTTAAATCATGTTAGGTTTATCTTTTGTTCTTGGATGCTCAAAGATAAGAAAGTTTTAATTTGATTATGATTTGGAATTAGGAGTCAATGCAACTTCTAAGGAAGGAAATTGTGAAGAAAGTGGTTCCCCTTTCTTTTTGTCAACAACACACCACCTCAACAAATAAAATGCAGGTCCATTACTCACTAATTATGATGTCACCTTCCATTATTGTTATTTACTGCTAGAGAGATGGTGGTAATAAGGACAAAAACAACACAAAAATAAGTACCACTATTCAATCTACATGCAATTAAAAATATGGGATTACCAGAGAGTACAAGAATTTTCCTTCGGGGCATCAATACACACTGTAGAATACCTCTTCTAGGTCGATTCCAAGTGAAGATAGCATATACTTTTTGATGTACATGATATCATATGACAATTACAATTCTTCAGCCATAATGACTGCATTACTAAAGAACTAACCTCCACATGGAGGGAGAGCTTGTCAATTTGTTCACTGTATTGTGGAAGTGCTTGAACCATCTTTTGTAAGTCCCTCGTTGACATTTCACCACTATCTCTATAAATAAAATACAAAGTTGTGTGAAACCTATGGGTTATGACTTATCGTAACATAACTAGACGAATGAATAAACATTTCCATCAATTCCAGATCTACAGTTAATTAATAAAAGCCAAATTGTTTCATAAAATCAAAAGCAAGCTTCTGAATTATTACCCAATCAAGAACTTCATTATTTTACACATGAATAGAGGTTTATGTTAGAGATATAAAATCTATCTAGTACCTTCCTCACCTAACAGCTTAAGCTTTTAGGAGAGTTGGACCTTGACATGGTATAAGAGTTTATTTGACAAGTAATCACAAGTTTGATCCTCACTCCCCTCAACTTTCTAAATAACATGTTGAACTTCAGCACAAGGTAGAGCGGGAAAGTGCTTTGTCCACACTTCAAGGCCAAAAGGTTCTTGCGTTGCGTGAGGGGTATGTAGGGATATAAAACCAGTCTTTTACCTTCATCCGACAACTTAAGTCTTTGGGAAAATTGGTCCTAATGTTAGACAAACTACATGAGTATGAGAATAACAAAAAAAAGGTTTAAAGGAACCTTTATTCAATGTTCTTCGAAGGTCACATTTCTCTTATTCAATATTGTTTGACTAGTATCCCTTTGTATTATCTCTCTCTTTTTGCATCCCTTTGGCTATTGCTCAAAGAATAGAAGACTATGAGGGATTTTCTCTGATCAAGGGCTATCAGGATTACTAGAGATCATCCAGTGAGTTGGGCGACTTGCTTTGGACCTAAAAAGGAAGGAGCTTTTGGTCTTGGAAATTTGATTTCGAAAAACAATACATTGGCAGCTAAATGGCTTTGATGTTTTCCTTTACAGTCAACTTCCTTAAGGCATCAAGTGATCCAATTCTGTGGGCATGGCTTGCACTCAAATAGGTGGGATACCAATACTGTGATTACTGCTAGACATGATAATCCTTGAAAATTTTATCTCCCAAGGTTATGGTTCCTAAAGATCTCCTATTCCTTGAGTTCGGGTGATGTTTCCCATGTTAACTTTCAGGAGGATCTTTGGACAGGTAAAGCCCCATATATGTTGCATTTCCTAGGCTTTATCATCTCTTTTCTTTTGCATAGTGAGCATATTTTCAGTTTTATTCAATTTCTCTTCTATTTCCTGGAATTTTCATTTCTTTGGGAATTTGCATGACAGAGAATTCAGAGTTATTGAATCTGTTGTTGGATTCATTCCATCTCTCTTCTAAACCAAATAAGAGGATCTGTTCTCTTGACTCTTCAGGCATATTTTCTTGCAAATCCTATTTCCATTTTACCACTTCACATAACATTGTGTCTTTCCTTTTGGATAAGCCTATCTGGAAACCAACCCCCTAAGGTCAAATCCTTCGCCCGGACAGGAGTGCTTAACAGCATTAATATGAATGATTCACTTCATATTCAAAGACCTCTAACTGATCTGACTTGTAACTATTGTGTTATGTGCAGATCTAGTTACTAAACCGGTTCTCCCTTTTTTTTTGCATTGCTCAACGATTTCCTTTCTCAACAATAACTTGTTTAGTGTCTTGAGTGAACAGTGGGTTTGCCCCACGGATTTACGGAAGTTTCAAGTATCAATTTTAGGGAGTTTGGCTCTAGCATAGATGCCAAAAATCTTCGGCAATGTGCTCACTTCACAATTCTATGGTGCATTTGGTCGCAACAGCATGCTAGAAATTTTGCCGGGTGATAGTCTCAAGTTCATGTGGGATAGAATAGTTTTTCTGGCTTCTTTGTGGTGTTCGGCTCTCGGCCTTTATGGAGGGGTGTTATTTTCAGATCTACAGAGAGAGATTGACATGCTTTTTGGCATGTTTTTTGTTCTTAGTTTTGTCTCATTGTAATTTCGGCTTTTGGTTCATAGTTCTTGAGGATTTCTTATCCTTACTGTTCTCTATAATATATTCTTATTTTATCAACAAAAAAATGAAGTTTAAAAGCTATTTAAATTTTAAAAAAATGTGGAGAGAGAAATAGTACCCAAGGATGAATGTCCAAAGGGATGTTCAAGAAGTGATTAAGGTAGTCTTACTGGAACTACAGTTCATGATGTTAGTAGAGACTAGAGCCCAAAATTACATGACTTAGGTAACCAAACAAGTTCAAACTAGTAAATTACACATTCACAAGGTGCGGATATTATTTGAAAATGATATCCAAGCATGCTATTCATTGGGTGATAAGTGATGTGACTAAATATTTAATAATGGCAACAGATAATGCCGGGTGGGGGATTTTCAACATGGCGAGACACAAAAAGTTGAGCATAAAAAACTAAGATTAACATAACTTCTCAAATGACAAGTTTTAATAAGAATTAAAAAATTAGGCAAACGTTTTTATTTCCAATATTGATTAAAATCATTACTTCAATTAGTTTAGAATCAATATCCTCTTATATCATGATGTCAATGACGAAAAGCATCCAGAAAAATATCACTCACCTTGAACCATGTTGGATTTGTGCAGCTTTGTTCTTTGAAATGAAGTTGGTCATCTTCTCATGCAACCGTACACTGGCCTGGCAAGGCCATCAATTATAAAAAAGTATTCATGTTGATTAGGTGTTACACATAGTAGAGATGATCCTAAATAGTAGAAAATCCTAAACCCAAATAGTAAATAGTTAAGGCAGGACGTACATCTGCAATATGTGCATGACGAAGTTCTAGCCATATAGGATCATGATCCTCCAACAAAACATCTTTTCTCTCAGGTGGTCCACCATTCTTTCCAGGAACCTTATGAATACAGTAAATTTTGTGTTGATATACAAGAGAGTGGACAATCAATTCAGTGAAAAGGAAAAGATGAAATTGTAGGAGCTACCTCGTGAACATATTTATTTCCTTCCATGTTCAGAAAATCATGGCACATGGCATCATAGGTCCATTCATGTATCACAGGAGCAATCTACACATCCAGAATAGTATCCTAATTGTAAGCAATATAAGAAGACAGCCTGATGAAATAATATTTAAAACACATGACTACAAGTGGAAATAAGAAACCTGATCAACAGTTCTATCAATGATGAGCAACTCGCAGGTCTCAGTCTGAGGAAAATTAGGTATACTTTTTTTATATTTCATGACACGGTCCCAGACACCAGCAGCAAGCGTTGTAGGAATAAGATCACGGAAAGTAGTCATTGTGGTTGCATCAAGGGACTTGGCAGCACGAAAACGAACAAAAGGAAATTCCTAGAGAAATATTTACATGATTCAGAAGATTTGTCAATCATTTGTTTGAGCAATTGTAGAACATCAACTACAACTTTTTTCTTCCTATCATAGAGTTAAAGAACATTGACTACATACTCTTAATGAAGCAAAAACAGTAGCAACCCGGGTAGCCATCACATTTAAACAAGCAACAGCTTTACGATTATCCTCCTCGTCTTTGAATAGCTCCTCTAGAGCTCTCTCATTGTTTGTGATGAAACCCTGTATTAACATGGCAAGATTAACAAATCTCAAAAAATGAAGACCCCAAACAATGGGATGATGATAGATCAGAAACTAATAATGGATTCCTAATGAGCACATTTGATTAAGGTTGATAAAATCCCCTCAAGGGAATGATTATAAACAAGCAGGTTTCATGAATTCTAAGTTCGAACATATAGCAATACATATTAATTTTTGTATCAGTGAATTTATTATAAAAGCATTACATACGAATAATTGAGCTTCCATGCATTATAATCAGTGTTGTCGATGGCGGATGGCGGCCCATGGCGGTTACCAAAATTCCGCCATCATAGCGTTGCAGCCAAATAGCGGACATCATCATTTGACAAAAAATGATTAAAAAATATAACACAATAGACAACATAAACTACATTTCAGAATATATATATATATATGGGGTTTGCTAACATGGGGAATGTATATTTTCAGTTAGGTACATGTTAGCAAGGTGTACCAAAAGATTTGGACAAAATTACCCTTAAAGTTTTGTGTAACATGTTTTAGTAACTAGGGGTACTTATGTAATTTAACTTCAAACAGTGTAATCGATTATATCATTCATGTAATCGATTACATCATTCATGTAATCGATTACATCATTCATGTAATCGATTACATCATTCATGTAATCGATAGTGTAATCGATTACATCATTCATGTAATCGATAGTGTAATCGATTACATCATTCATGTATAGTGTAATCGATTACATCATTCATGTAATCGATTACTAGTATAGTATAGTGTAATCGATTACATCATTCATGTAATCGATTACTAGTATAGTATAGTATAGTGTAATCGATTACATCATTCATGTAATCGATTACCAGGATAGTGTAATCGATAGTGTAATCGATTACAAAATTACTAGTATAGTGTAATCGATTACATCATTCATGTAATCGATTACATTATTCATGTAATCGATTACCAGGATAGTGTAATCGATTACACTGTTTGAAGTTAAATTACATAAGTACCCCTAGTTACTAAAACATGTTACAAGGGTAATTTTGTCCAAATCTTTTGGCACACCTTGCTAACATGTACCTAACTGAAAATACACATTCCCCATGTTAGCAAACCCCTATATATATATATATATAAACTGCAGTCCATACAAAAATAGAAACTGCAATCCATAAAAAATATAAAGTGCAGTTGAGAAAAAATAATCTGCAGTTCGGAAAAAACAGAGAATACAGATTATACATTTACCTAAATATACTATAGGGAACATAAATAACAGTTTAATAAAATTAAAAGTTCACTAAAAAACAAAATAGCAGTTCTTAAAAAATAGAGCATTAGTTTGAAAATAAATAATATAACAGTTAAGGAAAATAAAGAAAATGGAAAGCGAAGAGATCGCATACAACAACAGGGAGGTGACGGCAGCCAATGACAACAGCGATGGCAGACGGCAACGGCGGCACTAATGGCGGAGGAAGAAGCTGGTCGTAGACCGTAGAGATGGCAAAGGGGGAAGAGGTATTTTAGAAATAGAAAGGATTTAGGCTTTAACCCATAATTGGGCCTAAAAACCTTACCCGTTCTGCTATTTATTTCAATAAAGCTACCTAGAAAAGCCCATTTACATTGAGTTCTGCCTTTCCCGCCATGGCGCTTTCACTGCCATACCGCCATGGCGCTTTCATTGCCATACCGCCATGGCGCCAGTTTCATGTAAATGGCGGACAAGGCCATATGGCGGATTTTTTTAAATAGCTAATGGCGATTGCTAGAAAAAGCCACGGCCATCCGCCATGGCTATTTAACAATACTGATCATAATACATTCAATCTACATATTTCATTGTTGTTCCATGTTTCACTTCTTGGAAGATACTTCAATTTAGTCCCCATCACGTCAGACTTCTAACTTTGAAGATACTTGTAAAGAATAGAAGAGAAGAAGAGAGAGAGAGCAGATAGAGAGAAGAATGAAACTTTTATTTCTTAGAATAAAAAGTTAGTTACAAGAATGAGTAGTTAAGCTGGAAGACTAATACACTGAACTAAAGCCAGGCCTAACTAACTTATACAAAAGTAACTAACTCTTTATAGAAAATAACTAACACTTCTCTCTTGTAATACATTCTAGACTATTCTCTAATAATACTTCAATTTAGTCCACATAACCTGATGCGGATGCATCACCTCGCAATTCCGGTGTAGATCTTAATCACAATAATGTGGCCACAGTAGGTCATATTAGATTCAAACTCAAATTTCAACACAAAAAAACATTCACACCACAATATGCATCACGATAACCACAATTCCTGCAATAGCTACGGACACAACCTTGACCGCAAGTAGAATAAAGTACAACCACATACCTGACTGTCAATGGCAAAATACTCCAAATTCATCTGCATAATTGTCAAGTGAGGGGGGAACACAATAAGCAAATTATGAAATATTTTTGAGGAAAATATCAATTTAAGCACAATGTACATCCTAGATAAAAAAATCTTTACCTCTCTCAAAGCACCTATGCGAGGCAATACCCTCGCATCTTTCTTAATGTCCATAACCAGTTCTCGGGGAATAGATGAGCTAAAGAAAACAAATGCCCTGCAATAACACAGAATAAAAGAGGCTTGGAACCAATAACTGGAAGTCAAGATTAAATAGAAAAGACAGGAGATAATATGAAGATAACATACTTCCTGTATAAAGGAGTCCTTCCAGACATATCTGACAGAAACATAATTACACTGCCAACAGACATGAAGAGGGGGGATCAATAAGTATGGACCAATTCTATAAACCTGGCAGCGTAGGTTAACTAAAATATCCATCAAAGCTAATTGAAACTATCTTATGGCAACAAGTTTTCAGAAGAGTTAACGATAAACAATTTACATGATATATGCGTTATTAGAGGAAAGCTAGATAAATAGACAAGTTGATAAACATAATGACAATACAGTAGTAACATGTCATGATATATTTTGTAGAGAAGAAGAAAAAATATGGATTAATATGTTTTGTCCCCATAAAGTAGGGATCTTTTGAATTTAGTCCATTATTGGTTAAGGTCCTTGTAAACTCGTTTATTTTGATTTTATTCCCTCTTGTTAGTCAAGGTCAAGAGCTGGTGTGAAAGGGACTGTTGTAATTATAGAGTTTAGATATGGAAGGAGAAAAGGGAATGTTCAAGATAGTAAATTGTATTGATAATATTGTGAATAATGATGACCTAATACTAAACCAGATTTGTACTAATACTAGACTCCTAATTAAATAAGAAACTAAACAATAAAAGATAAGATAAAATAACCACAATCCAAAGAGACCTTTCAAGATACTCTACACAAATCTGATACAATCATGATAATATAAAATAGTATCTCGACATCTAAATGCCCTCTAGATATTCTCTATAAGATAGTTTAAAATGATATGAGATACTTCTTATCTCTTCTAAGAGCGACTAAATCCAAAAGCCAAATACATTACAGGGACCAAATCCAAAACAAAAATACAGTACCAACTTACAGCGGAGACAAAAATCAAAAGAACTGAGTTTCAGGGACCTTAATCCAAAAAATAGTTTTAAACGTACTAAACATATTTAAGCCAAAAAATAAAGACAATATTAAAAATAAGAGGTGCAGTATAACTCATGACATAATTGATAGTAAAACATAAGGGAAGAAATTAAATATAGATTAGAGCTCATAAAATAAAATGGAACTTATTTTTCAAGGAATGTAAGAGATCGAAAAACCCCAATTATAAGTTCATGATTTTATTTCCAACCAAGAGACAGGAAGTAATACTCCGAGAAATTATTTCTAAGCTGCATGTTTATCGACATCAGTGTCATAGATCACAACAAACTGCAAAACATACATACTAAACAAGCAGAGAAGTAAATAGGAAGAGACCGTCACAACGAAAGTAAATTCCTTGAAGAGTTGCAAAAGAATAATACTAAAACTAAAAACTGTTAGCAATACAATATTTTGCTTTTATTTTCTTGGCCAGTCTGCCTTCATCACTGCAACATTTTTTAGGCATAGCCAATCGGTAATTTCTGAATCAGTAACTTAAACTTTTCAAGTAGAACTAACAAAAATCATGCAATGCAACCATAACAGACCGCCAGAAATCAGCCTCTAATTATGAGAAGTGTGTTTATTGTTTACAGTCTACGAGCATTCTCAAGTTAATGTACAATAATAGTTCATTGAATATGCTACAAACATGGGAGAGGATATGTACTTCTCTCTGGTTGGCTGGATGAAGTATATCGCATCCATGGTAGGCAGTGGCTGCCTTCGCTTGAATATGTCTTCAACCACTACAAAAAGAACAACATTTCATAAAACATGTACCAAGTAATGTTCTTCTATTGTCATTAGATAGAAAGGGAAAGGATAGGAAGGAAAGAATTCCCCTTGTTTGGAAGTATAAGAATATATGAAGGTGAATGGAATGTGGGGATGTTATCTATTATGAGCAAAAATAATGTTGCTTTTATTTTTAAAACATTTTATTTGATTCCCTTTACCATCCCTTTTATTGGAACACAACTCTTTTTCATTTCACTCCTTCACTTTCCATTTTATTTCATCTCTTTTCTATTCCATTCCATTTTATCACTAAGACTTTCAAATATAGCCTTAATAGCAAGCACCAAAACAACCAGTCCGTAGGTAATAAGATAAATTACTAAATAGATAAATAAATAGTCCATTAGAATTTACAGTTTAATTAGTTGTCTCTTAAGACAATGTGATAGAATACCATATTTGTATACTAGGCCCAAGATATGGAAGGTCTACACTAGGAGAGAGTGGGGCCAAGAGAGGAGGGGAATGGGAGTAGTTAAGGAAAAAGGGGAGTTAAAGGGCCCCTTTTGTCATGAGTGACACAGCTATTAAAGGAAAAGGAGGAGGAAGGGAATTCATTCATGCACCTTAGAGTGATAATCGTGGAGGAGAGGCTTTCTCTATGGGTAGGAGTGTAAACTCTAGAATTTCTATGTTATTGTAGAGTATCAATGCTGATTCCTTTCTAAAATCTTCTATAATACAATTCTGAATTCTAAATTTAACACTAAAATTCAGAATTGTATTATAGAAAATTTAAGAAAGAAATGAGCATTGATGCTTTACAATAACATAGAAATTTCAGAGTTTACACTCCTAACCAGAGAGAGATCCTCTCCACAATTTTCACTCTCAAAAGCATGAATGAATTCCCTTTCCTCCTCCTTTTCCTTTAATAGTCGTGTTACTAAAATAACTCCCCTTTAACTCCCATTTTACTTAACTACTCCCATTTCCCTCCTCTCTTGGTTCCACTCTCTTTCTCCTAGTGTACACCTTCCATATCTCGGGCCTAGTGAACAAATTTGGTATCCTATCATTCTTACATGAAAGAAGAAAATAAATCCTGTCATTCTTACATGAAACACCTTGATCAGTGATATCAGCCATCTTGCAAGAGTGAGACATTATCTTTACAGTAAGTTTGTCCATTATTAGTACCTGCAGGCAAGCAACCCAAGAAGCGATACAATTTGGTAAAGAATTCAAGTATAATTCATATAGTAGTTTTCAACCTCCAACATATTTCTTGAAGATGAAATGAATGTGTGGGTAGAGCACAAGGAAACCTCCTATACAAAGGGCACGTAAGAATGAAATGACAATGCAAAAGCTCTAAAACCACTCAGCATATCTAAAAAGAAGAGTACTCTGTGAGCAGAACACCAAAAAATTTATTTAATTCCACAAAAGTGGTGAAGACAATAGAGTTCATCCCCATAACCGGCACAATGCCATATTTTCCTCCTTAGATTTATATAAAAGACTCACAAAGGTGAATGCCAAATCTCCTGACACCTTGTCCCCAAAATCAATGGCCCCTCTCTCTCCAACCACTCCTAGAATGGATCTACAAACTGAAGCTAAACAGACTATCTGTATTTAACTATTTATATTGAAGTTCAAAAAAATTGAAGCAAAATTCATTAAGTTAATGGCATATTATACCTTCCATGTTGATTTTGAATCCCCTGTTTTAGCTGACCTGATCATTTCATGTAATAATCCTGGAGAAAATTTCAATTATGAAAAAAAAAATGAGAACATTGGTCAAAAATCAACTGGTCATGAAATCATGGTTAAATTTTAAGAAACTTGCTATTAAAAAGTTACATGGAAGAAAAAGAAAACATGAAAGGACACAATCCTTGCAAAAGAATTAACCACTTCAGTTATTCAAAACATGTTTGAACTTTGAACCAGTCTATCAGCTAATGGTAAGGACAAAATGTGCTGTAGTGAGTTTGGTGTCCATACAAATAGTAAAGAACTTGATATTGCATGTAAAGTAATAGATTGATCTCTCAACTCTTTAAAGAACGGTGGAAAAAAATTCAGGGTGATTCTATTCATCTTGTAATTACAATCCTTCCACTCATCGGTTCTATATATCACTTGATGTCACCTTTAGGGTTGTTCAAATCCAGATTCGAAAACCGGTTCAAAAATAAAAACAAAAAATGATCCAAAATAAATTGAAACCGCAAAAGTCGAATGTGGTTGGGTTGTATTGGATTCATATTTTTTAAACCGGTCGGTTCACTTATGGTTCTAACTAACTCTAGGATCCAAACCGGAACGAATTAATTTGGCTTATTAGGAATATGCACACAAAATTGTGTGTTAAATAGTGTTTAACACTTCATTCCAGTAATGTTCTAAACAAGCTAGAATGCAAATTCAACAAACAAATAGTCATATGGTAGATTCACTAATGTCATTTGGTATGACTAAAAAATAGGTGATCGCTAAGTAATATATTCTCACATGTAGATAAAATGTTTTCAATGTAGAGATGATATTTCTTTAGATAAATAAAATTAAGTTGTTAGGTTTGTTTTCTTTTGATATACAATACATTCATAATGAACGAAGAAATCAATGTCATTTACCCAATATGTCCAATCGTTTCTACTTTCTTTTATTGAGAATATCTTGTTATAAATATGATTTTTTTAATTTATACAATAGTCGTTTGTTTGTATACATTAACATAGTATTAGGAACAAGGTTGTGGATTTGTGGCATTATATCTTTATAGTGTATGTAAACAGTTCTGTGACAAGGTTGTGACAATATTAACATAAATATATATAAACTTGTCACTTTAAAGTGTATTAGACTTGATATTTAATCATGATTATGAGTTCTGAAATGTATGTGAAGTGCTAATCTGATAGACCCCCTATTAAAAGGGTATTTGAGAGAAAAAAGAAAAAGGGCCAGGATATATTGGGAAAGAAAGAGAAAGAGCTTGCAGCACATGTCTCTAACCAACAGGACACTTGGCATGAGCAGGTTGGTTAAGAAGATCCTAGAATCAGAAAAGGAGGGGGAATATACGGCAAGGAAATGAAGGACGAAAGTAGGAAAGGATTTGGGAACTTTGGGGTGACTGATGTCATAGGGAAGAAGGGAATTATTCCCATTGTTCATTCTGTTTTTTCCTTTAATACTGTTACATTACTCTTATATTGTATTCTGCACTCTCTGCATATCAATATATTAATTCTGCACTTCAACTTCTTTTTTTTCTATTTAATTTGTTGGCTGGTTCCTATCATAATCTTTTATAGAAAAACCAATACGAACCGAAACCGCATATAATATTTGGATCGGATTGGATGTCTTAATTTAAACAAACCACACTGAGCCGCAAGTTACTTATGTGTTTGGATTGGATGACTTTATTGCCTAAAAACATATCCAAACCGACCGCAAGCACCCCTAATCACCTTTACTGATACTCATTTAGTACTTTTGCGACATTATAGTCCATTTCTCAAGTACTACCTCTTCCTCTAGTCCATAAGTCCCTAGTCTTAGCTCACCAGTGTCATCAATGCCACCAGTGTCTACAATACCACTAACATTAAATATGTTACCAACTCTTTGTCCTATTATTGTTTACCAGTGATGCCGATGTCCTACACAAATTGAGGATATTGAACAATCCAAATCCAAATGATTCCGCTTCTTTTCAATCATCGGGACCTAATTCGGTCCTACCTAAACCTTCCATTGAGTTACTCATAATTATTCGTAAAGATATATATTCTACTTGTAACCCTTGCTGGAGTTACCATAGTTTATCTTCATCTTATTATGCTTTTGTATTTGCTCTTTCCTCAAAAAAAATCTTATATGTACAAGAAGCACCTTCTCATCCAAGTGGGGCCAGGCTATGAATGACAAGATGACAACATTAGAATCAAATAACACTTGGACTCTTGTTCCTCTTACATAAAAGAAATCTATAGTGGGTCTTTGCTATCAAAGTAGGCCTAGGTGGTCAGGTTGATCATTTAAAAGTCCAATTGATGGCTAAAGGCTATACTCAACGACTTGGTACTAACAATGGTGAGACATTTTCTCTTATCGCCAAAATGCCTTCTATCAGTCTCTTCCTAACTATGGAGGTCATGTGTGCATGACCCTTTGCATCAGACATCGAGAATGATTTTTTTCATGGTGAGTTTCTAAATGTGGTTTACATAGAGCGACCACCTGATTTTGTTGTTCAAGGGGAGTCTCAAGGATTTATGTACAGATTGCCTAAGTCTTTTTATGGACTTAGGCAGTCTCCTGGAGCACGGTTCATCCGGTTCAGCTCTATTCTCTAAAAAATTGGTATGATTCGTAGTGAGAAAGATCACATTTTATTCTATTAGCATTCCTCCTCTGGTCACTTCTAGTCTATGTTGACATCGTCATTACTGAGAATGATCATGATGGAACCATACATCTCAAGCAACATTTATTTCATCACTTCCAAACGAAATACTTGGGATTGTTGCATTACTTTCTTGAAATTGAGGTAGCTCAATCACCGCATGTATTTCCATATCGTAGACGAAGTATACTCTAGACATTCTAAAGGGCACATGAAAATTAAATTGTGATACTATTGATACTTAGACTAATCTTAATTTTAAACTTATGTCAGAAGTCAGAGGAACCATATTCAGGCCGATGGAAATATCGAAGACTTGTAGACAAGCTAAATTGTCTAACTATGACTACACCAGATATATCATTTGTTGTAAGTATTGTGAGTCAATTCCTCAATTCATCACTTGACAGTTAAGAATACAGTTATTTGAATCTTTGAGATACATTAAAAGGTGAAGATTGATCTATAGGAATAAAGGTCATACTAATATTCTCACTTACTCTGATGCAAATTGGGTTCGCTGCCCAAATGATAGGAAGTCAACTTTAGGATATTGTTTTTAATAGGTGGCAACCTTATCCCATGGAGAAGTAAGAAACTGAATGGTGTTGCTAGATCAAGTGCAGAGGCGGAATACAGAGTCTTGTCTCTTGTTGCAGGAGAACTTGCATGGCTCAAACATCTTTTATCGAAGTTAAAGTTTTGGAAAGTTGAATTTATGAACCTCATTTGTGATAACCAGACAGCTTTATATATTGCCTCTAACCAGTCTTTCATGAACCAATGAAACACATAGAGGTTGATTATAATTATATTGCCAAAAGGTTATTTTTTAGAGGCAAAACTTAGTATTTTGTTAGCGGGTGGGATTTAAACCATTAATCCCTTTATCACTCTACTCCTTAAACCCTCACCCCAACCACCTTATAACTCCCTCTCCAAAAGGTTATTGTTGGGGAGATTAGTACATCATTTGTTAATTCCAAGGATCAATTAGCAGATATCTTTACTAAGTCTCTCCGAGATCCAAAAATATCATATATATGTGACAAGTTGGATGCATTCAACATATTTGCTCTAGCTTGATGAGGGTGTTGAGATTGTTGAAATAATTATAGATTCTACGTTTAATTAGGTTTACATGTATGATTATGGAATCATATCATGTAATATTATTCTCTAGTTGTATTTCCCAAAGTTAAGGAATTTATGTAAGTACTCTTCTATTATAAATAGAAAAGGTTGAGTGCATACAATGCACTTTTTCAAGTCCTCCGAGATGACATTCCATGAAATGTTCCAAACTCAATGGACAGATCCGACATTAAACAAAAACATACCAAACAGCCCACACCACAATTATTAGGCAGCTAGACAGTGTAACAAGACAAGGCTGCAAGCCTCTGAAAAAGGAACAACATAAAACCTACATTTGGGGACAGAACATTGTGTGTTCATCAACCAGTGTTAATCCTATTAAGCTGTGCAGTCCAAATGAAATACTTCACATAAGAAGGGGGCTTGGACTTGCGAAGGAGACTATAAGGAAAAAGAAGGTAGGCAAAAGTGTTAGGAACCAGTATAGGGTTTTCAAGAATACACTCCAAAGAAATCTAATGTGGAAACCCTTATTATATCTCTGATGAATAGGGGCGAATAGAGTCAAGCAGAACAGTCCAGAACTGTGTTTCTATTAAGGTTCATTACGGAAATTAAGCTTCAAAGACATGAAAGAATACCTTGAGTGGTAGAATCTGCAAATGATCCCTCTTCTTTACATGTTAAAGACCATTTATGTCGGCAATATTTCCAGAGATCTATGAATATTATAAGAAGGTGTACTAGTCTCAAATACTGTGTAGTCTAATTCTTCAATATCCATAAAGATCATCCTGTGCCAATTAGCTTCTCCATTCAGAATTATGGCAGAACATCATATCCATTATCCAACAGACTTGCTTTAACCTTAAATTTCTTGCAGTTTGGGTAAATAGAAAAATATTACTTTTATCCCAAAATAGTAATGGGTAGGCAGTGAAGATATTGATTGAATTTTAGTCTTGAAATTTTCCTATGCTCCTGGCCAACAAGATTCTGATCCCCTCTATGCAAACAATTTAGAGTCCCCATTTAGCATTACCAACAACCAGCAGATGTCATTTCCGGCAGCATGCAACACTTTTAGGATCTAATTGCAAGGTATGAGACTTGAGTCATACATCAGAAGAAGCATGAGATTCTGGTCTGAGATTTATATAGTTGTCGGCTCTCCAACCACAACCCGCTAGCTTCTGTGATGTGGTTCTCCCAAGATTCTAATCAATTGATATCAAAGTTTTCCACCATATCACTCTAATGCAAACGAGTGTTGTAGATGGTGGCACTGGCATTGCAGTTCTAGCCTAGGGATAGTGCACAGCCAAACCACAAGGGCGGCCAGAGTGTAGGACTTAAGTCCCACATACGAAGTATAGGATTCCATTGTAGGGTTTATCCTTAGGATCTCCAATCACAGCAACTGCCTAGTAGCGTGATTCTCCAAAAGTTCATATCATAGTTACATAATTCCTTCATTTACCCTACGTACCACATATCGAGTTCATTGTAAAAAATGTCTCATAAAATTAATGTAAAAAGTGACGAACAGCTTACCCAAGTGAACCACATATCCGTACCCGTATTGCATACCAGGCAACTATGGTTCATATCATTCACATTTTTACAAAATAGCACTAGCACTAGCTACTATTCTCTCACATATAACTCTAACTTTTTCACTGAGATCAGAACCAAAGTAATTAGGAAACTAATCAGTAGAATTAATTAGGAAACTAATCATTGACCAAACTGATATGGTTTTTCTAGGAATTCAAGAAAGAACTCAAAGAAACTCAATGAACAGGAAACTCTATGAATGGAAAGAGTTTCGAGATACAGATTTATTGAGAGGATATGAAAGTTTACAAAAGAGAAGTTACAACAATGAATCAAGTTGAGTGGCTTACTCTACATGTCCCTATTTATAAAACTAGGAACTAACTCTAACCGAATACTATAGCTACTAGATATTACAATTTAACCCTTATCACAAACACACTATTATTTAGTAGTATTAACTAACTAACTAACTACAAACAGAACCAATTGATGAGGAAAATTGAATTAGAATAGTAATAATGATGATAGAGAGATAAAAACTTACGGTCACGGCTAATTTGTTTGAAATTTTTGTATTCGCCGCTATAAGAGGATGAGGAATCGGAATCCGACATAGACATGTTGCCCTAAATCAGAGAGAGAGATCAATCAGAAACCAGATAAGGTAAGGAAATGGTTTCTTCAAATTATGATTTCGATTATGTTAGGGGAATTGAAAAAAGAAGAAATGGAGAGAATTATTATATAAGAAGGAGAAAAAATGAATATGAATGGTTGAAGGAAGCAACGAAAGCGTAGCGTGTTGAATTGGTGAAAGGTTGGAGAAGAATGTGTCGGACGAAGAAACTTCGCAGAAGAGAGTGGACCGGTTGAGGATGAAGTCTTGAACCGGTTTAAATATTGGACCGGTGAGAGTGAAGTATTGCACCGGTTGAGGGTGAAGTCTTGGACCAGTTGAGGATAAAGTGTTGGACCAGTTGAGAATAAAGTCTTCAACCGGTTGAAGTCTTGGACCGGTGAGGGTGAAGTATTGGAGCGGTTGAGGGTGAACTCTTGGACCGATAGGATGAAGTATTGGACCGGTTGAGGGTGAAGTCTTGGACCAATTCAAGTATTGGACCGGTTCAAGTATTGGACCGGTTGAGGGTGAAGTATTGAACCAGTTGAAGTATTGGACTGGTGAGGGTGAAGTATTGGACAAGTTGAGGGTGAAAACTCTTGAACCAGTTGAGAGTGAACTCTTGAACCGGTTGAGGGTGAAGTATTAGATCGGTTGAAGTCTTGGACCGGTTGAGGGTGAAGTATTGGATCGGTTGAAGTCTTGGACCGGTTGAGGGTGAAGTATTTGACCGGTTGAGGGTGAAGTCTTGGACCGGTTGAGGGTGAAGTATTTGACCGGTTGAGGTTGAAGTCTTGGACCGGTTGAGGGTAAATTATTTAACCAGTTGAGGGCAAATTATTTAACCAGTTGAGGGTGAAGTCTTGGATTGGTTGAAGTCTTAGATCGGTTGAGGGTGAAGTATTGAACCGGAACTGGAAGTTGATGAATCTGCTAACTGCCACATCTTATAATTATTTTCTGCCATTTATTGTGTTATTGTCCCATTCTTAAATTTTTATCCATTTTAAAAAAACTTTTTTATTAGAAAATAATGCTTATTATGGCAAGTAACTTAAACATCTTGCTAGAAAGTAAAGAATTAAAAAATGCCCTCAGAATAGTTTATTGTGTTATAGGTTCATGTGCCATTTTAATAATGTTAAATTTCTACCTTGATATTAAAAAATGGTGAATAGTATCTAATAACACATCACTGTTAGAAAGCAACAGAAGTATTTATGATTTACATCTTTCTTTTTTTACCAGTTAATATAATCACATGTAGTCAACTCCTGGTACTTTAGGTTATACAAGTACTCAGTAGAATTTTATGGTATTATTCACCATTTTTGGATTATTATTTTTTAAGAGTAAATTAAATATGAATGATAGATGATATAATAATAGAGGATGAATTTATTTACTCCAAGAGTAAATGGAAAAGACCTACTCTTCATCTTAATCATCCAATCTTGGAAAATCCAATGGTTTAGATATACTCACCAATTCAAATCATTATATTTCTCAAGAATTAATGATGATGATGTGGAGTAAGTGGATCTCTCCCCATATTAATATTATATAAACATCATACACTATAAAGTCACCATTTCCAATGTGGTATGCTTGAATGGGTATATGCAGCTTGCTTGTCTTGAGCAACAAGAGTCTCCTTATGAAATTTTGCAAAATAAAATATGAGACATGCAACATTTAAGAGTTTTTGGGTGTCTTTCTTACTCTAGCACACACAAGCACTCTACAACCAAGTTAGATCCTAAAGCCTACATCACTAGTTTAAACTCCTCTTTGTCATCACTGTTTTGTTTGTGAGTTCATGTTCTGTAACAATGACATGCCCAACTTATATTTTTGGTCGAAACATTAACAAGGCATTGGTTTTAGGTGAGAAGTGCGTTCTTAAAATGGACCACCATTGCATTTGGGTTGTAATTTGTGTGGGTGCATTGAATTACAAATATTCTCTCATTTTTTGTGGTAGGTGCATGTTTGAATGTTGTCTAGCTTGAGCAACTAATTATTTTTTACATATATTTACTTCATCTAAATGTGAAGTCCATATTCCATATGAATGAAAGAGTTTATAAGTGGAAAAACTTATAGAAACATTATCGTAATGCTTTGGTTCAAAGTGGTATCTCCCTTGTGGCTCTCCAATCTTTATGCTCCATTAACAATACAACTCCCAAATAGTTGAAACCTCCCCAATCACGATCTGGTCGAACCCCTCATCTTTTTTGTTTCACGGTTTATATAGTCAATCCTTATTACCTTCTATTTCTTGAAAGTGTTAGATATATTTGGATTGATAAAACATTATCTTATCTATGATTTAGTTAGTTTAATTTTATTCGAGTTTATCTATAGTTTATGTTTATCATGTTAGTTATTGTTTAGATCATTATTATCTTATCTTGTGTAATAACTTTTGTCTATATAATAAATTACTTAGATTGAGTCATTTAAGTTTGACCAATCTTTTATCATCCTAGATTTCTACATGGTATGAGAGTGTTTAATTCTTCGTGATGTGTTTCACCACTATTTCATTACCATTTTTTCTTATTTCATGGGGTGTTTATTTTACACAAGTATTTGTCACATATAAAAGACATTGTTCATTTATTCCTATTCAAAAATAATTAAGGTAAATTCTAGAATTAAAACGTCTTCAACATAGTTACATAATTCTCTTATTTACCCTACGTACACGGTATCAAATTCATAGTATTTTATTCTACTTACCAGACTTCTCATAAAGAAGCTTTCATAAAATTAATGTAAAATGTAACGAACCATGTACTCAACTGTATCAGTACTCGTACTCATACCGCGTACGAAGTATCTAGGGTTTCGAATATCCTATAGAATTTGATGTGGTAGCCCTCCAGCAATTTTTGAGCTGATAACTTACACTTTCAGCTAGCATAACTTTAGGATATTGTTGGTGGATACATATTGTCATTTCGAGATTGATTAATTGATTGGACATTTTAGTCACAAATCACGTTACTCTCCTATAAGTTTGTAAATATTTTAGCATGTGTTTGAGACATATAATTAGACTTCAACATTGCTTAGTTCTCATTCATAAGAAAGTGATCGCTACATTTTCCCTACCAAGCTAACCCAATAGAAAGACTTAGTGAGCCTTGTTCTGTAATGCTTTAATTTTAGGTTGTTTTCTGTACCTAACCAATAGAAATGGGTGAATCTCGACAAATAATAAGATTGTTTGACTTATAACATAAAGGTCGTGAATACAAATTATGAAAACAAGTTGATTGTTTTTGTGAGGGTAAGCTTATGTACATTTTTCTACACTATGTGAGAATTTCATGTCCGCTTTTTTCCTCCTAAAACTCTTAAGTGTGGCAAAGGATCTTTTCACTTATATTTATAACTTGGCACATAAAGACAAGAAATTAAGGCTTCTCAAAATTTGTAGAGACCCTTTTACTTAGATAGAGCCTTTGTGTCTACCTCTATTTCCATGTTACCTGGATAAAAAACAAAAAAAATCAAACATGTCCATTTATTATTGATAAAATAGTAAGAAATTGTTGTGGCTGAATGTTTATATACATTTAGTGTGATTGGTTGCATGTTTGCATTGTCATATGGAAATTATTAAAAAAATTATAATGTCATAGGTTTAAATTCTAGCACTATCACTTTTTGGAGTGTTTTATTAGCTATTACTTCAAACCCAAAATTGCATCAACAACTATATATATATATTAAGATAATTAATTTAAATAAATAAATCACTTATAATTAATTTTAAGAAAAAATCTTCCTCATTAAACAAAATCATTTAAATAAAATAATTATTTTAGATATTTATATTTATAACTAATTTATAAAAAAATATTGCTTAATTTTAAACAATTAAAATGTGGCGTCCCAAAATAATTATAATTGTTTAATATAACTATAAAAAATATTTGATTTATTAATAAGTAAAAGTTTTTTTGAACCATCTCTCCAAAAATAAACTTTTGAATTAGTAAGGACTTCCAATAAATCGAGCTAACTCAACATTTATTTCATTAACAAAAAAAAAGTTGAAAAAGTTGAACTGGAATTACAAATCGAGTTTGTTGAATAATCGAATTGAACTTGAGTCGAATACAGATGTCTCGATTATATATAAGTGAAAACAATTTTATAAATTATAAGAACCCTAAATCAATATCATAGAAAAACATTTATTGGTTGTATTGGAATTATTTCGGTCCACGTGGATCGTGTTAGAGAAGATATGTGGCAATCGTAGAAAGTTCCACTTTCCATGTCTTGAAAATCTTAATAAAAACATAACTCTCTTTTCCTTTGATTCCAAATAATAGAATTTTGATCAGTCCCTTGTTTATTTTGAGGTACTCTTTCTCAAACCCTTTTTCTTCTTTCTGGGCTTTGAATTTTGATCACCCTATTCTCATTTTTCAACATAGGTATTGTTTGTTTCTTTAATTTCACCGATTTTCAAACTTTTTATTAGATTGATTCTAATATCCCTTTTGATTTTCTAATCATTTAGTGTTGTTATGATCATGATGATAATGATCAATGAAGTACATATACTTCAATATTCTTCATTGATTCGTTATTGATTCTATTGTATCCATGGAGTATCAAGATTATTTTTTTTAAAGTAATAATATAAATAAATGATGGTGTTTTATTACACTGATGGAAAAAATGTATGCACTGATGATGTAATATTCGATATTGATTCTCTTGCATCCATGGAAAAAAAGTATGCACTGATGGGTTTTCGTTACATCATTCACCATTCATGTTAAATCATTGTTGGCTCTTCAAAAAGCAATATAAATAAATGGTGGATGATGTACTGTGTATAAATCTTAAATTTTTACACTCGAGAAATAAATCATAAATCGGTGATTCATAGATAATGATTATGCCAATTTTAAGCTTACTATTTGTTTGGTTTAATTGTACATTATTTGTGGTTTAATTATTAATTATCTTGCATAAACCATGTAATTGCTATGATAAGTGAATATTGCACTCAAGAGTTAGAGGCAGAATGCAAAGAGGTAGAGGTGGCAGGGATCCTTTCTCTGGATTTGGTGACCCTTTTGCTGGTTTTGGAGGGTTTGGTTCCTTTGGACCTCCTAGAAGTTTATTCTCAAGCGTTTTTGGGGGAAGGGACCCATTTGATGATCCTTTCTTCACCCGACCTTTCGGAGGGATGCTCGAGTCTAGTCCCTTTGGTGGTCTATCTGGATTTCCTAGCCCCTTTGTTGGTCCAGCTGGATTTCCTAGCCCCTTTGGTGGTCCAGCTGGATTTCCTTTTCCCCCGAATATGTGTCCTTCTAGACTTATTGAGAATCAAGCTCCACAATCTAGTAGACCAAGAGGGCCCATCATTGAAGAATTGGACTCTGACGATGAAAATGTGGACGCTAAGGAAGAGAGTAAAGGAAATCCAAGAAAGCATGGTAGGTCCGACAATGAACAAGTTGTTGAACATCCAGATGATGGACTTGAAGGTGATGCTTGATCTGTGTTAAGCTGTATTTGCCTTTCCTCTGTTTTTCTCACAAGTGGTAGTTTGGTTTTCTTTTGAGTGAGTTTTTAATTGTTCGTGTTTCAGGGAAGAGGAGCAGACATTTGCAGGGTATAAATGAGTGCAACACACTCTATGCAACTGCGCCTCAGCCTCAAGCCCAAAGCTTCAGCTTCCAGAGCTCAACAGTCAGCTATGGTGGCCCAAATGGAACATATTATACTTCGTCTCAGACAAGGAGGACTGGAAGTGATGGAGTAAGCATTTAAAATGTTGGTTACAATTTAGACTGAATCCAGGATCTGTATAATAATGTTTTCCTGATGCCTTTTTCAATGTAGGTGACCTTTGAAGAGCGCAAGGAGGCTGATAGTTCTACCAGGCAAGCATCTCATGCAATTTCTAGAGGCCTTCATGGCAAGGTATTAATGTAGCATTCCCCTTGGTAGTAATATTGCATTAAATTGCTTTGGGTTTGGATACTTTTTGATAAAAAGAAAGTTCATTAAGAAAGAAGAGAGATACAAAGACAGGAGGATAAGATGTCAACAATAGTAAAACAAAAGAAAGAAAAAGGTAAAATTAATCTTTTGGTCGCTACGGTTTCGCTCAATTTTTGAATAGGTCTCTATAGTTAAAAAGCTTTTGATTAAATCCTTAAAAAATAATTAATGCTACTTCCGTCCCAAAAAGGTAGTAAAATTATACAAAGAAAACTATTCAAAAGTTGAGAATCTTTTTGGGACGAAGGGAGTAATTAAATAGGATTAAAAGAAGTTTATAATTAAATCCTCATCAATTATTAATTTTTATAGTTAAGTTCATAAAACTTGTATAGTTGTATTCAGAGGCGGATCTTGGGGGCGCGAGTGGGAGCACCTGCTTCCCTAAGATTTTAGGGACATAACATAAGGCATACCCCAGTATGCATCTGCCTTGCCAAGCTCTTGGTGTAACAGTTAAGTTGATGAGTGTGGATTCCACCCCTCAAACCCGCACCACTCGATCCATCAATCAGCAAATTGTTCCAGTGGCCATAGCAATTTTGCCTCGCCGTTGACGTGCGAGTGACTATCTTTCCCACCACTCCTATTATCGACCCATGGGCCACAGAATCATGTCCTGTACGCACCCGACAGCGTCGCCACATTATGGAGGCTGCACAACCCTTACCCAGCATAGGGTATCAAGGTAGAAGAAGCAAGCTTTGTGGGCCCAGGCCCAATGAATTGCCGCAGTAAAAATGAAAAGAAAAGGATTGGGCCAGACCCAAATTCAAAAAATATGACAAAAAATGTGCAAAAAGATGATCAGTGATGCTTTTCCGACCCCGTACTATTTGAAAAATCTCACATACCCTTCCAAGGTCCGTCTGTGGTCTGCACCCCTAGAAGAAGGGTCAAGATCTGCCTCTGATTCTATTGTTAGTGACATATTTAAAACTTCTTTGAAGTTAGGGGCATAATTGAAAACTTGTAAACCTTAGGGTCCTTGTTAAAAATAGTGTGAAATTATTAGGACCAAAAAATTAATTTAACCAAGAAAAAATAAAAACAAAAATTGGATTCTGGATATCTTTCACCCTATGTTTTAGTGGTTTTAACTGTGTTCTAATGTTATTGTACTTATATCCGAATCCGATACTTCACAGGGACATTCCCTCTCAAGAAAACTTAATCCAGATGGTAAAGTAGACACAATGCAGACCTTGCACAATCTAAATGAAGGTGCGTTATGGATCTGGTATTCATCTTTTTTGTTATGTGATATGATGTATACCATATCAGTTCCGCACCTTGTATGTAAGCATTGCTGAAGGTTTTGGGTTGTGATTTTGCAGATGAACTTGCTGGCTTTGAAGAAGAATGGAATGGAAAGGGTCAAAAGTATTTGACTGGGTGGACTGGGAATATTGGTGAGTAACCAAGTACCCTTCCCTTTCTGCTGCTGTTTGAGGATGTAGATGATTAATCTCTAGAAGATGTCTTTATTACTATTTATTAGAGAATAATGATAATTATATATATATACATATTTGTCCAAAAGTTCTTGTTTTGTTAACTATTTTACATATATCTTAATATTTTCATCTTCATTGAATTATAAATGTTAGTTGTCTTCAATAACTAAAATACATTATAGAGCAGTGCTATATACCATGAACATTCTTTTATCCAAATTACTTTAAATGACATGGAATAGAGTTTTGTTGTTTTCCAGCCAACAATATATATGTATAGGGAAAGTATCAGGTGAGAACACTCTTGTTATTTTGACAAATGAGAACATGAATCTTAATCATTGGATCTTATTTGAATGATCAAGATTAAAAGATAAATGTGTATGACTTTTTTAAGTGGACCACTAACCCATCTTTTAATCTTTTCCAGTCAATGTAAGGTTGTATGATTTATTGTTCTCATATTCTTAATGAGATATGTTGTCACTAGATGTGCCCCCTGTGTGTATATACTTATACTTGTGTGTGCGAGTGTTTGTGTCAATATATACATCCACAGGATGTATCACACGAGAGGGCTAGTTTATTGTGAGAGATGATAGGAGTCTGTCACGGACAAAATCAAAGGCTAAGTAAGAAACCCTTAAGCTGTTCTTCTCTCCTCCTTCCCTCATGTTCCTCTGAACCTTCTTTGCCATTCATTCTTGTTCGCTATCTGCTTATAATGAGTTTCGTGTGTCGATCATTTCTAAAAGTGATATGTGTATCAGTGGGCAATTCTCAACATTTTACTCTTATGGGTTATTTGCAAAATTTGCTTAGCTCAACAATTTGCTTAGTCAAGAATATAGAATCTGTCAATCTTTGCAATCACACTTATCAGAATGAAAAACCAATGCAATATTCTCCTCTCTATTTGATATGATTTCCAGGAATTCAAAAAAATTAGGATTCTTGTTTCTCTATTGTGTCAATACTCTAAATTTTCAAATGGTGTTGCTGTTAGTCTGTTACGATGCCTCATTATCTTAAAAAGCCAATGGTGTTGCACATCAGTGGCCTGAATCAATATATTGAATTTCTGGTCTGGAACTCCAACTGGATCGATGCATCAATTGTTCTTTAGAACCTGAACCTAAACAAGTGGGCATTGGGTATTTATAAAACAGTAGGCGTAACAATATGGTTTTAAATTCATGCCAAGGTGTGTCAAGGATTTCTTGCCAAAATAGCTGATGTTTGGGGTGGAAGATCTGTTCCAGTAAATGAGGGGATGTTAAAGGTGCAGAAACATTGAACATGGAAGGGGTTAGGGGAGAGATATAGAACATAAGGTCGTGTGACTCATTAGTCGAGTGCTTTTGTCTTAGTCTTTGATTTTAACCTTACAGCTGAGAGAGACTCCTTATACCTCTCACTATGTATAACAAAGAAGAACCATTATTACAGGACTAGGTTATGCATGAACATTTTGATGACATTGGTTATGATAGATTTAGCATCTCCCAACTTTATATAACTACATGCTTTACTTAGACAACCACATTTTATGGCATTTTTCATTCTTTAATTTGCACACCCACTAACATGTGCCCACTTCTTGCTTGTACAAAGAGAAAGGGATTTCACATAGATGCATTTAGTAAGAATCCATAACAATGTAATAAATACTAATTAGTAAGAATCCATAACAATGTAATAAATACTAATTAGTAAGAATCCATCATGCAGTTTCTGTTTTTGTGCTGAAATGCTTGCACCATAGCTGATGATTTTTTTTCTTGAAAGCAACAATGTGTTATTTGTTTGTCATCTTAAATCGTGTGCTCTTTGGTGTTTTAGGAGCTCGCCATGGTGGACAAGCTGAGCAGGCTAGGCAGGGAGTTAGAGCTCTCCCTTCTTCGGAGCCTAGTTATCTCCTGGGAACAATGTCAGATGTTAGAGATAATGTCGGCTCCTCTCGCTCACAGGAGAGGGCAAGGACAGATTCTAGTGATAAGAATGCATATCATCCAGGAAGGCGGAGCCGAAATTAAGACACCATAGTAGCTATCATGTTGCCAAGTCCCATCTATACCTCGGCATCATGCTCCTCCATATCACTGCCCTATAGTTCGTTTCCTTTTTTCCTTTCCTAAGGTAGTTTATGATGATTTTGGCTGTACTTTTCATCGCTCGGTCGGATGGATCTGATCACTAAATCATTGGGGTCATGCTAGAGTCTGAGGACTGCAAAACTTCTTATTATGACATTATTACTTTATAACTAGATTCGTGGTTTATATCTAATGATGTTTGTGCTGCATTACGTGTTTGGTTGTTTTATGTGACTGTGTGATATTCCTGGGTGAAAGATGCAGATGTTCTGGACAACTTGCTAAGTTCTCTGCTATACTTTATCCTGAACTTTAAGGGTTCTTGATGAAGGGTGGAGCACAAAGGGTAATGGGTTTATTGAGTTCAGCAATGGTGGTGGTAAGGAAAGATGTTCTGCGATTAAGACTTGACTTTATTTGTGAGTTGGTTTTTTGAGGATAATGAAGGAAATGAAGAGTTGAGAGCCATGAAATGTCTTTATGAGATAATTCTAAAGTCTTCATTCTCCGTCAAAACCCAGTTTCACAAACGAACTTTAAATGAAAAGATGCTAGTTATGAATGTATATTTCTATCTGGAATTAGTGTTAACTGTAATTTGATTAGTATAATTATCGTAAGCAAAATAAAGGTGGTAATGTTGAAATCTAGCCAAATAATCAGTAGCGTTATTACTAATATTATATTCAAACACACTTTATTACAAGCTATTGCATGTGAGGCTATAAATCACATTGTTCATTCTCTATTTAGTGAGTCTAACATGAAGTTAGTCTAATAATAAAAAACATGATTAACATAGTGAGTCCTACTTTCAACCCGATAGCAACCCGAGTTATTCCACTAGGACTTGAATTGCAGCTCCTGAGGTAGGTAGAAATATTATTGTGTCTTCTTGTCTATGAAGTGCCATTGTGTTGTAAGTAGTAATTTTCTTGTTAAAACAAAATTATGATGAGCAGGATGCAGAAAAATATAAGGCCATCCTTCAAATTATTCTGCAGTAAATCATTAGTTATGCTATGATTGTTATTAGCTCATTCATTATCCAGAGTTACATTATTTGAGTTGTGCTCAATAAACCACAACTCATCCGCATATTCTTCAACATCAGTCGGTTTGGACCTCCACTTAGTTTTACCGAAGCTTCGTCCTGGTCATGGATAGATCGCTAGGTCCGGGTCCTTAAGCAGTGACAATTGTCCACTATGCTAATGGAACCCATGAATGAAGCTATTAGCAAATGTTTCAATGTCACATAATATCCATAGAAAGTGGTAGATCATGAAGAATGAGCAGGAATCCTAGCCAACTCTTGAACAACTTCCATCATGGTTGGCCTTTGTTCAGGAAGCTCATGTGTGCACAACATTGCAAGCTGAAAGACTCGACTGCTATTCGGATTGAGATTCTTATTGTTGTCTTCCCATATAGGACTTGAAGAACAATAACACCAAATGCATATATGTCACACTTCTCTGTGAAGTGTACTGTGCTAATATATTCAGGAGCTAGATATCCCATGGCAGCACTTATTTTAAGAGTTGAGAAAACAACATCATCTGCTAGAAGCTTAGGGAGGCCAGCATCCATGATCAATGGGTTAAACTTATTGTCAAGAAGAACTTTTTCAACTGAAATATTTTGGTGTAGTATGGTAGGTTTGGTTTCTTCATTTCTGTGCAGATATCCAATACCGGCTCATAAAGGAATCTCAATAATCAATATCAAAAAAACTTCAGTTTTGTTCGTGTTTATGGTATTATTCTCCAATAAAAATATAAGTGTAACAGGCTATACATGTTATATTTTACAGGTTAGACATGTTATATTTTCGTTGATTAGTTGTTACACGTGTTATATCTTTATTGAAAAATAGTACCTACCACAGTCCACAAATAACCAGAGAACACTCGTGTTTTGAAAAGTATTGACTGTAAGAGTAAAACTGTGTATATCTACCATCTGCAGACTCCACTATGTGGGAGTCTCTGCATTTTTAGTAACATGATTGTCATTCAGTTTTTTGAACTTAAGAATTATAATGAGTTATTATTTGTTAGAGTGACTGTCTTATAATTCTTAATTTCCATTCTTCATAAGTCATAAGGATACATAATGATTATTGGTGAATTTTTTTGCTGTGATTACTTTGAAGAAAAAGGAAAAGTTTCTAATATACCATAAGCTATTAAGTTGCTTGGATAATACTGAGAGACATAAAGAACTAACCTTTTGCAATGCCTTTGATGATAGAACTTTCTTGGACCATTCAAGCACATGTTCACTTCCATCTTCCAAGTCAAGATATTGAGACAGATTACCCTTGATGGCAAAATCATAGATAAGGAACCATTCACCTCTACTCCTAGAGTAACAGAAACCTCTCATCTTAACAATGTTTTCATGTCTCAGTGAGGTTAATAGGCTCAACCCTTTGACAAATTCAGCTTCCTCAGTTTTGCAGCATGTCACACTAATGCTTCTAATAGCCACAACATAACCATCTCTTAGGACTCCTTTATAGACTGATGAGAAATTGCTTTTATTGGTTATTAACAAATGTTGGTCAATGGTCACATAGCATGACTTTGATAAATGTAGCCTATGCACAGAAAATGATGAAGTGAAAAAGAAGAAGAAGAAGAAAGAGAAGATTTTTCAAACAAGTTGTAGTAATACTATAGAATAGATAAATGTAGATAAAGATAAGTTTTTTGTTAAGTATTATATGATATAAGGTGGATCTTTATAAAGTATATTGATGGTGAATTTTCTCTCCATTAAGTATATTGATGGTGAATTTTCTCTATGGAGAGGTAGATTTTCAAAAATTAGAGGAAAATACAATCTTCAATGACACATATATTATTTTACTTATAATGAAATTATATTTTTTGTATTAAAAATAAAATGAACATGTATTTATCTCCTTATTAATATGTAGGATTATAATTTGATGTGTAACACATTTTCTATCATAAAGATTGGGTACTAACTATGTTGTTTTCAACTTTTGAAACTCACTATCCAAAATGAAATTTAATGCTATATAGTACTTTCCAAGTTTTATTTTTATTTTTATATTTATCTATTGATGTTAATACCATATGAATTGTTATATCAGTAAAAGTTCTGATATAATATATAGTGGTTTAACCGGTAATTAATCAAGATTGTATATTATCTTTCATGTGAAACAATCCGAAAATTCTTTCATTGAACTTCAAAGCATATTCTTTTTAATGGTGTTCTTTCTAGATACATAAATCTTAAGAGTAAACCAAGATTGCATGCTTAATGATCCATGTACCTTTCAATTGTATCAATATATATTGTTTTATGCAAATTTAATTTTTATTACTTTTTTAATTAATATGTTAAAAAAATATTTTGTTTTTGTCATGTTAAAAATAATCTATTTGGTCCACCCGTTGTAGAAGGTTTTGATGATTGACATTTTTATAAGATAGTTTACATTTTTTATACAACATTTATTATTATTTTACATTGGTCCATATTAAAAGCTTTTATTATTTATGTTTTTGTTGTTGATTGAGAATATCAATTAATAAGCAATATTAAATGGATTAAACGAGTATAAAGTTTTAATCTTACAATAATTTTACATAATTTCGAAATGTAACTATTTTATTCGTTTATACAGTTTAGACTAGAGATGGTAAAATGGGTCGTCCAATCCGTTTTGTTTGTATCTACAAATGCCCGTAAAATATAAGCGGACATGGGCATGCCCGCATTGTCTTAACAGACAAAAATTACATGTCATGTCCATTTTAAAACGGGTTAACGGTCATGCATGCGGCTCGAGGGCATTGATAAATAATTAAAAATTAAAAACTCATACAATAAAATAAAATAAATAAATAAAGTAGTTGTAGATAATTTTTATAAATACTTTGATATTTTATCTAAAATTGGACAAATTATATCACATCAAAATTTTTGAGGCATTAAATCACATCATGTCATAATTTATTTAATTTTTTCTTATTTTTTTCTTACATCATGTATGCGGGTCACCCACATTGCCCAACAGAAATTCTTGTGGGCATGGCGGGCAAACGAACAAAGCTAGACATGAAAGTTGATAAAATTCATATGTCCGCCTGCAAAATTTTGTAGACTATACTAGCGGCCCGCAAACTTTATCCGTTTTACCATCTATACTTTAAACGGATGTAAGTTGTCACAAGTTTCTTGAATGAACTAATTCCCTTATTCCTCCCTCAGTTTCACATTTTTTAATTTATTGATGTTATTCCAAATCATTTAATTCTTAGAAATTCAATATAAATTTATATTTTAATTCTCAATTATACTTTATTTATTACATTTATTTTATATAGTTCTTCCCTTTTTATTTCTTTCTTTTATCATTTGTTGCGTCATTAAGTCAAGACTATCAAAATCAACCTCCACTCATAATCTTATGAATGAGAATTGAGATCAAGAAGCATAACGAACACTAAGGAAAATCGGTTTCTTATAATTCCTCCAACATTTACCATCACTTAATGGCTCAAAGTCAATACTTTTGAGAACCAACATCATAGTTGCACATTATTATTAGCTAACAATAGCATTGACGCTTTCTAAATTGGCCACTTTTAAGGTTTCACCCACACACCTAAAATAACACTAACCACAACTACATAAGTGTTGAAAATAACACTAACTCCTAACTCCTACCCATCTATATATATATATATATAAGAAAAAATGTTTTGTCAAATCATCACTAGACACATGTCACATTCTCCTTCACTCTTTTCTCTCCTAAACATGTCTATACATTATCATGTTCTCTCACACACTCTATTAATCTTTCATTTTTTCCTATCAAACACTCAATTATATTCACATATTCTCATATTCTTTTTTCATCCAAAAGTCTTTCTACATTTTTTCCTAAATCAATTCTTATATTTCTTCATTTTCCCTAAACTCATATTCTTATTAGCAATCATATTATCCTATTATGCACATTCTTTATAACATTGTGAAAGCAATCCTATTATTTTGTAGATCTATTCTTATTTTGTATATCTCATATTTAAAGTGTATATTTTATTTATTTTTTGCTCATTTTGTATATATGTTCTTATTTTGTGATTTTGTTTTTATTTTATCATTCACTTTTTTTATTTTTCATTGATTTCCTTATTTTGTAATGTGTTCTAACTAATTTCATTATTTTGTAGATATGTTCTTCGAATCGTTCTCTTCGTTAGCTTCTTATAAGTAAGAGTATCATCTACGAGTATCATCAAACCTTCAAAATATATGGTTGTTGGTTGTTTGTGTGCTTTTGTTATTAACTTATTTATCTCTTCATCATATCTCGGTTTTTATCATTTTCTCTTATTATTTGCAGTTTGGTTATCCCTTTAAGTTTTTTTTCCTCTTAATCTCTAATTTTATTTATATATCTTTTATTCAAAGATTCACTACTTTTCTACAACATATTTATCTCTTCATCATATTTTACCATAATCATTTTCTCTTTTCATTTGCATTTTGGTTCTCCATTCAGAACATCTTCACATGTTAGTTTTGTCTATCTTCATCTCTTATTTTATTTTTATAAATTTTTTATTCAAATAATCAGATTTTCATTTTTTTTGTTTTGCATGTTGTTATAAACACCTAGAGTGTATCATCATCTTAAATTTCTTTTGATTTAAGTTTCATCATCATATGTGATATTTGATTATGTGTCTTTCAATAACTCAAATGTGAAAAATATAAAGTTTTTTCATTGTTCTAAAAAGAAATGTGCAACTGTTCATGAAAGTTAATATAATCATATTCTCTTACCTTTGATTTTATGTTAGGGTAAAAACAAAAATTTATTGTTATTTAATTAAAATATATTATGAGTGCATTTTTTCTTCATCTTATACTTTCATTGAATTTATTAACCATTACATATGTTATATATTTATTAAAATAATGGCACCATAATTTTTTAATACCTCAAAAACACTAATGTTTGGATTTTCAATTGACTATTTCTCATGTCACATATGTGAATTTTATTAATTGTTAATTAAAGATAATAAAATATCATAAATTCTAACATATTGTTTTCTTTTCAAGTATTAAAATGGTCATTTATATGAATTATGGATAATTATGGAATAATAACGGTTGGAGAGAATTACTATCGATATTTAAGAGTAATTAATGTGAATAATGAAATATAAAACATAGTAGAATAATAATAAAGAAAATTCACAAGGGAATAAAAACTGTATAGATAAATAATGACAATAAATTTTGTTATACTATTGTAATTTGTAATTGAATAAGTGAATAAATATCGATAGCGTTGAATAAATATCGCCGATCAGTTGCAAACTAATAATTAATAATTACTTTGAATAAATCGCCTACCATCAAGAAAGAAATAAAACTACTGAATATAAGGGAATAAAAACACATACTTTGAAATAAAACTAATAATTAATAATTACTTTGAATAAATCGCCGACCATCAAGAAAGAAATAAAACTACTGAATATAAGGGAATAAAAACAAATATTGTCATTTAATGTGGTATTTATTGGTGAGATCGATGATGCTATTCAAGTTGAAAAATAATGTATAGTAATCACTACATGCAAATTAGTATGTGTGCTTTATTTTAAAAAAAAAAGTAAAAATTAATTATAATGTTCTCATTTCTATTTATTAATATTGTTCATTTACTATCTTTAAAATATTTTAGCAGTTTTGATCCTAAATAATTAAAGCCTTCATTATTTTGAAAAAATCGAACTATATAATTACAATTTTCCTATTTCAATGATCATTTATTACTAAAATTTCATTTCTATCTATTAAAATATTATTATCAAAGTTGTCATACTAAATGATTAAATCCATATTTATTTTGAAAAAAAATATAAGTAATTAATTACAATTTCCCCTTTTGTATACTTTAAAAAAGAATATGAAATAATAAACCAATTATACTAACAACTAATAAGAAATAATATTCTAGAAATAAAAGAAATTATAAACAAGTTATATTAAGAAATAATCACAATAAATCATAAAACTAAACATGTTCTCCATATGTAAGTCTATATTAAGAATGATAAATATAAGTTTTTATTGTATTTATTAGTTAACAAAATATATAGACTACAGAGTATGAAAATCAATAAAAAGGTACAAAAGTATATAGCTAACATGCTTTCACAAATAGCGTGTATGTTCTTAGCCATATGAATGCACATATAATGTGTATTCTTAATCATACGACAAAAATACTGCCCTATGTAAATGCACGGGTTACTTGCTAGTTTAGAGAATATGTTTTGGCCTTTTATCATAATTAGTGATTTTTAGTTGACTCACTCTAATTAAGGGTGGAAATATAGCATTGTCTTAAAGTGGGTTGATCTATTTAAAATATTGTAGTTTAACCCTAAGCTTATTTAAGTTTTTGGATGTCTTTTTAAAAAGTTTGGTCTGACCTGGTAACCTATTTAAAAGTATGTTATAATCTAAAACATTTTTTGTCCTTACATGAACCACATCTCCCTCCTACACAAATCACCCCTAATTTTATACATATATTACACCGACAACACTTAATGAGATATAAGTGTAATATTTTAAACAAAAAATGTGTGGTGAATATAATTAAGTTAAAGAAAATATTATATATTGTGTAAACTATTTCAAATAGTACAAAATTGTGTGTCTTTTTATTATTTTTGTGTCATTACACAATATATTAACAATTCTATGTTATTTATATAACTTTTATACTATTTTGTAATGAACCAAATAATGAAGATGCATTGACTCTTATATTATTTGGATTTGTCTACACAATATACAATATTTTGTTTAACTTAATTATATTCACCACACATTTTTTGTTTAAAATATTACACTTATATCTCATCACAGGTGGTCAGTGTAATATATGTACAAAGTTAGGGGTGATTCGTATAAGGACAAAAAAGGGAGGGGTGATTTGTATAATTTTACTAAAACTCAGAAGATGTTATTATAATTAACTTTATTCTTAATCATACGACAAAAAATATCGCATCGTGCAAATGTACGGGTTACTTACTAGTTAATATATATAAGAGACTCACGTGAGAATAGTTTTCATATAAAACTATGAAAATAATAAATTTGTGTTACATAACTATACATCAATAATTAAGATTAAAAATTAATTAACGATCATATAATCACTAAAAAATCATATGCATTTATCTTTTAATTTTAATGACTTAATTGTCTATATCAATCTTAATATATATATAGGTGTGTGTGTTGATGGCTATCTTATCCAAATTATTAAGTATGATAGTGATAATTTCTTATAACGTAATGGAGAAGTTAAAATCCAACTTTCGTTGGACCAAATAATCAGCTAAGTCATCTTTCCCTTTATTACTTGCATGAACTCAATCGATCACATGCTTCAACATAAAAGTAACCAAATTTGAATTATTATTTTAAACATTTTCAAAACATATTAATTCTATAAAATAACAAATATTTGAATAATAAGATAAGCACAAATGATATATTGTTTGTTAGTAATGACATTCTAATATAAAATACATTATTTTGATATTATTTACAACTAGCTTGTTGACATACACTTTATGTTTGACTATCCTTATTTTTATGGTGCTAAGTGTATTCATTTTTATATATTTCATTTTGGAGAATTATAATGTCTTTTTTTGTATATGGATGGTATACTTTATATTATATTTTTGTCTATACTATAATGTCTATTTTAAGGTGAGAGGTGGTTAATGTTCTTAGAGATGACAAAATTATTAGTTATGTGGGTGTCCGCAAAATTACATACAACTGGTACCTGCAAAAATATATGTAATCGGTACTCACAAAAATAGCTTATAGTTGGGATGAGTATCATGATATCTGTTTGAGGGTATCCGCATATATATATAAATTTTAAATAAATATTTTGTATGCATTATATTTTTATTATTATTTTGTAATAAACTTTAGTGATCAAAATATAATAATAAATTTAACATGTACATAAATTATTATTCATGCAATACTTATTTTATGTATATTGACTTTTATAAAATATATAAATATAAATATATACTTAAACTTAAATACATGTTTGGTACCTGTAAATATTGGTTACCTATACGGATTATGAATGACAACAGGGCGGGTTGGGGTCGGGTTTATACTTTCCCAACCACGAACCCGAATTTCAAAACCCGAACCCGAATTCAACGGGGTTAAAAATAACATTATATCCCCGAACCCGTCGGGAAACCCGATAATACTAGTGATATATTAAACTAGTGATGCTATATTAAAATAAAATCCTACTATTGTAGTATTAAACCACTGCTCTATTAAAATTAAACAAACATTAAATGAGTGAAACAAATTGTAACCATTTTGTTGGTGTAGTACTCGTGCAGTAACCGTTTTCTAAACACTAAATTAATCTTTTGGTGCAGTACTGATGTAATAAAATTGCTGCAAGGTGTCTAAATGTTGTAAGATGCTATTCTGGTTGTGCCTAAATATGTCAAGGAGATGATGTTCTTTCATGTTGAGCAAAAGACTCATAATGGCATAAAAATAATATCTCCCTAATTTGTTGGGTATTACAAGTGTGAATGGAGAAGTCTCACATTGTGGAATAGTGGATGAGTTTAAGAGCATATAAGTGGATGGACTCATAGACCTAATACCTTGAGGTTTTGGGTCAAGATGTGGTGTCAATTTCATTTATATGTTTATTTCACTTAGCTCATGGAAGAATGTTATAACTCATGGATGAAGATCTCCCAACATAATTATCCTTAACTCGGGGCGGGTTCAGGATAGAGTATAGACCATACCAATCCAGAACCCGAAATTTGATATTGGGGAAAACCCGAACCTGAACCCAATTATAGTGTAGGCATGAGAATGGGTAAACATTACTCGCACCAACTAAATAATGTTAAAGGTGAAACAAGAAAGTAAAAATTACTTCATGTTTTGCATTTATAGATAATATAAATATTATCAATTCTTACATAAAATACAAAATTTTATTTGATCTTGAGTTTTTACCTACTAACTAATAATCTCTAATAAGTTTTAAAATAATGATTCATACATTATTGTTTCATTTAAAATATGGATATTGAGTTTCACTTTGAGCTTGATTTTTTAGGTACTTATGAAATGTCATTATTTCATAAAAATATATATTTGCTAATGATAATAGTCATAGAAAATGATACAACTTTTATTTATTCTGACACAAAATTTCATAAAATATGATATACAATGGAGTTAAATTCAAATAGTATAAGAGTTAATGTTCCTTATTTATTTTTTGGGATGTTACAAAGTGTAACAATAATTTTAAGGATAATATTGTTTAAATATAAAAAGATTTCCAATAGTAATATATAATTAATTAAAACTAAATTACAATGACATCCCTAAAGTTTAACTTAATTACACACATCATTCATCAGTTTTTTTAAAAGATCACACTCATCTCTCTTGTAGTCATTGTAAGTAGATAAATAGAAGTAATTTGTATAATTTCATTAAATATCAGAGAATATCAACATAATACAAATCACCCTTACTTATATACATATATTATACAAGCATTATAGTAACTAACCCAACATGAACGATAAATTAACATTTTAAATAAAAAAATTGAATGAATGCGTAATTAAGTTAAACAAAGTATGGTATAATACGCAAGCAAATCCAAATAGTATGAGACTCAATGTCTCATTATTATTTTTGGTTCATTACAAAATCATGTAAGAGTAATTTAAATAATATATTCTTAAAATTATTGAAGTATTTTATATATAACAAAAAAATAATGAAAAATTATTGACAGTTATAATATATGGATTTGTCTTCACAATATACTATATTTTATTTAACTTAATTACATTTATCACACATTTTTATTTAAAAAATTATACTTATATCTTTTATAGAGGTAGTTAGTGTAATGTATATATATAAAATATGATTAATATGTGTAAATATTGATTTATGTAATTTCACACGAGCTAAAAGAGTATTATTGTAATTTACTCTTAGAGTAAACTATATTGACACCTCTGAATTTGATTTAAATTACATAAACTACTTCTCCTTTTTTTAAGCGTACATAAGTCACTTCTAATTTTTTACGTACATTACACTCACTACATATGGAGAAGAGATAAATGTAAATTCTTAAACAAAAAAGTGATAATGTAATTAAGTTAAACATAATATTATATATTACAAAGATAAGTCCAAAAAGTATAAGAGCCAATGTATTTTCATTATTTTTTGGTTCGTTACAAACTGCGTTAATAATTTTAAATCACTCTTATATTATAATGTAATGAACTAAAATTAATGAAGAGATATTCACTATTATACTATTTGGACATACCTCCATAAAATATTATATTTTGTTCAACTTAATTACACTTATCACTATTTTTGTTTAAGAATTTACATTTATCTCTCATAAGGGTAATCACTATAATGTATATATAAAATTATGAGTGATTGAAAAAAAGGAGGGTGCCAACAAGGTGTTGGTCTAATAGGGTAAGATTTTGCTAGATCCTCAGGATGACTAAATGGTCAAAAATTTGATTCATATGAGTGATACTTGTTGTGTGAGACAACCACACACCGAAAGAGATCAGTTACTTACCCAAAGGTTGAGATGATATCTTTAGTAGTAGGGGTGACAATACGGGCCAGCCGGTTCGCCTTTGGCCAGGCAAAATATGGGATGGCCTGACCCGACCCTTATTGCTAAAAAGACTCAAAATATCAGCAAAACCCATATTTGATAGGGTTGGCAGGTCGGCGGGCCGACCTGTTTTTTTTTTCATTTCAAAATATATATTTAGAATCAACTCAATCACAATTTCAAAAATAAATAATCACCACGCCTCATAAATGTCTTTTAAAACAAAAAAAATCACAAACTAAAGTCCACAATCTCATAATAATATATCGTTTTAGTTTAAAACTTGTAAGTTCTGAACAACTAGTCAACACATTCTTAAACTATCAGACTCATAGTTCACAATAAAGCTTCAAACTCACATGTTTTAAACATTATATGCTTTGTTAGAAGAATATGCATCCGCTATTATAGGCAAAATATATTCTTTTGAGAATGTTTGTACATGAGTACTAACCAATTTAAAGAGTAAATTGCAATAACAAGAAAATGTCTTGTATATGATATAAATTACTCATGAGTTATAACATTACATAATAGTATAACCAATCTAGTATCAATATTACTAACCAGTTTAGTATAACGTGTGGAACATATGCAAAAGTTTATTAAAAATATAAAGAGTATATTACGCTGATATTCCTCCAGTTTTAATGAAATTATACAAATTATCCTCCCAATTTTTACACTTACAAAAATCTCCATTAATTTATAAACATACATTACATTGATCAACTTTGCTTGAAAAATAAGTATAATTTTTTTGAAAAAAATGATAAATGTAATTAAGTTAAATAGAATAAGATATATGATATAAGTTAAACACCAATAAGTATATGTATTGTGTATGATATAAATTAAATTGATAAGTAATTTACTCATAAATGTCTTATATATGAATACTAAATTGGTTCCACACGGTAAGTGTAAAATACTCGGTTGAAAAACAATATTAGATTAGTTATACTATTGGAACCACATATAATCTTAAAATGCTAAATCAATATTAATGTTAGATCGTCGCACTAGCCCGACCTGACCCGTCTAAAATATGGGCTTCTAAACCGGTTTGAATATGGATTTTTTGGCTAAAATCCCTAGCCATATCTACTAAAAATGTCATCCATATTTAATAGTACAAGAAAAAAGAGATATAATTTATGTAGTTTCACTAAATCTGAGAGGAATGTGAGAGTAATTACTATATTATTACTATTATTATTATGGGTTGAATATTTTTGTGTTCCAATTGGGTTTGGTGGGTAATTTGGTTATTTGAGCCCACTTCCTCTTTATAAGAACAGCAACACAAGTACATTCGCGCACACACACATAGCAGCTAGGGTTACACCTTCGTTTTCTATAGGGAGCAATCTCAAAACCCTAATTCAATCAGAACCGCCACACACAGCAATCAATCATGGGGCGTATGCATAGCAGTGGGTTCGTATCAATTCTTCCAATCTCACTCTCTTCTCTTAACAACACCACTCTTTTTTTTTAATTTTTTTATTATTATTTTTGATAATTTTTTGATGAAAATTGTTTTTGATGTTGCAGTAAGGGTATGTCAGCATCTGCATTGCCATATAAGAGAACTCCTCCAAGTTGGCTTAAGATCTCTACTCAAGATGTATATTCCATTATTATTAGTTTGATTTATTTTTTAATATAATTTATGATTATTTTTTATTATATTAAAGTTCTGTTTATTTTCATGCGGGTTGCTTCATTTATAGGTGGAAGAGAATATATGCAAATTTGCAAAGAAGGGTTTAACTCCATCACAGATTGGTGTCATTCTCAGAGATTCTCATGGTATTGCTCAGGTTAAGAGTGTCACTGGCAACAAAATCCTCCGTATCCTCAAAGCTCACGGTATAATACTGTCAATTTTATATAATCAAGTTTTTTTATAATTGTTTGTGATAATGTATGAGGAAAAATGTTTTTTTCTTTAGTTGAGTTGTTTTTTTAAGAGTTTATTTTTTTGTTATTTCATGAAAATGTTTTTTTGAGTTGGTTTTTTGTTTTATTTTTATGACTTTGTTTATAATTGTTTTGTGATATTGTATGAGGGAAAGAATGATTTTTTTCTTTAGTTGAGTTTATTTTTTTAAGAGTTTATATATTTGTGTTATTTCATGTAAAAGTTTTTTCGAGTTGGGTTTGTTTTGTTTTTATGAATTTGTTTATACTTGTTTGTGATATTGTATGAGGAAAAATGATTTTTTCTTTAGTTGAGTTGATTTGTTAAGAGTTTATTTATATTTTTTGTTATTTCATTAAAATGTTTTTTTGAGTTTGGTTTTGTTTTTGTTTTTATGATTTTGTTTATAATTATTTATGTTATTGAATGATAAAAAAATGATTTTTTGAGTTGGTTTTGATTGAAGGGCTTGCACCTGAGATTCCTGAGGATCTTTACCATTTGATTAAGAAGGCTGTTTCGATCCGCAAGCATCTTGAGAGGAACAGGAAGGATAAGGATTCAAAGTTCAGGTTGATTCTTGTGGAGAGCAGAATTCACCGCCTTGCTCGTTACTACAAGAAGACCAAGAAGCTTCCACCTGTCTGGAAGTAGTAAGTGCTCTGCCATTGTCATCCATTTGATTACTCTGGTCGTTGGTCATTGAATGGTTTTATAATTTGTGTTTTTTGGGTGTTATTGGCACACAAGATAAAGACATGTCTTCAATTTTCTTATCATTGACTGGGCATACAAATTTTGTTATGTCATCTGATTTTGCAATTGGAAATTTTCAAATCGGAGTTTTGGAAAGATGCGAACATTGGTTGAATATTAGTCCCTGGATAATGGAATTACTCTCTAGGTCCCCAAATGTGAATTTCTTTGTTCATGCTTCATAGAGAGTAATTTTGGCTATTTAATGACTATATTGTGGACAGTGGACACTAAACATTTTTCAGATACTTGAATCTTTTGCTCTATTTTTGCTGCAAGTCTCCTCTAATATAGTGTTATCAATAACAGAAATAGTGTAATCATACCATCTTTTGTTCTAAGTGCTTTGGATTCTACAACATGTTTTATAATTGCTTGGGTAACATTTTTGACCACATGCAACTTGTCTTTGTAATTATGATAAGTTTGTTACCCATGAATGGTGTGTAATTGTTACATTAGACATAACCTACGAGACTTTCTTAGAATTGTTGTTCAATGGGCCATCATGATATTGTTCCGATATTTTACATATGTTCTTTGCTCGTTATTTGTTTTCGTTATGCAAAAATCTGTATGATTCTTTCTTAGCCTTAGCATCTTTTAATGTTAATGCACTTTGTCTTGCCACTAATGACCTTTGTTATTTGCAGCGAGTCAACAACTGCCAGCACTCTGGTTGCTTAATGATCGAATCGACCTTCCTCCATTTCGCGCTGCTATTAATTGGGACATGTTGTCTTATTTTTGCTAAGAACTTATGGTATTCTGGAACTAGTTTTAATTCATGGATGTTGTGTCCTTTTTCTTTCATCTGTTATTGGATATTGAGCTGTTATTTGTTTTTAATTTTTAATGTTTATTTCTGAAGTTTAAGAGGATCATATTTTACTGCATTTGTTCTTGAAATCATTTTCTGAAGTGTAGGAAAAACGTGACTATTTTGTTATGGACTCAACTTTGAATACTTTTTTTTAAACATGATATCAAGACTTTGTTTTTGAGGATAAAGGGCTACTTGGATTCCCTTGGTTGCTCCAAAATGATTTATTAAATTTTTTAAAGTTGTGTAGAATTTAGCTCCTGAATCAAGATCAATAATTATCTTATAATTCTTAGATCTACTGCTATTGTGATTGTTTCTGATTAAACGATACATTTAAGGTATAATTTTGATGTGTGACACACATGGTTGATGCAATTATTGTTGAAGGGATTACATATGCAATTATTGTTTAACAAGAGAATGTTAAGTTCATAGATTTAAAAAAACATGCATTCAATTGAATCATTCCTTTATCCTATGAGTAAAATCTTTTGGGTGTGTGGTTGTCTTTTGTTTTGACATTTGATTTAATATGATATATTAGAATCCAATGGAGTGTTATCCTACTATAAAGGTGATTTTGACAAAAGATACTTTATTATAAATTGAAAAACCTTCTCTTTGAGAAGATAAAATTTTAAATTCTTTTATAACCAAAATAATTATTTAAAAAAGAGTTAATTACACTAACACCCCATGAGTTTTAGTGAAATTACACAAACCACCCCTCCCTTTTTTGTCATTACACGAACTACCTCTCTCTATTACACGAACCACCCCTAATTTTATACGTATATTACACTGACAACACTTAATGAGATATAAATGTAATATTTTAAACAAAAAACGTGTGGTAAATGTAATTAAGTTAAACAAAATATTATATATTGTGTGGACAATTCCAAATAGTACAAAACTGAATGTCTTTTTATTATATAACTCTTGTACTATTTTGTAATGAACCAAATAATGAAGAAACATTGACTCTTATATTATTTGGATTTGTCTACACAATATACAATATTTTGTTTGAGTTAATTACACACATCACATGTTTTCTTTTTAAATATTACACTTATATCTCATCAGGGGTGGTTAGTGTAATATATGTACAAAATTAGGGGTAGTTCGTGTAATGACAAAAAAAAAGAGGGGTGATTTGTATAATTTTACTAAAACTTAGGGGGTGTCAGTGTAATTAACTCTTTGAAAAATAGTGTTGGTTAAATTGTTTCTTAGGAAAAAATATAGGGTGGTCCGAGATAAGGCATAGTTAGGGATGAAAATATAGCAATATGTTGGGAGGTTGTGTTATGATTGTACTTAAGATCCCAATGCTCATTTCATATTTTGATTTATTATGTTATGATTTTTGCACGCTTGAGTTCTATTAGTGGAAATTTGTGTTGTTATGAAGCTTGTGGTAGCACATTTTCTGTGAGGAATTTTGACTGAATTTTCTGAATACCTTAAATACACAATTCATTGTGGTCATTTGAGAGATCCTAATTCAACATTTGATTTGGCTTTAGAATTTTCCTATGTAACTAACTTGATTTTGATTGTTTTTGTCTATGTTGTGTGTTTTCCATATCAAACATTATTACTCGGTCATCTCTCTTGATTTGGATGTAGCTTCTTTCTTGAGGATAATCAAATCTTAAGCTTTATGGGTGTATAATTGCATTACTTCATAATTTGTATGCATTTCCTAACTCATTTAGAATTTATAATTTTAGGACAAATTATTTGATGTTTTGTGCATGTTTCACCATAAAATGGCTAACAAAAGTTGGAACAAATTCTATAAAAAAAGAAGACAAGTGGATTGGAAATAACCCTAAAGGCTAGTGGCAAATGAGGAGAATAGGTCGGTGGATGTATCTGAAAAGGTACTCCGACGATTAAGTCAATATGTGACGGAAGATGGCGATTAGAAAGGATAGAATAAGAGTATTAATTCAAGATATGAGGGAATAATTTTACTTCCTTATGGGGTGAATCTCCTATATATAGTAAAGGTAGATGAAATATTCTCTGACTGATGTTGTTGGCATGGCCGACCGTTTGAGCTTATCGGCCTGCCATGACTTATCAGGGGAGCTGCTTTATCCATGTCGGGCGACTTGGCTAAGCCATACTTTGCATAGTTGACTTATAGTTTGCAATAGGCTTAGTAGTCGTACTTTAGTCCTTGCCGTGGAGTAGAGGGTTAGATGAGAGTTGCAGGCGACATGCAACATGTGTGTGTTGCAGGCGGCATGCAACAAGTGTCTGTTGCAGACGGCATGGTAGCCCTACGTTGGCAGCATGATAGATGGATGACAATGGTATGGTCTCAGTACTGACTCATAGGTTTGTGTCCAAGTAACAACGTATCTTTAGATGCAGCCGGTTGATTAACATGCACCATAAGTTCTTGTATTATAAGTTCATCAGGTGTTCGACTTTTGGTTAACTTTGATGCCCTAGCTTGGTTAAGGGGAGAGTCGTTTGACTGAGATAGAACAAAAGCTATCACTATATTTGATTAGAGTAAAAAAAGAAGGAAAGAAAGGAAGTGGAATGAAATATGAAGAAAAAATGATTTCCTCCTTTGGTTGAAGCATGAAAAGGGAGGGAAAGAAAAAACACATGGGATATGAATGTACTTTATGTTTTTTTTTGCTAATGCATGAAACTTTAAAAAACATTGTCTACATGTTAGCCACACTTACAATCACTTTTTTTTAAACAATAAAGGCTTTATTCCATTCAATAATATCAACTAGCTATACCATAAATCCATGTTTAATAAATTGATCAATTTTTAATTATTAGTTTGCAATTTTATTTTAAAAAAATTCGAAAAGTACGTGATTACCTTTAATAGAAGATTAATGATATATCTTACCAGATCCTCCTATATCACACAAAATAACATATATTACTTGTACAAAAAAATTAATCATTAATAAATAAATTACCACTTTATGATGTATTTTACTTTTCTTATGGTGTACGAGAATTTGTAGGAGAATATATCATTTTCCTTAAAAGAAATAAACTTTAAAAAAGTTAGCTCAGGTGAAGGAGAGTTGGATGGGGATAGAAGGTCCAAGATGCCTCATTACAATTAATTTTAAAGAACAACCTAAATTTAAGTATTAGTTTAGATTCAGTGCTAAATAATATAGATACATCAAGATCATATAATTTGTCTTTGGAGGAGATGAATTGGGATATGCAAAAACCCAAAATGTTCAAATTCCAAAATACAGTTTCTTGATATCAACAAGAGCACAATGTTCAATTTTGCATGAAAAATATACTTTTGAGTTTTGATAGCACGCCCTGAAGAAATAAGCAGAGCAATTAGGATGCACAAAAATAGAATATGTTCAAATTCAAAACACATAATCTGTCACTTGTTCTGAGTTTTAAAAGCAAAGTTTAATGGTGGGAACCAAAGATTATACAAAATTGGTAGTAACACCATGAGTATATTTAGTCAGTCTCTAGATTTTCTAGCTTATTTGTGTTTTCCTTGTCAACCACTTCTCAGTATGATTTACTTGTCGGCTACAACGCAAAACCGACGCAAGCAATCTGCGAAATTGGTAACAAAACTAGCACATTTCAAAGGGTCCTTGATATGTTCCTTGTAACATGTTAAGGAAGCAACTTTCTCATCCATGCAAGGCTCAGGCTTTGGGTTTGGAAGCTTATACTCCTTATTTCGGAGATCCTTTGCCTTTTGGGTTACTTCCTGCAACATGTTCTCCTCTTGCGCCTTCAATCTTTTCACCACCTTCTCACTTTCCCGAAGAACAGATTGAATGTTTTCTATCTCTGAATGAGCAGGTTGTACAGGCAAAGTTGCAGGTAGAAACAAAGAGGGCTGCAACGGCCACCCTGGAGCGGCTGCAAACTCAGGCTTTCCCGATCCATCCAAAATTTGTTTTTGACTTAAATCAGATTGGGGATTTTTAGGCTCCTTAGCTACCTTACGTCTAGTTCTTCTAGTTTTCTTCTTTGACACCGCATCATCAACAAGCCGATCAACAAGCTCGTTGCTAATCTGGATTGTAAATTCACCCATAATACTGCAACACCTGAACAATGAACAAGATAGACATTGTTAAAGTGATAATGCTGGAAAAAATATATACAAATCATCTTTAGTTCTGCAACACATAAAGGATGAGTATGTGGGTTCAAATCCCGACAGCTGCACAATTTCTCCGCTTCTAGGCGAAAACTTTACCTATAGAAAAAAGTAAATGACAACTACGTAAATTTCACACGCTGTGAATTTCCTAATGCAAACGAATAAATCTTGCCACTGTCATGTCACTTACCCTAGAAAGATGGGATATAGTATGCAGTGTAACCCTTTATTAGAGGTCCAGTTTCTCCTCCATCCTCACAAAATACTTAAAAGGGATGTTTCATAAACTAGAAAGTGAGTTTTAACTGTTCAACTTATATTAAGTTACTTAAATCTAAAAAAATTGAACTAGCCCCAAAGTATACTTTGTTTTCTTAGGATACTTGATTCATATACAAAATGGTTAGTTTTAAATCAACTTATAATAGAATGAGGTGTTCTATTCAGTACAAAATCCATAGAACTAATTGTGATGAAATTTAAAGTGACCAAGCAAATAAGAAGTTCAACTGTTTAACAGAAATCATGGTGGGTAAATTATAAAAGTGGGAGTAAGAGTGTTACAGTAACACTAATCCCATAGAAAGTATGAAGTACTGTTCATGCTAAATAATATTTCCCTAATAGAATTCGGTTGAATTAGTTTGGGCCAAAAAGATCAAATATAAAATCAGTTTTCAAATTTGAAGGCACTAGAAATACAGACTACTTCGAAACTTGGCCAATTGCACCAGATTATCTGGGTTTTGAAGAATGGCAAACACTAACTCAGATTTAGTGATGAACCATTCAATGAAAATATAAGTAACAACTCAAACCAAACAATTAAAGAATGAAGCACACTGTGGATCAAAGGGAAAGGACAAAAAATACTCTCTACATAAAAGAAGCAAGAATATCACTATATAAGTGTATAAAATATGCAAAGAAAGAATAAAATATGAAACCCTTACCGAGGTATAGACTTAATATTATGTATGTTGAAGGTGGGATGGTTAATAAGATATAAAATGGCCAAGAACTGAAGAAATTGATTTAATCTATGCCATGGTGTTGCCCATGGTGTTAAATAAGTTCCATAGGCAAAATGTGCAACTTGGTGTGTCTCCAAAATTTTGGCATTAGTGCATAATCCCCCTGATTGATTTGATCTTAACAAACTGTTGAAACCCAAAAAATCTCCTAACCAAAAATTGATACAGGGAAGGAACATGCATATATTCCACTAGGCGAGGTCAGATACCATAATCAAAGGCCATAATATTCAATTGTAAATCATGTTTATATTCAAGCCATTGAAATCTAAATCATTGTTGATAATAATTCCACCTATCTTTTTCTTAGACTCCTCTCCCCCTAGTAATTAGGCTATCCTCCACCCTGATCTATTCTCCTTATTGAGACTTTTACAGGTCTTCTACACAGATACCCGATATTCTACCATCTTCGTCTACAATACAAACTACCTCAACTTTCTCTCTAATACATTCATAATCTTATCTCGCCTACCGTGTCCATTCATCCAACTATATTGAGCTTATTCTCTTAGATATTCATTAAAAAACATTTGAACAAATAATACTTGTAGTCTTGTAATGTTTGCCAGAGCAGGGTCTACACTGCAAATGTTAACCCAGTACACCACCAAATCAGTTTGAGTCCTTTATCCATTTCAATAATTTTAAACACCCATAGTTGAGAGATCTACATAAATGAATTACAAGCTGTAAAAATATTAATCTCTAAATTTTTCATAATAATTTCGCTTTCACCCTGTAGTTTTCTTCACTCCCTTTTGCCTCTAAAAATTTGACTAACTTCCATTTAATCTGTCGTCCTCTCCTCCGCACATGCTAATCACTTAATGCGCGATTCTACCATCTTTTCTCGAAAAGGATCTATCTCGACTGTCTCACTAATGCATTCATTTATAATCCTATCTTGCATAACGTGAGTGCTCATCCAAGTAATAATATCATATCTACTATATTGAGCTTATTCTCTAGTTCACATTTTAGTACCCAACATTCAGTATCATATAACTAACAAAAAAAAACAATTAAACCTAAAATAAACAAAGTTTTAGGTTGACCTGGAATTAGAATATGTGAAGCAAGAACAGAAGAGAAATGAGTAAACCCTAGAAATTGATCTGAACTATAAATGTCCAAATTCAACATAAATAAATTAACAAAGATAATCAACTACCAACATAAAAAGATAATCAAAATCAACATCAGAATAACTCGGGAAAGAAAAAGTATAGAAAATCCCAAAAAAAACGTGAAAGAAACAATTACCGAATCTGACGATAAGTTTACAATTTATCGCGAGTTATCGAACGAGCATGAGGAGGAATCACGATATATGTGTGAAGAAGAAGAAGAAGAGCGTAGTAGCTCTTTGCAATATTTCTTTTATATATATTTATCTTCTGTATAATAAATTAAGGAAATTCAGAAATGTTTGGTTTTTAATTATAACTAGTAAAATACCCGTGGCTTCCTACGAGAAAGTTTATTTTTAAGTATGTTTAGAATTATTATGTATATATATATGTTTAGAAATAAGAAGAAAAATATTAATAAATTGGTCATTATTTAAATGTAACATATGATCATGTATATATTTGATGATTATTACATGCTAAATATAGTATTACTAAATATCTGAAACGGAAAACATGATGAATACCAAAAAATATACCAGAATTTGCATTTAGTAGGAGGTGTTATAGTGTTACATGCTTATAGGTTTTGGAAAAGTTCTTTGAACACCATATTTATTTATTGTAGTGTTAATTGTTTTTCCTTCCTTGTCATGTATCAGTATTTTAAGTCATTCAATTGATTGAACTCTTGAAAAAACAACATATAATTGAGTATTTACGACAAATGATAATTAATATATTGCATAATGATAATGATGATTAATTGTTGAGTATAATTTTAAAGATATGTACCTGATGATTAATATAAATGAATATATAAGAAATGTGCATAATAATAAGATAATATGATTGTTAATCAGAGTATGAGACATTAATAAGATTACTTTCACAATGTTATAAGAATTTAAAGCCCTACTTATAAGAATTGATTTTGGGAACATGAAGAAAGATAAGAATTGATTTAGGGGGAATATATAAGAAATGTGGATAATATGATTGTTAATCAGAATATGAGAATACAATAGGATTGATTTCACAATATTATAAGAATTTAAAGCTCCACTTATAAGAATTGATTTAGGGAAATTAATTGTTGGATTTAATTTTAAACATATGCAGATGATGATTAATAGAAATTAATATAAATAAATATATATGGAATGTGTATAATAATATTGATAAGAATTGATTTAGGAAAAAATATATAAGGAATGTGTATAATAGGATTGCTAATTAGAGTATGAAATATTAATAGGATTGCTTTCATAATATTATAAGAATTTAAAGTCTCACTTATAGGAATTGGTTTAGGGGAAAAGAAAATAGATAAGAATTGATTTAGGGAAAATGAAAATAGATAAGAATTGATTTAGGGAAAATATATAATGAATGTGCATAATATGATAATAGAATTGTTAATGATATTATGAGATATCAATAGATTGGGCACAATATTATAAGAATGAAGAAATATAAGAATTGATTTAGGGAAATAAAGAAAGATTTTTGGTGAGAAAAAGAATATAAGAATAAATGTGTATAATGATTTTTTTTTTTGAAATCATGAATGATCATTAAATATAATAATTATATTCATTCTAATTGAATTATTCATGAATATTCCAGAATGGTAATGGTGATGAATGTTGATTAATTGCTGAGTATAATTATAAACATATGTACCTGGTGATTAATAGAAATTAATATATAATAAATGTGCATAATAATAAGATAATATGATTGCTAATTAGAGTATGAGATATTGATAGAATTGCTTTCACACCACATCATAACACCAATATTTTACAAGTAGTACCGACACTCTTCGCTTACAACCTCATGATTCGTTTTCTTCTTCTTAGATAACATTACATCATACTTTAATTTTCTTCATTTCTCATTCTAAGTTTTTTAATATTTTGACTTTGTGATTTTTGTTAGAGATAGTTCATCATTTTCGGGATAATGTGGATGAGAATTTAAATAATTATTTTTGTTTTTACATAATCAAACCGGAGTTTCCTCTAGGTAATGGTAATTGCATATGTGCATAATAGAATAATCTTATAATCTCATGATTCTTTTTATTCTTCTTAGGTAACATTATATTACATCATACTTTAATTTTCTTCATTTCTCATTCAAAGTTTTTCATTATTCTGACTTTGTGATTTTTGTTACATAGAGTTCATCATTTTCGGGATAATGTGGATGAGAATTTAAACAATTATTTTTGTTTTTACATAATCAAACCGCATAATAGGATAAGAATTATTTTTGTTTTCCTAAACTCATATATCTTTAATATAAATTAATATGAGAATATTATAATGAATGCGCATAATAGTAGTATGATTACTAATTAGAATATGATTTTAGGGAAAATGAAGAAATATAAGAATTGATTTAGTGAAAATGAAGAAAGATTTTTGGATGTAAAAAGAATATGAGAATATGATGGAGTGTTTGATAGAAAAAATGAAGGATTAATAAATGTGATTTGCATGTGTCATGTTGATGTATGATATGAGAAGTGACATGCATGTGTCATTTTGATGTATGATATGAATGTAGAAGGTAATGATACAATGTGGGAGTATGCATGGTAGTTGATGGAGTGTTTGGGTGAGAAAATTTTGCATGAGAAGATGACATGTGTCTAAACTAATAATGAAGAACCTTTTTTTCTTATAGTATAATAGATTTTAAAATGGGATCATTAGAAATTTTTCCAGTAGCATATTTTAAGATAATAATTAATTTAATATGATCTTATTTTACTAGCCAATGAAAATTACTTGAACAATTCACTAAATGTTATGTTTGGGTGTCTGTAGGATGACAAAAATACTCGGACCCATGGGTACCCGTCAAAATACTTATAATGAGTACTTGTAAAAATAGCTCATGATTGAGAACGAATATCACGATACCCGTCTCGCAGGTACTCGCGTATATATTTTAATTAAATATTTTATAGTTAATTATTATTAATTTAACATTATATTTATTTATTTTATTATTACTTCGTAATAAAATTTAATAATGAGAGTATAATCATAAAAGTATCATATACATGTAATATTATTTAATACAAATTATTTTTATAGATTAAATTATTGTAAAATATATAAAAAATAATTAAAATTGAAAACTCGTTGGATACTCACGGATACCTACTACCCGCACGGGTATCTGCAAATAGTGCGGGTATGGGAACGGGTGGCACGTGCCCTTTGCCATCCCTAGGTGTGTGTGGAGATGATGAGATGAAATGAAACATAATGGAATAAAATATAATGAAATGAAATACATGGAACTAAAAAATCAAAATTTCATTGTTTGGATATATCATTTGGAAACTACTTTTATATAGTTTAGATTCAACTAAGATGGGTGGAAATGAAATAAAGTCTAAAAATATTATGAAAATGTCACCCTAACGGTTTTTTAATTTAATTTTTGAGAAGGGCAATTAATAATTTTAAATTTGAAACAAATTATCAGTAATTAATGAATCATTGATTATGATTCAAATATAAAATAGTAGGTTGGACAGATGTAATTAATAAGATGAGTATTTATATATTTTAATCGTTACTTAAGAGCTTTCAGAATGGTGGAACACCTTTTTCGTTATTAAATAAGTCACATTGATTATTTTATATTTGTTTATATTTTTCAATAACTTAAGCAACTCAAGCCAAAATCACATTCAATGATGCAACTCTATTTTCGTTCTTAAATGGAACCCACAAAATTATCTCACATTTAATAAATTTTTCCATTTTTTAATATTGACTCAAAATTTTAAGAACAATGCTTATTTAACTTACCGTTGGGAAATAAGAACAATAACAACTCATCTCCACTAATGAACTTGGATGAATGACATGCTTATTTTGCTACGAATAGTTTTTCATTACCGTTCTGGATGCTCTAAATTGTGCACTATAAATTTGCATAAGCTTCTTCTCTTTGAATTCATTTTTTAAAGGATTAAATAAGTAATATGCCCAATTTCATTCTCAAATCATGTTAATTGATCATCTTCCATTAATTAGTAAAATGTTTTCAATGCTTATCCAAGAAAGGAAACTGATTACTTCCATAACCCTAGATTAGGGAAATGATTTTAAGGCATTAGTTATCAATTCCAATAATAATGGCTTTAGAACTAATAGATATTACCAATGTTATTAAAACCGTACCGGTTATCAGAATATATAAGGAATGTGGATAATATGATTGTTAATCAGAATATGAGAATACAATAGGATTGATTTCACAATATTATAAGAATTTAAAGCTCCACTTATAAGAATTGATTTATAGAAATTAATTGTTGGGTTTAATTTTAAACATATATGCAGATGATGATTAATAGAAATTAATATAAATAAATATATATGGAATGTGTATAATAATATTGATAAGAATTGATTTAGGGAAAAATATATAAGGAATGTGTATAATAGGATTGCTAATTAGAGTATGAAATATTAATAGGATTGCTTTCATAATATTATAAGAATTTAAAGTCTCAATTATAGGAATTGGTTTAGGGGAAAAGAAAATAGATAAGAATTGATTTAGGGAAAATGAAAATAGATAAGAATTGATTTAGGGAAAATATATAATGAATGTGCATAATAGGATAATAGAATTGTTAATGATATTATGAAATATCAATAGATTGGGCACAATATTATAAGAATGAAGAAATATAAGAATTGATTTAGGGAAATAAAGAAAGATTTTTGGTGAGAAAAAGAATATAAGAATAAATGTGTATAATGATTTTTTTTTTTTGAAATCATGAATGATCATTAAATATAATAATCATATTCATTCTAATTGAATTATTCATGAATATTCCAGAATGATAATGGTGATGAATGTTGATTAATTGTTGAGTATAATTATAAACATATGTACCTGGTGATTAATAGAAATTAATATATAATAAATGTGCATAATAATAAGATAATATGATTGCTAATTAGAGTATGAGATATTGATAGAATTGTTTTCACACCACATCATAACACCAATATTTTACAATTAGTACCGACACTCTTCGCTTACAACCTCATGATTCTTTTTCTTCTTCTTAGGTAACATTACATCATACTTTAATTTTCTTCATTTCTCATTCTAAGTTTTTTAATATTTTGACTTTGTGATTTTTGTTAGAGATAGTTCATCATTTTCGGGATAATGTGGATGAGAATTTAAATAATTATTTTTGTTTTTACATAATCAAACCGGAGTTTCCTCTAGGTAATGGTAATTGCATATGTGCATAATAGGATAATCTTATAATCTCATGATTCTTTTTATTCTTCTTAGGTAACATTATATTACATCATACTTTAATTTTCTTCATTTCTCATTCAAAGTTTTTCATTATTCTGACTTTGTGATTTTTGTTACATAGAGTTCATCATTTTCGGGATAATGTGGATGAGAATTTAAAGAATTATTTTTGTTTTTACATAATCAAACCGCATAATAGGATAAGAATTATTTTTGTTTTCCTAAACTCATATATCTTTAATATAAATTAATATGAGAATATTATAATGAATGCGCATAATAGTAGTAGGATTACTAATTAGAATATGATTTTAGGGAAAATGAAGAAATATAAGAATTGATTTAGTGAAAATGAAGAAAGATTTTTGGATGTAAAAAGAATATGAGAATATGATTGAGTGTTCGATAGAAAAAATGAAGGATTAATAAATGTGATTTGCATGTGTCATGTTGATGTATGATATGAGAAGTGACATGCATGTGTCATTTTGATGTATGATATGAATGTAGAAGGTAATGATACAATGTGGGAGTATGCATGGTAGTTGATGGGAGTGTTTGGGTGAGAAAACTTTGCATGAGAAGATGACATGTGTCCAAACTAATAATGAAGAACCTTTTTTTCTTATAGTATAATAGATTTTAAAATGAGATCATTAGAAATTTGTTCAGTAGCATATTCTAAGATAATAATTAATTTAATATGATCTTATTTTACTAGCCAATGAAAATTACTTGAACAATTCACTAAATGTTATGTTTGGGTGTTTGTAGGATGACAAAAATACCCGGACCCATGGGTACCCGTCAAAATACTTATAATGAGTACTTGTAAAAATAGCTCATGAGTGAGAATGAATATCATGATACCCGTCTCGCAGGTACTCGCGTATATATTTTAATTTAATATTTTATAGTTAATTATTATTAATTTAACATTATATTTATTTATTTTATTATTACTTCGTAATAAAATTTAATAATGAGAGTATAATCATAAAAGTATCATATACATGTCATATTATTTAATACAAATTATTTTTATAGATTAAATTATTGTAAAATATATAAAAAATAATTAAAATTGAAAACTCGTTGGATACTCACGGATATCTACTACCCGCACGGGTATCTGCAAATAGTGCGGGTTTAGGCACGGGTGGCACGTACCCTTTGCCATCCCTAGGTGTGTGTGGAGATGATGAGATGAAATGAAACATAATGGAATAAAATATAATGAAATGAAATACATGGAACTAAAAAATCAAAATTTCATTGTTTGGATATATCATTTGGAAACTACTTTTCTATAGTTTAGATTCAACTAAGATGGGTGGAAATGAAATAAAGTCTAAAAATATTATGAAAATGTCACCCTAACGGTTTTTTAATTTAATTTTTGAGAAGGGCAATTAATAATTTTAAATTTGAAACAAATTGTCATTCATTATGATTCAAATATAAAATAGTAGGTTGGACAGATGTAATTAATAAGATGAGTATTTATATATTTCAATCTTAAACTACTTTAGTTACATAAGAGCATCCAGAATGGTGGAACACCTTTTCGTTCTTAAATAAGTCACATTGATTATTTTATATTTGTTTATATTTTTCAATAACTTAAGCAACTCAAGCCAAAATCACATTCAATGATGCAACTCTATTTTCGTTCTTAAATGGAACCCACAAAATTATCTCACATTTAATAAATTTTTCCATTTTTTAATATTGACTCAAAATTTTAAGAACAATGCTTATTTAACTTACCGTTGGGAAATAAGAACAATAACAACTCATCTCCACTAATGAACTTGGATGAATGACATGCTTATTTTGCTACGAATAGTTTTTCATTACCGTTCTGGATGCTCTAAATTGTGCACTATAAATTTGCATAAGCTTCTTCTCTTTGAATTCATTTTTTAAAGGATTAAATAAGTAATATGCCCAATTTCATTCTCAAATCATGTTAATTGATCATCTTCCATTAATTAGTAAAATGTTTTCAATGCTTATCCAAGAAAGGAAACTGATTACTTCCATAACCCTAGATTAGGGAAATGATCTTAAGGCATTAGTTATCAATTCCAATAATAATGGCTTTAGAACTAATGGATATTACAATATAAATGAGCCGAATTGGATTATATTTGTAATGGGTTATGTTTAGGTCTATGTTTTTGAACAACGAGTAATCAGGGCTACATATTTTAAAACCTCCTCCTGGGTAGGTTTAGGTCTGGATAATGAATATCTAGACCACATACACACATAAGTAGTAAAATAAATGTGATATTATAACTTTAATAGCATGTTAATTCATACTTGTTACATTGTTAATTCATAATTGTGATATTATCTTATTTTTATTAAAGAGTTGTTTCTAACTATTTTTTGTATCAGTTTAAATAGTAATTTCTTTTTATATTTGTTTAAGTCAAATGAGTTGTTTTTAATTGACAATTTAAAATTTTTCACTTGCGTTAAAATTATGTTTTGTAATTTTTTGTCTCTATCATAGCCTAAAATAAGAACATATATCTTAAACCATATCATTCCATGACTAATATGGATGATTTAGATCAACCAAGCAGAGAAGAAATAAGAGAGAAAGCAGAAAAAATAAGTGTTGTCTTGTTCTTTTAAGCCAAGGGCAATCAATACATTTATACACTCAAAGAGTGAGTCCAAAACGTGCTAAATAAAATCAACTAACATAACTAACTGAGTAACAAACAAAATCACCAAAAACAACCCAATTAATCATGTGCTTATATCATTGCTTGTTGTACAAGAAATCTCATAAGTATTGTGAGAAGTGTTTGATGAAATGCCTAAGAAAGACTGAAAGTTGATCCCTTGGTTTATTTGGCTATTTTCTTTTGGTGTCTTCACCCCTTTATATGTGTGTTGCTTATTTGAGCTCTTCACATGGCAAGCCTACATATTTGATCCTTGTATGAAGTGTTCTTCATTCTGCATTTCATGTAGTCCAAGCTTGGACAATGGATAGCTGAATTTCTAGGTGTGAGAGCTTTAGTGAACACATATGCAATTTGAAAGTTAGTAGGGATAGACATTAAGTGAACCACCCCTTCTATTACCTTTTCCCCGATGGAGTGACAATTCATTTCAATATGCTTTGTTCTCTCATGTAACACATGATTAGTAGCAACATGAAGTGTATCTACGACCTAAAGTAGAAGGGATAGAAACAGGTCCCCATATGTTTACATGAATTATGTCAAACACAAAATCAGATTTGCTATCTGTAAGTATCAGAGTGCAACTAAGAGGGGGTGAATTAGTTGTCTTAAAATAATGGCCACTTTTTCTGCAAAACAAAAGATTAAAGTGCAGCGGAAAATTTATGCGGAAAATAATAATGAAAGAGATAAGGGAGAAGAGAATACACAAAGATTTTTATACTAGTTCACCTTCTTGTCCACCGAAGGCTACGTCCAGTACTCTTGCCACACAAGAGATTTTTCCACTAAGAATTATGAGTTGTAATTACAATATCTCACCCCGAGATTTCTATGTACCTTACACACTCCCTAATTCTTATTCACTCTTGGAAAACACCTTTCCAAGTGATTCTATTCCCCTTTCGTTTCACACCCCGTGAAAGAAAGTAATCTTGCACAAATGAAGAATGTATAACAATGGCAGATTGCCTTTACAAGTATGAAATTTGTATAACTTGCAATCCAATCAACTCTGAATATATATACCAAGATAATAATGTTGTTTATATGAAAACCTTTGAAACACTTGAACTAAAACAACTTTGAAAAAGTACTTTGAAAGTTTAAGAACTAGTTGCAAAAGTTCAAAGAAATATTTTCAGAATAAGTGTAAGAGCTTTTTAGAGTTGTGACAAAGTTGTATGAAAATTGTGTATATAAATCGTGGTTTTAATTGTGAGAGCTTGAGCCTTTATATAGATTTTCTCAAACACCCTTAGTGCTCTTCTGAAAGTGTATAAGTTGTTTGGAGTGAAGAGATTTCGTTTGGAGTGAAGGGGTTTCGTTTGGAGTGAAACCATTTCACTTTGAAATCTGAAAATCTCATATAACAACTCTTAGTAATCGATTAGTGACTTGGGTAATCGATTACCCAACTCTCTGTTTGCATCTATTTGAAGAATTACACAGTGTAATCGATTACTGGATTTGAGTAATCGATTACTCAAACTCCCTGTTAACAGCTATTTGAAAATTTACAGTGTGTAATCGATTACTGGATTTGAGTAATCGATTACTCAAACTCCCTGTTTGACAGTTTTGTTAATTTTCCTTAGTGTAATCGATTACACTACTTTGGTAATCGATTACCCTGTTTTCTAAAAATGGTAATCTGTTACTCCAAAGTCTGTAATGGATTACTCATAGCTGTTAGAGGTTTGAAAACTGTTTTTCTCACTTATGTAACTTGTTACTCAAGTATGGTAACCCGTTACATGTTATTTTTTTGAAAATTATTTTTATTCACTTAGAGTGTTTCAAACTTTAACGAAAATGTTTTTGAGCATTATGACTTAGTATATTAAAGAGTTTTTAGGATAGAAGTACCTAAGAGACTTAGTCTAATAATCTTGAAGTTTTGATCTTCTTTGTCTTCATAAGTAGTCTTCCTTTTCTTCTTTTTGGTGATGTTGGTGTCTTTATCAAAACCGTGCCAAAGTCAGAAGCAGAGATCTTCTTCACACTGTCACTGTTTTGAAAACTCAACTTTTGTTTAGAAAAATGGCATGCATCACAAGGTTCACTTGAAGAGTCATAAGAAATGAAAGAGAATTCTTTATTTATCACAAGGTTTACCTAATCCAGTTTAGTCTGAACCATATGCGGGTAACTCGAACCCTTCTGGGTAGCCCATTTTAACACATCTATGTAATAGGACGGGACAAATCTTAGAAGTTTATCATCTCATTTCCCAACTCAAGAAATAGAGATGTCAAAATGAACTACCCGGATGGATTCGGGTTAGCCCGCATAAGCGAGTTGTGGGTTGTAGCAGACTGACCGATACAATATTAAAAAATAATAATTTAAATTTAACCTATTTAATGTATAACATTTGATATCAATGTATAACTTTTTTAACACATGCTCAATTCAACCAATCTTAATGATCTAATCTAATGCCTCATGTTTAACCTAAGATGTGATTTTAAGTTCACTTATATAATTTTTTAACATAAACCATTTATTAAATCTCTCATTCATATTAGACTCTTACTTCCTAGCACAATATAATTTGAAACTTCACTTTAATATATAAACCTTTGGACAATATCAAAAATAATATTATGTTAGATTATATTAATGGTAATATAGACTCAAGTTATATGTCAAAGTATAATAATCATCGTAATATATGATTATCATTCTTTACTTTAATTATGTACGAAGATTCTTCGTACTCTCGTTATCAACAACTTCATTATGGACTAGGTCGAGTTGGATATGATTGTCCATAATTCTCTATGGTAACAATTGTGTTTTCTTTTAATTTTTTTGAAAAAGTTAATGTCATTTATTATGTTTTTATTCTAAAATTTAAATATAGTTAAATACACAATTAAGAAAGAAAAGTGAAATTTATATGCTTTAATGTGTCTTCTTATTTAACCTAACACATCATTATTTTTATACTTAAAAAATGATATTATGTAAAATATGATCAATTATATCATGTTTCACTTTATAACATTACTGTAATTTATAAATATTTATGTTATAAATATAACTCTAGTTTTTCAAAGTTCATACAACTAATATGTATAATCTATTTTTATTATAAATTCATTTTATCATTTATATAACTATAAGAAAAAAAGGTTCTACCATTATTAGTGTTGGACACATGTCATCTTCTCATGCAAAGTTCTCCCACCCAAACACTCCCATCAACTACAATGCATAGTCACACACTCTATCATTGCACATCTACATTCATATCATACATAAAAATGACACATGCATGTCTCTTCTTTCTCTTCATTTCATTCCTCTACCCTTCCTTTCTTAACCTTTCCTTTTATCCCTCTTCCTTCATTTCATTCATATGCTCCTTCATTTCTTGACTTTCTTAGGCTCAACTAAAGGTTATATGAGGTGATGTCTAATTTCCCCGTGTTGATTTCACTTCACCCTCTTCGTAATAGTCTAAACTGGTAAGAGCATAAACGCAACTGAAATACCCATTTACTAAGGTAAGAGTATAAATTGGTTTCAAATAAGGTACAAATGTGTTAAAATCTTCAGTTTTTTGTAGATACATCAGTAATGTATTGGTCTATTGCGAAGAATGTGTAGAATAATGTTTTAAATCTCTCATATCATATTCATTGTCTAGGTTGATGTAAAAACAAACTCATTTTGTTCTGAATTTTTAATACCTTTTGGTAGATGTGTTGGTTCATTGTGGAGAATGTGTGTAGAATACTACCTTTTTATAGATGTGTTGGTTCATTGTGGAGAATGTGAGTAGAATAATGTTTTAAATCTCTCATACCATATTCATTGTCTAGGTTGATGTTTAACAAACTCATTTTATTCTGAATTTGTACTACCTTTTGGTAGATGTGTTGGTTCATTGTTGAGCATGAGTTTAGACTAATGTTCTAAGTCTCTCATACCATTGTCGTTTTTTCATCGTTTAGATTATTAGGTTGTTGTTTAACCAACCCATTTGGTATACTTTTTTACTAATTTTTGTGTGTTTATTCTTTATTTTTTCATTGTCTATAAACACATCTTTATACGAATAAACTAATTGGGTTCTGTTTATAGTGACTTTTCTTTGAACAGCCAATATGATACAATCGTTCATCTTCAGGTGATGCAGGGAGCACTGGTTTTTTCATGGTTAGAATGCAATTTTATTAAGTCCAAAAAAAGATTGCATGATTCAAAGTTGTTTCTTCATGGATCTGAATTATCGTTTCATTCACTATCATAACACTATACACTTTTTTAGCTTGGGTTCTTTTTCCATATTTTTAGGTTTGATTATTATTTGGTTTTATGAGAGAGAATGTGTGTTTATTGCTTTATTTGCTCCCATGAATTTTCTGATGATTATTAAAGATATATTTAAGTGTATTTTATTGTCTTTAGAGTGTGAATTATATGAGTGGTCGTTTCAATTGAATAATGACTGGATGCAATAAATCATAAGTGTGTTTTATTGTCATTATTAGTAGGTGAATTATATGGGGAAATCGTGAGAAATGAATAATGTGAGTAATTCATTGTTTTAACTAGCCTATTCAAGTGATGATTTTTTTATATTCTAGGATGCCAACAATTGTCCGCCTACTTTTATATATATATACACACTTTTTTAGTTTGGGTTATTTTTTCATATTTTTTAGGTTGAATTATTATCTGGTTTTATGAGAAAGTGTGTTTATTGCTTTAATTGCTCCCATAAATTTTCTGATGGCTATTAAAGATATATTTAAGTTTGTTTTATTTTCGGGTGGTTGTTTCAATTGAATAATGACTGGATGGAATCAGTCATAAGTGTGTTTTATTGTCATTATTAGTGGGTGAATTATATGGGGAAAGTGTGAGAAATTAATAATGATTGAATGAAATCAGACATAAGTGTGTTTTATTGCCTTACTATGAGTAATTTATTGTTTTAACTAGGCTATTCAAGTGATGGTTTTTGTTTTTATTCTAGGATGCCGAGAGTTGTCATATATATATATATATGTAAACGTGAAATACCATGAGAAACACATTGTTAGTGAGCTTGTTCTCCTAAGTTATTGGTTGAACCAAGATTAAGTTCCTATCAAAAATCTCATAATTCTTATGGTGAATATCGCGTAGGCTTATCAAACAATTCTTTGTTTGTGGCGCCATTCATTTCACATATTTTCCATATTCTTCTTTGTTCTTATCATTTCCAAACACTTAACTAATTTCAATCAAAAGGATTATAAAAGGCAACCCAAATCGTTGTCATCAATCTCTAAATTATTGTACACAACTTATCAAATGATTACTTATATATGTCATTATATTTTATCAAGTTATGACATAATATTACTAATATAACTTTAGACATGCTTTTAAGCATGTGTACAATAAGATTGATACTTAATATACAGATAACATGTATTACCAATCATGTAACAAAACAAATATCGTCACGTGTGAATGCATCTTATATTCGTTAAAATGGGGTACTCAAAGTAAATTATTTATCAAAATGAGGTAGTCAATGTCAACTCATCTATATTATTATTATACTACCTAATAAAAAAGGTCTTGTCATGTCATCCCATGACAAGTGTCACAACCTCAACTTAAATTTTCCCTCATAAAATACCTCACTTTTTTTTAATGTAGAGTCTCACATAGGATAAAAGTACACTCTACATATTTTTCATTATCCAATATATTATTTAATAAGATATAATAATAATAACATTTAATATATATATATATATATATTATATATCACGAGAAAAAATTGAACACTATTCATAATAATTTTTTTAATATCATTGTAATGTAAATTGTATGATATATTTCATTGTGCATACCTTTAATATTGTTGTAGATACTTTAGCTATTTCCTATTTACTTCATTCATCTCATTTACGAGTAACATATGTTTTTAATCATTAAAATATATGGGTCACATGTTTGTTCTTAACAATAGGAATGCACATATAACATGTGTATTTAAACCATGTAAATGTATGAGTAACATATGTGTTTTTAATCATGTGAATGCACATATAATATGTATGTTATTGATCATGCGGCAAAAAATATCGCACCGTGGATATGCACAGGTAACTTGCTAGTTATGTTGTAAAACAATCTTCATCCAAGGCTTATAATCAAGCCAAAGGTCTCAACAAAGAGAAGGGGATAGGAAAAAATGTATAGCCCAAACTTCTGTGGGTAAGCCCAACCTAAATCCAATTTTAATATAGTTCGACTGAAGCGGAATAAAAAGTCTGGATTCAATTAAAAGTATATAATATAATACTCAAGACAATAATTTTTCAGGCTTTGGCAGGTCTAGCCACCCATTTTGACACATCTACCAAAAATTAGCATTACAATTATACATACGGAAACACATAGACTTGGTACATACAAATGTCATTCCACTCATGAAACTGAAGGCAAACTAATTCATTCTTGACTAGGTTCATTTTGAAGATATATTGGGTTTACTATTCAAATTAGACAAAAAATATATATTAAAAAGTAAAATAAAGTCACATTTGTTCCAAAGAACCCAAATCAATACTACTATTCCTAAAATGAATAAATGTGATGATATGTTTATAATTATAAAATTACCAGCAGAAATAATGTATTATTCTAAGAAATAGAAACAATGATAAAGTAAAAGTCATAAGCTGATCAAGTATTGATAACAATGAAGTAGAGATTCATTCAATGAATTATGGAAGCAAAGACAGTGTCAAATCTAGGGTTGAGAAAGATAATAGGTCATGAATGTGTTGAGAGAATGTGAAAGATAATATTGAAACTTTAGTGAGGATCAATGAGTGTGATGATTAGGGGTGTTTGTAGTACGTTTGGATCGACTTTTAAACAAAAAATCAGCTGATCCACACACATAAGATAATGTTGAAATTGGAATAAGCCCAAAAGAATCTTACAAGTCCAAAAGAATATCTCAGAAATAGTTTTTTTTCTTTTTTAGTATTTTTTCATATGTTAGTTTTTTCTGTTATTCCCTTTAGGGAAAGTTTTTCTGTTTTCTGTTATTTTTCTGTTGCCTCTGTATTTTTTTTTCTTTCTTTGATTCTTGCATCCTCATCTTACCTATATAAATTAGGTTTATGGGGTCTTGTAATTCAATCAAGTTGTAACTTTCATTCTTTTTCAATAAATCACTAAGAGGTATTTTTCATCTTGGGTGCTTGCATTCTTATTTCATCCTTCACTGTTTTTACGTTAAGCTTTCATCTTCTTCATAATGGCAAGTTCATTTTCACATGGTATCAGAGCACCCTTAATAGGGTGACTCTGTTGCGCCATTCTCATTCATTACCTCTCATTGCTTTTCGCTTCCTTCTTGTTTATCCCTTCTGCGTGTTCGTGATGGCAAATCAAACAATCAATCCCAGCCTTGATCCTTATAGTCCCTATTTCATGAATATCAACGAAAATCCTGGAGTCACCCTTGTGTCTTCTCTGTTGAATGGCCAAAATTACCATCGATGGTCGAGAGCAATGACCATGGCCTTACAAACCAAAAACAAATTTGAATTTGTTGATGGCACCATACCTAAGCCGCCTCTGCAAGATCCAATGTCCCTTGCCTGGAACAGGTGTAATACCTTAGTTGTGTCATGGCTAACACAATCTATTGAACCTTAAATTGTGCAAAGTCTCTTGTGGATGAATAGTGCACAAGAAATATGGGAGGACCTAAAAGAAAGATATCACCAAGGTGATGTCTTTAGGATTTCTGAATTGATTGGAGAAATACATTCCATCAAGCAAGGAAGTGCATCAGTAGATAAGTTTTACACTCAAATGAAAGGATTATGGCAACAGTTGGATGATTACATGCCAATCCCTCCTTGCTACTGTGAGATAAAATGTCACTGCAGCCTCATTCCAACCATGAAAAAGTACAAGGAGAATGAATATGTGATATGTTTTTTAAGGGGGCTAAATGATCAATTCTCAGGGGTAAAATCATAGATAATGATGATGAACCATTTTCCTTCAATCAACAAGTCTTTCTCCCTCTTAGTCCAACAAGAAAGGGAAATGATGATTGAAGAACCAAAGACTTCAATCAATTTTTCAAGCAACAGTTACGAAACTAGACAAAGAGGCAGAGGCAGAAGTCTTAGAGGCTCTTCAAGTGGCAGATCCATCAATCAAGGAAGATCAAACTCCTATGGCAGAGGAAGAGAACAAAAGATTTGCACCTACTGTCAAAGAAGTGGGCACACAATTGACACTTGCTACAAAAAGCATGGATTTCCTCCAAGATATTCAACAAATTCAAACAGTATCAATGCTTATTCAGGTGGTGAAAATCATCCTCAAAGTTAAGAAGGAGAAATTAGCCAAGCACTTGAAGAAGAGAAACAAGATTATGGTGCTCTTTTCACACCAGCTCAACATGATGCCTTAAGAACCATGATCCAAGACTCAATGAACCAATCTGCTCACAGCACCAATCAGATCAGCTTAACAACTCATTACATAGATGCTTCTGCGAATTTCAATTCAGGTAATTCTTGGAATACTAAGTTACATATAAATAAGTCAAGCCATTGGGTACTTGATTCAGGAGCAACAAACCATGTATGTTACTCCCTTGATTTTTACCAAAATTACAGAAGAATTAATCCCCTTTCCATCACTTTACCCAATGGCACCAATGTCACTGCCACCTATGCAGGAACAGTTTTATTCTCTGATACATTATACCTAACTGATGTGCTATATGTTCTTGTCTTTAATTTCAATCTTATATCTATATCTAAAATCACCACCTCCTTAGGCTGCACATTAACCTTCTCAACCAATCAATGTCTTATTCAAGACCCTCACTCATTGAGGATGATTGGTGCAACTGAGCTAAGGAGGGGCTTATACATGCTAACTGACTTGAACAAGAAGTGCAAACCGCCTCACAATGTTAATGCATACTATAGATATGATGATAACAACATATGGCACTCTAGATTAGGACATTTGTCTCATGAGAAACTAAATGATATGCAATCTGTATTTTCCTTTATAACATGCAATAAAACCATTGATCCTTGTGAAATATGTTATTTAGCTAAACAAAAAGGTTGCCATACACTAATAGCACCACCAAATCCATGCATGCTTTTGAGTTAGTCCACATGGACATATGGGGACCCATCTCCACTCCTTTTATCTTTGGACATAAATATTTTTTGACTGTGGTGAATGATAAAACCAAGTTCACCTGGATTTTCTTTATGAAACAGAAAAGTGAAACTTCCTATCTTATCAAGAACTTTACTGCTTTTGCTGAAAACCAATTCAATCTAAACATTAAAGCCATTCGTAGTGATAATGGCAGTGAATTCATCATGAGAGACTTCTACCTTGCAAAAGGAATAGAACACCAAACCTCATGTGTTGAGACACCTCAACAAAATGATATTGTTGAAAGAAAACACCAACATATACTTGGTGTATGTAGAGCTTTGATGCTCCAATCCTATATCCCTACATTGTACTGGAATTATGCTATATCTTATGACATACACTTGATTAATAGACAACCAACTCGTTTTTTATCTAACAAATCACCCTATGAAGAATTACACAAAAACTTGCCAGATATTTTAAACTTGGGTGTTTGGAAGCCTCTGTCATGCTTCAACATTGACCTCTTCTAGAAGTAAACTCAGCCCTAGATCTAGAAAATCCATTTTCTTGGGGTACAAGCATGGTACTAAAGGATTCATTCTCCTTGATGCCAAAACCAATGAGATTTTTATATCTTGAAATGTAGCCTTCTTTGAACACATTTTCCCATTCTCTGAACATAGTGGCCTTACAGAAGATAAGTCTCAACTTCATCCCATTTTGCCTATCAACAACATTGACATATTCACTTACCAACAACCTACTGTACCAGTTGAATCCATCCCTCCAAGCCCTGAGCATTCCCCTAACCCACCTTCTCCTTCCAGAATTATCACATCAGAAACCTTAACCAATCAACCCAATATTAGACACTCCCAAAGAACCAGAAATCCCTCCACCTATTTGCAAGACTACCATTGGTCTCTTCTGAACAGACACAATCCCATTCAAACTCATATCAAACACCCTATACACCACACCTTAACTTATGACAGATTATCCAATAGACACAGATTCTACTCTTTATCCTTCACCATTAATCAAACTCCTAAAGACTATAATGAGGCAATAAAACATGAGTGTTGGAGACAAGCCATTAATGCTGAATTAACAGCCCTGATTCGCAACAACACATGGATCATATCACCCCTTCCACCTAACCAAAAGGCTATAGGCTGCAAGTGGATTTTTAAAATCAAGTATCATGCTAATGGATCGATAGAAAGGCTTAAAGCTCGTCTTGTAGCCAAAGGCTACAATCAAATTGAAGGGGTTGATTACATGGACACTTTTAGTCCAGTAATCAAAATAACTACAATCGGAATACTTCTTTGCCTTGTTGCTCTCAACAATTGGCACCTGCACCAATTGGACATCAACACGTCATCCCTTCATGGTGACCTCAAAGAAAATGTCTACATGAAGCCACCACCTGGACTCAATATCACTAGCCCTAAACTAGTCTGCAAGCTGCAAAAATCAATCTATGGGCTCAAGCAAGCTAGTCGCCAATGGCATGACAAGCTCACCACTACTCTTCTTCAAACAGGTTACATCAAATCCTCTGCTGATTACTCCCTTTTTATTAAGAACACTAACACTGGCTTCACTGCCATTCTAGTATATGTGGACGATTTAATTCTTACAGGAAATGACTTGCCTCAAATCATTCATACCAAGTCTCTCCTCCATCAGAAGTTTAGCATTAAAGATCTGGGTGAGTTGAAGTTTTTCCTTGGGATGGAAGTGGCAAGATCTAAACAATGGATCACACTTTACCAACGAAAGTACACTCTGGATTTATTACAAGACACAGGTTTTCTTGGAGCAAAAGCTGCCACTACTCCCATGGAATATCATACAACTCTACACTCCAAATCAGGCACCCCTCTTCTAGACATCACAACCTACAGAAGATTGCTTGGCAGACTTCTTTACTTAACGCACACGCGACCTGATATCTCTTTCGCTGTTAGCAGTCTCAGCTAGTTTCTTGCCAGCCCAACTGATCAACATCATCAAGCTGCCACTCGTATCTTGAGATATCTCAAAGGCTCATTGGGTCAGGGAATTTTCTTTCCAAGCAGCAACACCACAATCATTCAAGGATATTCCGATTCAGACTGGGCCACATGCTTAGACACCAGAAAGTCTGTAACAGGGTGGTGTTTCTTTCTTGGCTCTGCTCTAATCTCATGGAAAAGTAAGAAACAAAACATCGTTTCCAGATCCTCCTCTGAAGCAGAGTACAGAGCTTTAGCAATGGCCTCATGCAAAGCTCAATGGTTACTTTTCCTATTTCATGATCTTGGTATCCCCCATCCAAAACCAGTAACCATTTTTTGTGACAATAAATCAGCTCTACACATCGCTGCGAATCCCGTCTTCCATGAAAGAACCAAACACATTGACATTGATTTCCATGTGGTTCGTGAAAGGGTACAAAACAACACAATTCATCTTCTTCCTATTCACACTTCATTACAACTCGCCGACATTTTCACCAAATCTCTTTCTCCTTCACCATTTCGAAGCATTTTATCCAAACTCAGCATCATTGACTTTCACATGCCAAAAGAATATCTCATAAATAGTTTTTTTTATTTTTTAGTATTTTTTCATATGTTAGTTTTTTCTGTTATTCCCTTTAGGGAAAGTTTTTCTGTTTTCTGTTATTTTTTGTTGCCTATGTATTTTTTTTTTCTTTCTTTGATTCTTGCATCCTCATCTTACCTACATAAATTAGGTTTATGGGGTCTTGTAATTCAATCAAGTTGTAACTTTCATTCTTTTTCAATAAATCACTAAGAGGTATTTTTCATCTTGAGTGTTTGCATTCTTATTTCATCTTTCACTGTTTTTGCGTTAAGCTTTCATCTTCTTCATAATGGCAAGTTCATTTTCACATTTGGATCGACTTTTAAACAAAAAAATCAGTTGATCCACACACATAATTAACTTTTAGTTTGATCTGGTTTTCTTCCATTAAGATGGCCAATCCAATTCAATCCAAATATTATGTCTTGTGGTTTAAATAAAGATCATGGTTGTGGTTTAAGATACTTCCAAAATCTTGATACTATGAACTATTTCAAACGAAAACGACCTATACAAGTATAATTGTGATCGTGATGCGATTTCAACAACTCAAAAACCTTAATACTTTCAGCATTTGTAAGATTCACATAGAGATTAAAAAACTTATAATAATTTATATGTCGTTCCTCTTACCTCATACAAATTAACACAGTTCTTATGAAAAAATAAGCTCTATGTGCATATATAAACTTGGAAAAGATGAACAAGAAATGAACACGTTCTTGTGTAGTAATTTTCCATTACTGCACGCCAAATAAATAGTAGATAGACTAGCTCTTTAACTAGGAAATTTCTTGAGCAGAAGATTTGTTCTTTCAAGTTCACCATGACAATAGAATAATAGTTCAAATGACATCTACAATATTTTAAAGCTATATACAACTTGCAATAGATATAAACTTGAAGATTAAAGCTCCCAAAAAAAATGGGTCTCATCAATTATTATTCCACTAAGGCTTTCTTTGGGAGTGTGGTTTTGAAGGGGAACAGGAAGGAATAGATAGATGCCTCCTCTTGTTTGAAGTTGGATGAAGGAGAAAGGACGGTTTGGAGGCCTCCAAAACCCTTCACCTGTCTATTTTTATAGTTCCCTAAATTTGATATTTTTTAGGGACAAAATGTAAAAATACCTATATATTTTTAGTAAAATTATATAATTATATATTATTGCTAATTTCTCATTGTTAATTACATTTTTAAAGAAGAAATAAAAAATATTCTAACATTATTATGAGTCCTCCATCTAAATTTCATACTCTCAGGGAGATGATTATTTGACTTTCCCCTTTGATTCATCTCCTTACATTTCCCTCATAAATCCAAAGCATATCCTAAACAGTCATAGTGAAAAAGAGCATGGTAGACAAGAAGAATCTTTAAAGCATAAACCAGTCTGTCATAATTATTTTGTGGGCTTTACATATACATCATTTATTACATCATTTTAGAGGAAAATATATATGCACTAGTAGTGTATGAGTTATATACATTGTCATTGTATTATCCATCATTCATATTTAATCATCATTATTGACTTTTCAATAAAAGTAATTCAAATGAATGGTAGATAGTATAATGTTTGTGTATAAATCTTTACATTGACAATATATAGATATTACGGTGAAGCTGATACATGATACTAAATCTAGATCTGCTGAATTTGGTACACTGTTCATAGATAAATGATACAATTATGTAACTTGTCCTGACACACCTTTCAATGATTGAGTCTCATGAATGATTCCACTAAGACTCATCTTCAAATAAAGTGAAATGGATATTGTAAAAAACAAGAATGTTTTAAGCATTTCCTAGTTCTGTGTTCCCAACATGGGAATGAATAGAATCATTCTCAGAACATATATAACCATGATGGCTATTCTCATTAAATTATATTAGGTACAAGATGCATGCCACAAAAATATCATTGTTAATTTTCTGGATTGACCACATGGGAGGGTTGTCCAAACATAATTAACACTTTTGGACTAAATTTAGGTTAAGAATTATATAAATGTGAAGTGTCACATTGGATATTAAATGATGAGTTGAAGAGTATATAAGTGGAAAAGACCGTGACAATATTGTGAAAACCGAGCCGGACATAAAGCCGGAAGAGCTTCCATATTAGGTCTAACCGGTTTAAACAGTTAAGCCGTCCGGTCAGATCGAATGATTTTAAATATAAATAATATTTTTTATCTATAAATATATAATTATATATAAATGTAAAATTTCATATAATTAATAATTTTATATAACTATATTGAAGTAACATCTCTCTATCTTTTTTGGACCGAAATAAAACAAAATATTATAGTAATGTCCCATCTTTTTAAATTTTAAGTGAACTGTCCGGTTCACTTCCCAGGTTATTCCGGTTTAATCTAGTTTAGCACGGTCGGATCGAAATTTCTCCGGTTCAAAGCGGTCCAACTACTCATTCGGTTAGGACTACAAACCGGAGCCGTTTTCAAGTCCGGTCAACGATCGAACCAGTCGGACCGTCCGACTATCACAACATTAGACTGTGAAATTATTATATTAATGTTTTGGTTCAAGACGTGATGTTTCACTTATGTCTCTTCACTTTTTCCATGCCCCGATAAGAATGAGACTCCCTTGTGGTTGGAGGCTCTCTGGTCGAGGTCAGATTCAACAAGTGGTCTCAAAGCTGATGGTTCGGCTGAGACATGGGGGACTTAAAGGGGAAACAGACCGATAATTGTGTGCTACCCACATTTAAGAGGGAGATTGTTGGAAATATTCAAGTGTAAGTCCTACATTGGATATTAGGCGATGACTTGAAGAGTTTATAAGTATAAAAGACTCATGAAATCATTATCTTAAGGATTTGGTTAAAGATATGATGTCTCACTTGTAGTTTTTCAATCTTCTCATGCCCCAATAACAATGAGACCCCTATGGTTGGATCTCCGCAGTCGCGGCCGGGTCCAACACCAAAAATATCTGGTAGCATGCAGATGCCAGCCATGTTCCTTTTTCTGTTGAGATGAGCCGAATCTGGATTCCTATTATATATTGGTATTGTGTTCAAAGCAAACCCAACTACATAAAGAACATTCCTAGTCCATTTTCCTAGCAGGCAGAAATTGAAGTTTCTGCTGAACATGGAACTTTTCCATTTCATTGCTCTCATTTTAATGTTGTGCTGCCATATTCATTTTGCTCAAGCGAGTGAACTTCGTCCTACAACTGAGACAAGCAATTCAAAGGTATACATTATCCATGTGAGTAGGCCAGAGGGTAATCTATTTGCTCAATCAGATTTGGAGAGCTGGTACCATTCGTTCATGCCATCTACAGCTATGAGCTCTACGGAACAACGACGAATGATTCATCCATACCAGCATGTGTTCAGTGGTTTTGCTGCAAGACTCACTCAAGAGGAGCTCAGAGCTGTAGAAAAGAAGAATGGCTTCATTTCGGCTCATCCGGAAAAGATGCTACACGGTCAAACCACACATAGCCCACAGTTCTTGGGCTTGCAGCAACCAAAGGGATTATGGAAGGAGTCAAATTTCGGAAAGGGAGTTATTATTGGGGTAATAGATTCTGGAATAACACCTGATCATCCTTCATTTAGTGGTGCAGGAATCCCACCCCCACCATCCAAATGGAAAGGGAGATGTGAACTTAGTAGGAAAGCTTGCAACAACAAACTCATTGGCGCGAGGTCTATAAACATAGCAGGTAATGCAACAAAAGTGGAACCACCAATTGATCAAGTTGATGATGGACATGGGACTCACACAGCAAGCACAGCAGCTGGTGCATTTGTGAAGCATGCAGATGTGTTAGGAAATGCTGAAGGCACAGCATCAGGGATAGCCCCTTATGCTCACTTGTCAATATACAAAGTATGTTTCGGAAAAAAATGTCCTGAGAGTAATCTACTAGCTGCAATAGATGCAGCCATAGAGGATGGTGTGGATATAATATCAATATCCCTTGGTCTAAGTGAACCATTTCCATTTTTCGAAGATAGCAATGCAATAGGTGCATTTGCAGCAATTAAGAAGGGGATATTGGTAAGTTGTGCAGCAGGAAACTCTGGCCCATTTAATGGCGCCATAATTAATGCAGCCCCATGGATTCTCACAGTTGGAGCAAGCACTATAGACAGAAACATTGTTGTAACAGCAAAGCTTGGAGACGGGCAAGAATTTGAAGGTGAATCACTTTTCCAACCTTCCAATTTTTCTCGAAAATTGCTACCCTTAGCATATGCTGGAAAATATGGCAAACAAGGATCTGCATTTTGTGCTAATGGATCCTTGAGTAACATTGAATTTAGAGGCAAGGTTATTTTGTGTGAGAGAGGAGGGGGTGTTATAAGAATCGCTAAAGGTCGGGAAGTGAAAAGAGTAGGTGCAGCCGCCATGATTCTCATGAATGATGAAATCAATGGCTTCAGTCTATTAGCTGATGTGGATGTTCTACCTGCCACTCATGTAAGCTATGTTGCTGGACTGAAGATTAAGGCCTATATAAATTCAACCGCGACACCTACAGCGACCATTTTATTTAAGGGAACCATCCTTGGAAACTCCCTAGCTCCTGCTGTTGCATCTTTCTCATCAAGAGGTCCTAACTTGCCAAGTCCTGGCATTTTGAAACCAGATATCATAGGGCCAGGTGTGGACATCCTAGCTGCTGCACCATTCCCAGTCGATAATTCGAAACCCGAATACAAAATTATGTCTGGAACATCAATGGCATGCCCTCATCTTAGCGGTGTTGCTGCTTTGCTAAAAAGCTCCCATCCTGAATGGTCTCCAGCTGCCATAAAATCAGCCATAATGACATCTTCAGACATACTAAATCTAGGACACAAATCCATTATCGACGAAACACTTGGGCTTGCAGATATCTTTGCCACAGGTTCTGGCCATGTGAGTCCATCAAGAGCAAATGATCCTGGATTAATTTATGACATTCAACCTGATGATTATATACCTTATTTGTGTGGTTTAGGCTACAGTGATAGTCATGTTGGGATCATTGCAAATAGAGCAGTTAAGTGCACTAAAAAATCAAGCATTCATGAAGGAGAGCTCAACTATCCTTCTTTTTCTGTTGAGCTTGGTCCCTCACAGAGATTCACAAGGACTGTGACAAATGTTGGTGAGGCATATTCATCTTATGTTGTCATTATTACAGCACCAGAAGGGGTTAAAGTGAAGGTCCAGCCAAAGAAGCTTAGTTTTTCAAAAGTGAACCAGAAAGTGAGATTTTCAGTGACATTCAAGCATATAGGGTCAGGTAATAAGACAAAGGAATATGCTCAAGGGTTTCTAAAATGGGTCTCTGCCAAACACTCAGTAAGGAGCCCTATTTCTGTCAAATTTGTATAAGCACCAAGTTTGTACAACCAGTGTCAAGTGGGATACAACACTCATTATGGAAAGCAAAATTTTAATATTACAATGGGACCATTTTAATCTATATTTTCATTCCATCCATGCTTGAGCAAAATGTACACCATATCACCAAAATAATTTGGAATTTTGTTTTCAAGTAAGTGCATAATTTAAGGTGTAGTTCTTTGTCAAGAACATAATTACATTGTTCCTTCATTTAGTCTAAGGTTCCTTATAAAAGTTTTGTAATAAAGACATAAAAAGTGACAAACAACATAGAGTCGGGTACCACACACTGAAACCAATACTTCAAACCATGTATCAATGATCGTGAAGGAAATATATAAAAAGAGAGAGAAATGCATTTCTTTCCAGATAAAAATTGCCAGCCAGTAGAACAATAGAAGATTTTGTCATTTTTTATTTCACAATTTAATATTATTTTCTAAGAAGGAAGATCTTAAAGGAAAGATAAAGATAGTTGCTCCTAGAGGTGGCAAAATTATCTATAATCCACAATCCATCCAAGAAAATTAAATTCATTCATTAGAGCTAAGGGATTTAAATGGATGAAATCTAATTGATAACTTTAGTAATGGATGTATTTGAATCCATCCAATATATCCAATGGAGATCCATGAATATATCCATTTGGATGGATATCACATCCAAAAAAATTTAAAAATGATGTTCTTTGCTTTTCAATTTCATTTAATATTCAAGAATATTAAATTCATCCAAATTTATTCATAATTCTCACTCTCACTTTGAATATTTCATTAAATTGAGATCAATTATAGGACATGTGTATGTAGTTAATATTGAAAGTTTATTCTTAAGTACATAACATATATAAATATTTGGTTAAAACTTTACATGTAGAAACTTAAAAGTTGCATGCTGGTAGAATATTGAAAAAAAAAAAATTTTTAAAAGATAAAAAAATTAAAAACACTTTTTTTAAAAGTGCTTCTTTTAAAAAAAAGGTGGATTTGGAAAATGTTTTATTGAGATGGTTTTTAAAAGAATAAATTTCTTCAATCGTGTTTTTAGTTGTAATAAAAAAAATCAAATGGATTGGATATTAATCCATCAAAATCCATGAAAATGAAGTCATGGATGGATTGAAATTCATCCATTAAGTTTGGATATGGATGGATTTATAACATAAAATGTGGTTTATATGGATTTATATGAATTTATGTGGATTGATGGATGACCTTCCATTCATCCATTAGGATCCAAATCCAAAACCATTCATTTGTCACCCATACCTACTCCAATATGAAATACAATTCTTTCTTTAGGGTCATGCATGTTCATTGAAATAAGATCAATATTAAATGTTCTCATATAGGGAGGGAGTGACTCAAATGAGAACAATTCTCATATAAAAACTGAGAATAAAAAAGTTAATGATTGATCACATCACTTACAAAAATCATGCACGTATTAATCTTGATTAAGACTATAATGTTCAAAGAATGGAAAGGAATGAAGACAGATAGGGCCATTACACAATAATGTTCAAGTGGAATCAGAAAGGAATAATGGAATGGAATTATGTTTCATTATTTTGATGGAATAGAAAGGAATGAAGACAGTAGCATGAGAGAATGTTAATAAAGCTAGGAATTCTCTCATGATGGCCATGAACATCCTTTCCATTCCATTCCATTTCATTCCATCCTATTTAGACAATCTAAAGAATAAAACCTATTATCATTCTATTTTGCTTCATTCTTCTGTTTTTATAAATCCAAATATTGGTGAGGCCTATTCATCTTATGTTGTCATTGTTACAGCACTAAAAGGGGTTGAAGTGAAGGTCCAACCAAATAAGCTTAATTTTTCAAAAGTGAACCAGAAAGAGACATATTCTGTGACATAGGTTATAGGTAATAAAGACACTGGAATATAGTCAAGGGTTTCTAGAATGGGCATCTGCCAAACACTTCGTAAGGAACCCTATCTCTGTCAAATATGTATAAGCAATAACCATCAAGTTCATAAACCAGACAATCTGTCATGCTGGCTACGACATGCAATAAGCGGGAGATAAAATTTTAATGCCACAACACTAGAACGGCACCATTTTAATCTCTATTTTCATTCCATCAAAGCTAAAGCTAAATGTAAACCAGATTACCAACATATTTTGGAATCTTGCTTTCAAGTAAGTGCTTAAGTTTAGGTGTGGTTCTGTATCAAGACATGAAGAAATGGAAGGAAATACAAAAATTGAATTTCTTTCAGATAAAGATTCTCAGCCAACAGAACGATGAAAGATTTCGTCAATTTGATTGCACGATTGCGAATTAATTTTCACGAAGGCAAGCAAGATCTAAAAGGAAGGGAAAAGATGTCTGCCCCAATTCTTTAGGACAATGTACCTGGTTTAACTAATGTCCACCATGACCATGTCCACTAGTTTCAATATGTAAATAACGAATTTAACTACACCATGATTGTCCTTCTCCATTACACAAACTAAATATGTTATTTTCCATATATTAAAGCTGTAACACTAGTTTCTCTGGATGAAAAGAAAGTTGAAACTAGATCTACATGATCAAGAGGAAAATGTTAAGCAATGCTCTGGAGAATAATGACAGGATTTGATTTGATAGAAGTGATGGCACCACAATTTGTGAAAATTATCTACACAACAAACAGTCCTACACTACGACCCTGTTAATGGGTAACAGCAACCCGGACTTCATCAAGTGTTTCGCCCACAACATTGATTAGACTCATGGGGAAGACAAAATGGAATGGGGGGCACAAAGAAAGAGGGGGTGTAGAGAGAAGGAGAAGAAGAAGGTGAGATATACACTTGACTCATTATTATTTATTTTTAATTTGATCTGTACTTTTTAATCTAAAGACTCTGTTTCCTCTGTCCATTTCTTCGAATATGCATGTCCTCTCACGTTATAGAAAATGAGCTTGTGCATTGTCCACAATTCAACCCTAAAGGACTCTTGTGGATGAGAATGTGCTAGAGAAGCAATAAAACCATTCACAAGCCTTCCCATAACAGCATAAACCTTTAAGTGAGTTGGTAATTGGCAAGCTAAAAATAAAGAGAGATTTAACAGAAGGTCCAAGATACTGATTAGAACACAACAGGGCATGTCAATGGTGGAAAATAAATGGAAACATCTCACAGAAACATTATTTCTACATCTTAAGAAACTCCAACAAAAACTAAATCAAAGGCTCTGATAAATTACCTGTATTGGTTTTACTCCCCATCTTTGTATAAAACTTCAAAATGATGATAAATAGACAGAAACCAGAAAGTACTCACTGAAGGGAGCTTCTTCTACCAGTCAAAAGCTTTCAATAAATTCATTATGAAGATCTAACATCCATTTCAGAAAAGCGTGCCATGACTTCCTACAAAAGATTACAGGTAATAGATGACCTCCTTGAATATCAGAAAAGAATACATCCAAAATCAGGTTGGGATGTAAAGAGGCCTCTAAGTCATAACCAATAGCAGAAAATTTGACATCTGTGATATCCAACCGTAGTAAAGGCTTCTTAACAAAATAAAAATTTGAACACATGCCAAATCATCATCCAAAACCAGGAGGTACGTCAGGGTCTTCTTCGTCGCAACAATCCGAAAGTGGATTGTGCTCAACATCTGTTGAAAATTCAGGAGGCAAATCACCATTAGAATCAGTTTCACCAATTGCATCCGGTAATGAGTGGGAATCCTCCTTCTGCTCTGAAGTAGATCCTTGCCTATGAGCCTGATCCTTCCCTTTATCCTGTTCCTCATGATTGTTATTCAGATGATGATTATGTAAGAGGGTGAAACCCGGTGGTCCTTCAGGCTCATTTTCACACAATTCATCATCAATCTCAGTAGCTGAAGTCGTTTCACTTTGTCTCTGAATTGGCACCACATCAGTTGTGGATAAGAGAACCTCATCTTTCCCCTTCGGATTCGCCAATTTGTCGTAGACAGATTGCACCGTTTCCGTGATTTCACTTTTCATGCCATCACTTGACCTAATTATTTGCCATAAACTATCGGATATCTGGCCCATTACTTTACCGCTGGTAATAAAAATAAAGAAGCAGAATTAAAATTATCTTCGCAACAAGTGTGTCTCATGCAAATTGACCAAACTACTTCCAAATAAGTAGACAGCATGATCTTTCAGGGTTATTATCTTACCCAACTTCCTCATATATGTCATCAGAAAGCTGTCTGGGTTTCATATTTTCTGCTCCAGAGCGATTAAGTGCCTTCGACTGCTTCACAATTGAGATAATATGTTCTCGCAGCTCTTCCTGTCATAGATACTACGATTAGTAGTTATCAATATCAACGGCTAACAGGGCCACCCAGTGCACGAGACTCCACCTTAGCAGGGTTCAGGAGGGTATATGTAAAAAACTTTACCCTCACAAGCAAAGAGACTCTGTACAGGATTTGAACTCACGACTCACAAGACAAACAAATGTACCGTTGCCTCAATGCTTACAGCAACACTGACTAATAACTCAAACAAAAAATAAACTAAAAATCAATGGCATCAAACACATGTTGGAAATTAAACTATGATTTGAAATTGCACTCTACAGCCCTGCAATTGGCATCACAATATGAAGGTTTCGGAGTCGCAACCATAATTGTGACCGCAATAACAGCATCTTCACACAATCAAGTAAACGCGATCGCAATTAAAAGAGGAATAATGAAAACGGTGGAAATAATTGAAAGAGAGAGAGTGTGTATACGTTATCCTTGAGTTTACGAACGATGTTGAAACGAAGCTTGTCGAAATCACCATCGTCTTTCAGTTTTTCTATCACTTCATCTTTACTAACATCCCTTCTTTCCATCACCAACCACTTTTCTTCTTTCTTCATCAAAACCCCAATACTAATATATCCATAAGTTAATAATCTTTAAATATCTATTATCTATTACTACTAATAAAGTCAAAACACAAACATGTAATTTGTGTTTTGCCTTATTTGCCCTCGTTATATAATAATGTTTTAATTTGTAAAATATGTGTAAACTACCTAATAATCAAATATAAAAAGGCAAAACAATTATTAACTATTATGGAGTAATTTTGATATTCCACTTTTGTCCTTTCCTATATCATTAAAGTAACCTCCTACTTTTAAACTATAAAAATAACTGACAGATGTACAGATGTGTTAAATATGAGTAACTATAATATTCCAAACTTTCACGGTTACTTCACACAATTCAAAATTGATGCATCTCTATTTTCAATTCCACAATCCTCTCATTTCATTTTTTTTCTTCTTCTCAGGTTTGCTTCCTCTATCATTTCATATTCTACTCTCATGTCTGTTTCCTCTCTATATGTCACATTACCAATTAAGTTGTGGCTACACCAGAATTCTCACCGTCGACAGTTCCATTTCCTTTTCAGGTTTGCTACTTCGCTTCCTTCACTTTCGAATTTCTCTTTCTATGTTTCGCTATTGTTTTCCATTTTTGTTAACGATGTATGTTGTTCCTGTTCTGTATAATTGATGATGAAACTTGGAGAATTGTGATGTGATTTTATGGTGTCAATTGCCAAACGGAGATTTAGAAACCTTAATTTCAATTAAGAAACAAGGATGATTTGGCGAATATAATCGAAGACTACGATCGTGCTTCATCGAAATTACCGCATCCGTTGAAGATCATATTCGTTCTATCACCATCGAGGTCGCTCAAGAAAGTGTCTCCTTGGACGTCGTCTTCTTCCACGAGCGCCGCTCCCTCTACTTCTAAATCGCCTCATAACTCCTCTGATTCTCTGCCATATGTAGGGGCGGCGTATCGCATCTCCAGCCAGAACCGTTCGCCAATGGTCAAGTATCCAATCGGCATCCATAATGTTGCGGCTAAAGCTAGTTGTTACAGCGAACACTTTGATAGAAACCCTATATTTCTCTACTGCAACAATTACTGCGTCTAATCCGAAGAAAATTTATTATTTATTATATTTCCTTTGACAGGGATTAATCTTTCCGTACCATATATCTAAATATGTGGTAAGTTTTCCATAATTTGTTTGATCAAAGGCAAAGATTTTTTATCTACTGTTATTATTATTATTATTATTATTATTATTATTATTATTATTATTATGTGATTTTGTGATGTGCTATTTTTCCAATTTGCAGATCAGTAAAAGGGCAATGTGAGGTGGTACTGAGACATTGTATTGTGCCACAATTCATGCGATTTGGGGAAGTTGACAAATGTGTTTGAATTTTCAATTTGAAAAAATTAATACATGTACCGATCAAATAAGATCAACCGCAACATTATATTTACGGTTGCCGATATGTCTGCACACTACTCTCCACTTGATAAAAAATATTAATCAATTAGTAATTTAACATCATTGTATTGTGCCACAATTCATGGGATTTGGGGAAGATGACAAATGTGTTTGAATTTTCAATTTGAAAAAATTAATACATGTACCGATCAAATAAGATCAACCGCACCATTATATTTACGGTTGCTGATATGTCTTCACACTACTCTCCACTTGATAAAAAATATTAATCAATTAGTAATTTAACATCATTGTATTGTGCCACAATTCATGGGATTTGGGGAGGATGACAAATGTGTTTGAATTTTCAATTTGAAAAAATTAATACATGTAACGATCAAATAAGATCAACCGCAACATTATATTTACGATTGCAGATATATCTGCACACTAATCTCCACTTGATAAAAAATATTAATCAATTAGTAATTTAACATGATAATAAATATGGTATGTTACTAGAAAATAAGTGATAATACAATTAATTGATTAATATTTCTCCCGTACTTAGTATTTTATATAATTAATGAGAATTTATTTCTTAATTTTATATAGAAATAAATTCGTATTAGTCCAATTTATGGGTTACGTTTTCTTATAAGGTCATAATGACCTTAGTGATATTTCAATAATTAGATAATGTAAATTAGTTTTTGTACTATACTGGAGAATTTTTTAGATAGATATATTTCCACAAGGGCAAGAAATTAACATAAAAACCTCACAATTGAGTTTTTAATGAGTTTTTGATATACATTACTCTTCCACTAAAAAATATATTTATTTATGTTTGCACTTTTTAAATTACGTGACATAATATCATTGTCTGACAAGATTGGGGACACCATTTTGTAACATGTGATCCCACTCCCTCCATCCCCCTCCCTCTCCCTCCCTCCCTCCCCCTCCCCCTCCCTCCCTCCCTCCCCCTCCCCCTCCCTCCCTCCCTCCCTTAATTTCTCTTTGAACAGTAAAGTTCATGCATCCCTCTTTTACACAATCTATATGTTGTTGTGTTTAATTAATTGTTTACTAAGTTCTATGAATTATCACATTAAATATTTATTTTGTATAGAATACACGTTACATACGGTAGGAAAGCGGGTTGACAGGCCTATCGGGCCTGTCAACACGCTAGTTAGGATTAAATTAAAACTTAAGTTTATTGATTTTTAGATTATCAAATAAGAATCAATAAAACATTTGTATAGTGGTGTAAACCAACTAAAAACCTAAAGTTTAAGGATGCAACACAGACATTCACATAACCCGAAAGGGATTATTTAGATATTCTTGTTAGTATACAAAAAATTATCAACTAAAAGATGTTAAACTAAATAAAACATGGCGTTGACTAATAGTAAGCATGTATCGAGTTGGGCTGGGTAAGTAACAAGCCTTATTCGACCCTAAATATTGGTAAGGTCATTTTTTGAACGTGAAGATAATCTGACATCAAATATCGATTGTAACAACTTTTGAACTTAAACTCGACCATAGACTTGATTTACATATCTCTTCTCAATATTTTACTTATTATTATGGATTTCAAATTTTATATATATATATATATATTATTAATGTATATATGATAAAAAAATAGAGAATCGATGATACTTTCGATCAAAGAGATGTCATTACTCTATATACAATTGAATATAGATATAGAAACATGACAATTGAGTGACCATGAGACGGATCGGGTCGAATCATGTTTGTCTCCTACATGACCATAAATATTTTTTGGGTCTAATTTTTAAATTCGAACTCTACCATAAACTCAATAAAACCCGACCTTATTTGGACTTGATCATGATCGGACCAAACCAAGTAAGCGGGTAGGGCCGGATCATGTGCACCCCTAGTGTTGAGTAAGGTTGAAAATGGGTCAGGTCAGGTCGGTAAGGTCGACCTTAGATGTTGGTTGGATCATTCTTTTTAAGCTAGACCCTACATCCAAAGTTAACCTCACCCTAAATGTCGTCAGGGGTTAGTCTTTGAATTCAAACCATATTAAATATAATGTATACTAATTTGAGATAGATAAAATCTTCTCAATATTACATAGTAATATGTATAATGATATATTTATACATATTGTTAATCATGTATATATTATAAAAAATAAGATAATCAATGATACTTTCGACCAAAGAAGTGTCATTACTCTCTACACAATTGAATAGAGACACATACAAATATGATGAGCAAGTGACCATAGGTTAGGTCATGCTTGTTCCCTACCCGATCCTAAATATTGACAATGTCTAATTTTTGAACTTAAACTCAATCATAGACCCGATGAGATCCAAGTCTATTCGGACTCGATCATAATCGAATCAAATTGAGTGAACAGATCAGGTCAGGTCATGCTCACCCCTAGTATTGAGTATCTTTTAAAATTAAAAAGAATGTTGATTAAAATTGGTTTATGTGATACCTTTAAAAGTATCTTATAATATATAGATATGATTAGTGTTGATATGTGAGAAACATAAGCATAGGTGGATTTATGGGATAAAGTAACTTTTTAAGCATATCGAAAAAATGTATACACCAACATTGTATTATTCATCATTCATATTTAATTATTATTAACTCTTCAATAAAAATAACATAGATAAATAATATACTCCCTATATATAAATTTTTATATTGAAAATATATAGATATTTGATTATTATATGTGTAAATAGAGGCTGATCTATTCTTAATAACAAATAAAATGTACAAGATTGGTAGATAGTTGAGCTTTTAGGCATTATGACATTAGTTTGATCATATTGTTGTGGATATGAAGGAAAAAAACTTTATTGTGAGGGACTGTATCACTTTGATCAACTTTATCTCAAAAGGGTTATACTTCAACAAAATATAGCACATATTTAATAATATTAGACATTTGATTCTTGTGCTTTAGAGAAATTAATTTAGTGTTATCAAAGATCATGTGGTGATGTTTACATCCTACAAAGAATTAGTATGAAACTTCTATTACATAAATGTTAAATATGATAGACTATCAATTAAATATAATTGTAAGGGGATTTGATTTTTGATAAAGATACGTTTGCATCATTTAATCAAACTCATCAAGTGGAAAAAAATATTTTGATTTGGTAAGAACCATAAATTTGTGATATGATGTATGGTAATAAATGTTGGCCACTGAAGTGCTAGCAAAAGCATAAAATAAGTGGCAAAAGAAATTATTGTGGTAAGTGTAATTTTTTTTGGTATACCTAAAACTCTAAGAGTATCTTCCCACCTTATGAGTAAGAAATTAATTTATTTCGAAATTCAATAATATCTTACATCACTAAACCACCACATTGTTGGTATAGTGTTGAGTGTATAAGAAAAGATAAGTATAAAAGGAGAGAATTCATGTGATGCATGATTAGAAAAGATGATAAAGTTACATCTAACATGATATGAAGTTGTGAGGGAAAAATAATTCGATAGAAACTTTAATTGCAAGAATTGGATAGATGAAGAACCTAATTAGAGAGTAATTTAGGGACTTCAACACAAATTTTATTAGAAAAACCTACAGATAAACATTGTTTTATTCATGTATCTAAACCTATCTAATGCAATATATATATATATATGAAATAAAACTAAACTGAATACATCCATGAATGCCAACAATTATAAAAATATTAAGTTATAACCTACAATTTTCATCACCACCACCCCAACAATCACATATGAATGATAGAATTGAAAGCATCAGAAATTCTGGCTAGCACTAAACCAAAATGGTGCATCTCTGCCAAAAAAATTCCAGACAAATATAGAAATATACACATAAGGGGCACCATGTCAATCACAATTTTGTACAATTTGGTAAAACAGGCCTCAATTAAGTGCCAAATTTGAGTCACCTAATATGGTACATGAGGTACAACATTAAGTCCTAATCATGGACAAAGTACAATAAATTTCTTTTCAAAGTTGCTTATGGAAAATGAACCACAAACCCAACTAATGCAGTCATGAAAGGTGAATCCTAGACAAAGGTTACTACTGAAGAATCCTTCTGCTCCTGTCTCTGTCAGGCTTGTTCAGGTTCCTGCAAAAATACGTAATCTCGGTTAGGAAATAACATGATTGACTAATGATCCTGACTTTTGGTAACATTAAAGATCAGATCATTACCTATCATCATCGTGTGAATTACTTCTCGATGGTTCCGACTGTGTCTGAGACGGTTTAGATGCCTGCATGAAATTTTATGACCAAGTTAATGGCTGCATATATGTCTAGATAAACACACAATAAAATGAGTGAAAAACTATTGATCTGCATTATTACCCCGGAGCATAATTGTTTCCTGCATCTGTCATGAACCTCTAGGTATTCTTCGTAGGACTGCAACCAATACACACAGAAAGAGCCGATTAATAAAAGAAACATGCAGCCTGAAATAAATTGTTATACCAATATTGTATAAAAATCAGGAACTCAAACAAAACAATAGATAAAACTATATACTGTCAGCTTCATGCAGATTTTAATCAACAACTTCAGTGCCTAAAACCTCCTTCAAACTCAATGTGGGGAGAAAAAATAAAATGAAAACAGAGAGAAGGGAAAGACAAAGATAGCACAACACAACAAGGATACACCATCAGCCCATCACAAGCATTTCAGCTGGCCAATCCAGTGTAAAACAACCAATATTAGGAAACATTCATTTACTGTGATTATTATTATAGTGCATGCCCATCTTTAGTCTTCGACATGTTTTAAATTCTTCACTCAAAAAAGAGGGAAAGAAACAGGAAGTAAGGTGCAAAGCAAAACAAAACAGTTCATGAGAGAATGAAAGATAGTTTCTGAGTACCATGTCAAGAAAATCATCTTCGGTTAGGGTGGTAGCTAACGGGCTTTCAGCAGAAAGACCCCAAACATCAAGTTGAGAAGCCACATTCCTTTCAACTTTTAGCTTAGGAATATTCCTACTAAAATGAGAACGTTTACTAGGCAACATTCCAGTGAAATTTGAGCCACTGAATCTATGATTTGCTGAATGAAATCTATTTACTTCAGCTAGATTGTGGTATGGCACGGAAGGATAAGGCAGAGGCATTGACCAAGAACTATGCTGTGGGGGGAAGTTACAGTCTTCGCCAGCCATGAAGCTTTGAATCTCTGCAGACTGCCCCTTCAAAGAAAAACTATCCCTGGATGAACTGCAATGCAGAGACCAGTAAGCAGCAAGCTGATATTAGTTTAGTATTAGTTATGAAATTCATTAGAAAAGGAATAGGATAGGATATGTTAGTTGACTATTTAGATTTAATTAAATATTGATATTAGTTTAGTATTTCTAGAATGTTCTTGTTTGAGATGATGACACTTGTGCGGTTACCATCATGTTATGATTTCTTTATTCTCTTTATAAATACTGTCTTGTTCGTCCATTGAAAGAATGAATGAAATATGAATTTTATCTTCTAGTTTTATCTCCTTTCTTAGGAGTAGAATAATTTCTATAGTGTTCTTGGTAGATTGTGATCTGCACTCTATCACAAGCCTCCCGAAAATGTCTCTCATAACTCATTATATTTTAGTGCTCTACAGGATATTATTACCTGCTCAACGGGTCGTCCGAATCAGTGTTACCATCAAGGAGTTCACAAAGAGCTAGACCAATTTCTGGAGACAACTCCTGGAAAAGGAAATTGACTCAGAGTGATATAATATTATTCACAATTTTCCAGAGACCTAGAGGGAAAAGATAAACAATAAAGCACTCAATTTAATGGGAACCTGGCAATCTCTGCTAATTTTGACAGGTTTATAGTCATTCAATGGATTCTTGAGATGAATAGTCTTATGGAAAGGCAAGTCATATAACCGCAGCCATTTGACCTTAAAACTGTGACCCCAGGGATTACTTCTACCACTTCTGTCAGTCCAAATATTGTTTCTGTCTCTCCTCTTCCCAATAGAGGACATCATCTGTGCATACCCTTGGAAGGAACCACTCATATTGACACTAAATATGAGTATTACTCTACCTGAATTCTGCAAAACAAGAAAACACTTCTCAAAAAAGTTCACTTTCTTTTAATTTCTTTTCCTAGTTCTGTGTCAACTCTAAAGCATATAAAAAAAATTAATATTATAATATAAGATCAGAAAGGAGAGAACTTACTTGAAAGGCTTCTTCCAGAATTGGTTCATTCATTACTTGAGTAGCCCACATTCCTTTCTCGACTGACAAACTAATATTTTGGTGGTTCAAACTCTTAATGATAAAATACTTTGTATTATACAATTTTTCCATTTGAGTTAGAGTTGAAAGCCCAGTATGACAATGAGAATGTCCCACTTTGTCAGCCCTAGTTGGATTGCTTTCCTCATTAGCCTTGTAACTTGATCTCTCTAATAAAAGATATACAGGCAAATCCCAAATAAAACTTGAGATAAAATTTAAAATCCTCAGATATATGCACACACACACATGTCTATAAGAAAATATTTGAGTAACCGCATATACATATGTGATAATCACACCCCCATTTAATTCATTACAACTGAAGTTACAGATGAATTGGAAAAAACTGAAAGTAAATATTGCTAGATCAAAAGAATGATGAATTCGAGAAATGACACAATCTGAACAAATAACAGGAGACAAATGAAAGCTCCTTAGTTAACATGATACTAAATGCAACAATAGACCAAACATTATCACCACCTGGGTCATCTAAATTTCCAAGGTCCCGTTTCCGTTCAGTCACCGATGAAACAACTAGCGGTATATTTTCCTTTGCACTATCAGAAGACATATCCCACTGACCTGTCATCAAAACATTCAATTTTAAGTTAGAGTTGAAATGGACATCACAAGGTACAATCACCTGATACTAAAAATGGGGAAAGAACAATAAAAGTTACCATGCTGAGAAAACAAATTACGACAGCTTTTTTGGTTTACAATTACTAACTTAATTTGCCAATTTTACAACACAAATCACTACAATGGTACTAAATATAATTTTTTAAAAATCAAAACCTAAGACAACAATTAATTAATAGGGAATTTCCGAATATGAACAAGCAATTTAAAGTGTCAATGGTAATTCTTCCATTTTCCTTGGTATCATGTTCCATAACCACCAAGACTTTACCATCTATAATGCATTTCACTTATCCAAATCTCCTGTCTTTTGTCCTCTCCCTTTAGCAAGACCGTCAATACTTCTTTCACTATCTTCGGCACCTAAAGAATGGTTTGTTGGGGAAAATACCACACCAAGGGTCCGAAGTGCAAAATTTAACCTAGTTAACCGACCCCACCTGTTGGGACTAACGTTTGTTATTGTAGACCAGCTACCTACATCTACTAGTAAATTCCAAGATGAATGTGCATTTCCTCCATAAGTCAAGAGTAAAATCCAAGAGTACCAATTTCCAATACATAAGTTTTAGAGTTTGGAAATTTAAATTGATTTCCCCACCTTCTTGCTATCTTTAACATGTAATTTCCACAATTTTCAAATTTTCTTTTACACAAATTACCAAGCTGAAAACAAAGATTACAATGTCACTTTAAATTTTATGTTAATCATAACCTTGACATTATGACATTCGCAAGTGATAGGAGAAAAGATTAAGGGATATTTGGTTCCATTTCCGTCCCTTTCTGTTGCATTTTCTGATTGTCTTTGTTCTCACCTCTCTGCCTTTCCGTTATGCATTCCTTGATGATTAAGAACTCAATTTCCTTCCTTCACCATACCTTCCTTAATCAGCCAGTAATGCTTCGTTAATCCTCACTTTGTATTTCTACTTATAAGATAACACAAAATGACATGACTTTTCTAATGGATTGAGTGCTCTATTTATAGAATAATTCAGGAGAATAACTTCACCAATATGCCGAAAACTACCCACGAAATAAGAGGATATAGATTTAACCAATACAAACCCACTAATCTAATCGGTTAATTACCAACCACCATCACATTAGGTACCTTAATTCAGATTAGTAACTTCGAAGAACGTGAACCACTTGTATTGTTAAATTAATTAAACATACAACACTTTGTTCTGTAACATAGGATAAGTAGAAAAGGGTTTACATAACTGAAATTGAAAAATTAATATATAATTGAAATAGGAATAGCGAGAAATGAGATTGAAGGAAACCTGAGTACGATAATGTTGTCGTGTCTGGTTGCGAACCCTAGCTTCAGTCGCTGCACTTCGCTCGTTGTTGGTCTGATGCTGATTTTTTTGAAATAATACTTCAATTCATGTCATGTCATGTCAGTAACTGAATTTCGAAATGTTATTTCTTTTTTCCTTTATCATCAATTTCAAATCTTAATTTAAGAGAGAAAAAATGGATAGTGTAAGTAAGTTTTATAGATTGTTATTATATTATGGGGAGGGATCCACTTACTCCAAAAAACACTTACTCTTTATCTTAGTCATCCAATCTTGAAAAATTCAATGACTTAGATGTATTCACCAATTCAAACCATTGGATTTCCCAAGAATGAATGGTCATAATGTGGAGTAAGTGTTTTTCCACTTAGTCTTGGAGTAAATGGATCCCTCCCCTTATATTATTTATGTTTAATTTATCTAACTCTTCTTAACGCATGGTGTAATATGTCAACAAGTTTGTTAGTAGTGGGGTAAAGTATTGATATGCTTAATATAATCATAATGATTTGATTATTATGAGGGATTACTTTTTAACCAAAAGATGTGAATGATATTTTTAGTGGTACAAAAAATAATATAAATAAATAATGGATGATATTATAAATTTTTAATATATATATTACACTTTAATTTAACTAAGTGGATCTTAGTCAAAATAAATAAGTAAAATAGTTTGGGCATAGAATAGAGCTGTCAAAACGGGCTATCCGGACGGGTTCAGACTAGCCCACATCGAGTTCGGGCTTATTCGGATCGAGCTAAGAAGTTTGTATACAAATTATGCATATCACAATGTAGCGCAAGCCCACCCTAAGTGGGTTGTGGCGGGCCGACCCGCATAACAATAAAAAAAATATTTAATTTTTAACATATTTAATATATATATCATGTGATATTAATGTATAAAATTTTAACACATTTGTTAACCCAATGCAACCAAACTTATAGATATAATTCAATGTGTTTAAGTTAAGATGTGATATCAAGTTCACGTATATAAATTTTAACACAAATCATTTATTAAATCTTTCATTTTTATTGAAGTCACACTCCCTAACAAAATATAATTTGTAACTTTATTTTAATATATAAGTCTTTGGACAATATAAAAAATAATATCATTTTGGTTTATAGTAATGGTAGTATAACTCAAGTTCAGAATGAACTCTATATGTCATAATATATTCATCATTATAATATATGATCATTATGTTTTACTTTCTCTTTGAATATCTTTTGTATGTTTTTTATCAACACTTTCATTGTGAACTATTATATTAAATTTGGTTGTGTGAAATTCTCTATTGCAAACAATTATGTTGTCTTTTAGTTTTGTTGTAAAAATTATTTTCTTTATTATGTTTTTGTTGTAGAAGTTAAATCTAATTAAATACATAATTAAGAAAGGAAAAGTAATATTTATATGGTTTAATATATTCTCATTTTATTTAATAAACTATTTTGTTATCATGCTTAAAAGAACAGTATGTAAAATAGGAAAAATATAATAATGTTTAACTTTACAAAATTATTGTAATTTATAACACAATATATATTCTTTACTTTTTATTATAATTTATTTATAACACAATATCTATTTATTATGTTTAACTTTGCAAAATTATTGTAATTTATAACACAATACCAAGCCAAATGTCCAAAAAATAAGCGAAAACGGGTAGCCTTCTATATGGATCCTTTGAATGCATTCTATGGGGAAATTTTTATCATTTACTTGTACCTCCACATTTGTCCCTTTTTTAGGGGCCTGAACAATGCTATATATTGGATCCATGGTATTTGGGCCTTGCTATACAATGGATTCTCTTTATGAAATGAATTTTGAAAAAATTAATTTACAAAGTATATGATAATTCATGTATGTATGAATTCTTTCATATCCTAGAAAGGGTATACTCATTGGGTTTTTGTGGATTGCTTAAGACCATAACCTAGGTTGGGGGCATAAAGCCTTTATATGATATATCTTATAGGTTTGTTCAGATTGCATCCAATCATAAACAAAAGAAAGCTCAAATACTTTGGGGATCACAAGTAGGACCCGTAGTTCACACCAACAAGGCCCATGATACTTGGTGATAATTTGAGTGGTTCATCGATGCTAATACAAGTGGGACCCGAAGTCCACATCGAAAGGGCGGATGTCCCTTTTAATCTAATTCTCGGGTATAGAGAACATACTTATAAATAGAGGTGACAAAATTATCCATAACCCACAAGTCATCCAAATACAAAAAAAAATTTAATTTCATTCAAATTCATTCATTAGAGGTAATGAATTTAAATGGACGGATTCCAATAGATAACTTTAGTAAGGATGGATTTGAGTCCATCCATTATATCCAATGAATATCCATAAATATATTCATTTGGATGAATATCCAATCCATCCAAAAAACAAAGAATTTAAAAATGACGTTCTTTGTTTTTCAATTTCATTTAATATTCAAGAAAATTAAATTCAAGCAAATTCATTCATGATTCTCACCCTCACTTTTAATATTTTATTAAATTAATATCAATTATCGAACATGTGAATATAATTAATTTTAAAAGTTTATTTTAATTACATAACATATATGAGTATGATAAAAAAAATATGTATTGACAATATATGAGTTTTATACACTGTCATTGTATCATCCACAATTTATATTTAAACATTGACTCTTCAAAAAAGTAATTCAAATAAATGGTGAATGAAAGACTTCAACTTAGGGGAGCTCCACTCCTACGAGAGAGCATTGGCAAATAAAAGAAAAGCAGATCTAAACATAGACACCAGACACCGGTTTATTGATCATTGTTAGATCAAAAAAATTCCTGAATTGAGGTTTATAAGAAAAGTGTATCATGAGGAAGTGAACAGAGGTGGAGACTGAACCGAGAAGAAGAACCCTTGTTCTTTGAGAAGGAGATGGAGATGGAGATTTTGAGATGGAGAGATGAAACTCTTTCTTTCTATTTCTATTTCTGTTTTTTGAGAAGGAAAACTAGGTTATAGGTTTATTAAAAATATATGTTCATTTAAATGATTTATATAGGAGCGGGTTCGGGGTATGGTATCACATATACCAAACCCGAACTCGAATTTTAATATCAGCTAAAACCCGAACCCAGTAATAATGGGTTTAACCAGTTAATTTTGGGTTCAGATCGGACGGGTACCCACGAGTTCGATTTTCATTGTCATCCCTAAAGATAGTCAACCTTTGGAATGAGACAAATTAGAGTTTCTACCACAAAGGTCGAAATAACCAAAAGCATATGAGAGTGACAGAAAAGATTTTTGAAATACTTAACTACTTTAACCTTCAAGATATCTTCTTCCGAGTGGAGGATACCATAAGGAAGTGTGAGAGATTGAATTTTGTTTCTCTTTCTCCTAATGATTGATTGAGTATGAAAAACCTTGTGTCTCTTTACCAAATTACACCAAATTTTCTTGAGATTTTTATACGAGTGAATCTCTTCGTGAAGAAGGATTTGACCATAATCTATTTATAGTTCTAGTTTTAGGAAAAGAAGGATTTGATCAACTATACCGCACTTAGTCATCATTTTTTTTAAAATCATATTCTTTTAAAAAAAATATAAATTTCCACCACACTATTTTCAGAGGAGAAGAATCTCATTAATACCTCCAATTAGGATCCAAAGTAAAAGGATTGATTTCCTAAGGTTACAAATATTATTCCAAAGAACAAGGCAACTTGGTAGTATTGGACTTGTGCATATCCAATTTCTCAAGCCCAAACAAACATTAATAGTAACATAAATATTACAAAACAATATACTTATAATGGTGAATGAATATATATTGTTCACCTCACACTAAGAGTCCAAAGACTAATAGAATATGGGTCAAAGGGACCTTGTTTTTTCAAAAGAAATATGGGTCTCCATTATGAAAATTAATGGAACATGTATCTTTGCTATGTTGCTTCCAACTCTCCTTATATTGTAGGATATAACTTTGAAATTACTTTAATGGTCTCATTCTAATGTGGAATTTCTTCATGGGCCATGGTTAAAGAAGAAAACGGATTCACCCCACTATTATTTATTGCCTTTAATTACTCAACTTTGAATTTTCCTTGGATTCTCTTTTTCCTTCTAACAACTAGCCAATCACCATAATTCTCTATGCTATATGAAATTATTGATTGGTTTCTAATAGACTCATTTGATAAATGCTCATTTGATACAATTAGAGCAAATAACTAATTTCTATCTCTCCTCCTTCCATTGCTATAATATTGTTGGGTGTCTTCGGCATGGTAGTACCAACCACATGATTTGGACATTACATGTAAGCCTTCATACATCACTTTATATTAGGGATAACAACGGGGTCGAGCAGGTACGAATAATGCATACCCATACTATTTGTGGGTACCTGTGTAGGTAGCGGGTATTCGCGGTACCCAAACGGATTTCAATTTTAATTATGTTTTTATATATTTTACAATAATTAATATATAAAAATAATTATTACTTGAATAATATGATATGTATATGATAATTTTATGATTATAGTCATATCACTAAATTTAATTATGAAATAAAAGTAAAACAGACAAATATAATGTTAAAATAATAATTGAGTATAAAATATTTAATTAAAATATATACATGAGTATCCACATAGCGAGTATCATAACTTATTTTCACCCATGAAATATTTTTGCGGGTACCCATTGCGCATATTTTGATGGGTACACACGTGTATTTTTGTCATTCATATTTTATATGAATAAGAGTATATATCCGCACCACTGGATTAGTAAGGTTAATCCCCCCACACAAATTTCTCTATTTGCTCTTAAAGTGTTAGTATTGACTTTAATTGGTCTACTAATCGAAAGAGGTAACTTTAATTATAATAAGTCAAGTTTAAACTTAGGAATCTTAACTATCCTCATAAAAGACTTCTTTCAGTAGATGGGACTTATAAAGTGGTTTGGTGGTTAAGGTGAATGGTTTAAAGAATAGAGTGGAAGAGGTTATATGTTCGAATCTCACTTATAGCAAATTTAAAAAAAAATTAGTTATAAGGTCTTTTGATGATTAAAGAAAACGAGTGAAGTAAAGGAGATTGAAGTCAAGTCTCGTCCACAACTTACATGATTCATCTTTTTGTTAACCTAACATTTTCTATTCACTATATATAATAACTTATATGAGCTACTAATGATGTATTTGAAAAAATAACATAATTTGAAGATGCTTGACTTTGAGCGATTTTATGATGCATTTCAATTTATATTTAGAAATAGCTAATATTTTTTACAATAAATTGAAAATATAATCCTAAATAATATATTGATTTTTTTAAATCTAAATAATTATTTTTGATAAAATAAAAATAAAGGTTTATCTTATCTCCAAATAATGTATTTATTGTATCGATCTGTGGTCGATGAGCCTCCAATTATTGAGAAATTCTTTTATTACTAGGACATGTAGAGAGACATAAGTAAGACACTACGTTTTGAAACAAAACTTTAAGATTATGATTTCCTGAATAATTTTTAGTTATATACTCTTTTACTTTATCTTTTATTCATTTTGATACTTGACACTCGAATAAACTGAATTATTTAAGATTTTGTATTCATGTGTATTGGTGGGAAGTCAAATTTGGGCTGAACCCTTACTTTGTGGGTGACAGCCCTTTCAAGTTTCAACAAGGTCAGTTTTTAGTTGTGAATTAATTGGCTGATGGAAAATAAAAGTTTTAACTTTTTACATTAAAAATAAAATCACTTACACATGAACCTTTAAAAAAAACTTAAAAGATGAATATAATAATACGTTGTTTTAATAAAGGTCACAGAAAATGGTTGGATGAGTACATGTAAACAATAACAAATATATTTAAAGTAGGTCAAACTATTCTACAAATTACTAAACTATTTAAGAATTTTTAAATAGGTCCTAAAGATTAGAAAATAGGTATTGGAATCCTAAACTAGTAAATAATTTTTAATGGTTTAAGGAAAGAGGAAAGTGGAAAATAAAAAGCATGCACCATGGTTGTTGGTACACATCATTAGACAATCTCATTTCTAATTATTAATATAGTGTAAGGGATGAAATATATATATATATATGCCATAAAATGAGCCTTCCTATATAAGTGACCTCCTATAATTTACATGTTGCTTAATTTGTACCAATTTATGCTATTAAGTATGATGAATGATTGAAATAATTATACTAATGAATAAAATAGTAAAATTTTGTTTATATTACCTTCTATATATATATATATATATTTATGTATTTGACATTAAGAATAGCAAAAATATTCGACCATATGATATAAATATATACTATATTAATATATAAATAGTATATAAATATATATATTAATATAATATATATATAATATATATAATAGATATAATATATATATATACTATATATATATATATATAATATATATATATATTATATATTTAAAATATATTATATATATATATATATTATATATATATTATTATATATATTATATTATATATTATTATTATTATATATATATTATATATGATTATAATTATATATTATTATATATGATTATTGTATATATATATATATATATTATATATATATATATATATATATATATATATTATATATATAAAATATATATATTAATTATATATATGATATTATATAATATATATATATATATATATATAGCATATCATATATATATACATATAGTATTATATATCTATAATATATATATTATATATATTGTATCTATGCACTCATGTATCAAGTCTTCAATCCATATTCACTTATTTATTATATTTCTTTTTAATTTTTTTATCTTTGCTTTGTCACCTACACGGTTCCATCACCTATTCTATCTCATAGAGAACATGCACATGTTTATGTCCTTGTTTGAAGGCCCCTATTAAGAAAACATTAGTCATGTCCTTGTTTGAAGTGGTGACTGCATTTAACAACAATCCGGTGGCGGTGGTGGAACCAAAAACCGAGGTGGTGAATATTATGGAAGTCGTGATAGTGGCGGTTATGAAAGTGATAATTACAAGGTTCTTCATATATACACTAGGAATGGCAACGGGGCGGGTCGGGGTCGGGTTTGTACTTACCCAACCCCGAACCCGAAATTCAAAACCCGAACCCAAATTAAGCGGAGTTAGAAATAACAATACCATCCCTGAACCCGTCGGGTTTCGGGTAACCCGAACCCGAAAAAACCCGAACCAAAACATATATTTTTATATATTATATATATATATATATATATGTGTGAAATTTATATATATATAGCTTTTATATATTTATATATGTATATGTATATGTGTGAAATTTATATATATATATATATATATATGTGTGTGAGAAATTTATATATATAGCTTTTATATATGTATTTATGTGTAATTATATATATATTAATCGGGTTCGGGGCGGGTTCGGGGTAGGGTATTAACAATACCAAACCCGAACCCAATCATATCGGGTTTTCCCCGTTAAATTCGGGTTGAGTTCGGGCGGGTACCCACAGGTTCGGTTTTCATTGTCATCCCTAATATACACACTATAAGAAATTTGTCATATAAAATATATGTATCATACATATACTTAAAATATATGATAAACCTTGAGTATAGATATCATGTTATACCCTTTCATTCTTCTTACTCACTATCACATTAAAAAAATATAATATTTTTATAAACAAACATATATTAATCACTCTTGTGAAGTATTGGGAACATTCATATTCATATACACATGTAAACAATATGCAATAACTTTTGTCATAGTAGTATTGTAACATAATGATAAAATTTCATAATGTTAAATGATTTATTTTTTATTTTCCAACATCATAAAATTATTTTTCATCATATAAGTAATTACCGAAATAATCATTCAATAATTCATCTCTCATATGATATTATACCTAAATTTTTATAATATTATAAAGGGGGGAAACTTAGTTATCACCATGAATTTAAAAAACAACACTAAAAACAAAATAGTAATATATTATGATCATTCAATAGAGATAAAAATATACATGTTATGACTTCCTTATAGTATTTGTTCTGATGATTGTTCACATCTTAATAAAAAAAAAATAGTTGTTGCATGCATGCACCTTTTCAAAAAGAAGTTTTTAATCTCCACTTGATTTTTTTTTAACAAATGATATTTTTTCTTCCAATCAATAAAAAACACTAATTTTTATCTCCACATTAGAGATGACAATGGGGTACATATAATGTATACTTGTACTCATATACACTTTATATGTGGTGGGTACCCGTGCGAGTAGCGGGTATCTATAGGTACCCAATGAGTTTTCAATTTTAATTATATTTCTTATATATTTTACAATAATTAATATATAAAAATAATTGTTACTTGAATAATATAATATTTATATAATAATTTTATGATTATATTCATATCATTGAAGTTTATTATGAAATAATAATAAAATAAACCAATATAATGTTAAAATAAATTAAAATATATACGCATGTACCTGTGGGATAAATATTATGATACTCGTTCTTACCCATAAATTATTTTTACGGATATCAATTGCAAATATTTTGAAGAATATCCACTGATCGAGTATTTTTATTAACCCTTTTCTGTATAAACTATAAAAATTGTCGATCAGATGAATCAATAAATATGCTTTAACAATTAATTGGTGTGAAAACCCCAGACCCAATAAGAGTAGTGGGTTGATTAGACTTAGCAGCTAAGACATGAGATGGAATAATGATAACAAACAAGAATGAGAAGATGGTTGAGTAGACAAGAGACTAACTTGAATAAAAGCCAACCATATATATAGAGAGGCCATTCCAACCTATTAGTGCTTCACCAAGAAAAAGATTATATTTTTCTAAAGGAAAATGATCATTCAATAATTAACTATTCTTTTGTTATTATGTCATTAAAATAAAATAATTTAATAAAATAATAATATGAGAAAAAAATGTATTAATTGTCAGTCTATGAGTTTTATACAATATTGTTATATCATTTATCATTCTTATTTAATCATTATTAATTTTTTAAGAAAGTAATCAAAATGAATAGTGGACGATATAATAATTAATTCCCTTCATAAAGTTATAAGAAAAGTATTTAAATTATATTCATTTTTAGTATATAAAAGGTTTCCCTTAAAAAGGAGTGTATAAAATGTTGGGACAATATCACACTATTAGTTTCATAAAAATAATAGATATGGTAATATATAATTGATTAATAATATAAAAAATGTACATTACAAATATATTAATATTAAATTCATAAAAATATAAATAGGCTAAAATTAAATGATTTTAAATTAAATACTTATAATTGATGTTATATTAATGATTTAAAATTAAATAAGTTTATTCCAAATCAATAATAAAAATATGATTGATACCATAATTCCTAAATTATATAATAATTTATAGGTCTCACCAAATATAATTCTTTACCAAAATTATGCATAATAATAAATAAAACAAAATAATTTCCTTCTTTCATTGTTCCTATTCAGCCTCTATCAACATTATCACATTTATGTCATCACATTCTGACCAAGTCTACATCCTGTTCAGTGCAAGAGAAGTTAGCATTAAAGTTAAGAATGTGGCACATGGTTAAATTTTAAAATGATTTTTCATTTTAATTTTAAATTAAGTAAATTGCAATATATACATATATATATATATATATATATGCTCCTATGAAATAGTATGGCTTTTGCCCTTGTCCGAATTAATTTATTCAAAAATATATTGTTTCACATTTTAATTTTTTTGACTCTTAAAAATTGAATTTGCCATGTGTGACAATTCAAGTTCAATGCTACCCTTTATCGTAGTAAGGATAATCCGAACTCATTTTCACCACGTGGATCTCTTGATCAATTCAAATCACTACACATCACAACAATCCTACTACAACATTATCATTTAGTGTTACAATTTCTTATCTTAGCCATTATTATTTCAGAATGGCCTATAAAGAAATCTCCACATACAAAAGTAATTGAGACTAAGAATGTAACCAAAACATAATCCTTACATGTGTAATTAGCCTTACGCCTACAAAGGACATTTAGTCCATACCATCCTCACTTCAAAGATCTTGTCTACTTATCTTTGTAATCAAACAATATATTTTCCGAGTTTTAACTCTAGTTACACATATAGGACGATCACTAATAATGTCAACAAACTGATTTTAGGAAGGACTGACATAAAAGCATGATCAAAGTTGAGGGACTAAAGTGATTAAAAAAGTTAACGGACCAAATTGAGAAAAATAAAAATAGGAAATAATATAATGAAAATTATTAAAAATTTGCCATTTTTAGGAGAAAGAATATGTAAAAAAACAATTCTTTTTAAACATTCTCCATGTTCATCTAACATATAAAAATACAAATTTACCTTATGCTTCCCCATTGTAATAAAACTTTTGATATTTTATGTTATATACAAATTTAAAATGTTAATAAATGATCTAAAGTAGTTGAATACAACTTGGCTTAAATATCTTCATTTAATGAATATATTGGAAACTTAATTAAAAATAAATTGAGAATTATAAAGTGAAAATGATAAAGGTTTGGAAAATAAAATATAAATATGTATTGAATTTCTAAAGCACCAGTAAAAAAAATGAAGAAAACAAAATTAAAAACATGAATAAAAAATGTGGAAACAAAATCACTAAATCTCTCTTTGTGAAAAAGTTTGCTCCAAAAAAAAAAACACAAGGCATGTTGCATGAGATGAATTGAAAACTTCATGCAAATAACATTTTTCAACCACTATTCTAATAGGTAAGGATATATTAAATATTGACCTTATTTTAATTAAGAAAAGTTTAATACCACCGACCAATTTTCTCATTTCTCAACATAGTCAAATTTTCTCCCATAAAAAACACATTCGCTATATATAATTAATAAATTATGAGAATAAAGTATCTCATCATATCATAAGATAATTTACTTCCTTCAGTCAGTAAAAGAATGACATGTGTATTGTTGTGTTTAGTTTTGGAAATATTTTTATAGAAAATGAGTAAATGGTACATATGTCACGATTTTAGTGACCGATAGAGATAACTTATCTCTTTATATCAGGAGATACATAAAGTATTTCAGTCAAATGTTCTCCCTTAATAAATTAGTTTATTGTAACTTGAAACATTGATAAGTTTTATAATTAAGTACATGGAACTCATAAATTCTTCAATTAGACAAAGAATGAATTATCTTGGCATATTTTTAATCTCAACAACTATAAACTTGTGCAACCCTCTCCCCCAATAGTGGTTTGATGTGGACCTAGCAGCTACAACTATTGATGGAATAATGGCACCAAATAGAAAAACCAATTTGTAATAAAACCCACTAAATTTCTAAAAAAATCAAAATGTTAAGAGTTCGATTATTGTAAATATCACTCGTTGAGAGATACAACATACACAAAAAAATTAATTTATTCTTATCTATAGAGTGAAGGGATATCCTTAGTAATAAAAAAAACTACTTTTTCCATAGGTAAAGTTTCATCATATAATTTACTATGAATTGTTACTTTATTAAAAGAAAAGAATTTAATAATATTAATTCAATTCTAATTATTTGAGAATAATTTCCTTTTAATGATCTATAAAGTAATAAGAAAATGATTTAATTTAAATTCATTTCTAGTATATAAACGTTTTCCCGTAAAAAAAGAAAGTATGTATTTTTGGTAATATGGCATCACTGATAGCATAAGAAATTGATATGATAATATAAAATATCTACTTATTAAACTCATAAGAAATTTGTATATACACACTAGCAATCTGATATGATATATTGAAACAAATTCAAACTTTACTCGTAATATTTAATATAAATATTTATATATAGATAATATTTTTTTATTAGCAAAAGTTAGTACGCTAGTATTTTGTTATGAGATGAGACTCAAACTCCTAACTTTCTTATCTCTACCTCTTCTCATTACATCAAATCACTTTATAATATATTTTTTTAATTTGTTATGAATGAGACTCAAACCTATAACCTTTTTTAATCAATTCCTTAAATTATTCATCTTATGACTCCTATATAAATAATATGTTATTCATCATTCATCATTCATTTATATTGCATTTATTTAAGAATGATTGATAATTAAAAATGAATGATGAATAATGTTACGATAACATAAAATACAGCTATATTTTCAATGGATATATATTTTTCTGCCATAAAAATGGTCCATCGAAAAGTAACTTTAAAAGGACATTTTATTTATTTAAAAGCAGAATCTAAAATCAGCACGCAAGAGCTATTAGACATTTTTTGTATTAATTAATAAAAAATTATTTAGCTACAGGTATCTTTTCAAAGCATGCAATAATTCATCAATCTCAACATCTACACCTCTTCATTAAATATTATTAATATGACTCCATATATATATAATATTATTTTTCCATAATTGATTGTGTAAAAATGATTATAGTAAATTTGTGTGTCTTCATTTTCAACTATAATAACAATTTCCAAAAAATACTTTATTTATTGTTTTAACTAGGGAACAAAATTTTCTTTACCAAGATAATAAAATGAAGTACTAATATTTCTAGCTGTACCAATTAATCAACAACAAGCATTAGATTGCGATAGCTTTGGGACCTATAATATTCTTACCCTTCAAAATAAGTAGATAATGTTGATGTGCATTTTTCACATGTTCAAAATAATTTTAGTTATTTATTTTTCACAACAACACCAAAAAATAATAATTCTGCACTTAAAAGCAAAGTTAATAATTTATTAATTGTCAATAAAGATCTCAAGTGGAGTGAAGTTAGTAAAGGAATGTAAAATAATTAAAAACTTCAAAAAGGAGAATCTTGTTCCTTGCTTGTATCTTGAGATGAGTAGAACCTAAGTATTTCCTACCCCATAAATTATTATATGTTTTAATAACAATATTCTCCATCAAATTCTAAAATTTTGATTAATAAAATTCATAATCATATAATAATTAAATATAATATATATGCATTCTAAATATATTATCTAATGTTTATATGTATTAAGGGTCAATGATATAATTAAAGAAAAAAATATATGCAGTGACATTTTATGAATTTTATACAATGTTATGTTACTGTATAATCCACAATTCATATCTAATTATTATTCAATTATAAAAAAAAAATGATGAATAACGTAATGACTGTGTATAACTATTTACATTGACAGTAGATAAATATTACATTCATTCATGAAGTGAATAATTTAATAACATTGTAAAAATATCTTACAAATGAACATAATTTATGATAGAGCACTATATATATTGTGATTTTCTTCAATCCATGTAAATGACCCCATATAATAAGATTAAAAAAAAACATCCACATTTTTCTCATAACAGTTTCAAAATATTTATAGACACTTACTACAACATTTACCATTAATTTGAATTAATATTCTTGAAGATTAAATCATAATTAAAAATGAATGGTAAATGATGCACTAAGAGTTATACAATTTCTCATTGGAACAAAACTTATGGATACAACATATTATATTTGAATACGAGTATATTTGTGTTTTTTATGCTATCATTTATGACTAAATTTTAATTATAATTAAGTTTGTAATGTATTGTAAAGTTTTTATTAATTATCCATATACATGCATATATCTTATTCTCCTTCTATACATTTTCTCTCTCTAATTTCAACGTTGAGAGAAATTATTTCTCTTATTGGAATTCTATTATAAAAAAGACAATTATGTTGTTCAATTTTTATATTTAATATAATAACATTTTCATACTTAAAATTAAAGTTAGTGTAAAAATACTACTTGTCTCTCCTAGAATATATGTTCTCATATTATTAATAGTGAAACATATAATAAGGTCTGAGCATGAAAATAAAAGAAGAGAAGATAGTGAAGCTGAATCCTCATTCCTTCATCACCAAAACTGATGATGCATAATAAATAAATAAATAAAACAAAATAATTTTTTGCTGTTAATTTTGCCGGTAAAATTTAACAACACCTTCTTCATCTTCTTCTTCTTCTTCATTGATTCTTTCATTGTTCTTCAGATTCCAAAAGAGTAATGGAAGATTCAACGATTATTCCTTCTCCTTCTCCATCAACACCATCACCGTTCACATCATCACATTCTCGCCACGTCGACCGTTTGATCAATTCAAATCACTACACTTCACCTTCTAGAACAATCTACTCCGATAGGTTTATTCCGACCAGATCTGCTTCTAATTTCGCTCTCTTTGATATTCATTCTTCGCCGGAGACTCGAGAAGATGCTTCCACCGCTTATTCTGCGCTCCTCCGCACCGCTTTGTTCGGACCTGATGCCGCCGGTGGACTCTCGCCGGATAAGAGGAATTCGCTGGCCATGGCGATTCCTAGTCGGAACATTTTCCGGTATAAGACTGAGACTCGCCGTTCCATGCACTCGCTTGAACCTTTCATGTCCGATGACACCGTTCCCGGCGTGAATTATAGTCCGGTTAAAGCTCCGAGGAAAGTTTCTCGATCTCCTTATAAGGTTGATTATCTTTTTTTTTAATAATTTTTAATTTTTTTTTAATTTTGGAAGTAACATTGGATTCTGAATTCTGATTGATCCGAGTGAAGCTGGAAGATCTGAATAAATAACTATTTTGCATTTAATTTCTGTTTGCATGCTTCAATTTTAATTAATTAATCAATCAATTAATTTATTTATTTATTTTTTGGTTTGATTGTGATATTTTGGTTAGGTTCTGGATGCACCTGCATTGCAAGACGATTTTTATTTGAATCTTGTGGATTGGTCTTCGCACAATGTGTTGGCTGTTGGTCTTGGTAACTGTGTTTATTTGTGGAATGCTTGTAGTAGCAAGGTTTGTTATTGAATATGATTTGCATTTTTGCTCAGTTATTTGTTAATGTTGTAATTCAAAGATTCTTCTTTTGTGATTCATTGCATTTTGATTGATGCAGGTGACTAAATTATGTGACTTGGGGATTGATGATTGCGTTTGTTCAGTTGGCTGGGCTCAACGTGGTACGCACCTTGCTGTTGGAACTAGCAATGGTAAAGTTCAGGTAAGAGTTTTATATGTTAATCACATTTCAAACATGTTTATCCTTTCATATCCTGAGGTTTCTGAAGGAATGTATTCAATGGGTTCTCGTAGTGATGGAAGAGCACCGTTCTTTTGATTACTTGCTTTGATGTTGTTACCCTTGTGTTCTTTATGAAACCCATTTTATTTTGTAACTACATTGTCTGCAAAGAAGGAGAAAGATAAATGGCAAGAAGACAGGGAAGCATCAGGATAAGGTTTAAAGACGATGATGAAGTCTTTTATTTAGGTTGGAGAGATGAAAGAGCGGGGAATTAATAAGAACTTGTTAGAGTCGATGGGAAGCAATGGAAGATAGTTACAGAGGGTGGTCCATTAGTTGCTAGACATCCTGTGGGTAAACGGAGCCTTTAAATGGGGCGGGGAGCTTCCTGGGTTTGCTCTTAAATGTTGAGAAGAAAATGAGAGTCAAATTGCAAGCAACTAATGTTTGTCAAGAATATACAGAATGAAATGGAAATGATTTTAAGAAACAGAATGGAATAAAAAATATTTTTTGCTCCCTTTGTTTCCACTTAAGCTTGGATAGGAAAAGAGGTTAAGTTAAAATACTTTCATCAAACATACATCACTCCTTTTTATGTAACACCGACAACATACCTTCTGAAAATGTTGTAACACATAACAAGCATATTTCAGCTACATTTATGATATTTTCATACTTGCTTGTGTGGATGTCAGCATGTAATTATGTATATTGATATTTTTTTAATATATTATTTTATGCCATATGGTGTCCTTGTATTTTAGATTTTGTAATGTTGCCGGCTCACTGCATTCATGTAACGTTGTGATGTTTCTTGTCTTGCGTCTGTTGTCTCTCTGTTTCTATGCTTCATATCATTCTTTCCTTCCCTCATCATAATACATCCAAACCACGGCTCAGGTGGGTCCTTTTCCATATTTTACATTCTATTTGGTTCCAACACACCTATTTAAACCATAATTAATGCTCAGATTTTGACAAGGCTGTAATACATTTATTTTTAATGGGTTGACTTCCCAATATTAAGATCATTTGGATGACAATTCAAGATCACATTTATGTGATCATAAAAATATTTGATGCTGCTATTCATGCAATTGTGCGAGTCAACTGTTGAATACAATAAATGCAAGTAGAAGTAAATTATGTAGAGGATAACTTTCTCCAAAAAGTCATGCTGGCCAAAGAGGAGTCTCTTAACTGTAAAGTAAGTAATGAGTCTCACATCAGACCAATGTTGGACTTGTGCTCCTGTGTCAACCATAATGGGTTAAAAAAGCAGTCCATCCAGAATTCCAGACTAAGGTGTGCAGAGACTGGGTTTAAGGATGATTGATGTGGACTAGAATCCACTCATAGAAACCAATATTAGAGGGGAGATTGGGAGAGACTCCAGTATGAACGGGAGTTCTGTGTCACGACCAGCTGAGTGGGACTCATGCTTGTGTCAGCAAATTATTTAAATAAATCGGTAAACTAGTTTTTTTTTGTTTTATCGTAGTTATGCTGGAAAAATTAAGTATACGGTTTGTGTGTGAATTGCATAACCCATCATCATAACTCGGTACCTTTGAGATTCTATTAGATCTAGGAAATATAGCCTTTTTCATGACAGTGGATCTAAGCAACTTTCCTCTGGTTTTGGTAATTCCCATTAGTTTGGTGCTTATCTCGAGCTTGTCAACCATGATAAGACTTCTAAAAATTCTTATAGGAAACTTCATTTGCTTGCATGATGGCATCTTAATATCAGATCTGTAACCCATACCCACTTTCGCTCAATACTATATAACAGTAGGCTGCAAGAATTTATTTGTGACGTTATTTGGGCACAGTAGCTCTTGGCTACTCAGTTTTCCTTTTAAGGTAAATAGCAAGTGCAACACTTCTACCTTAAAGATTTTGTTTTTGAGAATTACCTCCACAAAAATCTTGGTGTCTAGTTGACTTCTGCTTTACTGTTTTGTAGCATTATGTTTGTTTCCTCCCACTGCATCTGGATTTTTTTAAGTTCAATTTATTTTCTTTCATGATATTTTTGTTCTTGGTTTCTAAGCCACAAGTTAACCCATGCGTTGCTCTAACTGTTATCCATGTAGATTTGGGATGCATCTCGATGCAAGAAGATAAGAACTATGGAGGGTCATCGTTTACGTGTTGGGGCCTTGTCCTGGAGTTCATCTCTTTTGTCTTCTGGAGGACGGGATAAGAATATTTATCAACGAGATATACGTGCACAGGAAGATTTTGTTAGTAAATTGTCAGGGCACAAATCAGAGGTCAGACTAGTTTTTATTTTCTCCAGCTTCATCTGGTCAAATTAAAGCATGGTATTGATTTTTAGTTTTCCTTTTTTCTTCAAAGGTTTGTGGACTCAAGTGGTCATATGATAACCGTGAGTTAGCATCTGGAGGAAATGACAACAGGGTATGCAATTGCAAACTTTAGTATTTTTATGAACTATCCAACTGCCTTGTTATTCTTCTGCGTTGTTATTCTTCTGCATTGATACTAATAATTTGTTACATATTTTTGCAGTTGTTTGTTTGGAATCAACACTCAGCCCAGCCTGTCTTGAAGTACTGTGAGCATACAGCAGCTGTTAAAGCTATTGCATGGTCTCCTCATCTCCATGGACTTCTTGCGTCTGGGGGAGGAACTGCTGACCGATGTATTCGTTTCTGGAATACAACCACAAACTCGCACTTAAGCTGTATGGACACTGGAAGTCAGGTGAAAATACTTGCCTTAACCTGTTTATATTTTAATGTCAAATTCACTCCACCTTAATATTTTGTCCAATACAAGACTGGCCATTGGTTGGGACTTGCCTGACTAGTTGGAAAATGCACGTTCCCCTTGTTGAAAGGTAATTTTGGTAACTCATTTAAAACATAAAAGAATAATTATCGAATCAAAATATACTAAATGGATTGTGAGAAGAATAAAACATCCCTTGAAGAATTACTGCAAATACAAAAACGATAGAGGGTCAAGACAGGATTAGAAGAGGGCAATGGATTAGTGACTTGGTACATTAACAATGGACCTCGAGATAGGCATGACTCCTTGTTAGTGCAATCTTCATAAATATGAAAGAATTGTTGACTCTGCCTTGCAATAGTATTTTCATTTCCTACTTTTTCATGAGTAATCTGAATTTTTATGCAAGATATTTGGTCATTTATGACCAGTTTAACTTTAACTATTTGTCAAGGACCAAAAAGTTTAAGCAATTCGGTAAAGGCTTTTGAATAACTTTACCATATGTGAAAATTCAACTTTTATTGGGAAGAGTGGGGACGACAAGGATCAAATTCCTGACCACTTAGTCTAAAACTATAATTATAGTGGAATAAGGCTTCATTATATTGTTATTATAACCTGGGGGCAGAGATGAATAAAGGCCTGATGAGGGAAAATTAGCCCTCCACTAAGGTTCAAAATCTACCTAGCTTCCCCTCTTAAACGGAGGTGGTTCATCACCAACTTAGACACCCGGTTCATGTGCTGTTAGAAACGCTAGGCTGAATCTATTTTGCAAGTGTATGTCGCTTTGTATACAATGGTAAAGCAAATAGTGATTGACACTATTATTAGGCTGACAAGAAATCCCTAAATAAAACTGCATTAAGTCTGTTTTATTGATCATTCATAACTGCAAAAGCTATTCTTGAAGTTTCCTTTTCAGTTCGTAATTTGTTTCCGGAGTTTGTAGCATTTGCCTACATATATTGAGAGAAGGACAAAGGCGTCTTCCTGCTCTGTTTTTTCTCTTTTTAACACAAATAAAATGATTTTCAACCTTAAAATATGGCAGGTTTGCAATCTTGTCTGGTCTAAAAATGTCAATGAATTGGTAAGCACTCATGGATACTCCCAGAACCAAATAATTGTTTGGAGATACCCCACCATGTCAAAGGTAAACAGAATTTCTGTTACGAAGTGTATCTCTTTGATTTTTACTTAATTTAAACTCATTTACCATTTTTTGTCCTGTGATGCAGTTAGCCACTCTGACAGGCCATACCTATAGAGTTCTCTATCTTGCCATTTCTCCGGACGGACAGGTATTTTAGCTGTCCTTTTCTTATTTCAATATGACTGTGTAGCTTATGGTTATGGAAATGATATTTTATCATCTGTGCCATGTTTCAGACTATTGTAACTGGAGCTGGAGATGAAACACTCAGGTTTTGGAATGTATTCCCTTCCCCTAAATCACAGGTAAATTATTCATCGAGAGCCCTGCAGTATATTTCGCTCTTATTTTTGCCCTTTTTCTTATAGTAAGACACAAATTTTCAATTGCTAAGCCATGTAAATACTAGTTTAACTAATAATATGCCCACATATAACCACAAATTTCCTGTCCATTCCTTTTAAATTTATTGGTTATACTTAGATATATTATTAGTTAAATATATTTGACAGCTGGTTATCTCATTATATTAATATGAGATATGTCATATGTGAAGCAAATGTTATGTGCAAGTAACATTTCTCAGAATGTTAGAAGAGAATTTACAAATATATGTAGTAGCTAGCATGTGACTATGATATTCTGGTTTGTTTCATTGTTTATATTGTAATTGCTTGTTAATATGAATGTCATCACTGATGCAGAATAGTGACACTGAAATTGGAGCATCATCTCTCGGAAGAACTACTATTAGGTGACTGCTCATGGCATTTTGACTCAATCATGTGCCATATTTCAAAGTTTTTTGTTGTGCAGAAAGAAATTTCATAACTGAGAACAGCATGGTGGAAACACTTTACATATGAAAAGATCATCAAAGAGCTATAGTTGAAAAGAAGAAAATAAAAGGGCTATTTTATTGTCTTAGATTTATATATAAAGGAAGTTATAGTTGAAGCTCAAGTGCAAGGACCAGTTGAAGTTGAAACTCAAGTGCAAGGACCAGTTGAAGTTGAAACTCAGGTAAAAATCTCATTTCCTGGGCAAAGATCAGACATGGAGTTGGAGCAGTTATGTAGTCAAAAATCTCTAGGATGTGTGGGCTTCAGTTGAGAACAAAATTTAAGGTATTCCAGCCAAATACATAAAATACGATTCTTTTTCCTTTACATTAGTATTAGTGAGGACCCTCTGTCACTGGGTTGTGGATCAAAATTATCTGCCCCAGTTCTTTCTCTCTACTATCAAATTTTGCCAGTGAAAAATTAATGAGTTCTATTTGTACAACGTATTTAAACATATGGTTTCACATTTGTTTATTATTTTATTGTCTCTTCATATCGGTATATGGTGTGCATCTCTAGATGTAAAAAACATTATTGAAAATAAATTATACATAATTAATAGTAGAAAGTCACAGGGTGAGTTTGACGTAATGGTAAGGTTGTTGATTAGTAGTGACCATGAGGTTAGTCTCTTCTTGCGAGTAGGTACCTGGACTTGCGGGTACCCACTGGTAATACCCATAACAGGTCCGGGTCTACATTTTTGGACACGGTCCGGGTCTACATTTTTGGACACGCAGATGCTTGGGTGATGACAACCTCAGGGGGTGATTGCCTTTTGATAATCCTCCCTTTTGAGAGGATTGATTTGAACCGTTTCTTGCTTGGAACTCTTATGATTTTATTTGAATTTGTACTTAGAAATTTAATGAATGCGGAAGTGTATGATTTGTGTTTTGGGTTAATATGTGTTTAAGGGGTAAAGAACAAGAATGTGGATGGGGGGTATGAAAGGTGGGGCGCCACAAACACTAAGTGTTTGATAAGCCTGCGAAGTTCGCCACAAGCCAACTAGGTAACTTGATAAGAACGGTTCCTTGGCTTAGCCAAGAATGCTAGGAGACTCACTCACTAACTCAGGAAGTTAATCCAAAATAATTCAATATCAACTTAACTTTATTAATGACTAAAACGAAATACATATAGAAGAAGAAACTAGGATTAGGGTTCCCACAAGTTGGGCCTCAAATCCACATAAGATAATGCTAAATTTAGACTAAGATAATTCAAAGCTAAAAACTAGGAAGAATTCAAACTAAGTCAAATCCTAATTCTATCTTCTCCTTGGGGGCTTGACCTATATGGTGTAGTCCTTGCTTTTGAATTGGCCACGTGTGGATGCCTTGGAATATGTTTGGCCGAAATTCAAAGAATCCTCTTTTGGTGAATGATTCTTTGATGAGTCACTTGAAGATAGATTAGATTAAATCTTTAGAAGACTTTATCCTTGACTTGAAATTCAGCTTGACTTGGCCTATTTTTAAGGAATCCTTATTTTGGAAGGATTCTTGATAAGCCACTTGAAGATAAATTAGAAGACTTTATCCTTGACTTGAAGTTCAGATTGGCTTGACCTATTTTTAAGGAATCCTTATTTTGGAAGGATTCTTGATAAGCCACTTGAAGATAAGCCTAGATTAAGTTTTTAGAAGACTTTATCTCTCCATCCAAAGTTGGTGGCTTGTAGATAGATTAGCTTTGACTTTTCCTAAAATTAAGGAATCCTTATTTTGGTAAGGATCCTTGATGAGACACTTGGATGCCTTGATCCTTAAGTCTTGTGATGACTTAATCTTCATCTAAAATTCGAATTTCAAATTTCAATTTCACTTTCCCTCCAAATGCTTTGAATATCAAATTTGACTTTCCCTCCAAGCATTGATCACTTGGGCCTTGATGTTCCTTGGGTTTGGCTTGAGGTGTTTTTGGGGATTGGGCCTGTTTGGGCTTAGTCCTGAAACACTTAGCACACAATTGCTTTCTTCTATACAATTTATTCAAAAGAAAATAAATAACTTCACTTTAAATAACAATAATTAAATTATCCTAGTTTAATGCTGAATTAAGAAATTCTAAGCTACTCATGAGATATAATTCTCATTTATTGAACATAAAATAAAATAGTTGACTCAAGGACATAAATGCCCTTTAAGCCCACGAATTCCAGGGTCAATGGAGTCCTTGGTGAGCTTGTTTAGACCTGACTTGGCCCTGGTTTGAGCCATGGGACCCTCTTGGTCTTGGCTGCCCCTTGAATCAAGGGTTGCCCCTAGTCGGTTGTCATCATTGGGACAGAAGATTTTGAAACTGTTATTGAATGAATTCAGGTCTAGGTATCTCATTACCCAGATTTACATATACATAGACTCACAAATTCTAAATCTATATATATAGTAACATAACTAAATACATATATTCCGTCCTAATTGTGATATTATGTTGTTAAATATTGATATTATATTTATTAATTCATAAATGTGATGTAATGTTATGTGGATAGAGAAATCTTAGATGTTTGACATGTTTTATTGTCTTATTTTAAATTATATATTTTTTAGTAAAATGATTTATATTTAAGTGATAATTTAAAGTTAAGAACTTGTGCTTTAATTATGTTCTGTAATTATTATTATCATTTTTATTCTTTTGTTTGTCTAAAATAACACACGATCCTAGGAAATACACGCACAAAGTTGTTTATAATTTTTTAAATAGGGAAGGGATCCACTTACTCCAAGAGTAAGTGAAAAAAACCTACTTCACATCATGGTCATTCATTCTTGGAAAATCCAATGGTTTGAATTGATGAGTACATCGAAGCCATTGGATTTTCCAAAATTGGATGGTCATGACGTGAAGTATGTTTTTTGTGGGTCCGAATACCAAAATAGCAGAACATGGTGAGTATGGGTACCAGGACCCATTGTTATCCTACTAGTAGGATTAAGATTGCATACATTTATGGTTAAGGCTTTGTTCTTGTCCAGTTCTATTTCCATTTTGCTTCCTAGCTTCATTCACCCTCAATTCCCTGATCATATTTGTAAGTTGAGGAAATGCCTTTATGGCCTAAAACATGCACCTTGTGATTGGTATCATGCTGAGAAGGCCTTTTTTTATACAATATGGGTTCACAAACTCCAAGTAAGACACTTCATAGTTCATTTACTGCCATAATGAAACTCTGTCATATTTTTTGGTTTATGTTGTTGATATTCTCCTCACAAGCAATGAATTGCTTGAGTTTAATTTTAGTGAATATTAAATGACACTGAAAAAACGAAGAACATCATTTTTAAATTCTCTGTTTTTTGGATGGATTGGATATCCATCCAAATAGATGGATTTAAATCCATTCGTTACTAAAGTTATCTATTGGAATTCGCCTATTTAAATTCATTAGCTCTAATGGGTGAATTTGGATGAATTTAATTTTTTTGGATTTGAATGATCGTGGATTGTGGATGACTTTACCATCACTAAAATCAATCATTTCCATATGTTAAGGCATTGTTTTCTTCATAAATAAGTGCATTTCTAACATAGCCCACAAATCCTTACACATATCAACAGTTGATTTGAATATCTCAGAAAAATTGACCATACACCAACAAAGCATGCATCATTTGTGGACAAGATCAATAAATCATGCTTGTACTGAGTTGTAGGCTGAATAGTATTATTACAAGAGTTCACATGTTTTGGTCTATATTTATGACCTTTAGAATCAACACAGAATTAACACATCACAGAAATGTCCCACACTCCATGCAGTAATATTAATTCCTAGTATTCTGTTCATATGTATTTGGGTTGATATAAGGACATTATTTTGTGTAACGATAAATAAATCATTAATTTATTTGCGAGTTCAAAGTTATATCTCGCAAATGAAAAGGGAATGATTCTGAAACATTTCATTTCCCTTCATTTCCGACCAAAATTCAACTCAAACAAATAAAACGAAAACCAGGAAAAGGGTAAACTTGGAGAAATGACAAATCAGTATTTTGGAGGATAAATCTAAGGGGGGCAAATTGGTAATTCCATGATCATTGGCCAGGTGGATTGTGTACTTGCCTGCAACTCAAACCATGCTATTGGAGTAAATATACTCTCTATTAATGCAGAGACAAGTAATACAAAAAAAGTAAAGGAAATAATGATATAATAAAAATAATTTTCATCATTTTATATATAATAGAATAACATTTTTGTCATTGAAAAAACAAATAAAATGAAGTATTTGTCTCTCCATTATCATTCTTCCAAATATTGATAGCTTTCATTTTCATAGTAGGTGTGTTTGGGGGGTACCCCATACCCTTTTTTATATTAGGATATGGTTAGAGAAATTTCAGGAGACTTTAGGGAATGATATACTGATACAATTATAAATTTATAAATGACCAAAAGTTAGGTAATGTTACTACATTATTCCATAAATATATCTATGATGAAAAAGACTGGTTTGTTTACACATAAAATGAATATTGACAAGGTTTTTAAAGTGAATCCAACATCACTATTGTCACATATATTAGTTTACATATCACACATCAATGTTTTGGCCATTAAAAACTCACTTATAGCTAGCCATCATGCAAAATTTGAAAGTTAGCTACTAATAAATTATTCAACTTTATCCCATAACTAAAAAAATTAGGCTAAGTGGTCCACTTTATTCATTACCTATCTACTAGATCCAAATTTCATTCTTATCAAATTTACATATTTATCCCATCTACTAAAAGCATATAATATTCTTCATTACACAAACTTAGGATAAAACAGTTCCAAACTATACTCAACATATAAATTAATACTTATATACAACCCTTCCTGGTTCCTACAAAATTCTAAACATAAAAGAACCATGCTAAAAACTCGATTCTCTATTACTCCTCCGGAGGAGAAATTATTACATCGTCCAAGACCAATTGTCTTAACCACGTCTCCAGATTGATTTGGAATAAACTCGTTTAATTTTAAATCATTTAACGCATCCTCGACCGTGAGGATTCGGTTAGGACTATTGGTCCTTAGACAATGCAATAATTTATCCCTCCTAAGCAGCCCTAAGATCTACATGTACATTTATTACAAAAGGTTAAGAGTGATTTAAAAATGATTTAACCTTAATGAACTCACTTGGATATATGAGCACAGAATCTAAACAAAGACCACCTTTAGTGTGTGTGCAATCAATTTGAGTCATTGAGAATTTAACTTTTGTCGATGCATTGCCATCTTCAACCACGAAATCGCCGGCATGGTAATAGTACCATTTGCCCGGTCCTTTAAGAAAACAATGAGATGCAACATGCTGCACATCGGAAGTCCATAGCTGGAACCTTACCGGCTTTATGTCCCAACCGTGAACATGCTCGGTGCTGCAGACGCGTCGTCCGAATCTCTTTGAGGCTTGCCCGAGATGTATTCTGAAGTATAGGCTATATGTTCCGGCTGGAAATGGGAACTCAACTTCCCCATCCACTTCAAACCACCAGATTTGCTGGAGGTATGCAACACTTCTGAATCTGAAAAAATGGAAACGGGGAATTAAGCTCGGTTCGAATGATTTCGAGTGATTCAACATTTAAACTGAACGTATTGTTTTGGCAAATAAACAACATGACTTTGAGCTTCACAACTTGGATCATCAAGCAGAGTAACAATAGAAAAAGAAGTACGAACTTCATCGATATCTACACGGTTTACTTTACAACAGCGTAGAGTCTGGAAAACAATAAAACCAATACAGAACATCCCCAAAAGCTACAAGTTTGATATGATACGAGAATTTAGAACATAACATTGATTTCCAGTACAGCCAAGAACACTAAAAACATGGGGAAAATGCAAATAATCACCAAATTTCCAAAGTCATCATAATGCACCATAACACAAATACCAGAATTGCCACTTCTCAATTAGCCCCTTTAACTTCATTCATCAAAAAGCTTTATTGAAAAGGATCAGTTCATTAACAGCAACAACAACCATGCTTTAATCCCACTTGGTAGGGTCGGATACATGGACCGGAGGACATCATAATGCTCTATCATAAATCATGTTCGTTGACAAAGCATTGATCTTTAAGTCTTTCTTAATCGCCTATGGTTTTCCTTGGCCTCCCTCTTCCTTTAGAAATTAGACTAACCTCTATTTGATCTACTCACATTACGGGTAATTCTACTGGTATCATCCGCACATGTCCAAACCACCTAAGGCGCCATTCAACCATATTTTTTACAATAGGAGTTACTCCCACTTCGTCACCTAATGCATTCATTTCTAATTCTATCCTGTCTAATGTGTTGACTCATCCAACGCAACATTCTCATCTCTGCTACATAGAATTTATTTTCATGTTGACATTTTATCACCCAACATTCAGTCTCATATAACATTGCAGACCTTAAAGTTGTGTGGTAAAATTACCTTTAAGCTTGAGTAGTGCCTTTTATTAATGAATGCCTTTCTTGAAAAACATAGACAGACACATAGAGGATACTAGGATAGTACTCCCCCATCCACCAAAAAGTTAAATAAAAAATTGAAGAATAGAAATTATCTTTTGATGAAAAGAACTTTTAATTACATAAGTCCCATTTTTTGAATATATTCTATCCCATGTCCCATCCTTTTTTGCAGATCTTTCCTATAACACACTAAAAAATAATTACAAACTACTAAGTTAGCATAGAAAAGATTAGCACAAAGGATGGGATATAAGATACAATAACAGGGTCTAGAATATGAATAATAGGGTTCTTAGGGTCTCTTTTGTTATTAGGGTTATAGGATAGAATAACATACACTAGGAATCTATTCTAATGTTGGAATTTGTTAGTATTTTAGGGTTAGCTTGGTTTGGCTATGGATTCCACTTTTTCATATTCTTGCAATACTAAGCAAGTAAAAAACCATTTGCATTTCAAAATTTCCAAGTTCTTACTGCTTTTCCTTCCAACATTTTCCACATTTCTCAACCAAGCAGATCATTGATTTTGTTGGTATTAAGTAATTGCTCATACGATTCCGAGTCAAGGGGGTTGATAGGTGAAAATCACCACCCAATGGAGACTCAAGTATTGGTATTAAGCAAATTCCTCATTTGAATAATCGAATTGAGAATTGAAATTGTTTGTTCCTAAACTTCTTTTTCTCCCTCGACATTCTAATTCTCCCCGTCTTCTCTATTCACCACCCTTAGTTTTTATTTCTCCCTCAAACAGTACAAAATAATTTCAAAACAAAGGCATAGAATCAATAGCTGACACTTTAAAACAAGATTAGAATATACAAGACATTAGAAAACTACTTTGGAAATTCTCAAATTTCAATAGAACATATCCTCAGGGACATTCGAAAGCTTTCATAAGCATCTATGCTACATGATAATAACAAACAAAACTCTTCCCAACTACACACTATCATAAAATTTCTACAAGCTAAAGAAAATGACAATGAAGAAGAATCTCTCACCTAGATTCTTCAGTGGGGATATGGTTCCAATATCTCCGATCATCAATCCCCGTTATCGATAGTGCCTTCGCTGCTATTGACATACAAATCTTACCCAAATTTCTATCCAGCCAAACTTTCTGCAAAAAAAAATCAATATAAACATATTTTCAAAACCCAGAAAAGGGACCCTAAATTCATCAAAATTATCAACTATAAACTCCTAAGGCTTAATTATTAACAGAACATTATTTAAATTTTTATCTTATAAAATTACAATTGATTAAACAAGGGTTTCATTATCAACTCCTATCTTCTTATCCTATCCCTAATTCAAAAAACAAATTGAAAACATTTCTTCAACTTTGACTTCCAAAAAATGAATCTTTTCCTCAAAGGGTATAACAAAAAAGAATCCTTTTCATATTTACCTTAGTGCCACCATCAAAACTATTAACCCGGCAAAGCCTTGCATAAATCTCTCTCATACCCAAATCGTTAGGAAAATCATCAAATATTTTGCGAAAAAGGGCATCATAATTGGAAGGAAGCTTCGATTCCCAAACACAATCAGCGAAAGAAGCACCACGAAAAGTGCGATTCAACGTAGCTAACATGCAAATTTGAGGAGGGTCCATGTACCCCATAATAAGGGCAACACAGCTTTCAGGTAATTCCCCTAAGGTGGGTTTGGAAGGAACCATTGAAGAAGGTTTTGGGACAGAGTTGAAAGAAGAAGAGAAATGAAGACCCATTAAGAGAGTGTAGAAGAAGAAGAAGGTTCGAGAAAAGAAGAGAGAGAAAATGTTGAAATTGTAATAGAATTTTTTAGAGAGAAAAATAAGGTTAAGGTTGATTTAATTTAAAAGAGTTGTCGCTGATGATGTTGTTGTTACATAGTTGTAAGATAAAGGTGTCGTAGGTTAAATTTGTTTTCTTACATAGCAAATCAAATAGATTTGGAGTCATCATGAATCATATCATCCTCCTCATTATGTTTCTTGTATTTTTCTTCGTTAATAACAAATAAGTAATACAAATTTTGGGATAAAACATATGGCTCTATGATTAAAAGTAGTGTTATTAATATTATATTAGTCATCAAATAGGTAGAGATATTGATACAGTGATATATACATATATAATATATTAACATTAATGCTGAAAATTTAATAAAAACGTTAATTATTTTTATTTTCATTAACAAATTAAATTTAAATAAAAATCGACCGGTATGATTGGTGCAGTTCAATTGAAAATCGGTCAGTATGACTAGTTTTGACCGGTTTTGGTCGATTTTAACCGGTATAATTGCATGATCAATATAATTGTTGTACCATACCGGTATTGAGACCGATTTAACCAATAACAATTTCCCAGTTGAACCGGTCGGCACGAACCAGTTTTGATAACCATGATTAAAAGAATAATGAACTATTTTGTATCATAAAAACTTTGTGTATATCAATTTGATTCTAGAACATTAAAAGTTTAAATTAATCTCTAAAAATATTAAATGTAGATCAAATTAGTTTTTGTAGTATTCTTCGTGACCCCTAAATAGAGACTATTTTGAAGCATAATCTTTGTTCAACAATTTTATTTTTTATTTTTTCCCGAGATCAAGTTGGTACAAGCGAAATTTTATAAAGAAAGATTAGACTAAGTATTCAATAAGCTAAGCCTTCATTTGGCTGAGTGGAAAAAGGACGAGAAATAGAATGAGAGGAGAGAAGTTGATGAGAAATAAACTTTTTTTTCTCCTTTGATATAGGGGAGAGTTTGAAGAGAGACAAAGAAAAAAGAGTGAGACTCACTAAATATCTTTTTCCTTCCAAGTGAGGAGAAAATGAGAGAGAAATATGTATCAAGATCTGTTATCTCAAACTTTTTCCCAAACCATGTCCCAAAAGTCAAAACAATGATATTGAAACACAAAAATAAAAATCAATAAATATTATAATTTTTTTAATTTATATGAATATTTTCATTGATCCAGGACATGATTTGGAATATAATTTTGGACGACAAATTTTTGTATAGGGAAGAGTGAGGAATAAACAATCATTTCTTTCTCTTCATTTTCTATACAACCAAACAACACTAAAATTCATTATATTTCTCATCTCTTTATCTCTTTTCATTCTCTCAGACATATTTCTCTATTCTTATTTTCTTTCTCTAACCACGTGAAGCCTAAGAGTTTTTAGAGAGTTTGTTAATAATGTATTATTTATGTGGTAAGCATTATTGATTTTTAAATGATAAGGTGTTCTAGAAAAACTTTAATTGAAAAGTGGATTTGGATTTAATTTATAATTATGTTTAGAATGTAATAGGTTACTTTTTTATGTTGGTTTTGTTTTTTAGTTGTCACACTTAAAATTAATTTGACCTAGTTTTGAAGCCTCTAAATAATACTAGAGAGAATGAAAAGATATAAATGAATGAAAAATAAAATGAATTTTAGTGTTGTTTGGTTGTATAAAAAAGAATATAAAGAAGTAATTTTTTTCTTCATCACTCTTTCCTCAACAAAGATTTGTTTTTTGTCCCAAATTATGTTTAAAATCATGTCAAATATAAATGAAAACATGTTATGTAAATTAAAAAAAATTATTTTTTATTTTGTTCCTTCAATATCATTGCTTTGGGAAATGACTTTGGACACAGTTTAAGACAACGAATCTTAATTTCTCTTCCCCTCCCATTTTCTCCTCATTTGCGAGGAGAAAGACATTTGATGAGTCTCACATCTTTTTCTTTCCTTTTCCATTAAGCTCCCTGAACCAAATAAGAGAAATACTCTAATTTTCATCAACTTCTCTTTCTTTTTCCTTTTCCTGTATAAGGAAGGCTTAAATACGTTATATGTGAACCAAATAAGTGAATAAGCTTTGAAAATAATATTATACACATTATTTTATTTGAACATGTTATTAAATGATTCTGACCGCTCATGACTTTATATTAAAATGTTTTGAAGCTTTACTTTTTTATCTATAATCTATATTTATTGTTTTCTTGAGTGAGACATTTAATATATGTTTTTAAAATATATGTAATAGTGTACAGCCTTAAATGTGCTACTCAGATTGGAATATGTATTGAATTACAGGTTGGACTTAATGTAAAAAAAAATAAGAATTTAATATTATTTAATATTCATACATTAAATGTATTACTTTTATATAAAGAGTAATTACTAAATTGATAATATACAAATATTACAAAAAGACCATGTCTCTATTACTTTCATATAGAGTTATTCTGTATTATTGTGTCAATTCATCAATACTAAACCTTTTAATAATTATAATATGGATAATGATGAATTTCAAACCTTTAAAAATTATAATCAATTTTATTTAAATCAATGAGAGTGAAGATAAAAAAAACGGTTTACATTTTAGACATGCAATAATTCAATTTTTTTTATAATTTTTAAGAATTTAACAAATATGTATTGTTATTGTAAAAAATTATATTGTAAATACATCGTACCATTTTATGTATTATTTTTGTTTAAAAATTAATAATAAAATTTACATAATAATCTAAAATCTCTTTGTACATTAATATTAAGGGGAGGGATCCATTTACTCTTGAAAAGACTTACTCTTCATCTTAGCCATCCAATCTTGGAAAATCCAATGGTTTAGATGTAGTCACCAATTCAAACCATTGGATTTCCAAAAAATGAATGATCATGATGAGGAGTAAGTTTTTTCTATTTACTCTTGGAGTAAGTGGATCCCTCCCCTAATATTAAATTCAAATTATAAAGCATTTAGAGTAAGAAAATAATTTCTACTTGTATAGTCCAGAAATGCTAGATTTTGAGATGACTCAACCTCATTCATTTTGGCATAGGAGGATTTATCCTATTAAAGACTAACGTTTTGATAAATATTATCCTGCCCATTATTTTTAATTCAATATACTTTTGGCCCATGACAATCAGAAAGAAGTTGAGTTGTGACTCTGATACCATTTCAAAGTTTCATCTCAAAACCAATTAGCAATGAGAGAAATAGTCTAACATGTATTTAAATCATTCCCGAGACAATGAGGTAGACGATGTGCGACTTGTTTTCCAACAACAAGTACCTACAATTGGATTCTCCTCCGCTTGTTGACTATTCATGGCCACTTCAATTCACTGCTCTTGTTACTATGTTTGGAAAGAGTGCATATACTGTGCAGGATGAGTTAGCCTGAAGTGTTGTTAATGTTACAGAAACAAGAATGCTAGTGGCTAGTTTCAAATGTGACAACTCCTTAAGATGCTAAAATTATATGTTGTAGTGACCCCTCCTACATATACCATGCAAAAATGGGAAGATTTTGAAGACACAGATTACTATGATTTTATATGCTATGCAACAATCATACCAGATTCTATATTGTTGTACTAGAATCACCGAGGTGTTCCATTGTTATCAGGGTATAGAAAGAATGCAGAGCCACAAGTTATGCACTACGTCTTGAACCAAAACCTCAAGGCATTAGTTTCATGGGCCTTTTCTACTTATAAACTCTTTTACTCTTTCTTCCCCGCATATTCAATGTTGGACTTGACACTTGAATAAACCCAACATATATGCTATGGAACAATCCGTTACTTGTTATCACTAGTTCATTCTTCCTTACTTTTTAGTACTTTCGAAAGAATTTTTATAAAGTAAGTCGATAGCGGAGGGAACTGTGAATTGTAAACAGATCATAAGAGCAAAATCACTGAATTCATTTCACATGTATAATCAAATATTACAATCAGATATCTTACAGTATGAAAAAAGAAAAGATAATGAATTTCAGCTTACATGAAATGAAGAATGAAATAATGATCACAAATTGACTCCTAATGTTATATCTGCAACAAAGAATGAAAGAATAGCAAATATCACAAATTTCCTACCTAAGAGGGACAATCTTCCTACCCTTTTGACTCGGCCGTATAATTCTAAAAGAATGTATGAATGAAAGAAAAGAAAATCTATGGCAAATTAAGCTGGCTGAGAAAAAGAGGATGAGATTCCAGCAGCATCAACCGGTGTCCATGCCGAAACTGTATATAAAGGTTGCTGTAGCCAACTCAATGTAACTCCAGCTGCTCCTTCTTTCTCTTGCTTCTTCACATTGTAATTCTCACAAAGGTACATCTTCAACAGCAACTGGCTTTGAAACATTTCCCTCTCAGTAACTCCCATGCATTTGAACCCTCCTTGTTCCACCATCATTTTCCTCCAATTCCCGAAACTCTCGTGCCGCTCCAGTCTGTGATTTCCTTCACAAGCAATGATGTTCCTTATCTCCCTACCATACATCTCCTCTATCTTAATCCTCATAGGACTCTCTTGTGGAAGACAGTGATCAATTGAATCAAACAAAGCTGAGTAATATTTTAAGGCATTGCACACTCTTGTTTCCAACCTTGAATCATTGTGTTCTGCTTCTTGCTCAGCCATAACAACAACAGTAGGATTCGTGCTACGGACGAGGCCTAAAAAATCCCTCAATGCTCCTCCAGTTCCATCATAAAGGGTTTTGTGAAGCTGCAAAGCGAAGTTCACAGCCACACTTTCTTGCTCCTTCACATGAAGCATCCAAAGCCTGACATCTTCAAGTCTATCCACAACTGGATGAAACTCAAACGGAAGGTTGAATGCCTCGGCAAAACCTGCAAGCCTGTCACCAGTCTCATTCAGCTCTTGCTTGGATTCTCCGATGCCCGTGATTCTAACATGGCTTGGAGGGTTAGTCCTTGAAGCTAAACTTTGAAACAAGCTAGGCCATTGAAGCCCCTGCTTTATATCGAAATCTATAATGTGAACCTTGTCTTTCCCTTCAAAAGCCCTCAACAACATCTCATTGGAAGTAAAATGCAAGAACTTCGGAATTGGGGTAACTTGGTTCAGAAGTCTTAGTGCATTGTCAGATTCCTCATCCACCACTCTTTCTAGCTCTCTTGAAATGGTTATATGGAAAATCCGAGGCCAAAGCCTAGAAACCCTTATAGCTAAGGCTTCTGTAAAATAAGCACAAATTCGGCTTATCGTGGTTCCTCTTGGAGATGCAAGATCACCCAATTTTGCAATGAAATGGTTGATTGCGGCGACATTCTTTGATCCAATAGAATCGACACAAGCCATTAGAAAACTAACGAGCTCAAACCCGCGATAATTCTCTTGGTCATCGTCCTCACCTGTCTCAACCTCTGTGTCTTCATGATGATAAGGACCCCTTGAACCACTACCAACTTCATGTTCTGATGATGCATTCTCATTTAGCCTCAAACTCAAGCTTCGGCTTTCTGATGAACAATTGGACAATGAACCTTCCTTCACAAGAGGTTGGCTACCCTCAATAAGATTCTTTTCGCCGAAATTCGTGATCTTAGTCACAGCAGACTCAATTCCCCCCCACTGATGATTGTTGGATAATGGCAAAGGTGCAGAAACCACTTCACTAGGAACAAAGCACACCATTTCCTCTTCCCTTGAACAAGTCAGTGACAAAGGAATTGAAGGGTTTTGAAACCAAAAGTTGCCAGCACCAATTTGTGCTAAACTCAAACTATCTCCTCCTTCAAGAATGTCACCAAAACTACCATTACCACTTCTACAATTTTTCCTCTTCGCTCTGACCGCAACCGATTCGTCAACCGAACCATCTTCTGCAAGCCTCTTCAAACCCTTACCACCCTTTTCCCAAAACTCATTGGTAACTTCTCCATGTTCCACAAATGCCATTGTTTGATTGCTTGTTGCTGCCGATGCTGCTGCTGCTGCCAAAGGCGGAAATCGAATATTGTGCTTCTTCAAAGAACAAGATCTTGTCTTGGCTTCCATCTGTTTCTCCACTGAAAGTGCCATAGGCTTCTTCAATGATTGTTGTTGCGAACCCGATGTGTCTTTTCGCGGAAATCCGCATGATGATGGTAAATCCAATCCGTGTGTGCTCATGGAAGATGGTAGCTGAAGATTGCAGCCTTGGCGTTGAAACTGTGCAGGTGATGATACTTCAGTCCTCAATCTATGCCTTGGTGACAACAATGTTGCACTAGAACACCCGGCCAACATCGTCTACGGTTTTCGTAACACCGGCTTCCCAATGCTGATGATGATTATGCTTCTTTTTCTCTTCCCTTTCTTTTTATCTAGTAATAACTTAGTGAACTATATAGGAAAAAATGTATATTTTTTCTTTCTTCTTTCCTTTTCAAAATAAGTAAAATTCAATTTGAATGTGTATGTTATGAAGATGAAACAAATGCAGAGAAATGATCTATGTGAATGTATGCAAATAAAAGGAATCCGATGAAAATACAAAAGAACAATCAAATTGTAATTTTTTTCCCTTTATAAATTCAAAGTGTTCCTATATGAATTTTCAATATGTAAATTAAATGCTTAATAAATAAAGAATATGAATTAGTTTATATGCAAGAAAGAATTAAAGAATTGAAAAGGGTAAACAAAAAAGGCCTAGCACTGAAAAATGATCATCGGATTCCACAAAAACTTAATGAAGGGTCATTAGAAAGAAGTACTATGTTGTTTATTATTTGAGAAAATGAAGGGAAGAGAAAAAGAAACATGCACCTTGAGATTTAAAGTAGAAGAATTCCTGATAAATAATATTTTTGAAACCCATATTAGCATTGATAACTTTGAACATGATCATGATGATGATGATGATGGTGGCTTTCATTGCAGCTTCTGAATCAAAAACCAGAAAAAGAAAGAGAGAAAAAACCAACCTTTGAATAATACAAGTTAAGACATGCATTAATGTAGTAGGAAACTAGAAACCAATTTTTAAGGAATGGTTACTTACCTTAAAAGAAAACACAAACCTTAAAAGAATGGTGATTTTATATAATAATATTATGAAGATATTATATTTTTCCACCATTTTTGCATGTTGCTTCAGAACCCCACCACTTGCACTTGCATCATCATTGTTGATCTTCTTCTTCTTCTTCTTCTTCTTGGACCTACAATTTGTTTGTTTTCATTTTCCAACACTTGTGAGGTATATTATATGACCGTTGAAAGATGAATGTGAAATATGACCGTTGTTCAGAAGAGTGGATAACTGTCAACATGCACGTGACATGTCACGTGCTGTCCACTGGTATCTTTTACTTGACCGTTGCCCTTGCATAATTAAATAATTAACCACCTTAATTAGTTGGGTGAGGATCCACTAATTTTAAGAGTAAGTGTTTTTAAACTTACTCCACATCTTAACCATCAATTTTAGGGAAATCCAATGGTTTAGATTTATCCACTAATTCAAACTATTGGATTTTCCTAAAATTGATGGTCAATATGTAGAGTAAGTTTAAATGGAATCAATGAATCCCCTGATTAGTTAGGATAAAAATATTTTTTTGTACTATCGAGGGTATCCATTACCTTATAGGTAACTGATTTCTTTCGGGTGCATGACTATCTTCCCAACAAGTGTTACTTTAAACAATAAAACTCTTTAACATTTTGATCATTCGGAAGATCTAGTAAAGTTTTACACTACTAGACTAACGTCTTCCCGATAAAAAGTCCTTAAAATTATATCACTTTTAACTTTTCAACAACAAAAAATTACACTTTAGTCAAGTACTGGTTAGCTAAAGATTTGACACCATAATGAGTATTTTAAGAGTACCGGTTAGCTCAAACTATAAGAAAAATATAATCATTCTAAAAGAACACTCAAGGACAAGTGGCCCATGACATGTTCTTAGAATTGGATTCTTCATTGAATTGACAATAGATAATGATTTAAATTGACTGCTCTAGTAGTGTCTAGAAAAACAGAAAGAAAATTACTAATTTTAAAAAGTTATCACTAATCTAAATAATGTAGGAAAATGATGGATGGAATCAACAGAGAAAATACATGTACATAATCTTATGTTTCCGGGAACTGAATTATCTAGGTTAGCATACAAATAACTTTATCATTAAATAAGAGGGAAGGAAAATAAGAGAAAAACAAATTAAAAAAGAAAAAAAAATCTTGGAAGTTGGGAGGGGGAGAAGAAGAAAGAAAACTATAATATCAAATTCATTGATATGAATTATTTCAATCACAAGGTATAAGATAGACTAATAGGGCATTGACCTAGTGGTTCAAGACCCCGCTAAATTTTCAAGATGATCAAAAGATCAAATGTTCAATTTTTAGGAACGGCATTTGTTAGAAAGGGGAATCTCACACAACAAAAGGGATTAGTTTATTACAAAAAAAAGTTGAGGGTATTGTTAATAGTACCAAAATAAACATTCCGTATCACACTTGTTCATGTTGATGATTTTGTACATCTGAAAATTCATAAATAATACCATACAAGCATCACAGACCCTGATTAAAATAACACATCTGTGTGTAGATTCGTATTTAATAAACTAAAGTTCAATCAAATGTTTTTCACACATGCTTCAAGGAATTAGATTAACTCCAAAAACAAGGCCTCCTGCTTGTTTATTAAGCCAAGTTCTTCCAATGTTGAGGCACTTTCTCCATCACTGAAAACACGCCTAGGATATGGTCTCACCTGTCCCAACAACAGCATCAAAGACAAACAGTTACAACATAAATATATGCTACAAATTAACCATATCCCTAAAGACTTTGTCATACCCTTCTAACATATATCTACCTAATAATCATATAAAATATTTAAATGTAAAGACATTCAATATTTTGCTTAGAATTATTATAATTAAGAGTGGGAATGATAAGACTGAGATGACAATGTTCCTCACCAATCTGTAACTGTTTGGTTTCACCACCCTTCCAATATCTATGAAGTTGAAAAGAGCCTGAAAATTTCCATAAGCAGGTTTAGCAAAAGTATGCACCAAAAGAAAGGAGAAAAATAGTATTATTTCAAGAAGGCATTTTACTTGTAGGTTATCAGATCTACGGAAACGCCGTCCACGACGATTGCCATCTGGCATTCTTACTAGCAATGTCACAACATTATCATCGTCTGAGGATGGTTCAGGTGGTAAAGAGACTTCTTTGGCTGCTAACTGTGTTTCCGATTCCTGGCACACAATTATGCAAAATGCAAGATAAGCATGTTGGAAACGGGAGTTCTTATATCCTGGATACAAATACTAGTAAAGACAGTAAATAGATAAAAGAGTACAAAAAATTTGGATCCAGTGTGGTAAATATGGAGGGTGTCAATGAACATAATTTATGGCAGAGCATTATGTCGTCGTTCGATCCATGTAACCGACCCCACCTAGTGGTATAAAGACATGATTGTTGTTATTGTGGTAAATATGAAGGGCAGTGCCTAATGCTGTTATTGATGAACATGATTCAACTTTAAGATACACGTTAATTTTTAATTTATCAAAAAAATGACTAATGAGTCTTTACTTCCACTAATTGGGAAAAATACATTCAATTAGATACAACTTAAAAATAGCATCCTCTCATCAAACTCAGTTGGCAATACTTACTAAATGGATAGGTGTTAGCAAACTACCTAATAAAGTCTATCTATCCTAAGAGTTGGAATCAAATCCCATCTTCATCAGTGCAGAAGAGAGATTAGGCAATGAAAAGGTATGCAATTAGTTACAAATCTATTATTATTACCTGCTCTTGTTCTAATTTCCTGCGAGATTCTTCTGCTCTCCGTCTTTCCTCTTCACGAGCAGCCTCAGCTTCCTCGATGGCCTTCATCTCTTTATCTCTGTCTGCTTGTAACGATGCAAGATATTCATCATCCTGTATCAAGTGGATATAGATGGCAGTAGCTACAGTTAGGCCATCCCCGACGACCTACAATTCAAACTTATTCAAGAAATAAGTCACACCTGCTGTTCCTTTATCAAGCGCTGAGCTGTCAATGATGGTGAAGGTGGGCGATATGTAGGCCGAGGATTGAAACCCCTACCCTGCATGAACTGATGTGGTGCATAAGAACGGTGATAACTCCCTTCTGGGATTCCACCAAAGATTGCAGCCTCAAGCATCACTGCTTCATCATGCTCCTCAGAAGAAATGCCACCCCACTTCAATTTCATTTTAGTCAAAGATTAGGTAGGAAGTGTGGAGAATTTATGATGTGGCAAGAAAACAGTTTTAATCATTTTTGAAAATTCGTGGACTGTACCTCATCAGTGTGGAAGGAATTTTCATTATGCTGAGGAGGATAACTGCTCTCCTGTCCTACGCTTGGCAGAGTGTCATCCTCAATAACTTCATCCTCTCTGACCAATCCTGTAGAGCCCAAAGGAATACGTCTAGTCTTGTTCCTAACCTGAGGCTGCTCCTCTACATCTTCAGCCTCATCTTGAAAAGATGAACTTTCTTCCTGCAATCTAGAATGACCACGATTGCGCCTTTCAGATTTTGACAATCACACAAGAACATATCATTTAGGGAAAATCTCGTGTTCAGTGCAGCCAATGCAGCAGAGCACAAAGCAACAGGCCGACAACAAACTGAAAGAAAGAGAACCTACCTTTTATTTGATGCCAGTTTCCCTAGTTCAACCTCTGAAGACTTAGATGACCCGCTTGTTGGTGCTCCAAAATCTCCTCCTTGCACATGCCGTGCTTTCTCTTGCTCAGCTGCCTGGACTCATTTCTTGTTAGAAATAATATAGGTGACAAATTTCCAATATTAAAGGATAATCAAAGCACTAGTCTATTTTGGTGGCAACATACTTGTGAATTATCTCAACATGATAAGTTCAAGATGTGGTGACATAAAGAAACAAGAGAATACAAATTAAAGATCTACCTTCAAGGACAATGAAACTGCATGGGCAAGCTCAGGATCCCCCAAATAAGATTGCTTTGGCTTAGGCCCAGATTCACCTAAGTCCTGCACCGGATGGAAAATAAATACTAGCACAAGCATTCAGTAAAATGGAGCATAAGAAAATCAATGAATAATTCACATACAAATTGTCTTCCAAGTTGGTGATTTCTGTAATTTTCCTCAGCCTCCCGTTTAGAAGCCTCAATGGCTGCACGAATCATCTCTTCTTCTATGTCATTGCTATGATCTGGCAAGTTCTCAAACTCAGGAGCACTAGGTCTAACACGGCTATCAAGTGAAGTGTCAGCCAAGATCTTATTATGCCTTTTATCATCCCAATGTGCTGTCTGGGCACGTGAAGTATCATCATCATCTTCATCATTAACAATGATGGTCCCATGAATATCTGGACCATGGGCATGTACAGATCCGGTGACATCTTCAATGATTGGAACATGGCCAGCTTGAGGAGTGGATTGATTACCATCCTTAACCTCTATCGGAATTTCCCTTACCTCTCTTGGATGTGTAACAAATGGTGCCTGGTTTGTAGAACCAAGATGAGTGTCAAATATACTTCTCCCAATTGTTGGATCAACAAGACAAAATGGACTGAGATTTCTAGCATAAAGTGGTGGACGTGTGTGAATTTCATCATCAAGTTGATCATCCGTATCCATGAAATCATCTTGAGGAACAAGGGTGGAGGTTTCATGAGTGCTGGCCATGAAAGAATAAGTCGATATGTTAATATCACAAAAATGAAAAGAACGTGCAGAATGCAAAAAGTAATACTGCTCAAAGAGGTAAACTTATAAGGATCACTTGCTTACTCAGAAAAAGAGTATACCTGGTCATCAAAGTTCTGTCTCCTTCACTAAAATGAGCATTGATCGCTTCATTAAGATTACCACCATGTTCCTGCCATGAAACAATATTTTACAAATGAAGAGGAGAGATAGGGTGTGTTTGGTTCAAAGGGGGGGGGGGGGGGGGGGGGGGAGGATTTCAAGTGAGGAGGAAGAATTTTAATTATATTATGTTTGGTTCAAAGGCAGGAAGGAGGGGAGGTAAAGTGAAGATAATTTACTTTTATAGCCTTGTAACCCTTAACACTAACATGTTGACAACAAATCTGCAAAATATCAAACCCTCTGAAAAGATTGTGAATGTAGTACAAGAATGCAAATACTCGTACAATTTATTTGAGATAAAGGTAATAAACAACAGTAGTATGTTCCTTATTTTCCTCGCGTCATATAATTTATCTAGTCTTTGCTCTCTCGCTCTTTACCAAGATAAAGTAGTCTCCTTCACAAATCAAACTACATATTTTCTTTGACATATAAAATCTCAGGTTAAAGTATGCAGATTAAAGTGAAGAGAATTTTATGTTATGCACTATATAAAATGTAATGAACAAGTAGCAACAGTGGAGAGGTGTAGAAAGCTGGAACATGCTTCATACAGTTTAAATGCAAAGAGGGTATTTCGGATTTCTAAATATATCACATGATAAATGATATATTAGTCAAATTGATCATTGATGTTTTTTCAATGAACATGATTTACGATAGAGCATTTTGACGTCGTTCGATTCATGTAGCCGACCCCACCTAGTGGGATACAGACTTAGTTGTAGTTGCAACTTCTCTCTCCTCCAAATCCATCAAATTGGAGGGAACCAAAATTGAGTCATGAGGGCTTTTGGCACCCTCCTCTTCAACATCTTGAACCAAACAAAAAAAATATTAAAAGCATCCTTGTTACGAGATTAACCAAACACGCTCTCAACCAAACACGCTCATAGTCACAAAAGCCAAACAAAACTTGTTCTACGTAGACAACCAGACCAGTTTTACGAGATTAACAGAATAAGTGTCTAGAGCCATTAGAAGCTAAAGTTCACATATGAAGAGTGAGGGATCACATATCTAAAATTGCAGAAAGAATAGGTTACCTAGCTCGATATAAGTATCTGGTCAGTAATAGAAGAAGCTAAATCATCTGATGTAAAAAAGGCTAAGCCATGATAGAGAATCATATACACTCAGTCATGATATATGACAAATCTTTAAAGCTTATTAAAACTAGCCCTTATTGCTCATCTATGAGAACAAGCATTTACTCCAAAGAAGATTTCAAACAATATAATCACTAAATACAAAAAGCTATTACCTGGAGCCATCCAGGGCCCATTTTTTAACCCCAAAACATATTAGTAAAAAATAATAAGTACCTTGCAACAGTAAGATCAAACTCAAAATTTATATAGAGCATAGTCAAGTTTAAAAATATTTGTATTTCCTCCAATAAAACAAGTTGCTCGTCAGCAAGACCGAAAATGAATAACGCATGGACCTTATCATACTCCCACCAGTTCAGCTACCATCCTAGAACTGATTATAGCAAGTCCAGATAGAATTAGACAATCTAACTGTACCTTTGAAAACAAAGAAGCTAATCCAATGAACAGAACTAAAATAAACCATGTTAGTTCACCAAAAGTTGAAGTGATGGATGAATAGTTTAAACAAAATTGGGTATCCTGTTTGCACAAACATTAGCTAATGATCGAGCCTCATTGAGCAGGATCGAGAAGCATGTAGAGAACATTCCACATTAATAAAAAAAGAAGTTTATTTTGCTGAATTATTCCCTAAAAAACATTTTTTCCTGTTAAGGAAATCTCCTATTTAATTTATTTTTGTATACTTTTATTTTTATTATAGACTCTTTTTATTATTATATTATAATTACTTTTATTTAATGTAAAATCTCAAACTTATAGTGAAACATACATGGACCAACCCTAAATCATTCAAAATCCATATAAAACTGAAGTCACTAAGCAATAGGAGAAAAACCCTAAGTATGATCAATTAACCAGCAAAAGAAAATTTTGGCATCAATTCAATTATTTTTACTATGTTTACTTTCATTTCTAGCTAAAATCTATGAGATAGTATGACCTTGAGATATTAAATAAAAAAATAATTAAGAAAAATAAAACTTATTAGCAAAGACTATCACATTCTAGAACATATTAGTGACTTAGAGAAATATAAACATAGATTTGACATCTTTGAAAAGAAGAGAAACTAATCCAATTAACATAAATAGAATAGACAACAACAACAACAACAACAAAACAAAAGAACTAGTAGCTAATGATAGAGTACCATAGATTTTAGAGAATCCATAACAGTCAATAAACAACAATGGATCATTCAAAATTCATATCAGTAACTAAACTTACTAAACAATGAACAAAACCCTAACTATAACTACCATAAATTCTAGAATCAAATTAATCCATTTCAGTGAATTCTAAATGAAACATATGAGATAAAATAAAATAAAAACCTCGAGTTTCTGCAGTGCAATTCCTTCAGATGCGCCAGTGATGCTGATGAATGTATCAATTGCCTCCTGATTAGGCCTCGTCGCCATTGAAATCTAAGTTATAATGTTTATAGAACAGAAACTTAGCTTCTAAATTAGGTGTGACTTCATTTTATAATTTATTCCCCCTCTCTATGTATTATTGTATTATAATAATTAACTTCTTCAACGTGTGTGCTATACATGCAATAAATGAATTGTGTTAGATATATTATAATTTGCATTGACTTATATAATTTTTTTGGTAGAAATTAGAATATAGTGATGACAAAATAGGAAATCATTAATTACACCATGGGATGAGTAATTATTTTGGATTTTAGCTTTATTAATAGTATAGATAAAGGAAGAAAAAGTATTTAGTTTTGTTTGGATAGGGGGTCTATTGGGCAAAAGACCGATGAGCTTGTACTTTTTGGGAGGACGTTTTCTCTATCTGTGATTAGTTAGAAAAATACTTCCTAATTTTTTTTTTTGCTTGTATTGAGGGCCTATGGGGCAAAATACTTGTAAGCTTGTACTTTTTGGAGAATATCTTCTATGTATATTTGTGATTAGTTAGAAAATTTATTATTATTAAATTTTTAGCTTAAATATATTTTTTTAACCAATTACAATTAGTGACATGGAATTACATACTTCATGGGATAAAAGATACACTCCCGTACTTGTCACCTTTTAATCGGAAGGTGGAAACTTGTAGTTGTATAAATAGTTTTTTAAACTAAAATTGTTCACTAAAATGATATGTCAAGCTTTTAAGAATTAATTTGTGAGCTTTTAATCATGAAGTACAACCTTCTTGTTATGGTTTTTAACCTTGAAGTAGAACCTTGTGTTCTTATTTCTTTCAAAAAAAAAAAAATAAGTTTAAGTTGTTGCCCTTATTTGAAATATTTGAAGAGTCCTATATTTTTAGACAAAGTAGTTATTATTTTACTTATTTTTATAACGATGTGATCTAAACCGTTACTTTTATGGTTGTTTGATTCTCAAGCCATAAATAGAGCATTCAAGCTCTTAATGAAGCGTTTTGATTTTCAGAAAATTGTTTGATCCTACTCCAAATAAGAAAGGTAAGCATGATTTATGCGATTAATCAATCGATCATCATTGTTGGCAAAGCGATGAAGAATTTCAATACCTAAGACAAAGAGGTTAGCATGATTTGAAGTGAGAGTGGCTTGCATAAAATGTCGCTAAACCAAAAAAGTTCTTTACATTGAGCTTCATTGAAGGTAGAGGAAGCATCAATGGAGAATAACCAACACGGAGAGGAGAAGGATGAGAGGGAGAGCGGTGAGAGAGAGAAAAAAGGCCTCAATGGTGGTCATTTTTTGTGTGATACCATGTAAAAAGTACAAAGAGAAAGGAGAAATAGAGAGAACAAAGAAGAGTAACTTAATAATATTCTATGAAATGGAAGTTAGTTACAAAAGTGAAAGGTAAATCTATTTATACCAAAATAGACTAAGCTAATTAATTCAATAACTAACTTTTATCTTCTTCTACAATAGTCTAGATCCTTCTAGACTATTCTATAATTTGGACCATTCTAGACGATTATAATACATTCTAGACTATTCTCTAATATAAGATACATTTGTTCATGCACAAACTTATAAAACCTAGTGCTACTCTTTTATATTTCTGTTTTAAGTGAGAAATTGTTGTTTCTTTAGAGTGTGAAATGAAAGGAGAAGTCTCATATTAGGTACGAGAAATAGTTAAAAAATATTTATAAGTAAAAGATGTTATACTTAGTGTATGCCACATGGGGAACAACAATGTGGTGGTGGGGAGGACACACCCCACAAGACAACATTGGAGCTTGGGCCTCGTAGAAAATATCTAAAATATGTTTGGATATCGAGAAAATATCTTAAATTATCTTATAGAGAATATTTAAGATATACCTAGATATCGAGAGAATATCATTATTATATCTTAGAATTGTTGTTTCTTCGTTCATATTACTTTTCTCACTCTTGTTTTTCCGTTATTCCCATCAATCCAGTTGTAGAATCTTATTTTTTAGCTAAGAGAAAAACTTATGTGGAGACATATTGAATATGTCATATTAAAAACAAGTGTATTTTGTGTGTTTCTGGTGCTATCATTTTGTATTAAACTTTAATTAGAATTAAACTTTTAATATGTTATCAAAAGTTTATTAAGTATCTCTATATTCATATGTTTTCATATAAGTCTTTCTCTTTAACTAATGTTTGTTTAAACAACACTCAGACAATTTATCTTCCTCTCTTGGCTCTTACTATTGGTTGCATGATTAGTTAAAATATATTGTGTCATATGGGACAAAATTAATTTGTGTGCAAACAAAATTCATATTTTTGGAAATAACATTAAGGATTTCTGTTGAACTTGAACCAAATACAGTTTAAACTGAATAGTTCACAAACTTCAATCGAAACAAATTTAAGTTGAAAATATAACTCGTTTCAAACTTGAGTTAAGCAAACTCTTATCAAACCGAAGTTTGGTTTGACTATGTTAAATCGTTATTTACTCTCCAACAACATATATTTTATTAGGGGAGGGATGAACTTACTCTAATAGTAAGTGAAAAAAACCTAGTCCACATCTTAGTTATCTAATCTTGGAAAATGAAATGGTTTAGATGTACTCATCAAATCAAACCATTGGATTTTCCAAAATGAATGCTTATGGTGTGAAGTAGTTTTTTTATATTACTCTTAGAGTAGGTAATGCTTGTTTATTAATAATAATGCTTGTTTATGACATGTCCAAATTGCCAGCTTGTTGGAAATTTCATCTATTTACTTTTGGTTTTTGGTTTCCAATGACCAGTTAAAAAAATTGTAATTGATGATAAATATAAATGATCAGTTAAAAAAATTGTAATCGATGATAAATATAGAAGGGATCGTTATAAAAGTAAATTTAAAAAACATAATTTATAATTTTAGTTACATTTTAAGAAATATAATGATTTAGATTTACTCACTGATTAAAACCATTAGATTTTCTTAAAATAGATAGATAGAATGTAAAAAGTTTTTTAAACTTACTACTGGAGTAAGTGAATATCTCATTATTAAAATATAATATTTTTAAAAAGTGTAATAACAACAACTTAAATATTATTAACTTAATTTGCACACATACCCTCCCCTTCAGATTCCGATTTATGCAAAATCACACCCAAAAAACAAGCCAGCCGTTAAGCACCGGCGGCGCCCTTCACCACCACCACCACCACCGTCGTCTTCCCTCTCCTTCGATTCACCCTCTTCTAAAACCAAATCCATAACCCTCTTCTCTTTCTTGTTCTGAATTTCACACTCTCTCACCCTCCGATCTCTTCACACGTTCACTTATTCGTTCATAGGAAAACCCCAAAAATACCCTACTTCCACCGTTACCAGAACCAATCGATCTAAACAATAAGAAAACGAAAATGAAGAAGGTGCAATGGTTCTGGATTTCAGTGCTAGGTTCCGTAATTTTGAGGTTCATTTTGTTTTACACTTCAAAAAACCTTAACCTCTCTTCTCGCCCCGAAATCGCTACACCACTCACCAGCCTCCGTCGCCGTAAGCTTTTTTTTTCTTTCTCTCTCTTTTTTCTTTTCATTTTTCATTTACCACACACACACACTCACATTTTTTCTTCTATTTCAATATTTTATTGTGTTTTTAACAGTGGCTGAGGGTTATTGGTTGAAGCAATCATCAATGTCACCCTATTCTGGATCAATGTACCATGGTTCTCCTCTCTTATTGATACTCCTTGGCCCCTTAACTGTTACCAGGTACTACTATTATTTCCTTCTGATTTTCTTTTAATTTATTAAATTAATTTTGTGTTTATAATTACATTGAAATCGAGGGTGACCTCGACGCTAGGGATGACAATGAAAACCGAACGCGTGGGTACCCGCCCGAACCCAACCCGAATTTAACGGGGGGAAACCAGATGTGATTGAGTTCGGGTTCGGGTTTTACCCGAGTTCAAATTTCGGGTTCGGATTTTTTACAGTTGATACCCGCCCCGAACCCGATTAATTTATGTAAAATTATAAAATTACACATAATACCCCTATAAAAACTATATATATATATATATATATATATATATGTTTCGGATGGGTTTTCATCGTGTTCGGGTGGTTCAGAGATTGTATCATTATTTTCAACCCCACTTAATTCGGGTTTGGGTAAGCACAGACCCACCCCGCCTCCCCCTGTTGCCATTCCTACTCGGCGCAAAGGTAAGGTAACTTACCTTGTGACCTGGAGGTCATGAATTCAAATTCTAGTTAGCTTGCGAGGGTATACATTTATCCTCCTCATACCCCACTAGGCAGGAGTCTCGTAAACTGTGTTGGCTGTTTTTTTTATAATTATATTGAAAACCATGTTGATGTTGTTGCTGTTGGTGGTGGTGCAGAATTGAAGGACAACCTGATCATCTTTTATGCAGGTAACTTCATTTCTCCTTTACTTGTTGATTAATATTTAGCAAGTTGTTTATTTCCTAATCTAGTAAGTTAAGTTCCCAGGTTCGTTCTTGACTCGTGTATGTGTAAAAAACATGGGTTCCCTGCTTAGGCGTCTTACTGTACACCTGAGATTAGTCTATTGTCTTTTGGGCAAGAGGATACTCTGGATAACCAAAAAAATGTCTAGTAGTCGTATTGGTTACCCTTTGTTGCACAATAATTATGATTTGGCATGTTTAAAACATTATAGGCATATATTTATTTTTATACATTTTTTAAACTGGAAAAATGTACCTCTTTTGGATGAGGAACCTTGATTTTGCCCCGACTCTTTTATATGTTTTAACTTGCGCATTCCCTAGGACTAAGTGATTGTGGCATTAGGTGATCGCGATTTTTATTCATCCTTGTTATTATCCTGATGCATTTGTGTTTAGTTAGTTAAGCAGTAAATATCAACTCATTTTTGGATATAGTTTTGTTTTTGTGATTGCAGATGTGGTCTGTGCAATGCTCATCCGTGCTGCTGGTGAAACCCTTCAGACGGCATACAGTTCTAGATTAAAATTACTTGGCCTTCATCACTTATCAGAAAATTCAGGTGGTTAGCATGTGACATAAGTGTGATCCTTTTGTCTAAATTTCAGATGTTACAATTGGCTGTGCTGTGCTTCTCCCATTTTTTTATTTAGCCCGTTGCTGATAAACAGATCTTGAACCATCAAAGTTAAGTTTGTTTTTGGTATAAAATTTAAGGTTTTTCAATATACTAATCATGACATGGCACTTGCATGAAGATTACCATATAGGGTTACTAGTTTATTATGGAAGATGGAGTGCTACTTTTGAGGACATATTAAAAGTGGAAAAAGAAAGTAGGATTGAAACATCTTCGCGATCATTAGTAGCCAATTGTCAAAACTAATGGTCGATGATTGGGCTCACCCTGATGGAAGTTAAAGGTGTTGTCATTCTATAGTCCAGGTTTATCTTTTGATTGGAAATTTGGGGGTTAAATTAGTTGAAATTGGAAATATGGATTTATTTTAGAGTTTACTTTCGTGATAAAGTATTTTCTAAAATTTATTTAGATATGATATGCCAAAAGTCTGTTATCTGCGTGAATTTATTATTTACAGTGTACACTAGAGTGTGGCCATAAATGTGTGTTTTTTGCATGGTAAGTTATGATAATATATTTTAGTAAAACTTCCTTGCAAGGCTATGGATATTTTGGAATTCGTTGTAAATTCTTGTTCATCCCTTTGATAGCATCTTCAATGTTTCCAGAGGTTCTGCCTTCAGGAGATCTTGCTGCTCTTGCATATTTATGGAATCCTTTCACAGTAGTTGCTTGTGTTGGTCTATCCACATCTGCAATTGAGAACTTAATGGTTGTGCTATCGCTTTATGGAGCATGCAAACGTAAGTAGCTAACAGCCTATAGTTTATAACTTGAGTTATCAAATATTTCATTGATTCTACTGACTCTCTTTTTAGTTTCATTGGTAACTGTTGATTGTTGTACCGATCCATTGTTTCTTGTAATCCTGTGTATATTCTCTCAAATTCAATGTCATATATCCCTCATGCCATTACATCAGCTTTAGAAGAATTCCACTGGTTTACCTGACATACTTGAGCATTGCATTCATAATTCATTGTGTTAACTTAATTTTTTTCTTATTTCCCTAGCATGCATGAACACTATTTCATTTATAACTGTTGGATTGTACAATTATTGGGATATTTTTTTTTTAACCTTACTTTCAACTGTAGTTTAAGCAAGTAATAAGATGTAAGTCCCTTATTCCCTTAATAAGAAATTATTCAGCCTTTTACATTCAAGTCGATATAACGATTGCCATTGAATTTGTGTCTTTATCTAGTTGATATCCACTTGAGTGAAAAGGTTGCTAATTGCTATATCTCTAGCAAGCAGATTAGATTTTGGAAATGCTGGTTAGTTCTCATCAACAACCAACAACCAACAACCAAACCTTAGTCCCACTTGGTGGGGTTGGCTGCTGGTTAGATCTCATAAAGAAATTAAATTATTTATTAGGGCAATCATGGAATATTAAGACAGGATGAATTGAACACATCATTATCACCTTGTGTTAACTAGCTTATGATCTTCAGCTGATATTTTTTCTAATGTTGAGACTGTATTGATATACAACAGGACTAGCACCGCTGGCGGCTTTTGGGTGGGTCATGGCTACACACTTGTCTCTGTACCCTGCAATCCTTCTTATCCCAGTATGTTCTAGCTTAAGTCTATTACACAGCATTTGTAAAATTCTGCAAATCTTTTGTCTTCTTTCATTTCTAAATTTTATCTACATATAGATTCATATATTATCTTATTTTCCAGGTGATATTATTATTCGGGTATGGTCCCGATGCTCCTCCTACGAAATTATTCCTGCAAAGAAAAAAGTTTGAAGTTGGCAATTCTTCTTCAAGTGATGACAATCGTTTAGAAGAGGACCTGAGGAATCAGCTATGCATGGTGAATGTCTTCTCATGGAAGTCAGTCACTCATTTTCTGTTCTGGACTTTGCTGTGGTCATCCTATGTTTTAGTCCTATGTGGCATTTATCTCCGACAGCATGGAGGTCTACAGGAGTTGTTCAAAAGGTTGTTTAAACGTGGCTTATTGTTATGGTGGTCTACCTACTGTTAATATGAAGTAAAAGTAATTTGTAGTTTGGAAGGATAAAGCATATACTATTCACTATTTTTTCTTCTATTATCCATAAAGTATTGTGATTTTTTCAGCATCATTGTTTAAGAAGTAACTTGTGGTACTGAATGAATTTAATATGGTGACAGTTAATGCTTTTACTTAATGTTGGAGGAGCTACATTTTGCTGTATTATGCTCGGTTGAAGAACATTGACTATGATTATGAAATTTTTACTGTTCTTTTTATTTATTTGCTATTGCTGATATCAATATTGTCACATGATTTCATGCTTAGTGGTTATGGCTACATTTCATTATTGTTAATTAAAGTGTGGATCCTCTCTAGTGTTAGAGAGGTCCAGTACCTTTCTCTTTCAAAGAGGTACAGACATGTGGCACACTAAATAATCAACGGCTGAGATTTAAACCAAAAAGTGCATCTCTTTGAAAGAAAAAGGTACTGTATCTCTCCAGTACCAGAATGGGTCCACCCATTGTTACTTAATGTTTAGTATATTATTATATATGCCATCTTGATTGGTTCTAAGTTTCCAGCTTGTTTATGCAGAACCTATGGCTTTATTCTCACCATACCAGACCTCTCTCCAAATATTGGAGTATTTTGGTATGTTCTATGGGAAAGGAAACCATCACTTCTAATGTAGTCTTTGAATGTTTAATTCCTCCTGTGAACATAGGCACTTATTTTGTTCTCATGCGTTCTTTGAATACAGGTACTTCTTCGCTGAAGTTTTTGAATTTTTCAGAAACTTCTTCCTGATAGTATTCCATGGGAATATTCTGTTGATGATGGTGCCCTTAGCCTTACGGCTGAATCACCGACCATGCTTTCTAGCTTTTGTATACATTGTGATTTCTTCCATGTTGAAATCTTATCCTTCAGTAAGTTGTCTATTTCTTTAGTAGGTTTCAGCAGATGTAACATAAAAGTTTTTTGTTATTTAAAAGCGAAGAAATGCTACTTTTGTTTGATTTATTTTAGATGTTCAACCCATTATATTTAAATATTACATCGTCCCGAGTAGAACATGTGCAACCTAGAATCTGTCCATTTGCTCTTGTGAAGAACCCATTTCGGTACTAAGGGTGGATTGGTTGGATTGATAGCAAGCTTGTACACTTGGAAGTGAAAACCTAACTGTTTAGTATGAAGACGTAAACATGTAAATTTGAAAATAATATTTGAAGTTTCTGAAATCATGCCTATCTATCTGTCTAAAACTTGTCAGTAACTAGACTGGAACAGTCCATCAATGTTTTATATTGAACATATTCTGTTGCAATCTTATATTTAATGTGTGAATTTGCATTCTATTACAATTTGGTTAATCCCTGAACTATTCTGTTTCCATTTAACCAGGTTGGTGATTCGGCTCTATACTTGGGTTTACTGGGGTTATTTGCTTATGAACTCAAAGGTCAGCTCTCTTTCTTACTGAACTTTTATACTGAACATGTTCTCTTGAATAATCAACCTTTCTTGATTTTCAGATATGCAGTTTTCATTCTTCCTGTTTTCTGGTTATGTTGGGGTTTCACTGCTTAGCCCTGTGATGCACAACTTATGGATATGGAGGGTATGGAGTTTTGGGCTGATCTACATTTTCAAACTGATTAATTATCTTATGATCTGGTTATCTGCAGTTCCTCACGTGTGTGATGATATTGGCAGGGTACTGGGAATGCAAACTTTTATTTCGGAACTGCAATTACTTATGCATGCTTCCAGGTGCATTATCTCTGCTCGTCCATACTAACTTCTCCTTTTCCTTTTCTATTATTTGTGTTCTTTTGGGGAGGGAGTGTTTTCCCAGGTATATGTCAAATAAATGTAAATGGTAGGCTCTTTTCAAAGCATGTCTACTGCTTGCACACTTCTTTTAGCATGAACACGATGTGACTACCTCCCACACCATGCTTAAGTTTTAGACTTTTATTCGTATTCACTTAACAATACTAGGCACTGTGAGACTAGTTCAAATTATTTGCCTCGTATTTATTAGCCTGATAACTTAATTGATTCCAAGCATATTTTACAGAGCTGATAGTTTTTGTGGGTAGCTTACGAGCCAGAGTGATGCAAGCTCATGAACCTTGCTTTATTCTATTAACAGAGACAAATTTCCTAGTTTGACAAAATTGTCACAATTCATCTTTCACGCTTTGGGATTGCTTCATTGCCCTTGAGAAATGCTTGAAGCTGACAAGTTGTATCAAACATTAAATGATTCATTGTCATCTATCTTATAAGCTAATGTATGTTTCTTCTCATATGGACAGATAATTCTGGTGGTTGAGAGTGTGAGTGCCATGCTTAATCATGACAGAATGCTTAAAAAGCTATCGACCGCAAAGCTAGTCAAAACGTGAAAACTCTCTTTAAGTGTGCTTTTATATATCCCTGAGCCCATGAGGACAATGAACTTGGTTCCACGATCCATGACTAAGCTGTCCTTCAGTTCCTTTTACCAACCATCTTATTTGCTCAGGTACAAGCATTTGTCATCATGAATTCATGATTAGTATTTGGATGCAATGCTCTTCTATCATCAATCAGATTGCCAGTAATAGGATCATAGAATTGGTTATAGGTTAAGCAATGCAATCATGATTTCTTATATTGGAGTTGAACTTTTGTTCCTGTTTTTTCTTTATTAATTGAACTCTTGTTCTTTAGTGTACAAAGATATTGATGTACTATTAAGTTTTGATTGGCTTTGTGTTCAAAATATTATCTGAGGGCATTAAGTTTGTTCTGTTTCAACTGCCTTGTTTGCCCAAATATAAAGATGTTACTTTGTTAGCCACCAGAAGAATGTAGCTTTGTTGCATAGCCCTGCCATCATGTTTTTAGATGTTTCTTTTTTGTTTTGTTGTTTCTTTAAAAATGTGTTATCCTTTTTCATATATCATATGATTTAAGGGAGACCAACGAAATGGCACAGTGAATCGGGTGTTATATGTGATAAAAAGGAATCACTTAAGTTTAAGTTTAAGTGGAAACTTTATTGACATGTAATGTTTAAGTTTAAGTAAACATGCTTTTGTTTCAATACTAGTGTTTGGTAGGGAATTATAAATCAATTAAAAAGCTTATTTTAAAAAAAAAGACATTTATGGTTTTGAGGAGTTTTTCATAGTATAGTCTAGGAATACTAAAAAAAACCTGACCCTTACAAAAAATAACTTATGGTTGATAACAATTGTCATGACATTCATACCCCATGTACTTGCATATGTATAAATTTATTTTTTAATTAAATATTTTATATATATTGTATTTTTTAAAAAGATTATATTTTGTTTACTTTATTATTATTTCATAATAAATGGTAGTGGTTGAACTATAATCATAAATTTATGATCATAACATAATATATTATTCAAGTAATAATTGTTTTTATATATTGATTATTATAAAATATATAAATATATAATTAAATTTGAAAATTTATTGAGTACTCGCTGATACTCACTATCCATTTATACACACTAATAGTAGAGATATGAGTATCGGTAAATATTATCATCGGCACCACCCTATTGCCATCCCTAGTATAGTCATATCCTTAATTACAAAACATTTTCATGACTTTTAATTTTTTTTATTATATTTTTGTAGTCAATTGTCAACAAACTCTATTAAACACATTAATATATCAACCTTTCACTTTCAACTTTTTAACCTTTAAATTACTTTTTAGTCTACAACCAATTTTCCTAATCAAATTCTATCGTAGATCATATGATCCGTTTATATGGTTGCTTAAAATTAGGGAAGAAAACAAGACATATCAGGATGAAGTTTGTGCTTATTTAACCCTGAGCTCAAAATCCCGTACTCAAACCTCAAAATCTGTGGGGCTTAAAAAAAGACTATCAACATAACTATCGTCAGGTTTTGGGTAACCTGAACTAGTATCATTCTCATCATAAACATGTCTCTTATAAATTTGATAAATGAAAACCAAAACAATTTAAATGAGAATTGGACGTTTTAAATGAAAATCAGCTTGTATGCTTGATTTTGACTAATATAATTACATGATTAATATAATTATTATACCATTGAACGAGTTCATCGACATTATGATTGAACTGCTTGATACAACTTTGGTAATTATTGTTAAACATAATATTTGGACTCTCATACAAAATTTAATTGAGTTTTTTTGGACAAATAAACTATAGTAATTATAATAATTTCCGTAAAACTTCAATGTTTTTTTAATAGAATATATTATATGGACTTAACAGTTTTGTTTTTATATGAAAGTATTGGGAAAGGTAATGATGATCACATACGATAAAGCTAGATTAAAGTTGCGAGCTTGTAGCTTGTAATTATAATCTTGTAGCTCTCTATACGTAGCTTATTAAACTAGAATTGTTCGATAAAACTAGTTTTATAACTATTAAAAATTTGATTGGAACTAATCATTATCTTTGAAGTTAAAATCCCTTTTTCTTTTCTTTTTAAATTTTATTTCCCATTCTGATTGTTTTAGCATTCAATATTTTTGTTTATTTTTTATGTCAATGAAGAAGGAGAATTTGTCAAATTAATACACTCAATTAAAATGTGTAATTCAAAATAATTATTCTTATTGGTTCTTCCATTTGAGTTTTCACTCAATTCATATTTTAATCGAAATAAAGAATTGAGACATTGTTTTTTTTTCATTTTAGCTATTTACTAACTAAATAATTATTAATTGAAGTAATCAAATATATAGATAATTTAAAATCAAAATTTTCAATTCTTTATTTTAATATTTTATTATAAATGAATATGTAATATTTTATTTATTTATGAGGTAGTGTGAGAGATAAGGTGAGACAAGAAAAATAGTAGAATTTTTTAGTTTAAGATAAGTAATGTAATTTTTAAAAAATTTGAAGGATAAGAACTACACGTCCCCTTTCATTTTTGTTTATTGAACAACAAGGTGTCTGAAAATAACTTTCAAATGCTACCGATTCCTTTTTAAAAATCACAAGCTCATTTTTTAAAGTTATAAATCTCATTTATTTTATTTACTGAATCACTTTAGTAGTTTAATGAGTTAATTAAAAAATTACAAGTTCTCATTGTCGAACAATACATTTATTATACACCATTTTTATGATGTATGACTTTCCAAATATTTATGTCATTTGACATAAATTTATTTATATTTAATTATTCAAATGGAAATAAAAGTAACTCATATATAATAATTTTTACCCAACTAGCAAATAAATTTATGATTTTATTAATTATTAAATCATTATCTGAAACATAATATGGAAATTATTTAAACTATTTCCTTAACTACTAAGGTGCCTCAATCATATATATTCTTTTACGATAAAATGAGTTTCTAAATGTTCATGTAATTTCATATAAAATCGATTTTGCTATATTTAACTATTTAAATATAAATAATGACTGTCTACATTATTAGTCAATAAAAATTAACTGTTTCTTAATTATTGAATGATTATATGAAATACAAGTGGAATATAATTATAAATATCTATGTTAATTAAGAACTCTACCTTTTCTTTTTTAAAGAAAGATACTCGAAAATTGTGGGTAGTGTTTGATAAAAATGTAGTTACTCTGATTAAAAAATGGATGAAGATCCACTTACTCCATATTTTAGCCATTAATTTTAGGGAAATTCAATGATTTGAATTAGTGGATAGATCTAAACCATTAGATTTTACTATAATTGATGACTAGGATGAGAAGTAAGTTTAAAAAACTTACTCTTAAAATTAATGAATCTCTCATATTAAAAAAATAGTAGTAATTGCAGAAATAATTATGGCATATACCTGTGATGTATTTATGAAGTAATAATTGTGAAATTTTAAAATGGTTGTGCCCCTTATCTCTCAATACGAAAGTGAGACATTAAATTAGAATACATTTTTATTAGGTTTAAGTAATTAAAATATCCGATCGAATTAAATAATACCATATATAATTAATAATTAGTTATAAATATTAAATATTATATAATTAGTAACCATGTATAATTATATTAAAGTAACACAACTCCATTTTTTGGGTAAGAATAAAACAAAATATTTGAGTAATATTACGATTTTCAAGTTTTAATTGGACTACCTGATTCACTTTCTGGTTTATTCTAGTTTAACCAAATTTAATAAGATTAGATCAAAATTTTACCGAGTTAAAATGTCTAATTCTCAATTGATTAAGACTACGAAAAAAGAATCCTTTGCTATAGTAATGATCAAAAGTTTGGTCCACAAAACATTGGTCAACATCACATTTGCACATTCAAATTATTTCCATCTCTTAAAACACTTATTGAAAATTATACCAAATAAATTAAGAGGATAACATTTTTTTTTGTTAAACTCAGTGGATAAAGATGAGAACGAAAGAAAAAAAAATCATAGTTGTTATATAATTTCTGTTTTCAGACAACATTTTTCATTACATTTGACCTATAAAACACGAACACATAAATCGCCATTTCCAAAATCACGTTTTTCTCTATCAGAATCGAAAAAAATCTACCATGTCCTGAACCGAGTCGACTCACCGAGTCACGGTTTCAAAAAGTAAAAAATATAATAACTCATGGCGGCGACAGGTTCATCGAACCGCTACACCGACGACGCCGCCACCGATCGGACACCGATTCTCGGAAACTCCGGCGGCTCCTCCGACGAATCCAACCGATTCTCACGGCGGCAAGGGTTACGTCAAGCGGCACGGTTCCTCCGGCAAGCGAGTGGCCAGAGGATGATGCGTGAGCCGTCAATGGTGGTGAGAGAAACGGCGGCGGAGCAATTGGAGGAGCGGCAGAGCGATTGGGCTTATTCAAAACCCGTGGTGGTGTTAGATATTCTATGGAACTTCGCGTTTGTTGTTACCGGTGCTACGGTGTTGATTCTGAGTGTGAACGAAATTCCGAGCATGCCTTTAACGGTGTGGGTTATTGGTTATGCTCTGCAGTGTATTCTTCATGTGGTTTGTGTTTGTATTGAGTTTAGGAAGCGGAGAAGGAATCGGAGGGAAGAATCGAACGCTGCCACGGCGGCACAAGACGGTGTCGATGGAAGTGAGGATTTGAGCTCTGGTTCTGGACAATATGAGTTAATGTCCCAATTAGATGAAGAGGGTACAAGGTGATTTTATGTCATTTCCAACTTCAAAATTTTAGGGTTAAGTTTTTCTTTTCATGCATTATTACTCATTGATCCTGAATGAGAAGAGTAATGGAATATATATCACTTATGAAATTTATTTAACCAACAAAAAATCTACTTATAATTAATGAAGGGTTTGTGACAGGAATTGTGAGTAAGTATAAGTTGTTAAGTGGGTTTGGATTGAGCATCTCGATTTTTGTGGTGACTGTTGCAATTGCATCTGGCAGTGGTTGCATATTGCATTTGCCCACATCAGCTGATTGCGGTTGCAATGTAACTATTAGCCTCTTAACTCGAACTAATGAAATGATTTATATTTTTATGCATATAAGTATTATTGTGGGTTGAAAGTTGAAACCATAGTTGTCGATTGTGGCGCGGAGCGACCTACCTAAAAACGCTACAGTGGTATAGCTGCAGATAGTGGCTGCTATACCAGAGAGAGCAGATATAGTAAACATAAATTTCACATATGTAATTAATGCTTTAAATTCATAATTTACGTGAAGCATAACTGATAACAATAAGTTAGTAATAATAAATGCCATCAAAATAGAGACGGGCTTTGCTAGATAAGGCTGAAATGGAAGCTGGACCAGAGCAAGTGGCTGCGTGAAATGTGTGGGATGCTAGGAACTTGCTAAAACCGAGTGCAGAGAGTGCGAAACAGGTGTATCCACTAGGTGCTTGTAGAGATGGAGGTGGGTGCTGCTAGGATAAAGCTGAAACAAGGCTAGGGATTTGCATTCGGAACAAGTGTGTACAGAATTTGAACTTATGTTTGTGATGATACAAGGCTGAGAACTTGCATTTGTGAGTGCAGAAGGCTGTGAAAATCCCTCTCTGTGCCTTGGGTTTGCGCACAAAAGAAGGTTGATCTCTGTGGCTGTGAAAGTAGTTGTCCAAGGAAGAAGAGTTTCTCAATCTGTGGAACAGCCATTCTAAGTAAGGGTTAAATTGAAAACTGCTGGTTTAAGTGCGGGTAAAAAATATATTTGATATGATAGAGGTGAAATAGAGATTTTCTGAGTTAAAGAGGGCTAATCAGAATTTTCATTAGTTAAAGTGAGGATAAAATTGTAAGAAAAAATTGAGGAACACCACAGAAAAACCCAGCATCAGAGTCGCGACAGGCGGCAGTAGTGGCCGTGACAGGCGGCAGTAGTGGCCGTAACAGGCCGCTGCACAAAAATCGATGCGGCACCATGTGATGCTACACGATGGTGCGATAACGGCACTATCATGCACATGATAACCCCGGTCGGAACAGTATGTCCAATTTATGTTAGCTTGTGTTATTACATTGATTAAGGAAAGAACAATTATTATTGTAAATTTACTATGAATCTGTGATTAATTCATGAGTATTCTGGCCCCCACTCCACCTCATGCTATGCATTTTTATGTTCATCTTTTTCTAAGCAGTGTGGCGAAGCGTTTGGAATCAGCCAACACAATGTTTTCATTTATTTGGTGGGTCGTTGGATTCTATTGGGTTTCAGCTGGTGGTCAAGATATGGCCCAAGATTCTCCTCTGCTATACTGGTTTGATCTCTTTCACTCATGCAACTTGTTCATATATGTTATATATAGATGGCATTATATACTCTATTTGTAATATACTTTCCTTTTGGTTAATCTACTGTTAATCTGTTATTTTAGGTAAATACTTTTGACAAAATGCACTTGCTTTGCAGGCTATGCATAGTCTTCCTGGGGTTTGATGTTTTCTTTGTCGTTTTCTGTGTTGCGCTGGCCTGCCTCGTTAGCATTGCTGTTTGCTGTTGCCTTCCATGCATCATTGGACTTCTGTATGCAGTTGCAGACCAGGCAAGTCATGGTTATTATAGGTTCTTGTTTGGGTTGGTATATGGATGAATGAAACTAGTGCCTCGAAGAAGTGTTTGTTTCTCTAATTTTATTCAGTCAGCTCATCTGGTATGGCCCGATCATGATCGGGCCTAAAAGGGTCGGGTCTCATCGGGTTTAGGGTTAGGTTCGGGTTCAAAAATTAGACCCAGTCAATATTTAGAGCCGGGTAGGGACCAAGCACGACCCGTCCCGTCCCATGATCACTCACTTATGATGTTTGTATGTGTCTCTGTTCAAATATATACAGAGTAATGATACTTTTTGATCGAAAATATCATTGATTCTCTAATTTTTCATCATATATATATGTTTAATAATATATATACACATATATTACTTCATATGTCAAATTACATATTCACAATAATAAATAATATTTAGAAAACTTTATGTAAAATCAATATACGTTATATTTAATCGGGTCTAGGGTCGGGTTCGGGTTTAAAGGCTGACCCTGTGAATATTTAGGGTCGGGTTAACTCCGGGTCTATGGTCGGGTTCAGAAAAATAGCCCAGACAACATTTAGGGCCGGGTAAGGGCAAGCCTTAACCCGGCCCATGCTCACACCTAAGTTGAGGGACTAATTTTGTCTTGCGGCGGCAACACTAATTATATGAAATCAGAATTTTTTCCTTGTCGTGGTGTGACATTAATAGGATCCGTTTAAAATATAAGATGCTGAGCAGAATTTCTGAATGAAAAGATTGTGAAGGTTGAAGGATTGTGTAATGTATTATGTCATTCATATGAGTTGTTACGAAGGAGAAATATTACATTTATTTTTCTGCTGAAGGCTATCAAACTAAGCTAAGCCTTAGGATCAGGAGCAGAAGAATTCTATTTATGACTTCCTAGGGGGTGAAGAATGTGTACTTATGTTGCAGACCAGTAGTGATCACCTTTAGCTTAACTCTTTTATAGCCCTCATTAATAACTAATCGTTGTGTATGATAGTGTTATTAACGTTTGCCTTCTTTCTAGGAAAATAATAGGAAATAGTGTCGTGAATACATTAGAATGAAATGATTTTGTTAACATGATTAAACTAGAGAATGACTTTAAGGAATCTGACTTCTGCTACCATGTGGCTTATGGTTGCTTTCTTGGCTGTAAATTATTTTATTTGATATAATATAAACTATGAAGCACATCATGCTGAACTCTGATTCTGTGCAACTTCTAATGCAAAATTTACTTTTAAAAAGTTGTAACTAATTTTACTCACTGCCTGTGATTTGTAAAAGCTAAACTTTTTAAGGCTGATTTATTGGGAAAACTGGAGAATGCTTATAAACTTGTATCCCTTGGATTCTTTCAATGTGGAAGTAATGCTGAAAGATTATGATTTAATATAGATACCTTTATTTATCATGTGGTTTTGTATGCTTCATTCGGGTTGCCATTTTTTACTTTCTAGGACCTGAGAAGGATTGATTTTTGCCATATGACTTGTTTTCCTACAACCTGATTCTGAATGTATCACTAATTACTGATACGATAATTCCATCTTGTTGGCTACATGTTGGTTGGTGTCTATTGTAAACGAAGCCTGTTTCTTAGATTTGAGCTTGAGTGTTTGACTGAACATGATAACATTGTTTTGAAGCTTAAAAGTAGTTATGTGAGATATTTTTTTGGAATTTATTAGTTACTCTATTCATGGCCTTCATTCACGTCTTTCTTTCCTTTTCCATGGTTCTAAAAAGCAGGACGGGGCAACGAAAAAAGACATTGAGCACTTGTCAAAATTCACATTCCGAAGAGTTGCAAATGATGAGAAACTTGCTGGTAATACCGGTGGACCTGCTGGTGGAATAATGACTGAATGTGTGGCTGATTCACCTAGTGAACAAGATCTTTGTGATGAAGATGCAGTATGTTTTACTTTTTTTGTTTTATGCAGACAAACTTTTCTTCTTTATCCTAGTTACTCTTTTTGCTGTCTCTCACTAGTTATTATTTCAATATATTCTGAGGGGAGTCCATGTAATGTTTTAAACATAGCCTTCATTATAATATAAAGTATGGAGTCATGTTTTGAGCACATTCTCACACTAGAGGATTCAATATCAATATATATGTTTTGGTTATATATGTTCTTACCGTTATGTTAGACCTTACCGTAACCGAGAAGCCTCCAACCACCTTGGAGTTCCATTTTTATCGGAGCATAGGAAAAGTGAAGAGCCACAAGTGAGATACCACGTCTTGAACCAAAACACGGTGTCTCTCCAGTAACTCTTCACTCTTCCCTTACCCTGTAACAACAAAACTCCCTAGTGGTCAGAGACTCCCTAGTCGGGTCCAACATTTCCATCTATTCCTCTGGTATTCTGCTAATGTAACCTTTTTATTTTGGGTGTAGGAATGTTGCATCTGTCTTTCAGAATATGAAGATGGGGCTGAACTAAGAAAACTTCCTTGTGGTCACCATTTTCACTGTACCTGTGTGGACAAATGGCTGCATATTAATGCTACTTGCCCTCTCTGCAAGTATAACATCTTAAAAAGTACTGAGGAAGTGTAGAAGATGCCACAAACAAAATTTCTAGCACCCTTTTTGTGAATTTTTATATCATTTAGTTCACATTATTATATGATTCAAGTATAATATAGAAAACATGTTAATAATAATACTTTAATACATGTCATTATAGTTATTGCTGCTTCTTCTATGTGCTTGTTTATGTTAATAGGTTTTGATTATTTTTCATTATGTTGTCTTCTAACTGGTTGTGTATATTAGCATTGTTCACAATTTGGTTGTAGATTTATGAGTATACTGTGTTATGAGTCCCTGGTGGAGGCTTTATTATGTCTCATTCTCATTAGATTTTTTGTGCTAATGTCTAGTTCAACCACACCCCAAAGGTTTTATTCATAACATTTTGCAGAGAAAAACTTGTGTAGAGATATATAACACATCATATTTAGAGAGAAATGTATTTATACTTTTTGGTGTTATCATTTATGACTAAATTTTAATTAGAATTAAAATTTTGATGTGTTGTCAAGATTTTATTGGATGTCTCTATATACATCTGTCTCTATACAAGTGTTTCAGGGCAAACTTAAGTGTGGATTGCTGATTATAATGATGAAGAATAAGGCTTTTATAATACTATAATCAGTAGCTACAAGTTGAATCCAAGGAAGAACTGATTTTAGGACATTCTAGTGCACAATGTGATAAGGTGTCTTGGTATATGAGGACAAGCAAATTTTATTTCTTAAACTTGTTAACTGTATGTTTGAGTTTAACTTACCTTCAATATATATAGCTTTACAAAGAAAAATTTTAAACTTTTGGCTTATTTGGCAATGGTTAAGAAAACCTATATATATATATATATATATATATATATATATATATATATATATATATAGAGAGAGAGAGGATATACATAGGAGACGGAACCAAAAAATATCCAGTAAACACAGTGACGAGGTGATGACTGGGCAAACATGGTGGTTGGTTGTGGCTGGGCGAAGGTGGTGGGTGGTTTCAGAGGAGGAGAGAAAGTTATGGATTTTAAAGTTGAGAAAGAGTGAAATGAGGAAGAGGATTGAAGTTTAAGGTGTGAGATAAGATAAAGTGAAATTATGCAAATCCTCTACTTATTAAAACTTGTTACACCAAAACATTAAAGGTATTTTTGTCCAATTTTTTTGGTACACCTTGCTAACATGTACCTAACTGAAAATGCACTTTCCACATGTTAGTAAAATGTTTTTTCAATTAGATACATGTTAGTATTGTGTACCAAAAAATTTCGACAAACCCTTAATGTTATGTTGGAATAAACCTGATGAAAAAAACTATTGTTGGAAAGAGTAATGTTATATCCTCTTACTAAATCTTCCTACTACCTACCCATAAGAAAGTGACATATGTCACAAAGTGATACTTTATATATTAGTGATAGGTTTACAAGTGACATATGTCACTTTTATATTGGTAGAATGATTAATAAGAAGATTTAGTAGGATAATATATCACTCATTCATTACACTGGTAACAAAACCTTTGTCAGAAGTTTTGAAGCAATAGATATTACCATATTATCATGCTGTTTATAATAAATGTTGTATGGATTAACTTAAACAAATAATTATGGCTGTTTGCAATATGATTTTCCTATTTATTTTAATAGCAATTTGATATTTATGGACCTAATTAAATAATTATGGTTGTATGCTGTTTATAATAAATGTTGTATGGATTAACTTAAACAAATGATTATGGCTGTTTGCAATATGATTTTCCTATCTATTTTAATAGCAATTTGATATTTATGGACCTAATTTGATTATGATGAAATTTATACATCTAAATTTAAAGTTGCATTATCCATCTGGATGATCCATTCTTCTCATGATAAATCGATTATCGCTCTCAATGTCTTCTTTTTTAAAGGATGTTTAAACAAACAAAAAATGCATTTGTCTCTCCATTAATGGAGAAAATCCTAATTCGTTTATAATTTAGCACAATGTGAGGATATTATGATGTAAGGAGATTATACTCCAAACCTTTTCTAATATAAAACATATTTTCACTTGTCTTCACACTTTGAAATATTATAATATTTGTTAGAACTTTTAGGCATAAAGAATTAGGGTAGTGTTTGCTTGGCGTTTATAAAGAATTGTGAAAATAATAGTTTTAAAAACAATTGTACAAGTCCTTCTTCTTTTGATCTTACAAATTATAAGTATTTTTATTGTTAAGAATTACAATAAAATGCATTGTATTGCTGTAAGTTAAAGTTAATAGAAACAAATCATTGTAACATTTCCATTAGTGACAAGAAATAGCTTACAGATAAAATTATGAGTGTGATATTTATGCACTGAAAGTATTAAGATTTATATTATTCATCTTTCATTTGAATCAATTTTTTCAAAAAGTCAATGATAATTGAAAATAAAAGGTGAATAATAGAGCAGCAATATAAAAATTTCTTACATTATCCATATAATAATATTTTTTCTCTTAAATTATGATGTAAGGTCATTCTTGGTAGTCTTGTAAACCATAGAAATTGTCTCCTTGTTAAGGAGTTGAGTGGAGAAATAGGGAAAATACTAAAATTAGAATATTTTAGAGGTAAAAATGTTAAAATACTAAAATTTTATAATTATATTCTTATTTATTTCTCATAACACTTATCTACAATTATTTTCTTAATGAAAGGAGTCTTTGAATAGAAATGATATTAAATTATGTCCTTAGATAAAGAGTATATTTTTGAAGTTCTCATTCAACTCTTTTTCCTTTGTAACCCCATGGGTTATTCTTTGCCCAATTCCATTGATCCCTGCACATCTCTTCTACACCATATTTTGCCCTGTACAAAACAACACCCAAATTAATATTCACAATCGAACAATATTATCCCAACTTTTATCCAACTAGGTGGAGTCACCTATATAATATGAATAATGTTATATGATACGAACAATGTCATAATATTCTATCATTAATCTATAATCAGAATCCAATAACATAAAATATAATGTAAAATAAATGACCCCTGCAAGTGATTAGCCATAGTATGCTAGTCTATGTGTTTTGGTCAACAAAAGCTTTGTTAAAAAAGCTGAGTGATTGCCAATTTAATGAACAAAATTCTCTTTATTAACGTAGAAACAAATATTATTGTACTTGTGTTCTCAATGAAAAATTGTTATTTCATTATATATATAAAGATAAAAATATCTTACCATATTATTGTTTTTTTTTATTTTTATAACATCTATCTATTAATGGAGACGACCCTTACTCCAATTTAATCATGCTTGTTAAGTAGCAAAGAAGGGAAAAAGCATGTACTTACTTCCAACCAAGTTCTTTTTCAGCTTTTTCAGTAGATGCATAAACCTCAATTGCATCTCCTGCCCTCCTTGGACACAATTTCACAGGAATTTTCTGAAAATTTAATATCCAATGCAAAATGAAAAATCTTCATATGTTGTTATTTCATTCATATTCATTTGCATGTTGCCATACATAATAAGAAGATGTTGTTCTAGTGGTGTAAGACGTTAGTGGATTTTCAGGTAGACCAAAATGTCAAATGTTTGATTTATGAGAATAACCCTCGTTGAAAGGATAATCAATTAGTTATTTACCCATCAGGTGAACGTACCAAAAAAATGTTGAAACACACACAAACATGTGTCTAAATGCTGAAACACACTTGTTGAGAGGGGTAATCAATTACTTCCTTACCCATAATAAGGTGAACGGACCAAAAAAAATGACGAAACACACACAAACATACACAAACATGTGTCTAGATGCATAATTACCTTGCCAGAAGCTTTTTCAAATGCTGTAACCATTTCAAACACAGATGTACCATGACCGGTTCCTAGATTGTAAGCAGTACAACCTGAACAACAATTTGTCCCATTTACATTAACATAAGAAGATGCAACACACTTCAAACTATAAATATCATAACAAGACATTTGTTTACAATCCGATTGCAATAAATACTCAAAAGTTTTGCAAGGAAAACAAATTTGTCTATGTAGATTCATATAAATAGTGTTGGACCTATCCACGACCGAGGAGTTCCATTATTAAAATGATATAGGAAGAGTAAAGAGGCACAAGTGAAACACCACGTTTTGAATCAAAACCTTAGACAATAGTTTCATGGTCATTTTTCAATTATAAACTCTTTCACTTATCCTCTCAATATTCCATGTGTATCTTCATACTTGAATAAACTCAACAGATAGGATAAGAGATAATTCACCTATGTTCTCGGTGGTGAAAAGTTTTCTCAGGGCAGCAATGTGACCATCTGCCAAGTCCATCACGTGGATATAGTCCCGGACCTTAATTCGCACAAGGAAAAACCATAAATGATAAAACATAAATGATATATGTACGCAGCTTTAGCCGACAAGCAAAGAGATTGTTTCGAATATTGTCGTTATTATTACATGACGATATAAAAATGAAATTGGATGATGTATGTGAGTTGTACTAACCGCAGAGCCATCCTTGGTAGGATAATCATGACCATATACATTGAGTTGAGGCAATCTTCCAACAGCTACTTGTTGAATATAAGGCATAAGGTTATTTGGGATTCCTGTGGGATCTTCACCAATTTTACCACTTTCATGGGCTCCAACTGGGTTGAAGTATCTCAGCAGAATGATCCTCCATTCTGGCTCACCTTTCTGAATATCTCGTGCTATTTCTTCAAGGAAAAGCTGCAATCACTTCAAAACGTCAGGGAACAATAACAGGATACTCGATATTGCGGTCACGATTTTGTTTCGGCGACTTCCAAAACCTTAACATATTGGCGTATGTGACAGTCGCGGACTCAAATTTAAAACCTTTTCAAATATATTAACAACAACACTATTATCTCTAAACCCGATAGCCATAGTTTTCGGATGTTGCTTATGGTTCATAGCAAGGAAGTGAAAAATGACCTGTGACTATATGGGGAGACACAATCTTCGAAGCTCACTAAGACGTAAACCTCCATAGAGGTTCATGGTTTGGGCTTGGTGGCAACCACGACCGTGGACCTAGCATGGTGGCAACCACGACCGTGGAGCGGCACGATCAATGTCACAACGGTCCTCGGCAAGGCCGTGTCTAGTACCGTGACCATGGAGTGGGACGACCTTGACATATTGTCATATTTCTTATTATTATTTATGGCAAATTTCTTATTATGATTTATGGCTTTTATATATTGGGTTCGGGTACAATGCTACATATACATGTATTTTGTAATTCTAAAAGGCAAACTCAATTGTTAAACCTAATAATATATTAGTGGTCGTTTAACACTCTCTACATAAGTACAATTAGTTGAATATTTTTTAAAAATCATTATATTTTGTCTCTTCTTTATTCTTCACTCTTTTATTTGATTGCTTGTTTCCATCCGCATTGTTGCATAACATGGAATTTATAGTACATAGGAGTGCATAAAAATGAAAAGTATACGAAGAAAGTGTGGCATTCTTGTTTACATAAAACATTATGGATATAAAACTCATTGCATTAAAAGCTACAATATCAACCAACAAAAAGAAGAGTGATTGGTTACCTTGGTCCTTCCATAGGGACTCATGGCTTGTAAATTGGAATCTTCCACACAGGGTATTCTTTCAGGTTGCCCATAAACTGTTGCAGATGATGAGAAAACCATCTGTGCACAAACGTTTACATGTCAACTACAATTATATTGCAAGGAAATGATTTAAATGGCAGGTCGCATCACCGGATGCAACCGCAATATTGCGTTTGCGGTAACCGTCGCAATTGCATCATACCGCAGTTGCGTTGTGACTCCAAATCACAATAACGCATCCACATCGAGCCACAACGCAACCGCATCATGCCACGTTTGAACCGCATCAGGTTCATTGGATTCAAAAAATATTGTTTTAATAACAAAATAATTCACACCGCAACGGCCGCAATCTACGTCGCAATGACCGCAATGACAATAATCACATTAGCTACAACCGTTACCGCAATCGCGACCAACCACACTTAAAAACACTAAGATTCATTCACATTCCATAAAGTCACCACCTAACATTGTTATGAGTGAACAAAAATCTGAAGTGTGGTTATACATAATAGAGGTATAATAATACCTAACCAAACATTAAAATCTAAAATAATAACTATCTATTAATTTTTTATTCCTTAAAAGCCTCGTTTATTTCATTCCTCCCCTTTAATCCAAATAATATCTAAAAAGTTAGAAATCAAATATACTAAGTCTATAAATTAATTGTAATTACTTTTAATATTTTTAATTTATGGATACTCGTAAATTCGTTGGATACCCAATGACCCAAAAGTAGTATATTCAATAGATATCAACACCGGTACAAAAAATGAAGAGCGGGTCTAGATAATGCAATATCTGAACTCATCCAGACTTATTTCATATAATGTTTAAGTAGGATAAATGTACCTTTTTACAGTTATACTTTGCCATAACTTGATAGAGATTAATGGTGCCAACCAAATTAAAATCAAAATAGCGACGTGGATTTGTAACACTTTCTCCAACTGCTTTTAATCCAGCGAAGTGGATAACTGCATCAAACCTGTTTCATTACATGTTCCAATTATATCCAAAAACAATAAAATAAAATAACAACATCATCTCAAATTGTGTTATATGTCAAAATCTGATTGAACGAGACAAAGTTGGAGACACAATTTAAGGACATATTATCTTTATCGGTATGAACGTACTTTGTTTTGGAGAATAATTTATCCAAGTCATCTTTATTTCTAAGATCACCCTGCAAGCATTCCAACACCAAAAATAATGGTCAATTATGTCACAGTTTAATTCCTATGCACCATAAAGTTTTTTATTTTATAAGTAAGTTATTCATCGTAACAGTGTAACACTTATTTAAAGAGTTTAACACATCAAATATAAATAGTAAATGATGTTATTGTGCAAAACAATTACATTAAAAAATTAATTACTCTGGACAAAAATTTATTACATTTATTATTATTTATTCCTATTTATCTGTCTTTTAGAAGTCAATAGTATTAAAATTGTTATCTTTTATGTTATAGTTATGTAACATTATCATTGCTAGCATGTTTATACAATCAAGTCTATATTCAACTAGTAGCTCTTTGTCAAAATAACTGCAACGAATACTCGTAAAAATAACTTATGCATGGACTACCCCTTAAATATTTTATATTTTAATATTATTATTTTAATAATATATTTGTCTTGTATTATTATTTCATAATAAATTTTAGTAATAAGAATATAATCATAAAATTATCATATATATATTATATATATTATTCGAGTAATAATTATGTTGATATATTAATTATAAAATGTATAAAAATGTACTTAAAATTGAAAATCTATTAAACACCCACATATAAAATCGACACTCATAATTACTTGTTACTAGCACGGGTATCCACAAATAGTATGAGTATGCACTACACGTGTTCTCTCGTCCCAGCTCCCTCCCTAACCAATTCTTATTGTTTAGAATAAATGAGGTAATTGATCATAGAATCAATTCTTAATTTGCAAATTTAGAGAATAATTTAATGAAACATAAATAAAAATAAGAAGAAAGAAATAAATAAATACCTGGGTAAATTGTAGATTGTTAGAAAGGTTAGGACCAACAACTTCCCTGACACGGTTAACAGCTTCAATATCAGAGTTATGGAGATTATCAATTATTGAAACATTAAAACCATCTTCAAGAAGCTGAACAACCGTGTGAGTACCAATAAAACCAGCACCACCAGTCACCAATATTGTTTCGTTATTTGACAAAACCATGTTTCAGACAAAGAAGCTTTTGAAATTCAAAAGAAACTAAGAAAAACACAGAATCTACAAAGAGAAAAGGGTATTATTATTTATTTGTGAACTAAAAAAGAAAAATGAGAATAAAGAGTTTAACACGTTTTTAGTTTCTTTCTTTCTGTTTTTAATCTGTTTGGCTAATTCTATTTTTTACGTTTGTGTCGGTTTTGGATTTGTTTGACACGTAATGTTTTTATTTATGCACCTCATCGATCATCTTCCAGATCATAATAACTTGCTACCTTTTCATGTAATAGTGCCACCGATTTACAACACAAATGCAATGGATTCATGCACTGCAAGTCATGTTTCACCATTCAAAAGTACCAATTATTGATTAATCTATACCTTTTTTTTACTTTAATTGCACTATTGTGGAAAAATAGAGTCATCCATCCAAGTCAAAATTAGGAGGTAAATATAAGGTAGTATATTTACTTTAAAATATAATTATTAAGTATTTTTCTAAACAATCACAGCTCATAGCAAATGAAGTGACAGTTATATCTATATAACCATATGAAAAACAAGTCCATATTGTATCATGTTCTCTCACACATTCTATTAATCCTTCATTTTTCTATCAAACAAAAACACATTGCCCTCTTCTTTCTTCATTATATTGCTTACATGTACGTTTTCATTTCATTATTTTGGTTCTTCTTTGTTGGCGATATGGAAGTTTCTTCATTGTTCTAAAAAGATATGTGTAACTTTTCATGGAAGTTAACCTAATCATATTCTTTTACCTTTGAGTCAATGTTATGGTAAAAACAAAATTTTATTGTTATCTAATTAAAATATACTATGAGTACAATTTTTCTTCATCTTATACTTTTATTGAAGAGTGATGTGAATTTTTTAAATGACGTGACACAATATTATTGGCTAAGACAGTGTTGCAGACAAAATTTTGGGACAACCATCTTTAAAAAAGAAACTTCCTACATCACTTCATTATTTTTCCTCACACAACCCAACATTTTCCCTCTCTTACTCCTAAAATTTTTCTTCTCAATCAACTCCTTCAAAAACTACACATCTTCTTACTTGATTTTACACGCACAAAGGAATGACCTTTGCTTCAATGGCTAAACCCCACAGGTCAACTAATTCTTTACTTCATAAATAAATTTCTCTTCGTCTTCCTTTTTACTTTGAGTTCATACCTTACAAATTTTCTTTATTACCTAATGTTCTCACTATATCCACCTCATTACATTTTCATCTTTCATTCTGTCTTTCACCTTTTCTTAAACTTTCTAATAATGCTAAACATAAGAATGACTGTAAATGTATTAGTTGATTTATCTATTTAATTTCGTCACACTTACATGGAGATAGTTTAAGTTCTATTAAAATGAATACATTGCCCTAAAAGTTGAAAAATTTGTTATGTTTATATGTTTTGATACAATTATACTAATAAATGTTATATTCTATAATTATAGGTGAAGAAAAGGAATATCTAAGTTCAGATGAAGTTGATATGTCTGATGTTAATAACATTGAAACAGTCAGCATACTAACTCCAGAATTTCTAAACACGCTTTCAATTTCTGGTCTTCCCAATCATAAAATCAAGTTGAAAGTTGGAACTCCAATAATGTTGTTGAGAAATTTAGATCAAATAGAGGGATTATGTAGTGGTACAAGACTGATGGTGACTAGAATGACAAAACATGTACTTGAAGCAAAAATAATGGCAGGTAAAAATACTAGAAATATCATATATATTCCTCGCATGTCAATGTCCCCATCTCAATCTCCATGATCTTTCAAGATGATTAGAAGACAATTCCCTATAATAGTTTCATATGTTATGACAATCAATAAATCTCAAGGACAGACATTAGAAAATGTTGGCTTATATCTACCTAGACCAGTTTTCAGTCATGAACAATTATACGTAGCTATTTCAAGGGTTCAAAGCAAGAATGAATTGAAGATATTAATACATGATAAGGATTTCTAACCATTGAAGTCAACAACAAATGTAGTTTATAAAGAAGTTTTCCAAAATTTATAACAAGTACTTTATAACTTCTCTTATATTGTAATCTACAATTTTGTTCATACTAACTTTTTTTATTTGATATGAAATTATCTACGATATCATATTTGTCAATATCTCTAATTTACAAATGATACATAAAAATAATTTTAAATGACTTAATAATTACAATGTTTCTAATTTAATATTTACTTTTTTTTTAATAAATCATTCAAAAAACACTACTTCTCGTGCGCATGCACGTTTATCTTACTAGTTGTAAGTTAGAAGATGTGTTCCCTATATATACATTGTGAATCTTGGGATGCGGGTAGTAATAAATGTAATTTTATTAATTTTGATTGGACCCACCAATCTAACTAGAATGAACACCCGATTGGTCTAGTTCCTCATTTGTATAAAATAATCTTATAACTCGACCTATCTAACCAGTCTGGTCAGCTAAATGCTACGCACCCCGAACGAGATTAGTTCATTACTTATAAGGTGAGGAGATACCATTGATAGTATCAAAAAAGTCTAGTCGATTGAAAGGATAAAGAAACTTATGCTTTCAACTTACTTGTGTTTATGTTGGTCATTATTGGAATTACCTTTATCATTTTTTGGCTTATATTATAACAAAATCTAATTTTTTTTAATTAAGGTTTAAACTTATTTGTCCGCTTTTGTTCCAATCAAATTGTAAAAACTACGTTGATTGTTTAATTAGTATTTGAGTAACAACAATATTTTTAAATTTGGAGTATAAAACTATTAAATAATGTTAGGTAATATTATAAAACTTTAGTATTTTCTTAAGGTATATTGATTTAACTAGTGTAACTAGTGACTTAGAAATTTCATCATTATATTAACTACATAATTGATCGAGTTTATGAATGATTCTTGTGACGACCCGATTTTCTACCCTTGAAATTTTTTCTCATTTTAATTCAATTCCATGCAATCACTCATAACTCACATTACCAATTTAATATCCTTACTCCAAAATCTTATTTCTTTCCTCACACTCAATCCATGAATCAATAATGTCATACATAATCATTTTAATTAGAAGTCCTCATGAATCATTCCTTGAACAAATCTTTTAACCTATTATATTATCATCCAATTCATATTGAAGAAAAACATAATTCATTCATATCATTCCCTATGAGTACTACGACCTCAAAGGTTCTGATCCTCCAAAATAACATTACGCATGGTTACAAACATTTAAATCCACAAGTAGTCATTTAGAATACGAAACATAAATAGTGAATCCGAAGTCTAAAGCTCCTAAAGCTCCCGACCTAGCATACTCCATTCATCTATTTACCTGCAATGGGATTATCAATGACAAAGTACAAAACACACAAAGGAGTAAGTCGTTAATTCAATAAACGTCATTATAAGATAATCCACATTAGAAAAAGGGGTTAGTAAACCATTTGTTTTATAAATTCATTTTGTGCTACATTACTTGAGCCAAAGTTTTGCTACATAGCTTGAGCCAAAGCGTTGCTACATAACTTGAGCCAAAGTATTGCTACATAACTTGAGCCAAAGTTTTGCTACATAACTTGAGCCGAAGTATTGCTACATAGCTTGAGCCAAAGCATTGCTACATAACTTGAGCCAAAGTATTGGTACATAGCTTAAGCCAAAGCATTGCTACATAACTTGAGCCAAAGTACTGCTTCATAACTTGAGCCAAAGTGTTGCTACATAGCTTGAGCCAAAGCATTGCTACATAACTTGAGCCAAAGTATTGCTTCATAACTTGGGCCAAAGTGTTGCTACATAGCTTGAGCCAAAACATTGCTACATAACTTAAGCCAAAGTATTGCTTCATAACTTGGGCCAAAGTGTTGCTACATAGCTTGAGCCAAAGCATTGCTACATAACTTGAGCCAAAGTATTGCTTCATAACTTGAGCCAAAGTATTGCTACATAGCTTGAGCCAAAGTATTGCTACATAACTTGAGCCAAAGTATTGCTTCATAACTTGAGCCAAAGTATTGCTACATAGCTTGAGCCAAAGCATTGATACATAACTTAAGTCAAAGTATTGCTTCATAACTTGAGCCAAAGTGTTGCTACATAGCTTGAGCCAAAGCATTGCTACATAACTTGAGTCAAAGTGTTGCTACATAGCTTGAGCCAAAGCATTGCTACATAGCTTGAGCCAAAGCATTGCTTCATAACTTGAGCCAAAGTGTTGCTACATAGCTTGAGCCAAAGTCGCTAACCATTCATGGTCGGCTAAAAATATATTTTCTTTCCATCGAATTCACCATCAATCATTCCTTGTAAATCCACGCCACCTTTAGTATAAACACACCCATATATGTTTATGCTAAACACGTGATTTACAATATAATTATGGCATAACCCGTAAACACACACATTTTCCTTTTCCGTAAATCTACGCCTTCTTTAATATAAACACACTCATATATGCTTATATTAAATGCGTAATGTACAACTTAGTCTTTGCATAACCAGAACATACACATTTTCTATTTCAAATGCAAAATTAAAGACTTATCCTTACCTTGGTGAGTATTGGGGTTCGGTTCTTGGCAATATTCAACCATCTAAAACATGCATAACATCTCATATTTCAATATTTGGGGGTAAACTCATCTTCTAACTCTAACATTTTACTCATTCTCTCATTTTACCACATTTTCACTTTTAGGGTTTTTGGGGTTTTCATGAATCAACCCACACCCCTTTCCATTCTTGAGATACTATCTCTAAACCAAGAGTTTGCAAGATAAAAATAACATAAAACGAACCATAACTCTAAAGGATGAGTTTCCATGGTTTCTCATGTTTTGAAAATAAATCCAACATACCCAAAACAAGTTAGAGAGAGAGGAAGAAGAAGAGTTAGTAACAAGAGGTTTACCTCTTCTCAAGCTCCAAGATGAGTCCTAAGGCTCCTTGCTCTTGAAAAGCTCTCCTCTCTCTCTTCTCTTCGAAGTTCTAACCCTAAAATGTGTTTTGGGTTTCTATTTTATAGACACTGCGATAAGTGTAATCGATTACAAGTATAGTGTAATCGATTACACTGTGTAAATTATAGAGGCATCGTCGCTATGTAATCGATTACCAACACGGTGTAATCGATTACATTAATACGATGTAATCGATTACCATAAGTGTGTAATCGATTACACAGTGTAAATTACAAAGGCATCGTCGCGATGTAATCGATTACCAACATGGTGTAATCGATTACATTGTGTCAGATGTACATATCTGATGCTTTTAATCATCATGTAATCGATTACCAAGACTGTGTAATTGATTACCAGGACTGTGTAATCGATTACACTGTGTCAGATGCACAGGTCTGATTAGTTTATCAGCATGTAATCGATTACCAAGAGTGTGTAATCGATTACACTGTGTCAACAGCCCAAAATTGCCATTTCTCGCCTAGGCGAGACAACTCTCGCTCAGGCGAGAATCCTCCAGTATAGTCCAGGATTTCACCCTCCCAGGTGATCCTTTCTCGCTCAGGCGAGAATCTCTCGATCAAGCGAGGCTTTCAAGACTGATACTATAATTTTAAAGATTAAAATTTGGGGTGTTACAATTCTAGTATCTATACTAATATATAAAGGGAAAACACAAAATAACTACCCATGATGGTGTAATTTGTGTTTTCCTATTTTACCCTTACTAATATATATTTTCTACCAAAAAACCATATAACATATTTCATTATTTAATGTTTCATAATTTTAGGTTTCATGTATAAAACATGGTTTAATTGTGATGTTTCATGTATTAATAAGAAATATGTTTCATTATTTTATGTTGAATGAATAATGTAATTTCTACATTATACTTATCACTTTTATATTTATGTTTGTGTAGATTACACATTTCAAGAGAACATGAATTACATCATTATATAAATAATTTATATATATATATTATATATTTCTAACTTCAACATTCATATAAACTTTACTTTTATGATCAACTTTTGCATATAAACTATAAATAACAACCGATAGGAAAGTGGGTTGAAAGGCACGACAGTGCCTATCAACACGCTAGTAATAATAATGGCTAAGTGATATTAATTTGAGAAAAAAATGTATGCATTCACAATGTAAGAATTTAATATATTGTCAGTCAATCATCCACTATTCATTTTCAATCATCATTGACTCTTCAAAAAAGTAATACAAATGAGTGGTAGATAATGTATTGACTGCGTATTAATCTTAACACTAATAATGCATATATATCATACTCATAATATTTTATATAACAACTAGGTGACATTCATGTAATTTTATATAACCTAGAAATGCAACAAATATTAACTATAGAAGTATTATACATCAAAAGAATAAAAAATTGAGAGTGTGCATGTGCACACCTTGGGACATTAATGCTTATGTCCATGTGTATATATCAATGATGATGATTAGAATTAAAAATTAGTTATTGATTGAATGATAGTCATGTTAATGCATTTTTTAATTTTGTCCGCTCAAATAAGGTTCAATGGTTCTTATTAACTGTTATCATTTATCACAATAGCACACTCTTCTTACGTGAGTCGCTCCTTATATATATGGGGTGAATCAAGTGAGAACATTTCTCAGACTACGAAATCAATAAATTTGGGTCTTACAATCAAACATAGATGGTTAGAATTAAAAGTTAGTTATTAGTCACATGATAGTTTTGGACATGTATATTTTAATCTTTACCATTCAAATAACACCAAATAATCCATATTATATATTCTCATCATGTATATAATAGTTTAGGATAATAAAAGTTGGCCAAACTTAAATATAAGTACGTCCTACAATTTATTATATATGCAAAAGTCGTTTACAAGCGATAAGATACTAACGACTCAAATAATAACTAACAAGAAAAACATAAGTTATAGATAAATTGAAATAAAATGACTCTAAATAAATCTTAAATAAGATAATGATTTATTAATCTAAATATCCTTTAACATGCTCTTCAAGCTAAAACTTTCTAAGCTTTAAGCTTGTTATAAATAATGCCTTTAAAAATGAAAACAACCAAATGATTATATGAGCTCCATAAAAATCAGTAAAAATATGTTGTAAATTATAAAGTTGCACCTATAATCACCATTGGAATGACCTTGAATAAGAAATGAATTCACTATTAAATAATTCATAAATGGGAAAGGCATTCATCGTTGAAAAAAAGCAACCACTATTATAATGAAATGATAATTGGGAAAATAAATCATTAGTAACAGAACTCACCAGTATAGGAGAATTAAGGCACTATCCAAGTTGTCATAGGTACTCATATCATTCAAGAGGTGTTTTGGTGCACATGTATTATTACCTTAATTATTAAAACTATTTTATTTTTTTGGGACTAGTATTTAAAAAAAGTGTAACATCTATATTTTGTGAGTATAAATATTTATATATAATTATTATATCATTTATCATACATTTATATTATTTTCTTAAGAATTAATAATAATTAGATATAAATGGTAGATATGGATGACAATGAAAACCGAGTCGTGAGTATGCGCCAAAACCCAACCCGAATTTAACGGGAAACCCGATGTGATTGGGTTCAGGTTTTACCCGAGTTCAATTTTCGGATTTGGTATATTTGATACCCTACCTCGAACTCGTCCTGAACCCGGTTAATATATGTATAATTATAAAATTATACATAAATACATATATAAAAGCTATATATATATATATATATCAATTTGACATATATATATATATAGAGGCTATATATATAGAAATATATGTTTTGGATGAGTTTTCATCGGGTTTGAGTTTTGGATTTCGAGTCCGGGGTTGGGTAACCACAAACGCAACCCCGACCCGCCCCGTTGTCATTCCTAATGGTAGATGATACATTAATATTGTATAAAACTCATACACTATCAATGAATACATTATTTTATCTTTATAAAATAGAGTGTATCATTTTCTTTTGTAAGGTAGATACAAAAGAATTACATATTGAATAAATGTTACTTGAGAAAAAACTAATCATTAACCATGATAGTGTGTATAAAAAAATAATATATGTCATTTATAAACTAATCATCAATTTCTATAAAAATAATGGGGTTTGCTAACATGGGGAATGTGTATTTTCAGTTAGGTACATGTTAGCAAGGTGTACCAAAAAATTTGGACAAAATTACCCTTAAAGTTTTGTGTAACATATTTTAGTAACTAAGGGTACTTATGTAATTTAACTTTAAATAGTGTAATTGATTACCAAACTCAACGGAAGTAATCGATTACTAGTATAGTGTAATCGATTACTCGTATAGTGTAATCGATTACCAGTACAGTGTAATCGATTACTAGTATAGTGTAATCGATTACCAAAATTTCAAATACAAACTCAACGGATTGATGTAATCGATTACCAAACATAGTGTAATCGACTACAATGTGAAAAATGCACATATCTGATGCTTTTAATATGTTGTAATCGATTACTAGTATAGTGTAATCGATTACATCATACAAAATGCACATATCTGATGCTTTTAATATGTTGTAATCGATTACTAGTATAGTATAATCGATTACGTCATACAAAATGCACAGGTCTGATTAGTTTATCATCATGTAATCGATTATCAGGATAGTGTAATCGATTACACTATTTAAAGTTAAATTACATAAGTACCCCTAGTTACTAAAACATGTTACCCAAAACTTTAAGGGTAATTTTGTCCAAATCTTTTGGTACACCTTGCTAACATGTACCTAACTGAAAATACACATTCCTCATGTTAGCAAACCCCAAAAATAATATATGTTATTTATAAATTAATCATTAATAAATAAATTATTGCTTTATAAAATGTATTATTTTTTTATTTTTGATGGTGTGTAAAGATTTGTACTCGCATATAAAACTTTTCCTACCATGTTGTTCTAAATTGATGGGTTATGATTACCAATGATGTCACATCATTAACCATGTGTTAAAGCACATTGATTAGCCAATAATCAAGTTAGTGTCAGTAAGAGGACAACGAAAAATGACGTGGCTTCCAAAAGTGAATTCAACACTGCCTCCTCCTTTGTCACTAAGTTGCAATGACAAAGCACACACCAATCAGCCATGTGTTGAACGGTACAGCCGCCCCTCATGTCGAGGGATAGACTCAAACATTATCTCATTATCTGTTCCATACTAATCAAAATATTACATTTTATTTTAAAAAGTTTTCTTTTATTCATGTGTTAATATTTTATTAACACATAATAGAGAATAAGATACTGTTTAGGATATGTAATCTCTATGCATAGTTACTTTGTTTTTGATGTTAATAATATATTATCAATCATAAAATCCATGATAGTAAACTGTACAATATTCATTATTAATTTGTATCACTACTTTTGAACAGTAAATGATAATTTATGTTGAGAGATGATGCATAAAAATCCATACCATACATTTCTCTCTTATTTATATTTATATATAGGTTTTGCTAACTTAGTGAAAATAATTTTTTAGTTGGTGTAGGTGCAGCAAAACCCATATAATATAATATAATATAATATAATATATATATATATATATATATATATATATATATTTGATTGAGCGGACCAATCTTTAGCTCAAATTAATTCAAATTGTTTAGTTAAAAAGTTAACATTGTACATCAAGACTTTTGCAAAAAATTAACCCTTCTATTTTAATTATAATAAAGTTAGCAATGAGAATAATTTTATAATTTCCATTTCAAAAAATCAACTCATCATCCCTAACTTTCTTTCCTCTCTCCCATTAATCTACTATCCCAAAAACCCTTCCACCAAAACACCAAATAATCTCTCTTCCCTCCTCCAACTATTTCTTCCTAATATTTTGTCTTCACTGAAAGTATTTCATTTGTTTAACTTATCAAAAGCAATAATATTTGTGTGGTGTAAATATTATCCAAATAAAATTTACCCTCGAACCCTTTGATCAGAGCTGTGCAGTTTTTCACTACCCAAATCCTTTTCACATTCAAGTAATTCTCATTCTCTTTTTCATTTTTTGTGTGGGGTGAATTCTCTGGTGCTTCGTTTTCCCAGGTTTATTGTTTGATATGTAGAAGAAGTCGACATTGCCATCGAATGATGGAAGAATCGCAGATGCGAGTAAGATGGGGTACATAACAAAGGCGAGGGTAGAAAACGGTGGTGGTGTGTTGCGGTGTGCGGCGATACGGTGATGTGTTGCAGTGTGCGGTGGTGTGTTGCGGTACAGTTGGTGTGTGGAGTTTTAGTAGTGGTGAATGAGGTTTTGGTGCTTCGGGATGAGTGAGTTTATAAGGGAGGGGGGAGAATGTTAGAGATGAGGAATAGGTTTGTTGTGTGATGGAAATTATAAAACTACCCCTAAGTAATTATTTTATAAATAAAATGTGAATGTTAATTTTGTCCAAATTTTTTGGTGCACAATGCTAACCTATACAAAGTAAAATACTTTTTATCTAGGTTAGCAAAACCGTATATATATATATATGTATATATATATTAGTTGTACATAACTTTTCATATGATTATTAATTAACTTTTAATCATAATCATCCATGTATAATTGTGATCTCGATCCTAACTTTTTGTTCTAAAAATTTTTATATAAAAATTGTTCTCTTAGTACTCTCTATACATACATATGTATGAGAGAATTTTTAAGTATATATTAAATATAGGTTTTACTAACCTAGATAAAAAGATTTTTTTAGTTACGGTAAGTTAGCATCATGAAGTAAGAGTTCTAGATAAAGTTAACTCTCATATTTTAATTGTAATAGATTTAGTAATAGGATTGGTTTTATAATTTTCGTTTAAAAAAAATTACACCCCTTATCCCTAACCTTATTTCCCCTCCCTCGTTAATATAGTTATCCTAAAACACCAAAACCTCTCCACCGCCCAGAACTATCGTACACCAACTGTCACCACCGCCCCCACCCCGAGCCCAAACTGCGGCAACACGGCACGACTGCCCCAAAACAGCCCGAAAGAGACCCCTTGTTAGTTATCCCTCATCATGGAAAGATCTTGGTTTAACCCCTTTACACAAGGGATGGTGGTGACTGGTAGTGGTTGAAGCCTTGAGAATCTGTTTGATGAACTTGGAAGTAGCAAAAGTGGGCACTCACCATCTTCAAAAGAATCAGTTGAGGCCATGCCAAGTGTGGAAGACAAAGATTGAGAAGATGTATGAAGAACAAGGATGTTGTATTCTTTTCACCAAAGGAAGAAGTCAAATTTGAATAGGGCTTCAAGGATTTGAAATTGATCAAGATTCAACTCATGATAATCATTCTCTTACAAGAAAATATCATGAAGGCTTGTTGGGTTTTAGCTGGTGATAGAAGTAATAGTTGAACATAGGAGGGGACTGCGAGGCAACCTTTTCTCTTTAACCATTAGTTCTATCACGAGGAGGTTCCGTATTAGGTTTAACCAGTTTAAATAGTTATATTGTCTTGTCGGACAGAGTGATTTTAAATATAATTAATAATTTTATCTATAAATATATAATTATTTATAAATGTACATTTTTATATAATTAATAATTTTATATAACTATATTGAAGTAACATCTCTCTATTTTTTTTACCGAAGTAAAACAAAATATTAGATTAATGTTCAATTTTTTAAAATTTTAAGTGAACCGTCATGTTCACTTCCGAGGATATTCCTATTTAACCGGATTTAGTACGGTCGATAATTTCTTTGGTTCAAAGCGGTTTAACCACTCATTCGGTTAAGATTAAAAACCAAAGTCATTTTCAAGTCCAGTCAGTGATCGGATCGGTCAAATCGTCCAGTCCGGTCTGGTTATCATAACACTGTGTGAGACATTAAAGAACAAAATAACATAACTACCACTAGGGGTGAGCATGATCTGACCCTACCCATTCACCCGGTATGACCCAATTTTGATCGAGCCTGAATATGGTCGGGTCTCATCGGGTTTAGGGCCGAGTTCAGGTTCAAAAATTAGAATCAATCAATATTTAGGGTCGGGTAGGGACCAGACATGACCCGTTCTGATCCGTACCATTGTCACTCACTCATGATGCTTGTATGTGTCTCTATTCAAATATATACAGATTAATGATATTTTTTGGTCGAAAATATCATTTATTCTATAATTTTTCATCATATATACATGTTTAATAATATATATACACTTATAGTATTTTATATGTCAAATTACATATTCACAATAATAAATAATATTTAAAAGACTTTATGTAAAATGAGTATATGTTATATTTAATCGAGTCTAATGTCGGGATCGGGTTTAAAGGTTGACCCTTGAATATTTCGGGTCAGATTAACTTCAAGTCTAGAGTCAGGTTCAAAAAAATGACTCGAACAACATTTAGAATCGGGTAAAGAAAAACCTCAATCTGTCTCAACCCGGCTCACGCTCACCCCTAAATACCACAAACACAATCACCATCATGATTGTTGCCGATGTTGTCACAACACATCGTCATCATCACCCACCCTCGTAAATAGTATCACCGTCATCCTTATTACCAAAATAATCTCCTCTTTGCCACCACAATCACCAAACCTTGTTATCTTATAACCACTCACAACCACCGTAACCCAATCACTGCCACCATAATTGCCACCATGTATCACTATCCTATCTCTCTATTGACCACCATGCATTTGTTCACGACATCCACTATATCCTAATCATCACCACCATTATCGCCATAATTAATGTTGAATTGAATTTAGAATTTTGATTTTTTGTCATATTTTTGTTGTTGTTGCAAAAGCCAAATATAGAATTTCAATATCACGGACCACCTAAAGGACCCTAAAAATTTAAGAGCTATCATTTTCAATATAGTATTTCTTTTCTTTTTCAATTTCAAGGCAATGTTTTTATTTTCATTTTTAATTTTATAATCCATGCCACATTCATTAAGAAGAAATATTAGATAGATTGATGAAACAAGTATTTTAGCCTAACATTATTAGTGTCTCAAATCTCAATTAAAGCAAAATACAGGTTTTGTTGTGAGTCTTAATTCTGTATATATGTTAATTTATTCTCTATAGTTGAATTTACTCATTTTTACATTTAATAAGAAATAGTATATTCATATAATTAAAAATTAATAATACATTCCTTCAAACAATTAATAAATTAATTATTATACATTAATTATAAAACTAAAATAAATATATCATATATATCAGTATTGGTAAAGGAGAATTATATGGTAAATAAACTTATTATGAATGATTAAAAGTTAGTTACTAATCATATGATAGTCATGTATATTTATATTTTAATCTTAACGATTTAAATAAGATCTAATACTCCCTATTAATAGTAGTGGATTCCGTTAATGGTGCTATGCATTTAGTTGATTTTTCTTCTCTTTCGTTTTGACTGGCAATATTAGGTATATTGACCATTAACACCTTCCAAATTTCCACACGGAATATTAATACAAGGTAGACACTAAGGAACAGAAATAGAATCATAATTAACGGGGTCCTTCAATTTTTATATTTTTATCCATAAATAATTTTTGTTGTTTTTATTTTTATAAAAAAAATCATCACTCGTATGGAACAAGTCTACTCTTCCTTTTAATCCATTTTGTATTTATTATTTGTTATTAATTATAAACCTCAATGCATAATTTTGTTAAATATTTTATTGGTTATAGCTAATCATTATATTATAATAATTAATGTATTAATAGAAATCATGACTCATCCTCCTTGGACAAGTATGAGGACGGACCCTCTCTAAAACACTGATTTGTTGTCCTAAATTTTGTTTCACATTAATGACAATTAATGACAATCAGTAATTAAAAGTAATGGGATTATTAATTTTTTATTAAATATAATATGTTTTTATCGAGAAAATAATATCTAGAAAACTAAATCTTTTTCCTGATCATGTATTAATCGTGCTATACACTTAGTTGATTTTTCTTCTCTTCCTTTCTGAATGGCAATATAAAAATAATAGATATTTAATTTTTATTAAATATGATATGTTTTTATTGGGGTGATACAATATTTGAGAATTAAATCATTTTCCAGAACCGTGCTATACACTTCTTTGATTTTTCTTACAATGATTACACCTTGCAAATTTCCAATCAATGTGGAAAATGGTGCTATACTGTTCGTTGATTTTAATCCTCTTCCTTTTTTAATGGCAATGGTCGATATATTAAGTGGTGGTCATTTCATAAGGGCAGTGACGTAACATTATTATAAGAAATGTGAACATTAAATATGAACAATTAGATTTTATTTGAATGATTAAGATTAAAAAATATATGCACATAACTATCATATAACTAATAATAAACTTTTAATCACAGTCATTCATGATTAGTTATAAAACTCATATTTATTTATTGTTTTCACTTAACCGCCCATTACAATATTTAGTTCAAAAAATTATATTTGCAACTAAACTTAAAATATACAAATTTGATATCCAATTACTTACTTTAGCATGTCATTGTCAATTACCGATTATTACATTTTTATGTCCCCTTCTATGAATTTTAATATTATTCAGTATTAAAACACAACAAATCATCTCAAACCACATAAGACATAGTCAATATTTAATATTGGATATGGGACAAACATAGTCAATATTTTATATGCATATTTAGTTGTGTATAAAATAATGACATATTTTTAACGCAAAATATATTGATTCTAAAAAAATTCATATATATCTATATGTATCATTTCATATGTGGAATGGGTGGGGATTCGCTTACTCCAAGAGTAAGTCCACATCTTAGCCATCAATTCTAGGAAAATTCAATGACTTAGATCTATTCACTAATTCAAACAATTAGATTTCCCTAGAATTGATGGTTAAGATGTTGGAGTTAATGAATCTATCCTCATGTGAAATTACATATTCACAGTAATAAATAATATTAAGAAAATTTTATCTAAACATATACATATTATATTTAATCTTGTGTGATTTCAGGTTCAGTTTCAAATGATAGTCCAACTGATATTTATCGTCGGATAATCCTTGAAATTTAGGGTCGGGTTCAAATTAAAAAAATAATCTAACCAACATTTAGGGCACGTGATTGACAAACCTTATAAGAATCATTCTCACCCTTACTTGAAACATTAAATTTAGCTCCCCTAACGCTGTATAATTACACTCAGCCCCTTCATATCTGTACTGAATGTAATGTAAATATATAAATCTAATGTGATTTATGTAGGTATAATATAGGGAGGGATTGTTGGTGTAATTTATTCTATAGTTAATTATTCATCCTCAGTCTAAAAATAGTGCTAATAAATTACAGTAATTGGGTTATTAAATAATTGTTGTTCTATTTCTACATACATAAACAATACTATAGTACTATTATTTTTATATAAATCAATTATAATAAAGGCAGTATAATTAACTACACCTAAAAAAATCAACAGTAAATATTTTATAACTCTTAAAAAATTAATGTTTACAATACAGCCAAACCTAAAATTTAAAAATACAAATTTGAGAAATAACTCGTGCATTGTACGGGTTCATAATAAAAGCAGTTCTCTAATTTTTTTTATTTTTTATTGGTATTATTTAGTATTTTCATACATTATTATATGTTTGGGAGAGAATATTAACAATCACAAATATCTATTTCATTCTTCACTGACCTTATAAATTTGTAAAATGAAATGCAATAATTATGATTGGTTGAAGAGAATATGGATATGCCATTTGATATGCCCAAAACTCACCATAGCTGTAATGTGGAAAAGTAATCAGTGCCCACCCTTCAAGGAATTAGAAGAGAAAAGTCTTGAATAAAAAAATGATATAACATTGAAGAATGCTTATTTTAGATTTTAGTTTTTAATATATGTTTTTTAGAGTATCCACTTATTTCAAGAGTAAGTTTAAAATACTTATTTTACATCATAGTTATCAATTATATGGAAATTCAATTATTTGAATTACTGAGTAGATCTAAACCATTAAATTCCTAGAATTGATAGCAAAAATGTGGATTAAATTTAAAAAAATTACTCTTATAACAACTAAGTCCCTTCTAGTCCTTCAATTAAAAACTGCTGAAAGAAATCTGGTTAACACATGATTATGAAATAAATAGTCTGAACTAGCGTTTGTGTCTCTCAACCCACATTCTTATTTTATTATTTTAAGTATTCAATTTTTATATATTTTATTTTATACAATTAGAATGTTTTTGTATTAAGAGTACTTTATGTTAGAATGTATTTATTATAATTCAATTTAAGGTGAGACAATTGGTTAATGTGCTAATGGTAGTTACTTAGGATTATATTTTTTTGTAGAAATTAAAAAATGTAAGGGCAAAATAGAAAAATTAAAAATATATCATGTTGGTAGTTATTTCATGTTTTGCCTATATATAGTATAGATATTGTAACTGATTATCATAATTGATTTCATTTCTATAAAAATAAATAATTTAAACCTTATGTTCATAAAACTTGCCTTGATTTCAAATCCATACATCAGCAAATGAATGACATCATGATATGAATATTTCAAAACTTGTCCTAATAAATTGTTAAATATACCTATTGAATGGACTTATACTAAACATCTCCATTAATGGAGAGACAAGTATTCAACAAAAATCAAAGTAAGTGAAAGATGCAATGTCACTTTTGTCCTTTTTATTTAAAAGATGATTACATCTTTACCCTTATAATACACATAAAAAACTCATTTATCTCTCCATTAATGTAGAGTATTCCTACTCATGCTAAACCAAATTGTATCCTATATATAAACCCAACTCTCAAGCCATTTTCTTCAATTCACATCCACCACAATAATCAAAATCAATGGCCAACATTAAAAGTCTCTCTATCCACTTTTTCATTGCGATAAGCAGTCTTGCCTCCGCCATGGCGGCCCATTTTGACATCACAAATAGATGTCCCTACACCGTATGGGCCGCGGCAGTGCCAACTGGCGGAGGCAGACAGCTTAACTCTGGCGAGACATGGGGAATTGATGTTGCTTCCGGTACGGCCGGGGCACGCATATGGGCTCGAACCAATTGCAACTTCGATGGGTCTGGAAGAGGACATTGCCAGACCGGTGATTGTGGTGGTGTACTACAATGCACAGCGTACGGCGCAGCGCCTGACACTCTTGCGGAGTTTGCCCTAAACCAATTCAATAACTTAGACTTTTATGATATTTCACTTGTTGATGGGTTCAATGTTCCAATGGAATTTAGCCCTACCTCAAATGGGTGCACCCGTGCTATTAGGTGCACTGCTGACATAAATGGACAATGCCCTAGTGTGCTTAAAGCTGATGGTGGATGCAACAACCCTTGTACTGTATTCAAAACTGATCAATATTGTTGCAATTCTGGTAGTTGTCAACCCACAGATTATTCAAGATTCTTCAAGGATAGGTGCCCTGATGCATATAGTTACCCTAAGGATGACCAAACAAGCACATTTACATGCCCTGGAGGAACTAACTATAGGGTTGTATTTTGCCCTTGAACCACTTTCTTGGTGATTTCTAAACATGCATATGTATGTATGTACTTTCATAAAATAAAGGGCTCCAATGATGTTATGGCCTCAGTGATAAGTGCATCTCTCATATCTGGGAGTGCATTCTATTCTATACGAATAAAGATATTGGTAATAATATAATTATATTCCAATGTGGGTTTTTTATGTTATTTGGTTTGGTGGATAGTCAAAGACTATTAACTTTTTTGAATAAAACATTTTCTACTGCACAACGGTAGAAATGGAACATAACACTATAACATATGTGTGTATGTATACCTAGGAGAAAAAGGTGGTCTCATTGGTAGAAAGATTATTAGTGTTTTGAATTATTGTTCTTTCTAAGTTATAAGAGTGAGTTACTAAGTAAGTTAGGTCTTCTAAAAAAACAAAATAAGGTATAAAGGGGTGACAATCTTATATATCATTTCTCTATACCATTCTCTAATATTATCATCAAGTCAATTAAAATTGTCAAGTGACATTTTTTTATTTGGAAATGCTAGTTTGTTAGTATTTGTTGTGCGTTTAACCATGAAATCATCTTATAGCTCCATTTTTTTTTAATTTGTTATGGATGAAATTTGAATCCACAACCTTTTTCACTTCATTCCTTAAACCATTCACCCTCAAATCACCTTATAACAATAAATACAATAAATTAATAAATATAAATATTTCAGGTTGAAGGTTCTAATATTTAATGTATTGTTTCGATAAATATGCAATTTTTTAATCTAAAAATCAATTTTGAGTAATATACTATATTAAGATAGAATTTGACAAGTTTTGACCTGTATTTTTTATAGTTTAAACCTATAGTTTTTTTTAAGTTTTGACTTATTTAATTATATCTTTAATATAACAATGATTTCAATATTGGTGGCTTACATTTCATTATTGATGGGTTGACTCTCTGACCTCATCATTAAATTAAAGGTAACGGTGGAAGTAGTTTGATGGTATTAAATAGCTTTGTTTATGCTAATTTTCTATGTCACTTCTATGTGCTATCAATTACAAACTCATATTTATGTTTTGTTAATTTTTGGTTAGTTATTATGGTGCAACTTTAATTGACGTGTCAATTTATAATTGGTGGCATATAAAAGTAACATAGAAAAGTAGCATAGACAACTTGTGCTAGTAAATAGCAACCTTGAATATCGGCAATGGCTGAAACTTTTGTAGAGTATTCACAGTGCATGAGACCTATGTGTATATAATCAAATTGTGTTGGCAGAAGATAGAACAAGCACAAGTAATTCAAGTGCTATGGGCATTGAGGAATAGAGCCTACAGAAAGTTCCAAGAATATACTAATAATATGTTAGTTTATTGGTGTAAGGTCCTGTTAGATTTCCAGAAAGACTAAAATGCTAAGGGTACATTTGATTCTTGTAAACAACACTTATTAGGATGAACAATCATGCACCCCGAAATAGATTAATTCCTTACCCAAGAGGTTAAGAAAAATCTTCGGTAGTACCCAATAAAATTCCAATAGTATAGAGGATCTTAATGGGATGTATTATATTTAGTACTTGATAAAAAAAATATAGATTTGGGTATTGTTATTATCCTTTGATATAATGGATTATTTTGGGAGATTGTCCTTGTGATTTTTCCTCATGGTTAAAAGGGGATTTTCCATGTTAGATATAAGGATGGCAATGGGTACCCAGATCCGCGGGTACCCGCAAAAAATACCCGCAATGGGTCGGGTATAGGTCTATGTTTTGGACTCGTAGGTAATTGAGACCCGCGATTTTAAGACCCGCTGTTAGATGGGCATGGGTTCGGGTAATGAGATATTCAGACTCGTGACTACTCGGACCCGCTATTTATATATATAACAACATAATTGTAATATCATGTTAATCTATATTGTAATATCATATTAAACCATAATTATAATATCATATTACTTCATAAGAGTGATTGTTATGTTGTTAAACTGTGATGTTATGTTGTTAATCAATATTATTATATTGTTAATTCATATGTATGATATAATATTATATTAATTCAAGAGTTTTTACTAAATGAATTTTTCATCATAATTTTGAACTTGTTTTTAATGTTTGTTTGAGTAAAATGAATTGTGTTTAATATTCTAAGTTGTGTTTAAATAGCATATAAGATCGTAAGAAACAAATACACAAGTGTATAAATTACTTGCAATTATTTTAATATTTTTGAATTTGTGGGTACCCATGGATCCGTTGGGTACCCAAAGACCCGCGGGTAGTATACCCGTTGGGTATTGCACGGGTCTGAGGCAGGTTTCGGTCCAAAAATGAAGCAACGGGGCATGTCTGAGTAATGCACTACCCGGACCCATTTAGACTCATTGTCATCCTTAGTTATATATGATGTTTGCTTTATTTATCTTGTTGATAAGTGAGTTTTGATGTCCAAGTATTATTCATGTGGGCCATTTCTAAGATGCGAACTAATACAGAAGTCGGTTTGGGCCTTGTTAACTTTGGCCCGTATAGAAGTTGGTTTGGGCCTCACCGACTTCTATATAGAAGAAGTGTTTTCTAGAACCGACTTCTATATAGAGTACGGTTTAGGCAATGTTAATATTAATATTGCAGCACATCTAGTAAGTTAACTAGATTTAGTAGTTTGTGGAGTCGGTTCGAATCTCACTCCTAACATTTTTCACAAAACATATATTTTTCACAAACTATAAAATCTACTTAACTTACCAGATGTGCTGCAGTGTTAATGTTAACATTGCCTAAACCGTACTCTATATAGAAGTCGGTTCCAGAAAACACTTCTTCTATATAGAAGTCGGTGAGGCCCAAACTGACTTTTATATGGGCCAAAGTTAACAGAGCCCAAACCGACTTCTGTATTAGTTCGCATCCAAGCGAACTAATTATTAGTTCACATTTTAGACATGGCCATTCATGTGCTCTATTTTTTATTTTTCTTCACCAGTTTTTTGTTTGCTTCCGCTCATATCCATAAGGTGTTCAAAAAATGGGGTGTATTAGACTCAAAATTCCTACAAGTAGTATTACAAGTACATGGTGTAAACTCAAAATTCCTAAAAGTTGAATCTGTATGTAATGCTAGATCAACATGGTATGGCAACCAACATGGTATTTTGAGATCCTCTTCAATATTGGAGAGTTCATTACTAAATCCAAATTATAATATGTAGTAGTAATTTCAGTATTGGACCCTCAAGTATTAGGGAGGATTCCAATTCTAAAGGCATTGGAAGGCGTAAATAAATAGTTAATACTAGGAGTGAGCATCCCTTACCCAACCTTAAATGTTGGTAAGGTCAGTTTTTTGAATTAAGACCTCGTCTAAGACCCAAAGCTAATCTGACCTCAAATATTCACTAGGACAACCTTCAAACCTGAACCTAGACCTTATTAAATATAATGCGAAATTATTTTAGATAAAGTATTCCTAATATTTTACTTATTATTATTGATGTGTAATTTGACATATGAAATAATATGTATATATATTGTTAATCTTAGATAATGATGAAAAAATTAGATAACATATGATACTTTCGACAAATGAGATGTCATTATTCTATACACAATTGAATAGTAACACATACAAACATGATAAGTGAGTGGTCATGGGACTCGTCGGGCCGATTCATGTTTGTTTCCTACACTACCCTAAATATTATCTAGGTCTAATTTTTGAACTTGAACTCAGCCATAGAGACACATACAAACATGATAAGTGAGTGATCGGGTAAGGTCATTTCATGCTCACCACTTTGTGGTAGCGACTCATCATGTTTAATGGTAGCGAGTCATGAGTCATAGCTTAATGGTCGCGACTCGTGAGAATACTGAGGAAAATTTACAAGATTGGTATAATTTGACTTGTTTTTACGAAAAGTGAGACACCGTGTGAAAAATTTGATCTAATGACACATGTTTATTTATTTAGTTACGGAAAGGGAATTTGTGCCACAAATTCCATGAAAATTGTGGCTCCTAGCTACGATATCTATAAGAATCATAGGTATTATTCACGGCATCCGAAAATCGCAGATCTCATATACGATATCAGTAAAATTTACACCACTTCCGTAATATTTCAAAAGTTACACTAAAACCGTAAAAAACAAGTCAAACTACACCAATCTTGTAAAATTTCCGAATAATGACTATTTGTCGTCCCTAAGGTCATGGGTTCAAGTCGCGGAAGACTCCCTTTATGGAAATAAAATATTGCATAGAATATTTAAACTGGTGGGTGACACGCTCAATATATTCATGTGTCAGGGGAGTCGCATGTCAGAACTGAGTTGTTATATTTACCATTTTAGTCAACATCCTCATATATCCTATCTAAAAAGTATTGTGATTATTATAAGGTCTTTTCCTTTAGAGCAATTATGTTGTGTTATGTAGTTAAGGATAACATCAAAAATGTCTTTCTTCTATGGATCTATAAAAAACACAACATCAAAGGATAAAAAACTCAACATCAAAAGATGTGTCTCACTAATCTTAAATGTTGAATGTTATAAATAGTGAAGATTGTTGAAGACTTCACTCAAGATATAAATCCAACATCGAATAACTTGGAAATGTAGGCACAACCATCAAATGTTTTGAATAGAACCATATCCAATATACTAAGAATCATAATTACAAGCTGATAAATTTAATTTAGAGAAAAATATGTATACACCGACAGTTTATGAGTTTTATATACTATCACTGCATTATCCATCATTTACTTTTAATCATTATTTACTATTAAAAATTAATATAAATGAATGGTGGATGATATAATGAATATGTATAAATCTTTACATAGATATTACACTCTTTAATTTAATTTGTGTTTTATTTATTGCAATGATTTCAGATTTGCTTTTGGTCTGCTCATGTTTTTGTTCACTTCTACTATAATAGTAACAGAATCTGAAATATTTAGGGTTTATAATATTAGTTTAACAAAAAAAATAAAGCAGTTGAAAAGTGAAGGACATTGAAGATTAATTGATCCTCACATACTTATTAATCAATAGACTATAATAGTAATAGAATCAGAGATGGTATTCATTAACAAATTCAATCTTGGTAAGTAGATTCCTTCCATCCACCAAAATTTTCCTCTAATCCTCGATCACGACGTTCCTGCGTTAAGAAACATTCATCTATAATTAGTGAAACATAAGAATGATATATTGATAATCAACAAGAAGGACCAAATTGTATATGAGATCGATTACATGAGTCGAACAAAATCGTATAAATTAGTATAGTAGAGAAAACAAATTACCTCAGGCCTAAAACTAAGGCCAACCCTAATCTCTCCACAATAGTGCCCATCTTTGACAACATTGTATACTGTGGCTGGTAGGTTTCCTTCAATAAACAAAGGTTCTAATGGAATGCTGGAAAAAAATAAACAATTAGATATAATTTAATTTCAAAAATATAATTGAAAAAGTTTGGATATATATGTATATCTTGCATATAGTTTTCTATTTCTTCATATTATATGTGATTTAATACAAGCTAAGGATCTATATTATTAGAGAGATTTAGAAGAAGAAATATTATATATGATACTCACTTAACTTCTCCTACTAGATCATGAGCTGTTAAGGTATCACTGTCCATGATCTTCATTTTGAGTTCAGAAATGCCTTCAGATAAGTTGAATATAAAAGTTTCATTCCACTCTGGATCACTTCCCTTACCTACATTCATTCACAATCAAATAATTTAATATGCACCAAACTCATGCACATTAATCTAAATAAATTATGTACATAAAATGTAACACTCCAATGTGTTATGTGACAAAAGGGTGGCTGGTTGTACTAGGTTTTAGGTAATGGAGTCTATAGAGATATGTGAATATAGATGAATCAGTTGTCTCACTTTCTATGTCTAATTGTGTCTCAGTCCAATTGAAAGTTGTTATCTATTTAAAAAGAAAAATAAAATGACATAAAATAACATTTTTATTATTTGATGGGATATAATTGTCTTAAGATACATGGACATGAAATTTTGGAGGACAGAGGATCGTGATTCATAGGTTCTTTGTGTTTAAAAAATGAGTAAATTACACTCACACCCCCTGAGTTTTAGTGAAGTTACATAAACCACCTCTCACTTTTTTGTCCTTACACAAACCACCCCTAATTTTGTACATATGTTACACTGACTACCCCTGCATGATATAAAAGTGTAATATTTTAAACAAAAAATGTATGATGTGTGAAATTAATTAAACAAAATATTGTATATTGTGTAGACAAATTCAAATAATATAATAGTCAGTTCGTCTTTATTATTTGGCTCGTTATAAAATAGTATAAGAGTTATTTAAACATTTATTTGAAATTATTAATGTATTTTTTAATGATACAAAAATAATAAAGAAACACTCGTTTTTGTACTATTTAAAGTGTTACACAATATACAATATTTTATTTGACTTAATTATATTCATCACACGTTTTTTCTTTAAAATATTACACTTTTATAACATGCAGGGATAGTCAATGTAATGTATGTATAAATCTAGGGGTGGTTTGTGTAGGAGAGAGGGGTGGTTGGTGTAAGGACAAAGAAGGGAGAGGTGGTTTGTGTAATTTCATTAAAACTCAGGGGGTGTGAGTGTAATTTACTCTTAAAAAATTTGTCTCCCTCCTTTTACCAATCAGTTTTCACCGAGTAATGTAAAAATGATATTTTTGTTTTTAGGAATTTTCTTTTTATTTAAGTGACATTTTTTAATCGGGATGGAACAGTAACGGAGACAGATTGTGGTCTATATATGTTCGAGATATGTTTCCTTATGCACACAAGCGAATAAGTTGTTTCTGAAACTTGAATTCATAATCTTAAGATCATTAGACAAACAACTTTATCGTTACGCTAATATTTCACCCATTTTCCTCAAAATTAATTCAAATTATGTATAATGTGATGCTTGATAAATATAATACCTGATGCAACACTACTTTGTTGTTCCTGAGTGCGACATATAAGGACCACATAAGGATCCATGTTACCTGATGCATATATAACATTATATCATACATATTTTTCATAAAATTCCAAAACTTTTCATGTTTTAAAAATTCAACATATTTATATTTTCCTTTTCAACTATACTCTCATTAATTACTTCTCTTTTTCAACCCTGATTTTATCATTTTCTTTTAATTCAATTTCTAAATACGCATTAAAAGTTGTTATTTTAATTAAATTGTATCAAATTTTTAGATCATTTAACAATTCCTTAAATTATGTGCATAATCTTAAGCATCAAAAGATATGGAACGAGATAGTATAAACTAAGAAAATAAATCACATTTGAGATAAATAATAAAGTCAAAAAGCCAAATTGAAAGATATGATATTATTAAATACTATATAGTATAAATAAAAACTTACAAAGGAAATCAGTATTTTCAAGGCCCTTGGCACTAACAAGAAGAACTTCAAGGGTTCCATGAGGCATTTTGAATGGAAGAATAGATAAAGCACAATGGAGAGTTTATGAAAGGGCTCTCTTTGTACTTGGAATCAATTAGAGACTTACACAAAGTGAATGAAACATGAAAGGTCAAAGCTATAGAATTTCTATTTACTATTATAATAGGGGCAAACTCAAACTAGAGAATCACCACTTTCCTAGCCGAATGATTAGGATTTATGAAAGAAATAACATTATTAAATTATTATTATTTTCTCTTATCTTTATTAGGTATTCTCATTTCTCACTAACAAATTTTCATTTCATTGATTTCATAGAGCACTATTTAGAATGAAGAGACATGCATGTCTTATGTGATATGCTTGATTCAATGTGTTTGGTGTTATCTAAACATAATAATAAAGCATTCACATCAATTACATATATGGCTAAATTATTTAAACCTCATATATATATATTTATATTGAGAGAAATATTTGAGATATGTTGAGTGTATTAGGAGAGAAATTGTTAGATGTGTTTAGAGGGTTTGATTGAGAGTATAATGATTTTTTAATTTTAATAAAGGTTGTTTACTAAAATAACTTTGACACGTGTCTTATTTTTTGTTGAGCAACTAAGGATTTTTTTGTCCAAATAATTGGGTACACATTGCTAACATGATCTTTCATATATTATACTTATTACATCTACATGAGAAAGAGGTGTCGGTGTAATTTACTTTTAATTAATTAATAATGTATTAGCTATAATAAATTGATCATTTATAAACTTGCAAATAAAATTTTATTATGAGTATATCCTTCTCTTTTGTGTATTTAAACAATACCTCCTTAAAAAATTTAATACATTTTGTAATTGTAATGAACCAAAACAAGTTTTTTACAAATTACTATTTTTGTAAGGAACGGTAATGAGATAGATTTTGACATGTAGTATGTTATTAAATATGATAATGATCATTTCTTATAGCTTGGAGAAACTGAAATGTAACTTTCGTTGGACCAAACAAGTTCTATCTCATTGTTATTCTCTTAAATATTTTCAAACATATTAATCCTATAAAATAAGAAATATTTGAATAATAATATAAATCAAATGTTTTATTGTTTCTAAATAATGACATTTTAATATAAAAATAAATTATTCTTGTATTGTTTACAATATTATCACTTTTTCAATTAAAATATGAATTTTTTAATATGAATTTTTTATTTGATCTTGAGTTATACACTCTATTTTTAGTCATCTTCAATAAGTCTTAAAATATGATAGCAAAATAATGATTCATGGACTACTTTTTAGTTTAAATTAGCTCATGAGTCTAGGCTGTCTAGCATTATATAGTTAGAAATAACTAATTTAAGTATTGAGGATAAAATAAAGTAAATTGAGATTGACTTTCAATTTTTGATTACTTATTAACTATAATTTATTTGACAAACAAATATATCTCCTAACGACAATGTTCATAGAGAATAAATAATACAATTTGTTTAATCACATACAAGATATCTACAATCCAAATCGTATAAGGGTCAATGTCTTCATAATTTTCGGTTCATTACCAAAAAAACATCAATAATTCTAAGAATGTGTTACTTAAATACACAAAAAAGAAGAATGGTGATTTCATAATCAAAATTTGTATGCAAATTTACAAATGATTATTTTATCACAGCTAATGTATAATTAATTAATTAAAATTAAATTATATTGACACTACTTGGAGTTTAACATAATAACAATCATTATCTTTTTTTAAAGATCGCACCATTTCCCGTGTAAGGTTAATAATAGTCAATATAATATAATGTATGTATATAAATTAGGGTAATTTTATAGGTGCAAAATAAATATAATTTCACTGAAACTCAATAAATGTAATTTCGGAATTCAATAAAATTTTACATTTTTGTTCTAGCTATAAATACCATTATCAGGATGTAACTATGTTCAAGTCGGAAATATGACTAACTCTCTTTAACTAAATATATTTTTATATGCAAGATTCGAATTTGGATCGTTACCATACCAACTAAAACAACCTCTCTTTGATATACAAATTTTAAATTAGATAAAGGTGAAATGTATTTTAGAAATTAATTTTATCTACTATCCATGATAATGGAATCATGGAGAATGCAAAAAGTAGTGTCCTTAGTATAATCATTTTTTGAAAGCACTTAGATGTAAGCTTATGGCTTCTAGCATTTTCTAAGGGAGAAAAAACACACTAAACCAAATAAAAATGGATACAAATACAACAGTTAGATGGCATAGCAAAGGATAACAGTGTCACATCAGCTATTGATTCCCCTACCTATTTTCCTGCTTTGCTTACCTATCTTCTCAACATATAATGTGAAACACCAAGCTAGACCTTTATGTTCATCATCATAATGTGTTCACAAATGTCACTAGGAAAATAAAAGTATGCAAAATGACATTGATTTTGCAATCTACACAAGTACATAAGATATTACAGCAATTTTCCTGGGCAAACAGCAAAATGTTTCACCAGATTACCTATGAAAATTCTTGTTCCACTGAGAATAGTGTTTTTTAGGATCCACTCCAGGGCAATCTTGCAGGTTAGGTTTTTCCAACACTGGGAATGAAAAGCTAGTTGATGACTGTTGCTCTGGCCTGGACTCCATCCCTGTATCATGGTAAAATGAGATATCACTTTGAGAAAGGCTGGAAGATCCGATATGTGGCAACGTTGAGCCACCATCCCTCCGGTCATGAAAGTTAGCAGGTTCCGGGAAACCACATTGAAATAGATTTTCATCTACTGGTATTGCACCTGTAAGAGTCTTGAATGCAAATTCTAGGCATGAGTCTGACCAAGTATCCATAAATGAGGCACAAAGCTGTGATTCAGTAGTATCATGGTTTTTAGTTTCAAGTGGTGGTTGCTCCATTGTAATATTTTCATGCTGAAGAACCTTTTCATTTTCTTTAAGTGGCCATTCATGCATTGGTGTGCTTATGTTTCTAGAATGGTAGACAAGTTGTGTAACGTTTCCAGATTCACTATGCAGAGGTTCTCCATCCAAACTCCTTGTTCTGTTGCCTTCACCATTATAAGACTCTCTAATTGTAAATGTAGAAGCATTTTCACAAGTCGTGGGGCTGGTTCTCAACTCAGGTTGCCCTAGGAATAGTGTTGATGGCTGACTAACCATATTAAGCTCTTTCTTGTTCTGGGACTGGTTTGAGTTATCATGAGCTTTAAAATTGATGCTCGTCACCACACTCTCATGCAATCCATTATTTGAGAAGTTATAAATATTAGGAGTCCTGCCATGCAAAATGTCCGTGGGAGCTTCAACTGGCAAAGCACCTGTGAGAGTCTTGATAGCAAATTCTAGGCATGGATCTGACCAAGGGTCCCCAAACAGTAAGGGGAACTGTGATTCTGATCTCTCATCACAAATATCTTCAGCTTCAACCTTCTTCAATTGTTCTGATCTCTCATCACCCATTTTTTCAAGTTCACCCTTCTGCAATTGTTCGTTGGGAACAGTTTGGGCATCTAATGACTTCTCCCTCTTGTTTGATGATTCTCCTAGTACTTCTGTTTTCAACCTGTCAGATGCATGAGGTGTAGCCTTGGTTTTTTCCCCAGCATCAAGATGGTCAGATGCTCCATTAGTTAAGGTTGCAGTTGCAGTTGCAGTCACAGTTGCAATTGGTTCTTCCTTGCACGATTTTCTAGACACATATTCAACAGCTCTTTCAGAGGGCCGGACCTCAGGTTCAAGTCCAGCAAGTCGCTTTGACACCCGCATGGGCACTGTCAGCTCTTTCTTGTTCTTGGATTTATTTGATCGTACCTGTGGCTTTCTGTTCCTGCTTCCTGTAACGTTATCAAATGAAGTTTTTGGAGTATTAGTTCCAGGGGCTACAGTGAGTCCATAATCAACTGAACCCTCAGCCAGTGGCACACTTGTGAGGGTATTAGTTGCAAATTCCAAGGTTGGGTTTCTGTCACTTCTTCCTGTAACACTGTTAATTGGAGTTTTTGGAATATCAGTTTCAAGAACGGTAGTAGGTTGATTATCAACTGAATCCTTATCTGGCAACACACCCATGAGAGTGTTAATTGCAGATTCCAAGCTTGGGTCAGACCAAGAGTAGTGGAATGCAAATGACAACTGAGGTTCTGATTTCGCATCACCCATTTCTTCATCTTCTACTATCCCTAGTCCACCGTATGTACTAGGTTGAATTTTATGAGATTTTATTTTATTTTCTGACTCTACTTTTATTGGTGCATGATCAGCAAGCCCTGCAGCTGCTCCAACCTCACTTTTATGGATTTCTGCATTGACCTCATCCTTAGACATTTTGCTTTTATTTTTAGGAGCTTTATCACAGGATATGGAGTTGCTCATCAGGTCAAGCTCAAATCCAGCTAGTCTTTTTGAAGCCCGGCGAGGAGTGTTGTGCACTATCTTATTACTGGATTTGTTTGAGCTAGCACGAGTTTCTGGCTTATTGTCTTCTGCTTTATCTGTTTCTAGAAGATGTGGTTGCTCTTTGGAAACTAATTGGTCATCAGAGAGATTGTGGCTTGTGTTTATTACCTCTTGTATTTTATGCACTTGCTCAAATTTTGGGACACCTTTGAGATGCAGAGATGATGTATTTTCCATATCCGCGTCTAGAGTGGTTCTACTTTTCCTTAAGTTTCTTCTTGGAACTTGAGGAGTATGTTCCTTGATTACGTTGTTTTCCAAATGGACAGGTCCAGCCCCAGAAAGTCGCGGTGAAAACCGGTGATGCACACTGAACTCCTTTTTGGATACACCATTGTGATTCTTTTCATTAGCATTCTCCATCACAATGACATGTTCCTTCTCTTGCACATAATCTGCATATGTTAAGTTCAGTTTCAGCAGGAAGCAGTTTTCTGATTCTTTTAAGGATTCAATTTTTAAATAGTGCTTAGCTACCTGGATCAGACATTTTCCTCATTTCAGGAGGACTTTCAGCTCCATCCTCAAGTGAATGCATCTTCACAACAAATTCACCTGTTGGAACAGATGCAACCATCACTCCAGATGGCACCTTCGCATGTTGCCCTTTCCTTGACCTGTTAGCATCTGACAATTCTAAGTTACTTTTATCAAATATTTCTTTTCCTGCAAAAAAAGTTTGGAATATATGAGTTTTAAATGTAAATAGCATATTTTTCATTTCCAGGTTGGATGAACTTGTAGAACAACTAATTAAACAATCCAAATATATTCATTTATGACTTCTTACCTGCGAAAAGCTGTTTCTCCAGTGCAGACTGGTTTGGTTTCTGTCTTTTGGCAGCTGATGATGGCTATTGATTGAACAAAATCAAAGCAAGAAATACAAAATTATTGTCAACTTGATTGATCACATGCAAAAATAAATAATTATTGATTGGGAACTTTTAGACATAGTTGTAAAAATCGTTTCGTACCGGCCGGTTGAACCGGTCCTTATACCGGTACGGTACAATAATTATACCAGTCAAAACTGGCCAAAACTGGTCATACCATCCAGTTTTCAATTAAACCGTACCGGTCAAACCAATCGATTTTTATTTAAAATTAATTTTTTTAACGAAAATAAAAAAAATATTGTTGTTTTATTGATTTTTAAACATTAATGTTAATGTATTATATATGTATATCTAACTTCACCAGTATGCGGTTTATTCAGTGAACCATCGGTTGAACCGCTATACCACTATACCAGTACCCCTACAGGTTTGATGACCGGTACGGTATTAATAACATTGCTTTTAGAGAATATTTATGCTAGTAGGAAGCCCACAGCACCAAGCATGCTTGGATTTTAGACAATTAATGCAAAATGGAAATTTTTAGAGGAATCGTATGCTAGTAAGAAGACCTTAATAAAGAAAAGACATTATCATACACGCACTCGCCATTAAAAATTAGACTCTTAATATGATCAAATTTTTGAAGTCTCCATACTGACGTGACTGGAGAATCCCAAGTTTTGTTTAATCTTTTAATGCTTTGGAGTTGTCTAATGGGAAAAGGGAATAGTCAATGACAGCAATTGCAGTACGATAGTACTCATTGATTAGCAAAAAACCTTACATTTGATGCGTCTTCATCTTGAATTTGTCTTCTACTTGGTCTAAATGCACATGTACGTATATCTCCAGACTCAAGATAGCGCAGTACATCCTTCTTAGAACGGAACACATATCCACTGACTGGATCTGTATAGAACTGTTGGAAGTATAATCCAATAACAATTTATATAAGCATCAGACCTTGGAAAACTGTAGATGCAGCAGCACACCCCTCCAAATGGGAAAAGACAATTTGAATTTTTATATACAAAAAGTAGCCTTCATTTGAAGAAGTTTGATTACAGAGAAAAAAATATAAGTATAAAAGGTTGGAGGAGAATGAAATACTACACAAATGTCCATATATATATTTAAATAACTCCTTTTGGATAGCGATAAACAGCAAAGCATGAACCCTACAAAACAACAAATGAAATTTCATACCGGATCTTTCTTGATGCCATTGCCGACCTTCCGCTCCTTTACTTCTTTTATCCACCCAGGTGGCAAATCCTCCACATTGGACTTCTCTACCACAACCTAAAACACAGAAAAACAATAAAAAGTAAATATTGGATTTTAGGAAGATAACTCATAACTTTCAAATATATCCAATGGACTAAATAGAGGTTCATTCAGTAATCTTTACTTTGTACGCACAGCTTTAGGCACCAACAGCAAAAAACTCAAGTAGACAAAGTCACAAGGCATGCAAAAATTTACACAACCTAAGTGACAAATACTAACAGAAAATCTTACAAAGGCATGGGGTCGAACAAAAGAAACATGAACCAAATTGGTGAGATGTGCAGTGAAACAAACACATAAAAGTGAGGCCATAAGCTTATGCAATCATTCCCCCATTTTAAGAATGACTCTTTCATTACTGGTGCCAAACAAAACTACCATTAAATTCTAGTTAATTTTGCTTCATTTTTTGTAAGTGTATGATTTTGAATGTCACAAACTGTTCTAATTGTGAAAATTATCAATTGGGCATGTCACAAACTTTTCTAATTGTGAAAAATATAAATTGGGCATGTCACAGGACAGTGTATGGGATGCTGTTAAGAAAAAGAAGTTGTCAAAATGGTTAAGTGCATAAATAACAAACACAGAAAAAAATTAGAGAAATAAAGATACAAACATTGCTTCGAGGATGTGTGGTAGTGCATTTCTTGTCCTTCTTGGATGTGCAGCTGTTGTCCTCCTTCTCCTTCTCCTTCTCATCCACAACCTAAACCACCAAAATTGTGAAAATTAAATATTGGTTTGTAGAAAGATAACTCAAAACTTCCAATTATACTCAACGGAAAAATAGAAGCTCCGCCATCAGTATCATGAAACCTAATATGTATTATAATTGTAAACTTTCTGCTCCTTTTCTTTGTGAAAATACACATGCATTAAAAGGCACCGATAGCACACAACCAAAGTAGACAAGAGTCACAAAAAATGCAAAAATTTATGCAACCTAAAGTAACAGACTAACTAGGACTTAAAATTTTTATAATGCATTGGATCCAACAAAAGAAACATAAAATTGGTAAGTGGGATGTATAGTGAAACAAGCACGTAAAAGTGAGGCTGTAAACAGATGCAGATATTCCCGCATATTTAAAGAACGCCAATTTGATTGACACGTTCTTTCATGGTCTAATCTATTGTTGTAACTTTATTTTAGGATTGATTTCATGACCCTCTATGCACAACAAATAGAGTAAAGAAAACTCCTACCGTTAATTTCTAGTGTGCTTTTGGTCGTTATGTGACATTGGGAATAAGCAATCAAATAAAGAACGAAGAATAAAGAATAGGGAATAACATAAGGGAATTTGTTAACGGTGTTCGGCTAATTCTACCCGCGTTCCCGGGAGCATTAGCGGCTACCAATAGATCACTAGAGATTAGTATTATAGCTTCAGTAACCCGATAAGGTTTACAAAATACATATATATAGTCTAATACCCTATTCAATACATAAGCCCCAAAGCCCATAAACCAGATTCAAAAATATGTCAGTAGGGTGTCAATCAATAGCCTTGGTGGCTGCCACAGCCAACCAATTACTGTGTCAATCAATGGCTGTGGTGGCTAACACGCCCTGGCTGTGGATCCCTCTATAACTTTATGTCCAGGGGGTTTTCCAGAACACGGTTGTGATGCCGCCACAGGCTAGTCGTGCTTCACTTATGAGCGTATAGTCACCATACACAACAATTTTCACCTTGGTGAATATCAAGCTCTTCTCTGCCTTGCCAAGTGATAACACTTTGATTGTCACAATGTAACTAAACTCCACCTTGATGAATGTCTAATTCTCTTTATCATCTCCTTGTCCATGTGGGACTTAACTCACCCTTAAGTATGAGTCCAACACATGAGAGTTTGTTCCCCCTTCATCATTCGAGTATTTTTTACAGTGTCACCAAAGAGCCCATCCATTCTCCAAATTTGTACCATCGTCCAACAGAACATGCCGCATAGCCTTCAATAGCGAGGGGGCTTTAGACACAAGGGAACCCCATGCCAGGGTTCACCAACAACCACTCTTTTCAATACTCAACCCAACTTATTCATTGAGTTTCCTTGGAAACCTCACCAGTTGTCATGTATGCGGCTTCATTGTATAAACTAACAATCGCAGTTCAAAAGAACCACCATACTCCACTTTAAGGAGTATACTTACCACACACCTTGCATCAATCTCAACCGATGTCCATGACACACTTCGCATCTATTCCAATGCCTATATCACACCCAACATATATGTCAATGTTCGTGCTACACCATGCATTCATGTCAACGTTCGTATCACACCCTACACCTGTGTCAGTCACTGCCCGTGTTACACACCCTGCATTTATACCAATGCATGTGTCAAGCACACTGCTTGTGCTCTTGTGCTATTATGGATCCCTTAGCAATACCAACATTTTCAATGACACCATGGAAATATCATGAGGGCACGCCACTTCTCATCTCAGAGAAGATCATCCTCTCCGACAGCGAGAGACATTGTCATCACGAGTCTCAGAGTTTGATGTTCCACATGGCCTTGCATCTATCTTGTAACCTTCCCTTTTCAACTCCTTCTGAAGTCTAAATTTATCCTCGCATATTACTTTTGACAGACCTTGTTGAGCCAACATATCATTAACCATTCTTTGCCACATTCCAGAGTAACCACTTCCACCAAAATCTCCCCCTGGAACTTGGCATCTGAATTAAGAGTCATCTTATAGCAATGGCTCCAATACTAATTGTTGTGCAACAGTCCAACCGTTATGAAGCATTGGGAACAAGCAATCGAATAAAGAACAAAGAATAAAGGATAGATAAGAACACAAGCGAATTTATTAACGAGGTTCAGTCAATTGTGTCAACATTCCCAAGAGCGTTGAGCAAATACCAGTACATCATTAGATATTAGAATTACAAATGCAGTCATCTATTAGGGTTTAGAATATATATATATATATAGGTTAGTAGGCTGACCAAATACAGAAGCCCCAGAGCCCATAAACCAAATTCATAAATTTGTCAATGAGGTGCCGACCCACAACCGTTGTTGCTGCCAGGTCTAGCTTGTGAATTGTTGTGTAATCATCTTGTGTTTTGTATTTGATCTTTTTTAATTTTTGCTTTTTCATTTGATTACTTTGTTCCCAATGGTGCCCCACACATCAGTATGTTACAAACATTTCTAATTATGAAATTATCAATGAGGCAATTAAGGAATGATGATAAGAAAACAAATCTGTCAAAATGATGAAGTTCAATAGAAATAAACAAGAAATAAAATCAAATTGGAGAAATAAAGTTACAAACGTTGTTTGGGGTATGTGTGTTAGTGCATTCCTTCTCCTTATTGGAAGTGCAGCTGTTACCTTCCTCCTTCTCCTTCCCCTTCTCCTTCTCTTTCCTCTTCCCCTTCTCCTTCACCATAATCTAAACCACACCAAAACTATGAAAATTAAATATTGGTTTCAAGAAAGATAACTCATAACATCCTATTATATTCAATGGACTAAATAGAAGCTCATCAAACCTATTAATAAAAAACGATGACTTGGCTGATGAAATCATTCCCCCCGTTTAAAAGATTGGTTCTTTCGTTACTCATTGTGGTACATCTATCATGGTTTCGTATATAACTTTTCATCATTATGGTTGTATTTTCAGATTAGTTTTCATGCTTGCCATGGTCCACTATGCGCAACAAATAGAGTAAACAAAACTCCTAACATTAAATTCTAGTGCGATTTTGGTTTTGTATGTCACAAACAGTTCTAATTATGAAAATGACCAGTTGAGCATGTCATGAGACAGTTTAAGGAATGATGATAAGAAAATGAATCTGACAAAATGATGAAGTTCATAAATAACAAACAAAAAAGAAAAAGAAAAAACTTAGATAACTAGCGATACAAACATTTCTTGGAGAATGTGCATTTGTGCATTTCTTCCCCTTCTCGATGGTGTAGTTGTTATCCTTTATATTTTCAAGATATCGCAACACCTCTGGTTTGGAGTAGAATGTGTATCTCTTCAATGGATCAGTGTAACACTGCAACAAGGTAGCAGATTTATAGTGTGTCATGAGTTGCATTATTAAGTGTAACAAATACAATCCAAATATTACAAGTAATTTTTTACTTTACCCTGTTAAACAATAACTAAAAGAACAGAATAAATACAAAACAAATTGTGACATTATTTGGAATTAATGCCTGATAATTCATATTTCAACAATAGAGCGAGGGAACGAATTGCCGAGCAGTGCAGATTTTACCGATGAATCAAACCATTGCAAATAATTTGAATATGGTATCAAACCCCAAATACACAGCATACAATTTAGGACAACATTCACTGGACAGACATATTTTCGGAGAACACTACAGTTGCATGTACCATATGTTGAAGACATGAATGCTACTTAAGAAACAGATTCCAGTTTACAAAGTTCAAGTTTCTGCTACAGATGATTGCAAATAAAACTTATTCATGATTCAAGGCCACAAACCTGAGAACTATGCAAGTTGTACACTTATAATGTCAAACATACATTAGCGCCAATGGTTACTGTTGAGATATTATTTAGTTGTTTCTTTATCTTTATGTTTACTAGTTTCCTTAGATAGCTGATTCTAATCCCTTGAGTTTCGGCATTTGATTAGTCTTGGCCTGTATAAAAATATTGTACCCAATATTCATCAAATATCAAGTTATTCACATACCAGATTCAAGTGTTACCCCCTGACTAACAGCAAGGTGGAATTTCAGGATTAACAAAAACTTACAACAGAGAAAATATAAAGAAAGAAAGTTTTATATCTACAAGTTGCCAATGGTTTATATTTACAACAACTGTATCCAATCAATTAAGAGAATTTATGCACAACCTTATATGGAGATCCCATATGTGGACCACTTTTTCGGGTTCTAATATCCATATCCCACCCATCAGGCAACCATTCAGGATGTTCATTTGGTTTCTCTACAATCTGAAATTGTCACACATTCACCATGCAATTAGTGATGAAAGCTTAGATAAATAAGGAAAATCCCCAAGCAAAAATCCTATTTCAAAATTTATACTCACCTGTTGTTTAGAATGGCATTGCATGTTACTTTTGATTGGTACATTGGTGTCTTCAGATTTGTCAATGTCACTTTTTTCCATGTTCCGCACTGCTTGTATGTTATAAGAGAAAGCTTCCACTACACTGAAATTTTGTGACAACAGTCAAAGCTCCAAGCTTCTCCCTTTCAGTTATTCCAAAATTATTTGTCTCTGCTGAAAAATACTGCACAACCTGAAACAAGAAAAGTGCTCATCATAATTCATGGGTCATTAAAAGGAATGAAGATTAGAATATACATATGAACACAATTTTATGAATCTGATTCAGTCACGAGACACTTGTGAACAAATTTACCATACAAACACCAAAACAACCTAGCCACTTCCCCCGACAATTTCACTTGGTGAGACAAAAATTCCCCACCAAATTCATGACTAATTAAAAATTAAAAGAACAAATACTAAAATTCATGAACTATCATAGTCTCTAGGCTTCTGTTGATAAACTCAGAGAAGTGAATCTAGACACAATACATGCAATGATACATCCCAAATCATACTATTGAAAGTTACAATTCAACAACAACCAAGTCTTAATCTCACTAGATAGGGTCAGCTACATAGATCGAACGAAGCTTGCTCTATCAATCATAAAATACGTCCATTCACAAAACATTGATCTCTGAATCTTTTGTAATCGTTCCGCCCAAACCTTTTGCCATAATGAAAGATTACAATTATTGATTTGAAAACCTAAACTAATACTTTTCATACAACTAAATCAACAACATATTTCATTTCCAAGCAAATTACTAAACAAAATAAAACAAAAACAGTAAATAATATTATAATACTACTAATAATAATCATGATGATGAAAAGTTACAAGGATTGATAAGAAATGATAAAAAGTGAGTGTAAAGAAAGAAAATTGAAGTAATAATATTGAAATCCAAAAATAGAATCCCTAAATCCGGTGGTAGATGATAAAGTATAGTTACCTTATTTGAAGTTGAACAATGAAATCTGAAATTTTCATTTAGGGATTATAAAGATGAAGGTGTGTGAATTTCAAGATCCAGTCTTTTCCAACGATTGGAGCTGAAATTGTTGAGAGAGAGAAAGAGAGTTGAAATGGTTTTATATTTTATACATAATGTTACCATTGTTTTTATCTTATCATCCCAACATCGACTAAGAACTCCTCTAGAGAGGCAAGTACTAAAAAAATTAAAGAAAAATGTAATGTTATTTTTGTAGCACTTCTCATAATGAAAGTCACACGTGTCCAAAAGATTAATTTATTACTCATTGTCAATGGTATAACCTCAATTATGCCAAAAAAAAATTGGGTTTCCATTCTTAATTTATATTTAATTACAATTCCCAACAATTTTAAAACATTGGTGGGAGTGATATCATTTTAGGTGTGGAAACAAATGAGTTCACAAAATGAAAATGGTATATTATTTTGCTAAATTTTACTACTAATTCTTCTACTCATAAGAGTGTAATATATGTTATGATGTAATACTTTATTTATTACATATGTTACTTTCTTATAAATGTGAAAATTAATAAAAGAATTTAGTATAAGGATAGACTAGTTCCGAACAATGGTAGTAAAAAATTAGAGGATGAGTAGGGTATTTATTTAGCTTACATATAATAAAAAATTATTATAAAATGTTACCCACATACGTGTTTGTATTGAATTGAAATGGTAGACACTTGTTAAGTAACTAACAATAGCAACTAACAAGTAAGTGTTCCATATTGTGTAGTGTCAGACTCCTCTCCATCATTAAAGATGACAGTTAGTTATTATAGTTATTTTAAAGAGTAAAAATGTAATAATAGTATAAGTTAAGGATAAAAATGTTATTGACTTTTAGTTTTTTATGTGTTTTCACATAATTGTCCTCTCTAATAATGGAGATGAGTCTAACTCTACACAATATGGAATACTTACTTGTTAGTTGCTATTATAGACTTAGGGACCAAAATAAAGTTTACTAAGACACAATAAACTATGTCTGACCTAATTCAGTCATATGTACTTATAATAAAATTTAAGAAAGTGGATCATTGGGAAAAATTAAATTTTAATTTAATTTGTTACTAATTAGCAAGTTATAGTAATTTACATGTTAATCATCCTTGGGTGTATTATAGATGAGTAGTTAGTGTGGATATATTTTTAATTATAATATACATATATCTATTTCTATATTATCTATATTTATATCTATACTATCTATTAACTATTAATAAAGCTAAAACAAAAAATAATTATCATATCATAATATAATTTGTGCTTCCAAATTTTGCTCTCGCTATTTTCTAACTTCTACAAAAAAACCATATAACTCAATAGTATAATTTTCTAATTTTAATTTAGCTTTAATGACCCCAATTGAATATATTCAATTGTAAATTATAATATTTAACACAATTTACTATATTAAACATTTATTGTATGTAAAGTGCATATTACAGATGATAGGAAATTGAGTTGACAAATACGGCAATGCCTCTCAATACGCTAGTTATATATAAAGGCAAAATATAATATACTATCACTCTGGACTAATTTTCAATTCACTACTTTGTCCTTAAAAACTTTTAATTTCTAAAAATATAAATAATATAATCATATGTAACCACCATTAACATAATAATCATATATCTCACCTTAAATGAGATATCTATATTTTTATACTAATATATAAAGGGAAAACACAAAATAACTACCCATAATGGTGTAATTTGTGTTTTCCTCTTTTGCCCTTATTAATATATATTTTCTACCAAAAAAACCATATAACATATTTCTTCATTTTATGTTTTATGTTTGTTTATGTAATTTTACGGTTTTTCCATTTGAACACGACCGTTTTTTCACATAGATCAATGCAATATTTGAACACGACAATTTATATTTTTCATTTCTTAACATGCAAAATTGAAAATAATGTTTTGTTGATTTTATTATAGTTATGAAAAATGTAATAAAAATATACAAATCAATTACAATTTAGTCAATAAAAAAGCGGGTTGACAGGCACGTCTGTGCCTGTCAACACGCTAGTTATAATAAATAAAAAATATAATATAAAGTACACTCAAAACAAAAAAAAAACATTATAATTCTCTAAAATAAATATATAAAAATTGAATACTTAATACCATAAAATAATAATGCGGATGAACAGTCACAAAATATTTGTTGAAACACTATTGAGAAGTATGAATAAAATACAGTTTATTATACATGATTCCACTATTTTAAATACATTTTTTGGTTCCAAAGTACATTTTTATTGAGAGAAACAAATTTATACATTGATAGTATAAAATATTTTACATCATTAGTGTATAATTCATCATTCGTTATTATTAAATTTTAAATAAAAGTAAGACACATAAATAATGAATGATATATAATTGTGTATAAATATTTATAATTATTTAGAATGATGGATTTCATGAAATTGACTTCACTTCAAATATTTTCATTTCTTATATTTATTAACTTGATATTTTTTCCTATAATTTCATAAGATTTTCATTTTTTTATCACATGGAATGTTATATTATCAATTCATAATTGTAATATGATATTAATTTATAAATGTGATTGTTATATCGTTAAACAGTGATGTTATATTGCTAAACAATGATATTATGTTATTAACTCATATGTATGATGTAATGTTATGTTGATTAAATATTTATTATTAAATGAAATTTTCATCCTAATGTTAAAGTTTTTTATGTTTGCTTGAGTAAAATGAGTTGTGTTTAATAGTCAAATTAAATTATGTTTGAAATTTTAAATTATGTTTTATATTTTCTCTCTCTTATTGATTGCCTAAATAATATATAAGATTATATAAAACAAACACACAAGTGCATAAATTACTCGCAATTATTTTAATTAGTTTTAAATTTATGAGTATTCGCGAATTCGTTGGTTACCCAAAGACCCATGGATAGTATACCAACAAGTATCAACACGGATCTGGGGCGGTCTGACTCCAAAAATGAAGGAACAGGATGAGTTCAGGTAATACACTACCTGAACCGATCCAGAGTCATTGTCATCCTTAATCATGTTGGTTGTTGTGCATTAAAAGTTTGATCATAGTTTATGGATGATAAAAATATTTATCTCGTGGGTACTAACAAAATTATCTACATGAATGCTCGCAAAAATATCTCCTCGCTTTGAACCAATATCATGATATCCAACTAATGAATACTCACATATTTAAACATTTATTTTTTAATCAAATATCTTATATATTTATTATTATTATACAATACATATTTTATTATTATTTTATATAAATTATTGGAATATAATGATAAATTTAATGTATACATAAATTTTATTATTAATATAATCATTATTTTACATATTGATTATTACAAAATATATAAACACATACTCAAACTTAAAAATTTGTTCATACTTACACATATCCCTACATAGTACTTGTAAATAGTATGGGTTTGAACACAAATAATCCTACGCCTATCAGCTTCGTTGCCATCCCTATATCATCTCAGAAAATGATTGTTACAAAAAATCATTTTCATCAGAATAATAAGAGTGAAAGGATTTGTATGCAATATTTCATAAATGAAATATCACCCCATGTCATTGGGTTGCTCAAAAGACTCATATAGTCAAATCTTATTTATTTGGGGCTTTTTAAATTAGAGTAAATTACACGGACCTCCCCTCAGTTTTAATGAAATTACACATATTATCTCTACCTTTTTTACAGTTACACAAACCTCCTCTTCATCTAACACTGTTAACCAAAAAGTTAAAGTGACTAAGTAAAATACTAAACTACCATTAATTTCAAAAACACAACTCTTCTCTTTTCTTCTAACACAGTAAATCATCTTCCTTAAACTAGCGGTCAAAAAATCAAAATTAAATTTGGCAACTGATTAGTCTAGAGCTAAGAGGTGAATAAAAACCATATCATATTTTTTTGAGTAAATTACATTCACACCCGTGAGTTTTAATGAAATTACACAAATTATCACTCCCTTCTTTGTCATTACACAAACCACCCTTCCCTCCTACACAAACCACCCATAGATTTATACATACATTACACAGATTACCTCTGCATGTTATAAAAGTGTAATATTTTAAAGAAAAAACGTGTGATGAATGTAATTAAGTTAAACAAAATATTGTATATTGTGTAACACTTCAAATAGTACAAAAGCGAATGTTTCTTTATTATTTTTGTGTCATTAAAAAATACATTAATAATTTCAAATAAATGTTTAAATAACTCTTATATTATTTTATAACGAGCCAAATAATGAAGACGCATTGACTCTTATATTATTTGAATTTTTCTACATAATATACAATATTTTGTTTAATTAATTACATACATCATACGTTTTTTTTGTTTAAAATATTACACTTTTATATTATGCAGGGGTAGTTAGTGTAACATATGTACAAAATTAGGGGTGGTTCGTGTAAGGACAAAAAAGTGAGGGGTGGTTTATGTAATTTCACTAAAACTCAGGGGTTGTGAGTGTAATTTACTCTATTTTTTTTATTGTGTTCTTATGTTTTCAATTGTTTTCATTTTTCCTTTTTTCTACTCTATTCTCTTCTTTTATGTTTTTCAATAGAAATTTTCTATTGTATTCTCCAACATCTGCAGCATTCTCCATCTGTTTCATTTTCTTCTTTTGATTGAACTTTCTCATCCACAAAACTAGAAATGAAAGTACCACCACCATTGCTATTCCTCCAACCTATGACCCAACAATAATAATCCAAACATTGTTGCTTTTACTCTTTTCTCCTTCTCCTTTTGGTGAAAGAGGAGCATTGGATTTAACTAGAGAAATAGCCTTGTTGTGAAGCATAGCATGTGTTACCTTTAATAACATTGCTGAAATTGAAGGAACAATTTAAATGGAACCAACACATTTTGCAACTGTGCCATGAGGAGGTGATTTCACACCAACCTTTAACTATAATTCTGCATTTTATCAAACAAGTTGTGAACATTATATTGAAACATATTTATATGAAGTCTGAAAGGCTATTTTTTCATAATATTTTATTAAATGACATGTTATATGCACATGACACTAATATTTAACGGTCAACTAACACCAAGGGTAGTTTGTGTAACGTGTATATATAAATGAGAGGAGGTTTGTGTAGGTGGAAAAAAAAAGGTGGTTCGTGTAATTTCATTAAAACTCATGGAAAGTATATGTAATTTATTCTTTAAATTATGATTGTAACAATTGTAATTATTGCAACTATATCACAATCATAAAATACAATATTATGATTGAGATATCATTCTCAAATCTTAAAAAATGATATTATGATAACATTTACAGAATTCAATTTAAAAGCATTGTCTACCAAAGTAAATAGTTATTAATTATTTACATTTTATTGAAGAATAATATTTTAAATTCATTAATAAAGTTTATAAGATTGGATTTCCAATCAAATTTTATTTTAATTTAATACTTTTATAAAATTTAACATAGAAAATTTGAACTTTAAGCTAAAAAGTGCAAAATTGTGAAACAACTTTTAACTTGGAATGAGTTGTGCAGTCAGTCAAAACTTGAATTGCCCAAACACTTCATCCAATATTATAAAAACCAGACTGAATTATCTAGTCTAATTATTGACCCAAATTCAAACGGCATTGATTAACTTAACCAAGAGTTAAACCACTTTTAATTAAAAAAGATGGAATGTATATTATAAATAGTAATTATATATATATATATATACATTGTTAATTATATATCATATTATTTAATTCAATTGGACAATTTAACCGACTAACTAAATAATCTATTTGGAGAAATCTCTACATTTCATCTACCACTTTAGGGGTGAGTAGTACCCGATTCTACTCGCTCCCCAGTATGACTCAATCATGATCGGACTTCAATATGGTCAGATCTCATCGGGTCTAGGTCGAGTTTGAGTTTACAAATTAGACCTAGACAATATTTATGATATGGTATGGACCAAACATGATTCGTCTTGACCCGTCACATGGTCACTCACTCATGATGTTTGTATATGTCTCTATTCAAATGTGCAAAGAGTAATTATACATTTTTATTTGAAAGTATCATTGATTCTCTAATTTTTCATCATATATATATGTTTAATAATATATATACTATATTATTTTATATGTCAAATTACATATTCATAATAATAAATAATATTTATAACACGTTATTTAAAATGTGTATACATTATATTTAGTCGGGTTTAAAGGCTGACCCTGTGAATATTTAGGGTCGGGTTAACTTCGGGTCTAGGGTCGAGTCCATTTTAAAAAATGACCCGACCAACATGATATTTTTAACCCGTCCCGACCCGGCCCACACTAAATATCGTTACCTTCCACATATACATTTACCTTGTCATTACCACATGGGGCAAGACATACAATTCAATACCACGTAGGGCAAGTCATACACAATATCACATAGGGCAAGTCATACACAATACAACATAAGGCAAGTCATTCACAATACCACATAAGGCAAGTCATTGACAATACCACATAGGACAAGTCATTCACAATACCACATAGGGCAAGTCATTCACAATACCACGTGTAGGGCAAGTCATTCACTAATCATATACATATATTCAGAAAATTCCACACAATTTCTATCGTCATATATAATTAACAACTTCTCCTTACCTTAGTGGGTGTCGGGGTGAGTTTTGGGTAACTTTGCAAGTTCCTCTGCCAACTCCTCCAACCTTAGGATCTTTTCTCATCCACACCAATCAACAACAAAAGTCAGTAATTTATCCTCAACAACATATAAACACACCTATATCATTTAATAAACATATAGGACATTCACACATTTCCAACATTTTCCAAAACCACTTTCATTAGAAGTTTCCAACATTAAAACATACATAATTACTTTCTATTTTTGCATTAGAACACCTACTCATCTTTTCCATCTACCATTTTACACATTTTCCCTTTTTGACACATTTTCATTTCGGGGGTTTTGGGGTTTTCATGAACCAACCCACAAAACCTTTCCATTCACTAAATACCAACTCTACACTAAGAGTTTTTAAGAGAAAAACAACATAAAATGAACCATAACTCTAAAGGATGAGCTTCCATGGTTTCTCTCATTTTGAGAAGAGATCCAATATACCAAAAACAAGTTTCAAAGGGAAGAAGAAAGTTAGAATCAAGAGTTTTACCTATTCTCAAGCTCTTAGACTCATCAAAGCTCATTGCCCTTGGAAAAGCTCTCTTATCTCACCCCTCTTCAATTCTAAACCCTAAAATGTGTTTGGGATTTTCTCATTTAATGCAACTCGTCGGGTTCTCGCTTAAGCGAGCCCATTCTCGCTCAAACGAGAAAATCCCACTCATTTTAAAAAACTCAGATCTGACCCTCTCGCCCAGGCGAGGGAACTCTCGCCAAGGCGAGGCAGCTCTCGCTCAAGCGAGGATCCCAGGTGAGACAACTCTCACTCAGGCGAGATCCAAAATGTCACTTTTCTCGCCCAGGCGAGACAACTCTCACTCAGGCGAGATCACTCTCGCTCAAGCGAGAATCCTTCAGTATAACCCAAAATTTCACCCTCCCAGGTGAGCTTTTCTCGCCCAGACGACAATCCCTCGCTCAAGCGAGAATCTCAGAACTGATACTATAATTTTAAAGACTTAAATTAAGGGTGTCACATCTTACACCATTATACTAAGTGTTGTGATAACCGGACTGGACCGAACGGTCCGACCAGTTCGATCGCTTATGATACTTGAAAACGGTTTTGTATTATAGTCTTAACTGAATAAGTAGTTGGACCGTTTTGAACCTGAGAAATTCCGGTTCGACCATGCTAAACCCAGTTAAACTGGATTAACCGAGGAAAAACCGAACGGTTCACTTAAAATTATTAATCATATAAAATTTTATATTTATAAATAAAAATTATTAATTATATTTAAAATTATCCGTCTGGTGATTTCTTAAATTAAGACTACCTCCTTCCTTATCTGATAAGACCTTTTAATAAGAAGAAAAACCGTGCCATTATGCCATGTTAGCCATAGATACCAAACCCAATTGAATAGAGTCACAGTGGTGCAGCGAAACTCCACTCCTCCTCCTCCATCCACTCACGGTGGTTGTTCATATTTTCTCTTCACATTTTTTGCAACTTCACACTGTTATTAACCCCTTTCTTGGTTTAATTTTTTCTCTAATGAATTAACTAATTGTGTTATTGTTCTTGATAAATTTCAGTGAATTACTATCAGAGATGTCATTGCAAGAGAGTCTAGAGAGATTCAAGAAGCAACAAGAAAAGTGTCATTCAACACTTTCAAGCATTGCAAATGGAAGAAATTCGGTTCCTTCTTCTTCTGCTGCTGTTGTTAAATTCTCCAATGACACGGAGCGTCTTCAACATATTAACAGCATTCGTAAAGCCCCCGTTGGTGCTCAGATGAAGCGTGTTATCGATCTCTTGTTCGAGGTATTCTTCTAACTTCGCGAGCAGAGAGACTGTTTACACGATTTGAATTTTGGTAGTCTAAGTAACAAACTTATTGTTGCGCCGAACCGAGGATTGGTATATGGGTTAGGATACTTCATGTATTTGGGGTAAGAGTAATGGCATGATTTGACTCATGTCTTGTGAATGGTTTTCTTTAGTGAGTGATGAAAAGGTTGGTTTAGCCCGGTGCACGAGGATTCCACTTTGGGAGGGTAAATTTATGTATGTAGCCTTATACTTGGCGCAAGTGGAGAGGTTGTTTTTCTTTCTTTCAGGATTTGAACTCTTGACCTTCGCGTCAAAAGGTAGCAACCTTATAGTTGTGGCGAGACTATTCATGAGAAAGTAAACTAGGAAAACTTTCTTTGAACACCCGGAATGGGACAGTAATGAAAACTGAAAAGGATGTCGTTTTGTTCGATGCTATTAGGTTTTTGTTTGTTTTTCTACGCCAAATGTGGGTCGAATCTGTTTTTAATTTTCAAATATGGTTGTTAGTGTTGCCTGAATGTCGATTTTAGTTTTAAAAATAATGAAGTTCAATGAAACACATGCAGCACATGTATAACAAATTGAAGTTCTTAAAGTTTTCCATAACAACCTATTCGTTAAGTTATTTCGTGCCTGGTGAATATGGGAATGGTGGTTGATACACTGCTTTCAGCCTATACCCGATCTCTCTCTTGTTTGGTGGATAGTTGGATATGCGCGTCTTTTCTTCGTCCAGATACACTGAGTTAAACCATATTGATTTGGTGCTTGTGTTTGCTTACAGACCCGAAAGGCTTTTACACCAGAGCAAATAAATGAAGCATGCCATGTTGACATGAAGGCTAATAAAGATGTTTTTGACAGTCTGAGGAAAAATCCAAAAGTGAAGTATGATGGGCAACGATTCTCGTACAAGGTAACCTTTACTCATGCATATATCTAAACCTTTATATATTCAAATGTTCTTTTAGGAAAATAATAACTTCTGTTATTTGTTTTTTTGGGGACTATAGTCAAAGCATAACCTTAAGGACAAACATCAGCTTCTTCAGCTGATACGCAAGTTTCCAGAGGGTATTGCTGTTATTGACCTAAAAGATGCTTACCCCACTGTGATGGAGGACCTTCAGGTGATGTCTTTTATTAGTTTCTTGTTATTTGTTCGGAACATTTCTTGACATTGATTTTTCAAAACCATTGGTGGTTTTGTTCATTGATAATTCTCACAGATTTGACATCTCTCAGCATAAATGAATTTCAGGAGAAACATGAATGCAAACACATGATACCTTTGAAAGAAGATCAAGTGTTATGGGAAACAAACTAACACAGTAACACTTCACATTAATTGGTTTTATAAAAAAATTAAACGCCCCGATCTTTGCTATATATAATTAAGGCTAGTACTGAGGAAATGGAAATTTTGTAATTAGTCCATATTAAATCTTGTTGTTAAGGTCCTAGTGTGAATATGGTTGTTCAACCTCTCTTGCTAATTTCTTATGTGTTGGATTTGGAGCTCGGTGTTAACCTAAGCAGAGAGCCAGAAATTTGGCTTTCTAATGTTATTGCTCAAGGAGTTCAATACTTCAATTGCAGGAGCATCCCACCTTGTAGAATAAAGCCATTGAAGTTTGCCTCTTTCCTTCACTTCCCTGCTTTTTTTTTTCTCTTTCCTTTCCTTGAAACACCATTCTCTTTGCTTATTTTCTTATTGAGATTTACAGTTTACATGATATTGAGATGTTACTAGAAGAGTGAATTTTCAGTATTTTTTATCCAAATCTGTAAATAAGAATTGAACTATTTGACAAGGTTTATCTAAAAGATTTATAATAAGAATAGATGAGTTGCCATGGTGATAGGTGATGTTTTTGTAGAAGTGTTGAAGAGTCAAAATCATATCAATAATTGTTTTATGGAGAGGGATCCACTTATTCCAAGAGTAAGTGGAAAAAACCTACTCCTCATCTTAGCCATCAAATTTTGGAAAATCCAATGGTTTAGATGTACTCATCAATTCAAACCATTGGATTTCCCAAGAATGAATGATCATGATGTGGAGTAGGTTTTTTCCACTTACTCCAAGAGTAAGTGGATCCCTCCCCTTGTTTTATTTATCATGAAATTAGACCTTACAATGTTATTGGTTTCTTCTAGGCTTGGAAAGCCGCAGGGCAGATTTGGCTGCTGTCCAACTTCGATTCGCAGGAAGACATTGCATACCCTAATGACCCCAAATTGCCCGTTAAGGTGGATGATGACCTAAAACAGCTTTTTCGGAGTATCGAATTGCCTCGCGATATGATTGATATAGAGAAAGACCTTCAAAAGAATGGAATGAAGCCCGCCACCAACACTGCAAAGAGAAGAAGTGCAGCGCAAATTCAAGGTGCTTCTCCCAAGCCCAAGACTAAGAAGAAGAAGAGTGAAATTAGCAAGAGGACCAAGCTGACCAATGCCCATCTTCCTGAACTTTTTCAGAACTTAAACGGTTCTTGACTTGATGAAGCCAGAGCAAGTGCTTGATTAAGTTCGCATAGATTAATCGGCTGTGTAAAGATAGATCCTAAAACAGGTAGCAGACATCATTAGCAGTGAAAAAGTATTTAGGTAGCAGACATAATTTAGCAGAGTGTACAACAGATCTGTCTTGTTCACCCAAAAAAAACTGTCTTGAGATTTGGTTTTAGTCTTTGCACTTTAGTCTTTAAGGCTGAAGGCAGTAGGTAAAGAACTATCAATGTTGTGACCTATGATAAATTAGAATTGGTAACAAATTGAAACCTTGTTTGACATTTTTATGGGTACACTTAAACCTTGCTTGACATTTTATTGTGGAATTACAACACTTGTCCCATAAAGTGTGCCACTATCTGTGCCAATTATAATAGGTCAGCATTAAAATTATAATTTGCTGAAATATTACACGCAAAATATGATAGAACATTATGGTGTCATTCATTCTATGAAACCAATCTCACCCAGTGGGATTAAGACTTGATTGTTATTGTTAAGTCTTTGATACGGGGAGTGAACACACTTTGTAGGATGAATGAGGTTTTTCCTTTTATTGTTAATTAAATTGACTAGTTTTAGCAAAATGTTTGCATATTTTGCTAAATACATCATGAGTATGATTGACTTTTGGCATTTTAAAGGAAATAACTTCATTTTTTGAGAAAAATGTTTGCATATTTCATTATTATCATACCATTCTACCAAATACAGTTTGTGGAAGACTAGGATCATGATTTTCCCAAATTGTATCTATTCTACATCTGTAATGGAAAACTAATAATTTTACATGTGCCTTCAAAAACTTGTATAAGTTGATAAAGAGAAGAATTCTAGATAACTAGCTGATCAGTTATGAAGTGGGTTTGGTTCCCTTATGTGTCTTTGTATAGAAATGCCTTGAAACCCGACCTTGACCTTATGGGTAAGGAACAATTTCTATTCGGATGTGTGATGTCCCTTCCAATAAGTGTCGCTCACAGAAAACGAATCTTTGAGCTTTGACATAGTAAAATAACTAAGAATCATGTAAGACCTTTACCACTAGATCAACATTTTGTTGGTTATTGTTGTTTAATATGAGATGATGGAAAGTGTAATGAGGAGCCAAAACTATATTAATTTTAATGAAATGGCTAAACTGCCCATTTGATTACAATATGGCAAAATTAAGATGACAAAAGCAGATTTAGTATTAAGCAATTAATTTGGCACCAGTTCCTAGTGTAATGATATTTCAATTCGTTCACCTTGTTTGAATTTCACTCAGGTGATACAAAACTTCAAATAGATTTCAGAATAGATGAGAATATCTTTTCTTACTGATGAGAAAGAAATGATATATGAAGATGTGACTCTTAATTATGAAAAACAATATCACTACCCACTACTAGATACAAACACAGTTGGGAAATTCAGAACCGATTTTCTTCATCTGTGTGATGCAAAATATGTACACTTGCCGAAACGGCAAGTGAATAAAGAAAATATTGAAGAGTAAAAGAATGACACCAAACAATTTTAATATGGGAAAATCTCCTCAACGTGAGAAGGAAACAACTATGAGACATATTCTAGAAAATATATCCACTATAGAAAGTAGAATTACAATATTTGACTCTCTTTTAGTAAGATGATAACACTCAATTTCACCAAAAAAAGATAGAAATACAAATTCTCTCTAATATTTCACTAGGAATACAAGTCTCACACTAAGGTGAATATAAGCTCTTTCACTTTTTTTCTATGTTGTTTTTTCTCACTTACTTATGTATTTCTTCCTCACAAGTTCCCTTTATATAGTGAAATGAATGAAAATTTTATCATAAAGACATAATCAATGATTAATTATTGTCACGCTTCCGATACCTTAAAAAATGCTACTTCAACTTTCTAATTTGCACTTTATAATTTTCAAGAGTAATTCCAAGACCTACTTCAACTTTATAAATTGGATTTCATAGTTTCCAAGAGTCATTGGAATAACCACAATTGAATATATTCAATGGATGATCTATCAATATGCATTGGTTATGATTTCACATCAATTAGGAAGGATTCCGAGCAATATATCACTTGGCTAGCTTCTCCTAACTCATTTCATTTTCTAAGGGTACTAAGGTTAAGAAAACCAAGATAGTGAAACTTGTATTGGAAAATGAATAAATGTAAAATAGGTTGAGTTTAAAAGTTGTGATTTCCATTGCAGTTTTTCAATTTTGTTATTCTTTAATCAATATCCTTTTAGAACACTTGTTAATAAGATTATTATGAATTGATAAAGAATGAGTTTGTTGTAGAGAATTCAAAGATAATTGTGATTCACATTTGTTATTTAGACATTATTGAGCTTGTGCATTTACCTTACCATGCCATATTAACATGTTCTTGTAAAGTTTCTGATGCCAATGGTTGTGAATTATGAGCATCATAAGTTGTAGGATAAAATATTCTCATTTTCTTAAGTTAAAAATTCACCTATGAATATAATAACATCTTATTTTTGTATGCATAGAATTAGTAGGTAGCATATTCAAATCAAGTCATGAGTTCATTTATTTATATGTTCTTTAACTCATTCACTTTTATACAATGTGAGACTTCTTCATTCACACTTAGAATATCCAACACGGACAAATTGTATGAAGGATTTGGTGTTATGTATGCATTTCCATTTTTTGGTTGGAAAGCTATACTTAGAGAAAGATATATATGTAATTGTGCATAATCCATAAGGTAATGGAAAATGTGAGTTTGCATTACTTGTCTCTACCCATTTTATCCCTTTGGGTATTTTTTGGACCTATAATTTCACACAAAAGACAACCACTAGAATCATTCTCTAAGTTATTTTCATATATAAATAACCCTTCACCTTTTCTGTGATAGTTTTTTCATTCAATTACAACAACAGAAGCAAATATCGTGTTGTTAATTTGAAATTAAAGAGCAAAAAATTGAATGAATATTGAATTGAATGAATTACAAATATAAAAGGAATAACTCTTTATATACTACGTTTCTTAACTAACTCAACACCAAATCAGTTAATTGATTAACTATATTGTAATAGATTAACGAATACAATATCACAACTAACAAATTGAAAACATCTAACTATTAATCGATTAACAATATAGTTAATCGATTAACTATTACAGAATTTCAACTATTTTAATATCACCGCAAGCTAAAATATATCAAGCATTCTAAGGGAAAAAATGGGCTTTAGTGGGACCCAGCAAAAATGTAAGGCTTGTGATAAAGTTGTGCACTTTGTGGAATCAGTATCAGCAGATGGTATTTTTTTATCATAAGAATTGCTTCAGATGTAGCCATTGCAATGGACTCCTCTTGGTAATGTTTTGTTTTGGCCCTGAGAAAAGATTCTTGCATGTTAAAAATATGATAGTTACAAAATTATGAAATATTTCAACAATATTTTGTTAATAACATGCATAATGCTTTGGGGTGCAATATTATGGAAGAAAAGTACTGTTTTTCTTATATTTTTAATAGTGAAAATGTTATTTCATTATATATGAAAGAAGAAAAATATTTTATCATATTATTTTTTCCTTTGTTTTTGTAGTAGATCTACCCATTAATTTAAATCATTGCATTTTCTTAAAATTGATGGTGAATATGTGGAGTAAGTTTAAAAAATTTACTTTTATAGTCAATAGATCCCTCTTTTTTACTGCGAGTATCTCACCAAGAATAAGGTTGTTGCATTTTTAAATTCTACTGCAAAGAGTACAATTGCATATATTTACTCTCCTAGTAGCATAGAAGTCTCTTAGGCTTCTTTTTTATTATTAAATCTTATCATTGTTTTAGTATAATCAAGGGTATATTATCACTATATAGGTAAAGAACTAATCCCTCGTTTTCGATGTATGTGGTGGTTATTATATCTCTTAACAAGTGATATTCTTAGGAATCGAACATTAAACATTTTGGCCTATATGTGGATCTAATTTAGCCTTACAATACACTACTAGACCAACTCGTTGTTAGTAAATATTATCTCTTTGAAATCAATGATGAATAAGTTATTGGGTTGCTTTGTTGATGCAAGAGAAAATAAACTATAGACACAATTTATGGTCATAGATCACCTGTCTCACTCTCATTGCATAGAGCTAGCTAGCTAGCTGGTTTAGTTTGTAGCAGAACAATCTTTATTAAACCAAATGACAATAACTATATAGGTATTATCTGTGGTGTTAATTTCCTTCACAGATGAGTAACTACTCATCAATGGATGGAACTTTGTACTGCAAGTCTCACCTTGAACAGCTTTACAAGGAAACTGGTGTAAAGAAGCTTTTTTAGTCATGTAAGATCCCTTTTGCCTCTTCAATACAACATTATAATGAATGTTTCTTAGACTAATCATAATCCTGTTTCTTAATTTTCAATCAGCTGCAAAGCCTCCAAAGGAACGTAATCAACATGTATTTAAACCATTTCTGAGATAATGAGGTAGTCAACATGCAAGAAAACTGTATATCCATTGGAAAAGGTTTGGAAAATTACATTGCTAGTTATTTTTTTGATAAGCAAAGTGTTGGACCAGCAACCGAGGAACCTCCACACACCGAGGAGTTCCATTGTCACACTTGAATAAAAGTAATGCACCATATCTTGAACTAAAACCTTAAGGCATTAGTTCCATGAACATTTTCTACTTATAAATTCTTTTACTCCTCCCCGCATATCTAATGTGGAACTTCACACTTGAATAAACCCAACACAAAGAAATATATTGATGGAACATAAGATATAACTTCTTTTCAAAGCTCTAAATCCAATATTTCTTTTGAGACCAAATTTTAAATGAGCCTTAGATGACATCGTACTTTGCTCATCCTGATTAGACCTTATATCTTTTCAAAACAATGATTATTTCGGCAACAAAATATTGAATGAATTTATGCGTAAAGTAATAATCATTCATAACACGATTGATTTAAAAAATAATAAAAAACAATAACTTAGTTGTGCATGTAAAAAATATTTATACATCTCGTAAACTATAGGCCTTGTGTCAGCTGTATATGTCACATTCACATTCGAATATATTAAAATAATGTTGATTTGAGTGTGCTAGTAATGAGAATATGTAAATTTGGACCTAAGATTCTTAGGTATAAGCTTTTCACTTATTCATTATAATTCTTGAAGGATTAATTATCATTCATAAATCAATTTGGATTTGGACATTTGTTGAACCATTATTTTCATCAGTAGGTAAGTTGTTAGATGATATTTAATGATAGGCACAGAAGAATACATGAAACAGAATATGGAAATATATAATTGGTCTAAAGTATCTCAGAAAATAAAAGAAACATATCAAATACAGATTATAGAGTTGAGGGCCTCACTTTATATTACATTATTAGAGCAATGCATTAAATGGTGGGCTATTCTCAGTAAAAAATAGTCAAAAAATTCATTCTTTTTATTTAAAAACCATGGGCCAAGACTTTGGATAAGGGGAGAAGAGAAGCTGAAAACCCCACATATATATATATATATATATATATATCCAATTTGATGTGTGAAAAAAAACCCTTAAAAAAAAGAAATTTCTCACTTTTTTTTATATAACAAAGGATATTTCACATTATAGGTAAAAAATTATTTTTTTTAAATACGTGACTATCACTCCTAACAAATGTCATTCACAAAAATCAAACATTTGATATTTTAATCTACCTAAAGATCTAATGAGATTTTATATTACTATACCAATATGTGATAAACATTTCTCAATTTACCTTAAAAAAAAATCTCTAACAATCTGATTCTTTACCCTTAAATGACATATTTATATCCAATAAATAAAATATTAAATTAAATTTTAGTTAAAAAATTATTAATGATGGGGTGTCTAGACTAAAAATAGAGATGATCTATATATCTGAAATTAAACCACCCAATAAATGTCGCTTATATGAACTCTTGACCTTTTGATCTTTTTGAATATCTAGTAGGGTTTTACACCATTACACCAATATTTTATTGGTTTTAATCTACCGAGAGATCTAATGAGATTTTATATTTCTATACAAACACATTATAAAAATTTCTCAATTTTTTTTACCTTAAATGGCATATTTATATCCAATATAATAAAATATTAAATTAAATTTTGGTTAAATAATTATTAATGATGAAGTGTGAGGAAAATAGATTAAAAATATAGATGATTTATATATTCGAAATAAAATCATTCCAATAAATATCGCTCCCATAAGTTGAACCCTTAACCTTTTAATTTTTCTAGGGATCTAGTCGAGTCTTATAACACTAAATCAACGTCTTGTTTGTTTACGCAATCAATATATAAATATTTAATTAACTAATTTACAATTATGATAAAAGAATAGAAATAAAGAAAATGGACCATAGAGTCCAATAAAAAGAGAAACCGAAAGGAAAGAGGTATTTAGAATATTGATGAGAAGCAACCTTATCTTCATTAATCAAATTGAGGTCCAATTACCCTCTCGGGTTCGTAAGCCCAATCTCTGCAAAAACCCTAACTTCTCACTCCGTCAACCACTCTACGCCGTGCGCCGCCGTTATCGTCGCTCTCCTTCCCGGTATATTCCATATCCTCTCTCCTCCTCATTTTTCTTCCCTTCTTTTTTCAATTTCTCGATCTTCCAAATCATTCACCACTGATTCTGCTCAATTATTTGGTTTCAACGTTTTTTTTGTTCTCAGAGTTTTCGCGATCTGAGATATTTTTTGTGTTATTTTTTCTCGAAATTCCGAATTTCACTTTGCAATAAGCCTCAAATCTGTATCAATCTGATAATTATATAATTCAATTTCTTTTTTTTTTTTGCATTTTTTGTTCTGTTTCGATGAGTTGATCTAAACTCAAAAACTATCATGTTCGTCTTCAAGAAAAGTTGTTGGATTTCTCCACTTATATATTATTATTAATTATGAAATATTATTTTGTGACTGAGATGGGCCAACCCAACCCGTTTTTTGGCCCAAGTACTCTTTTGGATACAGCAGTTTGAAGCAAAATTGATGGGTTTGCTTTGCTTGTACGGTTTACTTCACTGTGTTATTGTTGATGATTCATATATATATATATACACACACACAGAAATTGGGCTATTGTTTCACTTGCACTTTCTTGGATTGTTATGTGTTTAATTGTGTTATCAAATTCCAATAGTATATTATTAGATATACTTATCTAGTGTTGTTATTAGCTTACTGTTATGTTTATTGTGTTGGATGCTTTGTCAACTATGTCTATCGAAGTAGCCGACCCCAACTAATGAGATTAAGACATGTTTGTTGTTGTTGTTTTCTTATTTCTGTTGACTTTTTATATATGCTTTAAAAGCCTTTTCATTTCTGAAATTTTAACTTAGTCTTTGCCTCATTTCTTTATCATTGTACTATAAATACTTTTGGAGTTGGTGACCAGTGCAATATATGCTTGTGTTTGTTTGAATCATGTATTTGTTTTGATAATGATGTATGAGTTTTTCTTCATATATATAACACTGTTTGGAAATGTATCAACATGTGTTGACAAATTTTCTTGATTGTGATTCACCATTAATTAGTATCTTTTATTTCTTCAGGTTTGAGACAAGATGGTTGCCACCCTCGAAGAAGACAAAGCGGCTGTGACTCCTGATTTGAAGAAAGATGACCCTAGCAATGTTCTGGAGAAGTCTGAAACACTTCCGGACACTAATGTCGAAAATTCTGAGTCTCATCCCTACAAGGATCTGTCCAGTTTGGAAATACAGCCTAACAAGGATGTTCCTCCTTCTGATACTGTGACTACTAGTGGTGGTGAGGCAGGGACAATACCCAACCATGGGACAGGCAACTCCGGAGAACCTTCGGACAACCATCCAGAGAATTCTGAGCCATTAACCAGCAACCAGCTTGGTAATGCTGAGGCCTCACAGAATAGTCAGCCAGTTAATTCTGACGTACCACCCATCAATCAGTCAGCCAACTCTGAAGCACAACATGATGACCAGTTGGTTAGTTCCAAAGCTCTTCCTGATCACCAAAAGGCTTCTGAACCCAACAACCAGCAGGTGGATTCCAAGGTACTGCCAAAGAATAATGCAGATAATTCTGAATTGCAGACTGGTAATGAGATGGTTGTGTCTGAAACTCGACAAAATAATGAGATGGTTGTGTCTGAAACTGAGCAAAATGATGAGATGGTTGTATCTGAAACTCAGCAAAATGATGAGATGGTTGTGTCTGAAACTCAGAAAAATGATGCGATGGTTGTGTCTGAAACTCAGCAAAATGATGAGATGGTTGTGTCTGAAACTCAGCAAAATGATGAGATGGTTGTGTCTGAAACTCAGCAAAATGATGAGATGGTTGTGTCTGAAACCCAGCAAAATGATGAGATGGTTTTGTCTAAAACCCAGCAAAATGATGAGTCGGTTGCATCTGAAAGTCAGGAAGATGATAAGGTGGTTTTGTCTGAAACTCAACAAAATGGTGAGGTGGTTTTGCCTGTAAATCAGCAAGGTGATGAGGTGGTTTTGCCTGTAAATCAGCAAAATGATGATGTGGTTTTGCCTGAAACTCAACAAAATGATGAAGTTGTTTTATCTGAAACTCGACAAAATGACGAGGTGTTTTTGTCTGAAACTCAGCAAAGCAATGAGGTGGCTGTGTCTGACACACAACCCAACAATGAGGCCAACATGCCTGAAACACAGGCATTTGATGATGTGGTCATGTCTGAAGCTATTCCAGAAAACGAGTTGTCGAATCCCACAACAGATCACAATAATCAGCTCTCCCAGTCTGATACTTTTCCTGATAACCAGTTCACGAATTTCCATATGATTCCTGAAGACCAGCTGCCTCAACCTGAATCACTGCCCCATTCAGAACCACCTCCCAATTCTGAGCCGCTTACAGATAATCATCTAACAGACATCAAACCAATTCATCATAATCATCACCCCCAGTATGTATCAGTAACCGGCAATCATCTGAGCCATTCCGAGGCATTTTCAAACAATCATATAGCTAACTCTGAAGCTTTGTCCAATGATCAACTAGCCAATTGCCAAATATTGACTCACTATGAGCTGGAAAATAATGAAATAATGCACAACAATCAGCTAGTCAATTCTCAAGAAAACTATGAGCTAGCCACTTCCAATGCTGTGCCCTGCTATGAGATTGTAAATGCTGAGACACCGCTGAGCAATGAGGAACGTACCCCAGAAACACAGCCAAGTAAGCGGAGGAAAAAGAAGTCTATGGTATGGGAACACTTCACAATAGAATCAATCAATCCTGGATGCAGAAGAGCTCGCTGCAATCAATGTTCACAAACTTTTGCGTATAGTACAGGTTCAAAAGTTGCAGGCACCAGCCACCTCAAACGCCACATTGCCAGGGGGACCTGCTCAACTCTTCTACATAACCAGGAGCATAATCAGTCAAACCCATACACTCCACGTTCTAGAGGAGGTGGGACTGTCAATGCCAGTGACCGACCAAAGCGGCGTTATAGATCCCCTAACACTCCTTACATCATTTTTGATCAAGATCATTGCCGCAATGAGATTGCTAGGATGATCATTATGCATGATTACCCCCTTCACATGGTTGAGCACCCAGGATTTGTTGCATTTGTCCAAAATCTGCAGCCGCAGTTCAAAATGGTGACCTTCAACACTATCCATGGGGATTGTATTGCAACCTACCTGATGGAAAAGCAAAACCTTTTGAAGTATTTTGAGGGATTACCAGGACGTGTTTGTCTGACACTGGACATCTGGACGTCAAACCAATCTTTAGGTTATGTATTTATTACTGGACATTTTGTTGATAATGATTGGAAGTTGCAGAGGAGAATTCTCAATGTGATGATGGAACCATACCCGGATTCTGACTCAGCACTTAGCCATGCTGTAGCTGCTTGTGTTTCTGATTGGAGTCTGGAGGGTAGGCTATTTTCTGTAACTTGTAAACAGGCATCGAATGAAGTTGCTCTTGAAAATCTCAGACCATTACTGTTCGTGAAGAATTCACATATCCTCAATGGTCGTTTGCTAGTTGGTAATTGCATTGCCCGTACTTTCAGCAGTGTTGCGAAGGATTTATTGGGATCGGAGCAAGACTTGATCAACAAAATCCGGGATAGCGTAAAATATGTGAAGACTTCAGAATCACATGAGGAAAAGTTCATGGAGCTCAAGCAGCAACTTCAGGTTCCTAGTGAAAGGAGCCTTTTTATTGATGACCAAATTCAATGGAATACTACATATCAAATGCTCGTGGCAGCTTCTGAGCTCAAGGAAGTGTTTTCTTGTTTAGACACTTCTGATCCTGATTACAAGGGAGCCCCATCTATGCAAGATTGGAAGCTGGTGGAGACCCTCTGTGCATACTTGAAGCCCCTTTTTGATGCAGCGAATGTTCTTACCTCAACAACACACCATCCCACTGCAATTACCTTCTTTCATGAAGTTTGGAAATTGCAGTTAGATGTTGGCCGTGCAGTTATGAGTGAAGATCCCTTCATTAGCAACATTAATAAAATTATGCATGAAAAGATTGATAAGTACTGGAGAGAATGTAGTCTGGTTTTGGCGCTCGCAGTAGTCATGGATCCTCGTTTCAAGATGAAGCTTGTTGAGTTCAGTTTCACAAAAACCTACGGTGATGATGCTCATGAGTATATCAAGATCGTTGAGGATGGAATTCATGAGCTGTTTAATGAGTATGTGGCTCTTCCTCTGCCACTAACTCCGGCTTATGCCGAAGAAGGAAGTGCCGGAAGCCAAGGAAGGATGGAGACATCCCCAGGAGGTACTTTACTGTCCGAAAATGGTCTTACAGATTTTGATGCCTACATCATGGAAACTACAAGCCAACAGATGAGGTCTGAGCTAGATCAATATCTTGAAGAATCACTTTTACCACGAGTTCCGGACTTTGATGTATTAGGCTGGTGGAAACTAAACAAAATCAAGTACCCTACTCTTTCCAAGATGGCCCGGGATATATTGTCTGTTCCAGTTTCTACTGTTCAACCCGACTCTGTATTTTATACAAAAAATAAAGAAATGGATCATTATCGGAGTTCCTTGCGGCCAGAGACAGTGGAGGCCCTTGTATGTGCGAAGGATTGGATGCAATATGGAGAAGCTGAAGGGTCTAATGCGCTTGTGAATATTGTATTCTAGATTTTAGGTGGCTATACCCTGTATAATAATGGTAGGTGGTTTCATTTTACCATTAGTTCTTAATTCTCCATTAGGCTATATTATTTATGACATTATTGTTAATTCTGATAATTGAACTTGAACACTAGTTTCCAGGGTACCTTCAGTTTCATATTGTAATTTAGTACTGAGCCTTTGGTTGACAGCAAAACTTCTAGTGTTTAATTATAATCCTAGCAATAGTTTCTCACTTGATAGTACACTTTTTGTTAATAACATATAAGTGATATGAGTATATCATTCAGTTCTTGCTTTACTTGTTCTTTTCTGTTCATTACATTGATTAAAGTGCTTTCCACTGTAGGATGTGGTTTTCTGTTCACAGCAAACATCACCTGGATGTAACAATAGGAGTGCATTTGGTCACCTTTTCTTTAAAAAAGAGCAACTGATTCACATTGGTGAAGCTCCTCCTGATATTCTGAGAAAGAAGGTACCATTCTCTGCTTTAAGCTTTCTGGCTGTAGAGGTGTTTCTGTAGGGTAATGTCACTTTTTGTTAATAACATGTCAGTGATATGAGTATATCATTCAGTTCTTGCTTTACTTGGTGTTTATTATGTAATTCATTCTTATTTAACTGCTGAATTTATGTGCTGCTTTGATGTATGCAAACATGAAACAGAAAAACTTCAAGCTCTAGATAGTTAAAATTGTACTTCTGTGACTAGTTGTTGCATTAAAATAGAGTTAATAGTCATTGCATTAAAATTTGAGTTAATACTGTGTCTTTTCATACATATTAATCTCTTAAAATATTTTTTGGTACATCCAATAGTTCCATTCGGCCCAAACCCAAACATGAAAACGAGTCGAGCCAGACAGCAGCGGAGGAGGAAGTGATGGTATGTGTCCGCATATTTGGGGGTTTTGATTGTGTGTATTCTTATCCACCACAAAACCTTTGCAACCCTTTTTGCGCAAAATGTCTTAAAATATTTGAGATAACATAGAATTACTCATATAAATTGACTACTGGAATTAATAACAGTGAATAAGATAATTATGGAAGAGCAGAAAAGTGAGTGTTAATTAGATAACAAAAATCATAATTATATCAAAGTCTTTTTATTTTATATCAACGTTTTCATACTAATATATAAAGTATAAACGTTATAAGTGGGAAGATGTATATTCTTCTTTAAAAATATATTATTTTGTTTATAATATATGATTAATTTTCAATATAATTAAAGTATGACATTATTAATAAATTTTAAAATAGATGAAAATTTTGATAATAGTTTAATAGTAAATTATTTTAAAATTTCAAATTCTTATTTTATGCATTTATTTTTTGCAAAAATATGTTGTATAGACTATAGTAGACAGGACTATAGTAAATTTCTTCTTTTGCCCCTAACTTATGGCTATTATTGTCAATTAGAGCCGCTATGTCGGCCTAAATTAAGATCTATGAAATATCATATCATGTCCGCCTTAAATATGAATAGGGCAAGTTCGAGGACCGCTCTAATTAAAATTACAAAATATATATACAAATATCAAATATATTTATCATAATAAACGATCATACAATGTAAAATTACATATAAAATACAAATGCATATAATGTAGAATATACATAATACATAATTTGCATACAAAATATAAAAGGGGTGAGGATTCGACCCTACCCACTCACCTGATATGGATATATATAATATATGGATATATGCGAGGTGTCTTTTCCCAACAAAAGAGCTTTGGGTAAATCAACTAAAAGATTACATGGAACAATTTATTTACTTGCACAGGAACTAACAGTAATTTATTTACTATTATAAGAAACATTTACTTTTATGTAACAATTTAGACATTTAGTTAATTGTTTACGTGTTTTTTTAATTTTTCAGTAAATTTGAATCATTAGATTTTTATGAAATGACTGAAGTAGATTTTTATAACTTACTTCTAAGATAAGTGAATCTATTCTCTTAAAAAAAATAATCTAATATAATCATATAACCTATTGAACCATTTTATGACCATATTTTGCATTCAATTATTGCAAAATGTTTTGCAACTCAAAGACAACCATAAAAATATTGAGCACGCATATATATCATTTATTCATGTTTTGACTTTATATATTTGAATAAATAAAACATGATTTTTATATCAAAATTGATTATTGTTTTCCTATGATAATCTTTGATAAAAAAAGATATTCACGTGAAAAACGCTAAACAATGTAACCAGGCAATTGAACTCTCGTAATTATCATGGATTCCCTAGGTGAGTATCAATGTGAACCTAATTTTTTTTGGAAGTGAAGACAAAACAGAGAAACATGTGTATTTTGTGACAAACATTTTAGACTAAACCCTGTTACAATAGTATAGATTTTGGGTACCATTAATAGTGATAGTTTTTGAAATAAAACTATTATTACAATATAGAACAAACATAAATATTAAGAAATATAACTAAAATTGTTAAGATTCATACAAATAATATTATATTTTAAGTTTTGATATTTAGACTTTACTTTTATCTAACTAGCAAGTAACCCGTGCATTTGCACGGGATAATATTTTTGCTATATGATTAAAAACATATATTACATGTGCATTCACATGAGTAAGAACACACATGTTATTCGTGCATTCACATGGTTAAACATACATGTTACATATGCATTCATATTGTTAAGAACGCATGTGATCAGTGTAATCACATGTTTAAAAATACACATGTTATTCATACATTCGTACTGCTAAGAACATACATGTTACCAATATACTTTTGTACTTTTTTGATTGATTTTCATATTCTATAGTCTATATATTTGGTTAACTAATAAATACAATAAAAACTTATATTGCTAATTTTTAATATATTTTAAAGATAGTAATGAAAATGTATGTATAATATTAATAAATGAAAATGAGACAATTTAATTAAATTTTTAGATTTTTTTTTTAAATAAATCATACATATTAATTTGCAGGTAGTGATTACTATACATTATTTTCCAACTTGAATAGCATCAGCGATCTCACCAATAAACACCATATTAAATGACAATATCTATTTTTATTCCCTTAGACATGTTTATCAGTTTTATTTCTGTCATAATGATCGGCAATATTTATTCAAAGTAATTATTAATTATTAGTTTGCAACTGATGATCAATTAAAGTAGTAATAAATGAAATTAAAATGTATGAACATTAAAAAGTAATAGTAATGAATGATCAGCGATCAACACTATTTAAATGCATGAACAATTGTAATAAATGAAATTAAAATGAGAATGTTGTAATTAAATGTTTAGATTTTTTTTCAAAATAAAGTAGACATTACTTTTTTGGATTACAACCACTAAAATAATATATTAATTGATATCACACATTATTTACCACTATTTAGGCCTTAAATTTTCAAAATAAAGGTTGTCTATAATGCAATGTTATTAATATCGTACCGGTCATCAAACCGGTATGGGTACTGATATAGTGATATAGCGGTTCAAACGGTGACTCACTAATTAAACCGCATACCGGTGAAGTTATATATACATATATAATATATTAACATTAATATTGAAAAATCAATAAAAAATAATAATTTTTTTATTTTCATTAAAAAAATTATTTTTAAATAAAAATCGACCAGTTTGACCGATATGGTTTAATTGAAAACCGGCCGGTATGACCGGTTTTGGTCAGTTTTGATCGGTATAATTGCATGATCGATATAATTATAGTACCGTACCGGTATAGGGACCGGTTCACTGGTTTACCGGTTCAACCGGGCGGTACGAAACAATTTTTATAACTATGCTCTAATGTGATATGCATTCACCTATGTTAAGAATTACGAGCAATTGTAACAATATAAGGAAATTATATCTGAAAACGAAATATCTTTATTTTTGTTACATTTATGTATAAAAATGGAAAAATTTGTTTAATTAGTTAACTAAATACTTTATAAGTATTTGACTACATATTTGCTATACATGAAACATAAAAATGAAATGTTTGAATTTATAAATATTTTAGTACATGTAGAAAAAGAAAAGAAAAAGAAAAGTTGGAATTTATGACATATTATTATTTTTAATTATATCATACAAAGCGATTCAAAAAATTGTCAAAGATAACCAAACTGCCAAAGAAAAGAAAAGATCATTGGATTCATTGGTTCTACCATTCTCAATGGACCCAAATGATTGCGGTAACATAAGCAACAAATATATATTTTAAACAATAAGTTTTTAAAATCATTGAATAAAAAAATAAAATACAAAACTGTAAATAAGTAACGATTATTCTTACCTTATTTCAGAGTATAATATACTTTAGGTGTTTCTGAAACATGCAAAACAAAAAATTGAAATAGTGATTTTATGTATAAAAAAGTGATAAAATAAGAGATTAAGAGAGATAAAACTAAAGTGTAAAGATGACAGAAGGGAGAACCAAACTACAAATGAAGTGATAAAATGTTATGAACGAAATAAATATATCAATAATAAAAACAAACAAATGGAATATTACAACTGAATGTGTATATATAAAAAATGAGATTGAGTACATACCACATGTTTTGAAGGTTTGGTCGTCCTTTAAGATGATAACCTTGCTTATTAGACGCTAACGGAGAGAACTGTTGGAAGAACAAATCTACAAAATAATGAAATCACTAAGAACACTAATAAAAAATAAAGAAATCACAAAGTAAGTTAAATAAATTAGTTTATAATTATTTTCACAAAATGTATTATCTAACCATGGTTATTGAAAGGGTGTTTACAACCTCTATATTTTCCTTCCTTACTAACCACCTCAAAATTCTCACCAACATAACTCTGGCCCTCTTGGAGTTGAGGCTCCCATAGAGAAATACGATAATTCTTGACCACAGCTTGTATCTTGTCACCCTAATTTACGGAAGCAAAAATAATACAGAGAAATAATGATGTAATTACATATAAATGATTTAATAGTTTAAAAACATATAGTCAGAAAATTGCATTTTCATCCATGAATATCATTTCCAAGGATGGCGCCGACGATCTGTCCACACGCCAAAGACCAATAATCCTGACTTTAATCTTCCAAGTATCTTTGGTCGCATTAATCTTTTCAATGAAGTTTACTCTACGTGCCATATCTGGATTAATATTTGTAAAACTAAAATAATTTGTTGACAATGCAAGAAAAAACAATATTGATTTTATGTAACCAAGAAAGGAGGAGATAAAGAGCTATGAAATTGAAAATGGAAGGGGTAGTAGTAAAAGGAAATGATGAGAGTTAATATATTAAATATAAAAATTTTAATGTGTTTGGTGGGAAAATTAAAATGAGAGTTATTAGTATTAAAAATTATAAATGAAAATTTAATTCTTGAGTTATAAGAATTGATTTAAGGAAATTAATTGTTAGATGTAATTTTAAACATATCTACCTGATGATTAATAGAAATTAATATATAAAAAATGTGGATAATAATAAGATAATATGATTGCTAATGAGAGTATGAGATATTAATATAATTGTTTTCACAATATTATAAGGAATATGCATGATATGATAATATGATTGCTAATCAGAATATGAGTTTATGGAAAATTAAGTCATATAAGAGTTGGTTTAGGTAAATAAAGGAAAATTTTTGGAGGGAAAAAGAATATGAGAATAAATGTGTATAATAATATTTGTATGAAATCATGAATGACCATTAAGTATAATAATTATATTTATTCTAATTGAATTATTCATGAATATTGCAGAATGATAATAGTGATGAATGATGATTAATTGTTGAGTATAATTTTAAAGATATGTACTTGATGATTAATATAAATTAATATAAATGAATATATAATAAATGTGTATATTAATAAGATAATATGATTATTAATTAGAGTATGAGACATTAATAGGATTGCTTTCACAATATTATAAGAATTTGAAGCCCCACTTATAAGAATTGATTTTGGGAAAATGAAGAAAGATAAGAATTGATTTAGGGAGGAATATATAAGGAATGTGGATAATATGATTTCTAATTAGAATATGAAATATCAATAGGATTGCTTTCACAATATTATAAGAATTTAAAGCTCCACTTATAATAAGAATTGATTTAGAGAAATTAATTGATCGGTATAATTTTAAACATATGTAGCTGATGATTAATAGAAATTAATATATATGGAATGTGTATAATAATATTGATAAGAATTGATTTAGGGGGAAATATATAAGAAATGTGTATAATAAGATTGCTAATGAGAGTATGAAATATTAATAGGATTGCTTTCAGAATATTATAAGAATTTAAAGGCCCACTTATAAGAATTGATTTGGGGAAATATATAATGAATGTGCATAATAGAATAATAGAATTGCTAACGAAATTATGAGATATCAATAGAATGTGCACCATATTATAAGAATTGAGAAATATAAGAATTGATTTAGGGAAATAATGAAAGATTTTGGTGGGAAAAAGAATATAAGAATGTGTATAATGATTTTTTATGAAATCATGAACGATCATTAATAATAATAATTATATTCATTCTAATTGAATTATTCATGAATATTTCAGAATGATAATGATGATGAATGTTGATTTTAAACATATGTACATGATGATTAATAGAAATTAATATATAAGAAATGTGCATAATAATAAGATAATAGGATTGCTAATTAGAGTATGAGATATTGATATAATTGCTTTCACACCGCATCGTAACACCAATATTTTACAATTATTACCAAAACACTTTTTGCTTACAATATCATGATTCTTTTTCTTCTTCTTATGTAACATTACATCATACTTTAATTTTCTTTATTTCTCATTCTAAGTTTTTTAATATTCTGACTTTGTGATTTTTGTTAGAGAGAGTTCATCATTTTCGGGATAATGTGGATGAGAATTTAAAGAATTATTTTTGTTTTTACATAATCAAACCGCAATTTCTTGTAGGTAATGATAATTGCATATGTGCATAATAGAATAATCTTACAATCTCATGATTATTTTTCTTATTCTTAGGTAACATTATATTACATCATACTTTAATTTTCTTCATTTCTCATTCAAAACTTTTTATTATTCTGACTTTGTGATTTTTGTTACAGAGAGTTCATCATTTTTGGGATAATGTGGATGAGAATTTAAAGAATTATTTATGTTTTTACATAATCAAACAGCATAATATGATAAGAATTATTTTTGTTTCCCTAAACTCATATATCTTTAATATAAATTAATATGAGAATATTATAATGAATGTGCATAATAGTATAATATGACTTTAATTTTCTTCATTTCTCATTCAAAGTTTTTCATTATTCTGATTTTGTGATTTTTGTTACAGAGAGTTCATCATTTTCGGGATAATATGGATGAGAATTTAAAAAATTATTTTTGTTTTTACGTAATCAAACCGCATAATAGGATAAGAATTATTTTTGTTTCCTTAAACTCATATTATAATGAATGTGTATAATAGTATAATAGAATTGCTAATCAGAATATGATTTTAGGGAAAATGAAAAAATATAAGAATTGATTTAGTCAAAATGAAGAAAGACTTTTGGATGAAAAATGAATATGAGAATATGTGAATATGATTAAGTGTTTGGTAGAAAAAATGAAGGATTAATAAATGTGACATGCATATGTCATTTTGATGTATGATATGAGAAGTGACATGCAATTGTCATTTTGATTTATGACATGAATGTAGGGGGTAATGATACAATGTGAGACTATACATGGTAGTTGATGGGAATGTTTTGGTGAGAAAACTTTGCATGAGAAGATGACATGTGTCCAAGACTAATAATGAAGAACCTTTTTTTTCTTATAGTATAATAGATTATTTATACTCTCTTGAATTTAAAATTAAATAAAATAATTTTTTAAGCAAATAAAATATATCATATTAAATAAATTATAATTAAATAAAATATATCATATTAAATTTTTTAGTTGATCTCTTTTATAATGTATTTTATATTCTATATAGTATTTATTATTTTTCTCTTATTTTTTTCATTAATGAGAAATAATAACTTTCTGGAATTTTCAAAAAATTAACAAAATAAAACGTGCTTTTGTCCGATTTTAACCCTCAAAATTATACAATATACAAAATTAATTCTTTCGTTGACTTTTCATGTAAAATTCCAACAATGTTCCAACATGATGGATGTTGTTCAACTTGACAATACACATCATAGTCCTATACCCGTGCTCATACCCATATTATTTGTGGGTATTCGTGTGTATCCGCAATTACTTAATGAGTTTCCAATTTTAATTATATTTTTATATATTTTATAATAATTAATATATAAAAATAATTTTTACTTAAATAATATGACATGTATATGATAATTTTATAATTATAGTCTCATCACTAAATTTTATTATGAAGTAATAATAAAATAAGCAAATATAATATTAAATTAATAATAAGTAAGTATAAAATATTTAATTAAAATATATATGTAGGTACCCGCAGGGCGGGTATCATGATACTCGTTCCCACCCATGAGCTATTTTTGCGGGTACTCATTATGTATATTTTGACAAGTACCTATGAGTCTGAGTATTTTTGTCATCCCTAAGATATTACCTTAAATTATAAAATGCAGTTTTTGTGTTTTATCTTTTTTAATTTATGCAAAATTCATCCCTCGATTTTTTTATGTACATTTTTTAGCCTTTAAGTTATGTGATAATGTAATAATGGTATTTCTTTTAATATACCTAATAAAAATATAATATATTATTCAATGGCAACATTATCTTCTAAAATTGAAGGTTAAGTACTTATTGTTCCGTGTACATTGACGAAGAACAAATACATGTTCATTGAGATGCATACGAGTCACAAGAAATGGGAGAATAAATTATGTTAAACACTAAACTGTAATTTTTTTCATTACAAATTTTAATTTTATCTAATAAATATGTAATTTACACACAGGTTAGCCTAATATATTTTTTTATTCAAAAAATAAAAATAATTTTTTTTCATTAATGGGTTATTTTCCATTTTATTTTATTAGTTAGAAATATTTTTAGGAATGTTTAAATATATTGAATATAATAACATGATAATGATTGAGTTTTTATTTATAATTCCAGGCGCTACATGAGAATGACACATGAGATATCACGTTGTATAATATTAATAGTCTATTTTACATTCAATTATAGAAGATATAGAAGTTATTGCATATGATATTATGTGTATGACTATTTATATTAAGCATATTGAAAAATGATAATTTTTGCACAATTATATAAGTTAGAGGATGAAAAGTACACATAAAATAATAGAGACACAAATTATAATTTGCACAAATAAAAAAGATAATTTTTGAGTGGCATATAGGAATGACATATTTATTACTACTTTTGACAACACCTATCATATAAGAAACACCATGAATATTTTGGATGAAATGTTTTAAGGTATGAAATTAATAAAGATAAAAATTGAAATTATGGCAAATCTATAAATATAATTAAATACATACTATATACCGTTCTCTTATACTTTAGAGTTTAGAGAACACAAACGCCAAAACACTTTCCATGAAATTGATGAGTTCATAGTTTAACCTAAAACGTGGGACCAAAAGCCCATGGTTTTCTTATCTTTCCCACTTATTAATGATCTCTTTCATTTCATATTTCAACTTTATTTTCACAATATTTTATGCCCTCTTCAAACCTCTCTTTGAATATAATTTTCACATACACTTAGGGAATGGATATATTCATTCCAGAAGATTATGTTATAAGGAGAAGGGTTGAAAAAATGGCAAAAGAAGCAGCATGTGGAAAAGGGTCAAAATCACTTTCACTTTGGAATATTAATAGGAATGAAGCCAATGGCATCAAAGCTTCTTCTTCAACTAAAGGTTTTGGTGACAATGTTGTTTTTAATTGCTTATCTGCTTAATTAATTATTATACATATATTGCATTACATTATTATGTAGTTGGAGTAGTATATATGTGGTTTTGCTTAATCTCTGTGTGATTGAATTAAATTGATGAATATGTAAACAAAAATGAGTAGTTGGTTTTTTGAATTGCTGCATGCATATTTCATTTTTGTTTGAGGGGTGGGTTTAGATAAGTTAGAGCATCACAAGGCACATTGTAAGGGTTTAAGAATATGGATGATAATTAGTACCCGGACCTGTGGGTATCAGCTAATAGTACTTGTAATAGGTTGGGTTTGGATACTGTATTTTTGGACCTCCAGATAACTGAGATTGAAATTTTGAAACTCGTTATTGAATGTGTTTGAGTAATGAGATATTTAGATTTGTGGACTCTTGGGCACCAAGACTTACAATTCCTAAATATATATATTGTTAATCTATAATTTTAATAGTATGTTAATCGATGAATGTTATGATGTTAATTTATTTATGTTGATTAATATTTTTTTATAAATAAATATTAACCATAATCTTGTGTTTTTATTTTGTATGTTCGTTTGATTAAAAGAAATTATGTTTAATTGGCAATTTTAGTTTGTATTTAAATTATGTTCTCTAATTTTTTCCTCCCTTTGATTGTATGAAATAATATTTGAGATTAGAGGAAAGATATGTACAATTGTATAAGTTCTTCTCAATTATTTTAAATATTTTATGAATTTCTTAGTACTTATTGATTTCCTTGGGTACCAAATGACTCATTAGTAGACTTGTCAAAATGAGTCTATATACAGGGTCAATCAACTAAAGTCTAAACAAAACAATACACATGACATGATTTTAGTGGTTGGAGACGATAACTTATCTCCTTATATTATGAGATACATTATTCTCTTATTAAAATTTTGAAAATTTTATTTGAGACTAGTTTATAATTCTAGTTTCCCGTAATAAATTCGGGCTCCACCAAATTTACTCGTTCGGTTCGGTTTTGATGTAGATAACACAATATCATCTTTTGAACTTGTGATTGGTCATTAATAAATTTTTCCTATCCATTAACCTACGAGTAAGGGTCCTCTCCATTAATGGAAAGACAAGTGAGGTTATTACACTTGATTTTAAGGACAAAAAAGTCATTACAAGTGTAATAGAAAGATTGAATTGTTTTTTCATTTTTCATTTTGAATTGTTTTTTTTATTTTACATTGTTTTACACCTCACTTGTTTCTTCATTAATGGAGATGACCCCTACCCATTAACCTACTCACTACCCATCCTTGGGCTTTGGTTTTCCCACTCACTCAACATCTCTTTGTACTCAAGAAAAAAACTGCATCCCTCCCAAAACTAACATTCTCCATTACCATTTTTATCTATCCATAACTTCAATTATTAATTATTATTACACTAAATACATGTTGCTTATTATCTTCTTTCCACTTTTTTTCAATTTAACCATGCTAATATAGTTATCCATCTATTTTAGAAAGTTGCTCCATTTTCACAATTGATGGTAACAATTGGCAAAAGCTTCTTAGGTAATAGTTATTGGTTTTTATTTATCACACTAAATTTTTTAATATATATATGGCTCACCAAAATTCACAACCCATTTTGAGAGGGTTTGGATTATAATTGAGAGACATAAAATTTAACTAGGCTCTTTATCCTTATCCACTTTATTTCGAACTAAATGTGGTATTGCCTGAAGTAACTAAACTATTGGGTATCCAAACGAGTTCGGGTCAAAAATAAATGAATGGGGCAAGTCTGATTACTACTAGATCTAACTGGATGGAAACGAATACTCTCAAATACTTGAGAGACAAGTTCTTGATTTCTCTATTGTACTTGAGAGTAAAAATATTGTCACATTACATTTAAAAGAAAAAAGTTTCATATGATGTTATTTTTGTCTTTATTTTTATCCATTTTTCTCTAATATTGGATAGTATATGATCTCATCTAGATTCATTGTTATCTCTATTTAAAAATGTTTGTATACTTTAACTCGCTAGAATATTCAGATTTTGTTCACTTGATTAAAAATACTTTTTAAGATTACTTCTATAATCAAATTTAATTAATTTTAAATATGTTGACGAAATTAATTAACATTCAATTAATTTTGAGTTAATAAAATATACAAATAATTAGAATTATTATTTAGCTTATTGAGATATTATTTTGTTTAAAAATAGTATTGGAAATATGTAAATGTATTTAATTTTTATTATATAATTTAGACTAAAAGTAGTAATAATGTTTTCTCTTTTTAAACAAGTCATTTATTAGTTTTTAATTATAATATATAAAATAAAAAAGAACACAATTTACTACAGGGTTCTGGGATCAAACATCACATTTTTCAACTACTCATTATATTTTTACTAACACCTTTTTAAATAGACTTTAATTATTTTTAATAAATTTATGTATATATTTGATATATTTTATTACGAAATATAAATATTTGATAAGTTTGTGGAATCCATTTAAAAATAAATTCTAAAGGTTCACCATTTGTGTGGAAATATGAGCCAAAGTAAGCACAAAGACTACTTCTACTATACCAAATAGAACGAAAAAAACTAACAAAAAATACGAATAGGCAAAGCTCAGAATCATTGAGAGATTCTGGGTATATAAAATACTAAAATTCTATAAGAAAATATAATAACTAACTAATGTGTGCAACTTATATTGAACATATTGAAAACATGAATATTAAAATCACAAAGTTAAATATATTTAATTAAATAAATATAAGAAAAATGTGTTAACAATAGAAGGAAGCATATGATATATGTTTTCTTACTTATTCATTGATAAAACAATATAGCCTATAAATAGGTAAATACATAACAAAAATCATCATTACAATAATCACTATGTAACATGCAAATAAAACCTATTAACTATGAAACATAATTGTAACAAAACGGAAATGCAACAGAAACAAATATTATTGACGCTCCTAAATACTATGACATAAAACATCAATATTATTAATTTTCTTAACAATCCCTCCCTTAAACTGATGTTCCAGACACACATACAGTTTAATACGAGCAAGACTTTGAAACTTCATCCCTCAAATTACAATCTGACAAGCATAAGCTGTTGCATCAACAAATTCAGCTTCAGTGGATGATAATGTAACAATAAGTTGCTTTTTTGATGACAATGAAAAAGCAGATATAGCAGCTAAGAGATGAATCTCTGTAGGACATTCCATGTACTTGCTAATAACACTTACAACATGCATTATATCAGGTCTTGTTGCTGTCAAATACATTAAACTTCACACTATTTGTTTGTAAATAGTGTCATCAACCTTCTTTCCTCCGTCATCTTTATTTAGCTTCATACCAAACTCAGACGGAGTACTTACAGGATTACAATCTTTTATATGAAATCTGTCTAATATTTCTCGCACATACTTCTTTTGAGAGATAAAAATTCCATTAGAAGATTGTACCACTTCAATGCCAAGAAAGTAATGCATCATGCCAAGATCAGACATCTCAAATTCAGCCATCATAGATTTCTTAAAACTTTCAAACTTATCTATATTATTTCCAGTGTAGATTAAATCATCTACATATAAGCAAACAATGAACATTTTTTTCTCCATCTTCAGTCTTTATAAAAAGTGTATGTTCATAAGGACATTTTTGAAATCATTCATTCAAAAAATAAGTTTCTATACGATTATACCAAGCTCGCGGAGCTTGTTTTAATCCATATAGAACTTTCTTTAACTTATACACTTTATGTTCATTGTCAAGCTTTACATAACCAGGAGGTTGATCAATAAATACCTATTCTTGCAAATCTCCATGGAGGAATGCTGATTTCACGTCTAACTGGTAGATAGGCCATGACTTTTGAGCTGCCATAACAATCACCAATCTGATTGTATCATGCCTTGCAACCGGAGCAAATACTTCTTTATAATCAACACCAAAATCTTGCTTGTAGCCCTTAGCTACCAAGCGTGCCTTGTGTTTGTCAACCTCATCATTTTCATTCAGCTTTGTCTTGTAAACCCATTTTACACCAATTGTCTTGTGTCATTTCGGAAGATCACATAGCTCCCATGTGTCATTTCTTTCAATTGTTGTAATTTCAGCATCCATAGTCTTTATCCATTTTGGCTCTTTAACAACAACTTCAAAGATGGTAGGATCATAATCTAAAAATAAAGCAAAATGTATAATTGGGTCATCACATTGGTCAACTCCAGTTACCTCATAATCAATCACCCATGATGGTCTTCTTCGAACACGTTGAGGCCTTTGTGATTCAGCTGTAATTGGACTTTGATCAGTTGGAGCATTTCGAGTGACTTCATCTTCTTCCTCATTTTCTACAGGTTGCTGCCCTTTCTCCTCATCATTAAAATCTGTTGGAATACTTTCTTTAACAGCATTTTGATTCCATGACCGGGTGCATTTTTCATCAAATACTACATCATGACTGATGACAATTTTCATGGTGCTAGGAATGTACAGTTTATAAACTTTTGACTCATCGCTAACACCAAGAAAAATACATTTTTCTCCCTTGTTGTCTAGTTTCCTCCTCTTCTGATCTGGAATATGGGCATATGCAATACACCAAAAAATTCGGATATAATCTACAGTAGGTTTCCTTCCACTTCATGCTTCCTCCAGTGTCATATTTTGAACCGCAAATGTAGGACTTCTGTTCAATATATGAGTACTCCAATTAACTACTTCAGGTCAAAAACTTTTTGGAACACCACTTGTTGTCAAAAGGCTTCGCACCATATTCATAATAGTGCGATTCTTCCTCTCACATACACCATTTTTTTTTTGGGTGTATAAGCTGTTGTAAGTTGTCTCTTGATTCCATGATTCTCACAAAAATGTGCAAATTCATGTGAATTATATTCTCCACCACGATCCGTGCGAAGAACATTTATAGGGTAGACAACTTCTTTCTCAACAAGCGCTTTATAGCTTTTAAAATCTACAAAGGATTCAGATTTTTCTTGCAAAAACCAAACCCAAGTTTTCCGACTATAATCATCAATGAAGGTAATTACATATCTTTTACCTCCATTAGAATGTAGTGTTATTGGCCCACAAATGTCGGAATGAACAAGCTCCAATGCTTTCTTTGCTCTCCAAGATTTTCCTTGTGAGAATTGATTATGATGTTGTTTGCTAACAATACATTCTTCACAAACGTGAGAAGAAGCTGTAATTTGAGGAAGCCTCTTCACCATGTTTTTTTGCTGTAGTGTTTTCAATCCGCCAAAATTCAGATGCCCATAACGAAAGTGCCACAGCCATGTCTCATCTTCTAATTTTACCGAGAAGCAGGAATTAGCTGTGTTGTTGAGATAAAGTGGGAACATACGATTTGTCGTCATGTTAACTTGAGCTATTAAGCCCAAATTTGAATCATGAATTTTACATACTTCTTTTTTGATAAAAATCTCATATCCCTTTTCTTGTAACTGACCCACACTAAGCAAGTTGGTTTTTAAATCAGGCACAAAAAGAACATTAGCAATAGTGCGGGTGAAATTTCCTTTGGTTTGGATTGTTACATTTCCTTTTCCCATAACATAAATTTTGGAGTTGTCACCAAATTTAACAGAGCTCCGAAGAGATTCATCCAAGTCAGAAAATGCATTCTTTTCTCCACACATGTGGTTGTTGCAGCCAATGTCTAAATACCACATATTTTGTTGAGTTTCTTTCTTCATGTGACACACCATGAAAAGAGACAACTCTTCTTACTTTTCTGCAAAATTACTTTGATCTCCACTTTGTTTATTCAAATCAGTTTGACATTCTGATTTATAATGACCATACATATGACATCTGAAACATTCAACATTGGACTTGTATGCTGACTTTGATCTATAGGTTGTTGAGTGGCGGCCTCCACGTCCTCTGCCTCTTCCTTGAAATTGACTATCTTGATGATAATTTCGTTGTTGGTTCTCACGATCATTGTTGTTTCTGACTCCTCTATTTTGACCTCTACCTCTTCCTCGTCCTCTATCATATCTACTTGATGTGAAGTAATTTTCTAATAAGGTCTTCAATACTTGTTCTTCATTTTCCTGTTGGTTAATTTTTTGCTCATGAACTAACAAAGAACTTTGTAACTCATCAATTGATAATAGACCAACATCATTAGCTTCTTCTATAGCACAAGCAACAAAATTAAATTTTGATGTCAATGATCGAAGAATCTTCTCAACAATGAGAATATCATCTGTCTTGTCTCCATAGATCCACATCTTGTTAATGAGAATATAATTGATTCTCCTAACTTCATTCGAAGTATTTCGAACTTCGAACGAAGTGCTTGAAGCTGCTGCCTCTTAGCCCTTGTTGTACCTTGATACTTCTTTTTCATGAAATCCCAAATATGCTTGGATGTATCTTTGCAAAGAATAGTTTCCAAGATCGAGCGATCAATAGATTGGAAGAGATAATTTTTTGCTTTAAGATCCTTTAACTTCAGCCCTTCAAGTTCCGTCTTTTGTGAATCTGTTAGTATATCACCTGTTGCTGGTTCTGCTACTCCAAAAACAACAACCGTCCAATATTTTTTGGACCTCAGGAAGTTCTCCATGAGCATGCTCCAATGGCCATAGTACCTTCAAAGCGTTGAATGGCTGACTGCCCAAAACTTCCGGAAGCCATCAGTTTCACCTTTTGTTTCTATCTTTGGAACTCAACTCAACTCTGATACCACTGTTAACAATAGAATGAAGCAGGTGATATATATTTTCTTACTTATTCCTTGATAAAACAATACAACCTATAAATAGGCGAATACATAACTGAAATCATCATTACAATAATCACTATGTAACGTGCAAATAAAACCTATTAACTATGAAACATAATTGTAACAAAACGGAAATGCAACGGAAACAAACATTATTGACGCTCCTAAATACTATGACATAAAACGTCAATATTATTAATTTTCTTAACAATATGAATATATTTATTTAATTAAATAAATTACATACTTTATAATTATAATATTATATCTCTATTTCGTTGAATGATCAATTTATTGTAAATATTGTTGAACACTTCTACTTAATGTAAGTTGCTAACAATTATTAGTCAATATTATTTTCAATTACACAATTTATTTTCACAATCTTCATAACTAATTTTTTTCCCATTATCTTATTGCATTTAAAGAAATATAGTTAAAAACACTTTATTTAGCATTATTTTACAAAATTATGACATTATACTACTATACAATATTTATTTATGATCTTATTTTCTACTAACATATCATTATACTCTTTTATGGTATATTGTTATCTCACTCTATTTATACATGTCTTTCCATTAAGGAAATTGTACTTATCTTTTTGTAGTTTTTTTTAAGCCATATATAAGAAACTGCAAAAAATTCAAGACAAAACATTACAAATTAAGAACAGAGGATCCACTTACTTCAAGAGTAAGTGAAAAAATCTACTCCACATCTTAACCATTAAATATTGGAAAATCCATTGGTTTAGATGCACTCACCAATTCAAATCATTGGATTTCTCAAGAATGAATGATCATGATGTGAAGTAAGTTTTTCTCACTTACTCACCAATTCAAATCATTGGATTTCTCAAGAATGAATGATCATGATGTGAAGTAAGTTTTTCTCACTTACTCTTGGAGTAAGTGGATTCCTCCCCGTATTACATATATATAATCACTTCTCATTATGGGCTTGTGGGTCTACTAGCTAGGTATATAATATTTTGAGGACTAATATGCCTAGCTTTTTTATTTAACATTTCCGTTATTGTTTTCATTAAAGTGTCATTAGAACACTCATTGACAAGACCCATAAAAGAAGGTATGTTTCTTGATGAAGGAAATAAAACTTGGGACATATGAATTAACAATTCAAAGAGGGCATCCACGGTATCATTGCTCATTGTTCCTTTTGCTTAATATAGTTATACTATTAGTAAGATTACATATGTGTAAATATGTATATATATTTGTATAAATATGTAAAAATATGTAGAACTATTGTATATATATATATATATATATGTATATGTATAAATATATTTAGAAATATTTAAGTATATTATACTATTATTTGTACCTCTGGGTATCTTACTGTCCGGATCTCGGATCTCAATTCTCCATGAGTCCATAAACATAGAGTCAAACCCAACATGTTATAGGTTTTACTTGCCGGATACTTATTATCATCTCTAATTGTGGCACTGCCAACTAGACTCCATTGTTAAATAGGTTTCATTTTGCTTTCATTATTTTTTTTCTTCCACTATATTATTTTATATGACACCCTAACTTTTAAGGAATTTACATAAACCATTCATATCTTTTTATACTTATACAAATGATCCATATTTACATACATATATTACATTAACTATTCATGCACAAGAAATGAGTGTGATATTTTCAACAACAAAAAAGATGATGAATGCAATTAAGTTAAACATATTATGGTAGAGTGTGAAGACAAGTTCAAATAGTATAGGAGTTGATGTCTCTTCATTATTTTTAGTTCGATCCAAAATGAATCAATAATTTTGAGTAAATATTGTTTAAATCAATCATATACTATATTTAGTGAACTAAAAGTAATGAAGAAATATTGACTCATATACTATTTGACTTTGTTCAAATAATATACCATATTTTATTTAACTTAATTACACTTATTACTCTTTTTTTAAAGATTACACATTTGTTTCCTATTGAGGTAGTCAATATAATATACATATAAATTAAGGAATTTAAATAGATTTAAAAAAATAAGAATAATTTATATAATTTCAGGAAAAATAGTGTAATTTACTCTTTCTTCTATTCTTTGAGCATACATGCTACATTTTTTTCATTATTGACCACATTTTTCTTTTGACAGACGTGATAAAATATTATATTCCATTTTTCTTTCATTTTAGATCCCGTGAAAGTGGGTCTGGACGTACAAATGTTGAGGTAGAATATTAGAGAATGCTTGAATGCATTGGGGAGGTATATGAAAAGTTCTCCGATAATCTAATCAGTATGTAAGGATATGTAAAATATTAGAGAATAACATAAAGAGATTTGTTAAAAACTTTGAGAATCATAAGAGAGTGGTATGCTAGTAAGTAAGTAAACTTCCTTCAGAGGGAGAACCCATATTTATATTGGAGAAGTGGAAGAAATATTTCTTTATAGATGTTGTTGGTCTAGTCGGCCAAATGATCTATCGGGTCTCTCTCAAACAAGCTCATTTTTCCTGTATCAGGCGGCTTTGACAAATTTGTACTTCGCGGATGGAAGATGTAGCGGTATTGTAAATCCATCTTGTCATCTGACCATCGGTGCAGTAGAGTGTAGTAGCTTGCGGCCTGTAATAGGAGTTTATGTTGTGCAATTGAGGTGACAACTCTATGCAGGTGGTGTAACACCTTAGTCCTGACATGCGACCCCTCTCAGACTCATGAATACACTGAACGTGTTATCTAACAACTTAAATACACTGCAATATTTTATTCCCCACAAAGGGGAGTCTCCCGCGATTCGAACCCGTGACCTCATGGAAAAATAGTCACTATTACCATAAGTCGCTACCATTAAACTATCATCATGGGTCCGAGAGGGGTTGCATGTCAGAACTGAGGTGTTACATTAAAAAGGCGCCTTTTTAATGCAACACCACAGTCTTGATATGCGACCATCCTGGTCCATGAATACACTGAGTGTGTTATCCAACAGCTTAAATACCCCATGAAGTATTTTATTCCCCAGAAAGGGGAGCCTCCTACAAGTCGAACCTATGACCTCATGAACAATTAGTCACTATTACCATGACCTCAGTGACAAATAGCCATTATTACTTAATGGTAGCGACTCATGGTAAAAGTGACTGCTTGTCTCCGAGGTCGCGAGTTCGAGTCGCGGAAGGCTTCTCTTTGTGGGGAATAAAATACTGTAGTGGTATTTAAGCTGTTGAATAACACACTCAATATATTCATGGACCGAGATGGTCGCATGTCAGGACTGAGATGTGACAAGTGGCACAAAATAGGTGTATCAGAAGTGGGTCCTGATTTGTTTTTTCGTTGGCGGAACATCCCCTTGTGTTGTCTGGTCTTTTGGTTTAGAGCCCAAGATATTCTTAAGGATTATTCCTCTTATTCAACTTATGTGGATAACCATCTTCCTTGTCCGATCACGACATGTCTTTTTGGAGTGAGGTGAAACTTCTTTATGAGAGGAGTGGGGTCTTCATAATAATAACATAAAATATTGAGTATAAAATATTTATGTTCAATTAAATGGACCTAATTAGCCTATATTGTAAGTTGCAAGAGTGGGTGTGCTGGGCTCAAACAAAGAATTTTCTGTCCTTGACTACAAACCGAAAATCGATAGAAAAGAAATATGCAGCCAATTTTATTTATAGGAGTAAAAAGTCTAGATATAGCTAAGTTCTTTCATATGTAACAATATAATTTTTCCTCAACTAGTTTTAAAACAAAAATATTAGTAGATTAAGTTTAATACGCAATGTGGATATTATTTGGTAATTATCTTATCTATTTTAATTTACTTCTAGAAAAAAAATGAATTTTAGTTATTTTAATAAGTAAAACAATGAATATTATTTTATATAGAATTTTAACCTAGAGGTAATTATATATTAAATTATAAACTTTTTAGCTCCTTAGTTCAATTATCTTCATTTGTTCTATTTTCTTCTCAATTTTTGCCAAACTGTGGAGGAATAAGCCCATGAAAATAATATATTTTACAAATTCCATTAAATCCTCTATGTACTTTGAGGATTAAATACTTTATATAGAGCCAATTTAATATTTTTGTCCACTTACCAAATAAATATGCATAATGTGATCACGTTGTATTTTACTTTACCATTTCACTTTATTTTGGTTAAATCAAATCCCTTAACTATTTGGTATATATCCACTTAAAAAAATTTAATTTATGGATGGTCTTTGTCATGTGGTCTACATTCTTTTCCTTGAAATAATTTTTACAACTTGGTCAATGCTTCAAATTTATGGTGTATGTCACGCTTAATGTTTAAGAATTGAATTTATACCCTTTAATTTGAAGTACTGAATTTTACTGTTCCAACTTTTAAATGGGAGTACTTGAATTTCTAACTACTTATTTATGAGTTTATTTAAGTGTGAAACCTCACATTGAATATGTGAGGAATCGTGGAAGATTTATAAATAGAAAAGTTTCATATAATCATTCCCTTAAAGTTTTGGTTCAATATATAGTACCATTGTATTTGTTGGGTAAATTTCCAAAAAAAAAGTGCATATGTTATTACTTATTAGTGTTGTAGTTTGCAATTTTTTTATTAAAGAAAGTGATTGTTGTGAATGCTTGAAATATGTTATTACATTAGTCCTACATTACCTAATATTGAAACAGAGTAGAGTAACCAATGTTATATATTAGACTCAGATCCCTTGTTGTAATGTGCACCAGATATAAGAACCAAATAAAAACACCTCATGGGCACTTAGGCCCATGAGTGTGCTAGGGTTTGTAATCCTTATTCTCTAATGATATCTTGGTAGTCACTCAGCGCTCCGGGGACGTAGACACAATTGGTCGAAACCCGTTACCAAATTATTTGTTTATTCTCTTCTATTTATTCTATGCACTATTTGATTGCTTGTGACCAACGTTGCGCAACGAACGCTTGCATTGCACCAACAATTGGTATCAGAGCCAATTGGTGGATGACTCTTAACCCATGTGCTAGATAATGACAAAATAAGGTGAAAGCATGCTGGTTAAACAAGATGCGTCAAAGGTACTACGCAAGGATAAATGAGATGAGTTGAATGAGAAGAAAATATAGCGGAACTATAGTGGGGGCGATATATGTTGATCCAGAACCCCAGAAGTTCATATAATGGATTAGGATCAAGGTTGAGATAGGGACTCAGGTGTTGAGTTTGGTCCTGAGATAGGTGCTGACAATATCTCTCTAGTTCTTGAGAGAATGATCTCATTTGAGATGAGAAGCAGAATATCCTAATGGCGTGTCTGAGATGTCATAGTGAAGGATATTAATTGTTAGTAGATCCACAAAAACACAGAGGTGCTAGCTGACTTTGATGTAGAGTGTAACATGGGCATTGGCTTTGATGCAAGGTGTAACACGGACATTGGAAGAGATGCAGGGTGTGACATGAGCATTGGCTTGGATGCAAGGGTGTGTCACGGGCATTGGTTAGCATTACGCAAGGTGTGTGTTGTGGTTATACTCCTTATGGTCGAGTGTGATAGTTCTTTTGAACTTTGATTGTTGGGCTAGACAATGATGGTAGCGGTTGAGGGTTTCCATGAAAGCTCCAAGGTTCAGTTTGATTGAGTATTGAAGAGGAAGGTTGTTGGTTAACTTTTGTGTAGAGGTTCTATATATCGAAAGACTTACTAACAATAGGTGGTTAGGTGGCGTTTTCCATTTGATGGCAGTACAGGAAGTTGCACTACAACTTTAGAGAGCTAGGCTCTTGGTAACATCATCAAGAATACTCAGAAGGTTTATGCTGAAGGGTAGTAATTTGTTAAAGATAATTATGCATTGAACAAGGTGGAGTCAGATATTCGCTAAGGTGGAGAATCTTGTGTTGATTTCCTAAGGAGCGAGAAATTCGTCTATTTCAATCAAGGTGGAGATTGTTGTGAATGCTTGAAATATGTTATTACATTAGTCCCACATCACCTAGTATTGAAACAGAGTAGAGTAACCAATGTTATATATTGGACTCAGGTCCGTTGTTGTAATGTGCACCAAATATAAGAACCAAATAGAAACACCTCATGGGCACTTGGGCCCATGAGTGTGCTAGGGTTTGTAATTGTTGTTACCGTAACTTGCAGCAATTCTAAATGACACGAAATAATACTTACTGACTGAGTCACGACCAAGTCGCTCTCTTTAAGACGTTTCATGGTTCTGCCCAAAATGTGCAAGCAGAGTATCAACCACGCTGTCCCCAGGATAAAACAGTTCAGTTATCTGTTATCGAATTCTTACTACACTGTAAGAACCGATCTTGAATACACCCACCACAATATGGCTATCAGTGTCAATTCTCGAAATTCTCACAGAATGGTTACGAGTGTCAATTCTTTTCCAACAATCTGACTACGAGTGTCAGTTCCCGAAATTTCCGCACTTTGGCTACCAGTGCCAATTATTTTTCCACAGTCTGACTACCAGTGTTAGTTCTCGAAATTTCTGTACTTTGGCTACTAGTGCCAATTATTTTCCCACAATCTGACTACTAGTGTCAGTTCTCGAAATTTCCGCACTTTGGCTACCATTGCCAATTCTTTTCCCACAATCTGACTATCAGTGTTAGTTCTCGAAATTCCAGCAATTTGGCTACCTGTGCCAATTCTTCTCCCACAATCTGACAACCCGTGTCAGTTTCCGAACTTCCCACAATATGGTTGCCTGTGCCAATTCTTAGTGCCACAGAAAGAAAGATGGAGAAGTTTGTCAGAAATGCGTCGACGGAAAATATGAGGGAGAAAGAAAAAGTCAAGTAAAAACGTACTCAACTTTGGTGCAGGAAAATATGAATGGAGGAGGCTTCTATTTATATCATGATATTTTTTTAGAAATCTTGCATCCTCCAATGTGGGACTTGTGAGATTTTTTCAAAATCTTACTATGTGGGACTTGTGAGTTTTTTTTCAATTTCATAACAACACAAGTTCCAACAATCTCGCACTTGAAATTAAAAAACGATTTCCATGAATTTTTGTGGTCTCAATAAAATTGTGCATAAACAAAGGTGTCATTCGACTTCAACCTTTGCATAGTGAATAAGATCCAGATTTTTCTAGAGTGACTCGTAGTCTTGAACTCTATCTCCGGCATCAAACAACACACAACATTTTCAAAGTGTATTTAATAAAGCTCCTGCGTTAAAGGTCATGCACGTCTATCCCAGTTTAGTGAACGCTCTAGAAATTTATGCCCCTAAATTTCATAGAAAGCGGTTTTAACATCCATTTAATGCACTACTAAATTATGTATCGCGTCGAGCGATATTAATACTCTAATGGATGTTATTCTAGTAATAGGTGAAAATGTATCGAAGAAATCTACATTATCTCTTTGTCTGAAACCTTTGGCTACAAGAGGAGCCTTGTATTTATCCACTGTGCTATCAGGTTTCAGTTTCTTTTTCAAAACACACTTACAACCAATCAGTTTGCATCAGGTGGCAAGTCAGTCAAATGCCAAGTCTTGTTAGACTCTAGAGAATCCATCTCATCATTTATGGATTCTTGCCATAAATCAACAATGATCCATCAAATATCCAAGAAGCTTTGACTTCCTTGGATGCTGATTTATCATCTTCCAATGTATAGACCATATAATCAGGTCCATAATCTCTAGCAGATCTTGTTCTCTTACTTCTTCTATGTTCTACTTCTAACTCATCATCACAATCTCTAATCACAAGTGTGTGACTAGTTGATGTGCCCCCACTATTCCTCAATTTAAAAGGGAATTTCTTTTCATTGAAGTCAGCATCATTAGACTCAATGATCATTTTGGCGTTAAGGTCATAAAACTTGTACGCCTTATTGTTCACAACATACCCAATGAATACACATTCATAGGCTCTATTAGCGAGTTTAACTCTCTTGGGGTCTGGTATTCGAACATAAGCCAAACTACCATAAGTTCTCAAATAAAACAAGTTTAGTTGTCTTTTCTTAAAGATTTCATATGATGATATTTTGCTTTTAGCCATGAGGACTCTATTTAGAACATAGCAAACATTCAATAAAATTTCACTTCATCAAGAAGGTGCTGCACCAGAACTTAACATAATTACAAAAACTAATTCAGTTAAAATTCTATTATTTCTTTCAGCCTTACTATTCATTTCACGTGAATATGGTGCAGTTGTTTCATGAATAATGACATTTAATTTATAAAAATCATTTTTAGATAACTTAGGAATTAATCCTAAGTTATTTAAATTCGAAATAACACGTTTATTAATATGACAAAGCCTAGAATGTCAAATATTAAAATCACACAAATTGTAAATGAATTAGAAATTTTATTCATGAAAAATCAACATTTAATTTAAGCATATCATCAGTGGCGTCCACATTCCCTACAAATAACCTATTCTTAGTAAGAGTATACAAGTCTGCCCCTATAATCTCGGTGAAACCAGTTTTATGAAGAAGAAAACCATAAACTAAATTTTTACTCACCTTTAGAGTGTGCATCACATCTTGGAGAATCAGAATCTTCCCATGTGTAAACTCCAGCTCCACATCACCAGTTCTAGCAACAATAGTGGTGTGAGAATCTCCCAACAACACTTTCTTGTCATCAACATTCGTGTATGTTTTGAACATAGCACGATCATAGCAGACATGACGGGAGGCACCAGTATCCACTCACCTCCCATTAGTTTCTCCAACCATATAACCTCAGATAACACTGCCATAAATGACTCATTAATCATGTTGGTTTATGGATAATGTTCCATTGGGTTATTTCTACACTTGTGTGCCATATGACCTAACTTTCCACATTTGAAGCAAATAAACAGGTTGTTAGAGTCATTCTTAGCGGATGGCTTAGCATATTGGACTTTCTGGGGGTTCCAATTCTTGTTGCGACTAGTGTTCTTAGCCTTATTCTCATTTTGGTTCTGATTCTTAAAGTTATTGCCCGTAGGCTACAGAGCCGCACCTGAGAATTTCTTCTTAGTGCTATTGTTTGAGACAAACAACACCTCATCTGTCTAATCTTGTCTACGAGACTCTTCTTCAATGCGAAGACGAGTGATCAGAGATTCCAAAGATAATTCGTTGGTCTTATGCTTCATGACATTTTTAAAGTCCTTTCAGCTAGGTGACAATTTGTCAATAATGACAGCCACTTGAAATTGCTCATCTAGAGGCATCCCCTCAGAAATGATCTCATGAGAAATTTTCTGTATCTCGTGAGACTGAGATTCTACTGATTTATCATCAGTCATATGATACTTGAGGTAGCGACTAACAACATACCTTTTAGTCTTAGTTTCCTCAGTATCATATTTTTTCAAGTGCATACCAAACTAATTTGGCAGACTTATATGAGGTGTAGTAATCATATAGATCATTAGACAACTCATTCATAATGAAATTCTTACATAAGTAATCATTTTCATTCCATAGAGATATATCAATAGCAATTTTATCCATTTCCTCATTTTCAGCTTGTTCAGGCAACACTGAGACATCAGTATTCAAAACATGGACAACCTTTTTCAGAGTAAGGAAAAATTTCATTTGGTTTGCCAGCGTTTGAAATTAGTCCCATCAAACCGAAATGGTTTGTTCAGGTCGAAGCTGTTCAGACCAATAATATTATCTACGAATGTCATTGTAGTAGGAAACGTCTTAAAATTGTTGTTACCGTAACTTGCAACAATTCTAAATGACACGAAATAATACTTATTGGTTGAGTCACGACCAGGTCGCTCCCTTTAAGACGTTTCGTGGTACTGCCCAAAATGTGCAAGCAGACTATCAACCACGTCGTCCCCAGGATAAAACAGCACAATTCTCTGTTATCGAATTCTTACTACACTGTAAGAACCGATCTTGAATACACCCACCACAATATGGCTATCAATGTCAATTCTCGAAATTCTCACAGTATGGCTACCAATGCCAATTCTTTTCCCACAATCTGACTACAAGTGTCAGTTCTCGAAATTTCTGCACTTTGGCTACCAGTGCTAATTCTTTTCCCACAATCTGATTACTAGTGTCAGTTCTCGAAATTTCCGCACTTTGGCTACTAGTGCCAATTCTTTTCCCACAATCTGACTACTAGTGTCAGTTCTCGAAATTCCAACAATTTGGCTACCTGTGCCAATTCTTCTCCCACAATCTTACTACCAGTTTCAGTTTTCGAACTTCCCACAATATGACTGCTTGTGCCAATTCTTAGTGCCATGAAAAGAAAGAGGGGAAAGTTTGCCGAAAATGCGTTGGCGGAAAATATGAGGGAGAAAGAAAAAGTCAAGTAAAAACGTACTCAACTTTGGTGCAGGAAAATATGAAGGGATGAGACTTCTATTTATAGCATGAGATTTTTTTAGAAATCTTGCATCCTCCAATGTGGGAATTGTGAGATTTTTTCAAAATCTTACTATGTGGGACTGGGAGTTTTTTTTCAATTTCACAACAACACAAGTTCCAACAGTAATCCTTATTCTCCAATAATATCTTGGTAGCACTCAACTCTCTCGGGGAAGTAGGCACAATTGGCCGAAGCCCATTACCAAATTATTTGTTTATTCTCTTCTATTAATTCTATGCACTATTTGATTGATTGTGATCAACGCTGCGCAACGAACGCTTATGCTGCACCAATAGTGATGATGGGTACGAGGCTGACAATGTTTTCATGTCTATCCATTTAGTGATAATATGTTCTTATTGTTGAAAAATACTCTTGTTTACAACTTGTCATGTTAATGGAACCTATTTTAAACATATTGATATTATCCTACCACCAATACTGCTTCAATTTATTTGGGCCAAGGGAAAAAAGATTTTTGATTAATTTTAATTGTTATTTCATAAGAGAACCTATTTTGATTTGTTTATGAGTTGTTATTCTAATGTAAAGTGAAATTTAATTTGTTGTCATGTTTGTCGTTAGATCAATGAGAAATATTAGATATGTTGATATTTGAATATAGTAATTGGATCTCAGATAACACTCATAAGTTGGAGAATCCTTAAACTAAAGTGATTAAACGAGTGTCAATTGTCTTAATTGTGATGAATTTCTTCATTTAATCACTATAGTTGCTAACATTAAAATTTTAATCACTTTAGTTGCTAACATTAAAATGTTCATGTTTTATTTGAGATAATTGTATATTTGATACAGAATTATTTATTTATGTATTTGTCTTATTAAGTCACTATATTTACTTATACATATATTTACGTATGAACAATTATTACATAAATAATAATTATTTGGGTTTGAGTGTAGTTTGAAAAAAAAAAGATTAAAGAGTTGAGGGATAAGTGAAATTGTGATTGTTGGGGATGCTTGAAATATGTTATTAGATTAGTTCCACATCGCCTAGTATTGGAACAGAGTAGAGTAACCAATGTTATATATTGGACTCAGGTTCCTTGTTGTAAGGTGCACCAAATATAAGCACCAAATAGAAACACCAAATGGCACTTGGCCTATGGGTGTGCTAGGGTTTGTATTCTTTATTCTCTAATAATATCTTGGTAGCCGCTCAGCGCTCTATCCCTAACAAGTGGTATCAAAGTTCTTACTCAATTGAAAATTTCAAAATATCTAAATTTGACATTGATAAGTTTGATGACAATATTAGCTTTTATATTTGGCGAGTCCACATGAGGGCCGCTCTTATCCAGAGCGGATTAAAGAAAGCTTTAGATGGGAAGTCAAAGAAATCAACTTCCATGACCGATGACCAATGGGAAAAGTTGGATGAAAAAGCACTTTCAACAATCCAACTTTGTTTGTCTAAGGAGGTTCTTCGAGAAGTTGCCAATGAAGAAATCGCTGCGGCTTTGTGGTTGAAGTTAGAAACCTTATACATTACCAAGAGTCTTGCAAACAAGCTTCGTCTCAAAGAAAAGTTATATACCTTTCATATGGTTGAAGGTACTCCTATTCAAACTCATCTTGATGATTTTTACTCTATTATTTTGGATCTGCAAAATATTGATATCAATATTAAAGATGAAGACAAAGCTGTTTTATTGGTTGTCTCTTTACCTTTTACCTACAAACACTTCAAAGAAATCATGTTGTATGGAAATAATGATACCTTATCCTTTGAATATGTTAAATATAATTTATTGTCCAAAGAAAAGTTTGATCTTGAAGTTAATTCCGTGGACAAGGGTGAAGGCTTAAGTGTTCGAGGTAGAACTCAAGAAAAAGGGAGTACTAGTTACAAAAAGTTCAGATCCAAATCCAGAGGCCACAAATCCAACAAAACATGCCGCTATTGCAAGAAACCAGGACATGATATTCCTAATTGTTTCATCCTAAAGAAAAAGCAGGAAAAACAAGAAAGAGAAAAATCTCAACAATCCCCTGAAGCAGCTAATATTGAAGCCGACTCTGACGTTGATGTTCTTTTATCTATTGTCTCTTCTAATAAGAGGAGTAAAGTAGAATGGATTCTTGATTCTGGATGTACTTTTCATATGTGTCCTTATAAGGACTTATTCACCACTTTTGAACATGTTGACAATGGTGTTGTTTTAATGGGAAATGATACTCAATGCAAAGTTGTAGGAATAGGTACAGTTCAGATTAAGACTCATGATGATGTTGTCAGAACTTTGGCTAATGTCTGCTATATTCCAGATTTGAAGCGAAACTTAATTTCTCTTGCACCCTAGAGTCTTTCGGGTGCAGATATTCAGCTGAAGGTGAAGTTCTAAAAGTATCGAAAGGCTTGTTAGGGATAGAGCGCAATGTGGAAGCACAAGATCGGATCAATTGAGAACAAAAATGAATCAAGAAAAAATAAGACACAAGATTTAACGTGGAAAACCCCCCTAAGTGTGAGAGTTAAAAAACCACGGGCGCTCAAGAGCAAAATTCCACTATGTAAAAAGGGAGAGTACAATAAATCCTCTTCCAAAAATTTCCAGATGGATCTTTCATATACTTGTTACTTTATGTTGATGATATGTTAATTGCTTCACGTGACAAGTCTTTGATCAGGAAATTGAAAACTCAACTCAATAATGAGTTTGAGATGAAGGAATTAGGTGCAGCCAAGAAAATTCTTGGTATGGAGATTCACAGGGACCGTCAAGCTGATAAACTATTCTTATCTCAGCAGAAGTATATTAAGAGAGTGCTTGAAAGGTATAATATGAATGATTGCAAACCTGTTTCTACTCCATTTGCTGCACATTTCAAGTTATCTTCAAATCTTTGCCCACATACAGAAGATGAGATGGAGCGTATATCACATGTTCCTTACGCCAATGCAGTTGGTAGTCTTATGTACGCTATGGGTGCACTAGACCAGATTTAGCATATGCTGCTAGCATGGTGAGTCGATATATGCATAATTCTGGTAAGGATCACTAGAGTGCTGTAAAATGGATTTTTCGATATCTAAAAGGTACTTCTAGCTTTGGCTTGGTATTTGATAAAAGCAAAGCTACAACCGATGATGTTGTAGGTTATGTTGATTCAGATTATGCTGGTGACAATGACAAAAGGAGATCTCTTTCTAGTTACATCTTTACTCTCTGTAATAGTGATATCAGCTGGAAAGCTACTCTCCAGTCTATTGTTGCATTACCTACGACTGAAGAAGAATATATTTCAGTAACAGAGAGTGTGAAGGAGGCTATTTGGCTCCGAGGTTTGGTAAATGAACTTGGTTTAGCACAAGGTGTTCTTAGAGTATTTTGTGATAATCAAAGTGTTATTCATTTGACCAAGAATAATTGTTATCACGACAAGACCAAACACATTGATGTGAAACGTCACTTTATCCGAGATATTGTTATTGTTGGTGAAATTATGGTGGAGAAGATTTACACATCAGAGAATCCAGCAGATATGCTTACCAAGCCACTTCCAAATACCAAGTTCCAACACTGCCTGGACTTGGTTAATATCTACAGCATTTGACTGCCCTTCGGGGATTTATTTGGCGATGAGCAACTTACCGAATTCAAGCCAAGGTGGAGATTGTTGAGAAGTTTGTGTCTCTCATTAAATCTTATTAAATATTATTTAATAAGATTCTTGATTGCATTGTTGAGAAGATTGTTCTTCTCATATGTATATTAAATCCTATTAAGTCTTATTAAATATTATAAGATTTTTCTTTCTTATTCACTTGCCTATAAGAGAGCAATGCTATGACATATTATAATAACATCAAAATTATAAAGAGTTTTAGATTTCCTACACAAGTGTAAATATTGTCATTTATCCTCGTTACTATAAGAGGATTTATTGTACTCTCCCTTTTTACACAGTGGAATTTTGCTCTTGAGCGCCCGTGGTTTTTTAACTCTCACACTGAGGGGGGTTTTCCACGTTAAATCTTGTGTCTTATTTTTCTTGCTTCCTTTTTGTTCTCAATTGATCCGATCTTGTGTTTCCGCATTGCGCTCTATCCCTTACAGTGATGAGTAGGTTTAATAAATGACTTTCAACACACAAATGAAGGATTGTGATTTATAAATAGTTGAAGTGAGAATTTTGTAAGTGAGGAATAAAAACAAGAGTTAAGTTTAAGGTTATTAGTAAGAGGTAGAAATCTTTAGGTCCTTTTGTTATTAAGGTGGAAGTTGTTTTGAGATTAAGGATTTGAGCGTCAATATTTGATCGCTAAGTTAGCGTCCTGAGTTTTCTCATATAACATGATACAAGTAAATGTGAAACTTCTGAAAAGATAATTTGAGTAACCTAGTTAAAATCCTTAATAGTCTAACTACGGTTAATGCACATGTATTTTACATTTGTGTAGTAGGAGAAAATGAAAAATTAATGATAGAAATATCATTGTGAATTTGGATAGGGGCGACTATGAAGATGTTTTTTCAAGAAGCCTTGAGGGATTCCTTAGGTAAGACGGTCTTGTGAGGGTATGGTTTTGTAATGTGACCCTATTAGTCCTACATGCAAATTAAGTGGTCTCTAGTACCACCTTGTACATTTCATAATAAGTAGAAGATATCTGGAATTAGGGATGACAAAAATACTCGGACCTGTGGGTACTCGTCAAAATATCCGCAATGGGTACCCACAAAAATAGCTCATGCGCGGGAACGAGTATCATGATATCCGCCCCGCAGGTACCCGCATATATATTTTAATTAAATATTTTATATTTAGTTATTATTAATTTAACATTACATTTGTTTATTTTATTATTACTTCATAATAAAATTTAGTAATGAGACTATAATCATAAAATTATCATATACATATCGTATTATTTAAGTAAAAATTATTTTTATAGATTAATTATTATAAAATATATAAAAATTGAAAATTCATTAGGTACTCGCGGATACCCATTACCCGAATGGGTACCCGCAAATAGTGCGAGTATGGGCACGGGTGCCTGCCTGTGCCCGTTGCCATCCCTATCTGGAATAGATTGAGTTTACCATGTAAGTACCTCTGATAGAAGTACTTGAAAACAATAGGTAATGTTAGTTGTCGTTCTTAAGGCAATTTGTACTCTTGATTCCTTTCTCACTAAGACCTAGCCTCGAGGGAAAATATTGGCGATTGGTTGGTTAAATTATATATTATAGTATGAAAAATAATTTAATTGAAATTGAATATCCTAGCACATAAGCCGCAAACATCATTAATCATTTATATATGTTTGATATTAGGGGAAATAATATTTGTTGTGTATAACTTATGATATATATAATTTTTGAGAGGGATCTACTTACTCCAAGATTTTAAAAAACTTACTTCACATCTTAGCCATCAATTCTAGGGAAATCTAATGATATAGATCTACTCACTAATTTCAACCACTAGAATTCCCTAAAATTGATGACTAAAATGTATAATAAGTTTTTTAAAATTACTCTTGGAGAAAATGGATCATCTCCTTTTAATAATTTAAGAATGTTTGTTGGTGTTGCCTTGGTATACTTTTTATAAATCACATTGTCGGTTGATGATTTAATGTCTTACTCCCTTTATATTTTTTGTTTGTTTGCATGTAAATAAATTGTAGAAATTGTTGTTTTTGGTAGGAATAAATTGTATTAATATATTTTGGGACTCACTTGTTTTGTAATAGAACAATATTTTATTTAATACTTATTTGATGTGGTTTTTGAAAATTTTATTATTATATTTTAGATGAATGTGAGTGTAAACATGTTATTTATGGTTTGAAATCACTTTAGTTGGGCTATATATTTTAGAAAAATACTACGAGCATAACAAGTCTCAGAAAGGTATAATTTTTTTCTACATTTAGAAGCTCAAATGAACTCATTTTGAAGGGTTATAAATATATGTACTATTTAATTTGAAGTATGTATAACAAAATCTTTTTTTAAAATTATTTATTTTCATATTAGCGAATTGGATAGTATAACAACTAGTTTTATTTTTTCATCCAACTCTTCATATTACCTTTTTGTTACTAAAGTTACACATTCCTTCTAATTTTACACTTCCAAACACAAAAATCATTGATCACTCAAACCAAAACGTGAATCCCAAAGATTCTCCAAATCTTCTGCAAACAATATAATGCCAATTTTTATCTCTGCAATAAGGTTTTTTTAGCCTCTTGCAAATCTTGTACTTCATATATTATATTTAATTTTTCTCTCGAGTCTACGACTAAGACACTATCATCTGTAAAAATATGCATTGTGATTAGAGATGACAATATAGGAAGTGCCTGCAAAAATATGGGCAAAACATCAACTTTTTGCCTATCAGCCCATATTGCCCGACTCTCTTACACTCTAAGTTTGCGGGCATTTCAACCAGGAAAAACGGGCAGCCCATAGACATAAAACGACTAAACTTTTTGAAGGCCAAGAGTCCCAAACCTAGATCAACTCACCATCATGTGATACGCATGCAGTGGCATACATATTCACTTCACAATTCAATAATCACACAATTCACACCACATGTTATCATTAATCTAATCTCACTCTCAAGCAAGCCAACTTCACACACCACCTCCTTCTTCCATTCTTCTTCTAAGTTCAACAGATCCACACAACCACACTACCTCCTTCTTCCATTCTACTTCCAACATAGAATTGAGTCAGACTCACTTCCATTCTTCAATTCCTCTTCCAACAGAGAATATATTGAGACTCTGTCCTTCTCCTACTCACGTAATGCCGGCCTAAATTAAAGCGAACACGGACGTGCCTATTTTTAAACAAGGCATGAAATATCATACCATGTATGCCCTAAACATGGGCAGGGCGGGCTAGCGAGCCGCCCTAAATAAAATTTATAATATATAATTGTATATACACTAGTCATACAAAATAAACAATTCATAATTTGCATACAAATATACAAACATATTTATCATAATAAATAACCATACAAATAGAACAATATATATAAGATACAAATGTGCATATATATATATATATATATATATATATATATATATATATATATATATATATATATATATATAATACAAAATATACATAATATATAATTTGCATACAAAAGTAATAGTACATATGAATGTAGAATATACAAAAAACAAATGTATATATAATAAGAAAATATGAGTATTTTCTCACATTTGATATACAATGCATATAACAAATGAACCACATTTTTTCACATTTCACAAAATGTGAGTAATAGGACTACTTTGGTTGCACTGTGCAAAGGAAGAGATATATTTCAGAATGAGATGTGTTTGGAGGGGTTAGGGTGGAAGGATAACCTAATTTTAAGTTATTTACTAAAATAGTCTTGTTAGGAAACTTAACTTGACTTAACCGAGTAAGGATATTTTTGTTCAAATAATTGGGTACACATTGCTAACATGATCCTTCATAAAATGGGGTGAGATCATGTTAGTAAACCTCTCTATATTGGTATTTAAATAAGAAAACATGCAATGAACATTATTGTCTGAAAAAACCTTGTCTTACATTAGTAATATAGGCCTCCCTATGCATAATGTCTACCTAATTACGATGGACATGAGTATACCCGTTATGAATGGGACATAAAATATTATGCCATGTTTGTCGTATATATAGGCAGGTTAAGTTGGCTTTCGGTCGGCAAGTTATACAATTAAAAAATTACAAAAATAATAAATTACATATCATTCAAATGCAATGGAAAGTCAAAATATAACACTTAATAATTAATATCATACACTTAATAATTAATATCATAATTCTTACTAGCGATTTGACCTGCCTATTGGAAAAGCTTGCAAGCATAGTAGACATTTGGAACTAATGAACATATTTTTTATCCTACTAGCCAATAGATATGTGAGCAAGCCCCATAACAAATGCTAACCTTGTATAAAGAAAAGAATGTGTTGTATATTAATTATGGTTCTCATGCATGGCAATGAATGTTTTAGTACATGAATATAAAACTGTATATAATTAGTAAATTTAAAAATATCATAATTTATTTGATCTTTAGTTGTTTTATATTTTAATTTAGAACTTGTAACAAGATAGCTAAAAACTTATAGACATATAGGTAAGATAACTTATTAACTAGGTCTGGTCGATAAAACTATTTATACAACTATATAAAATTTATTAAATAACTAAAAAATCTATAATGTATATTGATTAATTTATAATTATTATTTAAATACTTAAATTATTAAATAAATAATTATTAGTAATTTGATAAAATTACTAGTAAACTTATTATATTTATTTAATTGTATAATAATTTATTAAAGTTATTAGTAATTATTTCTAATAATTATTTATTAGCAAGTATTATGGTATGAGGTAATTAATGCAATCTTATAAATTTTAAAAAGGTAAAACTAATCAATAAATTATTTAAAATTCATATAGGTTTTGTCAATTAAATTTTGAAAAAGTAGTTTTCAAATGCCAAACACTATCTCTTTTTTAAAAAACTTATAAGCTTGGTCAAATTTTTATTCATGAAATGAATCTAATAGTTTATTAATTGATTCAAAAAGTTACATGTTTCCTTAAAAATTAAAAACTAGTGTTATGGAACAACACCAAATGAATTTCTAACCAATTATTTCACGGAGAGTGATTTGAAAATCAAGATATTTGTTAATATGTATTCATTTGATATATAGATTTTTTTGGGATACAGCTACTAAAATGGAAATGAGTGTGTGTATATATATAAATAATTATACAATATCTTATTATATAGTAATATAAGTTATGTCCTCATGTTATTAAAATCATGATATGTGTTCTATCTTTTTTATTTCAGAAATATTTTTATGAAAAATGACCAAATATGATATATGTTATGATCTTAGTGGCTGAAGATAACTTATCTCTTAATATGAACATATATTTTATTCTTATAGATATATATAATATTTATCATTATGTTTTTTAATAGTAATTATATTTACCCTCTCATTACATGGAAGTTGTTCCATTTTATGTATCACTCAATATACTTTTGACTTTTGACCGGTCATAAAAATGAATTAATAAAAACTAATAAATTAAGGATTTATCAACTAATAAAACAATACGTGGGACATAAATTTTTTTTGTGTCGAGGCATATCCAATCGTCATATTTATAGAGAATTATATTTATATTTTTAATGTTAAATTACAATTTAATTTTTAATATGTTACCAAAATTTTATTAATTATTTCTATATAGATATGTCTCAGTTTTTCTATGTGACATTTGTTATCCCCACACACATGTCTACTTATCCATATCAGGTTCTTGCATTTTCTAGGCTTTGGAGGGATATTAAATATATGAGCTATAATTTATTAAAAAAATTAATGAGAAATTTTAATATGGGAAGTTGAATAAAAATGAGAGTCCATACAAATTGTGATAGCAAAATATAGTACCCCAAATTTTTAGAAGAAAAATAATTATGTAAATTTTAGTCTAAGCTTTGAAAAATAATGAAATCCTCTTTGGGGTAATTTTTTTCCTTATTAAACTATTATTGTAATTTATTATAGACTTGAAATTTAGACTAAAAATATTTATTTTTATTTGTTTTGCATTCATTTATCACCAATTCATCATCATTGTCCTCGTTAGGACCGACCCTATACATATATGATAGTAATAGTTTTGTGGTTCATATTGATTCTATCTCATTTATAAAATAAAGAGAAAAATATTTATAAATTGAATGTGTAAGATTTTTTACACTATTATTTTTTATTTATTTTTAATTATTCAAACGAAGATAAATGATACGATACATTAAGTGTGTTGCACGGTCAGTACCTAAATATTTATGAGAAAAAATATATTTATTTATTTATACTGTTAATAAATCTAAAACCTAAAATAACTACTCATTATATAATTAACGATTTACTATTTGCCCTCACTATATTCTATTTCTACAAAAAAAAAACATATAACACAATGCAAATTATAATATATTTAACTACAAATTATAATATATTCAAGTGCAATTATACAATATCTAACCCAATCCATTTGTTGCATGTAAAACACATATTATAAACAATAGAAAATATAATATATTTAACTACAAATTATAATATATTCAACTGCAATTATACAATATCTAACTCAATCCATTTATTGCATGTAGAACACACATTACAAAGAATAGAAAAACAATCTAAAATTGTCGATCAACAAGCTAATATAAAGTTTATTGTATCTATATCATGCTATCTACATTCATGTTTAAAGTTTATGACTTTGAAACATTATAAGATGATATAAAAGAAGATATAGTGACTCTGTTTAGTTTTCAACTCTTCTTCAACACTCTCTGCATTTACAAGTGCATCACCGGAATACTCATTTTCCGGTTGATGACGTAATTTCCCGGTTGAGTCAAGATAATGTTCCAACCATGGAAAACTGATATGAACATAATCAAAGCTGTTTTCAAACTCCATTTCAATGTCACTCAGGTTAATCATCAAATCTTCCATATTTATCATTTAAATTTAAAAGGGTATAGTTTTTTAGCCCTTATTAATCATGGGTTGGTGTTGGAATTTTACATAATGGTGTTGTTATGGTGAAAGTTGAGTTTTTTTTTAACCTTGTAATGCATTTTTGTTCAGATGCTTCAATCTGGGGTGGAAGCTTTGGTGCTTTCTATAGTTCCAGAAGACAATGGAAAACCAAGTACGAGGTTAGAGGATGCTAAGGTTAATGGTGGAGTTTGTACATGGGAGAATCTTGTCTATGAAACTGTGAACCTTGTTCAGGAGCCTAAGACTGGGAAATTCAATGAGAGAATATATCATTTTATGCTTTCAAATGTAGGATTTTTTTTCTTTCTTTCTTTCTGAACTGTTAGCTTTGTTATGTAGTTTTTTGTGGGTGCTAATCCTCTCGGCCGAGAATGAGACTCCTCTCCGGTAATGACTGTTTTATCCTTTACTTTACACGGAAATGACTATTTTATCCTTCAAATTACACTAAAATACGTAATTGTCCTCTCCAGTAATGGAGAGGAGTCTGACTCCTCGGCCGATGAGTAAGGAACTAATATCTTTCGGGCTGCGTGGCTACCCTCCAACAAGTATGACTCACAGGAACTGCTGTGACCTTTTGGTCTTTTTGAAAATCTAGCGGGACCTTATACCACTATACCAGCGTCTTGCTATGTAGTTGATTTATGTGAAAGTGTGATATAATTTCTTGATGAATTTGTAGGGACTATCAACATCTAGCTCCATTGGGATTGCTTCTATAGACTTTGCTGAATATGTAGAGGCTACAAAGCCTTCTTCAATCTCTCTTCCCATCAAGAATTCTCATTGTGATGCTGTTCTACATGTTAGTATTTGGTTTTTATCATATTCTGATTTTTTTTATTTTTTGAGATCACACTGCTTGAAATTTTCGGGAAACACTTAAAAGTTTGAGCACAATTTGTAGAATGCAATATGATTTCTGTAATTTTGATTTGGTGCTTAATGCACAGGTTTCAATTGAGAGAATACAAGAAAAAAATGATAAAAGGTATAAGGGGAATTATCATGGTTATTTTTTCGTTTTGTGGGTAATATATACTTTGCCTTAGACTCCACTGTTTATGGTGATGGACTTTCTTCTTAATGGCATTTGCAGAGAGGAAGAGGAATGTGTAGATGCCGACCTAAAACCCGATGATAAGAGCTTGTGTACCGATTTGAGCAATGGTGATATAGAAGAAAGAACAAAAAGTGATTCTTCAGAGGTACAGTTTCACTCATTGTGGCTAGGAATAATTTTAGCTTGTTTTATATATTCATTTCTTAAGAGAATTCTTTTCGACATTTTTCTCTGAAGATATAATTTGAGGTTGTTTGGTGTGCGTGTATAAGATTTTTTTAGTACAACGACACTGAGATTTGAACCTATGACCTGATGCAAATTACATAAGCCCCTCGCCACCAGAGTTACTATAATGTTTGTCATAATCGAAATTCAATGTTCATGTAAACTTTGAAGTGTAAAGGTTATCCATTTTTCTTTCCCTCTTTTATCATGGCTGCTTGAAATTTTACGAAATTATTAACTTGGATCTTTCTATTGTTCACAGAATGTTTCTGCCAAATCAAACACCAACAGAGCTGAACTAAGGGCTGACCGTAGGACGTCGAGTGGATCTGACATTACAGTGTCAAGTTCTGATGTCAACTCTGGACTCTATAGTCCCCGAGATGGACTAAGAAATACTAGCATACACCTTCGCGCAAATACTTCTCTTTCAGATGTGAGCTACACTTCAGAGCCTGAGAAGCCCACTGTTGATGCCTTGGTATCAATGTATGACGACATACACAAGAAGTCGCATTTGGAGTGGTTTGCTGGATCGGAACTTGGTTCGAGTGCGGATTACTCAACAAATGTTTCTCCGGATGCCCTTCCAAAGGAAGGGTCCCAGCAGGCATCTGATATCGAGATCAAAAGACTCAAAGCTGAACTTTCTGCTTTGGTGAGACGGGTAGAAATGTCGGACTTGGAACTACAGACTCTTAGGAAGCAAGTTGTAAAGGAAAGCAAAAGAAGGCATGAGCTCTCAAAGGAAATAATTGGCTTGAAAGAGGAAAGAAATGCACTCAAGACAGAATGTGACAATCTAAGGTCTTCCGAAAACCGCAGCGATGAGGCCAAAGTGAGTAACAGCTACAAGTTGGAAAGCGGGGATCTTCGTACTCTCGTTGAACAAATTAGACAAGAATTGAATTATGAGAAGGACCTGAATGCAAATCTTAAATTACAGTTAAAGGAGACACAAAAATCAAAAGCTGAGCTAATTCATGCTGTGCAGGACTTGGATGATATGTTGAAGCATAAAAATAAGGAGATACTTAATCTTTCCAATAAATACGAGCAGAGTAAAAATTCCCATGAGTTAGACGGAAACCGCTCTAAATGTGAAACAAATGATGTTGATCATGATCAGAAAGGATTTGAAGAACTAGTTGAACAGCGCAACAATTCCGAGAAACACTTGCTTGAGAAAAAAATAGCACATCTTTATGGTGAAATAGAGATGTGTAGGAGAGAAAAAGACGAGTTGGAGATGCAGATGGAGCAGATTGCACTAGACTATGAGATATTGAAACAGGAAAGCCATGGCATTGCGTGTAAGCTGGAACAAAGCCAACTAGAAGATCAGTTAAAAATGCAGTATGAGTGTTCATCTCCTCCTTCTGATATAGATGAATTTGAAAACCATATCGAGAGAATAGACGAGGATATGGAGAAACAAGCCCAAGGGTTCAAAGCTGATCTAGATGCTGTGATGCGTGACAAAGTTGAACAGGAGCAAAGAGCTATCCGAGCTGAGGAAGCTTTGCGAAAGAATAGGCAAAAAAATGCAAATACTGCTGATAAGCTCCAAGAAGAACTTAGAAGACTCTCGGTGCAAATGGTCTCTACATTTGATCCACATGAGAACCCTACCATGGGAACATTGACTGAAGCAAGTGAACTTCATTCGCGGAAAATCCTACTGGAGGAAATATTGCACGAGGTCAAAGAAGAGCCTCAGTCAATCAATGCTGGTTATGAGGTTAAACTGAACGAACTTTCCAACCAAATAGAAATTATGTCAGTTCAGATGCAACAGATGTCGTTGGAAATTGAAGACAAGTCCAAGCTGCTTGAAAATCAGAAGCATGAAGAACAAGTTAGTAGGGATATCGCCGAGGAGATACAAATGATAAAAGCCGAGAATGAAAGGCTTAAAGCAGATATTTCAAGCTTGTCTGAGAAATTAGAACAAAAAGAAAGTTTAAGAACCGACTTGGAACTTATGAAGAAATCAGTCGAAGAATCTGAGACTCTCTTGCAGAGAGGAATGGTGGAAAGAAATGAACTGACGAATACAATTGCTTCATTGAAGAAGGAAGCAGAACAGTTAGTTGATGAGCTAAATAGGACGAGACATGTCTTCAATGAAAAAGAGACAGTGGTTAGACTCTTGCAGTCAGAGTTAGAAGAACTTAAAGCTCAACATTGTGACTTGATACATTCTCTTATCGAGGATGAGGCTGACAAGGATAAACTAGGAAAACAAGTTTTGCGGCTAAAAGGTGAACTAAAGAAGGATGATGGATTGACCAACATTGATAAGCGATTAAAGGATAGCAATGGACACACACAACGTTCTCACGGAATTAAAACCGTTTCAAAAAACAGAAACACTGCTTCAATTCCTCGGAGTCCAAAAGAAATGACAAGTTTGAAGGAGAAAGTTAAAGTGTTAGAGGTAAATTTACGAATCCTAATAGTCTGAACTCTGAAGAGATAGGATGTCATTTGAGAAAAATGTTTGGTACCTAAATGTTAATTCCTCTATTGATGTTTTCATCTACTACCCATTATTTTTCTCTCTTCTGCATTTTCATAGGATTTCTTATTAACAATAATGATTGTTTATGACAGGGCACGATAAAGACAAAGGAAACATCATTGGTTTGGAAACGTCGAGTTCTTCATTTCTGGAGAAGGAAAGGGAACTCGAGTGCAAAATTCAAGAACGAGAGCAAAGTGGAGGATTAGATCGGAGCATTGCATTGCAAAAGGTACTGTTTAATATGGTGCAAAAGTTGAACAGTTTGTCCAATGTCAATGCAAAAAACTTGAGCTTATTACTTATTACTTATCACAAAATTCCTTGATTATCTCCACAAATTGGGACTTGGTTTTCCTTCTTCCCCTCTATAAGAAATTGAAACCCTTGAGGCAGCAATTACAAGAGCAAGAGTGCTGCAAGAAGAAGAAGAATGATTGAAAGATGAATAAGAGATTTGTGTATTATTGATTGATTGATTGATTTACAATGAAGGAATGAGCTTTTATTTATAGAAAAACTAACTAACTACTTCCCTAACTAACTATCCTAATCAGTGACATGTGGCATAATCAATTCTGAAAGTAAAATGAATGTAACTTGTTTAACAAGTTATCGAGTCAATAAATGATATGATGCGCTTGTTGGTGCCATCATATGCGCCTTTTGGTATGTCTGGTGCGCCTACTACTCGGTCAGCTGACATGGATTTGGTGCGCCTGGGACACAGTTAGCTGGGACATGTTGACTAGGTACAGTGCCTGGACTTTCATAGCCAGATAAGGACGTTGGCATGTTGGAGTGTCGGTCAGTCTTGGCACGATTGGCATGGTTGGCACGGTCAGTCTTGGCATGGTTGGCACGATCAGTCTTGACATGGTTGGCTTGGTCAATCTGGACTTGGTGCGATGCTTGACATATCATGTCTGGTGCGATGTTTGGCCTATCATGTCTTAGTCGTGGCTACCTACTTGTTAGGAATGCTTGAAATATATTATTGTATTAGTCTCACATTATCTAGTATTGAAAGAAACTTCTCTAATATTTGAGAGACAAGTTGTTCGTTTTCCATTTGTATTGAAGGGTAAAACAGTCTTATCATTATATCTGAAAAATAAAAGTATCACATCTTTATGTTTTTTTATATACTTATCTTTTGAATATTGTGTGAGAGGATATGTTAAATATATAAAAATTATTCAAATACTTACCCAATTATTTAAGTTTTTGAGAAACCTGATTCTTGATAATTTCTACTTAGAGAAAATGAATGACATGGTAAAACCTTTATCTCAATAAGATTCTATTGTCATGGCATTATCATATTATACCAATAATAAGTTAGGATATTATTGTTTTGCAATTTCATCATATTTTGTGGGACCTTATACCAATAGAAATTATGGCGATAACCTATAATCAAGCCAAATATAGTTGAAAATTATAACTATACTTCATTTGTTTTTATAAATATGTCTTTTTGTAAAATAAGTTTTAATTAATTTGTTATATTTGCTATTTTAGAAAAACAAGTAAGCAGTCATATTTTTTATGAGGCAAAGAAAATTCATTCAAGTACAAGTTCTACCAGTCATTACAAAGTCATTTTAGATATGAAGACGTGTATATATAAATACAACGAATAAAATCTTGATAATACATTAAAAATTTAATTCTAATTAAAATTTAGTGGTAAATGATATCACAAAAACATAAATACATTTTTAGTAGATAAATATTAAACTCTATCTCTAACCAACTAAATAGTTAACTTGTAAGTGTTTGAAGCTATAATCTCACAACATATTTTGTGCTACTCTCTTTGTCGCAAATGATAATAAAACCCCATTAAAAATCTTTATGACTAATTTTTTAATGGAAGATAATTTTATCAACTTTGTGATAATTTCGTATTAGTGATAAATGAAATATTACAGAGTAGGGCTATAGAATATTTTTGTTCCTCACACTTACCTAAGCAGCTCTTTTTTATAAACAAATTGTTGATGGGGTTTATATGAGATTTGACCTTTGGTTACTAAAAGTTGCAATAAATCAGTGCATCACTCATTATTCATTTATATTATTTTTATTTAAGAGTCAAGAGAATAAATAATAGATGATACAGTAACAGTGTAAAAAACTCTTGGAGGATAAAAGGTAGCTAAGTATTCAACTTAGGATCACCAAATCTGAAAGACCAAACATTTCTTTTCTTTTGTGTAACCAATGTGAGTGTTCCAGCAGCATAGTTGAACTGAACTTGAACATGCTGAATTTCAAAAGGGTGCATGTAATTTAATAAAAACTGAGTGAAAATATCTTTCTCTTGGGACTAGTCATCAACATGACAAAATATTGTCACGAACTAAACTTATGATAATGAATACAAAACATGAAAATTATATAATATGGATTGTGATTTGTTACACTAAACTTATGTAACAAATATCAGTGTAATAAAAACTGGTTCAACTGGTCCCAAAACTGGTACGGTACAATAATTATATCGATTATGTAATCATATGGATCAAAATCAGCCAAAATCGGTTAAAAATGGTCATATTGGCTGGTTTTCAATTGAACCGTATAAGTAATACCGACCGATTTTTTATTTAAATTTATTTTTTTAATAAAAAATGTTGTTTTTTTTATTGATTTTTGAATATTAATATTAATATATTATATATGTATATTTAACTCTGCTGATATGCGGTTTAATTAATGAACCATTAGTTGAACTGTTATACCACTATATCAGTACCCTGATTGGTTTAATAATCGGTACGATATTAATAATAATGGTAAATATTAAAAGCATGTTGTCTTATTTGTTTTAACTTATCCAAAAATTTATAGAGTGTGAATTTTACAATTCAACCACAAAACTATTTTTTTTCTAGGTAAAGATAAATTCTATTATTTGAATCCATGTAATTTTCTACCAAAGATCTTATGCAATTTGGAAACATTACAACTTAACATAATCAACACAATTTTGGTACAACACAAAAGATCTAATATACTACTCTGTGAACTTTATATATATACATAAGTTCAAAACCTTCTATACAAACTGATCCAAATTTAAATTCCCAAAACTTGTATAATAATTCAGAAAATTTACACAAATAACAATGTAAATTACATAATAAAGAGGCACACAAAGACATGCAATGGTTGCTGAATAAGGGCCTCAAAATAAATTGTATGAACAACTGATAATTATTTACATTCTGCCACATATCAATCCATAAACCATGATTAAAGCCATAACAAGGGAATGATCTATGTCTGTAACCACTTCCAATGTTAAAACATCATTATCCAATGCAACACCTGAGAGTGAGTATTTTTGCTTTGCCTGCATATTTTCAAATTATAAAATCAATATACCATATAACAAATTTAATTAAATACGCATATGTAGAACCAGACTCCTCTCCAATTACTGAAGAGGGAAGTGCTATGAAAAGAAAGTAAAAAATCAAAATATAATGACAAGTATACCCTTCTGTCTACATTTATAATGATATTTTTATCCTTAAAATTAATAGTAAAAATTGTTAGGAAGTAAGTCCATCACCGCCTACATCATTGTTTCGGAAATTATTTAAACATTGTTGTGTTATTCCTCTCATTGCCAATTAGTTCTGAGATTGAACCTTAACATGGTATCAGAGTCATAGTCCGACTTCTTTCCGGTTGTCATGGGCTAAAAGATGTCATTTAGTTATTGGTCAAAGGTAACCCTTCGCCTAATCCGGCAAGCTTATGTGGATGGGGCATATTAGGAAGTAAGTCTCATATCGCCCACCTCATTGTCTCATAAATGGTTTAAATACATGTTGGACTAATCCTCTCGTTGCCAATTAGTTTTGAGATAAAATCTTAAGAAAAAGATCACTTCTATAACTAGTCCCATATGTATGGTCTATAGACTAAAATGGAAAATAAATGATACATTACCTCTGCAACTATATGGCCATCAATAATGTTAACTATCCTTAATGCTTCTTTGACACTAGTTCTCACTATGCAGTACTTTTGGCACCCCACTTTAATTTCACATAATATTTTCCTTCTCATCATTTTATTACATCTTTTCACTTGAAACCATGGTTCTTTCATGCTTTCATAATTAGAATTGTTGCATCTGAACCCATCCCAATTTCCAAAACCTAGTAACTTCTGCAAAATATATCATTAATATTAGGATCAAGATAATCAAAACCATATTGAACCTCACAAATTAATTTAAAGTAAATAGTCACTAGTCTAGCGATTTAAATTTTGGACTACATCACATAATGCAGCCGCAATATTACTGACTTTATCACAATTATGTGGCCGCATCGCAACCACATCAGACCACATTTGGTCAGGATTGGATCGCACCAGAACGCATTGAATTCATATCGCAACGGTCACAATGACTGTAATCGCAATAACTGCAATCGATCGGCTAGTAGCTTACCTTCTTTACGGTACATATAATTTTTCCTCTTACATCCATGAGGTTAACTTCTCTTTTACCCTTTCTATGATAGTTATCAACTCGGTAAACGATGTCACCATTTGAATCATAGACAGTGCAACCATTAGAATGAAACACAAGTGATTTCATCCATATAGTATATGTTTCTCTTTTGGAATTGAGACAAGTGGTGGAGGATGTTAATATTTGAGGATAAACCTTTGTCATTTTTTGATGTTTCATAAGGACTAAGTTATGTTTGATAGAGGAATAAGCCTTATGCAGTTTATTTATATGCCTATGAAAGACCCTACAAATTTGGTAGTTTACTGAAAGTACCTTTTGAGAGGGTGGAAGGAGTGCTTATAATTAATTTATTGAGAAGTTTTATTTTAGGTTAGGTTTATTCAAGTGTGAAGCCTCACATTATATATGAGGGGAATAATGAAAAAGTTTTATAAGTGAAAAAGACTCATAAAACTAACGTCTTAAGGTTTTAGTCTAATATATTATACCAAGGCGTTGGTCTTATCTGTAAAGCCCCTTTGGATTCATAAATATGTCAAAATGTCAAAGGTTTGATTTCAAAAATTGATATTTGTTAGGTGTTGGTCTTATGTGTAAAGCCCATTTGGATTCATATATAAGTCAAAATGTCAAATGTTCGATTTCCAAAAGTAATATTTGTTACGAGGGACAGTCACGCACCCAAACGAGATTGTATCAAAAAAAATCTGAACTGTTATTATTAAAATCTTAATTTGGCTGTTACTATCATGTATACATGGATAGTATTAAACTTTATCTGAAGTGTGACTCAAAGTAATTGGCTGCCACCCAAATTAGGTTTAATGGGGTTAGCTGAAGGGAGAAATTTGGAAGTTTGCAATATGAAAAGGATTTAATATTTACTATCACTACAAGATTTTTTATAGAGTCAATATATTATATTTAGTTTATGTTTATTATTTTTCATTAAGAGTTAATAATAATTAATATATGAACGACGTATGATGTACTTTTTACCGTATATAAATCTTTTATAGTATGGTTGTATAACATATACATATTTTAACAAAGAAAAATGGTTTCATTGATTAGATATCATGTTTCTTTGTTGATAATATCATTTATGTATCCTTATGTTTTTTAACTTTGCTAGTTTAGTCCCTCAAAAATTGAAAATATCAAAATGGTCTCTAAAATTTGTAAATATGAGTTAAAATAGTTATTTTAACATATTTTACAACACTCAATATGGACTAATTTGATTATAAAAAGATTAATTTCACTTTCATTTTCATTTTTTGGGGACCATTTTTAATTTTTGATGGACCAAACTAGTAAGATCAGCAAATATGAGTGGTTGAAATGAATATTTACTCAAAAATGAATAAAAGTTAATGATAAATATATACAATATCAAAACTAATATTCAAACTTTGTAGTTCATTTCCTTTTTTTACTAAAATACCTCATTTCATACGTGAATAGGTGACAATTAAAAGGTATAAATATAAAGGTGAGGAATATTAACGACTATCCTAGATGTTAATAGCTATGATATCCAAGTTTCTCAACAAAAAAGTAGTTATGATATCCATGAAACATTTTCAATTTTTATTCTTATTTGGTACATTATTGCTAATATTCTTCTAAAAATAAGGTGAAGTGAGTAATTAATTGGGTTTTCTTTTATACATGACTTGGTTAAGACTTAATAGGGAGGCCTAGAAAAGACTTATAATAAGTTAAATCAGATTTCATAAATAGGTTAGACTTACACATTTTAAAAAATCTATATAATTTAACACTTTATTTTTAAATCATCTAGAAGACTTATTAAACTTAACAAATTAGTGCATTTAATTATATTATATATTATATTATTTAATATAACTAAAATTATTATATGTGAAATTTGAATAAATATATATAAAAACGCAATTAAATAGTTGATATTAGATATGTCTATTTAAAAACATTTCTATTAACATATTTAAAAGTAAACATACTAATATATTAGAGGTAGGTTTATTATTTAAAGAGTAAATATACATTCCTCGTGTTTTCCGATCTTACCAACTTGGTCCCTCAAAAATTGAAAAATCTAAAATGGTTCCAAAAAATTTCAAATGCGTGTCAAATTAACTCTTTTTACAGTCAAGTTAGTCCCTAGAAAATATTGTAAAACATGCTAAAAATAACTAGTTTGAGTCATATTTGAAATTTTTGAGAACAATTTTGGATATTTCAATTTTTTAGGGACAAATTAGTCAGGTCGAAAAATATAAAGACGATAATGAATATTTATTCTTATTTAAAAACATTATAGTTTAATAAACTTTAAATATGTTAATATCATTTATATACACTCAATTAGAGAAGGAAAATTCCACATGGCATGTTTTGACCCATAAGCACAAAGCAGCTAACACGTCTTTTTCATTAGTTTATGAGGTGTAGCTTTTATCAGCAATATATTATATTAAAATAAGCAATTTTGAAGAGAGAAAAAAGCTTTTGGAAATTATGGCATTGACATAGTAAATATATATTTAAAAAAAGAAGAAGCAAAGTGTTGAATTTAAGAGCATCTCCAATTATAGTGGCTGTTGATGTCATTGCACTCATTCATCTGTGCTTTGCTTTCTGTTATCTTCTATTTAATTAAGTTTTGGCGGTGCCATTTTATGTCATCAAACTTATGAGATACACTAGTTATTAGTATAGTCTTTGATCCAATAGCTACCTCAAATATCATATTTTCAACAAAAACTTTTAACATAATAATTTCATCCTAAATATATATAACATTTTTTTCATGTGGTTACTATGTTAGGAAGTAAAACAACATCGCTTACCTTATTATCCTCTCATTGTCAATTGGTTTTGAGATGAGACTTTAACCTGGTATCAGAATCAAAACTCAACTTTTTTTCGGTTGTCATGAGACAAAAAAGTCTTTTAGTTATGGGTCAAAAGTAATCACTCGTCTGGTCCAAGAGACTTATGTTGAGGGGGCATGTTAGGAAGTAAGTCTCACATCGCCTACCTCATTGTCTCGAGAATGATTTAAATACATGTTTGGGTTACTCCTCTCATTGTCAATTGATTTTGAGATAAAACATTAACATACTCACACATTCATTTATATTTTACTCATTCATTTATATTTAATGTGAAATTTCATACTTGAATATTATACAACAATTTCTCTCATGTGTGGCTACCACACACTTATATGTCTACTCTATGTTAAGTCTATTATGTCAGGGTGGAACCATTGTTTTGTTCGTGATCGAGAGCCTATAGCCACCAAGGAGTCTCATTACTAATGGAACATGAGAAGAGTAGAGATTTATAATTGGAACATTATATCTTGAAGCAAAACTTTAAAGCTATGTTTGGTTTAGGAATGAAAGTGGGAGGAAAGAAAGTAGAAGAAAAGATAGTCAAAGGAAAAGAAATTAGCCACACATTTTTCTACTCATTCCCTTGTATGGAATGTTGTGACTTTGAATATAGTTAATCAGTATGGCTGAGCATAGGTCGGATTAGGCAACGTAAGATTTGTCCCTTACCCAACTCTAAAGGTTGGTCGAATCATTTTTTTGAACTCATACCAACCCAAGGTTAACCCGATCTCAAATATCGATCGGTCAGCTTTTGAACTCGAACCCGACCTTAGACCCGATTAAATATAATGCATACCCTTTTTAGATAAAATTTTCTCAATATTAATTATTATTATTATAGATATGTAATTTAAGATATGAAATGATATATATGTAAATATTTTGTTAATTATTTACACATATATCTATATATATGATGTAAAAATTAGAGAATTAATTACACTTTGGCCCCAATAGATGTTTTTTATTACACGATCGAATAGACACATACAAACGTGAAGGATGTGTGACCATGAGACAAGTCGGATTGGGTCATATTTGTCCCTTACCCGATTCTAAATATTACATGGGTCTAATTTTTAAATATGAATTCAGTCTTAGACCTGATGAAATCCGATTATATTCGAGTTTGATCATGATCTATTCAAACTGAGTGAATGAATAGGAGGATCCTACTCATCCCAATCTCTAATGAAACTCAACTATATTCATTCTATCTTAACAAATGATATATCAATCTAGCCCTGCATAATCTTTGTTAAGGGATTGCTTACCATTGTTTACTTAAGCTTATAAAAATAACTTGTAAACTAACTCATGAAAATAACATCACATTTTTACACGATTTCTTAATTTTATTTCAAAAATTATTTTTTTGGTATAATTAAGGATATTCATTCACCTTATAAGTAAGGAATTAATCAATTTTGATGTATGTGGCTGCATTTTTCAACAAGTATTGTCCTCGTAAGTCAAACCCTTAACATTTTGATCAATATGAGCATGTAATGTAATCTTACACTACTACACCAATGCTTTGTTGAAATTCAAGCCAATTGATAGCTGATACATAATAAAAGAGAATTATAATGTTAGGGAGATAAGGTGAATGAATGATTATAAGTCTAAGTTACTATTAGTGTAGACTATAATGACATGGTGATCTAAGACCACCTAATAGTTCCATATTTTATTCATTTTTTTTTTAACTTTTAGAGTACTCTTTTAAATCTTGAATAAAGAATATTCTTAAGAGGATATTTTACATAACCCTTCCATGTTTTGGGGACAAAGTGGATGTTAGGTTAGCACTAAAATCCAAAAGAACTTCTTATATCATATTCAATATTACTAGTATTAGAAGGAATCATAAAAAAAACATCAATATCTCTTTTGGATTGTTTGATCAACCTATAACTTATTGGAGGTTAAAATTGATCAATCCTATATACATAAATTATCTCATTTCCTTTTCAATTTTTATATTTTTATCACATCATCAAGTATATCTCTTCTACACATTTACATATCTATATATATATATATATATAAAAGATAAAGGTAAGAGAGGTAGTTTTTTCAGACTATTGAGGTAGTTTATTTAAAGGGATTATATTTGTAGTTAAACTTAGCTTAACAATGGGTAGTCAATTATATATGTATTATTACATGTCAAATTTAACTTTTTTGCAGTTCATTAATTTTCTACACCCCACAATCTTATAAAAGAGCAGTTTATACTTGAAAATGATTCAAAAAATGATTCGACCAAAATACTCATTACTTTACCCCATGGTACACCATCTAGGGCCTAGATTTGGATTCTTTTCGATATACATCTCCAACAACTACTGTTAGAGTATAAGATAAAATGTATGATTGAATATTCTTACGTAAATGTACATAATCCACAGATTCAATATTATTAGATAGCAAGGGGCATGCATTCATATCCATGTATAATTTATATATACAGAATTAATCAAGGCCTATACATTCATACTTATGACCCACCCTTTTTGGACAAAGTGATTGTAACAGAAGAGTTAATAAACTTCAAGATTACTCATAGATATTAATTTATGTATATGATTATTAATACTATAGTATATGGTGAATAGAAGTAAAGACCAAATTAAACCCTCCCAAGATATATACATAATTTAATCAAGAGACATACATTATGATAAACATAAATTATTTGGTGGCTTCTATTATTCCCATGTTTAATTGGACAAGGGCCCTTTGGAATAGAAAGTTTCTAACATGTATCCTATAAGACAATGAATATGCCAAATCATTTGATAAGGATTAAGTGAAGAACATGTCAACACATGGAATAAAATAAACCCCCATGTTATGATATTGGAGTTGGACAATGAACATAATGTTATTTTAATGTTGTACATGTATTGTGCTTTTTGTTATGTTGTTTTAATGTTAGTATATGTTTTAGACATTAGAGGTGCAAAATTAGAATGAAGCAGTGGCACCAAAAAAGGTTGTATAATGAATGCTGATGTAATGCTGTTTTTGGAAATACTGATTTAATGATAACAACCTCCAAAGACTGAAGTGATTAACTTTTTTCTTAAGATTTCCAAGATGGAGGGTTGTTAGAAATTTATCTTTCATAATATAGTTTTTTTTTAAATCGAGTAGTTTTATATAGGAATGACAATCAAAACCAAATTCATGGGTACCCACCTAAATTCAACCCGGAATTAATGGGGAAAACCTGATATAATTGGGTTCGAGTTCGAGTTTTACTCGAGTTTAACTTTTAGGTTCAAATTTGGTGCAGTTGATATTTTACCCGAACCAACCCCGAACCCAATTAATATATGTGAAATTATAAAATTATACATAAATAAATAAATATATATATATAGAGAAATTTGACACATATATATACATAGAACCTATATTATGTTTCGGTAGGGATGGCAATATGGGCTTGGCCTGTCGGGCCAGTCTATTTTGATTTACATTTTTAGCAGGCCGGACTGAAAATTTTGGCCCAAAACTCCTTATTCAACCCGGTTTGGAAGCCTGTTTTTTAGACGGGTCACAATGGGTCGGGTCGGGCTAGCCCGATGGGACAACATTAATATTGGCTTAGCATTTTAAGGTTACATGTGATTCCAATAATGTAGCCAATTTAATATTATTTTCCAACCAAACATTTTACACTTACCGTGTGCAACCAATTTATTATTCATATATAACATATTTATGAGTAAATTACTTATGAATGTAATTTATATCATATACAATACATTCACATATAAGTCTTTAACTTATATCATATATCATATTTTGTTTAACTTAATTACATTTATCATTTTTTTGTTTAAAAAATTACACTTCTCATGCATGTTTAATCAATGTAACGTATATTTATAAATTAAGGGGTTTTTTGTAAGTGTAGAAAATGGAAGGATAGTTTGTACAATTTCACTAAAATTCATGGAATATCAATGTAATTTACTCTTTTTATATTATTAATAAACTTTTTCAAAGGTTCTATATGTTATACTAAATTGGTTATACTATTATGTAATATTATAATTGATAAGTAATTTATATCATATAAATACATTTATGTTATACACAAGACATTTAGTTATTAGGATAATTTACTCTTTAAATTGGTTAGTACTCATATACAAGCTTTCTCAAAAGAATATTTTTTGCATAGAAAAGTGGAGTAATATTCTTCCAACAAAATATCTAATGTTTAAAACTTACGAGTTTGAAGCTTTATTGTGAACTATGAGTCTAAAAGTTTTAAGACATGTTGGCTAGTTGTTTAAAACTTACAAGTTTTAAAAGACATTTATGAAGCGTTATGATTATTTATTTTTGAAATTGTAATTGAGTTTGTTATAAATGAGTTTTTGAAAAGAAAAAAAAAAGGGTCAGCCCACCGGCTTGCCAGTCCTGCCAAATATGGGTCGGACTGACATTTTGAGCCCTGTTAGCAATAAGGGCTGGACCAGCCCAACCCATATTTTGCCGGGCCTAGCCGGGCTGACCCGTACTGTCACCCCTATGTTTCGGGGATTTTCATCGGGTTTGGGTTACCCGAAACTCGACGGGTTTGGGTTACCCGAAACTCGACGGATTCAATGATGGTATCATTGTTTTCAACACCGCTTAATTTAGGTTCGGATTTCGGGTTTAGGTAAGTACAAACCCGACCCCGACCAGCCCCGTTGTCATTCCTAGTTTTCCAACACTATTCTTTGCATTTGCTGTGAAACTAGTGATCAAAAGACTTTTGTCAACAATTACAAAGGACATGTTGAAAGTGGTATAATAATAAATTGAGTCTAGTTTGTTGTTCAATAAGTCAATCAATTATAGACTAAACACCTTAGAAAAAGTAGAAATAAGATGAAGAGATATTGGCAGAAAAAATAAAACATGAAGGGATATTAGACATGTATCAGTTTCATGATTCTATCAGTAGTAGCTGCAATTGCACAAAATCTACCTCAAGTGAAAAACCAAGTGGTTTGAATTGCAACTAGGTAGAGACTAGAGAACCAACCTACAATAGATTCTACTAAATCTTGAACCTTTCTACACATGGCTCTTAAAAACCAACCAAAAATCCAAGATATTATACATGTCATTATGGATTGGAATGGCTACAAAATAATAGCAGCAAATGGAAGAACTTAGAGGGCTCTACCTTTAACAATGTCCAAGCTCATTTCACTTGGATCTGTTGCTTGAAGTTCAACTTGTATACCATCCAATTCTCTCTTGAATCTATCTTTGGAACTTGCATACACCATCTTCATTCTCACCCTTGATGTATCTGGTGACCTGCACTGCACTATGTGTATCATTAACACAGATTCAACATTTTTTTCCTACTTTTACAATGTCATAAACCATACATTATTTCTGTCATAAACCATATCTATGAAAAAGGGTTAAGAGCTTAGGTACATTAATGCTCTTATGTCAACTTAAATGGTCATTCAGGACTATGATACCATGTTATGAAATATGATATCTTTCAAAAGCTTAAGTTCTAAGGTGAGATATAATTGCATGTGGCAATCAATCATACAATGTCTTATGATTAAAAATGTTGGATTATTGTAATACCTACCTTAAAAGTCACATAAAAGTAATGTATGGTTGGTTGATAATGTAAAACTCTAACTTATATACAGAACAATTCCAAGGTTACAATATTTGTAGGTAGTGCAGCTGAAACAATTTATGATGTATATAAGGTACCATGCAATAAAGTAGATTTTGCTTTTCTGGCAATTCTCTTCAGTTGTGAAATCGAAATCATAGACAGCATAGCGACATTCATCGGCTGGAAAACTGGCCATAAAGTCATCATAACTTTCTGTAGGCTCCCCTAATTTATCAACCACTACTTGTTGTTGTTCAATTTTGAACAAAATGAATCGGTAACTCCTCTTCGATTTAAGCTCCTGGAACCTCAGTTTGCAATCATCATGCACAGCCATTCCGGAAGCCGCATTTGCCTGCCCAAAAAATTTATGTCATGTACTAATAAACTGTTGTGCTATGATATGCACTTCCATGATGAAACATAGTGATTTTTAATGTACTAGCTAGTCAAAATGCTAGAAGAAGAGGTTGATTTTGAAGGGTCAGGCAACAACAAAACCAGAAAAGTTTCATAGGTTAAGAGCTCCATTTTGTCTAGATATTGGACTGGTGAATGCATGCAGAGATAATTTCAGGGCAGAGATAATTTCAGGGCAGAGATAAGGATAAGAGAGGAAATAGTTTATCTAAATCTTCGAAACAGTCTCTTCACTTGCAAGGTAAAGCTACTTACATCTATATTTCTCAAACCCCACTAGATGTGAGTCTCGCGCATTGGGTCATCCTTTTTATTTGAAGTGTATATAGGAAGTGACTCAAGTGAGAATAATGTGAATAATTAATATGAATCATTGGATCTCATTTGAATGATCAAGATTTAAAGATAAATAAACTTTTAATTGATCATGTGACCATTAACTAACTTTTAACATTAATCATCCATGTATAGTTGTATGGTCCAGATTTATTGTTTTTACAGTTTATGTATGGGACCTTTTCTCACTTAAGTCACTCGCACTTTTATATATATATATATATATATATATATATATATATATATATATATGTGTGTGTGTGTGTGTATGTACCTACCTATCCAAATGATGTTTTATGAATCCATCCCTATATGGTGAAATCTTACACTATGTGACTTGGCATAATGTACATAATGGATTGGAATGATTGTTCCTTCTCCTCCTAGATATAAACAAATTCTCCTGTTTTTTCAGCAGGTAGACATGAACAACATGTAAATGGTACCAAGGTTCATTTAAAACATGTTGGCATTCAAAGGTAGATTGTCTAATTTTCCAAAAAAATACTAGAAAAACAAGAATATTAGCAAAACATCTATTATATGACTAGAACATTACCATGCCATAGTAAATAAAAGACACACAAGAAATATAGCATACCATTGTGCCAGCAAAATGTGAATGAAAGGAAAGGAAGGAAAGCAAAATGAGAGAATAGAGTGAATAACAAGTATGGAGAGAGAATAATGAATGAAAGATCCTTGTTTTTTGGACCATGAGAGGTGGAACTTTAAGAAGACCAAGATAGTGGTTATGAAGAATAGAACTTGGGGCAGAAATTAATGGGAAGCTCTGTTGTAAAGCAATATATTTTCTAATTTTTATTGGTAGCATATTGGCGTGAGCAGGACTCGACCCGACCCTACCCGCTCACCCGTTATGGCTTAATTATGATTGAGCCTGAATAGGGTCGGGTCTCATGGAGTCTAGAATCGGGTTTAAGTTCAAAAATTAGACTCAGTCAATATTTAGGGTCGGATAGGGATCAAACATAACTCGTCTCGACCCGTCTCATGGTCACTCGCTCATGATGTTTGTATGTGTCTCTGTTCAAATGTGTACAGAGTATACCTTTTTAGTCGAAAATATTATTGATTCTCTAATTTTTTCATCATATATACATGTTTAATAATATATATATATATTTATTATTTTATATATCAAATTACACCTTCACAATAATAAATAATATTTAGAAAACTTTATCTAAAATGAGTATACATTATATTTAATCGGGTCTAGGATTGGGTTTGAGTTTAAAGGTTGGCCTTGTGAATATTTAGGGTCAGGTTAACTTCGGTCTAGGATTTGGCCGGGTCCGGATTTAAAAAATGACCCGACTAACATTTAGGATCAGGTAAGGACAAGCCTTAACCTGACCCAACCGTACCCTACCCACGCTCACACCAATTTGCATATACAATATTACAAACAACATATATAAACATATTAAATTTAAATCATTTCTCTAACCACATCAGAAATACAAATTGGTCTCTTGAGTTTAACCACATACTAATTCACTGGTTTATCTCCTTTATTAACTCTAACATGCACTCTTTAAAAATAATAGCAAGGTTTCAGTATTTTTTACTAATTTTAGTTTAAATAACTCTTGGATAATAAAACAATAATCCAAAAAGTTAACTAAGTAGCATTGAATTAAACAAATGCAGCCATAAATGCAGAATTGTTACACCAGTAATGGAATAACACTTTTATGTATCTGGAGCAATGAAGGTTCACATAGGCAAAATAAAAGAAGTCATATTCATTTGTTCAAAGAATCCCAAAGCATGCCAAGATCAACATTGCCACCTGAAACTACTATTCCTATATGTTTGCAATCCTTCCAAGCAGGATTTTTCTGGAAAGTATCTGATAGAACAGCAGCAAGACCAATAGCTCCACTTGGTTCAACAACAACCTTAAGAATTTCAAAACACAGTTTCATGGCTTTAATTATTTCACTGTCTTCCACAGTTATAATGTCTTCAACAAGGTCTCTCACTACAGGCCTGCATAATCGTAACTTGTTGCTTAAGCAAACATAACAAATTAACAAAAGGGTTAAGGTTAAAATTAACTGTGATAATATGAATGCTAAAATCAAACCCCTCCGCACGAAAAATCGTATATAAAATGAATAGTCAAGAAATGCTCCAAACTTAATAGTTAGTTTATATGTCTTGATAGCTAGAACATTTGTTTTTTCTTACCATGTGGAATCTCCAAGAAATGCTCGAAGGCCATCGGCTATAGTATTGGTCTCAGGCAATGTTATTATTCTTCCAGCTGCTTTAGATTGTGCTGCATCATCAGCTCCTTTCGGTTCAGCAGCGAAAATACGAATAGCCGGGTTGATGGACTTAGCAGCCAATGCTACTCCTGATATCAAACCACCACCTACAGTTTCCATTTTTTTGCAAAATCAGGAACCAGAATTCAGATAATAAATCAATGCATAACTTAAAACATTTTGGTTGATAGCAAAAAAGTGAACAAACCACTTATTGGTACCACTAATGTATCTATTTGTGGGGCTTGTTCAAGAAGCTCCAAGGATATGGTACCCTGGCCACTGCAAGAACAATCAAACAAGTCAAACTTAATGATTGCAAGTCACCAATTCCTATTTATCCCTCCATAGCTTATGCTTATGTTATTTGTCAACTTTTTTAAGTTGAATAAGACAAAAACAGTGACATGATGCTATAGGTCTAACAGTTCAGAAATTAATTTAGAGCTGAGAAAGAACAATTGAAGAGTACAACAATATATGCATATTAGATGCATGAGTGTTGAATTAAAGCAAAGTGTGTAAATAAATCATGCTTGAAACACAAGTAATATCCCACTACATAATCTGGTTGATAAATTACTATTAAAAGAATGAGCCTACACCAGGATTTCCACCAAGTAATTTAGTGATTAGTCAGAAAAATAATCAGCATTCAACACAGTACCTCAATATGCGTCCATCATTATATGGATGTATTAAGATAGCACCGGTTTCCTGCCGCACTTTATTCGCAATTTCCTCCCTTGATCGCATTGAGGCCTCGGACCAGATAACCTGGCCACCATACCTCTTTACATTCTCAACTTTGCAAGTTGGGGCATTTTTCGGAATAACAATATATGCAGGGATCCCCCTTAGTTTTGCAGCCAAAGCTAATGCTGCAGCATGGTTTCCACTGATTTGGATAACACAATCAGGAAAGTTTCAATGAATGATAAATAAGATAAAATTGAACTTCTAGAATAACAACACATAGCATACCTGCTGTGTGTTATGACCCCTTTAGAAGCATCTCCATCTTCAAGAGAGAAAACAGCATTGCAGGCACCTCTAAATTTGAATGCTCCACTGATGGAAATAGGATACAAAAAGAACTCAACTATTGCACTTTATTCTTTACTTTCTTTCAAAAAATTACAGAAATGTGATGCAATGTAGAGTACGAGAACTCAACTACTAAAAAAAACATGAAAAATATGGTGATTGTTAAGGTTTCATCTCAAAACCAATTGGAACAGATATTTAATCATTCATGAGACAATGAGGTAGGCGATGTGGGACTTTACTTTCCAATATGCCCCCTCCACATAAGTTTGTCAGACCAGGCGAATGATTACATTTGACCCATAACTAAAGGTCATCTTTTGGCCCATGACAACTGGAAAGAAGTTGGGTTATGGCTCTGATACCATGTTAAATATCAAAAATAAGAGAATCAGTTTTTCCATATTTCACAGTAATTCATCACAATTCATTTCTCACCCCTTCTGGAAACATTCACATTTAAAGTAGAGTTCCCTTCCTGATATAGCATTCAGAGAGGTAGAGGACAGAACTGGTGTTTTAAGAACCAATGATTTAATTCTGGTATGTGCTTCCTTTATGGAGGAAATATCAGCAGCATATTTTCCCTTTGTTGTTTGGTTCTCTTCTTCCATTTAAGCAATCAGTCTTGGAAGCTAATACAGACAGATGAAACAATTTTAGTAATGTGCCCCATAATCATCAAGGAATATCCCTTGTGAAAATGAAAAGATTATAGTATATTGTAGCCTTGTAGGTAAGAAAACACAAGTTATTGTAAATTTGTACATTATGAACACAACACAGTGTGACACCGAATCACAATGATGGAGCTGTATCGGACTGTATTTGGGCCGCACCAGTCCATATTTGGCTGTATCGAATTCAAAGATATTTTTTAATCACAAAATAATTCACATTGCAATGGGCACAATCCACATCACAATGACCCACAATTGAATCACGGTAGCCACAACCATAATTTAAAACACTCATAATATTAGAAGTTAGGAATGACTTTAGACTCCATGCACACGAAATGTTGGATGCTATACAATAAGTTATTGCCTAAGGGTGGAAACAGGTCAGATCACCTATCAGGGGCCTAATACTTAGACCTTTTAAAAAGCCTATTAAGCCTAACAGACCGGCCTATGTAATGTTATTATATATTTATAATATGTAATAGTATAACATTTAGACAACACTGCAGCAAATTTAGTTCTATTTAGATGTTATTTGGATGTTATTTAACAATTTATTATTGCATTTTGGATTTTTTTGGATAGTAGTATCTATTTGATAATTAAATTGTTAATCATGTTAACCATGTTAAACATTACAGCAGTATCATATTTAACTATGATATTAAAAGGCATTGTTTTGTAACTTCTAACCTCAAGGGCACCACAAATCCTTGTAATACATTAGGCAACATCAGAAGGTGATGGAAATAATTGTGATAACAATGTAAAAAAATTCATACTAATTGTTATAGTTATAATAATTTTTCATAGTTTTTAACAGGTTAGACCCAGATTCCTATATACTATATAGATTCGATCTGTTTAAGGTAAAATCTAACATGTTTCCACCCTTACTACTGCCTCACCTAATGAGAGAAAGGTTCGAAAATTGTTGTTGTTGTACACAATAAGCTAGAAGTTGAGTCAATTCTATCGTCTGATAACTGTTTGCAACGGTCCAATCTTTATGCAGAATTTAGAACAAACAATTGAATAAAGAACCAAGAATGATAGAAAAGAACACATGAGAGTTTATTAATGAGTTAGGATAAATTATACATACGTCTTATTGAGCGTTTATCAATATATTATTATAAAATAAAATTGTAATCTCTAACCAAACTCTTAATATATATATATATATATATATATATATATATATATATCACCTTATCCAGACCTAATATGTAAACCCATAAACCAGAAAAGTTAGTGTCATCCAACATACACCAATCCACGGTTGTGGTGGCTAACACGCATTAGCTGGGTTCTCGAGAACAGGGTTTTCGAGAAGTTTATGTTCTACAGTTCTCGAGAACCTTAGTTCTCGAGAACCTTAGTTCTCGAGAACCTTAGTTCTCGAGAACCTTAGTTCTCGAGAACCTTAGTTCTCGAGAACCTTAGTTCTGGAGAATAGGGCTTTGAAACTTATGAAGAATAACTTAAATATGTGGGAGTGGGTTGTCAGAACTTACTGAAAGATTGGAAATTTGATAACTGATAGAAATAATTCAGGCTGCAGCACTTTTCAAGCAGCTTTTGTTGCGTGCTGTTCTCACTTTCATCAACACTTTTCTTTTATGCATCTACACTTGTACACAATCGTAATATAAGACCCAAAAAAATTATATGCAATAACATTTAATAAGTTTTATGTATTATGTCGTTGCATTATCTATCACTCATATTTATTAGTCATTGACTTTTCAATGTATAGATATTACACTTGGTGTATAATAATAATTTCCAATAATTTTTTGAGAAAAAAATATATGCAACTTGGGGTGGCAAAATGGGTCGGCTCGGCCCGCCTTTGGCCCGCCAAAATATGGGCTGGGTTGACTCGACCCTTATTGCTAAAAGGACTCAAAATGTCAGTCCGTCCCATATTTGGCAGATGCCAGCAGGCTGACCCGTTTTTCTTTTCCTTTTCAAAAACACATTTAAATTATACTGATATTCTACGAGTTTTAGTGAAAGTACACAAATTATCCTTCCATTTTCTACACTTACAATAAACCCTTAATTTATAAACATACATTACATTGATCAACCATATATGAGAGGTGTAATTTTTTAAACAAAAAAGTGATAAATGTAATTAAGTTAAACAAAATATGATATATGGTATAAATTAAACACTAATATATAAATATTTGTATTGTATATGATATAAATTACATTGATAAGTAATTTACTCATAAATGTCTTATATATGAATAATAAATTAGCTGCACACGGTTAGTGTAAAATTTTCGGTTGGAGAACAATATTAAATTGACTACATTATTAGAATGGAGTAGACTTAGGTACATTACCTTACCTACTGGTAGTACTGGTACCCAATCATGTGGGGACATCTAGCAAAAAAATTATTTAACTGTTAATTAAATAAACTCTGTTAACACATTCCGTTAATTCTCTTCTTCCCCATGCTTCTCATTCTTTTTTTTCTTCTTCTTAATCTCTCTTCTCTTATGCTAGAGTCTTCTCTTTTCTTAATCTATCTTCTTTTTTTAATCTCATTTCTCTTCTATCAAAATCCACTATTCCCCCTTTTCTTCTTCATCATGTTCTCATTCTCCTTTCTCTCACCAAAAGTTTCTCATCATAAAGAATTGCATATGTCTTTTAACTACAAGTTAGTGCCAATTTTTAATCTATTTAATAAATATTCTCATTTTTTTGTTCTTAATCTATCTTCTCTTCTTTTACTCTATTTTCTTTTTCTCTCTTCTCTTCTCTCAAAATCCACCATCTTCCTCTTTGATTTAATGGAGTTTTTTTCGGTTCAGAATCTATGTTTACATGTGAGTTTCATATTCTCTTAACAGTGATTGTTCATATCTTTTTTTGTTCTTTGTTCATATTCTTCTTTTGTTCTCTATCAACATCCACCATCTCTGCAGTAAACAAACTTGTTAGCATATGGTAGAATAGTGTGTCAACGGGTGAGAGAAAGAAGAAAGAGAATAAGAGGAAAAAAGAAAGAGAGAAATGATGGAATTGGGGAGAAGAGAGCAGTGTGTTAACGGTGTTTAAGTGAGATAGTTTTTGCCAGATGTCCTCACATGATTGGGCACCAGTACCACCAGTAGGTAAAGTACTGTACTAAGTCTAATCACATGTAACCTTAAAATGGTAAATCAATACTAATGTTGGTCCGTCGGGCTAGCCCGACCCGACCCACATTGGCCCATCTAAAAAATGGGCTTCCAAACCGGGTTGAATATGGGCTTTTGGGGTAAAATTTTCAGTCCGACCCGCCAAAAATGTCGATCAAAACGGGCTGGCCCGTCGGACCAAGCCCATATTATCATCCCTATATGTAACAACATTATATGAGTTAATTTATATATTGTCAGCGCACTATTCACATTAAACACTTTAGAAAAATAATATATAAATAAATAGTCCATGATGTAAAAAGTGCGGATATAGATCTTCCACTCACATTGCATAGAGAATTTATTTAGTGTGGCATTATATATTTTCAATAAATTTAGAGGAAGAAATGGATGTGCTCATGAACAAATTTTATACATTATGATTATATAATCTATAATTTATGATTTATTATTATTAATTCTACAAAAAAATATAAATTAATAACAGATAATTTATTAACTATGTATAAACAGTGCATAATTGTGCATAATATTATACTCTTAAATTTATATAGACTCTCAATATATTTTTTATGATACCATTTCTAGAAAAATAATTACTAACTTTAATTATTTATTAAATAATTACTATAAGTTTTTTTATATTATTAATAAATCATTCATCATTTATATTTATATATATATATATATATTATGTTATCATTGACTTTTAGTAATATATGCACAAACTCTAGGAGAAGACTTTACACACACCATACCACCTCTTAAATTAAAGTGATACTCGCAATGAATGATGGTTGATATTATACCATGAATAAATATTAAACTTTTTTTATAAAAATGATCTAAATTGAATTTGTATCTTTAAAAAGGTACATTTTATTTTATAATTTATCACAGAAAATGTAGTAACATGATTTAGTATAGTGGTTGGACAAAATGTAGATTCCTATATGTCAGGATAGGATACCTAAGAGGGGAAATGTAAATTTACTTTCTCTTTTTGTTTCAAATGTGATTTTTGGAGTGGGAGTGAATTTAATGTTCTTACTTAGAAGTTAGAACACCCTCGTTACTAAGGATATATTTTCCATAAAAATTTCAAATCCGATAAAGCCTAGAATACAGTGAAGAAGATTGGTAAAAATCTTGTACAATTTTTATTGTTGTGGTGATAATGGAATTATGGGTAATCATATACCTCCAAATATCAAATATTCGATTCTTGATAATAATATTTGTTAGAAGCAATCATATATTCTAAAAGGATTAGCTCCTTATAAAAATGAAAAAAATATACATTTAATTATACTCACACTTATTTATTTATGATTACTCATGTCGTAGTGTATATTTTTGTGCACCTTCATATTTTGAGGTTTACTAAATATTTATATATTTTATAATAATTAATGTATAGAGAATTAATTGTCACATAATAATAATAATAATAATAATAATGATAATAATAATATATATATATATATATATATATATATATATATATATGAATATGATAAATTTGTCATTAGCTCTAACTACTAGTAGTAAATACAAGATAACTCATTTCAAATCTTGACATAATAGATGTTTGGTGCAACAAAATTAAGATGAAGTAGTTTCCTTTATTTATCTTAAATATATCACCAAGTAACCAAGAAGATGTTGGTCTAATAGTGTAAGATCATATTAAATCCCTCAAACAACCAAAATGTCAAGGATTCGAATCCTGGAAGTAATACTTGTTGAAAGTGACAACCACACAACTTAAAAGGGATTAGTTACTTACTAAATGACAATGGAATACCATTAGTATTATCAACAACAAAAAATATACCACAAATAACATTTATCAAAATGAGAAGTATGAGTGTTAGCTTAGAAGTGATAGAAGCATAAGACATTTATTTTCCAACAACTTCTCAATCTTATTCACTTGAAACAAAGATAAAAGTCATTGCTTTCACATCTTTGAATGCACTCCAACCTTGTTGTTAGGCTCAGTCCCATTTTTTGCTACCCTTAAACGTTGCAGTTCAAAATTCTTTTTAGCTTTATAGAGGATATTATGTACTTCTTCAAAGTGAGGATTTGTTGCAGTTTTTGTATCCTCAAACTCAATTATAATATATAATAGTATTAGTTGTAGATAGATAGATAGATACATGTGTATTGAGGAGAGAGGTGGTGTCCTTTGGAAAGGTCTACATTAATCTCCTCAAACTCAATTATGTTAAACCTTTACATGCAATAGAATCATTGAGTTAATAAAACAAAACATAATGAGGTGAATATTATACTTGCAGAAGATGACAAGTGCTCGAGATGGTTGAGACATACGATTTGCATACACCTTTAGTTCCACCATCCTTCTTTCAATATTGGGAGGAGATAATTACTAATAACTTTTTTAAATTTACTTTAACCATCAATTCACTCTTGAATTAGTAAAAATATTTAAACAATTGGATTTTTCTAGAATTGATGTCTAAGATGTGAACTAAGTTAAATTACTCTTAGAATTAATAGATTTTCCTAATATATATATATATATATATTGCTTGTATCTTGTATCTTAAAGAGTAAATTACACCAACATTTCATGAGTTTTAATGAAATTACATAAATCACTCCTTTGTTTTTTACACCTACAAAAATCTCCTAATTTTTAAACATACATTACACTCATCACTCCTGCATAGTAAATAAGTTTGATTTTTTAAATAAAAAAGGTTGATAAGTGTAATTAAGCTAAACATAATAAAGTATATCGTGGAAACAAGTCCAATAGAGTCAATACATTTTCATTATTTTTTATTCGTTATAATATAGTATGAGAGTGATTTAAATAATATATCATTAAAATTATTGATGTATTTTGTAATAAACCAAAATTAATGAAAATATATTCACTCGTATACTATTTCGCTTTATTTTCACAATATATCATATTTTGTTTAACTTAATTATATTTATCATCTTTTTTTTATTTAAAAAATTACACTTCTTTTTCATGAATGGATGTATAGTGTAATGTGTGTATAAAAAGTATGGGTTTTTTGTAGGTGTACAAAATGGAGAAGTAATTTGTGTAATTTTACTAAAACTCATAGGATATCAGTATAATTTACTCTAATTTAAATTATTTGTCGATTATAAATAAGAAAAATATGGTTCTGAGTCTTTAATTTTTCAGTACTAGAGATGAGTTGTACATTTATTGTATTACGTCTTGGCTTTAATTGTATTGCATTACATTTTTTGAAATTTGAAATTGAAAGGTTAAAATATTTATAAAAACTCAATTGTCACGTTTCTTTTTTTTATACAGTTATATTATATCACCTTACTAAATTCTTCTATCTCATGGCACATTTCATTTGTAAACTAATCATTAAAATTTTATATGACACATGTTACTTTTCTTATCTTACATATACGAGAATATATCATATATATTTTTTTGTTTATAGTATTCTATTACCCTTTCCACTTCACACCATTATATTTGCATTAAATTGATTACATTTTCCCATTATTTGTTAAAACTGGATTAAAAACTTTTGCTTTCTCTAGATTTTTAAATATTTGATTTTCATAAAAATATTTTTTTTCGCCCCCCTTAAATATTTGTATTAAATAAATTATTTTGCACCTGGATTAATTTTCTTCTACGTTATTAGAGAAGAGTCTCACTGGTCATTCATTGCATTTGTCATTAAATATCTCATTAAGAAAAGTCTTTAGGAGCATATCTTTTGTCTCACAACGTGTGTCATTTCATATGTCATGAGATGTGATTGGTGAAAAAATGTGTAGGTTAAAATTTTAATTATTAAGTATTTTATTTTACCAATCAAAATTTATAATATATGGAGTGACACATATTGTGAGAAAGAATATATATTCTCCCAAGTTTTATCATTAAAAAAATCAATGCTTACATGTTCGAAATAAACAAAATATATTGTGACATAAGAAGATTTCTAATGTGATGCATCCAACTTTATGGCTAAGATTGGTCTCATTCGGTTCGAGGTCTAAAGTATTGGAATTTTGCTCTAGTTGTCTTCAATTTTAGATATGGAGTTTCCTTAGTTTTGTTTTATTTTTTTCTTCTTCTTTGCCATGTACCAAAAAATGGAGAGAGATGTTGGAAACGAAGGAAATAAGCTTATACAAATACAAGGGGACATTTTTATTTGAGAATGATGTTATCTTATGTAAAAGGACTATGTACTTATGAAGACATTAGAATTGTGGTTATTGTCATTTACTCACATTCATGTTTTGCAGTGAGTTTTCTTAAGATGATAGAGAATATATTGAACCTATTAAAAAATATATTATGGATAATATTTATATTTGAGAAAGTTATTTGTGACAATTTTTACCTATGTTTACATGAAATAATATTAATTGTCCAAACCAGTGTTGTGATAACTGGATCGGACCAGACGGTCCGACCGGTTCGATCGCTGACCGGACTTGAAAACGGCTATGTTTTGTAGTCTTAATCGAATGAGTAGTTGGACCGCTTTGAACCGGAGAAATTCCGGTTCGACCGTGCTAAACCCGGTTAAATCGGAATAACCCATGAAGAAAACCGGACGGCTCACTTAAAATTTTAAAAAAATGGAACATTACTCTAATGTTTTGTTTATTTCGGTCCAAAAATAATAGAGAGATGATACTTCAATATAGTTATATAAAAATATTAATTATATAAAATTTACATTTATATATAATTATAGATAAAAATTATTAATTATATTTAAAATCATTCGGTCCGACCGAACGGCTTAACTGGTTAAACCAGTTAGACCTAATACGGAAGTTCTTCCTGTAACCCCCTAAAAGTTTGATAATTGGAACATGGTGAAACTTAGTCAGTCTGGGAGCTACTGACTGATTCTCGCCTGAGCGAGAAAGTCTCGCTTGGGCGAGGGCATCAGTATTTCTCCCAGAATTTTATCTGGAAGCCTCGCTTGGGCGAGATGTGGCTCGCCTGGGCGAGAGAGAGTGCGTTGACACTGTGGGATTCTCGCTTGAGCGAGAAGCCCTCGCTTGAGCGAGAGCGTCAGTGTTTGAAAATTTAAAAAGGCGGGATCTCTCGCCTGGGCGACATATTCTCGCTTGGGCGAGAATCTAAAATCCTGAAACCTAAAATAGAGCCTCAAACACGAAAATGTGGGAGGTTTTGAGAGAAAGTTGAAGAGGAAGCGATTTTCTTGGCTAGAACTCGCATAAAAGCTACGAGAAGCTAGAGAAGAGGTAAACCTCTTGATTTTAACACTTCTCCTTACTTAGAAATTCATTATGGTTATTGGGGTCTCTTCTCTTTGAGTTGGAAAATGACCTAACTCTCTCCCTTGATGTAGTAGTTCGTTTTAGTTAACTTATTTCTTGAAAACTCACAGTATAGAGTGTCTATTTGGAGATGGTGTTTGAAAAATAGTGATAGTAAGAAACCCCAAAGTCTAGAAACGAAATGATGAAGAAAATGGATTGGAAAATGTTAAGTTGGGTTGTGGTTTATGATTGATGATGTAGAATGAGGGGTTAAATGTTTATGAATGAATATGGGAGTCTCAATAGAGATAGTTTCGAGAGTCATCGGGGTATGAGTTAATTTGTGGTAGAAATGTGCAAAATGAGTTATAATGTGATGTTATGAATATATTATTGATTATGTTTTGTGTGTGTGAATGGGTAAAGATCCTAAGGTTGGAGGAGGCGGAGTAGATTCTAACAAGCCGTCAAACGCCAACACACGCCAAGGTAAGGGAGACGTGTTTCCATAGTTAATGATTTGATGTGAAAGGTAAACGTATTGGCATTATTAATATGATAATGGAGTGATAATGGTTGTCATATGGAAGTTGTATTGATTAGCCCTCGTGGCATTGACTTGCCCTATGTGGTATTGATTAGCCTTCGTGACATAGACTTGCCCTTTGTAGTATTGATTAGCCTTCGTGGCATAGACTTGCCCTACGTGGTATTGATTAGCCTTCGTGGCATAGACTTGCCCTATGTGGTATTGATTAGCCTTCGTGGCATAAACTTGCCATATATGGTATTGATTAGCCTTTGTGGCATAGACTTACCCTGTGTGGTATTGTGATAATTGCTATTAAACGTGGTTGATAACTGGTAGATTGATAATTTAGTGTACCTTAACGGTTGAATTATGTTACCGACATAATTATATATATATATATGTTTGTATTATAATTATCTTATTCCGATGTATCCATACTGATTATCCTGAATTTGTTATCTTACTCCTTTTTGTTTCTGGATGGTGCCATTGGTGATAATCGGTGCACAGGTAAAGCAAAGGGTTAGTAGATCCAGGGCGTGATAGTGACATGCTGTTTTGTATTATGCATGTATTTGTACCTATTACCTGAACCATTTAATCTGTAACTCAATTTCTCTAGATTTGGTGAATTATTGCTAAACATGTGGGGGACAGAGTCCCTTTTTATTTCAATGTAAAGTTTAAGGGTTTTGAATCCCAAAATGCTTGAGCAATTTAGTCCTTTAGTGTCGAAGTTGAATTATAATTATAAGGAAAGGAAACTCATGAAGTTAGTTATAAGGAGAATTAATTATATTTGCTTGTAGGTTTAGAATTAAACGGACGAAAATTTTAGGGTATAATTTAGGTCCTTACACTTTCGGTTTGACGTCCAGCTCAGGTTTCACAACATTGGTCCAAACCATGTGTGGGACAAATGACATTCTTTTAAGAACAAATAAAATTATCCAACATACAAATTACTCATAATATTTGCTTATTTGTTTTAAGATATAGATGATATATATTTTTAACTAATAACATTTGACAATACTTACTCACATACATATACTTATACATATTTATATTTTAATGAGTAAGAATGGCAAAATTTAATTTTGTTAGAGATTGACACCCTTTTGCAATCAAAAATAAAAAAATTGAAAGAATATCCATCAATGTCACATGATCAAGTCAAATTGAAGGATGAGTACCCCAAAAAAATTAATTTACTTGCAAGCAATATAAACTTCTTTTGCCATCACAACTAATTAATATTTTCTAATGTTTTCTTTTAACTAAGCATCCTAATTATTGCATCACTACCTTTTCATAGGAGTAGCCTATTTTTGATAAAGTAATGGAGGATGTAAACAAAGTTAATAAAATGGGATGAAGTTCCAGTGAGACATAGTCGGATAAAACTCTAATAGATATTATGAGTTTAAAGGACAATGAAGATTCTGCATTGGGCGAGAAAGCTAATATTTTTGGAGGTGACTTTTGACAAATCCTATCGGTCAGCAAGTGATTCTAACATTATGAATGCAATAATAAATGTTTCATATCTTAGGATAAATGTCGAATATTAACTTTGACAAAAACTATGACTCTAAGACAATGTCCAAAAAAACAACAATTATTTACAATTGCAACAATTTGCATAACAGATTTTGGATGTTGGTGATAACAAATTATCTAAGTCAAAAGATGGTTATGCATTAACAAAAATAAGTGAACAATTTATAATTACTAATTATCATGATCTCATACATATATAGTCAAAAGTACATATCATAGTTTACTTGATCAAATTGAATGAGAAGTTCATATAATCTAGAGCTATTTTGACATATACAATTGAAACTATTGATGAAATTAATGATTATGTTTTGTTATTGATTCCAAATAATTATCTAAATGTTAACTAATTTACATGGACATCCATATCACTATCAATTTATTAAGAATGTGTTAGTCTAGTGATGTAAGGTACCATTAGATCTTCAGGATAACCAAAAAGTCAAGAGTTCGATTCCTGATAGCGATATTTATTGGGAGAGACAGACACGCATCCCAAAAGAGATTAACTCCTTAACCAAATGGTGAGGGTATACCATTGGTAGTAACAAAAAAATATTACTACTAATTTGAACACATTTATTTGAAATCGAAGGCGATGAAAAGGAGTAGTTAACCTCATCTTCTATTAACAAATTAGAGGCTATTGATAATCCAACATAACTTATTCTGAAGTTTTTAAACTCCTGCAACTAATGATTGTCTACTCTTTCCATTCTCTTAAATGTGTTTAAATTAAATGTCTATTATTTGTTTGTGATTAAAAATATATCTAATTTTAAATATACTATAACCCCTAACACTAATATACAATGGATACATTATATATTAGTCTATACATTTCACATGTATTTAGTGCAACTAACTATCATGTACATTCACATTCATTCATTGTAAGTTTTTGTACAAATTACAACATCCAAACAACAAATGTACCTTTTTTTGTAATGTTAAATGTTAACAAGTTAGTCTCATAAACTTTATACAATACCACATGAGACAATTATTTTTGCTTATAAACCTCCTTAAAGACAACCCACCATAAAAGAAATTTCAATTTTTGCCTTATGTTTCCAAAGTAAAAGCTGATTTTATAATCTGCTTTTTTAGATAAATTGTCAAACAAACTTGTAGTGTAAGCATATGTTTGGTATAGATTATTTTTGGTAGATTATGTTTATTTTTTGAAAAATAAGCTGAAAATATAAACTATGTATGTTTGGCAGTTAAATGAAATTATAAATTCAGCTCTTTTTTTTTAAATAAGCTAAAAGTATAAGCTTCAAAATCATGGATTGGTTTATTTTTTATTAGGTTATTTTTTTCAAATATTTTCACTTCCCATTTTACCCCATCATAACTTTATCTCTCTCCTTCATTTTACTCTTACACCAAACACCATAATTTTTCACATCATCACCATCAAACTTCATAATTCTTATTTTTCGTAACATCTTTTATCTATTCACATATATGAACATATAATTATATTAAAATTTTGTGAATATGTATAAACCCCAAAATTTTTGTATAAAACTTAACATTTATGTCTTATTTATTTTGTGAATTATGTAATTCAAGTTTAACAACTTCTATTTATTAATGTGTTATGTTTTTATTTAATATTGATTTTTATATTATATTTTATTTTAATATATTTTTTAAACCTTTGTTATGAAATATTAAATATTTAAAAATTTATTGTAAAAATATATATGATGGGAAATATTAAAAAATTATATACTTAAAATATAATGTAAAAAATAACCAAAATAATCATAACATAAACAAATAACCACATACCCTTTTATGTAATTTACTACGTAAAAAACAATATTTCTACTTTACCCAAACAAAACTAAAAATATAATTCATATCAAGCACGTTAAATCTGTCACTTTAAGCTTATTTTTTTAAAATAAGCAAAAATTATAAACTTTCATCTATATGGAACAAACACAAAATGTAAAAACCATTGGCATGCAAATAATTTAGCTATTGGGATCCTAGAACTCATTGAACTCCACTCAAGAAAGTTTAGTACTTGCCACTGAAATGTACTTTTGCCTTCTCCATTTCACCACACATTTTAGCAAAAGTCATGAATTGATCCATTTGTTTCCCAGAATATGTTAGCACAGACTTGTCTCTCACCAATAGGGATTAACAAGCAAAGTCACAATGCTCACAAAGTACATTTACAACAACAGGTATATACAATACTCAAATGTTTGTTCTCTTCCAATATAAATAATCACCCTCGCCTTAAGTCGATACCGGTATGAATTTGTTCGCTTTTCACATTTTCTGATTGCGGTCCATGCCACATGCCTGATGAAGGGATGTAGTTTTGAGTGGCTGGAGAAGCTAACTTATTGGTATGCTGAGGCTCAGAACTTTCGTCATCTTTGGTAACATTCTCTTGCTTAGTCTTCATTTTACCACCATATAGGAAACTGGACACTACCACCTACACCAAGAAAAGGCTCCATTCATATATCTATTTTTTTATGAATGGTAATGTAGATTTTACGGAAATCAAGAAAATACCTGCACCGGGCTGCCAGCGATAAGCGCAGCAACACCGCCGCCAATAACGTGACCATCAGGGCTTGAAAGGGAAGCACTTATGCCGCCTTTTCTATCGGATGGTCCACCGTCTTCAGTAACCAAGTAGGAACCAGACAAGCATAATATTTGGAATCGGCCCTATGAATGAAAAAAAATAAAATAAGTTTCTGAAAATCATGAGAACCAACCTTAGGCTCATTAAGCAGTACCGAATAGTAGTTTAACCTCGAAAGTTTTACTGGCATTGGTAGAAGCAGGATGTCGAAGAGTAACTGAAGAAACTGTCCCAGTGCCCGATAAGATGCACAGAGCCCTTTGTTTCTGCTGTGACAATGACAATAACTTTGCTACAATGTCCTGAAACAATGGATAGTAAGTAACATTCAAAAAACTTCTGAAATATTGTAAACCAATAAGTATAAATATTGAAGTTTTCCATGTTGAATAAATGAATTTTTTGTAAAGATGTTCATTAAGGAAGAGTATTTACAAGATAGAAAGATAAGAAATCATCCACCAAAAAAATACAGAGAAACAATCAATGAAGTCATTATGCTATTTATTTGAAAACTGAAATTGAAATTAGATGATTTTATCGAGTACCATCGATGTTGCATGCAATCAAGTGATCAACGACCATCTATACGTGTCATGATGCTAAATTGAAATTATCAATTTCGTTGACGTGTTTACATGATACGAACTATGAAGTATCAGTATGTAGTTCATCACTTTATTGTTTACGTTATTATTACAATATTTCCTTTACGACGAACATGATACATGGTACGCCAACTTCGGTACCGTAAATGGGAAAACCATGTAACTAGATCATGGATAAAAATGGTGAAACACACTTTAATTATTTCAAGATTGAGAAAAAGAACATAGAACTAAATAAATAAAAAAACTAGAAAACTCATATTGCTCATGAACTGGAAGAATATAACTACCTCCCCAACTCCAATGGAGATAACATGTGGTGAAAAAGCCTGCCCTGCTGAATTGTTCATCCATTCACCTACGAATCAATAAGAAAATATATTAAAGTTTCCACACCCTCCAAAGCGATAAATATCGTATTTCTTGTTAGTTGTTATAACCATGACTAAGCAGTTGCACAAGAAAAGAGACAGAAAAATGAAAAACCAAGTTTCTAATTTTTTTCATGGATTTTAAATCTGGAAATGTAAGCCTGGACTATCAAGTGATAAGTATTGCATTCAGTACAGAAGCTCAACATCAAAAATCACAACGATGGCTTCCTGTTTCTACATAATTACCTCACTTTAACTAGTCCTATTCGTGTCCAGAAAATTAGTTCATGACAATAATTTTACCTTAGTGATTTCTGAAGCAGGATTTATGACTTACAAGTGATCATGTCAAAAGAAAACAAAACAAATCAATAAGCCAACAAGGGCTAACCAACAACATAACTAAATAATGACAAATAACAGTGAAAATGGAACAGATAGCAGAAAAACAATAAACAAAATTTATTAGTATAAACTATAAAGTGACTAGAAATGGAAAAATAACATCAACACTGCCTACACATGATAAGAGATTTTGAAATTGCGTAGCAATATGATAACACAACCATCTGCCCCTATTCTTCGGTAGGTTCTAACAATAAAACAAAATGGAAATTCAACAGTTTCACCATAAGAGCGCATCTACTGTTAGATCATTTAGTGGGTCGAGATCTCTATGCATTTTATCAAACCAAGGATAGATGCACCTTTACATGCACACTTCAAAGACACACAATTTAGAGAAGTCATCCGAAATTCACTAGCTATCGAAGTTAGTCATAGGAAAAGGCTAACAAGATTTTTATAAGAAATTTACATGTTCATCTGCATTTAAACCAAAGCACGGATGCTTAAAAGAAATATTCTCAAACAAAAAAAAAATTGCATCTAAAAATGATCAAACATACAATAAACAAAATCAACAAGAATTTATAATCCTGACATGAATATACCTAGAGATGCTAGTTGTTGCTTCCTTCCAGATCCAGGAGGACGCCCTCTAGCCCTTTTCTCCGAAGGTTTGGTTGAACTCAGTGTTGAAGAATTAGCAGTGCCGGAGAATGGAGACAGTTTCAAAGAAACAGCTCCATCAGTAGGAGCATATTTCCGGGGTCTCCCTCTTTTCTTCTTCACATTCTCAACCGAAGACGTAAGAGGTTGTACCCCACCAGAAGAAACACCGCCAATGTTAATTCCACCGTGACTAAAACTCGGGCGAAATTGAGGTTCTACCGCTGAAAACGTAGAAGCAGAAGAACCACCATCACCCCTAGTTACATTTGACTGAGCTTGAATGCCAGTGTTTGACAAAGCTCTAAAACCAGGAGGGGGTGCATGAAACCCCCCACTAGACCCTGAAACCCCTTCTCTATGTATGTAATATGAACTTTTCCCACCAGAAAATGCCATAGCTTCTCTACCATCCATGCATATACTATAAGATTTTGTTATAAATATTCAAACTTTATGCTACCTATGTAACTATGCTTAAATTCTACACAACCCCACCAAAGTTTTCACTTCTTAGACTAATACCCAAACAGATAAAGATACTAATAACAGGTTTTGCAAGACTTAATAATAATGAGGCAAAACTAAAGCATAACCAATGATAAAAAAGATTAGATTTTTAACACAAATTTAAGAACCCAACAAAAAAGATCAAATACTAGTATAAAGGAAATGATGTTAGAGTTGAAAACAGTGTCATTATTGAAAACCCATTACAAATTATGTTACTGAGAAAGAAGAAAAAAACAAATGTAGGAAAATCTCAAGCTTGGATTAAAAACAGAAAACTCAAACTGGCAAATTGTGGTGTTCTCAGAACTATGTCTGAACAAGGAGAAAGCAAAACCCTAGATTTGAAATCTAGGGTTTTGAGAGAATAATGGAGAAAAAAGACAGTGGGAGAAGATTGAAAATATGAATATATGGGCTTTTGAATTAAAGTGGGTTAGTGAAAAGAAGAGAAAATGTGAGTGAAAACAAATGTGCAATGCACAATGAATGATTTGGACAATTTTTATAGAGAAAAATGTATCCATCATATAAATAATACGTCGTCCAGATACATAAATCTTTATACTGATAATATATAGATATTAAATTTTAATTTCTATTGTTGTTTTGGTTTTTAACCTTTTATTGTTTTTAGTTGTGTATATAAGATATAAAAGGTTGATGATTTTTCATTTTTTGGTACATTGGTTAAGTAAAGGTATTTTTTCACTCTATTAATGAGTAATTTTTCTTTTTCGGAACGTGTAATTGTCTTTACCAATTAGTATAATTCTCATGAATTGAATATTACACATTTTGGTCATTATGCAAATGTGTCTGATTTTAAGGTATATACTAAGATCATTTCCATTCATAAATTCATTTTTTTGTAGTAAAAAATCTTCATGTATTATTTTATAATTATTTATTATTGGTAATAAATTAATAAACTCTAGAAACATTTTTTATCCATGCATAACTACCTTAGTCTATAGATCAAACAAATGCATGGGACTTTTAGGGGCACAAGTCAATGGTAGAAATACATGGGTTGATGATGCTCTAAGTTGTCACCTATGTACACATTTGCATTGGTTTGTAAATGTATGAATTTGAGTAAAATGCTTAACTTATGACAACCCCTAGAAAAGTATGTATTTAAGTGTAAAATATGTGCACTATGTAGGGGTGGGATTGGGTCGGGTTAGATCGATCCTAAATGTTAATCGAGACAACTTTTAAACATGAACTCGATTATATATAATGAATATCTTATTTAGATAAATTTCTCTTAATATTATTTATTATTATGGATACGTAATTTGATATATGAAATAATATATTATACATATATTTTTAATCATATATATAAAATATAAAATTAGAGAATCGATGATATTTTTAATTAAAAAATATCATTATCATATATAATTAAATAGAGACATATATAAATATGATAAGTGAATAACTATCCGAATTTCATGAAAAGATGAAAATGACATTGCATGAAAAAAAAGTCTAATGGGAACGGCAGAAAAGTTGGCATGGAAGAAAAACTATGGCCTACCCAAATACCAAACTCATGTCTTTTATTTTTCTTGTTTGTCACTTATTATTTCTCCGAAAATTAATCAAAATTAAAAGATTTCTTGAGGTGAATTTTGGAATGCAAAAGCTTTTTTTTTTTTTGAAAAATTGTTAGAATACTTTCAATGATTTTATTACACGTTATTGTTGTTATTTTTTAGTAATGTTTTTGTCAGTGCTTTCATCATTCCAACGAAATGGTAAAACTTTGAAAAAATTACCAAAAAAGAATAAAATAATATATAATAAATATTTCATTG